>CM048846.1:76144519-77642644 GCA_026545225.1 Cornus controversa
AAATCACAATGCCAGGGCAGAAACAGGCATCCGCATCAACTTTATTCAAGGAAAAGAAGGGAGGAGGGAAGGAAATGGAAGCCCCTGTTGAATGATTTGAGGATGAGAAGCTACTATAGACTAATATTTGTAATATATTAGTCTATAGTAACTAAGTAAAAACAAAGCAGACTTGCACACTGTGGTAGTAGTAAATACTCCAGTGCTTCACCACCAATCTATTTCATTTTCTCCGCTGTCACCATAATTAAGAAGGCGTAAAGAATCAAATATACAAAAAAATTATAATTAAATCACTGCAAATATTGGAAATAGCAGAAGCAATAAAGCATGTATATTCAATGAAAGAGAATAAAAAGTAATCACACAAAACATAAAGATACACAAGATATACATGATTGAGTCAAATTCGATCTACGTTCTTAAATGAGAAGAGATTTACTATACTTCTGTAGAGAGATGTTCCATACAATAGAAAATTTCCAACAGCAAAATATGTATACAAACTCTTGCCCCAGAATTGTTTTGCGTAAACTCCACACACTCCCTCTTGCCATTAGTACTTACTCTACTCATTTTCTCGTAAGACAACACCTCATTCAACTCGTAAGTCTCAACCCATAATCTAGGTATCTATTTATAAAGTTAAAAACTCACTTCCTTCGAATTACAATTTCTTGAATCCTAAGACTAACAAAAAAATTACCTAATAAAATACAACTTTATAAACAAATATCTAAATTAAAAATATGAATCACAATTCCTAACAACAAAAAGTTACACGGAGAAACAAATAACTTTCAGAATACTTAGAGAAATCAATTTTTTAGGAGAGGATTTTGGAAAGGGAAGTGTCCCGTGCTTGTAGATTCAACTATCCAAATGGCCCAAGAGGCAATGGTCTGGTTTTGAGGCCAACCACATACACGGTGGGCTGGAGCCTTAGGCAAATTAGGCAGTCGTCTAAGGTCCTAGCCAATAGAAGGCCCAAAAAAAAAAATTCTTATATTATAAAACTTTCTAAAAATAAACTTAATCTACTATTATTAGACTTTTTTTTTTTATAAAAAAAATCTCTTATTATGCCAACTAATATGACAATTTCCTAAAAAAAATTCTCTTTCCTCTCATTACACCCGCCAAAATATTATATTTAATATATACTAACTCTTAACTTTTACACTAACCAAGAATTTTAGACAATTGAAAAACTTTCCATCTCCTATTAACTTTTATTTCTTTTTTTCCCTTACTCTACACGTTTTGACTTTTTTTTCTTTCTCTGTAATGTTTATCTTTTCTATTCTTTCACAGACTCTCCAACCTCCATCTTTCTCTTCTCTCGATCAGTCTCATATTGCAACATATTTTTCTTCTCCACTCATCACAACCATAAAATTATTAGAAGATTTCAAACTAGTAGCTACAAAATAATTGAAGGAGCATTATAGTGAATTTTTCTAATATCAGGTTATATTGTTCTTTAATTTAAATTATTTTGTAATCTTATTATTTTTTGTTATCGTAAAATTGTATATTTTGATTGTAATTATTGTTATTTATATTATTGGATACCAGAATATGTCTACTAGAAAGTATGAATTGAGATATGAAAAACATAAAAAGAAAAGAAGAATAGATAAACTAATTCAATGTCAAAAAGAAGTTCTTGATAAATTTGTTAACCCTAATAATATATAAAAAAAAAATCAGGTGAAAATTCTACAAAAGAATAACAGAGTCATCTAAAAGGATTAAAAGATTGTACAACAATGAAAGAAAAAGATATTAATGACTTGATTCATAATGATAATCAAATGTCTGATAAGAAATTTGTTTTTATGAAGAACATAAAAAAAATTAGAAGAAAGTGAAACAAGTAAGAAAAATGAAAATGTTAATTAAAAATCATATTCAATTCTCGCAAATATCTATGATCCTGGACAATGAAAAAGTATCAATACAAAAATAAGAGATTTATTAGTAGAAAATGGTCCAATTAGATATAATGATTTCAATTTTCCTACAGATGAAAACTCTAGGCATTTTTCTGCCACATATTATGTTAAAAAACTATCAAATGGAGAGAAGTATAATAGAAAATGGCTAGTGTATTCAAAAGATTTAGATAGAGTATTGTGTTTTTGTTGCAAGTTGTTTGATTCAAAGTATAACATAAGCCAATTGGCTAATGATGAACAAGAGATTGGAAAAATCTTAGTGCTAAGCTTAAAAATTATGAAACAACTAATGAACATATTACTAACATTAATACTTGGGTAGATTTAGAAGCAAGATTGTTAAAGGATAAGAAAATTGATAAAAGCATCCAAGAACAAATTAATAATGAGAAAGATTATTGGAAAAAAGTTTTACAAAGAATTATTGATGTTGTGAAAAATCTTGCCAAAAATTTTTGGCATTTCGTGGAAAAAATGAGAAAATATATCAAGAAAACAATGGAAAAATTTAAGCCTTATTAAAATGATTGCTGAATTTGATCCAATAATGCAAGAACATATACGACGTATTCAACATGGTGAGACTCATAATTATTATCTTGGACACAACATACAAAATGAATTGATAAATATGTTAGCATTTGAAATTAAGAATATAATTATTAAAAAAATAAAAGAAACAAAATATTTTTCAATTATACTTGATTGCACTCCAGATGCAAGTAATCAAGAACAAATGTTTCTTATATTAAGATGTGTGGACATTTCAACAACTCCAATAAAAATACAAGAATATTTTTTTAGAAGCTCTAAAAGTATTTGACACATCTGGAAAAAACGTTTTTGATGAACTTATAAATAAAATAAAAAATCTTGAACTTGATATTTATTATATAAGAGAACAAGGATATGATAATGGATCTAATATGAAAGGAAAAAATCAATGTGTGCAAAAAAGACTACTAGACATAAACCTTAGAGCATTCTATACACCATGTGGTTTTCATAATCTTAACTTATTACTTTGTGATATGGCCAAGTCTTGTCCTAAAGCTAAATCTTTTTTTGGAGTGGTACTGTAATACCCCGCTCCAACACATGGTATGATATTGTACACTTTGGATCTGAGCCTACACGGTTTTGCTCTTAGGTTTTACCCCCAAAATACCTCATACCATTTGAAGAGAACATACTACATATAAGCACATCTCCTTTTTCACACTCAGGCGATGTGGGATTGAACACTCTGTACCCTGTCAGTGTGGTAGCTCAGCCCAGTGTTTGCATTCGCACCTGCCCACAAGGGTTACTACAATCCACCCCCTTAGGAGGCCCGACGTCTTCGTCGGCATACTTTCGACTGGGTTCAGGCTCTGATACCAACTGTAATACCCTACTCCAATACATGGTATGATATTGTCCGCTTTGGGCTCGAGCCCGCACGGTTTTACTCTTGGATTTTACCCCAAAATGCCTCATACCATTTGAAAAGAACATACTACATATAAGCACATCTTCTTTTCACACTCAAGCGATGTGGGATTGAACACCCTGTACCCTATCAGTGTGGTAGCTCAACTCAGTGTTTGGCTTCGCACTCGCCCACAAGGGTTACTACAGGTACAACGCATATATTCATTATTTTCTTCTTCAACAAAATGGTAGAAAATTTTACTAGATAATATATCCAGTTTAATAATTAAGTCATTGTCAACGACCCGTTGAAAAAGTTGAATTGAAAGTGTTAAAGCAATAAAATTTCAAGCTCCACAAATAAGAGATGCTTTACTTCAATTAGAAAAAATAGTGAAGATTCTAAGACAAGAAGTGAAGCTAAATATTTAGCAACATATGAATTTGAGAATTGTGTGTTTTTATTGGGTATGAAGTATGACAAATTATTTGCTGTTAATTCAGTTAGCAAAAACTTGCAATCTCCAGATATGCATATTGATGTTGCCATAGATCAATTAAAAGGTCTTATTTCTTATTTTACAAAATATAGAGAAAATGGATTTACATCAGCTCTTATTTTAGCTAAAGAAATTGCTAATGAAATGGAAATAAAACTTGTATTTCATGAAAAACATATAATTCGTAGAAAAAAACAATTTGATGAGAATGTAGATGACAAGCCAACTCAATCAGCTGAAAAATCTTTTAGGACCAATTATTTTTTATATATAGTTGACCAAGCTATTTATTCATTTCATAGTAGGTTTGAACAATTCAAAATACATGAAGATATTTTTGATTTTTTGTTTAATTTTAAAAAGTTAAAATCATTAGATGATGATACTTTGAGAAAATATTGTCTTAATTTAGAACTCTTTCTTAAACATTATGAGTCTTCTGATATTGATGGTTTAGATTGTTTATATTTATTTTCAGAATTAAAAATTTTAAAAGAAAATTTACAAATAGGAACAAACACTCTAATTGAAATGTTAAATTATATAAAAAGACTATATTCTTTTCCAAATGCATGCATTGCTTATGGAATATTATTGACAATACTTGTAACTGTTGCAGCAGTAGAAAGGAATTTTTTACAGTTAAAGTTGATAAAATCATATCTAAGATAAGTTATATTGTCATAAAAAAAATTAAATGGACTCGTTATATTATCTATTGAAAAAGATATTTTAGTAGAACTTGAATACAAGAATTTAATTAGTAACTTTGCATCTCAAAAAATAAGAAAAATAAATTATAATAAGTATTATTAATTATTATTTTCTTTTATAATTTTCGTCTAAGCCCTCAAATTATGTTGAGCCACATTGACCATATATGAAATGTCATGGAATTGAAGAAAACAAAAATGTAAAAATGTGTATGTATAAATAAATAATTACCGATTTCCTTCGGCAGCAGCTCTGGTTTGAGTTGTGGGCAGGACGAAATACGTACAGTTTGCAAGAGAGGCAATGCTCCTGATTTGACTTCCACTGAACGTAATGCTTCCAACCCTTTGAGTTTAAGCACTATAAGTTTGAGAAATCCTCCTTCCTGGAAATTCAAGAAATGTCCATCATATGCATTCATGAGCTTGATCTCCAACAGTATGGGCAGATCTTGAAGGGGTTCAAGGGGATCATCTTTCAACTTTGAGCAACGCAATTTGATTCTAACAAGATTCTGGAGTTTGGAGATCCAACTCGGAAAGCTCTTCAAACGCCCATTTAAGTAGAGCTTTTGAAGGGATTGGGGCGGGGATGTGATGTGTTCTAAATCAAGAATGTCCTCTTTTCTTGCTGTCCAAACATCCAAAGTTTCAAGGTGGCTCATATTTTCAATTGCAGTGCACAGAGACATCCCATCTTTGGTTTTCAGCATCTTGATCCCCAATTTTCTCAACTGGTTTAACTTTTCTAAATCTCTAAATGGGGCTCGTCCATGAGACGCATCCACAAAGTATAGTTTCTGTAAGGCCTCTAAGCACCCAAACCCTTTTGGTATCTTCAATCCTTGCTGATAATCAACAATATTATTCTCATGTTTAACAGATACCAGAAGATGCCGCAGCTTACAGAGCCTAATAATCATGGAAGGTAGCTCGGAGACGAGAGAATTTTTCAGATCCAAAACCAAAAGGTTTTGTAGCCTGCCAATGGACTTTGGAAGAGTCTTAACCTTTGTATTCCGCAAGTTGAGATACTTTAAAAGTAGTAGATCTCCTACTTCTTCAGGAAGAAAATTTATGGGAGCATCCTCAAAATCCAATACCTTGACAAGTTTGAGATTTGCAATTATTTTACCAACAAAAGAGTCTGGGAATTTATCATGATCTTCTCCAAAAGTAAAGACAGAACGGACTCTAGAAATGCTCTCCACAACATTCTCTCTTCTGATTTGCAGTGATAAACGTCTTACTTCTCTCTGAAAGTAAGAGTCATCTTTTGACAAAAGTTGACAGAAACTCATATCCGAAGTTCTTGAGAGGATGAGCTCACGCATCACACCACGGACTGTGTATTTTTTGGGTTTTCCAATGGAATTTACCCTCGACACTTGAACCAAGCTTCTATGGATGAGCTCCCTCAAATAATTTTCTGCAATTTCTTCTAATGTTATGCCCGTTATTTCTTTAATGAATCCCTCAGCTATCCATGACCGAACTAGTCTTCCATGACTAATGGAGTAGTCCTCGGGAAACATAGCAAAATACAAGAAACAAGGTTTGAGCAAATAAGGTAAATCAAGATAACTCAAGGACATAATTCTGTTGACGTTTTGAAGTTCGATGTTACTACGAAACTGTGAAGAAAGGCTATCATAGAATCTTTGCCACTCGAAGACAGTCTTGTCTTTGGTTGACAATATACCACCAATTGCCACAATAGCAAGTGGTACTCCATTACATTTTTTGACAATTTTGCAAGACAATGCATACAAGTGTGGGGGACAACTACTCCCTGATCTGTGATGAGAGTGGAATACCTTATTGCAGAAGAGTTTCATGGCTTCTTCATCTGTCAGAGGGGCGAGTTTGAGGACATGATCGGGAGGTTCATATATTGCGAAAGAAGAAGCCACATCTTGTTTTCTTGTAGTTATAATCACTCGACTGCTTCTGTCATTATCAGGCAAAGCAAATTTTATTCTTTCCCACAAATCTTTGCTCCATACATCATCCAAAACAACCATGTACCTTTTCTCTCGTAAAAAATCATTCAGCTTGGTAATCAATGATGTCTCATTCATATTTTCAATTTCATTGGGAACAGTCTGTTTCATTGCCTGGCAGAGCTGAATTATCAGACTCCTCAGAAACTCCTCTCTCTTGTATGATTGAGAGACAGTAATCCAAGCGTGGCAAACAAAATTCCCAGACGCAATTTCTTCTCTATACACTTTGTGGACGAGTGTTGTCTTGCCGAACCCACCTCCGCCAACCACTGACACCACTGACCTAAGTCGTGAAGCTTTCTCTGCCAGCCACATTCTCAACTCATCTTGTGGATATTTGAAACCCACAAAGTCATCTTCATCTATGAAAATGGAAGAAGACAGTAATGGAGCGCCAGTATTCATTATATGCCACCAGCTGCTACTTGACGTTTCCTCTGTGACCTTTAAACCATATCTATAACCACGCTCCTGTATATCGTGGATAGTTTTTCGGATGTCTTGAATCTGTAGAGCAAGCTCGTGTGTTGAGTACTGACGCATCATGTTCATAACAAGAAACTGATAATGAAAGCAACACGAGAATCCACGCCTCTGAGGTTGGACTCGTGCCCAATGAAGTTTATATTTGTCGATGGCATCTTCTAGCTGCTGAGAAACTTTAATTAGTTGTCGCATCCAGATCTTTACCACATCTTCAATCTCTCCTCTTTCCGCACTTGCATCCACATCTCTCAGAAAAGGTCGAAGGAACTCTAATTCATCTTTGATGCTAACAACATCTCCGCGAACACCATTCAACAGATTACCCTCTTCTACGATCAATGATACTACCTCGTCCATCACCAAGTTTACTACCATCTCCGCCATTTTTTTCGATCAACAAGCTAGCCCTGTCAAGTTGGGAGGTATACATTGATGTATTCCAACAATATATTACTCCATTATTCCATCAAAATGTTGAATATATTGGTACAAACTTTGAGCAAGTTAGTATATTATAATGGGAATATAATTTTCTATTGCTATTTTGGCGGAGACTACTATTGTTTACTCATTGGTTCACATTTTAGCAGGTTGCAGGTTAAATATTAATGATAATATAATTTTATAACGTGAATTTGGCCGCCAGAAGGAGACTTTCAAAATTTTTTTTTTTGACGTTTTTGAAAGTTGCGAGTTATTTATTAACGGGAATACAATTTTTAGGACTTGGGTCCTGATAGCTTGCACCAATTAAATTTGAACACGTGTTTAAAAAATTTTTAAAAATAAAAATAGATTAAGCCTAATTTTTGCAGGTTATCCAAATCCAAAAAAATCAATCAAATTAGGGTTTCATTTCAACGATGCTAGCAAATTCACGAGAGAAATGATCTATCTATACCAGCAAGATTGAAATATCTCTCTCTAAAACTTTATCTCTATCTTTATCTCTCTAAAACCATATTTCTATCTCTCTAAAACTATATTTGCATCTCTATTATTTCTATCTTCATGAACGCCATCTGTTTCGCACGTTCACAACCGAGTCTCTCTGTCCCAAATTCTCAAAACTCAATCAAATCGCTAAATAATGGTACATTCAGGAACACCATCGTCATCAACCGTAATAACAAAATCAAAACCGTTCTTTTCTGCGATTTTCAAATTGATGAACTTACATCTCTCAAAAGGCAAAAATTGACTATTGTCTCCTTTATTAAACACGAGGTGTATATATATATATATAGTTATGTATATATATATATATATATTTATATGTATATATGCATAGGTGATGGAGATGGGGATTTGTGATTCATCAAAAACAAGAGATGAAGAGAGAGAGATGAATTGGGTTCTAAATGGAGATCCAATTAACCCATGTTACCGGAAATTCCCTTGTTCTCTTGCCTGAGAAGAGAGAAAAACGAAAGAAAACTATCTCGGCCGAAAAACTTTCTCAATCGGGTCACCCTTAAAACTTGGGTTTGATCCATCTTTAATTTTTAAAAATTTTAAATATGTGTCAAAGTTTAATTGGGCCACGTTACCTTGCAGGACAGAGCAGGACCCAAGCATTCTCCCAATTTTTATAACGTTAATTTGGCTTGCCAAAGGATACCATTATGTAGTCATTGGTTCACTCAATTCATTTTTTTCTACTTTCTTCTTTAGAATATATTTTTTGAATTGGTTTTAAAATATTATTTTTATTTGTTAAATCAATTTATCAATATTTATTTTAGAAGTAGAAAAGTTTAGGATTCTATAATGATTAAAGAGTATTAATCAAATGTATGTGATTAGGATAAGAAAAGTTATGTAATTAAATTAAAAAGTATTTGAGTTGGAAGCAAACAATATATCAATGAATAAAACATGTCTTGGCAAAAAATTAATTGTATTTAAAATCGAGAAAGGTTTAGTTTTACTTAAATAAAAATTATGATGTATAATTTTTTAAGAAAACCAAGGAAAATTTTTTTTTATTTTAGAAGGAAACTTTTAAAAATTAAGAAATTGTAATACCCCGTAATTTTGAGGTCATTTAATTTTTAATTTAATTTTTTTAATTGTTTTATTGGTTGAATTAAATTTCTTTGAGTGCTTTGAATTGCTTTATTGGTTGAATTAAATTTCTTTGAGTGCTTTAAATATTTTTGGTGTAATTTATTTTATTTTATTTAATTTTATTTGGACTGGGTCTTTGTATTTTTTTTTATTTTAATTTTAGATTGGGTTAGAGAAGAATTTGGGTTGATTTGGGCTGAAATGGTTGGGCTAGGTGTATACTTATTTTGATGGGCTAGGGTTTATTTTTATTTATTTTTATTTTAGGGTTTAATTAGTTTTCTAGAAAAAAAAGATAAAAGAAAAGAAAAGAGGATTAGGGTTTCTGTCGTTTACACGCACAGAGAATGAAAGAACATAGACGCAAGAGGAAAGGGAGAGCAGGAGCGATTCATAGGGACGAGTTCTTGTCGTTAAAAAGGCAAGTTCGAATTTTTAATTTAAATGCTTTATTTTTTTAATTATTTTATTAGTTGAATTAAATTTCTTTGAGTGCTTTAAATTGCTTTATTGGTTGAATTAAATTTCTTTGAGTGCTTTGAATTGCTTTATTGGTTGAATTAAATTTCTTTGAGTGCTTTAAATATTTTTGGTGTAGTTTATTTTATTTTATTTTATTTGGACTGGTTCTTTGTATTTTTCTTTATTTTAATTTTAGATTGAGCTAGGGAGGAATTTGGGTTGAGTTGGGCTGGAATGGTTAGGCTAGGTGTATACTTATTTTGATGGGCTAGGGTTTATTTTTATTTTTATTATTTTGGGGTTTAATTATTTTTTTAGAAAAAAAAAGTTAAAGAAAAGAAAAGAAAAGAGGGTTAGAGTTTATGTCGTTTACACGCACAGAGACTGAAAGAACGTAGACGCAAGATAGAAGGGAGAGCAAGAGCGATTCATAGGGACGAGTTCTTGTTCGTTAAAAAGACAAGTTCAAAATTTTCTCCTCCCCTGTGAATCTGTAGACATATTTATTTATTTATTTTTTATATATACATGTTGCTGGAATATATTTTCATGTATTTAATTATGAAATTTAATGATTATGCATGCTAGTAGTGTTTATGTGGATTAAACATGTAATACCCCGCTCCAACACATGGTATGATATTGTCCGCTTTGGTCTTGAGTCCGCACGGCTTTGCTCTTGAATTTTATCCCAAACGACCTCATACCATTTGAAGAGAGCATACTACATATAAGCACATCCCCTTTTTCACACCCAGGCGATGTGGGATTGAGCACCCTGTACCCTGTCAGTGTGGTAGCTCAGCTTAGCGTCTATCTTTGCACCCGCCCACTCACACTCGTCCACAAGGGTTACTACTATCCACCCCCTACGAGGCCCGACGTCTTCGTCGGCACGCTTCCGGCTGGGTTCAGACTCTGATACCAACTGTAATACCCCGCTCCCACTTCCGACTGGGTTTAGACTCTGATACCAACTGTAATACCCCGCTCCAACACATGGTATGATATTGTCCGCTTTGAGCCTGAGCTCGCATGGTTTTGCTCTTGAATTTTACCCCAAAAGGTCTCATACCATTTGAAGAGAACATACTACATATAAGCACATCCCCTTTTCCACACCCAGGCGATGTGGGATTGAGCACCCTGTACCTTGTCAATGTGGTAGCTCAGCCTAATGTCTGTCTTCGAACCCCCCCGCTCACACCCGTCCACAAGGGTTACTACAAAACATGAGAAATCTGTAGGTTTGGTATAGCTTTGCAGAAAATTTTCAAGTGTATATGCATGTATATATGGTTATGTAGGCGAATATATATATATATATATATATATATATATATATATATACATACATGAGATATGGGTTTGTTGTAATTGTTATTTTTAAAGGTTTCTATTCCGATTAATAGGTAGATCTTGCTTCCCCGAATAATCCTTGAAAGTTTGGTTGCGAATCGTTGGGTAGATTGACGGAAAATTGAGTTTAAAATTTTAAAACTTGAATTTAGGCATTTTTGATTTAGGCCGCAAGAGGGGATGATTTTGGTACCAATGCGTAGCTTAGATTGAGACAAGATGAATGGTATATTCATACGCGCGATTTGGTGCCCGGAAGTGGCTGAAAAATGGTCGGAAAGCTTCGGCACCATTGTTGTTCGTAAGTTGCAGGAAAAAAGAAGGAAAAAAAAAAGAAAAAGAAAGAAGAAGAAGAGGGGAGCAATGCCCTCCACTCGTCGGGGCCCACCTCTGGGCTCACTTTGGGCCTAGTCAGGAATATTTTTTATTTTTAAAAATTTATTTTTAAATTGCAAAAATGGGGAAAATAAATTTTTAATTTTTTTTTCTAAATTCCAAAAAATTGTAAAAAACTTTAGGTAGCCTTTTGGAGATAGAATACACTTAAGTTTAAAATTTCAAGTGGAAATGAGCTTCCCTCATTGTTAAATTGGTTTTAAAAATATGCCTCAAAATTAGGTTTTCATTTTCTTTTATTTGGAAAATATTTTTAAATTTTTAAAAAATTTCATAAAATTGTAGAATGATTAAATAGGGTTCTTAGGAATAGAATAGGCCCAGAAACCTAGGTTAGAGCTAGGTTTAGACTCCCTCGATGATTTAGGTACATTGGAGATTTGGTTGTGTGCTTGCTCATATAATTGGTGGTTATTTTATTTTTTCTTCCTTAATTGTATTATTTGAAATCATAACTGTTTATGATATATTTGTTATTAGTTTAATTGTGTATGAGTTATTTTATTGTGGTGATTGAATTTCTATTAGATTAAGTTAATGTGCTAAGTAGGTTAGATCTTTTGTTTTGGTTTAATAAGTTAGTTGTAGAGGCATGTAAGGATTGTCAGGGGCATGTTAGGACTGCTAGTATCTAATAAGGTATCTAAGGTTAGAGAGGTATGTAAGGATTGCCAAGAGGCATGTCAGGATTGCCAATACCTTATAAGGTATTTAAGGATAGTATAGGAGGCATGTCAGGATTGCCTAGGTTTAATAGGGTATTATATTTTATGCCTTCTATTTGAACTTTGAAAATATGTTCTAAGTCGTGTGCTAGGGGTTGGGTTGGGACGATATATAAGACGATTTCTATTTTTGGAGACATAAGATAAATAAGGAAATGATTTGTATATAATCATATATATTTGTTGTCCCTCATATAGAGGGTATGTTTACCGGTTCTTTGTCTGGGTTGTAGTAGAGAGAACTTGCTCGTGAGTTTAACCCACTTTGTTGACATTTCAGGTCCCAGGCTGGTTCCACCGCGAGGATAGAGTCGTGGTTGGTAGATTGTGGCAGACAACTTTTCTCTCATTAGTTTTTAGAGTGGGAATCTACTCCTTTCTTCATGTTCAGCATATGAACTCTTTTGGAACGTTGGTTGTTCAATATTTAATTTATAATAATAACTCTTGTTTTTTTTGGTTAAGGGGTCATTAGGTTACAAGACTTCCAAGTTGTATTGCCAGACATGTACTTTATGTATTTAACATTTTTACTTCAGATGGAATTTCTATTTCGTTTTAAAATTTGTTTTATTTTGTCTTTGTATTTTATGCTTGTTGCTATCAGTTATAAATACCTCTCAGATTTTATGTGTGAGATTGACCACCTCATGCATGAAATTTGTTGGGTGTATTTTAGAAATGAAAAGAGAAACGTGATTCTCTGGAATCCTTTTCTAATTGTAATTGTCATAATTTATCTAAGGAACCTTTGTGACAAAATTTTAATAAAAAATAATAATAAATTGATAGATGTTTTTCTTCCTTTGCTTATATTTTTTTCCTTCCTTTTTGTTTTGTTTGTTCACAAATTGATGGTATGTCTAAACTTTAATTTATATTGGTTTATAGAAAATGTAGGAAAAGAATTGAAAAACTCGAGAAAAAGAAAGAAAATATGAGACAACGTGATTGAATTGAAATTTTAAAAAAGATAAAAAGGGAATTGAAATTGAGTAGAAGGGCAATTAGGATATTAAAAATATAAGAATTAAAGATTGTACAACATAAAAACACTTTTGTAATTTTATTATAAAAATAGATATGAATAAAGTGTCAAAAAATATTAATGAAATGTCAATATGAGCTTTCTTTTGCATTACTAATCTTTTGAGGAGACTACTATTGTTGAACTGTCATATTAGGCCGGCAAGTTGGAAGAAATATTTTATTGAAATATGGTACGACGAACTCTACCAACTAACACATCTCTAAAAATAAAAAATAAATAAATAAAAACACGTGTCAGGCTCCCCGTACTTGGATGCAGTTTTCATATTTAAATATTTTATTGAAATATGTGAGACAAAAGTTTCTTGTTTACAGCGAGTTAGGCTAATAAAAGTCAGTGATAATAGTAATCTCTGTGGCAAACAAGATTAGTAATAGAAAATGGACAATATGTAGCTACTTACAGGTGTGCCCTGACATTGATGTCCAAATAAAAATGGTACACGTTAGTTTTAATTATAAAATTAAAAATAATAATAAGGAAAATAAAGATGAAAGAGATATTTGGGGAGCTAGACAAAGCAGGCTAAATTTGACTTTTGCAGTTTGTGTTGTAAGTCAGTTTATGCATACTCCGTGCTTGTCACATTTGAATGCAGTCTACCATATTTTGGGATCTCTTAAGACGTGTCCTGACCTTGACTTATTTTATGTATCGAGTAGTCAATCTAGAGTGTCATGTTTTATAAGTGCAGATTATGTTGGATCCAAAACAGACAAGCATTCTACTTCTGGATTCTGTACTTTTTATGCTAGTTATCTTATATGATGGAAAGTAAGAAGCAAGCAATGGTGTCTTGGTCTTCAGCTGATGCTGAATATCGTGCTATAACACAAGGTACATGTGAACTTATATAGCTTTGATATCTTCTTACTGAGTTGGGCTCGTTGTGAAATATTTTTCTAAAATGTTTTGTGATAATAAGTGTGTTATCATGCTTGCTTCTGTTCTCCATGAGAAGTCCAAACACATTGAAGTTGATATTCTTTTTTTTCGAGGGAAAGTTCGATCTGGTACTATTGTTTCAGTGTTTGTTCGTTATTCTAATCAAATGACCGATGTGTTTACTAGGTCAGTGGGGCCATCTCTTCTCTAGTCTTCAATTGACAAGTTGGGTTTGATTGACATCTTCGCTTTAGCTTGAGAAGGAGTGTTGGAATTCACCTTTTAATTTATCCCCGTAATTTTGTGTCCCGTAATTACTAGGTCATGATGAATTAAAATTTTAATTTATTTAACTTTATTTTATTTCTTTTTTGTAACTCTAGTCGGTAAATATAAATACAAGTACATGCACTCAATTAAAGACAAACAATTACAAAGATTATTTTACTTCTTTTATGTCAATGTCATAGTACTGTTGGAATTTAATCCATACTCAACTTGTAGAAATCAGGAATATAACAATTAATTATAGATGAGATTTTAATTAACATACCTGAATGAAAATTAAGCTGTAAAATATCTTTGAGTTTCTGCAAGAGATCTTTAAAGAGCTCTACCCTCTTTCTGAGAGTTGTCATTCGATAGGGCAGGGTTATGAAACCCTTATTTATAACAATAACAGGGGGACGACTTCTCTACAAATAAAATACCTAAGTTTCCCTTCCTATCATGGAAACCTAGATATCAATGGTTAGGATTAAATCCCACCAAATAAAGTTGGAAAATCACAATCCAACGGTATAAATATTATACTGTCAATTAGACCATAATTGACAAGTATAACCCCAACCCATCAACTAACTATAATTACATTGCAATCCAATTTTAGAAATAGTGCATATGACCACAAATAAAAAAATAATTTATTTATTAAAATATTCTAACAATCTTCCACTTGGTTCATGCACTTTAAGTTTTATAAAACGATACCGTGAATTGTAACAATTTAAAAAAGTCGAAACAGATGGATTGAAAGTTTAAAACACTCTCTTCCATAGATTTTCTTAATAGTGGATCATGAATACGTAGACAAGTAATATATTAGTCTAAACAGTTCCATGGTCTCAAAACTGATTCTATCTAGGATTCGGGCAAATATAGTGGTTTTTACTGCATTTCATGAGATATGCAAACTGTATGTGGTATAAACGCACACCTCACTATCCATCCTGCTTCATACCATCATGGTATGTCACCTGAACATATTACAACAAACTGCTAACCTCCTATCCAGTGTGAGGGTTTACCGATATGGAGCCAATCTCATATCTAACCCAAATTATCCTCATGGAATGTGAAGCACTCCCACATGCACTTTAATAATTATGTTTGGATTTACCAATGTGGTGTCAATCCCACATCTAATCCAAACACCCTCATGAGTGTAACATCACTCCCAGACAAATATAATAGCACGTGCATAAACCATATATATGAAGATAATAATAGTGATGCATCATAATTTTGTTTCACATGCAAATAACTATCACCATAAGGTGTAAATAAACTGAAGGAAAATAACTATCACCATAAGGTGTAAAGAAGGTGAAAGCTAATTGCAATGTAACATGATATAAAAGAAATATCAGACATCATAATACAATGATTCTCGAACACCTATCTGGATCACGTGTTACTTAAAAAATTTCCAGCGAAATACCTTTAATGAGAGGATTTGCAACAGTAATTTATATGGGAAACCTCAATAGAACCTTCATTAATCTCCTTACACATGAAAATGTACTTAATGTCAATGTGTTGATTACGCTTGGTCAACTTTTCATTTTTCACATACTTTATAACGAGTTCATTATCACAGAAAATTTCATACGCTTGTGTATGGAGTCAACAACCTTCAAATCCACAATAAAAATTTTTCAACCACATGGCATGTTTAGTTGTTTCACAACAACTGACTAACTTTGCATACATAGTGAAATATGTGATAATATATTGTTTAGAGATTTTTCACAAGAGAGCTCACTCCCTGAATCAACATAAAAAATAAAAACAAAATTAGATTTTCTACTACTTGAGCAACCTGCATAGTTATCATCGGAATAACCAACTATCTCTAAGCAGTCTGATTTTCTGTAAATTAACATGAACTCTTTAGTTATCTAAAAATACCTCAAAACTTTCTTCACTACCTTCGAATAAGCAATGTGCAGATTTTGCTAAAATCAACTTGACTTCTTATAAAAATCATTATCGAGACACTTTTATTCTGACAACTTATTCCCTTTAACACCTTGAACCTCACTTGGTATAGAAAATTTTCATCTCAAAAGTTTTCAATATTTTATCAATACATGTTTTTTGAGAAAGTCCAAATTTTTTCCTGTAGTGCATGTATCACATGAATGTCATTACTAACTAACAAAATATCATCAACATATAAGACAAATATAACAAATTAACTCCCACTGAACTTGAGGTATATGCATTAGATCACAATATTTTTCAGGTTGAAACATGTAAATCACTTCCTTAATGTCTCCATTGAGGAACATTGTCTAGACATCTATCTAATGCAACTCAAGATCATAATGTGTGACAATGACAAAATGACTCTCAAAGAATCATTTGATGAACCTAGAGAAAAATTTAAGAGAAATCATCACATCTTATATCTATCATACACCTCAAAATCATTAAGTATAAAAGAACTACAAAGTTCTATACTCCCACTGAATTCACACATCCTTAATAAATTTTGCAATGACATGTTTCAACAATTTTTCGTAAGTTTAGATGGATAATAAAAACCATAACCAAAAGACCTCTCAAGATACTCAATGAAATGACAAGTGATTATGCGAGGATTAAGTTTTTTAATATCTGGATTATACAATTTCACCTTTACAAGACATCCTCATACATGTAAATGTCTGAGACTGGGCCTACGGCCCATTCAAAATATTGAGATATGTACTGATATAATACACCACGATTCACACCCTCTGTAATACCCCGCTCCAACACATGGTATGATATTGTCCGCTTTGGGCCTGAGCCCGCACGGTTTTGCTCTTGGGTTTACCCCAAAAGGCCTCATACCATTTGAAGAGAACATACTACATATAAGCACATCCCCATTTCCACACCCAGGCGATGTGGGATTGAGCACCTTGTACCCTGTCAGTGTGGTAGCTCAGCCCAGTGTCTGTCTTCGCACCCGCCCACTCACACCCGTCCACAAGGGTTACTACACCCTCCATATCTATAACCTTAAAATTGCATTTCTTCTGCATCTTCCCATTGACACAATCAACACATAAATTATAATCTAAAAAATTAGTAGTCCAATAATCTCATCATTAACCATGCGTTCATGTCTCTTTCAAGAGATATACTCCAATCTCATATGCCATAGCATAGATGAATCCTCTCTAACGAAAGAACAATTTTATCCAGAAGGTATCAAGCCCATAGATAAACAAGAGGCATGTATTATGTCTCTTGAATCAATCCTCAAATATATTTAGGCATGTTTACCTAAATGGGCTAAAAAATTACCACAATAATTTTCATATACGCCTTGTTTTCCTTCAACTAAATCTTAAAATTGTGACAGTATTTCTTTTGATGCCCTTTCATTTTGCAGAACCAACATTCTTCATTCCTATGATTATGCATTTTTCTTTATTATTCTGTTTTAACTTTTCTGTTCTGCCTGATTTCCTTTCTTGCCTCTTATTTTCTTCTAGAAAATATTCTTACTGCTATCATTTACGACAAGATGGTCTGACTCAATTTTAATTCCCTTAAGCCGCTCTTCCTCAATCACACAAAGTGCTAATAGCTGGTTAATATCTTATTTTGTCTGGTGTGAATTATAATTCACCCTGAATTTCTCAAAAAGACCTAAACAGAGAATTAATATATCACTATGTAGACTAGTAACTCATCATCAAATGTGATTCTCTGCTCTCTCAAACCATTAACCAGTTTGCACATCGTATAAATATGCTCCCTCACTGAACCATTGTCATCATATTTGGCTGACACAAGTTGTGTCAGATAATAATACTATAGTTGCTTCTTGGTGCCATAAACTACTTCCTGATCAGATCAAGAAGCTTCTTAGCAGTATCAAATACTAGAATACCACCCCTACAAGTCACACTAATAGAAGCACAAATTAACCTTATGGCAATTGTAATACTTTTAGTCCACTTAAAATGTAACAACCCTATTGCCTCAAAAGACTAGACAACCAGCATAAAGGATTTCTCCTTAAAAGGTACAGACTCATAATCTAAGAAACCCAATATAATATCAAAACATGTCCCCTAGGTAAGTATAATTTGAACCATCCAGTGGTTCAATCCCTATAAGCTATATCTGAATTGCAGAAGCGTTAATAACCTCAATATATGTTATAACACTACATAAACAACATATAAAATAATATGTCACAACTTTTGGGATTATTACTTTAATTCGTACTTGGAGTTTTAAGCCGAATTTATTAGGGTGTTTTACTATGTGCAAAACCTTCCATCCTGCGGGAACAGGTAAGATGTCATCTGAAAATTATCTTTGGGCAGAATTTTAAATACATTTAGCCCCCAAATTTGCAATTAAATCGCACATAGATTTAGTTGATTATGCTTGAATTATTGCTAAACACTTCCACTACCTTTGGGCAAGATGGTTATTTAGTTCTAACCCAAACATTCTCAACTATTATATTCACTTAACTCATACTATGACATTGATCATCTTTGGGCAAAACAAATTCTCTAATGTGGGCAAGTGCACTCTGAGACCTTAAAATTTCAAAAGAATAACCTACATGAGTGAATGTCACCTTTGGGCAGGCATCACCTATTTTGGATACCATATTGAAACGGTCACTTTATCGGTCCTCTTAAACCCCAAGAAAAGGCCTAAACTTTAAAATTCCATTTTATTTTGGGTTCACAAATTTATTTATAATGCACATAAAATAAACCCAAATACTATGGGACACAACATAAACATGGATCCAAAAAACTTGAATATAAATAAAAGAAATATATTTATATTTATCTATGCACATAAAACAAACCCAAGAAAATATGGAACAATAAATCAACATGGACCAAATATAACCGAATAATGAATAAAAAAATATTCATATCATCCATGTAGGCATGTCCATAAAATAAACTTAAAAAAAAATAATTTTTAATATTAATTGTTCACTGTTCGTGGTTTAATAACCACACAACAACAATATGTAGCAAATTTGTTTTTTAAATAATAGCTACTGTACATGCATGAGAACATGAATTGAATGTTACATTTAATCAAATGATACGTGAATCCAAGTCTATTTTCATGTCTGTTCAAATAGTTTAACATAATACATATATACAACCACGTGTAAATATAGATACTGGACACCACCATGTGAAACTATTATAGCCATGCACCAAAATTAATATCACAAACCTGATATATGTAAAAAATAATAATCTAATATATCAAAAATGTAAATCAATAAGTTGTACTCTAAACCATGGGAATCTGAGAGAACAACCAACCATCATATATATATAATAAAGTTTTCAAAATCAACCCAATATTTATAATAAAATAGCCAAGGTTTCAAACAGTAAACCTGACCTTAGTTTTCAACTTTTCATGATCAGGTGTCTTAGTATTGGGCCCTTCATTCGCCACTTGTAATCAGTCTATCATAGCACCAAGCAACACTAGCCTAACACCAAGCAGCACTAGCCTAGCATATCAATTCGATAAACCATCCCTTGTTGACTCGGCATACACATGACCATGAGAATTAATGATAATATAATTGATATATATATATATATATATATATATATATATATCAATTATATAAACCATCTTTGTCTCCACTGATTACCGAACCAATCTAATAGATTGACCAAAATGTTCGGAAAAAAAAAAGAAAACAATTGTAACATATTATGTAATCGGATATAAGGTTGGGTCATCGACGTATTTACAAATGACTTGTAGTGTAAAAGCATAATTCAATTATATATGTTAGATTTTTTTTCTTGATTTCTACAGTAAAATAATAGTCCTAACTGTGGCTTTGATATCAATTATTGAAATTTAATTCATACTCAACTTGTAAAAATCAAGAATATAACAATTAATTATAGAGGAGATTTTAATTGACATACCTGAATGAAAATTAAGCTGTAAAATACCTTTAAGTTTCTGTAAGAGATCCTTAAAAAGCTCTACCCCTTTCTGAGAGTTATCATTTGATAGGATAGAGTTATGAAATCTTTATTTATAATAACAACAGGGACGACTTCTCTATAAATAAAATACCTAAGTTTTCCTTCTTATCATGGAAACCTAGATATCAATAGTTAGGATTAAATCCCATCAAATAAAGTTAGAAAACCACAATCCAACGGTGTAAATATTATACTGTCGATTAGACCACAATTAAAAAGTATAATCTCAACTCATCAAATAACAATAATTATATTGTAATTCAATTTTAGAAATAGTGCATAGGATCACAAATAAAAAAATATTTTATTTATTAAAATATTCTAACAAGTACACGTACTCACAAGCAGCTACATACGGTACATTTTCTATTACTAAGCTTGCTTGCCACAGATATTACTATTAACTAGTCTCTGGTACACGTTTTAGCAAGTTAGTATATTATAATAGAAATATAATTTTCTATTGCTATTTTGACGTGGACTACCGTTGTTTAGTCATTGGTTCACATTTTAGCAAGTTGCTGGTTAAATATTAATGAGAATATAATTTTATAACGTTAATTTGGCAACCAGAAGGAGACTTTTAATTTTTTTTTTTTTTTTAGGATTTAGCAAGTTGTAAGTTATATATTAACTGGAATATAAATTTTTAACGTTAATTTGCCTGCCAAAGGATACCACTATTTAGTCGTTGATTCACGTATTAGCAAGTTGTAAGTTAGAAAATAATGGAATTATAATTTTGTATTGCTAATCTTATGAGGAGACTACTATTGTTTAACCGTCGTTTTACGCTAACAACTTGGAGGAAATATTTTATTAAAATATGTTACCGCAAACGCTACGAACTAACACATTTTCATATATAAAAAAAAAAGGTAAGTAATCATCATACAAGACACAAAAATTTATATAACTTGACATAAAATCTATATTCTCCGTAAATATTAAGCAAAAAATTTCAGTCTAATTTCAGCCCTTAAACACCCCCTCTCTCTCTCAGCAACAGTTTTTTGAAGTCCCTTACCCATACCCATGGAGCTACAGAAGAGTCTACAACTCAAGTCCACAATCCAATCCACGACAGAAAATAGGTCAAATTTTTCTTCCCCTGCCACAACATCAAAAAATATATAATTTTTTATTACTATTTTTTATAGTCACCTACGACCGTTATTTTTTATTAATCTTGCCTGTGACAGAAGACTTGTACTTCGTTTGTGGGCGCAATAATAGTTTGGAAAAAGATAAACTTGTCGCCCCAAACGCAGATTTGGTTGAGATGTTGTGAGGTTGCAGTCGTAAAACGTAACTCTCTATCAAATTTGGGTACGTTTGATAATCGTTTATCTTTAGTGTTTATTACTTATAAAAATAAATTTTTAGAATTAACATGTTTAATAATTTATATTTTATTTATAAATTGTTAAAACATTTTTAAAACAACACTGTAACTATCATAAACACTAAAATGATGTTTATTAATTTTTTTTTATCTAAAATGATGATTATATTATTTTAATTAAAAATTGAAACTAAAAGTGAGAAACTGAAAAGAAAAAAAATTATAAAAGGCTATTTTTTGATACAACGATAAAAATATTAGAATTATCAGGTGTAGACAGAATTAAAGAGTATCAATTGTTTTGAGAAAAAAATATTGGGTACAATATGAATAATTACTAATATACTTGATAATAAAAAATAGTTACTTTGGAGCATCCATGCTAAAAAAAAAACTTTATTTGAGAGAAAAAAAAAATACAAAGAAGTCTCAACCATCTCCTTGTTAAAAAAACAAGAATGGTATTTTTGACTCCTATCATTCATTCATTTTCAGTGTTGAAAAGAAAATTAAAAAAAAAAAATGAAAAAAAAAGTAGTAGTATAAGAAGTTCAAGAGAAAGAGTATGCCTTCTAAATTTCTTTTCTCACTTCATACAAATTGGAAAACTTTCAACTTTTTCATACTTATATATATTTTGTTTTGTTGGTAGGGATGTACAAAGAACTAGTGGAATCATAAAGAACTTTGGTTAAACTGAACTTTTCACTACAATTCAGGTTTCGGTTTCGGTTTTAAATTTTAGGAACCGTTTACTACGATTCCGATTCCAAGCTTTGGAATCGGAACTGGAACCGTATAAAATCATTGTAATAGTTATAATAACTTTTTGTTATATATATATATAACTGTTATAAAATCATTGTAATAGTTATAATACCTTTTTGTTATGTAAAAAAATTTTAAACAATGAAGTTATTATAACTATTATAAGGTTAAATACAACTCCTATAATAACCGAATTGAAGCGAACTCATTCATTCCAGTTTCAAAATTAAGGAACCGTTGGGAACGATTATGGTTTATGTTCTCCCAAGAATCGTAAGGAACCGAATCGTGTGCACCCCCTACTTGTTAGAGCCTTTTGAATTGTGAGTCATTCTAGTTTTATAGTATAATTTGCAGTGTGTAGAAATATATGTAACTCAATATTATTTATTTCTTTTTTATGGATATTTCTTACTCTGTTATTGCTGTATAGATTTGTTGTAACATGAACTTCACTTTTAATGCAGTTTATTGTGTTAATTTAATTTTATTTTTTATAAAAAAAACAGTTTAAAGTGAACAAACATGTTTTTCTGTTTATGATTTTTAAAATAAGTCAAACGTTTTTTTTTTTATTATCAAATAACACTCATGTTTATGGATAAACAAAATCGAAACATAAACATTGTTTATATAAACACTAAACATAAACGGTTATCAAACGGCCCTTGGTTTCAGTGAAGACTCTCACGGCAAGGACATAATGAATTTAAGACATTTCCCTTAAAACTGAAAACAGTAAATAATTTTTAAAAATAATCATCTTTGGTAAAGATTTAGGATAGCAGTGGTAGGTTTTTTTCAAAAAATTAATCTAATCACTAATCTTGTATAATCGCAAGCTATGCATTGTTTTGATGGAATTGTTTAGATGTTATGTAATATTGGAAGATAATATGATATTTTATAGAAGTTGAAAAGTAGTGATTAGAATTTACACGGTCGATAGATAAAATTATTTAAATGTTACATGGTAGTTGAAGATACTAGAATATTTTATAGAATGTGCATTGTAAATTTAACAAGTTAGTATATTATAATGGGAATATAATTTTCTATTGCTTTTTGGGCGGAGACTACTATTGTTTAGTCATTGGTTCACATTTTAGCAAGTTGCAGGTTAAATATTAATGTGAATATAATTTTATAACGTTAATTTGGCCGCCAGATGGAGACTTTTAATTTATTTTTTTGACGTTTTAGAAAGTTGCGAGTTATTTATTAATGGGAATACAATTTTTATAACGTTAATTTGCCCTGCCAAAGGATACCATTATTTAGTCGTTGGTTCACTCAGTTCTAATGTTCGTGATTTTTTTTCCTACATTATTCTTTAGAATATATTTTTTGAATTGATTTTGAAAATATTATTTTTATTTCTTAAATCAATTTATCAATATTTATTTTAGAAGTAGAAAAATTTAAGATTCTATAATAATTAAAAAGTATCGATCAAATATATATGATTAGGATAATAAAAGTTATGTAATTAAATTAAAAAGTATTTGAATTAATTGTATTTAAAATAAAGAAAGGATTAGATTTACTTAAATAAAAATTATGATGTATAACTTTTTAAGAAAACCAAAAAAAACTCTTTTTATTTTAGAAAGAAACTTTTAAAAATTAAGAAATAAAAAGAGAAACGTAATTCTCTAGAATCCTTTTTTAATTGTAATTGTCACAATTTATCTAAGGAACCTTTGCATCAAAATTTTAATAAAATAATAATAATAAATTGATAGATGTTTTTCTTCCTTTGCTTATATATATTTTTTCCTTCCTTTTTGTTTTGTTTGTTCACAAATTGATGGTATGTTTCTAAACTTTAATTTGTATTGATTTATAGAAAATGTAGGAAAGGAATTAAAAAAGGGAGAGAATATGAGAAAACGTGATTGAATTGAATTTTTTTTTAAAAAAAAGAATTAGAATTAGGTAGAAGACAATTAAGATATTAAAAATATAAGAATTAAAGATTGTATAGTATAAAAACACTTTTATAATTTTATTATAAAAATAGATATAAATAAAATATGAGAAAATATTAGTGAAATGTGAATATCAACTTTCTATTATATTGCTAATCTTATGATGAGACTTGTAGTTTTAGGCCAGCAAGTTGGAGGAAATATTTTATTGAAATATGGTACGACAAACGCTACAAGCTAACACATCTTTAAAAATAAATAAATAAATAAAAACACGTGTCAGGCTCCCCGTACTTGAATGCAGTTTTCATATTTAAGTATTTTATTGAAATATGTGAGACAGGTTCCTTGTTTACAGCAAGTGAGGCTCATAAAAGTCAATGATAATAGTAATCTCTGTGACAAACAAGATTAGTAATACTTACAGGTGTACCCTGACATTGATGTCCAAATAAAAATGGTACCCATCAGTTTTAATTAAAAAATGAAAATTAATAATAAGAAAAATAAAGATGAAAGAGATATTCGGTGAATCGGACAAAGCAGGCCAGATTTGACTTTTGCAGTTTGTGTTATAAGTCAGTTTATGCATGCTCCGTGCTTGTCACATTTGGATGCAGTCTACCATATCTTGAGATATATCGAAACGTGTCTTGGCCTTGATTTATTTTACGTATCAGAGTAGTCAATCTAGAATGTCATGTTTTATAAGTGCAGATTATGAAGGATTCAACTTCTGGATTCTGTACTTTTTAATCTTATATGATGAAAAGTAAGAAGCAAGCAATAGTGTCTAGGTCTTCAGCTGATGCTAATATCATGCTATAACACAAGGCACATGTAAACTTATATAACTTCGATCTCTTCTTACTGAGTTGGGCTTCGTTGTGAAAGATTTTTCTAAATTATTTTGTGATAATAAGTCTGTTATCATGCTTGCTTATGTTTTCCATGAGAGGTCCAAATACATTAAAGTTGATATTCATTTTATTCGAGGAAAAGTTCGATCTGGTGCTATTGTTTCGGTGTTTGTTCGTTCTTCTGATCAAACGGCCGATGTGTTTACTAAGTCAGTGGGGCCATCTCTTCTCCAGTCTTCAATTGGCAAGCTGAGTTTGATTGACATATTCGCTTTAGCTTGAGGGGGAGTGTTGAAATTCAACTTTTAATTTGTCCCCGTAATTTCAGGTCTCGTAATTAGTAAGTCATGATTAATTAAGTTTTTAATTTATTTAACTTCATTTTATTTCTTTTTTGTAACTCTAATTAGTAAATATAAATACAAGTACATGAACTCAACAATTACAAAATTTATTTTTCTTCTTTTACATCAATGTCATAGTACACCTACTCACAATTAGCTACATATTGTCCATTTCTATTACTAATCTTCCTTGCCACATATATTACTATTAATTAGTCTCTGGTACACGTTTTAGCGAGTTAGCATATTATAAAAGGAATATAATTTTCTATTGCTATTTTGACGTAGACTACTATTGTTTAGTCATTGGTTCACATTTTAGCAAGTTGCAGGTTAAATATTAATAAGAATATAATTTAATAACGTTAATTTGGCCACCAGAAGGAGACTTTAAATTTTTTTTTTGGTTGAGGTTTTAGCAAGTTGAAAGTTATATATTAACGGGAATAAAAATTTTATAACGTTAATTTGACCTGCCAAAGGATACCACTATTTAGTCGTTGGCTCACCTATTAGCAAGTTGTAAGTTAGAAAATAATGGAATTATAATTTTGTATTGCTAATCTTATTTTGTATTACTATTTAACCGTCGTTTTAAGCTAGCAACTTGGAGGAAATATTTTATTGAAATATGTTACGACAAATGCGAACTAACACATTTTTGTAAACAAAAAAATACAACAAAAAAATATGATAGAAGGTAAGTAATCATCATACAAGACACAAAAATGCGAATTTACATGGTGGATAGATAGAATTATTTAAATGTTACGTGGTAGTTGTAGATAGTAGAATATTTTATAGAAAGTGCATTGTAAATTTAGGTGAGATAATTAGAGTGTTTGTTTTGTTTATATATAATAGGATATTTCATAGAAGGTGCATAGTTATGTAACACTTTATTTTATTGAAGGTACATATTTTATAGAAAGTACATAGGATATTTTATAGAAGGTAGATAGTATGATATTTTATAAAAGGTAAATAATTGAACCGAAGGAGAAAGAAAATTTATTTTATTGCTCAATTGATTATTGTAGAGTTACAATTTGTAATATTTCTCTTTTTTAGAGATTTGTACACACATTTTTCACATGACATCTGTATAGAAAAATCTATTAAAGGTTACAATTTTTAGTATTTTCTCCTTTCAAGTGTTGATGGTTAATTTGTGTGACCAAATTGCAAATGATTTACTAATTCTCAAGTTTAAATTTTTATATATTTAGCTTAATTAATAGTTTTGAAACATTCGCTTTTCAAATTAAGTTAATGAGCACTACTCGAATAATGTTCATTATTTAAGATTGAATTAATATTTTCTAGGATCAGTTTTGAGATTAATATCTTTTGTTAAATTGATATATTTCTTTGAGAGAAATTTAATGTTTCATATACACTATTATATTATATATATCTTTTATAAAAGTGTTATGAGCAAAAGATATTGAGGGCAAAAATATAATTTGAATGACATTTCGATTTCAATTTTTGTATTCAATAAACAATATTAATGAATTCAACCTATCTTTTTTTAGATTAACACATTCAACATTTAAAATTTCAGCACTTAAAATTCAGTACTTAAAATTTTCAGTTTTTTCAAACAACACCATTGTCGGCAGAGCCTTTCGACAATGAAGCAAGAATAAAATTTTGGTGGAGCAAATTGTGGATCAAAATTGAGTAGTGACCTATAAAACATTTTAACTAAAAGTGTGGAGGCATTTTCCATTTTCTCTCTCATTTTCAAAATAAGTGTACATTTTGTTTTTGGAATTAATTAATAGTCAACCGTGTATATTTTTTTCTTGAATTAATGTCTTCTTTGGCATAACATTTGCTTTTGCTTTTGCACTATAGAATAAGATAAGTGCTATTGCTTCCATTTAACTTATAACTAGGTGTTCGAAAAATATATCTCTAAAAGAAAGAATTTTTGTCAGTTTTGGAATACATATGTCTATATGCAAAACATTACTCTACGTAAAGTTGAACAATAAATAAACTAAGAACACTCAATTGAATAATAGGCACACATGATTTACATAGTTCGGTACAATTTGACCTATATCCATGGATGAGATGAGTTTTATTATATCTATATGAGATATTACAAGGACTTGAGCTTTTAATCTCACCAGCCTAGCCATGACTGAATACCAGAATACGTTTGTATTTCTTCTTCTCCCCTCTTCCTCATCTCCTTTTCATTTAATTTTCTATACATATTTATATCCAAAATATCATTCCATATTCTGCGATATTTTATACGATTTCCCCAATTCAAAAAAATGTACTTTCTTAATTCAATCTTCTATTGGATATCGATAGTCTGAATCTTCTATTGGATATCGATAGCCTGGAATTTGGCGAATCACTTAGTCAGTTGCTGAGTGTCTGCTACATGTAGTACCACATATGCTACCACACCCTTTCTTGCTGACCTGGATGCTTCATATATGTTATCACTGACTTTTCTCATGATCACGTGTCTTCTTTTTATTGGTGGGAATTTTTTGCTCCACACTTAGCCCCTAATTACCTTTAGTTGGATGTAATAGTCTCAACGAGAGTGAATTTATCCAAATTCGCACTTTTAATCATTACAGAGGCAGGATGACAATTATAACCCAAAGTTGTTTGGAGTTGAAGGGGTCTTTCAAAGGAAGTTCTAACATTATTGCTGATGTTCTAGCTCAAGTGATTCCATTTATTGACGTTCTTTCTTATGTTCAACCTTTTTTTGATAGCCATTCTTACTCCAGTTCAGCTTTCTTCTGATACCAATAATGCCTTACCCAGATTTTGATATTCGGCTCTTAAGGCCTTAAGTATTTTGTTGTTCGGTTATTCAGGTCACAAGCTTTGTTAGGCGCTTTTAGTTTTTTGGTGATTAGCCCCCCTTTTTAGCTACTTGTCATCTTATCCATCATTCAAAATTTTGTGCTATTAGCCACTTTCATCTATTTGGCGATCAGCCCCATGCTCTTGTTTCCACTGAAGTCATTTAGTTTACTGGTTTTGTCGTAAGATTGCTGTCAAAGTTACTCCATACAACTTCTCTAATTGGTCAGAAGTTTTCAAGTTTCCCTTATAAATGAGAATTATTCCAAATAGCCACTTGGTTTGTTAGAAATATAAGAAAATTGTATATAATTGAATTGATATAGATGAAGAATACATAAATGCCTATTTATAGGCACATAATCTTGGAGGCTAAGTTATCTTAGGAAACATGAAATCTTAGTCCTAAATGGTTTAGGAGAAGGTGTAAGAAACCTAAATGATTTTGAAAAATATATATAATCTAACAGCAGATATAATAGGAAATATATATAATCTAATAGCCTCCCACAAACTCAAGGTGAGTTATATGAAGCCAACTTGAGTTTAGAGACAAAATCTTGAATGCGGCTCGCGAAAGCAATTTGGTGATGTTACCAACTGTGGCTGCAAACACATAAAGAAGCTGCAAAAGAGCCAAGAAGACCGAAAGCGGCTCGTTGGAGTGAAAATTGATTTGAAAAATCAGAAAAGGACCTCGAAATCAATGACTTTGACACACAGATGCTATGTCTCGTGAAAGCAATCTGGTGATGTTACCGACAGTGGCTTTGAACACATACAAAGCAGCTGCAAAAGAGCGAACTTGTTGGAGCGACGGTAAGACCAAAAGATACTCGTTAGAGTGAAAAATGATTTGAAAATAAGAAAATAAGCTCATTGAAATCAGCAACTTTAACACATAGATGCTAGTGAGAGCCGATGAATTGAACTTGAGTTAGATTGCCATATTTTTTTTCTTTTATTATCTACATAATATATATATATATATATATATATATATATATATATATGTATATATATATATATATGTATATGGCGGAAGCTATTTTGACTATTGTTCGGAACCGCCGGGGATGAAGCTAATGGTGTCATCCTTAACGATGAGGGCGATGGACAATGAAAATTGCCAGAAATTGGTAGACTCTAATACCATATTAGAAATAGAAAAAGAATTGTATTTGATTTTAATTGATATATATGAAGACATAATCCTGGAGGCTAAGTAAACTTAGGAGACATGAAATCCTAGTCCTAAATAGTTTAGGAGAAGGTGTAAGAAACAGATATGGTTTAGAAAAATATATATAATATAATAACAGATATAAGAGGAAATATATATAATCTAACATGGTTGACTATCAACCCTCTGCCATATTTATTATATCAAAATAATGACATGTTTTGATCATTGTAATTATGAAGTATGCTCAGGCCAGTTTTATTGGGTATTACCTTGGTGATTGGCCTTCAACATATGTGATCATATTGGTGATTAGTGAAGAAATACTGGTGATCAACCTATTAATTAACTAGCTTAATGTTAGGCTAAAGTTGTTTTTTTTTTAACTCAAGTTCTTGGGACTTCAATATTTTTTATTTTTTTATTTTGTTCGGCCCATTCGGTAGCCATGCATTGCAAGCTGACAACATTGTTGTTATGAAGTCTAATTTTCTTGTTCTTACTCGTCACAAGAGGCTTATTTTTTCTTGGTTCACAATCATACTGTACGATGACAAAATTTTAGGCTTTAGCAAGTTACAAGGTAGAAAATATGTAATGGAAATACAATTTTCTATTACTACTAATCTTGCCTGTCATAGGAGACCACTATTATTTAATCATTGGTTCACATTTTAGGAAGTTTCAAGTTAGAAAATAATGGGAATATAATTTTCTATTACTAATCTTGCTTACCAAAAGAGACTTGCTATTTTTTAGTTAGGTTGAAGTTTTACCAAGTGGCAAGTTATATAATAATGAGAATACAATTACTAGTGTGTAGGTGCACCCTCCTTACCACCAATATGATTCAATAAAAAATCAACACATCATCTTTAATTATAAAATCAGATAAAATATTTAATAAGGGAAAATATCTTGGCTTTATTAGGGTATTTGAACGTATCCCTCTCTATTTTCCTTCTTTCTTCCATGGAAAATTATTAAATACCACGGAGATTCCGTCTATTTTCCTCTCACCCTTCATGGGACATTATCACTTGACATACTAATAATTTGTAATGGCTCTGCATTCTAAACAATATATATTACATTTCATGGTTATCTTCCCTTTTCAGATTCCAAGGTAACATACTTTCGTTCCTCGCTACATATATGCAATATTAGTGGATAACTATGGAATCGTTTGGGGAACTATGGAATTGTTTGGGAGTGGGGAATCAAGCTTTTGAGTAATATTTTGTGTTAACTATATATTTGGACTATTTAATCTCACACACAATCTTCCATCTTCAAGAAAACTCAACCTAGACCCTAAAGAATAGAAATTCAGAACCATAAGGAAGAAAAAAAAACCCAATAAAGAAAGGGAAAAATTGGGAATACTTATTGAGTGATGATGGAAAGCCCATTTGACTTTATTCACCTTATTAAATGTTATATATGATTTTATAATTAAAGCTGACGTGTCAATTTTTTATTGGGAGAGTACACCTACTCACTAGTGAGTAGGTGAGTATTGTTCATTTTCTATTGCTATTTTGGCTTTTATTTTCTGATGAGGTGAACCCTTCTAATCATTGGTTCTTTGGAGTTATGATTGTAACGTAAACTTTGAATATATGCAACACCACACATATCATTTAAGTCCCGGTGCATGTTTTTGCACCATGTAAAAATTGAACTCAGAACGTCTGATTTATAGCTCGCTACAGTAAATCCCTTATACATTTAGCCACTTGTGCGAGAGTACAGTAGACTACTATTATATCATAAGCAACTTGTAAGTTAGAAAATAATGCGAATATAATTTTTACCTACAGATCAGTGGATAGGTGCACTCTCTTAAACATTGATGTGGTCCAATAAAAATTAAACATATAAAATATAATTATAAAATATAAAAAATAATAAACAATGTGGATAAAGATGGAGGGACTAGACTTTATTCGAGTAGTTGACATTTTGTATTCACTATTCACGTACGCACTCTCCACTTTTCTTTTCTATTTTACCCCTTCCCACATTCACGCCTTCTCTCCAACATGCGTCTGAAAATATATTTTGTGAAAGAATGTTTGGAGAGAAGACTAGGAGAGGTTGGTCACCACTCAACTATCAGAAAATATATAAATATTAATATACAACTAATCGAAATCATAATACATAACACACATGTAATTAATGAAGGGATTATTACAAACACATGAACTTTTGGAGTGCTATTACCATATCATGGAGTTAAAGTCATGAAGATTAAAAACAAAGGATTTGACTAAAATGCTAATGTGGACTGATGTTGTTTTAAAATTGTTAAATAACTCGCAAGTGTACGAATCTATTGAAGTATAGATCGGCAAGAACGAGGTCGAACCCAAGGGAATGCTTTGAGAAGAAAACTAATACAAATTCAAATTAATTTAAAACTAATCTAGTTTAAACAAAATTTGGTTGATTTGAGAGAGATTAAACTAACATGCAAATAAAATAACACAATTAAAATCAAATAGAGAAAATAACTAAGGTTTCGGATTCCACCACCATTAAATTCATGAAGCTTCTAATATTCATTTATTAATTCCCAAATTTGGAGTAGCAATCAAGAAATCAATCTATTGCTTAATCAAGATTTAACAATAAAGCACTATGAAAAATATATTAAAAAGGTAGATTTTCCTTCACTTCACTAGTGTAAAATTCTAAACATCCTATGTATCCAATTTAATGAAAAACATAAGATCAAAGATTATCACTTTTAATAAATACAAACCCAAGCTTAGATTAATTATAATACTTTCTAACTACCACATATACATGATATAGATGGTGAAAGAATTATAAAATAATTAATCACAAGAAGCAAAAATCATAAGCAATTAAATTACACACATGAGAATCAATTAATGAACAAAAGAACTTCACTTCATTAATGGAGGTTTCCTCCTCAACCCTAGTTGAGGAGTTTAGTTAAACATAATAGAAGAAGAAGATAACAAAATAAAAGACATAATGAATAAATAAAACCCGGATTGTCTCTGTCTTCTTTGCCCTGACCTTCACTTCTTTTCTCCACTCCCTCAAAACAGCTTCCAATTCACCTCTTTATACCCCAAGAGAATACATAAAGTCCTAATCCAATTAGGAGATAAAGTCCTATTCCAATTAGGAGAAAATTAGGGTTTTCCCGCAACCCAAAATAGGTATATTTTTTTGCTGACATTCGGCCCAAGTTTTGACCCAGTAGAAGTCCGATTCATGAAATTTATGTGAAATACAAAAGTGTCCAAAATCGAATTTCATTCAACCTACACAAGAATTAAGTCAAATTGACACTTAGAAATAAGACTTTAGGTCCACTTTCCAAAATGGGATTAAAACTGGATTACGTGCAGAATTGGGCTTCAGGCCCGTAGTCTTCTTAAGCAGTTGTAATTCTCTTGAACCTCTTCCTTGGGCTGATTTGAGTTGAAATATGGAGTTGAATGGACCCATTAGATGTAGGCTTCATAAAACCTTCTTGGATATCATCTTTAAAAGCCCAAAATCATGATTTTATCTGAAATAATCATTAAGATCCTGAAAAAGATAGAAAATACAAAAACAGAGTAAAATCACATATAACCTATCACTAAGAGAATAAAATATGCAAATTAAGAGGCTAGAATGCGTAACATTCAACGCCGATCATGGACATCGAAAACTTATGTTTTGTAATTTCTCATGCCCAAACTGCTCTTTTTAGTAAAATAACCTGCACAAAAAGTAGTACTTAAGTGCACAAAATATTGTACCATTGTGCACAAAAGTGGTTTATGAATGTAAACCACTTGTAAACTTTTTTTTTCGTGAAGGTTCAATAACATTTGTATATGGTGAATATTTTAACTGGTCAATCAAATATTATATTACTATTGGACCTTCAAAAAAAAGAAGTTTACAAGTTGTTTACTTTCAAGAATTACTTTATACATGTAGGTACCACTTTTGTGCATAAATGTTTAATGTTGTGCATTTATATACTACTTTTTGTGCCCGTTATTTGACTAAAAAGGGTAGTTTGAGCATGAGAAATTACTTTTTTCATGTCCACATCAGCATTTTAGCCAAATCCATTTTTTTGAAACTTTATGACTTTGACTACATGATACGGTAATTAGCACTCCAAAAGTCCATGTGTTTGTGATAATCCCTAATTAATATTCTTACCCCCAAAAATCTTGGTTCTTATATATGTTACTAATCCTATATTTGTTTTTTTAGATACATATATATATGGTAATTATTTCTTATTCTTGTGATGATAAATGTCTATTTTATATAAATGAAAGCAAGCCATATGACCAAAATGGAATATGTATTAAGTCACCCGTGACATTGCAAGACCTTTGGATGAATATATAGATATATACACATACAATGAGGATACTATCACAGAACATGCATGAGAATTTGAAATGAAAATCTCTTTATTTAACGATTATGAAGATGAAAACTTAGTGGGTTATATGAACACATGTATTTGATATTGACGTCTTGCCAACTTAGACTTTGGTAAATTCGATATCTTGTGATTGTAAAATTGTTCGATCAATTAATAGACCGGGCAGACTGATTGAATTGTCAGCCTGTGTGCGGGCGTGCCAGAGCCGTGAAATCAACTCGATAGAGAATCAGTTGATTGAACAGAAGTATGTTCTTTGAGTGTTGTGTTGGATTAGGTGATTGGCTAGGGAGAGAGAATACCAAACTCCCTATTGAGTTCTTTTTCACCTCAATAAAGAGGACTTTTAGGGTGCGCAAAGAATTGTGAGGTTGAATCGTAGTAAGGAGGGAGGTAGAAGGAGAGAGATAGCAAAGAGAGAGATAGAAAGTGAAGATGATGTAGACATATAGCCTGATTAGAGAACGTAGAGAGAAAGAAATTTATGAGGAAGATGTAACATAAGAAGAGATAAGAGCAATATTCTATGAGAATATTCTATTTTAGAAGAATTGCACGTGATGCAATGTTTGTAAAGTGGTTGTGGAACCGTTAATACAGAGTTCATTTCATTTATTTATAGAAAACTTACATAACTAAATTCTAAATCTAAGTTACAAGATAACAATGAAATAAAACAATTACAAAAAAATAAATAAAACAAAATATATCCTAATGTACCATGTCTTCAAGTCTCCTTGTTTATGGCTTATTATCCCAAGCTTTCATAGAGTTGTAGTCATATTCAAACTCATCCACATGACCTATGTGTAACTGGTCCTGTATGTAACCAACTGCTATAACTCTTCCCTTAAACTCCCAAAGAGTCCAAGTCACACTTAGACTTATCCACACAGCCAACCTTACCAGTAACAGGCTACTGTCGTAGTCTTCAGTCTTCATAAAGTCCCACTCCTACTCAACTTCATCTTCATGTCTTTGGTATAACTGATCTAACGAAAAACCTATTTGTGCGGAGTCCACAATATATCAAAGTCTTTAATTTAATCATAGTAGACCCAAACTTATATATATCCGAATTATATATATATATATATATATATATATATATATATCTCACAAAAGAGTCGATATATATCCGAAGTCTTCAAAGGTAGCTTCAAGAGTCCAAAGTATCTATAACTTTATAGCTATCAGTTTTCAGAGTCATCATTTTTATGGACTCTTGATAGATTCTAATTCCACTAACACTCATATCCCCCAAATCAAGGCTTGTTTTTATCTCTTGGTTGATCTTTTTCTCTTTCCACGTATATAGTAATTTTCTACCCATGGCAATACCAAAGTGGTACCACGTGTAATGTCACTTTTGGGTGTCAACAACTGTCCCCCAATTTCAAATGTCTTATGGCTGATCAAACCAATAAGATTTTTGAAATTTATAATTATATTGGAAGGAACTTTTCATAACCATAGCTGATTGAACTAGGACTTGGAAGGGAATAAAAAAAAAAACTCTCAAACGTTACGCACTTCATTTATTCTGGATCACGATTGAGGTAGATTTATTTATAGTCAACCTAACTACACTGGCTGATCATGACCTTCCACTCTTCCCTTTAAAGATGGTTGATAACGATTCTTGCATAGCTTACCAAAAAGTTGGCTGACAACCATTGTCCAGCCATAGACCTAAGACAAATTCCATTATCCAAATTTAGCATGTCATAGTTTTGTGATCGGCCGAGATCAAGTTATTATACAGTGTTATACTAACCGATAGAACTACTTGCAAAATGATACTGTCCTAATATACTTAAATTTCTTTATCAATTGGCCAAACAAGTTTGATCATTGGCTGAGCAATATTTTTCAGTGCGTCTTTGGAGCTATCATCAACCAAGCTTTTCTTTGTACTGGCTGGTATTGGTATTCTTATCACATAATTGTCAACAAGAAGAATGAAATCGACCACATAAAACTGTGTATTAACTGGCTGATTCATTTTCTTCCATTAGGTTGCCTTCATCTCTAGAGAATTTCGTTACCTCCCAAGGTCTGGAGGTTTACGTGGAGGATGAAGTTCTTTATTTTGGCCATGCTTTGCCCCCTTAGACTCTTATTTGGGACTTTTTCCAGAATTGGAAGAAAGTAACTTTCCTAATTAATTGAACCAGCCAACTGGCCTCTGTCTTGGGCTGGCTAATTAATTTCTTTTTTTTTCATTTACCACTAGTGGTTGATTTGCCACAGGTGGTTGATAACTCTGAGACTAATCTTCTGGCTGATTGGCCATCGACTTCCTCCCGAGTGTTGGAGGTGGTGGACTATAATCAAACCAACTTTGAGGTTGATCTGCCACTGGCAGTGCAGTGACCCTTGTGGGCGGGTGTGATGTGGGCGAGTACAAGAAAAGATATTGAGTTGAGCTATCACACTGGGCTGAGTTACAGGGTGCTCAATCTCACATCGCCTAGGTGTGAAGAAAGGGATGTGCTTATATGTAGTGTGTTCTCTTCAAATGGTAAGAGGCCTTTTGGGGTAAAATCCAAGAGCAAAATTGTGTGGGCTTAGGCCCAAAGCGGAGAATATCATATCATGTGTTGGAGCGGGGTATTACAGTTAGTATCAGAGCCTAAACCCAGCTGGAAGTGTGCTGACGAGGATGTCGGGCTTAATAAGGGGTGGATTGTAGTGACCCTTGTGGGCAGGTGTGATGTGGGCAGGTCCAAGAAAAGACACTAGGCTAAGCTACCACACTGGGCTGAGCTACAGGGTGTTCAATCTCACATTATCTGGGTGTGGAGAAGGGGATGTGCTTATATGTAGTGTGTTCTCTTCAAATGGTATGAGGCCTTTTGGGGTAAAATCCAAGAGCAAAATCGTGCGGGCTTAGGTCCAAAGTGGACAATATCACACCATGTGTTGGAGCGGGGTATTACAGGTAGTTGATTAGTTATTGGTGGTCGATTATAAGCATGTGAACCATATGGCTCATTTCGATCGATCGAAATCTCGATCAATCGAGATTCAATCTCGATTGATCGAGATTCTGCAGAATCCACTTGCCCACTTGCTCACCTGCTCTCCCATTTGCAACAAAATCCCCCTTTTTGCACGACTTAGGGGGATTGTCTGACTTGAACAAGACCCTTGGGGGCCTTCTTGATACAAGGGACATATATAGTCATATATATATATATATATGGTGGGCCCCCAAGGTAGAAAAAGGAGCCAAAAAGCACAAAAGGGCCATATCTCTCATATCTCACATATCTCTCAATATACATCAGACCATCCAAGGAGAGACCTTCGGGAGAGAAAGAAGAGGAGCTGAACCAGACCAAGAAGCTTCACTTTCTTCATCAATGGAAGGGTGCAAGGCTGCCATGACCAACTAACTCCTCCACTAGGGTGTGGTTGACACACCTAGCCATGTAAACTTGTTCATTTTTGTAGCACTTGGGGATTTGTATTTAAATGTTGATTATTTAGCCTAGTGAATATGTACACAAATACATTTCTTATATATATTCATTTGATTTGGAATTTATTCTTGTCTTAGAGTAGATTTTGTCACTTGAATGCACAACATTTGCATATTCCACAAGAAGTGCAAATGATGGCTAGATAATGGTGTTTAAATGAATGTGTGATGTTTGCTTGTATAGACCATGCCAAGACAAGGTAGTTTGGATGCATGTAGTGTTCAATTAGAGAGTAGGGTAATAAGGTAGTTTAAATGAATGTGTGATGTTTGCTCTCTCTCCCAACTCAACTCTTTAAGTTTATTGTCATTTCATTCATGCAATAGATTATAAACAAAAATCTAAAAATCTATTTTTAGAATTAAAGTAGAATTAATCTTCCTTTAAGGCAATTTCGACTAGTCCTCGTGGGATCGATACCCTCTATAGAGAACCCTATCTGCAAAGATTCGTACTCTTGCGAGTGGTTAAATTATATTTTGATAAAAGGGCAAAAATTAAGCTTACAATTTAATCCGAGTTTAGCCACATCACCATTGCTCCGGGTTATTAAAAGGAATTACCTGTTGTCATGAATTTAGATTATCATGCAACCGTTTGTTCACAGCCTCAATCAGTGGCTGGTTTTTCACTCCAAATGATTGAGAGCTGCTCAATGGCAGACTGAAGTGTGCAGAAGGCTGAGGCGAATGTCGTATTAGACCTTTCTATTTTAACTGGTCAGCTTGTTGGGTATTCAATTGATAAGCCAAGTCTTATACACTAGAGCTTTGACTGATAGGCTTGTTCTAAATAGTGATTGTTTTATCAAATTATGAACCTCTTCAAAATGATCTTTAAAAAGAGTGCTATCTTAAATAAACCTCTCATTAATTCGATCCATTTTGGTTTCAAATCTGTCAAAACAAATGCTCATTATATGTATAACATCCATTATGAATGACAGATCTGCTGGATTGACTGCGGAGCCTCCAATTGGCTGAGAAATTTCTTCCTCATGCTCATCATTACCAGTGGTAGAATTCTTCGTGGTCCTTGGCTTAGGTGGCATATTCACAATTCTTTTAGCATTTTTCGGTCCCATTGGGCGTGCTAAAATATGTTTGATCAATTAATCAATCGGGTAGGCTGATTAAATTATCAGTGTGTGTGCAGGAGTGCCAATGTAGTGAAATCAATTTGATAGAGAATCAATTGGTCGAACACAAGTGTCTTTTTCAATGTTGGGTTGGACCAGGTGATTGGCTAGGGAGAGAGAATACCAAACTCCCTATTGAGTTCTTTTTCGCCTCAGTTAAGAGAACTTTTAGGGTGCACAAAGAATTGCGAGATTGAATCGTGGCAAGGAGGGAGGTAGAAGGAGGGAGATAAAAAGTGAGGGAGATATAAACATATAGACTGATTAGAGGAGGTAGGGAGTAAGAAATTTATGAGGGAGATTTAGAATAAGAAACTTCTAAATCTAAGTTATAAGATAACAATGAAATAAAAAAATTACTTAAAAAGAAATAAAACAAAATATATCCTAATCCATCGTGTCTTTAAGTCCCCTTATTTGAATCATATTATCCCAAGCTTTCATAAAGTTGTAGTCATATTCAAACTCATCCACATGACCTATGTATAACTGATCCTGTATGTAACCAACTGATATAACTCTTCTCCTATACTCCCAAAAAGTCTAAGTCACATTTGGACTTATCAACATAGTCAGCCTTACTCGTAACAGCCTATAATCGTAATCTTTAATATTCACCGAGTCCTACTCCTACTCAATTTCATCTTCATGTCTTCGGTATAGCTGATCTTACGAAAACCTATTTGTGCAGAGTCCACAATATATCAAAGTCTTCAATTTAATCATAATACACCCCAAGCTTATATATATCCAAATTATACACACACACACACACACACACACACACTCACTCGTATACACACACACACACACACACACACACACACACACATATATATATATATATCTCACACATAAGAGTCCATATAAATCCAAAATCCTCGAAGGTGGCTTCAAGAGTCCAAAATATCAATAACTCTATAGCTATCAGCCTTCAGTCTCATCATTTTTAATGACTCTTGATAGAGTCTAATTTCACTAACACTAATATCTCCAAATCAAGGCTTGTTTTTATCTCTTGGTTAATCTCTTTTTCTTTCCATGTATATACTAATTTTTTGCCCAAGTCAATACCAAAGTGGCACCATGTGTCATGCCACTTTTGGGTGTCAACAAAAACAAACATATATATGGGTGTACATCTTAAGATACAGTAGGAACGGATATTCAACTTTTTATTATATTCAATAGAGTGTGAGAAAGAAGAAAAGTAACCCACACCACTTCAAATGTCCTTGTCTATTGGTTGATGATGTCCATGAAAGATGAGAGGAATAACAACTGTGGAGGGAGGGCATGAATTTGGAAGGGTTAAAAGAGAGAGAATGAAAGTAAAAAGGTCATGAATAGTGAATACAAAACATCAACTATACTTAATGAAGCCTAATCAATCCGTCTTTATGAGTAAATTTTCAGTGAGCAGAGCATACTACGTCATTAGTATACCAGTAGTATTTCAATTAACTGAGAGCAATTTTTATATTTAAGTGAGACTATTTTCACTTAATGATACATTTTTTTGGTCAGGCATACAAATGACGGGTATGTCCGGCTCACCGAATATCTCTTCCATCTTTATTTTCTTTACTTATTATTATTTTTAATTTTATAATTAAAGCTGATGCGTACCATTTTTATTTGGACACTGTTGAAACCACTTGCTAGCACCTCTCTCTATCTCTTCAAACCACTCGTCGGCACCACCCACCTTTCTCAACACCTCTGCCATAAACCCCACCTCACCTTCGTCCTCTTCCCTTACCTTCAGCGATCCCCCTTTGGGAGTTTAGCCCTATTAGCAACTCCCTTGGGAATGTTCCCTCTTAGATTCGAACCCCATTTTTGAGGTATTTTTCAGTGAACAATTATGATGTGCTAGGGCGTTCTACCCTTTTTTGATGATTTTGGGCTACTGGTGTGTTCGGTAGCATTTCCGTGAGCTTCTGTCGTATCTCCGACAACTAGGCTATTGGTGTTTGCAACGATTTTCCTAGATTTGTCTCGTTTCTTGGTTGTTGGTTAGTTGTTTTCTATTACTTTGTTCATCTGTAATTTGTGAAGTTCCTTGAGTTTCTTATTTGATGGGTGACCCCAGTGGAAAAGATTAGGAGGTAATTGTTACTCCCCATTCTGAAATGTTTGTTTCTCAACATACCCCTACTGAATGGGTTACAAGTGTATTGTTGAATGGGGGTAATTTTGCGTCGTGGTCTCGCTTTTTTCATCTCTATCTTGGTGCGAAAGGCGAGACAAGTTCGATATTGAGAACAAAAAAGAATCCTAATATTAACGACCTTGAATTTGCTGTATGGGATATGGAGAACTGGACGATTCTAGGATGACTATTTAATTCTATGGAAGAGCGACTTTATAATATATTCATGTACCATGACACATTATACAACCTTTGGACTGCTATGACCAAAATGTATGCGCATATGCGCAATGATTCTTGAATCTTTGAGTTGTATATGAAAATATCCCAGGCAGACCAGAAACTTTTGAGATTATGCATTGTAGATTATTGTGGATATTTACAATCTCATTGGGAGGAGTTGGATCAGTATGAACCCCTCATTGATTTTCCATCAAATGCGACCTCTATTGTTGTTAAGCGTTTAGATCTTCAACATACCTACCAGTTTTTGATAGGGCTCAAAATTGAATTTGAATCTCTTCAAAATTAGATTTTGAATTCCTCACCCATCCCATATTTGTATGATGTTTTTGCGACTATTGATAGTGATGAACACCGACGTCGTTTACTTCAGCCTACTCTTGCTGTCATCCCTAATCCGTCTACTACTGGGGATCAAATGGAATTTGATGCTAGTTTTGTGTCAAATTATTCTGGGTCTCGTTCTACTAGAGGTAAAGTTATTTGCCAATGACTGTGGAGAAATTGGTCATATGAGAGTCCACTGCTTCAAGTTGCATCCCGAGTTGAAGCATAAATTTACAAGAAATTGGAATGGTCCCTCATGCACCCCCTCACGCTCTGCTACTATTACTGATGTTAGCCCTAGGCCAGTTACTAGCTTTCTAGATGTCTTAGCTACAATCTTAGGTTGGCTAACTTCAAGATCATCTTAGTACTTTTGTTTAGAGGTCTACAGGTGTTGGTGTGACTGCTCCTACCACCTCCATAACTACACTTGCCACAGGTACTCCCATTGCTCTTCGTGCTACAAAAGGGAACCCTACATGGGTTCTTGACTCTGGTGCGAATGATCATATGACTAGTGAGTTATTAGTATTTTCTAATGATGTTACCCCTGTTGACCAATTTGTTTGTCTTGCTGACGGGTTTAAGTCTTATCATCCGTTTTTTATGTTCTCGATTTTACCTTTAACATCTCGTTTATAGGTCGTCTTGCAAAATTGATTCATGTGTGAGTGTGACTCAAAAAGTATATCAATTAAAAATTTTCACACTTCGTAATAGAACGATTTCCTTGCAGAATAGGGCTATCAAAAGGGGTATCGTACCTCAGGGATTATGGTCTGACGAGTTGGAATAAGGAATTAATTCTAATTAAATTTATAAGAAAAGAATTCTGATTTTTAAACTAATTAAAAAGGTAAAATAAAATAAATCAAAGTAAATAGAAAGTGAAGATAATATGAGAGAAATCTAGGGTATTTGACTTCACCACTAACTCCACAATCAATGGTTAATTGAATCAACTATGGGGAATTACATCATGCATAAGCGGTGTCGGTGGCTACAAGCTCACCTTCATTCGTCAAGAAGATAACATATGATTAAGGCTAAGTTATGCCTGAAGAGAATACACCAAAGTCCTAATCCAATTAGGAATTAATTAGGTTTTCTCGCAGCACTAATCAGGTGGGTTTTTCCTGCTAATGTTCGGCCCAAGTTTTGACCCACTAGAAGTCCGATTCACGGAATTTTTGTGAAATACAAAAGTGTGCAGAATCAAATTTTGTTTAACCTAACACAACAATTAAGTCAATTTGAGGCTAAAAAATAAGACTTCTGGTCCATTTTCCAAAGTGGGATTAAGACTGTATTATGCGCAGATTTGGGCTTCAGGCCCGAAACCTTCTTAAGCAGCTGTAATTCTCTTGGACCTCTTCCTTGGACTGATTGGAGTTGAAATAAATGGTTGAATGAATCTCCTTGATGTAGGCTTCATCTAACCATCTTGGATGTCTTATTTAAAAGCCCAAAAGCATGGTTTTAACTGAAATAATCATTAAGGCCCTGAAAATACAGAAAATACTAAAACAAAGTAAAATAATAAAATAATCTATCACTAAGAGAATAAAATACATAAGTTAAGAGGTTAGAATGCGTAACATTCAACACTGATCAAAAATCTCTTCATTGTATAGTTATTTTCTTTCTTGATCATTGTGTGTTACAGGACTTGTATTTGAGGAAGATTTTTGGCAGAGGATATGAGTGTGACATGCTATACTACTTTGGCGATTCACCACCTTCTTCTAGTCTTCAAGCATTTGTTTTACCTAGTTCACATTCTTTTATTTTTTATTTAAAAACATTACAATTGTGGCATGCTCGTTTAGGACATGCAAGTTTTCAATACTTATGTTGGTTATTTTTTAAGTTAATAAGAGCTTGCAAGACTTCCAAGTTTTATTGTGTAGTTTGTGAGTGATAAGCGTTGAATGTTACGCATTCTAGCCTCTTAACTTATGTATTTTATTCTCTTAGTGATAGATTATTTTGTGATTTTACTTTGTTTTAGTGTTTTCTGTATTTTCAGGGCCTTAATGATTATTTCAGTTAAAATCGTGCTTTTGGGTTTTTAAAGAAGACATCCAAGATGGTGAGATGAAGCCTACATCAAGGAGATTCACTCAACCATTTATTTCAACTCAAATCAGCCCAAGAAAGAGGTCCAAGAGAATTACAGCTGCTTAAGAAGGTTTCGGGCCTGAAGCCCAAATCTGTGCATAATGCAGTCTTAATCCCATTTTGGAAAACGGACCAGATGTCTTATTTCCGAGCCTCAAATCGACATTATGTTCGCGTGGGGTTGAATAAAATTTGATTCTGCACACTTTTGTATTTCACGAAAATTTCGTAAAACGGACTTCTAGTGGGTCAAAAGTTGGGCCGAAGTCAGCAGGAAAAACTCACCTGATTAGTGCTGCGGGAAGCCCTAATTTATTCCTAATTGGATTAGGACTTTGGTATATTCTCTTGGAGAATAAAGTGAAGACTTGGAGGCTGAATTGGGAGAGCTTACACAGAGATTGGAGAGTCTGAGAGGGCTGAAGAGAACAGAAACATATTGCAGAGCCATTGGAGAACGAAGTCATACGCGTAATTCAGAAAGATGATGTCTTCTTCCTCAACAGTTGAAGCTTCTTCTTCTACCATGAGCGGCTAGTTCATCCACTAGGGTTTTGATGTAGCCCTAACAAAGCATCAATGGTTTGATTGTTTTAATTATTGGGGACCTTTATATACATGCATAGATTGTGTAATTCAGAGGATTCTTATTATAGAATTGAGCAATAAAAGTCTTGTAAATTCAGTTTCAATGATTTCTTATCTTGTCTTAGATATTTAGTTGTTGTTATTGAACTCAATCTCTTTTGTTTTCTGTGATCATGAGAGAGATTATTACACAATGGTAATCACTGAATATATTGTTATGAGCTTTGATGGATTATGCCTAGAGAAGATGAACCATACTGCACCCTAGATTAGAGTAGTTAGGCAGATGACCCATGCTAATCGAAGATAGTCCATGGCTTAGCCTTAATCATATGTTATCTTCTTGACGGATGAAGGTGAGCTTGTAGCCATCGACACCACTTATGCATGATGTAATTCCCCTATAGTTGATTCAATTGACCATTGATTGTGGAGTTAGTGGTGAAGTCAAACACCCTAGATTTCTCTCCTATTATCTTCACTATCTTGTTTACTTTGATTTATTTTATTTTACTTTTTAATTAGTTTAGTTTAAAAAATCAGAATTCTTTTCTTATAAATTTAATTAGAATTAATTTCGTAATCCAACTCGTCAGAACATAATCCCTGAGGTACGATACCCCTTTCGATAGCCCTATTCTGCAAGGAATTCGTTCTATTACGAAGTGTGAAAATTTTTAATTGATATATTTTTGAGTCACACTCACACACGAATCAATTTTTGGCGCCGTTGCCGGGGATTATCTATTTGATTGATTGGATTTTACAGAATTAGTTTTAATTGGATTTTTAGTTTAGGAAATTTTTATATTTTATTTTTAATTTTGTTTTTGTTTTCTTTTCAGGTGTTTTCGGTAAATATATGCAAGGTCGTCGTTCTGTGGCTGATCCTTTGATACCTCTTGATCCTGAGCCTGAACGTACTCTTAGACAACAGAGGAACATCCCTGTTGACACCATTGTGCAAGAGGAAGAATTAATTGAGGACATGGCAGAAGAGAGGAATAACAACCTTGTTCCTAATGCTGATGGAGAAAGAACTAGATTGCTTAGGGACTACTATGTTCCTGAGACATATACCTCACCAGCAGGTTTTCAATTGCCCAATGTCACAGCACAGAATTATGAGATCAAGTCCAACATTATTCAGATGCTACCATCTTATTTTGGGCTGACTCAAGAAGACCCTTACAAGCATCTGGATGACTTCATTGAAGTGTGCTCAACTATAAAAATTCACAACTTCTCTGAAGATGCTTTCAGAATGAGACTTTTTCCATTCTATTTGAAAGACAAAGCAAAGTATTGGTTTAACTCTCTACCGGCTGGTTCTATCACGACTTGGACTCAGATGCAACATGAGTTTCTCAAGAAGTATTTTTCGATAGGGAAGACCAATCAGTTCAGACGTGCTATCACTGGTTTCTCCCAACATGAGGGGGAACAATTTTATGAGACATGAGAAAGATTCAAGGACCTTCTTAGGAAGTGTCCCCATCATCAAGTTCCTAAGTGGCAACTAGTGCAGAGTTTTCATGAAGGGCTCACAGAAGCCAACAGACAAATGGTTGATGCGTCATGTGGAGGTACTTTTATGTTGAAGAGTGAAGAAGAGGCATGGACCTTATTTGAAAATCTTAGTGACAACTCTCTACAACATGTGTCCTCTACTCGTTCTAGCAGACCTGCCACTACCAGGAAGACTGATGGGATTTTTGAGGTTGGTGCTTCAGAAGCTATGCCAACTAATATTGATTTAATTGCACAGAAGGTAGCAGCAATTATGGCTGCCAATCAAACTCCTTCTGCTTCAAATTCTACATTGCTAGGCCCTTGTGAATTTTGCTCTAGTCCTATGCATAACGTGAGCAATTGTCCTTCAATAGGGCAATTTTCTGATATTCAACATGAGCAAGTTCAAGCTGCTTTCACTGGACCAATGAACCCTCCACGAGGTAATACTTACAATCCCACATGGAGGAATCATCTTGGTTTTTCTTACAGTAACCAAGGGGCAGCAATGCAACCATCATATCAATCTAGGACTTTTGTGCCTCAACAGCAATATCAAACACAAAGTCCTATGGCCCAAAGAATTTCTGCTATTGAAGACAAGCTGACTCTTACCTTGTCTAAATTTGACAAGCTTGATTCTCTCATAGAGACAGTGCAAGCTACTGCAGCAACAGTACAATCTACAGTTCAGCTAGTGCACTCGCATTCTCAATCCATTGCCAAACTGGAATCTCAGTTTGGACAGCTTGTTACTTCATTGAGTAGAAGAGAAGAAGGGAAGCTCCCTAGTCAACCAATTGCTAATCCAAGAGGGATGCAAGCTTCCACAAGCAACCCACACCATGAGCAAGTTCAAGCCATTACCACTTTGAGAAGTGGGAAAATAATTGACAATAAGGTGGGTGAAAAGAAAGAAGAAGAAAAAGTGACCACAAGTCCAAGTGTTGAAATTCCTTATGAGCCCAAGGCTCCTTTCCCACAACGTTTTCTTGAAGCATCTAAATTGGGGAAGCAAGGGGACAAGCTGCATGACATGATGGAGGTATTTCGCCAAGTGAAGATTAATTTGCCACTCCTTGATGCCATCAAGAAAATTCCTCCTTATGCAAAATTTTTGAAGGACTTGTGCACTCAGAAAAGACGTTCTAAAAGCAATGTGCCAAAGAAAGTAATGCTGCCACAACAAGTAAGTTCAATAATTCAGCAGTGTACTCCTCCCAAGTACAAAGATCCTGGTGCTCCAACTATTTCATGCATTATTGGGGAGCACCATGTGGATAAAGCTCTTCTTGATTTGGGTGCAAGTGTGAATTTGCTACCTTATTCAGTTTACTTACAATTGGGCTTGGGAGAATTGAAGCCTACCTCGGTGGTATTACAATTTGCAAACAGATCAACAAAGCAAACCCGATGAATCATAGAAGATGTGCTCATTAAAGTGGACAAGTTCTACTTTCCTGTTGATTTCATTGTACTTGACACTGAGCCGGTTCACAATCCGAAGAGGCACATTCCTGTGATCCTTGGTCGACCTTTCTTAGCTACTGCTGATGCTTGCATAAATTATAGGTCGGGGATCATGGATATTTCCTTTGGCAACATGAATGTCAAGCTTAATGTGTTCAATGCTATCCAACACCCTCCAGATCAGAGTGTTGTGTTCTGCATGGATGATATTGATAAATGTGTGGAGGAATTTGTTTCATCCTCTATATCTCGAAACTCCCTGGAGGTATATAAGTCTTTTTATGACTTTGAAAACATTAATGATGAAGGGTTGTGTGAAGAAGTGCATGCTATGCTGGAAGTGGATGGTATTCAGAATACTCCACCATGGAGAATTCCAATTGAGCCACTACCTTTTCTCTCTAGCACTCCCTTAGTGCCTTCATTAGAGTCCCCTTCAGAATTAGAGTTGAAGCCTTTGCCTGACAAATTGAAGTATGTATTCTTGGGGGCACAGAAAACTCTTCCTGTTATAATTGCCTCTGATCTGACAGAAATTCAAGAGAAGAGCTTAGTAGAGGTTTTATACCAACATCGTGAAGCAATTGGATGGAGTGTTGCTGATCTTAAGGGCATTGATCCCTCAGTTTGCATGCACAAAATCCATTTGGAAGAAGGATGTAAGCCAACTAGAGAGGCACAGAGGCGATTGAACCCCAACATGAAGGAGGTGGTAAAGAAAGAGGTTGTCAAGTTACTTGATGCAGGAATCATTTATCCAATTTCTGACAGCACATGGGTGAGTCCGACACAAGTGGTTCCAAAGAAATCTGGTCTTACCATTGTCCCTAACTCCATGGGAGAGCTTGTTCCACAACGTACTGCCACAGGTTGGCGTGTTTGCATTGATTACAGAAAGCTCAATTCTATGACAAGGAAGGATCACTTCCCTCTTCCATTCATTGATCAAATACTTGAAAGGTTAGTTGGTCAGAGCTATTATTGCTTTCTGGATGACTACTCTGGTTATAACCAAGTAGCTATGGATCCAGAAGATCAAGAGAAGACCACTTTCACTTGTCCCTTTGGTACTTTTGCGTATCGTCGTATGCCTTTTGGATTATGTAATGCTCCGGCTACATTCCAAAGGTGTATGATGGCCATCTTTTCTGACATGGTGGAAAAATTCTTGGAGGTGTTTATGGATGACTTCTCTGTTTTTGGATCATCTTTTGAACATTGTTTGAGCAATTTATCACTTGTGCTTCAAAGGTGCCGAGAACGGAATCTGGTACTTAGTTGGGAGAAGAGCCACTTTATGGTGAAAGAAGGTATTGTATTGGGCCATATTATTTCAGAAAGGGGCATTGAAGTTGATAAAGCAAAGATCGATCTAATTGCAACTCTGCCTCATCCAACTTCGGTAAGGCAAGTTCGATCTTTCTTAGGCCATACCGGGTTCTATAGAAGATTCATCAAGGATTTCAGTAAAGTGGCTCGACCATTATGCCATTTGTTATCTAAAGATGTTCCCTTTATCTTTGATGAAGATTGTGTGAAAGCTTTTGAAAAGCTTCGGTCTCTGTTATCCTTTGCACCAATTATGCAGTCTCCAAAATGGGCTATACCTTTTGAAATCATGTGTGATGCCTCTGATTATGCAGTGGGAGCCGTGTTGGGACAGAGAGAAGAGAAATGACCACATGTCAGCTACTATGCTAGTAAGACTCTCTCTGATGCCCAACTCAATTATACAACCACAGAGAAAGAGCTTCTAACTGTAGTGTTTGCCTTGGACAAATTTCGTTCTTATTTATTGGGGTCCAAGGTGGTTGTCTACTCTGATCATGCAGCATTGAGACACTTATTGGCAAAGAAAGAAACCAAACCGCGTCTTATTCGGTGGATTTTATTGCTGCAAGAATTTGATTTGGAAATAAAAGACAAAAAGGGGACGGAGAATGTGGTAGCGGATCATTTATCTCGAATCGAGTCTGAGCCGGTATTCGGTGCATTACCTATTCGAGACTCATTCCCGGATGAGCAATTGTTTGAAACTACTTTGATAAAGGTTAATGGCCAAAGGTTGAAAGATTGTGTGGAAGGATGTGTGCCAAGAAGAGACGTGGAGTCCGTCGACTTGACGGATCCCGTCTATCCGACTTAATCCCTTTGGAGAGTCAATCGTCTCCTACGGACGTTAAATTGTAGGTTCTGTATGTATTTCTATACTTTATTTCCCTTAGTTTTCTTTAATTTTAATTTTTAGTTTTAGTTTTCTTAGGTTTTTCTTCAATTCTAGTTGGGTTTTAATGTTTTCTCTTTGAGTTTTTGATGTATAAGTTGCTTCCGGAGGATGCCAAGAGGTGTACCGAGGTATTTGGACTCAAGACGGGTGAAAAATCGTGCTCTCGGTTGACCTTGGGCGATGGAGACTCAAAATTATCAAGGTTCGGTCGACTTTGGGCGATGGAGGGTCCAACAGGCATCCAAGAGGGGGATCGATCGCCCCATTTGAGGGGGATCGATCGCCCCATGGTTTTTCAAGAGATCACCCACCAGCAGGTGGGTGATCAATCGCCCATCCAAGGGGGGATCGATCGCCCAGGCCCATTGAAGGGCTGCCCGAATTTTTAAGGCCTATAAAGGCCACCTCTCATCCTTTGTTGCTACCACTTGCATCCTAGACCTCTTTGAACTCCAATTTAAGTCCTACATCATCCGGAAAACTAATTTCTTCAATTAGTGATTATTATACAAGAATTCAACATTGATCAACATCAACTTCAACATCAAATTGGATCAAAAATCACTAGTTCTCAAAGGAAGCTCACACTTTTTCAAGTTTAACATCAAAGTAAGTGAAGTTTTTCTTTGAAGAAATTGTTCAAATCTTTTTGAGGGCTTTTGAAGACCAAGTTTGGGGGATCAATTTGGTGCATTTACTTGTTCGATTTGGGTGGAAAAATTGCCGAAAAAAGGAGGTTGAAGGTTACAAAAGAATTGTGCACACCAAGTGTTTGATTTAATTCCTCAACGACACTTTTTCTACTTCTATGGTACCAAAGAGAGCAAGTCACCAAGGTGCTTCAAGTTCACGTAATCCTCACCGAGCGAGGCATGATCCGACCACAGGTTCTTCACGATCTCGCCGAGAAGGTATTCAAGAGAGATGGCATCCAAGGGCGTTGAACTTTGAAACAACGTTTGACATACCCGAACTTTATGGTATGTTTCCCGAGACACGATGGGGGATTTCCGATATCCGTCGTCGTCGATCGGCATCCATTTTTGTACTTGAGTATATTTGCTTAAAAATAAGTCTGAGGTCCTTCATTTGTTTACTCAATTCCTCTAGATGATCAAAACCCAGTTCAATACGCTTGTAAAAAATATTCGATCAGATAATGGGCGTGAGTACATTTCAAATGACTTTCGCTCTCAACTCAATAAAAAGGAGATTTTACAACAACTTACATGTCCCTATATTCTTGAACTGAATTGAATGGTGTGGCAGAACATAAAAATTGTCATATCGTGGCTGTTGTTCAGTGCCTCTTATGAGGAATGAATGTACTAAAATATTTCAAGCATATGGCTGTTCTCACTGCCTGTTATATGAACAACTGTACCCCCAGTTAGGTTTTAAACGGTAAAGTCCCTCTTCAAATTCTTTAGCCCGACATTACTTTATTTTCTGTTATACCTCGGGTGTTTGGGTGTACGTGCTTTATTCAAAATTGTAGCCCTACCTGTATGATAAGTGTTCAAGTCTATGCATTTGAACCCTCTTTATTGTATATGTTAGTTCTGTTTCTACGTTTACCGAGATACGTTTACGGTATTTTTGTGTTTTTGATGTATTGCAGGTCTTGTAGTAAAAGGAGCAAAGTTTGAAGCTTTTTGCAGCTAAAGAGAAAAGTCAAAAATTGCAGCCAAGGCATCTTGATCAATCGAGATATTGATCTCGATCAATCGAGATCTCGATTGATCGAGATCTCATTTTGATTGATCGAAATCTCGATCAATCGAGATCCAATCTCAATTGATCGAGATTCTGCAGAAGTCACTTGCCCACTTGCTCACCTGCTTTCCCACTTGCAACAAAATCCCCCTTTTTGCACGACTTAGGGGGATTGTCTGACTTGAACAAAACCTTTGGGGACCTTCTTGATATAATGAGTATATATATTGATATATATATATATATGGTGGGCCCTAAGGTTGAAAAGGAAGCCATAAAACACAAAGAAGCCACATTTCTCAAGAGATCTCTCACACACATCAGAATAGACAAGAGAGACCTTCGGGAGAGGAGAAAGAGGAGCTGAACTAGACCAAGAAGCTTCATCTTCTCCATCAATGGAAGAGTGCAAGGCAACCATGAGCAACTAACTCTTCTACTAGGGTGTGGTTGAAGCCCCTAGCCATGTAAACTTGTTCATTTTTGTAGCACTTGGGGATTTGTAATTAAATGTTGATTATTTAGCCTAGTGACCATGTACACTAATACATTTCTTTTATATATTCATTTGATATGGAGTTTATTCTTGTCTTAGAGTAGATTCTTTCATGTGAATGCACAACATTTGCATATTCCAGAAGAAGTGCAAATGATGGCTAGATAATGGTGTTTAAATGAATGTGTGGTGTTTGCTTGTATAAACCATGCCAAGATAAGGTAGTTTGGATGTATGTAGGTTCACTTAGAGAGTAGGGTAATTGGGTAGTTAGTTAGGTTGAAGAGTTATGCTTTTTGAAAATGGATTATGATAGGTTAGCACACACATTAATCTTTTGATATGTCATTGAGGTCACAAGCCTAATGACATTGTTAGGCATTTAATTTATGAATCCCATGTTTGCTACACTTATGAACATGTGAATGGCTAGTGGTGGAAACCAACCCTAGTTCTCTCTCCCAACTTTTACTCTTTAAATTTATTGTCATTATATTCATGCAATAGTTTTATAAACAAAAACTCAAAACCCTGTTTTTAGGATTAAAGTAGAAATAATCTTTCTTTAAGACAATTACGACTAGTCCTCGTGGGATCGATACCCTCTATATAGAACCGTATCTACAAAGATTCGTGCTCTTGCGAGTGGTTAAATTATATTTTGATAAAAAGGGCAAAATTAAGCTTACAATATAATTCGAGTTTATCCACATCAAAATTTTGGCGCCGTTGCCGGGGACTACGGTTTAATTGTCACCATTTGAAGATTAAATCTGGTTTAATTGTTAGGTTAGAAATTCTTTCATTCTTTTTGTATATATCTTGTTCTTATTTCTCAAATTTCTTGATTTTAGGTATACCACATAGCGGGCATCTAAAAGGATTAAAGTTGCAACCCTTTGTGAGTACAAAGTCTAAAATTAGTGGATTTGAGTTCATTCATTTTTTTTGTATATATTATTGTTTATTTTTCGTATTGAGGTGTTGTTCTACTATTAATGCATGCTAGGTAGACGGTCCTTGTCACTTCCGTTGCTTTCGTGTAATATTGAACTTGAAAGAACACTTAGACAACGTAGAGGAACCTCTAGGGACCCTATATTGCCTAGGACTGAAAACATGGACCCAAATGAGAGACAACCTCCCGGACTACCTCCTTTTAATCATGAACAACCACCTCCACCTCCACCTCCTCAAGGAGAGTTGCTTATAGACTTTTACCTTCCGACTACATTTGAAGTACCTTCATGTATTCAATTTTCGGATGTAGCGACAACTCATTTCGAAATAAAGTCCTCCACCATCAATCTTCTTAATAGCTTCCATGGTCTCCCAAATGAAGATCTATACCGGCATTTAGATTACTTCCTTTCGGTGTGCTCCACCATTCGTGTACCACACTTTACGGAGGATGATCTAAAGCAGTGTATGTTCCCATTCTCCCTAAAAGATAAATCTAGAAGTTGGTTCAATTCCTTAGAACCTAACTCAATCCATTCTTGGGCGGAGATGCAAATCGAGTTCTTAAAAAAATACTTCCCATTGGGAAAGACGAGTGATATCCGGCGAGCAATCACCGGATTCACCCAAATTGATCAAGAACAATTTCATGAGACGTGGGAGAGATTAAAAGATCTTCTTAAATCTTGTCCGTATCATGCTGTCCCAAAATGGCAGCTAGTGCAAAGTTTTTATGATGGAGTGAGTGAACAACATAGGCAAATGATAGACTCCGCGTGTGGGGGTGGATACCTTTTGAAAAGCCCCGATGAGGCATGGAAACTTTTTCAAACCCTAAGCAATAATTCAGCTCAACGCTCCTCCACTAGGAAAGGGAAGGCCACCCAACCTTGTAGAGGAGTGCATAAAATTTCACGGGTAGATGAGGTTGCCATGCAAGTAGAAGCCTTATCCCAAAAAATGGACCTAATCATGAAAAATGGGCTGCCTACTCCAAACCAACCTGTTCAAAATCAGGAAGTGTGTTCATTTTGCTATAGCACCTCACATTTTGTGCGAGATTGTCCTATTGCCGGGCAATCTCCCGATTATGCTCAAGAGTAAGTGAATGCCTTATACTCTAAACAGATGAATGATCCATATTCAAACACGTACAATCCTGGTTACAAGAATCATCCGACTTTTTCATGAAAACCTCAATAATCAAGTCCTTCTTTTCAAGGGCAAAATTCTTTCAATTCCCAATCTCAACAGCCTCAATATAGGCCAAATCCTCAACTTGACCATCAAAGGTCCAATTACCAACAACCACCACCTCCTCCGAGAAGCCAAGGCTTTGAAGAAAGAGTGATAAGCAATCTTGAGGCTAATACCCGCTTATTGCAAACTCACTCTCAATCAATCTCTAAGCTTGAAGCTAATGCTCAATCTATGGCTAGGTAGAAGCTCAAATCGGGCAACTAGCTAATGCCTTGAATAGGAGGGAGGAAGGTAAGTTACCGAGTGAACCGGTGGTGAATCCTAAGGGTGTTCATGTGATTGAGGATCCATCATCTTCATTTTGTAATGCTCCTTCGGAGCAAGTTCAATCAATCACCACCTTAAAGAGTGGTAAAATCATAAATTCCAAGGTAGGGGAGGAAGAGAGAAAGGAATCCCAAGAGTAATCCAAAAATCCAAAAGAATCCCAATTAAATCCAAAGTTGTTTCCCTTGAATCCAAATGTGAACAACGTCCCATTAAATCCAAAAGGAAAGGCAAGTGAAGTTGTGTCGTCATCAAGTCCAAATCTTGACACTTCTTTTGAACCTTCGGTTCCTTTTCCACAAAGATTGAAGGAACCTTCTCATTTTGGGAAGCAAGGAGAGAAAATTCAAGACATGATGGAGATCTTCAAACAAGTAAAGATCAATCTCTCTCTCCTTGATGCTATCCGGCAAATTTCCTCCTATGCTAAATTCTTGAAGGACTTGTGCACTCAAAAGCGCAAATCTAGGAATAATGCTCCTAAGAAAGTCCTCCTAACTGAGCACATAAGCTTCATTTTCCAACACCAAGCCCCTCCTAAATTCAAAGATCCGGGTGCTCCGACCATTTCATGCACCATCGGAAATCAATCTTTTGAAAAGACACTTCTTGATTTAGGGGCTAGCGTCAATTTGCTTCCATTCTCAATTTACCAACAACTAGGTTTGGGGGAACTTAAGCATACCACAGTTGTGTTGCAACTTGCCGACCGCTCGGTGAAGCAACCACGTGGCATAATTGAGGATGTAATCATTCAAGTGGACAAATTCTACTTTTTGGTGGACTTCATGGTCCTTGACACGGAACTAGTTCAAAATCCAAATTGACATATTCCAATCATTCTAGGTCGTCCATTCTTGGCCACGGCAAATGCTTGCGTTAATTACCGTACCGGAGTAATGGACATCTCTTTCGGGAATATGAAAGTCTGCCTGAACATCTTCAATGCTTCCCACCATGCATCCGAAGATGAAAGTGAATGCTTTTGTGTTGATGTAGTGGAAGACCTTGTTCAAGAAGCACTTCCTTCTATTCTTTCTAAGGATCCTCTAGAGGCATGCCTAAATCATTTCAACTGTGATGATTTTGACATTGAGTGATCCATTTGTGAAGTCAACTCAATGCTCGATGTCACTACTGTCATGGATGTGCCTAAATGGAAAGTTCTTAGAGAACCTTTTCCTCCGTTGGTTAATTCCGTCGCTTCCCATGGAGCGGTGGAATTGAAGGACTTGAAAGACGAATTGTTGTTCAAAGTAAACGGGCAGCGCTTAAAAAAGTGCGTGGATGACCAAGTTACCACAGAATACGTGGATGTCGTCACTTTGACGGATCCCGTGTATTTTGACTCGTGAGCTGATTCGGACATCATGCCATAGACGTGTAAGGTGGCGAGGCCATGGTAGCTATCATGCTTCCATGATGTCCCTTTAATCCAAGTTAACTTTTGTATCTAAGCAATTCAGTATCTAAGTCCCATAAATCCAAGTTTATGAAGCATAACTCAAGCTGGCTGTTTTTGAGCATCTCGATTGATCAAACCAAGATCTCGATCAATCGAGATTTCGATCTCGATTGATCGAAATAATACAGAGAGTTCATCACATCTGAAGTCCTGAGAGGTAGTATTCTTTGATAGCACTTCGATAGGTCCTCGATCGATCGAAATTTCGATTGATCGAAATGGTATTTCGATTAATCGAAGTAAAATCTCGATTGATCGAATTAAAGTCTCGATTCATTGAAGGAATCTCGATTGATCGAAGTAGGATTTTGATTAATCGAAATCTCGATTGATCGAGATGTAGATATCGATCAATCGAGATTGACGCGATGCCTGTACGTGAGCCTAGTTCTTATTTAAACCGTTGGGTTTCCCTCTCATTTCAAAAGACCATCCGACTTCTTCCTTTTCTCCGAGTGATCCAGAGCTTCCCCAAGCACCATCCCGCGCTTGATCTACCATCCCCGACCATCCACCGCCGTTCGCCGTAGTCCGAGATCTCCGCGAGCACACTCACGCTCATCCCTTCGCAGCTGCGGGTTGGGTCTTCATCTTTTTGTGCCGATCATCATCTTCACCTTGAGGTAAGTGTTGCATGGCTATCTTTTGCGTACTTTCTCGCTATTTTTATTAGTTTCTCGGTATAATAAACATAGACAGATGATGTTGGGTTGGAATGGTGCATTTGCGATATTCATAGTGGGATTTTGCGGATTTCGGGGGTAGGAATGCATGTATGGGTGAAATATTGCACTCTTTTTGCTTCAAATGCTTAATGTACGATTTGCAACCGCGGCCCCATCGCTTAGGTTGCATCCGCCCACACTGCCTTGTTGAGAGCGAATTTTTGAATTCATGTCAGCATCATGGACTAGAACCTCATTTTAATTTTTATTCTTTTCTTTTTATTCTTAGTTTAGCATTCCTCTTACTTTCTTTTTATTTATGTACTTTTGGAATAAGTGCAGACTACTCCGAGACTATGGCGAGAGTGAAGAATGCCGCCGGTTCTGTTCGAGATGTGCCCGGGCGAGCCTTCCAGTCTCGGAAGTTTCACCCGGAGTAGATATTTGACTCGAGAGAGTTCGAGACGCGTCCCGACAGTTCGTGGGCTATAGCCGAGCTCAGGAGGCGTCGCCTCGACCGATTATGTGTGCCTCCCACTGATGTGGCACACGAGCGCTTGGTGCAGGTATTTTACGAGCGCATGACCTACTCCTGCACAGCGCCGGACACATTAGAGACGGTCGTGGGCACCACGACGATCACTATTTTGCTGAGCCAGATTGCGCAGATGCTCGGCATCCCACACCAGCAGCCTCCAGATATGGTTGACCAGGACGATCGACCGATTTACAGGGCCGCACTTCCAACAGACACTACACTATTCTCCATCGTGATGGACATGTGTGGCGGGGCGTTTACCACGCCCAGTCACAACTGCACGTCCAAATCGATGTGCCCTAGCAGATTATGGTTCCTGGACACCGTTCTCATCAAGAACGTGTGTCCTCTCCAGCATGTGGCAGAGCGTAGAGGCGACCTCCTCCGTTGCCTTTACGCTTGGTTTTCTGTCCCATCGCTGATATGGGGGCAGATGTTCAAGATCTGGGACACCCTCGTCAACAAGAGGATGCGACGAGCAGCGAGTTGGCGGCTTCCCTTTCCTTTCGTGGTCGCAGCTTTTCTCAGTCGTGCCACTATACCGGTCAGTGATACTGACATTCAGTTGGCACCGCCCACCCGCTTCACACCTACTCAGTGGGAGAGGGTGCGGTGACACTTAGAACGACAGGACCACCAGGGTGATCCACCAGAGGATGTAGATATGGATGCCCCGGTGGAGTTAGATGAGGGTGAGCCTGCAGAGGGTGAGTCTTCTGACGAGGAGATGGAGGAGGAGGAGATGGATATTGCTGTAGAGCGGCATGACATCCTAGCGACTGGCTATTCCTGCCTGGCAGCTGATGTTGAGCGGCTCCAGCAGGGTTTTGAGGAGCACATCCAGGTGACGCAGAGTTAGCTAGAGGGCATCAGATCGGACATTTCATCTCTGGCACAGGGCCAGAGGGCGATTTTAGACGAGTTCCGAGCCTTCCGACAAGACCTGCAGTTCCTGTTCACAGGTCGAGCTTCCACCTCCACTTCTACTCCCACCGAGCCACCACCACCACCACCCGCCCTTGAGTAGCTCTATCTATTTGCACATTCTGCTTTACTTTCTGTATTTTTCTTTCTTTATTTTTGATAGGCCATGTTGGCCATGTTTTCTTTCCTTTTATGAGTATTCCAGCTGCATGTACGCTTTGTACTGAACTCATTTTCATATATATGGAATACAGTTTCTTTTATTTTATATCCTGTGTTTTCTTTCCTGTCTTTATTTTTGCTTTCTGCCAATATCAATGCTCTCTATACTTTGACTATGTATGTTGTAGTAACCCTTGTGGACGGGTGTGAGTGGGCGGGTGCGAAGACAGACACTGGGCTGAGCTATCACACTGACAGGGTACAGGGTGCTCAATCCCACATCGTCTGAGTGTGAAAAAGGGGATGTGCTTATATGTAGTATGTTCTCTTCAAATGGTATGAGGCATTTTGGGGTAAAATCCAAGAGCAAAACCGTGCGGGCTCAGGCCCAAAGCGGACAATATCATACCATGTGTTGGAGCGGGGTATTACATATATAGTACCACTTGCCTAATTGTTATATGCGATTCAGTTGATGATTTCCGTTTATTACCGCCTGGTTTAAATTTCCAATACTGTTGAGATTGCTTTAACACAGTATGGCGTTAATAAAGAAAGGCAGCCCCTTTGCATGTTATACGTTAGCATGCCTGGATAGTCAATATCTTATCGCATAGACCTCTTAGACAATTGGGAAACACCAGTTCAGATCCTTAGATATGTAGTGATCTTGGCATTGTCCGTTTGTGCATAATTATTTTATTATGATCTTTTTATCTACTTTTTGTTCCATTTAATGCTCGTGGTATATAGTTGGTGTTCCGTGCAGGTTTTTCTCATTTTCAGGATAACCGCCTGTATTGGAATGCTATTTTTGTCGCGTTCTGCAATCCCGATAAATTCTTTCCTTGTTCTTCTTGTCCAAACATTGAGGACAATGTTAAGTCTAAGTTTGGGGGAGCGGTATGCCATACCGCTTGCATATGCATGCAATGTTCAGTCTTAGTATTGAGTGTCATTGTAGAGCAAGTTTTCTTGATATTTTTGCATGCTTGCTATGACGTCTTACTTTTAAAAGGAAGATCATTCAAATAAATGTCCGAGGTAAAAGCAGTAGGTAAACCAATTGGTTTGGGAGTCATTGGCCCAATGCCGCTACATGGGCTTACAAAAAAGCAAAAAGAGCTAAGCATTGCACGGTCATCCGCAGATGAGCAATCATGAATGTTTTGTGATAATGAACAATAGTGTCGAACCGTTTCAATGATTTTTTCTTTTAAAAGTATATTTGTTCTCATTCTTCTCCAAATATGACAAAGTCACGCGCTAGAATGCATGTTCACTTTTCAAAGAGGATTTTGGGGTCGGAATTGGTATGTTGTTCGGACTGGCCATTATGTGGGGACCGTCGTTTATTTATAGGTTGTGAAAGTCCATTTTTGCTAATGACTACATAATTCTGTAATACTTGTTGCATTTGCCAAATATGAAATGAACGGATGATCGCCCTTTATCTAGTTGATGACTGAGCATGATTAAACTTTTGTATAAGATAGTTAATTTTATTTTTGTAATATTGCATTGCTAAGGGACTAGCAATATGTAAGTTTGGGGGTGTGATAAGTGTTCAATTCTATGCATTTGAACCCTCTTTATTGCATATGTTAGTTCCATTTCTACGTTTACCGAGATATGTTTACGGTATTTTTGTATTTTTGATGTATTGCAGGTCTTGTAGTAAAAGGAGCAAAGTTTGAGACTTTTTGCAGCTGAAGAGAAAAGTCAAAAATTGCAGCCAAGGCATCTCGATCAATCGAGATGTTGATCTCGATCAATCGAGATCCAATCTCGATTGATCGAGATTCTACAGAAGCCACTTGCCTACTTGCTCACCTGCTTTCCCACTTGCAACAAAATCCCCCTTTTTGCACGACTTAGGGGGATTGTCTGACTTGAACAAGACCTTTGGGGACCTTCTTGATATAATGAGTATATATATATATATATATATATATATATATATATATATATATATATATATGTATATATATATATATATATATGGTGGGCCCCAAGGTTGAAAAAGAAACCATAAAATACAAACAAGCCACATTTCTCAAGAGATCTCCCACACACATCAGAATAGACAAGAGAGACCTTCGGGAGAGGAGAAAGAGGAGCTGAACCAGACCAAGAAGCTTCATCTTCTCCATCAATGGAAGAGTGCAAGGCAACCATGAGCAACTAACTCTTCTACTAGGGTGTGGTTGAAGCCCCTAGCCATGTAAACTTGTTCATTTTTGTAGCACTTGGGGATTTGTAATTAAATGTTGATTATTTAGCCTAGTGACCATGTACACTAATACATTTCCTTTATATATTTATTTGATATGGAGTTTATTCTTGTCTTAGAGTAGATTCTTTCATGTGAATGCACAACATTTGCATATTCCACAAGAAGTGCAAATGATGGCTAGATAATGGTGTTTAAATGAACGTGTTGTGTTTGCTTGTATAAACCATGCCAAGATAAGGTAGTTTGGATGTATGTAGGTTCACTTAGAGAGTAGGGTAATTAGGTAGTTAGTTAGGTTGAAGAGTTATGCTTGTTGAAGATGGATTATGATAGGTTAGCACACACATTAATCTTTTGATATGTCATTGAGGTCACAAGCCTAATGACATTGTTAGGCATTTAATTTATGAATCCCATGTTTGCTACACTTATGAACATGTGAATGGCTAGTGGTGGAAACCAACCCTAGTTCTCTCTCCCAACTTTTACTCTTTAAATTTATTGTCATTATATTCATGCAATAGTTTTATAAACAAAAACTCAAAACCCTATTTTTAGGATTAAAGTAAAATTAATCTTTCTTTAAGACAATTACGACTAGTCCTCGTGGGATCGATACTCTTTATATAGAACCGTATCTACAAAGATTCGTGCTCTTGCGAGTGGTTAAATTATATTTTGATAAAAAGGGCAAAATTAAGCTTACAATATAATTCGAGGTTAGCCACATCACTGTACTATGCTTGATGACAAAGATGTTCAGTGTCTTTTTCTGGGTTATTTTTCTATGTCTAAAGGATATTGATGTTACGATCTTGTGTCTAAACACTTTTATCATTCTATGGATGTTACTTTTTGTGATGAGATACCCTTCTTTGGAAATTCTTCTCATGTTCAGGAACGTGTCTGTGTTGCTCCTCCTGAGGAGCCTTCTCCTTTAACTCGACTTGTTCCTCTTTTCGAGTAGGATAATGTGCAGGAGTCTTCTACTCCCACTCTTCTAACTAAGCATGTTAGAGATTTGTAGAAGATAATCTATATAGATCTGCCATTAGGATTTGAGGTTGAGGCGGAATGTTTAGGTAAGGTTTTGTTGGTTGAAGAAGTCTTTTATGGGCTAAAACAGTCTCCTCGAGCTTGGTTTCGTCAGTTTAGTGATGTTGTTATGGGGATGAACTTTAAATAGTGTCACATTGTTCATACGTGGTTTGTTTGGAGACATGTGAATGGTAGTTGTATTATTATCTCAGTTTATGTAGATGATATTATTATCACTAGAGATGATGCTTCTAGAATTGCTCAGGTTAACAAGGATTTGATATAAAAAGATTTGGGTCTCTTGCGGTATTTTCTTGGTATAGAGGTTGCTCGGTCGAGTCTTGACATATCTTTGTTTCAACGTAAGTATGCTTTGGATATTCTTAAGGAAACAAGAATGATGGGGTGTGGACCTGCCTCTACTCCTGTGGACCCAAATGTTAAAATTTTTGCTAAATCTGGCGACTTAATTCCTAATCCCCCTGTGTATAAGCATTTGGTTGGTTGTCTCATTTACTTGACAAATACCAGGTCAGATTTGACTTTTGCAGTTAGTGTTGTAAGTTAGTTTATGCATGCTCTACGCTCATCACATTTGGATGCAGTCTACCATATCTTGGGATATCTTAAGACGTGTCCAGACCTTGGCTTATTTTATATATCGGGTAGTCAATCTGGAGTGTCATGTTTTACAAATGTAGATTATGCATGATCCAAAATAGATAGGCATTCTACTTCAGGATTCTGTACTTTCTATGGCAATCATCTTATAACATGGAAAAGTAAGAATCAAGCAGTAGTGTCTAGGTCTTTAGCTTAGGCTGAATATCGTGCTATGGCACAAGGCATATGTGAACTTATATGGTTTCGATCTTTTCTAACTGAGTTGGGTTTCGTTGTGGAAGACTTTTCTAAATTGTTTTGTGATAATAAGTCTGCTATCATGCTTGTTTCTGATTCCGTTCTCCACGAGAGGTCCAAACATATTAAAGTTGATATTCATTTGATTCAAGAGAAAGTTCGATCTGGTGCTATTGTTCCAGTGTTTGTTCGCTCTTTTGATCAAACGATCGATGTGTTTACTAAGTTAGTATGGTCACCTCTTCTCCAATTGGCAAGCTGGATTTGATTGACGTCTTCGCTCCAGCTTGAGGGGGAGTGTTGGAATTCACCTTTTAATTTGTCCTCATAATTTTAGGTCCCGTGATTAGTAGGTCATGGTTAATTAGGTTTTTAATTTATTTGACTTCAATTTATTCTTTTTTTGTATCCTTAATTAGTAAATATAAATACAATTAGCTATACTCAATTAGAGACAAGTAATTACACAATTTTTATTTTTATTTTTTTATAGTACACCTACTCACATGCAGCTACATATTGTCTACATATTTTCTATTACTACTCTTGTTTGCCACAGATATTACTATTGATTAGTCTCTGGTACACGTTTGAGCAAGTTAGTATATTATAATAGGAATATAATTTTCTATTGCTATTTTGACGTAGACTATTGTTTAGTCATTGGTTCACATTTTAGCAAGTTGCTGGTTAAATATTAATGAGAATATAATTTTATAACGTTAATTTGGCCACCAGAAGGAGACTTTTAATTTATTTTTTTTGAGGTTTTAGCAAGTTGCAAGTTATATATTAACGGGAATACAATTTTTATAACGTTAATTTGACCTGCCAAAGGATACCACTATTTAGTCGTTGGTTCACGTATTAGCAAGTTGTAAGTTAGAAAATAATGGAATTATAATTTTGTATTGCTAATCTTATGAGGAGCATACTAGCAAATGTTTTATTGAAATATGTTACGACAAACGTTACGAACTAACACATCTCTATAAAAAAAAAAAAATAAATAAAAAAAAACAAATGTGTCAGGCTCACCGTACTTGGATGCAGTTTTAATATTTAAATATTTTATTGAAATACGTGAGACAAAAGCTTCTTGTTTACAGCGAGTCAGGGTCCTAAAGTCAATGATAATAGTAATCTATGTGGCAAACAAGATTAGTAATAGAAAATGGAGAACATGCAGCTACTTGTAAGTAGGTGTACCCTGATATTGATGTCCAAATAAAAATGGTAGACATCAATTTTAATTATAAAATTAAAAATAATAACAAGCAAGAAAAATAAAAATGAAAGAGATATTCGGTGATTCAAACATAGCCATCATTGGTATCTCTGATAAATAAAACAGTATCATTAAGTGAAAATGATCTTACTTAAATATGAAAATTGCTCTTAGTTAAATTGAAATATTGCCGACATATTTTTGTTTATCAAAAATTTATCCTTAAAGACGAATAGATCGGGCTTCATTGGAGGTAGTTGACGTTCTATATTCACACATGACTTCTTTACTTTCCTTCTATCTTTCACCCCTTTCCAAATTCACACCCTCCCTCCACAGTTCTTCCTCTCATCCTTCATGGACATTATCTGCCAACATCAAATACATGTGTTCGTATATCCCTCTAAGTTCGTGTCTTCATAATCGTTAAATAAAGAGATTTTCATTTCAAATCCTCGTCCAATGTCTTGCAATGTTGCGGGTGACTTATTGCATATTCCATTTTGGTTATATGGCTTGCTTTAATTTATATAAAATAGACATATATCATCACAAGAATGAGAAATAATTGCCATACATATACGCATCTAAAAAAAAAAACAAATATACGATTAATAGCATATATGAGTGTAGATAAGGGTATCGTAGAGCAAGGAAAGGATGGATGGATCAGAAGGCTTCATGTGCGAAAAACCCCATGAGGAAAGACTAATATATGTGAAGACCCTCCGCGGAGGCTGTGAAGACCCTCCGCGGAGACAGCCTTCCCGCGCATGGGATAACCCCGCGGGAGACATGCACCCGCGTGGTTAACCCGTGCGCGGGAAGCCTCTCCCCGCGTAGGGACTTGTATATGAAAGGAATGTTCAATCCCCATGGGGGGGTTAGCAAAGCATACAGAAGCACAGGGAGTGAGAAGATTGGGGGCAATCCTCTCTGACGGGCATGTTATGTTTGGTAATTAGATTGTGTTTTCTAAAACCAACTCTGAAAGGAGTATGATTCTATGAAACACTTCTAAATTAACAAATATGGCATACTCTCAAGGGTTACAAGGAACCATGGATGAATGGACCATTGTGTGGCTTAACCAGCTCACAATCCCGAGTGGTTATCCTTGTAACAGGGGCTATGTAGAAGACTATTAATTCCTCTCTTCAATATGGAAAGTAACTTGTCGCGACGTTACTTCCAGCATTGAGAAGTGGGAATTAGTATGAGGCTACGGTGTCCCACAGACCATTTTAGGCACAGGTACAGGCTGTGATATGGTCTGGGCGATCATGGTGTCATAATGAAGCATATGGTGTCATGGTCCCAGGCGGGAAGGTGGGTTGAGTGTGGTATGGAGGATTGAGAGGAAGGCTCGTTGGGCCATGGGTATCTAAAGTTGTGCTAGTGTGACTCTACGCGGGCACCATCACAACGTTTCTCGCGGGTATAACCAAGCCCGCGAGGGGTATAGACTCATGGTTACAACCGGGAGTGGTGAAGGAAGGGATACGCGGCCAAGTGCCACGTAGGATGACAGCTGTCATAAGCCCCATGCCTGAGGTCTATAAATACCCCATGGCGTGGTGACATGTGGATCATTCCGGTGCCCCCTCCCTCTCTGAATCACTCTTGCTTTCTCTCTCTCCCATCTAGCACCCAGCTCACATTCCTATTATTGTTTCATGGTTACTTCATCAGCTTGATCCTATTCAGTTCTTACAACTCAGTCCTGTGATAGTCACTCCTCATAGCAGAACTCATCTACCTATTTACAATTGGCGACTCCACTGGGGAGGATTGCCTCTTACATGGCTGGTCAGCAAAATGTTAAGCGGAAAGGGAAGCAAGCTGCACCAAGTTCTTAGAGAGCTGATGAAAATCCAGATCCGGCCAATCCTGTCAATTCAGGTGTTCCTCAACAAAGGCGTAAAATACAAAGAAGGCAGAATCCACCAATCACTGTGACTCCTCCACAATCTCAAGATAATATACCCCCAATGATGCTCCAAGTACTAGCAAACATCCAAGAAACTCAAGTGCAGATCCTACAGTTTTTGCGAACTCAACAGTCTAGTCCCAGAACAGAGCGATCACCTATTCCCGGTCGAGGACAATCACCTCAGATAACAGCTCCGGATGTGACAGAAAATCCTGGCCGAAAGGAATCTGGCAATGATATCCAGCACAATGTTAATGCCTCGTTCGTAACCATTGAGCAATTACAAGCAATTCTTAATTCCAAAAAGAATACAACTGTTGATATTGAGGTCCCACCGCCTTATGATCCCGCCATATTATTAATGCCATATCCGGAGGGATATTTTTCTCCAAAATTCAGACAGTTTGACGGTAGGGAAGGAGATGCAAGGGAGCATATCGCGCGATTTGTGGACGCGTTAGGTGCCTACAGAAATGATGAACAACTTAAGCTCAGGGAATTCTCAAAATCCCTTACAGGAAGAGCTTACACCTGGTACATGAATTTAGTGCCAGGAACAGTGTTAACTTGGCAGAAATGCTGGCTAAATTCTACGAAAAATTCTTCACCACTGAGGAGCGAGTCACAATGCTGTCGTTAACTCGGCACAAGCAAAAGTTGGGCGAAGAAGTAGTCACATATGTCAAACGTTTCCGTGAGATGTCATTGGAATGCTTTGAGCCGACCTCAGAAGAGCAACTTATAAAAATATGCGTGGATGGTATGTTGAGAGAGTATCGGGTGCATTTAGTTAATCATGAGATAAAAACCTTCTCTGGCCTAATGAATAGTGCCAGGCGTTTGGGAGAAATTATTCCACCACCGGCCAAGGGAAATGTCTTCCCGCGGAGGGCCACTATTGCGGCAACTCCGAGTCAGATAAGCAGTAATACAGGGAGAGTCCGACGGCCAGAACCCGCACCTTTGCCATTTGGTATCAAGGAGGCAACATCATTATTGACTCAGTGGATCAAGGATGGTGTTGTCACCTTACCCGCGGTAGAAAGACTTCCTAGCAGAGAAGAAAAGGCAAAATCGAACTACTGCCCCTTTCACCGAGCTGTACGACATTGTCTAACTGATTGCTGGGCATTCAGGGGAATAGTACATAAAAAGATCGCTGAAAAGAGCATAGATATTGCTGGAAACAATGTTGTCAACAATCCATTCCCTCAGCATGCAGCAACCGTTGGTGTAACTGATCCAATGGATGAAGGAGAATACCAAGCCACGAATACAGATACAGAAGCTCATATACATTGCTTCTTCGATGATCTTTCAATTCCAGAACAGATCAAGGAATTCTTAATAAATCAGACCGTAGCCGCTTTGGTTCACACTCGCAACGAATCATCTATACAAGATGCGACCAAGCAAGGAGAGATTGTCTTTTCAATGGCAGATAAGCAAGTTCCTTTCCCTCACAATCGGCCGCTGTATGTGCCAGTTACAGTCAATGGTCGAGATTTAAAAAGAGCTTTCCTTGATAGCGGGGCTTCAGTAAATATCATGCCATTGACCACTTTAAAGGCAATACAATTCCCTGAAGCGAAGATTGTACACCAACCTATAAGCGTTACAGCTTTCAATGGTGAACAACAAGCTACAATCGGATATGCAACGGTCGATCTAAAAGTAGGGAAAATCAGAGCCCCTACCAAGTTCCATGTCATAAAAGGTGAACCATCTTATCAATTGTTGTTAGGCAGACCTTGGATGCATGCTTACGGGGTGGTCCCATCCTCTTATCATCAAGTTATGAAGGCTAATTGGGGAAAGGGCACTATGACGCTCCGGGCTTCTAAAGACCCTTTTTGCCCTTCGGAGGCTCATTTTGCCAATGCAATTTTCTTTAATGAATATACGGATGAAATGGCCAATGATGAGGTTCAGGCCATTCCACTTCCTAAATGGGAGGAACTACAAGCAAGAGTATCCCCTAAAAGGCCCGCAGAGAAGGAAGTAAACTGGACTAAGGTAAAAATGGCAGATGGAAGGGTTGTATACAAGTTATGACGGGGCGCGGGGACAGGGCTCCCACCTGAAGCTCGTGTCCCCAATACTGCCGAGGTTCTCATATGTGCAGATGCCATAAGACTTTCAGAGGAAGATGCTGCAAGTTTTCTAATAGAAGAAGAGCTGGAAGAAGTAGATATTGGAGATGGGGTCTCTCCGCGGCCCACATTGATCAACAAGAAACTTGATTCAAACTTAAAAATGGCCATTGTACAGTTATTGAAAGAGTACCAGGATGTGTTTGCATGGGCATATGATCAGATGCCCGGACTTGATCCCAGCCTAGTTGCTCACCAGCTTAACATAAATCCTTCCGCGGTGCCTGTCAAGCAGAAACAGAGGGCCTATCGTTCGGATTTGGAGATACGGATCAAAGAAAAAATCCAGAAGCTACTCAAAGCAGGGTTCATAAGACCCACTCAGCATCCCACATGGCTTGCTAACATCGTGCCTGTACAAAAGAAAAATGGTCAGATTCGGATATGTGTTGATTATCGAGATCTCAACAAGGCTTGTCCAAAAGATGAATTTCCGCTTCCAAATATTGACACAATGGTGGATGCCACGGCAGGTCACGAGTTGTTTTCATTAATGGATGGATTTAGTGGATATAACCAAATAAAGATGGCCCCTGAAGATGCAGAGAAAACAGCCTTCCGAACACCAATTGGAAACTTTCATTACACAGTCATGCCCTTCGGATTGAAGAATGCAGGCGCTACTTACCAACGGGCTATGACAGCAATTTTTCATGACATGATCCACCATGAAGTAGAAGATTATGTAGATGATTTAGTTGTGAAATCAAAGAAATGCATGGACCACATACGAGATTTAGAGAAGGTTCTCCGTAGATGCCGTGAATATAACCTGAAGATGAACCCGATGAAGTGTGCCTTCGGTGTCCAACAAGGAAAATTTTTGGGATGTATAGTCCACAGGCAGGGCATTGATTTAGATCCCAGCAAGGCTAAAGCAATAATCGAAATGGATCTGCCGCGGACAAGAAAATTATTGCGGGGTTTCATGGGGAAAGTATCATACTTAAGGCGTTTTATCCCAGCACTGGCAGAAGTGACTCATCCTTTAATCCCGTTAATGAAGGATAAAATTCCTTATGAATGGAGTGTCGAACATCAGGTGGCATTTGAGAAGGTGAAGGGAATCCTGACATCACCACAGACAATGACGGCTCCGACACCGGGAAAAGGATTGATCATATATTTGACTTCTACTGAGAAATCTATCGGTGCTCTGTTGGCCCAGGAACATGAGCAAATGGAAAAACCTGTGTACTATATTAGTAGAGTACTTCGAGGAGCAGAGGTGCGTTATACACCGATAGAAAGACACTGTTTATCCCTGGTCTTCGCAGCGCAGAAATTTAGGCACTATCTGTTGGCACATCCAGTTGAATTGATTACAAAGAGCGATCCCGTTAGGTATTTGTTGTCAAAACCACTGTTGTCAGGAAAATTGGCTCGCTGGTTGCTCGCCCTATCCGAGTATCAGATTACATGCTCCAATCCCAAGGCAGTAAAAAGTCAAGCTCTCGCTGATTTATTGGCTATGTTCCCGCGGGGGGAGTCAGAACCAAATAGCATCTTTGATGCTGCAATTTGTGATGAAATTTCATCGGAAGAAGCAGATCTTTGGAAATTGGAATTTGATGGATCCTCCACAGAAAGAGGAAATGGTGCTGGCTTCATAATGACCAATGAAAAGACAAAAGAGGAAATTGCTATGTCATACAGACTAGACTTCCCTTGTACTAATAACATGGCCGAATATGAGGCGTTGATACTAGGTCTATCCGCAAGCTTGGCAGCAGGAATACAGAAAATGGTGGTCTACGGTGACTCTAACTTGATAATCAAGCAAATTAGAGGAGAATACTCGGTAAAAGAGCCTCGCCTTGCTACCTATCGGGATATTGTGCAAGAAATGATGAAGAATTTTCAATACATAAAATTCGAGCACAAACCCCGAGCAAGTAACAGGCGATCTGATGCATTGGCAACTTTGGGGTCTCAATTGGAATTAAGAGAAAATATGACAATGGTCAATCTTCTTCGTCGAACTCAGCCCGCGACAATATTTTACGATCACCCAGAAGAGGAAGAAAGTGATTGGAGGAAGACAGTTATAGAAAAACTCAAACAGTTGGGTGGGGTTAAAGATATGGCATTAGAAAAGCAGTACCAACTGGTTGCTAATAGACTCTATCATCGCGGGCCAGACGGGGTATTGTCAAGATGTCTCGGACCCAAAGAGGCTGAAAAAATATTGACAGAAGTACACAAGTCTTCTTGTGAAACAACAGATATTAGCCTGTACCGAAGATTACAAAGACAAGGGTACTTCTGGCCGACAATGAAAAAAGAGGCGGTAAAAGTACAAGAGGCATGCTCAGGCTGTTGCTGTCTTACTGCGCACACTGAAACAAATTTTGCTGAGATCTCAGACTGGAGAGACCAATATGTGGAATACTTGCGAGAACAAACTCTACCTAGAGACAAAAAGGAGGCTTTCCGTCTACAAAGAAGAGCGAAGAGATTTTTTGAGGAAAATGGGGTATTATATCGGAAAGGGTTTAATGGTCGACCTTTGAGATGTTTGAAAGAAGAAGAAGCACAGGAAGTCCTAAAACAAACGCATGATATAGGACATCAAGGAGGACACAAACTCTTCCACCAATTGGTCGCGGCGGGGTATTATTGGCCTACCATGGAAAAAGATGCTTTGGATTATACTAAAAAATGTCATATTTGCCAAGTCCACGGGTCTATGATACATGCCCCCGCGGCAAGCTTGCACAGCCTGATAACTCCATGGCCATTTCACACTTGGGCGTTGGATATTGTTGGACCAATTACACCGGCATCACGGGGGCACATATGGCTACTAGTAGCTACAGAATTATTCTCGAAATGGGTAGAAGCTATTCCATTAAAAAAAATCGTGGCAGTTAATGTGGCGAGATTCATAAAGGAAAACATTATTTGCCGATTTGGAATACCAAAGGTATTACTTTCAGACAATGGTACACCATTTGTTAACTCAACAGTTAGAGAATTATTGGGCAACTATATGGTGTCCCATCACAGATCAACGCCTTACTATCCAAAGGGGAATGGACAAGCCGAGGCCAGTAATAAAACACTCATTCGGATTCTAAGTCGTTTGGTTCATGAAAAGCAAAAAGGATGGGTCGAATAGCTGCCAATCGCATTATGGGCATATAGAATTACTCGGAAAAATTCCACAGGAGAAACACCCTACGCGTTGGTATATGGCGCAGAAGCAGTGCTTCCCGCGGAGCTTCAAATTGAGGCAATCAGATTGGCAGGGAGGAGCGCAGATACTCAGAGACTAAGCCAATTAGAAGCCCTGGATGAAAAGAGGGAAAATGCCCAAAACCATCACAAGGCTTATTTGGCAAGTCAGTCGCGACATTATAACAAGAAAATACACCCGCGAGAATTTAAAGTCGGAGAGTTAGTGCTCAAGGTGGTACCTGCAATCATGAGGGGGCAAGGAGTTCAGAAATTTCAACCAAAATGGGAAGGACCTTTTGAAGTAAAGGAAGCAAATGAAAGTGGTTATTACAAGCTTGAAGAGTTGGGAACCCATTTTAAGACAGGACCTATAAATGTCAAATGGATAAAGAAATATTTGGCATAGACATAGTTGTATCTTGTACTAAAAAAAAAAAGGAGTTCGATAATAAAAAAAAAGAGTGCTGTTACAATGTATTGGCAAAATACAGTCCAAAAACATGTCATCAAAAGAAAAAATTACAGAAGGTCTTTAAATATTTGATCCGAGGGGACAACACCAGAGGAGGTCACTTTCTTCGAAATGGCATCCGTAAGAGCTGCTGCCTTCGCCTTGTTCGCAGCAATACGTTCCTCCAAGAATGATAAATGCTGGCGAGTAGTATCCGCTTCAGCTTCGTCCTTTGCAAGATCCGAAGTCAAAAGAGCATGCTGGTCATTCAAGACTTGTATCTCGTGACTATGAACAGTATCCTGTAAACGAGAATCCAGCCAAGGAAGCGCTAAGCCAACAGCTTGCCAGTCACTAATGCGTCGCTGCAAACTTGGGATGATCGCGGGATCAAGGCTGGATAATGGTTGACCGTCAAGGGAAACAAGGAAGTCTGCCACAGCATCTAGAAAGAGACGCTGGTACATAGGGTCTTGAAGGGCAAAATTAGCAAAGGTTGTTGGATAGCGACGACGAACTCTGTTAAGCATCCCAACATTGCGGAAACTGCAAGAAAAGGAATGCCACCCAACAGGGTCTTCCGGTCTTAAATTTTGGGGATTAAGAAATACCTCCAGATCAGACCTCAACCCTTCACTAAAATCAGAATCCATGGTGGCAGCTTGAGGATCAGGGCCTGCAAAAGAGGGAAATTGTAAGGAAATATGAGCAAAGAAAATAAAGGTAGCACAGAAAAGTTGATACCTAATCCGCGGGATGACTTTTCAGCAGGAAGAGCTTCCACAGGGGTGGACAAAGGGGCCGCGGGAAGAGAACCAGATACATTGGGGAAGATTTCACTTGTGGAAGGAAGATCAGCATCTTTGAAGATTTGGAAGTCATCACCAGGACGCCCAAAAATTTCCCTTGATAATTGAACGGTATCTTTGTTCGTTGCTGACAATTCACCAGCAAGATCAGAAACATTGCCCTCAGATGTAGGCAAATCTCCAGCTCCGAGCTCAGTCATCATGAGATTCACTAACGGATCCTGGCTGGAAAGAGGTTCAACCCCATCCACGGGTTCGCTGTCCTGCGAAGAAAATAATAAATGACCAGCATCATGTCTGACACGAGCTAAGGGGTCATCGCTCGGGGGTGCAAGGGGAGAAGGAACAGGAGAAATGGGAGGAGTAGACAACGATTGAGGAACAGTAGGTTCGGGAAGAATGGTTGGCTTATGGAGGGACAACAGGGCCGATATGGGGATACGATCTTCATCAATGACTTTAGAAGGGGAAAAGATTGGAGAAGCATCGGTGGAATATCTCGGAGCAGGAGTGGTAAAACCTTCATCCGCGGTGGAACCTAGGTCGGAACTCCCACCCGCGGGAAGGTTTGGCCCTATGATATCCGCGGGAGAATTCTCAGACTCTTGTACAGCATGTTCAAAAGCCTCCCCGAGGTCTCCACGCTTCACAGACTTGAAGATAGAAGGATCACTTTCAGAAATAGAGGGCTCCTTATAAGTCACTTGCTTCCGCGGGCGCAGTCCCTACAACCGAAACAACGAAGATAAAAATGTATATATATATGAAATAAATATATATATGGAAGATAGTAAGTGCTAAACCAAAAGAGGAAGAAGATTTGAATGAAGGATCGTACCGTGCGAATTTTTTTACTAACGGGCTCATGATCAGCGACAGACGAAGCGTCGGCTTCCAACGGCGGATGAGCATAAGAGGAGCCCTTGCTATGGGATAATCTCTCTAAGAATAGTGTCTCCGAACCTCTAGATGCATGTGGCTGAGGACATTTAAGGGTCACGTCATCCTTGTAAATCGGGATGGTTTCTGAAATCTCAGGAGGACTTCCAACAAAACTTCTGAATAGGGTATGAACATATTCTAGATATCTCAAGTAGCTGGGTGTACAGTGTCCGCGTCGGTGTACGGACGGGATCTCAACATAGGAAGAAAAACGACGCTTTTGCAATTCAAGTTTCTTTCGGTAGAATAGCATAGACCCATCAAAAGTCTCTTCCCAAACAAAAGATAAGGAAGGGACGTTTTGATCAAATCCAAATTGACAGGCTACCTTCATCGGGTAATAACCGGTTCGTTTTAAACGAGTTTCGCTAACAGCTGGTAGAGCAGCACCAGAAACCAGAGCACAAAAAATCAGTTGGGAAACAGTAGGCTTATCATCCTCTAGAATATATGTCTCTTCAGTATAGAAGGGAGGAAATTGAATACCATCGCGTTGGATGGTATAAGGCCGGAATTCAAAGAGCTCTTCGCAATCTAAGAAGTCACCGATGTCGCCTTTGGCACCCAAACCATTCCAGCGAAAAGATTGGCCATTGTCCAAAATAGTTCCATTGGAATCAAAAACATCAAACTCATGAGGATGGTCACCATACTTCGGAAAGCGCTCGAAGAGAAACAACATCAAAAACAGGGAAGCAACATGGGTACTTATCTCATATCGACCCTTGGAGCGAGCATAATCCAAGGCGATGGTGTCCAGACGATTGTATAAAGTCCCCAGAAACATCGGCCCCAAAGGGAGGGTATTCCCCTTTGCCAAAACAGAGGCCAGCAGAAACATATCTCTGTCCGGACCGTCTTGAGGGCGACCTTCGAAGATAAATCGGTCCAGCCAGTAAACTAGAAAAGCAGCAAGCTCATCCGGCTTACCAAATTCAGGACCCTCCGCGAACAGACGAGGGCGTTCGCGGTGAGCTTGGGTTTTCCTTTCATAGTCGCGGAAGAAATGACGATACCAGGATATATAAGTAAGTTTGGGGGACTTTACTTTCGGTTGGATTTTTAGTTTCTTAGAGCCTTTAAAAATTGTGTCAAGGCGCATGGCATTATCCGCGTGGAGATCTAGAGTAGCACGGAGGGCGAGAGCCTCCGGAGATGCTATAGGCGCGGACGGTTCACCAGAACACAAAACAGGAAGCCTAAAAAGCACTGCCGCATCCTCTAGAGTAGGGGTCAGTTCACCCCAAGCAGTAATAAATGTATGGCTGGAGGTACTCCATCTGGATATAAGTGTAGAAAGACCAACTGAATCTCTTTTGACTGACAGCTCGGAAAAGAGTTTGACGGACTGAAGAACCTTGGCTTTGTGAAGAATAGAGCAATACTCTGGATTGCTAAGAATATAACGGGACCACTCGGTCCATTCGGAAGTGGCACCCATGTGAGACTCGTATTCGGTAAAGCTAAAAGGGTAGTCTCCTCTCTCTAGACAAAGCCGCGGGATGGACTCGGGGGAAGGCGCGAAAGCTTCCATGTCACCATCGGGACCAAGTATCACCAAATTTCCTTCGACCTCCATATCAGGTATAAATCCTTCAATAGAACTCCAGAAATGATCATGATCTGAACTGAAAAATGGTGCTCTACGCCATTCGGAAGGAGGGGGAGTCTGAGGGACAGCCCCATTGGACATAGTCATTTGTTTCTTCTTTGTCATGGAAGAATGAAGTATTTAAAGGATAACGAGATGAATAAACAGAGGAAAGGAAAAGAGGTAAGTAGATAGGTGTACAGAAAAACTCAAAATAGTGGCATATATAGGGCACCGGGCGCGGAAACTGAAACGACGCGGACAGTTACAAAGGAACCGAAGAGACACTGAAGCCGGTCGCAAATGGCATCTCACCCGCGTGGGGATTAGTAACTCTAATTTATGTGGATGAAATAGAGGAGGAACTTATAATTAAATAGGGAAGCATTGCACCTATAAAAACTCTCTGAGGCATTTACTCAAGCAGGAAGTGGGCATAATGATTGGAAAGAATGCTCATGGCGAAGCTAAGATGGTAAAAGTCAGATATAAGCAAAGAAAGAAACAGAAAACAAACCAAGGCGTGGAGAAAAATAGCACTTGGTAACTCACCCGCGAAAGGGCTATGAACGAGGAAATAAGTGATCTGAAGCTTATAAAGGACTCTTCATGACTGCAAGGAAGAAAATACGGCCAATTACAAATGACACTCTATCCGCGTAGGGATTGCAATCAGAACTCATTGAGTGATCAAAACTCTGAAAAGCCTATGGGAATAAAAGGGGTTATTCTGAATACAAGGAGGGGAAAAGGAGGACAATACAGGTTGCAAACAACACTTTGTGGAAAAATATTGTTTGCAAGGGGGCAAAATGTAGATAAGGGTATCGTAGAGCAAGGAAAGGATGGATGGATCAGAAGGCTTCATGTGCGAAAAACCCCATGAGGAAAGACTAATATATGTGAAGACCCTCCGCGGAGGCTGTGAAGACCCTCCGCGGAGACAGCCTTCCCGCGCATGGGATAACCCCGCGGGAGACATGCACCCGCGTGGTTAACCCGTGCGCGGGAAGCCTCTCCCCGCGTAGGGACTTGTATATGAAAGGAATGTTCAATCCCCATGGGGGGGTTAGCAAAGCATACAGAAGCACAGGGAGTGAGAAGATTGGGGGCAATCCTCTCTGACGGGCATGTTATGTTTGGTAATTAGATTGTGTTTTCTAAAACCAACTCTGAAAGGAGTATGATTCTATGAAACACTTCTAAATTAACAAATATGGCATACTCTCAAGGGTTACAAGGAACCATGGATGAATGGACCATTGTGTGGCTTAACCAGCTCACAATCCCGAGTGGTTATCCTTGTAACAGGGGCTATGTAGAAGACTATTAATTCCTCTCTTCAATATGGAAAGTAACTTGTCGCGACGTTACTTCCAGCATTGAGAAGTGGGAATTAGTATGAGGCTACGGTGTCCCACAGACCATTTTAGGCACAGGTACAGGCTGTGATATGGTCTGGGCGATCATGGTGTCATAATGAAGCATATGGTGTCATGGTCCCAGGCGGGAAGGTGGGTTGAGTGTGGTATGGAGGATTGAGAGGAAGGCTCGTTGGGCCATGGGTATCTAAAGTTGTGCTAGTGTGACTCTACGCGGGCACCATCACAACGTTTCTCGCGGGTATAACCAAGCCCGCGAGGGGTATAGACTCATGGTTACAACCGGGAGTGGTGAAGGAAGGGATACGCGGCCAAGTGCCACGTAGGATGACAGCTGTCATAAGCCCCATGCCTGAGGTCTATAAATACCCCATGGCGTGGTGACATGTGGATCATTCCGGTGCCCCCTCCCTCTCTGAATCACTCTTGCTTTCTCTCTCTCCCATCTAGCACCCAGCTCACATTCCTATTATTGTTTCATGGTTACTTCATCAGCTTGATCCTATTCAGTTCTTACAACTCAGTCCTGTGATAGTCACTCCTCATAGCAGAACTCATCTACCTATTTACAATGAGAACTAAGATTTTTGGGTTAAGAATATTAATTAGAGAAATACAAGAACTTTTGGAGTGCTATTTACCATATCATGCAGTCAAAGTCTTGGATTTTTAAAAAAATAGGTCAATCATGAAGTTTCAAAAAAATGGATTTGTGAAATGGCGGGCACAAAAAGCAATATATAAATGCACAACATTATATATTTGTGCATAAAAGTGGTACATACATGTACAAAAGTGATTCTTAAAAGAAAACAACTTGTAACTTTTTGTTTTCGAAGGTTCAATACTAATATAATATTTGATCGACCATATGAAATATTCACCATACACAAATGTTATTGAAACTTCATAAAAAAAAAAAGAAGTTTACAAGTTGTTTACGTTCAGAAACCACTTTTGTGTACAGTAGTACAATATTTTGTGCACTTAATTAGGTACTACTTTTTGTGTAGGTTATTTTTTTAGAAAGAGCAAATTGGGCATCAGAAATTACAAACCATAAATTTTTCATGTCCACATCACCATTTTAGTCAATGCCATTTTTTTGAATTTCATGACTTTAACTCCATGATATGGTAAATAGCACTCCAAAATTCATGTATTTGTAATAATCTCTTAATTAATTACCTCTTAATTAATTACATGTGTGTCATGTATTGTGATTTCAATGAGTTGTATATTAATAATTATATATTTGCTGACAGATAAGTGGTGACCAACCTCTTCTAATCTCTTTTCCACACAAACTCATTCCTTCACGAAATTTATTTTCAGACGCATGTTGGAGAGAAGAAGTAAATGTGGGAATGGGTACAATAGAGAAGGAAAGTAGAGAGGGTGCGCGAATAGTGAATACGGAACGTCAACTACCCGAATAAAGTCTAGTCCCTCCGTCTTTATTCCCCTTATTTATTACTTGATAGGTTGAATTTCTATTGGATCACATCAGTGGCCAAGAGAGTGTACTCACCCACTAATATGTAGGTAAGTATTGTTGATATAAAATTACATTCACATTACTTTTAACTTAAAAGTTGCTTATGATATAATAGTAGTCTACTGTACTCCCGCACAAGTGGCTAAGTGTTTAAGGAGTCTTCTGTAGCGAGCTGTAAATCAGACATTCTGAATTCAATTCTTAAACGGTGCAAAAACATGCATGCGAATTTAAATGATATGTGTGGGGTTGCACATATTCAAAGTTTACGTTACAATCATCACTCTGAAGAACCGATCATTAGAAGGGTTGACCTCATCAGAAAATAAAAGCCAAAATAACAAATAGAAATTTGACAATACTTACCTGTTCATTAGTGAGTAGGTATACTCTCCTAATAAAAAATTGACATGTCAGCTTTAATTGTAAAATCATATATAACATTTAATAAGGTCAAAAAAAGTCAAAGGGGCTTTCCATCATCACTCAATAAGTATTTCCAATTTTTTTATCTTTCTTTATTTAGTTTTTTTTTCCTTTTTAGGTTTTGAATTTATGTTCTTTAGGGTCTAGGTTGATTTTTCCAAAGATCATGTGTGAGATTAAATAGTCCAAATATATAGTTAACACAAAATATTAGTGAAAAACTTGATTCCCCACTCCCAAACAATTCCATAGTTCTCCAACCGATTTCATAATTATCCACTAATATTGCATAGTGAGGAACGAAAGTATGTTACCTTAGTTACTGAAAAGGGAAGATAACCATGAAACGTAATATTGAGGATGCAGAGCAACTACAAATTATTAGTATGTTAAGTGATAATGTCCCATGGACGGTGAGAGGAAAGTAAGAGTGAGAGATCAGATGGTGTCAATTCGGGAAGGGGGGTAAAAGAGGAATAGTTCTATAACACCCGTAGATTGCTTGAATATAGGAATTCCACACTGATAAAACACTATTTTCTATTATTATAAAAAATAATAGAAAATGGAGTCTTACTAGTGGTGGGATTCTCCGATACACGGAATCTCCATGGTATTTAATAATTTTTGGTTGAAGAGAGAAGGAAAATAGAGAGGGATACGTTCAAATACCCTAATAAAGCTGGTTTGTTTTTCCTTATTAAATATTATATTTAATTTTATAATTAGAGCTGATGTGTCAATTTTTTTATTGAACCATATTAGTGGTAAGGAGGGTGCACCTACTCACTGGTAAGTATTGTTCATAGAAAATTGTATTCTCCATTAGGAGAACACTTGCCTACTCACGGGTGAGTAGACACCCTCTACTGACCAATGATGTGGCCCAATTGTTCTTCTTTAATAATAAATACAAAAGTTAACAAAGTGGATAGACCCGATGAAGGAACGTCCCCATTTAAATCGTGCATGAAGGTTTTGAATATACATGGGGTTTGAATATATGAAACCCTAGAAATTGAAATTGAAATTGAAATTGAAAATTGAAAATTAAAAATTGAAAATTCTTGAATCAGACCATGGTTGGAGGAGTTTGTTGTTTCAATAAGTAGATTGATGCATTGACAATTTATTGGGGTCAAGTTTGGAGTGGATTGGTGGTCACCGGTGGTCGAAATAGAGGCTAAAAGTTGACTCTTGCGAACAGGGACTGTTTGGGTTATAACTTGTGCACAAATGAAATGAAAAAGATGATGAAAAGTCCTCACAAATCTCACATGAAAAGAAAAAGATTCATCAGTTTCAAATTGACCGTGAATAGAAAAATTGATATGAATAGGAGAAGGGGGTGTTGGAGGGGAGAGAGATGCTAGGAGTTATATATTGAGTGATGATTCCATATCATGAAAGATAATTAGGTGAGATTAGCAGAAGAGATTAAAAGAAAGATAAAAAGAAAAGATGGCATGAAAGTTTGAAACCATGATAGGGCATCGTAGGAATTGCTGATTTGCATCAAATTCAATTGACCTGATAAGCATGGGTCGATCCAGTTTCATAATGTTTCATTTTTAATTTTTTTTTATTTATCACTAGAAAGAGTTGTCAATATATCATTAGATCACATTATTCGTCAGTAAAAAATGCCAACTCACCAGTAAGTTGGCAAGTATTATCCTTTTATTATTATATAACTTACCACTTGTTAAAACTTCAACCTAAGGACTAAAAAATAGCAAGTCTCTTTTGGCAAGCAAGATTAGTAATAGAAAATTATATTCCCATTATTTTCTAACTTGCAGCTTGCTAAAACGTGAATCAACGATTAAATAATAGAGGCAAGATTAGTTGTAATAGAAAATTATATTTCGATTACATATTTTCTACCTTGTAACTTGCTAAACCCTAAAATTTTGTCATCATACAGTATGATTGCGAACCAAGAAAAAATAAGCCTCTAGTGACAGGCAAGAACAATAAAAATTAGTCCCAACAACAAGGTTGTCAGCTTGGGATGCATGGCTCCGTACGTTGATTCTAAACAAGATGCCAACTAATCATACATTTTTATTTTATTTTATTTGGTTCCTAAGTCCAACTAATCAATCATTTGGTGAGGTCCGAAGGAAATGGGTCATCTCCTTTATTTTTCTCTCTTCAAACACCTTCAACATAAGATGCCACGGTTACAAAGGTGTCATGTCATGTCATCACTATTTCAACTACTATCGTATATGTTTAGGTACGCAATTGAAGAAAAAGAATTACATGACACTAATGTACGGTTTACAGCGGCCAATATAATTATTATTATTATTATTATTACTCGTATTCTTTTTTGTCCCACACGGCATTTGTTTCATTCTTTTGCAATTGTGCTCTCCGTGGACTTGTATTGAGTTGGAGCTAATTCGCTCTACAGAACATAAAAGAGAATTTACAGATGAATCACAAACAGATCAGCTTATCTAGATTAAATGACAAAGCATAAGGATAATAATTAGTCCGTACATATAGATATGGTCTTACAAACAGTACTAGCTAGAAGGCTAGGATTACTTGCAATCAAAGACATACCCAATTACTTGTACTGATCCAGACTTATATGGGACACACAAATCGTACTAGGAACAAATTTAAGACATAGTAATATATATATATATATATATATATATATATATATATATATATATATCTATACACACATTAATTTTTGGTTGCTGTACTGCGTGAAAAATAGTAAGAAAGTATGGTGTATACGGCTGATAGAATTGTGAGGGCAAAAAGGAAAAAGGCAGCAACGACTGATGTGCCTGACCACGGATTACCAAAATAATCTTGTCTCAGCTTCTGTACAAATCTTCGGCGAGAATTGCAGAAATCCATGGCCTGATTGTATACCTTGGCATAACGGAAACGGCGTGGAACAGCATTTTTGCAAATACCATTGAAGAGTCGGGACACTGCTTCTCTGGAACCTAAATAGTTGCATATCACTCCTGCTTCTTCAAACAACTTAACATCCTCTGGAGTGTCGATGAGTGTATCCATGAGGAAAGCATGCCATGTGAAGTAACTGTCCATCCAAGGACAACATTGCTCGAAAGCAATGAGGTTTCTCAAGAATGGCTCGGTGGATTCATATATGGAGAAAGTTGGGACCTCAAACTGACCTCTTTTCACCAACCAGAAACAAAAACCACAACGACGAACACCATTAAACTTGATATCGAAATGGTTTCTGTTTTTGGCCCCCTTCAATTTGACTCCAGCCGAACGAAGTTCTGTGGCAGTATATTTGAATTTGGGTAACTCACCGTACTTGGATGCTGCATCATCAGGATCAGCAGTACTAGTACTAGGACTAGGCACGTAATGAATATGAAGAAAATGGAGTATATGGTACGGTTTAGTGTTGTAATGCTTCCTTTCAACTTCACCATTTTGAAGTATTTCACTCCCACTCCCAATTATATTGCCAAAGAATAAAAGGAGGCATCTAGTGAGGGACCGTCGACTGCTATTTGTTTGAATACGTCCCACCGTCATGCTGAACAATTCTTGAAGAACGAAGAAAGGAATCTGATTCTCGAGCAATAGCAAGTCACGTTGGACCGCATAGTAGTTGAAAGGGTTCTGCAAAATGGGGTCATTATAATCGTTTTCACCATTATAATGGTGTTCATAATTTCTGTATAGAAGATCAATTATGAAGCAACCATCAATAACCATAATCTCTGAGAGCCTTTCTCTGCTGGACATGACTGCAGGCTTCCCATTTTCGTCCTGTTTGGCTGCGTAGCATATCTTAACCAGGGTTTCTTTCTTTAGCATCGCAGTCACACAAGCCTCTTGTGTTTCCTCATATTTTCCAGTTCTTTCGAATAAGGAACACATGTAGCTCAATTTGACCCCCTCCATTGCATGAAGACGTGGTGTCCCTCTGTGAAGAGGGCCAATAGATACAGTGGTAGGGCTATACGCATGATCATTCAGGCCACGAAGCACGTTGGGGACCCTGTACATGACGGGGCTCCCGGTCCCAGTCCCGGTCCGGCTCCCAACAAATCCGGAATCCGTCAGCGCCTCCAGTTTTCTGTTGCTATCGATCTTCTTTTTCACGGAACTCAGAAGGTCGGACAATTCTCGACTATTTCGGTTCCCCATCAGAGAGGTTACTCACGTGGCTTGATGGACAATGAACAAACCGAAACCTAGGTGGGTGGTATCCTCTTGACTTTCCACCACTTGTCTATTATATACCCCAAGGACCCCAACGCTGTCTCCTTTTCCTGATAACATATTTTGTAATGGTCAGCAAAATAAAATAAAATAAAATAAAATAATAATAATAATAATAATAATGAGAAAGACAAATTTGTGAGTCACTTTAAAAAAATAAAATAAAATTGTGGTATGGGTTCACGGTGTATGTAGGAACTAGGATGACTAGGGGATCCGTAAAACATCATTAAGGACTAGTTTGGTACGCTGGAATGAAATGAAGTGGGAATGAAATGAAGTCAGGAATGGAATGAGAATGAGAATAGAATGGAATGACCATTCTCATTCTAATGTTTGGCTACAGATAGAGAATAATGTATGAATGAAATGGTATTAATGAAGAGAGAGAAGATGATTTATATATATTCTAGAGTAAGTTGTAAAAGAGAGAGATGTATTAATGAAGAGAGAGAGGATGATTTTAATAATAAGTTGGAATGGAATGATCATTCCATGATTCAAGAAGTGGAATAGATTTGTTGGAATGAGCATTCCAAGGGAATAACTTGGAATGACCTCCACAACAAACGAGAGAAAGGGAATCAAAGATGGAATGACTATTCCATTCCACCTCCATTCCTATGTACCAAACTAGCCCTAAATCTATTACATTTTTTTATTTTATTGTACTTTATTTTATTTATTTGTTTTGTGAAATTGATATAATTTTAATTAAATTTAAAATTAAATTAATTTAAAATTTTAAGCTAACGAACAAGTAAACTTAATCATCCCTTCTATATTTTAATCAAACTTTTGCAGCCCCAATCGTATTGTGCAACTCATAATATATATATATATATATATATATATATATATTATATATAAAATATGATATATTCTAACAGATCAAATTTCTGCGACTCTAATCTAATTCGTGAATTATAGATTCATATTTATCAATTCAGCACAGATCCGTTAGACTAAAAATTCGATCCGATTTGCATGAATCGAATTCACGAATTATTTAAAAATCCCTACTAAGAATAGCGTGTTGAACAAGTTTTACCATTTTTACAGTGGAAATTCTGCAACAAGCCACCACATGTTTATTCGATTTCCACTTCACGTTGCCTCCTATTATTGCCGCCTTATTTCACGTGTTATCTTACCCCAACGAGAAAGTAACTTCAGTAAAAGCGTACTCAAACTTCTACAATAGTATGGTACTACTTAATTAGATAGCTACACTTCTCGAATTTTCATAAATACGTCTTTAATATTTTTAAATGTATCTATAATTTTTTTTTTTAAAAAAATATATATATTTTAAAACTAACACGTATCAAATATTTCTTAAATATTTCGACTACGTATCCAATACTTCTTACATACTTCGACCACATATTTGATGCTTCTCAAATATTTTTGAACACATTTTAAATAAATTTTAAACATTAAAAGTTTAAAATCTATTTATAAAAGAAAATTTTCTTTAACATGAATAACTATTATTTAAATTAATCCATGGATACATATGTATTGACTTATATATATATTTTGTCATATCCTTATATATATCTCTATAATATTTTTAAGAATTTGTTGTATCATTGTATACATATCATGTCTGTATCCATGCTTCATAGGTGAATTTTTTTTGGTGATGACTGATTATTTGTTGTGAAATGAACTCTTGTGTTATGTTTAATTATTTTTTATTTAGAACATATTAATGATTGTATTTAGATTCATATTATTATAAAAATTGATCAAAAATAATTTTTTAGTATATATAAAAATATAATTTTTTATTAATTGTTGTATCTTATTGTACCTGTATTTTATTTTTTCTATATTTTGTTTTTTTTTTTTGAGATTTATAGGTTATGGTGTTGTATAACTGTGATTAGACCTTAAAAAAGAAAAGTGATTACACCCCAAATCTTGATAGAATACGGTAAAAACAAACACATAAATACAACAAAACCGTTTGTGATTGAACCCCAACTTTAAGAATATATAATTGTGATTAGACCTTAACTTTAAGAAAAAAAAATGTGATTAAACCCCACGTCTTGATATCAGGAAAAGAAATATATGAAAAATCGTTTGTCTAACACAGCAACACACTACAAGAAATAAGGCCTTTTATGAGAGGCCAAAAATGTTGTTAAAAGGTATTTACGGCGCGAACTAGGCCCACGTCTATTAAGGTCCGATAAATATTCTTATTTTTCTTCGGCAAATAATAAACTTCGTAAAAGAGTAAAATATTTTCCGTCAAAAAATATTTTCTCTACGTAAAAAAATTATGTACGAGAGACATAATTTCTCGTTAATAATTCATTTACATGTTACATGGCCCCTCGTTAATAATTCTAAATATTCCCGACACATCACAGGAACTCGTGGAAAAATTTTTTGTTTGTTTTCTACGAGGAATGCACTTTTATTTACGAGGTTTCTTGCACCCCGTTAATAACATATAATTTTTTTTTTTAATAAAAGCACTCTCAAATGCTAGGTATCTGTTACTCATCCACACATGACCTGTATTACCATCAATTCAACTAAATACTATGAAATGCTAACAAATCTCAGTTAATGCCAATAAATAAACTAATACATTAAAATACACCATTAAATATTTCAAAAGAGTAAAGACATTTTCACAATTCATCAATGCTCAATGTGCCAAAAAAAAAGAAAAAAAGAAAGGAAATAAATCCATTTGTCAGAAACATTATCAAATTCCTATAGCTCCTGTTGAACTATTCATCAATGTGCAAATATCATTTAATTCAAAAACTTAGCACTTCTACTCACTTCAATACATTGATCTTCACATTGTTCATTTCCTAGCAAAAGTTGACTTTCAATTTCTTGACACTTTCTCCACTTCATTGTCCATGGTAGACATTAAGCTGTATAAAATCCAAGCAAGTAGTTGCGTCACACAACTCACAACTTTAATATGCTAATAATGTTAAGAGCTTGAAGGAAAAAAATTGAAGAAAGAAAAAGAGTAACACTAAAGAAATGACCAAATAGAACCAACTCAAGTGTAGATAGAAACAAAGCTATCGGCAAAGTACTTCAAAGGATATTACTATTCAGGTCAGAAAGCTTCATATATATGCAATACAATTAGACACCTCATACAAGTAGGAGCAAAAATTCTGATAACAATTTTTTTAAAAAAAATTAAGCAATTTCATATCAAGAACAAAAAATGGTAAAAGCCATCATACAGCCTCTAAGGAACATACCCCATGCTCCTGGAAACCCCAAACCCACCATACAAAAACAAACCACTTTGTCCACAAAATACTAAGTACAACAAATAAGCCACTGCCTAGAGTAAACCAAGCATTCTACTAAGCTTCACTAAAACACAACCTAGAGTATTTTTGAAATAAGACATCTGACTAACATCATCCCACATATCATCCTTATCCACATAGCAACATGTCACCAACATAACAATAAAAGACAATAGACTCCAAAAGCTAACAAAATAGGGCATAAAGAAACCACTACGTTGGCCAAACCACACACTAACAGTAACAAAAAATCACAACCATTATGCTAATCTCCAACAAATCTCACAGCCACAATCTCAACATGAAATAGCAAGGCAAAAATAGGAAAAAGAAACCTAAGAGTATGGACAAGAAAAATAAAGCTCTAAACATGAATAAATAGAGTTACTTTAGAATTCTCTCAGGCAAATCCTATTATTTACATAACCATATGTTAGTCATGGAGTTAGGAACTTCTATAAGAAATAGAGTCCTTAGTGTTACTGAGTTTATCACTCCTCAAGAGTCTTTATACTAGTATATTCATTATTTAAGAGTTTAGTCGAAATAGTATCTCATCTTCCTATCTTTTTTTCTGAATATCTCATCTTCCCTTTAAATATACATGTGAGGGTTTAAGTCTCTAATATATGTGGGATTCTATATTTTTGTTGTTTATGTGAAGTTATTGCTCACTAAATAACAAAATCCTGTGAAACAAGACATTACTGATTATGGGTATGAGTGGGATGGTAGTGCTAATAATGTCAAATATTAAGTAAGTGGCACATGATTAGAAAATTAATAACGAATTGGGTTAAATATTGTACCTTTGAGAGACAAGGTGTTGATCTGCTCCTAACAAAATGGAAAAAGTTAATACTGATGATAATGTATATGAAAAGTTACCAAAATCTTCTATTTTGAAAAACAAACATCAGCAACAGTGATAAAAATTGAAACACTTATAGACTTTATTTGGTGAAATAGCAGCAGTACCTGATTGATTCTGCAGAAAATTCCAAGTCTGGAGACATGACATCAACACACATAAAGTTGACATTTTATAATACTTTATTGATGCTTTCATTCTGCAGGTTAGGACATCAAAAGAAAAAAGTTATGATAAACTCTAAACTGAAAGAACTTTATATTCTACCTTACACAATATGATTAATCATCCTTCATCAGGGGAAAAAATTACCTTCCTTATAGCACTTTCAATAAAGTCTAATCTTAGAACCTGTCCAACTTTCTTAGCTAATTCAGCAGTAAAATGACCAACAGTAGTTCCTAGCTCAAGAATTGATTTTCCTTCAAATGGTGGGAGTAGAAATAGGAACAAGGTAAGTTAAAAACAAGAACTATTGCATTAATTCATAGTTGATAGTTGATTAATCAAGTAAGAAGCATCAATCTCCTAATATGGCAGCTATAAAATTGGTATCAAACATAAAAGGAGTCACCTACTCACCTGAAAATTCAACTAATAAATCACACCCAAAAGAAAGAAATGTGATAAGGGTAGGCAAGCAAGACACTAATTCAATTATTAAAAACTTTAACATCCTTGGATAATGTAGTTCTAAAAATTACATTGCTAAGACGAAAACCAAGGAATTGTGCTGACAAATTAGAAAAGAAACTAGAATATCTAAAACATTTTTATTTTTGCCTTTTCCATTCGATTTTAAATCAAAATGATAAGCAATCTGCTTTCAAAAAAGCACAAACTACCAAAAAAATAAAGCATACTCCAAAAGAGGAAAACACTAATAGTAAACAGAGAACTACTGCCAGCAAACAATAAGAAGCAAACTAGAGAAAATGGGTAGAGTAGTAAAACTTCTTTAGAATCTATAGCATCCCTAATACAAATTATCATTTACAAGTTTATTTTTATAGCTAAACAGAATATATGAATGACTTAACAAGTGTAATGAAAGTCCAATCTTATGTGCTTATTTCTTTCAAACCCATCAACTGGCCATTCTAAGTCAATTCTACATGAAATTATAGGGTGAGGCAAATAATTGTTTTATTAAATTTATTTCTCTTTGTTTGTCTTAAGATTTCAGAGTTTAGTTGTTTTTAGTTTTGCTGATTATTATCCTTAGAATGAAAATTGTTGGTATGGGCCATTCATGCTATCCAGGGGCCACCACGTATGTCCACATGGCAAGGGGCTCACTTTGACTTTTCCTCCATTTCGAGCTCCCTCGGCAAGTCCACGTGGCAAGGCCCACTTGGACTTTTCTTGCATTTTTTGAGCTCCCTCAGCAATTCCACAGGGCAAGGGGTCCACCTTTGATTTTCCCTCTTAATCGAGCCACCCCTTGGACAGAGCATTTCCATCGAGCTCCTTCGCAAATAGAGGATTCTAATCAAGCTCCTCCGAGGGAAAGTCTCTACCGAGCGCTTCCTCGGATAGAGCATTTCCATTGAGCTCCTTCTCAAATAGGGGATTCTAATCGAGCTCCTCCGAGGGAAAGTCTCTGCCGAGCGCTTCCTTGGGTAGAGGATTTCAATCGAGCTCCTTCCCTCATTATGTAGGGCACGCCTCTGAGGTGTGATCGCCTTTCTTTGGCGAGTCCTTCTCTACTGATGACACTTCGCGGAGGTCCTCTCTATGGATCAACCTCTGTTTTGCAAGGAGGCATTCCTCTCTAAGGATAAAACCTTGCGAGGAGTTCCTCTCTACGGATAAACCTCAAACGAGTCTCCTTCCTTTCATTTGGATAAGTCTCGGATGGTGATGGGTTTCTCTCTACGGATAAATATCACGGGAAATCCTCTCTACAGATCAATTTTCCTGAAGCGAGGAGGCACTCATCTCTACGGATAAAACCTCGCAGAGGTCCTCTCTACGGATCAACCTCTATTTTTACGAGGAGTTCCTCTCTACGGATAAACCTCTTTTTACGAGGAGTTCCTCCTTACGGATAAACTTCGTGGCACTCCGCGCTCCTATGGGGGGTAAGAGCTCGGATCATTGCCTTATGGGAACCAAGGGCTTGGGTTCAGAGGCTGGAGTCCAAGGTACACTAAATCCATGACGGACCTCATTTATAGCTAGGATGAGGACCTTGCATCATGGATTGGCCTATCACATAGGAAAGAAGATAACCAGGTGAGGTGAGCGAATCCCCTTTTCTGACAAGTACAATCTCAGCCCTTGCTCCATAGATATTTACTACAGATATTTATCACCGCAAAACCTCGAACATTGGTGAAAAAATATATTTTTGCCTATAAATAATGAGAGAAATGTAGAGAACCGAGATCGGGACAAAAAGAACAGGACAAAAAGAACCTTTTCCTCAAACAATCCCCAATACACTCCAGATTTCCTCTTTCTCCTACTGAATTCCTCCTCTCTTCTTACAATCCACCTAGAACAGTGGGCTCCTTTGTGACAGCTTGGACTCCCAATGGGACCCGCTCTCTGGCGACCATCATCGTGGAAAGTTTGACTTCAGTCTTAACAGAATCTTTTACAAACATTTGGCGACTTCACTGGGGAAGCAATATTTGCCACTATGAGTCTGCAAAACTAGCTAACGAGCCAAGCACAGCCCGTTGACCACGAGGTCCCTCCAGAACAGAGCGCAAGCAACGTACCGCTTGTGCCAGATCATAGAGCCCGCTCTGCGTCTCGGGCTCGTTCCGTATCGCGATCGTTTCAAGGAAGAAACACCGAACTATCCCACTGTATGGATCAGCTTGAGCAAAATCAAGCCCAGATTATGACCGCGCTTCATAGCATGGCGGCCAATAGGCAAAGGGTTGATGACGAGCGAGAAGCGGTCACGCCGGCACAAGCATTCGCCTATGCGGATTCTCCGAGGCGTTCAAGAATCATGATGCCCAAATCATCGTTTGGTGGCTCTCAAACAGCCCCGGCTCTGCGCCGCATCCCGATACGACGAGCATTATTTACTACTCCCCCAGACGCAGAGCATCCATATGAACGGACCCGTAGGGTGACATGCCCCGCCGCCAGGGTCGAGCTAGACCCCCTAATGGCACCCTGTGCCACGGTAGTAGAGGTTCGAGCCCTTCTAAGTGCTGAACGGAATAATCAAGTCTTGGATATAGAGGCCAAGTCGCCGTATTCCTGAGCTGTAGCTGCCCTCCCTTATCCTGAAGGCTATTTACAACCCAAATTTCTAAAATTCGATGGAAGAAAAGGAAATCCGCGTGAGCACGTGGTAAGATTCATTAAATCTTTGGGGAGACACGCCCACGATCATAAGCTTCGACTCCGGGAGTTCTCTAAAACTCTAACGGACAGAGCTTACAAGTGGTATATTAATTTAGAGCCAGGCTCTATCATCACTTGGGGACAGCTCGTTGCACGCTTCCACGCCAAGTTCTTCTAGGCAGAGGAAAAGACTACTACGCTCTCTTTAATAAAGGAGGTCCAGGGGCAACAGGAGGCCCTGTCCGATTATGTTCGACGCTTCCATAATCAAGCTATAGAGTGTTATAAAAATACCAATGAAGAAGAATTGGCTAAAATTTGCGTCCAGGGGATGCAAAGAGATTACCGAATTAATTTGGTGAATCTCAAACTGCACTTATTCGCCGAATTGATCATTGCGGCAAGAAATTTGGCAAAAGATGTAACTGCCACTGCCGAAAACTTGATAGCAGAGGAAAATTGAGGGAGGCGAAGACCCGTGGTGTTAGTTGTCGAGGAGCGTAACACCAAAAAAGTGACAGGGGCGAGCGCCTCGACATCCAGACTCCTTGCCGCCGTATTTTCCTTGCCCCCCCGAGCAAGTAGTGGCGATTGTTAACCAATGGATAGCTGATGGGTCAATTACACTTCCCGAGGTGGAAACCCTACCCATGCCCAAATAGGAGCACCATCCGTGCTTTTGCATGTATCATTGCCATTGTCGCCACCCGAAGTACGATTGTTGGGCCCTAAGGAACATGTTTTAGCAGCGGATCGCGAGAAAAGAGTTAACTCTGGATTCGCCCGATGTCAGGAGTAATCTATACCCCACTCATGAGCAGAACGTAACGGCGATGTTGGTATCACACAAAGAAGATGAAAGATTTGACCCCCAGGCGTTGGTAGTAGCGCTGGTGGATGTGGAGTATAGTCGGGCCTTTAATTTATTAGAGGAGCCGCGCATCAGGATATTTCTGGACCAGCTCGGATTATCATCTCTCACACAAAGAGAAGTTGCGAGAATCCTCGTGCGGGTTATGGGTGAGCTAGTGCGAGAAATACCCTCGGTATGTGAGGTACTTGAGTCGCTCAAAACAAAAGGGGCGGTTATATTCACGGAGTCAGACAAACAAGTCCAAGTACCACACAATCGGCCATTGTACGTCCCTACTGTTCTTAACGGGGTTGAGTTGAAGAGAGTTTTCATGGATAATGGCTCATCTTTGAACGTGATGCCTCTATCCATTTTTGAAAGAGTTGGTTTGCGAAAAGATCGCCTGGTGCAAAAACCCATTGAGATTATGGGATTTACGAGCAGCTCGTTGAGAACCGAGGGCTACGTCATGGCCCAACTCAAGATCGGCAAATTCTCAGCCCTTACCAAATTTCACGTTATAGATACAGAGACCTCGTACCATCTTTTGATTGGGCGAGGATGGATGCACGAGTTCCGTCCCGTGCTCGGATCGACCCTTTTTGGCTAGTGAGGTACGTACACATGGCCGAAGCCAAATTCTTTCAAGAGCTCGATGAAGATGCTGATGTACCCACGAAATTCTGCGCTACTCTGCTTCCCGAGTGGAAGGATTTCCAGCCCGAGCCTGAGCGAAGCGCAAAGAAGCTGAAGTTGAGCCCTGACAAGTTTGAACCCCAAAAGGCTGAGGCAAAGCTCGCGGTACCCCCACGTAAAATAGCATACATTGTCAAATGTTACTTCCTCTCGGATGGGAGAGTGTTATATCGTTCATGACGGTGCGAGGGGTCCGAGTTCCTCCCCAGAATATCTGATCCCTTTGAGGCCAATGAAAGCTGGGTGACACAAGAGCTTCATGATGCGTTAGAGCTCGAGGAAGTTGACTTGGCTGATGATGGAGCCCCGCAGATTACATATGTGTGTAAACACTTGAAGAAAGAAATGCGAGAGTTGCTGGTACTATTACTCAAGAAGTATAGAGATGTTTTTGCCTGGACATACGAAGAAATGCCAGGATTAGACCCTCGGTTGGTCTCTCATCACCTCAATATTCGGCGCAGTGCCACGCCGATTAAACAATCTTCGAGGAGTTTTAGGCTAGAGTTAGAGCTCCAGATCAAGGAAGAGGTGCAAAAGCTCCTGGCCGCAGGATTTATCAAGCCCATTTTACATCCTACTTGGCTCGCCAACATTGTACCCGTGAAGAAAAATAATGGTAAAATTTGGGTGTGTGTAGACTTTCGAGATTTGAACGCCGCATGCCCAAAAGATGATTTTCCATTACCAAACATTGACACTATGATAGACTCCGCGGTGGGTCTTAAGATGTTTTCATTCATGGATGGGTACAACGGGTACAACCAAATTAGAATGGTCAAGGAAGATACGGAGAAGACATCATTTTGAACTCCGTTGATCAACTTCTATTTTACAGTAATCCCATTTGGTTTGAAGAATACAGGTGTAACCTACCAACGAGCTATGATAGCTATCTTCTATGATATGCTTCATCAAAATGTGAAAGATTATATTGACAACTTGGTGGTCAAATCACACCATCGAGAGGTACACCTCGCCGATTTGGAACGCGTCTTCTGCCGATGTCGAGCTTACAATTTGTGAATGAACCCTTTTAAATGTGCTTTCGGAGTTAGCGCGGGAAAGTTTTTAGGATTCATTGTGCATGAGAGGGGAATTGACGTTGATCGAATGAAAGCAAGGTCTATTATAGATATGCTTCATCCTCAGACCTTAAAGCAGTTAAAGAGCTTTATCGAAAAAGTTTCCTATCTTCGGCGTTTTATTCCCGCCTTGGCAGAAATGTCTCATTCGTTTGGCTCGCTAACTAAGGGAAAAGGAGCCTTTCGCTGGCTCCCCGAGCACAAAAGGGCATTCGAGCGAGTAAAGGTCGCTATCTCTTCACTGATTACTATTATTGCTCCTAAGGTTGGGGTTACTTTGAAGCTTTACTTGACCTCTACTTCAAGATCGGTTGGTGCATTGCTAGCCCAAGAATTTGGGGGTTAAGAATGCCCAGTTTACTACATTAGTAGAATTATTAAGGATGCGGAGATAAAGTACTCCCCCATTGAAAGACATTGTTTATCTCTCATTTTCGCGGCCAGAAAGCTTCGGCATTACTTTTGTTGCAAACGGTCGAGCTCATGACAAAATACAATCCTTTGAGATACATGTTGTCCTGGCCCATCCTGTCAGGTCGCATGGCGCGATGGCTCCTCTTACTGGCTGAGTTTAAAATCAAATGTCTCACTCCCAAGGCCATATTGAGTAAGGCTCTGGCAGAACTCAGTGCTCAATTTCCTTCGGGGGAGCTCGGGCCACTGGATGATGATCTGCCAGGTGAGGAGCTGAATTGTTTATGCTTGGCTAAAGTCGAGGAGGAATGGACTTTAGCTTTCGATGGGTCCTCGATTTCCAGAGAGGAGGAGCCGGAGTGGTCTTGACGTCTGAGGCCGGCAAAAAGAAAAGTTTTTCATATCAACTCGACTTTGCGTGCACAAACAATGAGGCGGAATACGAAGCTTTCATCCTTGGTCTCTTGGCTGCGCGAGAGCTCGGTATCAAAAGGTTACGAGTCAAAGGGGACTCAAAATTGGTGATAAAGCAAACCAATGGGGAGTACGCTGTGTGGATGCCATCCTTGGCTGCTTATAAAGGCATACTTTAGAAATTGAGCCAGAGTTTTGAGGAGCTGTTAGTGGAATACGCACCTCGTTCTAATAATCATCATGTTGACGCGTTGGCAACTTTGTCATCCAAGATGGAAATTCCGAATGGGGTCATTTTGATACAAATTCAAAAGAAGACCTCTCCATGTCAGAGTAGCGGGGAAAGTGACCTCGAGGAGTATGATTGGCGAGCTCCTATCGAGGCACAGCTCAGAGGGAGCCCATCAGGGATCCCTCTGGCAGCCCTCAAAGACTTCCTAATTTATCAGGGGGTCTTTTACTATCGAGCTCCGGGAGGGCTCCTCATGAAATGCATTAGTGAGGTGGAAGGTCGTTCTGTCTTGGACTTGGTTTATGAGCAATCTTGTGGGGCACTGGAAATAAGTCTTTATAGACGGCTACAGAGATAGGGCTATTATTGGCCATCAATGGTCGAGGAGGCCAAGGCTAAGTAGGAGACTTCCTTAGATTATGCAGAGGTGCGAGACAAGCTTGAATGTTTCGTAACTTCAGAGGACCAGGATTGGTGAGCTCCGATGCTGCCTCTAGATCGTATCGATGCTTTAAAAATAAAAAGAAGAGTTAAACGATTCGAGTTGATCGAGGGTCAACTCTTTAAAAGGGGATTTGGCGAAAGACTCCTTCGATGCCTCAGAAATACTGATGCCCAGAACGTCATAGAAGAGTTGCATGATGCGGAGCATCAAGGAGGTGTGAAGCTCTATACGCATCTCATAAGGTTGGGATATTACTGGCCCACCATGGAGAGGGATTGCAAGGAGCATACCAAACGATGTCGATCGTGTCAGATTCATGATCATCAAATCCACGCTCACGCTACAGAGCTTCATTCGATTATTACCCCGTGGCCATTTCATACTTGGGGTATGGATTTGATTGGACCAATTTTACCCAAGTCAAAAGGGAATATGTGGATCCTCACCGCAACTGAAATGCATACAAAGTGGGTAGAAGCGATACTTTTAAAGAAAGCGACAGGCCCAGCTATCGCAAAATTTATTAAGGAGCACATTATCTGCCGTTTCAGGATTTCGAAGGTTATTTTGAGCGATAATGGGACGTCTTTCGTCAATAGTCAAGTTGGGCGTTTGATGGACCAATATGACATCCTTCATCATAGATTTACCACGTACTATCCCCAGGGAAATGGACAGGCTGAGGCTACTAACAAGATCCTACTTCGAATCCTCAGTCGGACTCTGGAGGATTTCCAACACAAATGGGTCGACCACCTCATCCTCACCTTATGGGCCTATCGGAGTTCGTCCAAACGATTTACACTCGCTTCGCCATTCTCACTTGTATATGGGATCGAAGCTGTATTGCCAGCCGAGCTTGCTATCCCCTCAGCGAGTCTCGCTGAGCGAAGTCAGTTAGAGCGCGAAGCAGAGCTGGAAGTGTTGGACGAGCATAGAGAGCGAGCTAGTGAGCACACGAAGGTATATCAAGCAAGGGTAGCTCTAGCTTACAACGCTTTGGTATAACCTCGAAGTTTTTGAGAAGGTGATCTAGTTTTAAAAGTCACCCCTCATGTAATGAGAGGCCTCGCAGCTCCAAAGTTTACACCTAAATGGGAAGGACCTTATGAAGTCAAGTAATCGTTCGAGGCTGGATATTACAAAATAGGCGAGCTAGGAGCTGAAATGGTGACAGCCATGTTAAATGTCAAATGATTTAAGGTATTTTTTAGTTAGAATGATAAGGTTGCCTTTGCTTGATCTATGTGGTATACATCAGACTAGGGAAGGTCTGTAGGAGCCATCTCAGCAGGCCCCATTCGGGCCATCACAGCATCAATGTCGAGCTTCAACTGCTGGATGTCAGCTTGGTCTTTCTTGATCTTAGCTTTGTAATTTTTAACCCCTAGCTCGAGCTCTTTCAACTTCACCTCTTTAACCTGAAGAAGGGCTTCTTTGTCGCCAAGTTGATCACGCAGGTCACGCAGGTGCCTTAGTTCAACCTCTCTTTGCTCGTACTTCCTCACCTTTTCGAGCCTCTATTTCAACCATCCTATTTGTACTTGAGCCCGTTCAAGAACTCGGACAATACCGTCAAGTTGGTTAAAATCCGAGGCATCGAGATGTTTGGTTGAAGCTTGGTGAAGAAGGAGGACCCCTCGGCACAACTTGTTATATACAAAGACTAAAAATTTTGAATCAGAGTCCAAGTCTTCGAAGGTTTCAGGGTGGTCAGCCTTCAGCTTAGTTAAGAGTAGAGCATGAGAAGGTGTGACAAGGGCCCCCTCCCATAGCTCTAGAGAGCCTCCAACACTAGGTAGATTTCTGGGAAAATTGCCTTCAAGTGAGGGGATAATAGGGGCTGAGGCCGAAGTCATTTCAGGTGCAGGAGGGGGTTTGGGCTCCGAGCTGGCCCCAGCCGGGCGAGGGCCTACATTTCGCCCCAGCCTGGGACTCACCAACCCTCCAAGAGGTCGAGGAGTGGTGATGGTGCCAAAGGTCTGGGGAACAGAAAAGGTTAACTGCCTAGAAGGTCTGAGAAGCACACGACCCCTTTGGGGAATGGCTGGTGTAGAAGAAATCACGGCGCTAGTGCCTAGAGGAGCTACGGGGAAGTTGGGGGGCTCACTAAGGGATCACAGGTGGAAGACTCCACAGTGGCCCTTGGGAAAGAAGGTAGAACCTCAACACTGGGGCTTTCCCCCACCTGGTCACCAATTCCATCCCCAGAGTTTGATTTCGGGGATTGGAAGGAACCCTCTGCATCCTCCCCAGCAGCTTGGCCATGACTAGGGGGCTCCTCGACAGCCTGACTTTGAGGAAGTGGCTCGATGACTTCATCCTCGCCATTCCCAGCTCGAGTTAAGGCCTTACGAGATGCTAGCGATTCTCCGACGAGTCCCTCAAAGGGGACATCTTTGTCCACTGAAAACAATCAAGGAAGAAAATATTTTAGTGAAACAAGGTGGTACATTTTGAAAAAAGGGGATGTCATATCCTTCTCATCTGCGCCTATACTTAGTGGTGAGAAGCTGTCTTCACTATCTGCTTCATCTCGAAGAGACGTTTGCATTTGAATTAACTCCTTTCCTTGCCCATGCCTGGGAAGGCTGAGAAGTGCTTCAACATTCGTGAGGGGGGTGAGCTCATCCAGTAACCCTCTCGGGTTTTGTTCTGGAGAGTTGGGCAATATCCCCACTGAGTTAAGGTTATCCTGAGGAACTTCTAGGCCACCAGTGGAGGGGGCGCTCGAAATTGGTAATGTTTGAGCCCCTGAAGTGGCCTCAGATATCCGAGGAGGAGGAGGGGGAGAACCCAAAGGATTTACCGAGGTGGCGACTATCTGTGCAAATTAAGAAAATAGTTAGAGTTTTTTTTAACACTATTTTATGTCAAAATCAAGGAAATGCATTTTGTGTTATGATGGTTTGAGTCTGTTTACCTTTGCTCTTTTCGAGGAATCAGAGACAGGAACAAAAGAGGACACATTGGCCTCAGCTCGGTGTTTCCCCTGTCCAGCACCTCGAGAAGCTGTGGGAACTCTTGATGGCACTGTACCTTGAAGTGTTACCAAGCCAGAAGTGGCAACTGTGCTTGTAAGGGGTTGGGATGGAGTATGATTCAAGGCTAGAAGTCCTGGAGTAGTGCACAAGAACCCCCAAGAAGGTGGGTCAGCCTTATTGCGAAAGATGGAGTTCTTTTGCAGAGAAGGGACAGGGTGGCGAGGAACTCTACTAGTGATGAAGGCATGAAATCTGTCAAGTACACCTCGCCAATACACCTCGAGCCCTTCACCTATTATCCTTTTCATGTGCTCGAGGGCACCATGAGCTCTGTTCTGTTCAAGACCAGGAGCTCAACTTGATGCTCCAAGAAACGTGCCAAGGCTGAAGAGAAATTTTGAATTTTGAACTCATCATGACCCCTAGGAATGGTTTGGTCATAGCCAAATTGATGAGCCACCCTGTCAGGACGATAAATTTGGCTAATGGTGTTGGCAGGAGAAACAAAGCCAGGGAGATACCCTGGGGTGATGAATGCCAAGTTAGTGAGGGCCTCGTTGGAATAGAGGCTATCTCCTTTGAAGACTTGACCTACAGTTAAACTATAGAAAGGGGGAGGGGGCCCATGAAGGATCGAGCTCTGAAGTGCTGTTCCTTGTTAATAAACTGTAAAAATTTCTTGCGAGGAGCTGCCACCCTATTCCACCTGACCGAGCGGTGGCTTTTACTCACAGGGTTCATACGAGGGGCATAAGTAGGGAAGTGTTCATACATGAACATCTGGAGAAAGGTGGCAGAGCCAAACCAAGCTACATGGAGGCGACCCATGCATCGCTCATAACAAGCCTGAAAATTGTCTAAGGCATGGTAAAGAGTGCCTAGGAAGAGGGGGGCTAAGGGAATGTGCACCCACCTGCTCGTATCATTATGTGAGAAGTCCTTATAGAAATGGCAAAGGAGAGAAACCCAGGTACACTTCCCCCCAGTCTCAGGAGGGGACTCATGGACCACCTCATTTTTCCTATTAAAGCGAGAGGCCAACTTGGAGGCAGCTTGAATTTTTGCTCGAAGAGCTGTCACCCGCCGCTCCTCGACCTCTGAGAATGTCCATATGGAGGGGTCGGTTGTGCCAAAAATGTTAAGTCTCATGAGAACATTAACATCCTCAAGAGCGGGGGTGCCCCATGAAGTAACAAAGGTATGGGAGTGTGTGCTCCACTTCGGAAGGAGCACTTGAAGTCCCACCATATCTCTATTTATGGTGAGGCTTCGAGTGTTCTCTAGAGCCTTGAGGATCCCTGTGTTTTCTAGACGCGTCACATAGTCTGGGATGGAAAAGATAAAGTCTGTCCATTTTTCTCATCTAATGCAGGCAATGGTGGGGATGGGAAGGTAGAGGAAAGAATAAGGAAAATCTCCTCGCTCAATTCTGAAGCGAAGAATAGAATCAGAAGGGAGTTGAGGGCCCTCCACGATAGGAGGCCTCGAGTCCATGGCCATTAGTTCCCCCACCAGCTCGTCTATGCTCGATAAGTCCTGAGTCTAATCCCAAAAAATGTCATCAGGACCGAAGAAGAGAGCTGTCCTCCATTCCTCGAGAGGAGGTACTTCCGAATGATCAGTTGAGCCAGCCTTTGACATTCTGAGTAGGAGTTGTTCGAGATAAGAGATTGCTGAAGAATAATTGAGAGTTTAAAGTTTGCTCTGGAGAATTGGAGATTCAAAGCAAGGTAGAAAACGTGGAAAAATGAGAATTTTCTAAGTCCCCCATTTATAGTAGGGAGAATTGTAATCGACAAGACATCGAAGTGACGCAAGGCTCCAAAATCCAAGGCATCGAACTGTCACAAAGCGCAAGAAACAAAGTGTCAGGGCACCGTCTGAACTAATGTCAGTCATTAATGATGATTTGAAGGGGGTCGATGACTTTACAATTTTCGAGGAAGTTGAAGGGACACCTCGAGGTAGCTACACGGGATTCCTTTGCAGAAAGGAGTTCGAGCTTGCACTCCGAGTTGTGTACGAGGACCTACACATAAGACCTCACACAAGGGGGCTAATTGTTGGTATGGGCCATTCATGTTATCCAGGGGCCACCACATATGTCCACGTGGCAAGGGGCTCACTTTGACTTTTCCTCCATTTTGAGCTCCCTCAGCAAGTCCATGTGGCAAGGCCCACTTGGACTTTTCTTGCATTTTTTGAGCTCCCTCAGCAATTTCATAGGGCAAGGGATCCACCTTTGATTTCCCCTCTTAATCGAGCCCCCCCTTGGACAGAGCATTTCCATCGAGCTCCTTCGCAAATAGAGGATTCTAATCGAGCTCCTCCGAGGGAAAGTCTCTACCGAGCGCTTCCTAGGATAGAGCATTTCCATCAAGCTCCTTCTCAAATAGGGGATTTTAATTGAGCTCCTCCGAGGGAAAGTCTCTGTCGAGCGCTTCCTCGGGTAGAGGATTTCAATCGAGCTCCTTCCCTCATTATGTAGGGCACGCCTCCGAGGTGTGATCGCCTTTCTTTGGCGAGTCCTTCTCTACTGATGACACTTCGCAGGGGTCCTCTCTACAGATCAACCTCTGTTTTGCAAGGAGGCATTCCTCTCTACAGATAAAACCTTGCGAGGAGTTCCTCTCTACGGATAAACCTCAAACGAGTCTCCTTCATTTCATTTGGATAACTCTCGGATGGTGATGAGTTCCTCTCTACGGATAAACATCACGGAAAATCCTCTCTACGGATCAATTTCCCTGAAGCGAGGAGGCACTCATCTCTACGGATAAAACCTCGCAGAGGTCCTCTCTACGGATCAACCTCCATTTTTACGAGGAGTTCCTCTCTACGGATAAACCTCTTTTTATGAGGAGTTCCTCCTTACGGATAAACCTCGTGGCACTTTGCACTCCTATGGGGCGTAAGAGCTCGAATCACTGCCTTATGGGAACTAAGGGCTTGGGTTCGGAGGCTGGAGTCCAAGGTACGCTAAATCCGTGATGGACCTCATTTATAGCTAGGATGAGGACCTTGCATCATGGATTGGCCTGTCACATAGGAAAGAAGATAACCAGGTGAGGTGAGCGAATCCCCTTTTCTGACAAGTACAATCTTAGCCCTTGCTCTACAAATATTTACCACAGATATTTATCACCGCAAAACCTCGACCATTGATGAGAAAAGATATTTTTGCCTATAAATAATGAGAGAAATGTAGAGAACCGGGATCGAGACAAAAAGGACAGGACAAAAAGAACCTTTTCCTCAAACAATCCCCAATACACTCTAGATTTCCTCTTTTTCCTATTGAATTCCTCCCCTCTTCTTACAATCCACTTAGAATAGTGGGCTCCTTTGTGACAGCTTGGACTCCCACCGGGACCTGCTCTCTGGAGACCATCATCGTGGAAAGTTTGACTTCAGTCTTAACAGAAACTACTACAAACAAAAATGAAAATGAAAAAAAAAATAAAAAAGGAAAAAAAAAATTCTACTTCAGAAGGCAACAAGATTGTATGCTCGAGTAATTGCCCTATGATTCGTTGACTTCTCCTTTTGCAAGGCTACTCAATTAACCATGCCCCCTAATGCAAGACTACAAGTACTTTGGAGATTCCTTGAGCAAGCCTTACATATGTTGAGCTAAAAATCAAATCAAGTTTAAAATGCCATAACTTAGTATATATATATATATTTCATTATATGTAGTTTTCTAAACAATTATCTGCTTTTGATTTTTTTCTTTCTTTATTTTATATATGAAAGCCCTACACTGGAAGGACTTGAATCTATCTGTCAAACTTTCTGTTTCTATTTGTAGCTGAAATTGAAGATGAGTATTTGCCAACAATATTATTCTATTATATGCAATTAAAGGTAATATTTGGAGTTTATACACACACACACACACACACATATTTGATTGGTTAGTTCCATGCTTGATTTTTTTTTTTTATAAAGCTCACTGGAACTTGTTGGTTAATTGGTTAAGTCTTGATTCCATTATAAATATACTTTTTACTGCCTTCTTCAGACCTAAATGGGCTAGACAAGCTTTTGAAAAAGTTAAGACTTACAAAATACATCATTGCACTAAATACGTCTTAAGAATTTCATTTAATATTCTCCATCATAGAGCTCAAGATTACAAAATACATGACTGCATTAAATTGGAGGTAGAATACATGAGTTCAATTGATAAGTATGCATAATTTAAGTTCTAACATTATTGAAAACTATATATTTTGGTTAAGTGGTAAAATAAATTTTAATTTAAAGGTCTAGATTCTGAATGGAGTTAGTTTGACATGAATCAAAGGATGTGAGTCCAATCGTAAGTCAGCATATACAGAAACTGAGAGAGTTTTATACTTTCCCAATCTCTGTTGATCTTCATTGAAGGTCAATCCACTGCCTGAAGTGACAATAGACTAAACATGGTAACATTACCATAGTGCCTTAGGGCTTCTTCTAGTTCTACTATTTTCAATTAAAACCACAAAAGAAGGTGAAGAGATTGCCAAATAGAACTTCAAATCACAAAATCCCAAAAGGTTAAAAGTGTATAATACAAAAGGGTTGATAGAAAGAAAGTTCACGTCTTTGTCTGAGAGAAACATGCTCATATACTCTAATATCACTTATGAGTTGGTGAATGCTAAATATCAACATAATCAATGCCTGAAGTCAGCACTCATTTCTTATGATTTAGCAAGCACGAGGCTGTATGTCACCTAATTATTCAAACATGTAAAATTAGTTTTTTTATTGCAATATAAATTACACACAAACCCAACTCTCATAAACACACCCCCACTACTGCAGGGGCAATATTAGATTAATACCTTTACTAATATCATAGGCAACTTTAATTAATCTGTAATACTATGCTCCAACACATGGTATGATACTGTCCGCTTTGGGCCTGAGCCCGCATGGTTTTGCTCTTGGGTTTTACCCCAAAAGGTCTCATATCATTTGAAGAGAACATACTACATATAAGCACATCCCCTTTTTCACACCCAGGCAATGTGGGATTGAGTACCCTGTACCCTATCAGTGTGGTAGCTCAGCCCAGTGTCTGTCTTCGCACCCGCCCACTCACACTCGTCTACAAGGGTTACTACAATCCACCCCTTACGAGGCTCGACGTCCTCGTCGGTACACTTCTGGCTGGGTTCAGGCTCTGATACCAACTGTAATACTCCGCTCTAACACATGGTATGATATTGTCTGCTTTGGGCCAGGCCCGCACGGTTTTGCTCTTGGGTTTTACCCCAAAAGGCCTCATACCATTTGAAGAGAACATACTACATATAAGCACATCCCCTTTTTCACACCCAGGCGATGTGGGATTGAGCACCTTATATCCTGTCAGTGTGGTAGCTCAGCTCAGTGTCTGTCTTCTCACCCGCCCACTCACACCCGTCCACAAGGGTTACTACATAATCCTTGTATAAAGGATACTTTAAATGTGCTGAGATCTTGCACAAAAGCAAGTAGTGTGAAATGGGTTGTGCTCACCTCTTCATGCTCTTCGATAAGATACTGTGATGATGTCCAACAAGTTTCTCCTCTTAACGAATCTGTACAATATATATATATATATATATATATATATATATATATTATTTATGAACTATAGAAAATTGATCACATAACATAAAATATTTCAATATTAATTACTTATTCTAAACTCAACTTTTACATAAATTTTTCTGATATACATATAGCAATTTTAGATTACTCACCAAAAAGAAAATAGGAGAAGCTCATATGTATATCACTCACAAGAAATTATATAATACTCACCAAAAAGAATAGTTTGGGAGTTTGTGAGCACAAAGCTTGAATTATCTTAGCATTTTTTTAAGATGGTTCGTTTCATCAAGCCCTTCCTTTGGCCACGAAGATATTCTAAATCAAAACAATAAAAACATTCCAACGAGAAGTGTTATTGTTAGTAATAAGAAAGAATCAGAAAAAAAAGAAAGAAAAAAATAGTAGTATTTAATAATTAGGTTGATAAACTGAACTCATAATAGTTTATGGGATTGGATTAATTTTATACATGTGTAAACCATTTTGAAACCAGAACTTGACTTGCCTTTGGGCAAGGCCTAATTGTTTGCTCAGATGCTGCCTTTCCTTCTCATCTGGACTGGGGCGACTCTTTGAATAGCCTACAAATGTATTTTTCTAACATTAATTGGTATAACCATGCAACCTAAATTTCATTATAAGCTTGAATATTAGAAAATGTGTGTAACTTCTAAAAGATGGAGCTTCAGATACATTTTGAGTGTCTATATTAATCTTTCACCATCTTGAGTAGTATGTATATTTCTAAATTAAAACTAAAGTTATCAAAAGCTTTTATCTTTAACATTATAACATTGTTTCTTAAAGTATCTCCAATCAAGTTTATAACTTTGTTTCTTAAATTTGTGGCATCAACTTCTTTTTTTTTAAGATTAAAAAAGTTTGTGAATACGAAGTACTTAAAAAAGAAATTATTTTGTAGTTGCTAAGTGAACTAGTAATTAATTCATACATGACTAACTGAGTTAATTTCTCAATAAACTCCAAGTTCATATATAATCATTTAGCAGTGTCATCAATTAATTCCCACCCAGAACTGAATTGATTAAATTTAGACCTTACACTAACCATACTAATAATAGCTTGTAGCCAAAACTTCAATATCCATGACTCAATTACAATGAGTCAACTTGGTGATATCCTGAGTCAACTGATTAACTCACCTCAAACTATACAAAACCACACAGTTCTAACTATAATAAAGAGGCAGTACTTAACAATGTACTTTCATCAAGTCCTTGCAGAGGGTTAATAATCCATTTTGCCACTATTCATGAAAATTTGATACTCTTTCTCTTTTTCAGTAAGTATGAATCTGACACTTTACAAAATTATAATTATAGTATTGTCTGTCCAAACTAGAATCAGAAAAACCCATAACATGAAAATAGATAGAAACAATCCTCACCAGCCTTTTCCTATGAGCCACAACCAGTCAAGTGTTACCCCTGCAAATATACCACCTATAAGAAAGAGAACAAATGTATTCCCCAAGGCATTTTGCTTCAGTCCCTACAAAACCCAATTTGTAGTCCAAAACTAACCAAAAGAACTAGAAATTAGTATTACCTCAAAATGATAAACATTAACTAAAATAAAAGACTAAAATGAAGTTCTAAAAAATTCCCCAAAAATAAAATATATAAAAATTAAATGACTTTCTGTATGTTTGCTCACATATTTGAAAAAAGATGCCTCCAAATGTTTGTTCTCGTGCAAGAATGAGGGGTGGTCATGTTTAGCCTTGACATATTGTTGATGAGGACAGCTCAACCTTCAGATTTGTGTTTGTATTATAATGAAAATATCTTTGCACATCTTGGTATTGTTCATGGATTTGTGGATTTTATCCCAAATTGAAGTCACTTTGCTCTTATGAAATTTTCTTCAAACATGTGGTGGGCAATTAAATTGTGATAGTTGTTTTCAAGTATGTGAAGAGAGAAAAGGAGTACAATGAGAGAGATGGGACAGTTAAATTGTGATATTTCAGCTCAATTCTCTTGAGATTGAGAAGAAACATAATTTAAACACACATATATACATAAACAGTTGTATAGATTTTTACAGCCCTAATTAACGAAAAGAAGAATGGTATTTACCTCAAGATTTGGCATTGAAGTTCATTGAATTAGCCTCTGCCCCTACTCAAATACTAAAACTCAAATCATAAAAATCAAATGCAAAATACTAAACAGATCAGCAAAAGTATAAAAATTCACAAACTCAACCTAGCATCATTTAGCAACTCATGATCCATTCAGCAACTTTTGAGACTAAATTAAAGCGCACACAAACACACGATGTCAAAATATTTTTCAAAGTATTGGAACAATATTTGCACAAAATATATAAAAAAATGGACAAATATAAGATACCTACCCTACTAGAGTTTATGTTTGAACTTTTTACTTCATCTACCTATAATAAACCCTAGAGCAAAATAAGGTTTATTTTAGAGTTTGAGAATTTACCTGAGAAAACTAAGAAGACAACTTACAAGAGCAGAATAAGGCTTCGCTAGAACTAATTTGAGTTCGTCGAACACTGTCGAGCTTCATTAGAAAAATATTCCGATTGGGCTTCAATTACTATGGAGCGACCAGAGAGAGATGTGCGGATGTCTTGAGAGAGAGAATGGAACGATTGGAGAGAGAGAGAGAGAGAGAGAGAGTGGCATGCTTTGCGAAATTGATGAGAAAGAGAAGAGGAATTGCATGACAGAGAGAGAGAGGGTGTAGGGGGGTTTGCAAAAATGAAAATACAGAGCAGGGTTTTTCTTTGACCAAGGGCGCGAAATAAGTTTTGAGGTTTTTTTTTGGCCAAAATGAAATAACGCATTTATTGTGTAAGGTATATTTTCTCGCCAAAATAAGGTTCTGACGCGAAATTTCCCGCTCAACAATTTTTAGGGATTTAGTGATGGTATCTGGTGTATTGTTACTAAAACTAAGGTTATTAAGGATGGTCCAAGTTCACCGTGCCCAAAAAAGGGTTATTAGTAACGGTTTTTTGGACTATCCCTAAAGGACTGTTCCTAAAAAGCCTATTTCTTGTAATGCATGTTATGTAGAGAGAAGCAAACGATTGGAAGAAGCAAGCCTACCTGATCGTTCAATAATCAAGACACAAACACATATTAGCGTGAAACAGAACACAAAGGTCAAGAGATAGTGTGGGCATTTCTTGAGAGAAATGTGGATTAGGGATTTGGTGAGAAGAAATTGGCAAGAGAGAGAGAGAGAGAGAGAGAGAGAGAGAGAGAGAGAGTTGGGTTTCATGAGGATTTTGACGGAGGGAGAAGAAATCACGTGGTAGTGGGTTTGGTGAGGTAAGAAAAGATTAGTAGATGAGTTAGCGGGAATGGCGAAATTGAGACCGGAATTTTCATTAGATATTGACGTCAAGTAAGAAACCCCGTAGAAGGAAAAATTTAATTACTTATTAATGAGAGTTTTTTCTCCTCGTTAAAGTTTGAGAAATAACCTGTTAATATATGAATATATTAACGGAGTTTTTTAGGGGCCATGAAAACTTTCTTGTATGAGGATTTAACAAAAACGCCATGAAAACTAAAGATTTTATCAAGCAATGACGAGGGGCCTCTTGTGAACCCCGTAAAATGTACTTTTTATGAGCCAAAACATATGTGCGCCATGAATAATCTGTCATAAAAGCCCACTTTTCTTGTAGTGACAATACTTGGAGGTGATTTCAACACAATCTTGAATATTAATGAGAGATATGGTGGATCAATGGAAGATTTCAATGGATGTGTAAACTCTCTTTCCCTTGAGGACCTCAAATTTTTAAGTATTTTCTTTACATGTTCAAACTAAAGAATTGGAATTGCTAACATCTCTAGGAAATTGGACAGATCAATGATCAACCTCTCTTGGAATGTGTTGTTCCCATCCTCATTTTGTAACTTCCTTCCTCAAGGTGTTTTAAGACCATAGCCCTTGCATCATCACTCTTGGTCCCATTAATCAACCTAGATCCTTACCCTTCAAAATTTTTAATTTTTGGTGCTCCAATTCATCATTTCTTGACATTGTCAGCCTCACCTGGCAAACTCAAATCAATGGCACCCCATGTTCATTATCACTCAAAAGCTTAAACACCTCAAGTTTCCTCTCAAGGCCCTCAATAGTAAAGTTTACAATGACATTTCCTCCAAAGTGAAAGACACAAAAAATGATCTCCTTCTCTCCCAAACCAACCTTGATACAAACCCATTTGATGCCAATCTTTGAGGCCTTGAAAAAACACTCCTTCAATCCTTCACCCATCTTAGCATTTGTGAAGAAAACCTCTGGAAACAGAAAGCCAAAGTCCAATGGCTTTCAGAAGGTGACAGAAACACTGCCTTTATAATACCCTGCTCTAACACATGGTATAATATTATTCATTTTGGGCTTGAGCCCGCACGGTTTTACTCTTGAGTTTTAGCCCAAAAGGACTCATACCATTTGAAGAGAACATACTACATATAAGCACATCCCCTTTTCCACACCCAGACGATGTGGGATTGAGCACCCTGTACCCTATTAATGTGGTAGCTCAGCCCAGTGTCTGTCTTCGCACCTGCCCACTCATACCCGTCCACAAGGGTTATTACAATCCACCCCCTACGAGGCCCAACGTCCTCGTTGGCACACTTTCGGCTAGGTTCAGGCTCTGACACCAACTATACTACACAGCTCCAACACATGGTATTATATTGCCCGCTTTGGGCCTGAGCCCGCATGGTTTACTCTTGGGTTTTACCCCGAAAGGCCTCAGACCATTTAAAGAGAACATACTACATAGAAGCATATCCCCTTTTCCACACCCAGGCGTGTGGGATTGAGCACCCTGTACCCTGTTAGTGTGGTAGCTCAACCCAGTGTCTGTCTTCGCACCCGCCCACTCACACCCGTTCACAAGGGTTACTACAACCTTTTTCTTTAAAATGACCAACTGCAGGTATAATCACAACAAAATCTCCTCCATTGTTGAACCTACTGGTGAATAAATTATTGATAGAGCATCCATTAACCTTTCCTTTGTTAACCATTTCCAATCCTTACTTAACATAACCCCTTCATATCCTGGTATTCAGACTTTAGCACAACATATCTCCCATTCCATTCCATCTCACTCCATTCCAAACCTGACTACCATTCCTACAAACCTTGAAATCAAACAATGTATTTTCTCCTTTGGTAATAATAAATCTCCTGGACTTGATGGTTACACTTCCCACTTCTTCAAACAAGCTTGGCCCATTGTTGGCTCCGAAGTTACACATGCCATCAGATACTTCTTTAGCTCTGGAAAAATTCTGAAGGAGATCAACTGCACCTTGATTGCCCTTGTTTATAAAATTATGAATGCATCCTTTGTTAATGACTTTAGACCGATATCCTGCTATAACACCCTCTACAAATGCATTTCTAAACTCCTTGCCATTAAAATCAAACCCATTCTTCCCTCCTTCATCAACAGTGCTGCACAAGCTGCATTTATTAAAAAAAGGAGAATTGCTGTCAATGTTCTTGTTGCCTAAGAGTTGCTTAAGGGTTATCATAGACTCTCAATTCCTCCTAGATATGCAATCAAATTTGACTAGCAAAAAGCTTTTGATTATTTGGGATGGGAATTTTTGCTGGATTTTCTTGTTTTGATGGGTTCCCCCTCCCCTTTTCATCCATTGGGTTAAGTTATGTATCACAACACCAAGCTTCTCCATTTGCATTAATGGTGAGACTCATGGCTTTTTCAAAATCAAAAGAGGCATTAGATAGGGAGATCCCCTCTCTCCCTTTCTTTTTGTGCTTACAATGGAGGTCCTTTCACAAATCCTTGACAAACTCCTCTTAACAACCCTTCTTTTGCCCACCATTGGAGATGCCATGATTTGAATCACAACTACCTTATATTTGCGAATGATTTACTTCTTTTTGGCCATGGTTCTCTTAATTCAATCAATGTCCTAAAACAGGGGCTTGATATATTCTTTTTACTCCTTGGCTTTAAGGTTAACCTTTCTAAAAGTAACATTTTCTTCTCGGGGGTTCCGGTTTATGTGCAGCAAAGCATTAAAAACTCTCTTCAATTCAGCACAGGAGAACTTCCATTCACTTATCTTGGTGTCCCTCTCATTTCAAGTAGACTCAATCTAACCCAATGCTCCTCTCTAATGAACAAGATTCTTGCTAGAATCAACCATTGGTCAAGCAAACTCTTGTCTTATACTGGTAGATTGCAATTGTGCAAAGCTGTGCTCTTTAGCATCCAATACTATTGGATGAACATATTCATCCTTCCGAAACAGTGCATTAACCTCATCAATTCACTCATCAGAAAGTTTCTTTGGTCTGGTTCAAACACTGTAAAAAAGAACTCTAAGTTTGCTTGGTTCCAAGTTTGTCTTCCAAAAATTTATGGTGGACTGAACCTCCCCAACTTGATTACTTTGAACAAAGGACAATGCTTAAACATATATGGTATCTCTTTAACAATTCTAATAGTTGATAGGCGTTGAATGTTACGCATTCTAGCCTCTTAACTTATGTATTTTATTCTCTTAGTGATAGATTATTTTGTTATTTTACTTTGTTTTAGTGTTTTCTGTATTTTCAGGGCCTTAATAATTATTTCAGTTAAAACCAGAATTTTGGGCTTTTAAAGAAGACATCCAAGATGGTGAGATGAAGCCTACATCAAGGAGATTCACTCAACCATTTATTTCAACTCAAATCAGCCCAAGGAAGAGGTCCAAGAGAATTACAGCTGCTTAAGAAGGTTTCGGGCCTGAAGCCCAAATCTGCGCATAATGCAGTCTTAATCCCGTTTTGGAAAACGGACCAGAAGTCTTATTTCCGAGCCTCAAATCGACATTATTTCCGCGTGGGGTTGAACGAAATTTGATTCTGCACACTTTTGTATTTCACGAAAATTCCGTAAATCGGACTTCTAGTGGGTCAAAAGTTGGGCCGAAGTCAGCAGGAAAAACCCACCTGATTAGTGCTGCGGGAAACCCTAATTAATTCCTAATTGGATTAGGACTTTGGTGTATTCTCTTGGGGAATAAAGGGAAGGCTTGGCAGCAGTTTTGGTAGAGCTGACAGAGAGATTGGAGAGTCTGAGAGGGCTGAAGAGAACAGAACATATTGCAGAGCCATTGGAGAACGAAGTCATACGCGTAATTCAGAAAGATGATGTCTTCTTCCTCAACAGTTGAAGCTTCTTCTTCTACCATGAGCGGCTAGTTCATCCACTAGGGTTTTGATGTAGCCCTAACAAAGCATCAATGGTTTGATTGTTTTAATTATTGGGGGACCTTTATATACATGCATAGATTGTGTAATTGTGAGGATTCTTATTAATGAATTGAGCAATAAAAGTCTTGTAAATTCAATCTCAATGATTTCTTATCTTGTCTTAGATATTTAGTTGTTGTTATTGAAATCAATCTCTTTTGTTTTCTGTGATCATGAGAGAGATTATTACACAATGGTAATCACTGAATATATTATTATGAGCTTTGATGGATTATGCCTAGAGAAGATGAACCATACTGCACCCTAGATTAGAGTAGTTAGGCAGATGGCCCATGCCAATCGAAGATAGTCCATGGCTTAGCCTTAATCATATGTTATCTTCTTGACGGATGAAGGTGAGCTTGTAGCCACCGACACCACTTATGCATGATGTAATTCCCCTATAGTTGATTCAATTGACCATTGATTGTGGAGTTAGTGGTGAAGTCAAACACCCTAGGTTTCTCTCTTATTATCTTCATTATCTGTTTACCTTTGATTTATTTTATTTTATCTTTTTAATTAGTTAAAAATCAGAATTCTTTTCTTATAAATTTAATTAGAATTAGTTCTGTGTTCCAACTCATCAGAACATAATCCCTGAGGTACGATACCCATTCCTTTCGATAGCCCTATTCTGCAAAGAATTCGTTCTATTGCGAAGTGTGGAAAATTTTAATTGGTATACTTTTTGAGTCACACTCACACACGAATCAATTTTTGGCGCCGTTGCCGGGGATTATCTATTTGATTGATTGGATTTTACAGAATTAGTTTTAATTGGATTTTTAGTTTAGGAAATTTTTATATTTTATTTTTATTCTTGTTTTTGTTTTCTTTTCAGGTGCTTTTGGTAATATATGCAAGGTCGTCGTTCTGTGGCTGATCCTTTGATACCTCTTGATCCTGAGCCTGAACGTACTCTTAGACAACAGAGGAACATCCCTGTTGACACCAGTGTGCAAGAGGAAGAAATAATTGAAGACATGGCAGAAGAGAGGAATAATAACCTTGTTCCTAATGCTGATGGAGAGAGAGCTAGATTGCTTAGGGACTACTATGTTCCTGAAACATATACCTCGCCAGCAGGTTTTCAACTGCCCAATGTCACAGCACAGAATTATGAGATCAAGTCCAGCATTATTCAGATGCTACCATCTTATTTTGGGCTGACTCAAGAAGACCCTTACAAGCATCTGGATGACTTCATTGAAGTGTGCTCAACTACAAAAATTCACAACTTCTCTGAAGATGCTTTCAGAATGAGACTTTTTCCATTCTCTTTGAAAGACAAAGCAAAGTATTGGTTCAACTCCCTACCGGCTGGTTCTATCACGACTTGGACTCAGATGCAACATGAGTTTCTCAAGAAGTATTTTCCGATAGGGAAGACCAATCAGTTCAGACGTGCTATCACTGGTTTCTCCCAACATGAGGGGGAACAATTTTATGAGACATGGGAAAGATTCAAGGACCTTCTTAGGAAGTGCCCCCATCATCAAGTTCCTAAGTGGCAACTAGTGCAGAGTTTTCATGAAGGGCTCACAGAAGCCAACAGACAGATGGTTGATGCGTCATGTGGAGGTACTTTTATGTTGAAGAGTGAAGAAGAGGCATGGACCTTATTTGAAAATCTTAGTGACAACTCTCTACAACATGTGTCCTCTACTCGTTCTAGCAGACCTGCCACTACCAGGAAGACTGATGGGATTTTTGAGGTTGGTGCTTCAGAAGCTATGCCAACTGATATTGATTTAATTGCATAGAAGGTAGCAGCAATTATGGCTGCCAATCAAACTCCTTCTGCTTCAAATTCTTCATTGCTAGGCCCGTGTGAATTTTGCTCTAGTCCTATGCATAATATAAGCAATTGTCCTTCAATGGGGCAATTTTCTGATATTCAACATGAGCAAGTTCAAGCCACTTTCACTGGACCAATGAATCCTCCACGAGGTAATACTTACAATCCCACATGGAGGAATCATCCTGGTTTTTCTTACAGTAACCAAGGGGCAGCAATGCAACCGTCATATCAACCTAGGACTTTTGTGCCTCAACAGCAATATCAAACACAAAGTCCTATGGCCCAAAGAATTTCTGCTATTGAAGACAAGCTGACTCTTACCTTGTCTAAATTTGACAAGCTTGATTCTCTTATAGAGACAGTGCAAGCTACTGCAGCAACAGTACAATCTACAGTTCAGCTAGTGCACTCGCATTCTCAATCCATTGCCAAACTGGAATCTCAGTTTGGACAGCTTGCTACTTCATTGAGTAGAAGAGAAGAAGGGAAGCTCCCTAGTCAACCAATTGCTAATCCAAGAGGGATGCAAGCTTCCACAAGCAACCCACACCATGAGCAAGTTCAAGCCATTACCACTTTGAGAAGTGGGAAAATAATTGACAATAAGGTGGGTGAGAAGAAAGAAGAAGAAAAAGTGATCACAAGTCCAAGTGCTGAAATTCCTTATGAGCCCAAGGCTCCTTTCCCACAACGTTTTCTTGAAGCATCTAAGTTGGGGAAGCAAGGGGACAAGCTGCATGACATGATGGAGGTGTTTCGCCAAGTGAAGATTAATTTGCCACTCCTTGATGCCATCAAGCAAATTCCTCCTTATGCAAAATTTTTGAAGGACTTGTGCACTCAGAAAAGGCGTTCTAAAAGCCATGTGCCAAAGAAAGTAATGCTGCCACAACAAGTAAGTTCAATAATTCAGCAGTGTACTCCTCCCAAGTACAAAGATCCTGGTGCTCCAACTATCTCATGCATTATTGGGGAGCACCATGTGGATAAAGCTCTTCTTGATTTGGGTGCAAGTGTGAATTTGCTACCCTATTCAGTTTACTTACAATTGGGCTTGGGAGAATTGAAGCCTACCTCGGTGGTATTACAATTTGCAGACAGATCAACAAAGCAACCCCGAGGAATCATAGAAGATGTGCTCATTAAAGTGGACAAGTTCTACTTTCCTGTTGATTTCATTGTACTTGACACTGAGCCGGTTCACAATCCGAAGAGGCACATTCCTGTGATCCTTGGTCGACCTTTCTTAGCTACTGCTGATGCTTGCATAAATTGTAGGTCAGGGATCATGGATATTTCCTTTGGCAACATGAATGTCAAGCTTAATGTGTTTAATGCTATCCAACACCCTCCAGATCAGAGTGATGTGTTCTCCATGGATGATATTGATGAATGTGTGGAGGAATTTGTTTCATCCTCTATATCTCGAAACTCCCTGGAGGTATGTAAGTCATTTTATGACTTTGAAAACACTAATGATGAAGGTTTGTGTGAAGAGGTGCATGCTATGCTGGAAGTGGATGCTATTCAGAATACTCCACCATGGAGAATTCCAATTGAGCCACTACCTTTTCTCTCTAGCACTCCCTTAGTGCCTTCATTGGAGTCCCCTCCAGAATTAGAGTTGAAGCCTTTGCCTGACAAATTGAAGTATGTATTCTTGGGGGCACAGAAAACTCTTCCTGTTATAATTGCCTCTGATCTGACAGAAATTCAAGAGAAGAGCTTAGTAGAGGTTTTATACCAACATCGGGAAGCAATTGGATGGAGTGTTGCTGATCTTAAGGGCATTGATCCCTCAATTTGCATGCACAAAATCCATTTGGAAGAAGGATGTAAGCCAACTAGAGAGGCTCAGAGGCGGTTGAACCCCAACATGAAGGAGGTGGTAAAGAAAGAGGTGGTCAAGTTACTTGATGCAGGAATCATTTATCCAATTTCTGATAGCACATGGGTGAGTCCGACACAAGTGGTTCCAAAGAAATCTGGTCTTACCATTGTCCCTAACTCCATGGGAGAGCTTGTCCCACAACGTACTGCCACAGGTTGGCGTGTTTGCATTGATTACAGAAAGCTCAACTCTACGACAAGGAAAGATCACTTCCCCCTTCCATTCATTGACCAAATACTTGAAAGGTTAGCTGGTCAGAGTTATTATTGCTTTCTGGATGGCTACTCTGGTTATAACCAAGTAGCTATGGATCCAGAAGATCAAGAGAAGACCACTTTCACTTGTCCCTTTGGTACTTTTGCGTATCGTCGTATGCCTTTTGGATTATGTAATGCTCCGGCTACATTCCAGAGGTGTATGATGGCCATCTTTTCTGACATGGTGGAAAAATTCTTGGAGGTGTTTATGGATGATTTCTCTGTTTTTGGATCATCTTTTGAACATTGTTTGAGCAATTTATCACTTGTGCTTCAAAGATGCCGAGAACGGAATCTGGTACTTAGTTGGGAGAAGAGCCATTTTATGGTGAAAGAAGGTATTGTATTGGGCCATATTGTTTCAGAGAGGGGCATTGAAGTTGATAAAGCAAAGATTGACCTAATTGCAACTCTGCCTCATCCAACTTCGGTAAGGCAAGTTCGATCTTTCTTAGGCCATGCCGGGTTCTATAGAAGATTCATCAAGGATTTCAGTAAAGTAGCTCGACCATTGTGCCATTTGTTATCTAAAGATGTTCCCTTTATCTTTGATGAAGAGTGCGTGAAAGCTTTTGAAAAGCTTCGATCTCTGTTATCCTCGGCACCAATCATGCAGTCTCCAAAATGGGCTGTACCTTTTGAAATCATGTGTGATGCCTCTGATTATGCAGTGGGAGCCGTGTTGGGACAGAGAGAAGAGAAACGACCACATGTCATCTACTACGCTAGTAAGACTCTCTCTGATGCTCAACTCAATTATACAACCACAGAGAAAGAACTTCTAGCTGTAGTGTTTGCCTTGGACAAGTTTCGTTCTTATTTATTAGGATCCAAGGTGGTTGTCTATTCTGATCATGCAGCATTGAGACATTTATTGGCAAAGAAAGAAACCAAACCGCGTCTTATTCGGTGGATTTTATTGCTGCAAGAATTTGATTTGGAGATAAAAGACAAAAAGGGGACGGAGAATGTGGTTGCAGATCATTTATCTCGAATCGAGTTTGAGCCGGTGATCGATGCACTACCAATTCGAGACTCATTCCCGGATGAGCAATTGTTTGGAATCACGTTGATGAAAGTGAATGGCCAAAGGTTGAAACATTGTGTGGAAGGATGTGTGCCAAGAAGAGACGTGGAGTCCGTCGACTTGACGGATCCCATCTATCCGACTTAATCCCTTCGGAGAGTCAATCGTCTCCTACGGACGTTAAATAGTAGGTTTTGTATGTATTTCTATACTTTCTTTCGTTTAGTTTTCTTTAATTTTAATTTTTGATTCTAGTTTTCTTAGGTTTTTCTTCAATTCTAGTTGCGTTTTAATGTTTTTTCTTTGAGTTTTTGATGTATAAGTTGCTTCCGGAGGATGCCAAGAGGTGTACCGAGGTATTCGGACTCAAGACGGGTGAAAAATCGTGCTCTCGGTCGACCTTGGGCGATGGAGACTCAAAAATATCAAGTCTCGGTCGAACTTGGGCGATGGAGGGTCAAACAGGCCTTCAGGGGGGGGATCGATCGCCCCAGTCAAGGGGGATCGATCGCCCCATGGGAATTCTTGAAGATCCCCACCAGCAGGTGGGCGATCGATCGCCCACTCCAAGGGGGATCGATCGCCCAAGGGTATAGAGGGGCTGGCCGAAAGTTTGCTCTATAAATGGACTCCTTATCCTATTTGGTTGCTACTACTTACATCTTCTACCTCTTTGAACTCCAATTCAAGTCCTATATCATCCGGAAAACTAATTTCTTCAATTAGTGATTATTATACAAGGATTCAACATTGATCAACATCAACTTCAACATCAAAGTGGATCAAAAATCACTAGTTCTCAAAGGAAGCTCACACTTTTTCAAGTTCAACATCAAAGAAAGTGAAGTTTTTCCTAGAAGAAATTGTTCAAATCTTTTTGAGGGCTTTTGAAGACCAAGTTTGGGGGATCAAATTGGTGCAAATACTTGTTCGATTTGGGTGGAAAAATTGCCGAAAAAAGGAGGTTGAAGGTTACAAAAGAATTGTGCACACCAAGTGTTCGATTTAATTCCTCAACTACACTTTTTCTACTTCTATGGCACCAAAGAGAGCAAGTCACCAAGATGCTTCAAGTTCACGTAATCCTCGCCGAGCGAGGAATGATCCGACCACAGGTTCTTCACAATCTCGCCGAGACGGTATTCAAGAGAGATGGCATCCAAGGGCGTTGAACTATGAAACAACGTTTGACATAGCCGAACTTTATGGTATGTTTCCCGAGACACGATGGGGGATTTCCGACATCCGTCGTCGTCGGTCGGCATCCATTTTTGTTCCACTCTCATCTACTATTTACCCGAGGCTTGTCAAGGTATTTTATCAAAAATTAATACCAAAACCTGATGAGCGGGATGTGCTTACTTCTTCCGTAGATGGAACAATAGTTCGAGTTGACATGTCATCCATTGCCATTGCCATGGGTTGTCCTCATGAATGCCCAGCTGATTTATCTCATATCTACACTCCTTTACCCGACGAGTTGTCGGTGGGCAATGTGGTTGCACGATTGTGTGCCAACCAATTTTCTGGGCCGAAAAGGAATGCAGCTTCAAAGTCTTCAATGCCAAATCATTTATGGTTCCTTGACGCTGTGCTACTCAAGAATGTATGTCCAATTGGACATAAAACCGAAAGACGTCAAGAGTTCCTCAGAGCCTTATATGCCATACATTTTGGGCATTGGCTGTCATTCCCACAGATTGTCTGGGGCCAGATGGAGAAATTCTATTCCAAGGTTGTGGCCAAAGTACCAGACAGTGCAAGTGACTGGGAGTTTCCATTCCCTACTATTATTCACCAGTTGCTTGTATCACAGGGGTATGCAGTCCACGAGGACGAGCTTGCGTTTCCACATGACCTTCATTATGGCACGCATGACTGGAACTTGAGTCGATCTTATATGCACCAGAGAGTCATAGCGGCGCCTGGTGAGGTATCTCGGTTAGCCCAAGGAGGAGAGCATGTAGATGTACCACCACCGGTAGATGATCCAGAGGAGATGGAGGCAGAGGAAGAGAAAGTGCATGCACAGGCTGGTGGCCATGATTATCAATACTTAGAAGGGCAGATTGCTGGGTTGACAGCCCAGTTTGGCACCCTACAGACAGAGGTCTCCACACAGTTTGGTGCAATGAGAGCAGAGATGGCGGATCACTTTCGTGACACTCGCCAAGAGCAACTAGAGATGAGGAGGATGATGCGTGCACTGATGCGCCAAGCTAACTTAGATCCGGATGCTCAGTCACCACCACATCCTTGACAGGAAGGTAACCATCTTTTGTATATTATTTTATTTTTAGTTTTTCTGTTTAGTTTTTTTTTTTTTGTAGTTAGATGTTTATAATTTGAAAAAAAAAAAATTGAAAAATGGAAAAAAATATTTTATTTTATTTTATTTTTTTTAAGGATTTTTCTCTTTCATATTTATTTTCACCCGTACTATTTTCACTTGATCTTTGGGGTATAGTGGTTTGTTTTGACAGGTTGAATCATCCAAGTTTGGGGGTGTGCTTGCCTTGCCTTCATGCTAGTGATGTGCTCTATTTTCTTGCCACTACTCCTTGGTCCTGGTAACATCGTTCTTACTCTTCTCTATGCTTTAATTGGGTGTACATTGAGGACAATGTACAGTTTAAGTTTGGGGGTAAGGCGATGCCTATTTTTGTGCTTTATTGCAATATGGGGGGAAATTTGTGTGAAATTCTTTTTGTATTAGGATTTTATTTTATTTTATTTTCTTAGTTTATTTATTTTATTTTCTTTTGTTTTATTTTTAGGTAGAATGTTTTTACATTATTCAAGGGATTAATACCTTATGTAGGTGCTTAACTTACAATTTTTGAGTATGTTTTAAATTCTTGAAAACTATGGTTTAAATTAAGTGGTTTTAATCATGGTTTGCAATAACATATTTTGAAGTGATTAATTGTAGTTTCCTTATATGCACAAACACACTAGCATAATCTTGTGGGGTATAAACCTATGTTTTGGGTTATTGAGTTACATATGCTTGATATTAATTAGTATCTCTTGAGAATGAGTACCGATAATGTGTTTTACTTGACTTCAATGGAAAAAAAGAAAGAAAAGAAGTGAAAAAAAAAAGTGATGAATAAGCAAATCAATTTGATCCTTTTCATGAGTAACCGGGCCTCTATGCCTCAGGAAGCACGGAGTGTTCGCGTCAAAAGTGAAAGGGTGAGAAAAGATGAGCATTGGTTGTCTTGATTTGTAGCCTGACTGATTCGAGTAATTAGGTCTTCAGGGTATCTTAAAGCCTAGTGCCCTAAAGCCGTCTGGTTTGGGAGTCACTGACTGAAAGCTTGCTACATGGATCTTTCAGAAAGCTTAATAGATCAAGACATTGCACAACCAATAAAGCAATGAAAAAAAGAATGATGAAAAAAAAAAAAATGAAAAAGTCATGTATGCATGTTGGGAAGTATGATTTCAATAAGGGGAGCTAGTGAGTTGAAAGGGTATGTGCCTTAATATATTCAGAGCTTGGTTATGCTACATGAGATGATTGCTAGTTCACTTTACACGAGGGAGCTAGAGTTGATTATTTTGAGATATGTTGATGTGAATTATGCATGAGGACCATTGATTTGAATTATAGAATTTGAAAGTTTGAAATTATTCTTGAATGCAAGTTTGTAACTATATATTGTAATTCTCTTCTTGAATTAATGTTGAAACAGAATTTTGAATGTTTGTGGGTAACATTTCTGGAAACCCTCACGAGACTATACTCGTCCACTAGGGGGAACCTAGGGGTTTAAAGGCTTGTTGCATATGCTAAATGCAATCGTTTCTCCCACGAAAGTGGAGTTTGGTAGTTTAGTTAGTATTTGTTAGTTTCCTTTGTTTTAGTTTTGTTTTATTCTATTGCTAAGGGACTAGCAATATGTAAGTTTGGGGGTGTGATAGGCGTTGAATGTTACGCATTCTAGCCTCTTAACTTATGTATTTTATTCTCTTAGTGATAGATTATTTTGTTATTTTACTTTGTTTTAGTGTTTTCTGTATTTTCAGGGCCTTAATAATTATTTCAGTTAAAACCAGAATTTTGGGCTTTTAAAGAAGACATCCAAGATGGTGAGATGAAGCCTACATCAAGGAGATTCACTCAACCATTTATTTCAACTCAAATCAGCCCAAGGAAGAGGTCCAAGAGAATTACAGCTGCTTAAGAAGGTTTCGGGCCTGAAGCCCAAATCTGCGCATAATGCAGTCTTAATCCCGTTTTGGAAAACGGACCAGAAGTCTTATTTCCGAGCCTCAAATCGACATTATTTCCGCGTGGGGTTGAACGAAATTTGATTCTGCACACTTTTGTATTTCACGAAAATTCCGTAAATCGGACTTCTAGTGGGTCAAAAGTTGGGCCGAAGTCAGCAGGAAAAACCCACCTGATTAGTGCTGCGGGAAACCCTAATTAATTCCTAATTGGATTAGGACTTTGGTGTATTCTCTTGGGGAATAAAGGGAAGGCTTGGCAGCAGTTTTGGTAGAGCTGACAGAGAGATTGGAGAGTCTGAGAGGGCTGAAGAGAACAGAACATATTGCAGAGCCATTGGAGAACGAAGTCATACGCGTAATTCAGAAAGATGATGTCTTCTTCCTCAACAGTTGAAGCTTCTTCTTCTACCATGAGCGGCTAGTTCATCCACTAGGGTTTTGATGTAGCCCTAACAAAGCATCAATGGTTTGATTGTTTTAATTATTGGGGGACCTTTATATACATGCATAGATTGTGTAATTGTGAGGATTCTTATTAATGAATTGAGCAATAAAAGTCTTGTAAATTCAATCTCAATGATTTCTTATCTTGTCTTAGATATTTAGTTGTTGTTATTGAAATCAATCTCTTTTGTTTTCTGTGATCATGAGAGAGATTATTACACAATGGTAATCACTGAATATATTATTATGAGCTTTGATGGATTATGCCTAGAGAAGATGAACCATACTGCACCCTAGATTAGAGTAGTTAGGCAGATGGCCCATGCCAATCGAAGATAGTCCATGGCTTAGCCTTAATCATATGTTATCTTCTTGACGGATGAAGGTGAGCTTGTAGACACCGACACCACTTATGCATGATGTAATTCCCCTATAGTTGATTCAATTGACCATTGATTGTGGAGTTAGTGGTGAAGTCAAACACCCTAGGTTTCTCTCTTATTATCTTCATTATCTGTTTACCTTTGATTTATTTTATTTTATCTTTTTAATTAGTTAAAAATCAGAATTCTTTTCTTATAAATTTAATTAGAATTAGTTCTGTGTTCCAACTCATCAGAACATAATCCCTGAGGTACGATACCCATTCCTTTCGATAGCCCTATTCTGCAAAGAATTCGTTCTATTGCGAAGTGTGGAAAATTTTAATTGGTATACTTTTTGAGTCACACTCACACACGAATCAATAGTCTATGGTGCAAATGGATTCACTCTTACATTATCAAACAGAAATGTTTTTGGGATATCAACATTCCCTCTTATTGCTCATGGTCATTGAGGAAAATATTCCAATTAAGCCCTTGGCAAGACCTTTGGTCATTGTCAAAATTGGTAATGGTTGTCACTCGATTCATGGTTGAATGGCAACCCTCTTATCAACAGATTCTCTCATTCTGCTTTACTTAGTTCTGCCATTGGTAGATACATCAAGGTCAACTCCATCATCCTTAATAGGCAATGGAATATACCAAGATGCTTACAAAGAATCATTCCAGAATTGAGAGACATCTCCTCTCTTACAGCCCCAAATGTTTCCTCTCCTGACTGTTTTCTTTGGCTTAACCAAACATCTTTCTCCCTTTCTCTTACCATTCAAGAAATCTCTGTTTTCCCACCTCCTTTGGAATGGCCCAATCTAGTTTGGTTCAAACACAATATCCCTAAACATAGCTTTATTCTTTGGCTTGCTGCTCTTGAAAAAATCTCCACACTTGATAAATCTTCTATGGCTTACAAAAGAATTCCCAATTACTGCACCCTGTGTTTAGCTGCCATAAAAAGCCATAACCATCTCTTTTTTTAATGCCTTTTTTCCTCCACCATTTGGAATCACTTTCAAAGCTTATACAATTTCCATACTAATCTTACTACTTGGCAATCCACCCTTTCTTGGGCCTCAACTGAATGGACACACCCCATTGCTAACCTTTCTCATAAGCTTATCCTTACTGCCTGTGTGTATGCTGTTTGGACTGATAGAAATAATAGAGTCATCAGAAACAAATCCTCAACTCTCTAAATCATTATCAAGTCTATCACATAATCAATCATTATGAGACTTTACTCATGTTTTTTCAAGGATAGTATTGCAACTAGACGACTTGCAGTAATATGGCATCTTCCAAGATTCACAATTAGGCCTTCACAAAAGCTTCTTGACCTCTAACCAAAGAAATGTTCCAGGTGGGCCTTGATAAAGCCTCCAAAAATAGCTACATGATGCCATATTGTTGCTTTCTTCACAATCTCCACCCCTTCTGTAATTGATGTTTTCCATGGTGAAGGCTCAAGTCTTGTTTGTTTGCTTGGTTGTTCATATTGTTTCTTTTTTGAGGCTCATGCCTCCGGTTGGTTATCTGTTGATCTCTCTTGTACATTTATCTTTCATATTTTATATAAACTTACCTTATTAAAAAAAATCACAACTAGAAGACAGTAAAAATGAACATATAAATATAAACCAGTGTTACACTCTCTAGTTAGTGTGTGATTAAATAAATACATCATGGGATGCTTACCTCGCTGCCTAGAAACAAACATATAAATACAACTCAAGCAACACTCTCCATTAGTGTGTGATTAGATAAATACATCTGCTTACCTCACTACCTAGAAAGGTGAATAGTGTCGATATTGTGATGAAAAAGACTTGGATAAAATAGCGGATCATTATCTTCTCTATCGACATTTCTCTACTAGTATTTTTTAGTAGAGATGTTTGTAACAATCAGTAGTAACTCACGTTATTATACTGGGTAACACTAATTACTAGTAACTCATGTTACTAAAATGAGTGACATTAGCATTGTATCACACATTTTAGTAATATGAGTTACCACTTACCACTCATAATTACAAATGTCGTCCACCGGAAAGACGGCAAAAAATACTCAATGGAAAGGATTTTTACTCTAAAATAACATAAATATCTAGATGAGGATTTGTCATTACATCAAAACCAATGAAGAATGAAACAAAATATGGTTTCTTTAGTTGGCTCAACAAAATTAAGATAGTTGATAAAGTTGAGGATAAATATTTCAAAACACCTAAACTAAAACATGAATACAATATGTGCTCTAGTCGATAAGTTTTGAATATCCAAAATTTCGTGATTTTTAATTATTAGAGTGGATAATATTTGCCTACTCACCGATGCAAGGATAACATGATAAGTGTCTTTGCAATCTTAAATATTAATGTTAGATTATATATTTCCTATTATATCTTCTGTTAGATTAACATAGGTTTCTTACATCTCTCCTAAACCATCTAGGACAAAGATTTCTTATCTCATAATTTTACTTACCCTCCAAGATTATGTGCCTATAAATAGGCCTTTATGTATTGTTTACAACATCAATTCAATTAAATCAAATATAATTATTTTTTTATTTTCTAACATGGTATCAAAGCCTATAAATTCCTGGTAGTCTTCACTGTTGATCGCCCTCACCACCAGGGATAATATCATCCACTTCATCTTCGGCGGTCAATCGTAAAAAATAGCTTCCGCTATATATAAATATATATATATATATATATATATATATATATTATGCAGATAATAAAAGAAAAAAAATATAACAGCCCATCTCAAGATCAATTCATCGACTCCCACTAGCATGTGTGTGTTAAAGTTGCTGATTTCAACGAGTCCATTTTTTGATTTTTAAATTAGTTTTCACTCCAATGAGCAATTTTGGTATTATCATCTGTCACACCCCAATTTTCGATACCGAAGTTGATATAGGAAATGGAGTTGAACATTCCATTCCGTACCACATGTCATCTCTAACATTCTCTGATACTGATTTGTCATGCCCCAATTTCTGACTCCCAAAAATCAAGGGGGATTAAGTCATAAACCCATACTCCTAATCACAATTACCCTTTGATATCATGCTTGATACCAAGTTGTCATGTCCTAATATTTGATTTCCAAAAATCGAGGGTGATTAAATTACATATCATTACCTCACATCAATATCGCGAAAAAAATATCACGTACACATTATTACGTATGCACCTACAATTCTACAACACTCGTCTCAATAGGCCCACAAATGGCCACACATACACATAACCAACCTCATTCTTATTTTGAAAATAGCTGTGGCCTGTATTTAGAATTAGCATCTTTTAGTAGGCTGAAAATAATATTTTAGTTGGCTAAAGAAGTGCTCTAGAAATACCTATTTCCTTCTACCATTTTTAGCAGCCTCAAAGTGAACTGTCAGCATACTCAAAGTAAATTTTCAGCATGCTCAAAGTGTTTCAGTCGGCTGAAGAAGTGCTCTAGAATGCCATTATCCTTCTACCATTTTCAGCAGCCTCAAGATGAACTTTCAGCATACTGAAAGTGAATTTTTCAAGATGTTAAAGGTGAGTTTTCAAGCCTCTCAAAGTTTGGTATGTCTTTGAAGGTTATTCAACAACAATCATAATAGGTATATATATCAAGATCAATCATAAAGACACCATTCATGCATTAACATACTTGAAATAGAAACATTAAGTATACATTTGGAATTTATAGCACATACGCCCATACATAATGTCTCAAAACTTAAGTCTCCTCATACATCATTAAATGCAGTATGTCTACATCTCGGACGTGCATGAAATCAAAAATAACCCAAAAGAGAGTTTTTCAAACTCAACCTAACTCATGGTTACCCACCATCAACCACTTCCTTGCCATGCCCTGAAAATGTTAATGTATGGGGATGAGCAAGTTCAACGGCTCAAAGTAATACGTTGTGCAATCCATTTAAGTTTACATTTCATATCATTGCATAAACATATTTCAACATGCATAGCCTAACTACGTTTCATGCTTCCTAGCATTCTAGTCAAAGGTTGAAACCTTCATTCACATGGCATATACATAAAAAAAAATACTTGACAACTACAATATTCACAAACATGCTTCAATGCACGATTCATCATATCTATAACATATGACATAACTAATTTCATACAAAAAATCCACACAAGTCATATAAATCACATTATTACACTTTAGACTCAAAACACTCTCGGAATTGGAGTCACACTCATACACACAATCGGATATGTGGCGAAGCCCCATACCCCATGTCCTAGTTATTTTAGGGCTACTAGCCCACCAATAACCAACTCTCTTGCAGAATTTCAAGGTCTTTTAACCATGAGAATATGTTTTTCGTCTAATTTGTCATGAGCCACTTCCGAGACCAGACCCCACACACACAAAACATATCACGTTTCACCAATACATTCACTCATCTTGATACATTGCACCTAATTTATGTCATATGTTCAATCTAGCATCTCATGCAAGAACTCATAATGATACATGCTTACATTCAATCCTTAAAAACAGATTTTTGACAATTCCCCCAAAAATCCCATATATGCAATATTTTTCATAGAAGGCATACATTAGCGATTCAAGCAATCTATATCACATACTAATCATTTCTAATATAAAGAAACATTCATACATCAATTTAATTCAATAATTTCATCCAAAAATCTCATCTAATAATAAATAATATGAAATCATCAATTTTATGCCTAAAACATGAAATTCAACTTAAAATGAAAGACACAACATGTCACACCCTGAATTTTTTTTTGAGGAATCTAGAATGTGAAAAAAAATAAAATAATAAATAGTTGAACTATGGCACATACACACAATGCACAAAACTTGACACGGTAATTTATAAAGGAAAATCCCTATGTGGGGTAAAAATCTCTTGCCCATAGGCTAGTCAAATCCACTATGAAGAGCTTTAGTAAACTTGTAGATCTCATACCCAAGCTGACATACAAGTCGCTCCAACTCACCCTAGTTCACAACCTCTTTAGGCAGTCCAATCACAGAGCCAAATCTTAGATTTGATTTGGGTCAAGTGCAAGTCCTTTTCTTTTCTTTTCTTTTTTGTTTTTACTGTTAGTCCATCGACAAGTAAAAAGAAAGTAATAAAAAATTAAGAGTTTTCTTTTATTTTGTTTTTTTTTTTAACTGTTAGTCCACCAATTAGATGGGGGAATAAGTAAAAAAAGAGCCACTAAAAATGTAAGCCTTCAATGAGGCACGCTTCTCTTGCACCTAGGGCTCTGCACCTTTTTGATTAAGGCGCACGCCTATTTGAAGGCGCCTTGCCTAGGATTATCCTAGGCATAGCAGTTGCGCCTCGCACCTTTGACAACTATGGTGGCATCATGTATGTGATGGTGTGCACTAGGCTAGACATTATTAGTGTAGTGAGCAGATACATGGATGGACTTGGCAAAGTCCATTGGAAGGTTGTGAAATGGATATTGCGGTACTTGCGAGCACTGCAGATATTGGATTAGTATATAACGGAGGCAGCGACTCGTCTGAGAGTGTTGTTAGATATGTTGATTCGGATTATGATGGACATCTTGATTGGAGGAGGTCCTTGACAGGGCATGTCTTTACTCTTTGTGGAAGTGTGATTAGTTGAAAGGTGACTTCGTAGTCTAGAGTTGCATTGTCTACTACAGAGGCTGAATAAATGGCAACCATAGAGGTAGTGAAGGATGTTATATAGCTTAGAGGCTTGTTAGTGATCTGGGTTTGCAACAAGATGATTTGACTATTTTGCGATAGCTAGAGTGCTATACATTTGACTAAAAAATATATATTCCATGAGAGGATCAAGCATATTGATGTCAGGTTACACTTCATCAGAGTTGTGATTGCACAGGGTGCTATTGCAGTGAGGAAGATTAAGGCATCAGAGAATCCAACGGATATAATGACTAAGGTCATTCCTACTATTAAGTTCAAAAACTGTCTAGGCTTGATTGGTGTTTGTAGTTGCTGAGGCCCTTAGGGGCATGCAAATGAGGTGAAAGGAGTCTTTAGGATTGCGAAGCTGGTGGACTACGATCCAAGGTAGAGATTTGTTATGTTGTGGCTCAAATTTTATCTCGGCAAAATTTTGACCCAAAAAATGAAAATTTTTATGACCTATTTTTTGCTTGCGGGTTTTGGACTGTGTTTAGAACTCTCTTGTAGCCCGATATATAAGAGTATCTAGGGGTTGGGGTGGGATTAGGAGAGAAAATACTGAAAACGCAGAAAGAAAGTGAGAGAGCGAGAGCTAGGGTTCGGGGTTGGAACTTATAATTTCCTGACTATTACATAGTCAAAACTTTTGCTGGATCTTTGACGTGGATATAGGCACATTTTCGAACCACATTAATACTTGTGTTTTGTGTGGTGCTTGTATCGTTTTATGTCATCTTTCGTGATTGTGCTTGGTTTTTGGCTGTTTGTCGTAACAATAAAAAAAAAGAAAAGAAAAAGTCTCATAAAATTTGGGAAGTGTCAAAATGAAAGATACATATACGCACAGAAGGAACTTTAAAAGATGGAAAGAGACATCAAGTACCGTGAAAACCTTTATTCTAAATTAGGAACAAATGATATGTAGAAGAATGTATACAATCTTACTAAGTTGAGGGAAAGAAAAACTGGAAAGTTTAATAATATTAAATGCATCATGAGTAACAATATGAATGTCTTGATAAAAAAGAGTTGGATAAAGATAAAATGTTACTTTAGAAGTTGTTGAATGATCATATAGGAAACCTAGGTTTAAAAGAATATGGCAAGCTTATGTAGAATAGAGAAAAGACCTTTTTCTTCTTTTTTATTTTTATTTATTTATTTATTTATATTTTTTATGGTGTACTGGGAAACAATTGCATTGAAAAAAATGAAAAAAAGAAGGGCTTTAAGATCAAGTGTTGGGGAATGATGTGCGCCTCGGCTAACAAAAATACACAAGATCATAACAACTAAGTAAATGTATGGTGAGTGATGAAAAAAACCCCACCATGGGCAAAGTGTGTAACTACTTACCTGGAAAAAAAAGTGGTGATAAAGTATTTTGATACATAATATATAAATGTATATATATATATATATATATATGTATTAAACATCATACTTGAGGGTCACCCTAGGATCGATCCCTGGCCTTAGAAGGGACTGATCCTTGTTGTCTTAAATTCCATACTATGTGATTTCTGATCCCAAATGTCATGTTCAAGCATTTGGAACCATTCATTAGGCCTCTAACTCATAATTTCTAAACTTTGAAGATCAGAATTCATTGTTCTACATTCTAAATCAATTTAAATCATAGTTGATCTACATTATTTCATCGAATATTTATTTTTATTTGATATCCATTCTAACTTTAGCTATGATTATTCTGGAGTTATGAATAATTCATAATCCTCGTACTATCATTTTTAATACAATGAATGATTCCTAAATCAAACTTCAATTTTATCATGAAAACATGTTTCATCAATGATTACTCAAGACTTGTATACTAAGAATAAACAAATATAATTATCTAAAAAATTTTTTACATCCACAACCACATAAAAAAGCAAGATTGATCTATGGCTTACCCATTTACCACATCAGGTTTGTGTACTTTTTTTAAACGATTATAGAAATCCGTCTTTCTCTGTTTCAATCTTGCACCACCTCGCCCTCTCTCTCTCTTTGCTGAAGAGAAAAAGTACGAATTAAATCCTAATTCATTGGGTTCACTATTTGTATAAGTGTGCCCCTACTATCAAAGTTAACTTATTTTTCAAGTTTTAATTTTGTCCTATCCAAGTTTGGATTATCCTTACGCAAATTAATTATGCAAGTATATCTGCTAATATACACTTAAAAAGATCCAATTATAAGATCTCCCTAGGCATCAAAATAAGTGTTTGAAAATTTAGGTCATTAGATGTAGGCCTGCATCAGTGATCAACATTAAATCCTTCTCCTTTTGCCTTAGTATTAATGCACTAATAAGATACATTTACGACGAGGTTCCATAATGTATGGTATTTATTAACGATATTGTGTCAATTGATGATACTGTATTAGGAATAAATGTTCTTAGAGGTTCGAAAAGAGTATCTAAATTCAAGTTGGTTTAAGATAAGTAGAACTAAAACTGAAGTTAGTATACCATTGTTTTCTGTGATGCAGTGAAGAACCAGCTGAGAACTCTGAGATGTGTGATAATGTGTTTTCAGGAAGTCTCAAGCTTGAAAATCAACATTGGGAAGTGCGAGATTGTTCCAGTTGGGAATCGAGGAGATCTATGAGTTTGCTTACATTCTTGGTTATGAGGTGGGATCATTCCCGATCTCTTAGTTGGGTTTGCCCATTTGGGATCTAGTTGTTGAGCACTGAGTGGAGGCTTGTAGATTAGAAGAAGTAGTATTTTTCAAAGGGGTGGGGGGGGGTGCATAACTCTTATTAAGAGTACCCTTTCGATTCTTCCAACATATTTCATGTCCCTCTCTCAGATGCCAGTGACAGTCATCAAGAGGTTAGAGAAGCTTCAAAGAGATTTCCTATGGGGTGGTATAGGAGATGAGTTCAAATACCACTTGGCGGATTGGGAGATGGTGTGTACCCCCATTCAAACAGGGGGTTGGGAAGTTGGAATTGTTCAACAAGGCCTTGTTGGGAAAATGGTTGTGGAGGTTTAGGAGAGAGAGATCCAGACTGTAGAGGAGAGTCATTTTTTGCCAGTATGGGATGGAGGTAAGTGGGTGGTTCTCTAGGGAGATGAGGTCCTCTGTTGGGGTGGGAGTGTGAAAACTTATTCGGAAGGGTTGGGATGAGTTCTCCAAACGCATTCGCTTCAGGGTTAGAAATGGAAAGTGTGTTTGATTTTGGAGGACCATTGGTGTGGAGACTGTGCTATAGCTCATAGCTTCCCTTGACTACTCAGGATTGCTTCGAACAGACATGTCTTTTTGCCAACTGTAATTGGCTTGATAGTAGGAGGTTGACTTAGGATGTGCAATTTCGGAGAGAGTTTCATGATTGGGAGTATGCCGAGGTAACAAATCTCTTAGCTTTTCTTTATAGTCAAGTGGTGAAAGGGGAAGGGTTGGATAAGATGATCTAGAAGCATTCTTCGAAGGGGGTTTTTTGAGTGTAATCTTTCTATTATAGACTTCTTCCAGTTTATTATTCGTCTTTTCCTTGGAAAGCGATTTGGTAGTCAGAAAGCCCCCTAAAGGTGGCTTTCTTTGCTTGGTCAGTTGCCCTTGGGGGGATTTTGACTCTTGATATTCTCACAAAAAGGCCCCACATAGTGGTGAACTCATGCTGCATGTGCAAGAAGGCTGAGTAGTTAGTGAATCACCTTCTTTTGTATTTTCTAAGTCTTCTTTTCGCATATAAGAATGCAACTATTGCAAAAACTGGGATTTGAGTAGTCAGCGACATCCCTCTTTTTTTTTAGTAAGCAAAACCATTATGTTTTGGTTCTTCTCTAGCATGACAAACCGGGGAGTGTGGCCTATCAATAGGCGGTGAGGACCTCGGTTGGCCTGGTCAGTAGTTGTAAGTGAGATTGACTACTCTTGTTTAGGTAGAGTTTAGGTTACCGAGAGACATTTGGGCTATGTTTTCTATAGTGTTTGGCATGTATTTGGCGTCTCTTGATTTCACAGTTGACACGATGGAGGTTTGGAGAGGTGTATAATAGAGAGCTGAATCAGAGATGCTTGGAGGGCCACTCCCCTTTGTCTATGGTGGGGGTTGTGGCGAGAGAGGAATAGGAGATCCTTTGATGGAGAGGAGACTCCTATTTGGTCACTCAAGTACATCATATTGAGTTCGTTATTTTTTTGGATTAATGGGTGTAATTGCACATTGATGGGGAATTTTGTAGATTTTGTTGATAGCTTGAGGTTATATTTGCCACTGTGAGCTTTTGTTCTTGTTTTTGGGCGCGACCCCCTTTGAGCGTTTTTTAATGAAAATCTTACTTGTCAGGAAAAAAAAAAAATTCTGAACATAGTAAATAAAACTTGGAAAAAGTTAAGAATCCATTGAGGGCAGTGAAAATCAAGGATTAAATAAAGAGAGAGAGTTTTAGTATTGATTATTTTGGGAAGAAAAATTAAAGATGATATTCCTAACAGGCTTAAAGAGGATGACCAAAGAAGAGGAGTGTTTTTAGCAAACTATGTGATTGACAAATAAAGTTAGATTTAACAAAAATAAGTATTACATGAGCCATACTTTTTGGGAGTGAATGTTAGCGCTAAGAAATATCATGTTCATTACATGTGTATGATGAGGTGTGAATGTTGATATCATTGTGTGGTGGGATAAGAAATGATATAGTTCACATTTGTGGTTTGAAAATGTTTGTTTTCTCAGTTGATATCCAATTTTTATTGAAATTAAAAAAATAAATATGCTTGTATTAAAATCAAGCCTCAAGGCAATGTATGTTACATGCAAACACACAAAACCCCCAATTTAACACAAGTAGAGTATAATTACATGGCTAGGGTTTCATCAAAATCCTAGAGAGGGAGTTAGTTGATCATCAAGAAGTGGAATGGAGATTGACAGAGGTAATCCTAGCTCTATTTGATCTTGAAGGCCTTGTCAAAATTTCCTTGGAAGTGCACTCTTTAGCAAATCTCCTCTTTTCTCTCTAGAACCCTAAAATTACCACTTACATGAAACTATATTTATATATCTATCACTTTGGTGCCTTTACATGTATATTAGACTTTTGAAACCAAAAATTCCCAAATATATTGTGCAAAGCTTGTTGGAGAAGACTCAATTTTAAGTGGACAAGTGGCTAAGTGGGCTAAAAATATCTGTTGTGTGTCTGGTAGATCAATTCATTGCTACCTGGCCCACATTGAGATGACCCTTCACATGCATTGGTACAAGGAATGACGATGCTCACTCATAGAATGATCAAAATCATTGGGATTGGAGGCATTTTCAGGATAAAACCTGAAAGCATAAAAAACAAACAAACAACATAAAACCGTACAATAAATGCATCTAAAGGATTAAAATATTCACTTAAAGGTGCATGAATTTGCAACATTCATTGCTTATCACACCCGCAAACTTAGAAATTACTAGTCCTTTAGCAATGAAAAAAAAATAAAAATAAAAATAAACAACTATGCTACTTCTGCTTTCATGGAAAATGTGGCTGCGTTTAGTAAATACAACAAGCCTTTTAAACCCTTAGGCAACACTAGTGGATGAGTGAAGTCTCATTGTAACATGCTTGTTAAACACACAAAAATTTGCAAAAGTGTTAAATTAGCTTAGTTATCAACTAATGAAGTGTGAAAATAAAACTCAGTGCAAAAATTAATGACTACAACAAGTATTTAAAGAATTTCAATGAATTAGCAATCCAAAAACTTCAAATATCGAGAATTAAATGATAGTCCCGACACTATGCTCAATTATATACCAATGAAGTTTAGCAACCCTAAAGTCCTTTTTGAAATGTGAATTTATATCCTAATGTGTGGTTTAACTTCGCTCTTAGGCAATAAATTATAACGTCATTTAATTGACTAGCATCCCTTATTGAAATAGATCACCAAGGCATGAATTTAAATATAAACTGAAATTTAAATGTTATTTAAAGGCGACAGTCCAATGCCTAAGTCCATCAAGATTTCTTGCAAACCTTTTTAATGAGCTTTATGCCAATGACTCCTAAATCGAACGATTTTAGGGCATTAGGTGTAAAGACACCCCAACGGGCTTAATAACTCGAGTCTACTAGGCTTTGGACTCAGACGGGCCGTTACTACCTTTATTACTCAACCTTACACACTTTTAAACATGAACACTCAATGCTTACTAAGGCAAGATGACCAGTTATTCAGTAAAAAGGCTTATTGCAATGCAATTATATATATATATATATATATATATTAAAGATGTCATGGCAAGGGAATGAATTCTCAAGGTTCTCTTTATTAAATTAGACATTTGTAAAATGAAAACCACGGAGACGATGCATACCCCACAATTAAAACATAAGTGTGCTATTGTGCATGCAAGGTACTTTTAGGATCGAAACTACACAATATTTACATTTGAGCAATGATGCGAACCATTTGATTTTTAAAAGGCAGCATTTGAAAATTCAAATATGCCAGAGCATCCTAATTCCTAATTACAAGATGTATCCATCATTGGTAAGGAATTCTAAACCACGCTCAAAAGAAAGACAACATAGCTATACTTATATAATTATTAACAAATACACAAAAATTGAAAAATGTGATCACATGTGATAAGCGTTGAATGTTGTACATTCTCGTGCCTTTACTTACGTATTCTAATCCTATAGTTGCGCATATTTTATAGTTTTTATGTTGTTTTCTTGTTTTTAATGATTTCAGGTTCTAATCCGAAAAGCAGCGAAATCCGACGCCACTAACATTTTAAGAATGCATTATAAGTTCAAAGTCTACTTGGTTGAATGCCAACAATGAGGGCTAGTAAATGCGAAGAAGTTGAATACCAAAGCCGGAGCCGAATACAAGATGAAGACCATTGTAAGAAGCGCAACCAAGGGAATTCGATGCATTGTTCATCACATTTTGTTGTATCAAAATGGCGATGCATCGTAAAATGACATTTCGATGCATCAAAATGGAGATGCATCATAATAGCCATTTCAATGCATCGAAAATTCTGCAGAAGATAGACATCTGACAGAAGATATTTTAAACACTTGCCACTTGTCCCCAATCTTCCTTAAGAAGCTTTGCATGTATTTTTCTTGATATTTTGAGTTTGAAATCAAATATGTATGCAATTTTAGTCTCATTGATGGATATATACATATATTTTGTAATAGAGAGTATAATTTTAGTTTCTAGAGAGAGAAGCGAAGTTCTATAGAGCGAATGTTTCAAATGAGGTTTTGACAAAACCTTGAAGATCAAATGGAGCTGGGAATTCCTCTGTCTATGGAGTGCTCTCACCTCACCATGATTAACTAATTACTTCTCTAAGGTTTGGACAAAACCCTAGCCATGTAACTATGTCAAGTTTGTAATGAATTGGGGTTTATGTATATATGTGTATTTGTACCTTATCTTGTGCCTTATTTTAAATACAAGTTTACATTCTCTATATTTTCATTTGATGCATGTTAATTATTCCTGTCTTAGAACTTTAATTTTTCTCAAATGAGTTTCCAACACTTATACTTTCAAAAGAAGTATAAGTGATAGCTTGGTATATTTTTTCACATGAACATGCAAGCTTAGTCCTTGATAGTCCATGCTAAGAGAAGTTAATTTTGACACACTTAGGTAATTAGGTAAGTAGATTAATGTAGGTAGGTAGAAGAATTAATCCTATCGAAGATGGACTATACTTAGTTAGGTTTCATGCAATTCTTTTGATGACGTCATTGTAGGCCACAAGCCAAATGCATTATTTGTACACAATTTTATGCATTCCTGAGTTTATTATGCAATGGACATGTTTATGAGGATAGTGGTGAAGTCTAAGCCCTAGTCCTTTCTCTTGCTCTCAAACTCTTTACATTTAATGCCATTTCCATAATTCAAGTAACTTAAACACACAAACAAACATTGTTTGTGAATTGAATTGGACTTAATCTTCAATCATAACCATTAAACTAACATAGTCTCTGTGGGATTGACACCGTCTACATAGAGCCCTATCCTACCAAGGATTCTTTCTATTGTGAGTGATAATATACTTTGATTGTCAAAACAAAAGTACACATCAATATATGATCACATGGCCGTACCCCTAAACTTAAAGCTAACATTGTCCTCAATGTTGAAACATAAAGAGTTGAAATAATGTTATTGGAGTGGTTGATGGAATATCAAAAAGTAAAATATCAACCCGACGTTAATGAAATCCGACAAATGGGGCATAGTCCCCCAAACTTGAGTCGAAGTACCTGTTTTGATCACAAAACTACATACCATATATTATGGTGGAAATTAAAACTTAAAAGCATAAAATAAAGTACATAAGTGAAATGACAGTATGGAAATTATACACATGTGAAAACAAAGAAATATTCTATTAATTCACTAAATGGATAATACAAGAGATTGAATTGATATAATACAAAGATGCTGGAACAGTAACTTTTCCTACCAAAAACGTGGTGCCCACATGGCACAGAAGCCTAAAGGAAAAGAGAAATAACAAATGAAAATAGGGAAATCCTAAACTAATCTTGGGCCGGTGGTGGTGGAGGAAGATATTTGGCTGGCCTTGGTGAAGGAGGAGGATCATTAGCACCTTAGTAGGCAAGATTGGTTAGAATACACTCAAAGTGGTCATGAGTCACCTTCTAACTCTTCATGAGAGTTCGAATATCACCACTTATAGCTTGAAGAGTGGTGTAAGTAGCCTATTGACCTTGATGAATGTCGGTCCTCATAGTCTGATGTCACTCCCCAAAAATCAGGACCGCCGGGAATCCTTCAGTTCAAGCCCGAATTTTGGGTAGTGAGGTATTATGATCACCCGATCGTCATTTCACGACCCAGATAACCAAGGAAAATTACCATTTATCACCTTCTAATAACACCATTGATACGAAATTGTCATGCCCCGACTCCTGAACCATGACTTGTCGTGGAAGCCTTTACATTACAATACACCAATTCATCACCGAAATGTCATAATAATCAACAATCTAAGTTATCATCTCATAAATTAGTGGAAGCATCCTTTACATTATGCACATCATTTCCCCATCGGAATATCACATGGATCAATCAATCTAAGTTATGATCCCAAAAATCTAGCGGAAGCATTATCATTACCATTACTACGATGAATTCATGCATGAATAAGCAATTCAAGTCCACAACATGTGATCTTTATTGAATATCATGCGTACATAAGTCCTTTTATAACACACAACTAGTGCACCTTTTGATTGATCGAAGTACACTCTTTGATTAATCGAAGGCCTCATTTCGTTTAATTGAAGTTGAGATTTCGATTGATCAAAGCTTATGCTTGATCAAACTTGTATCGATGTACTATCGAAATTCCATTGGAATTGGTCACTCAACATGTTTGAAATGTCGATTAATTGAAATGGGAATTTTGATCAATCAAAATTCCTCGAGTCTATTTTCCTGCAAAAATTTTTAAATGTCGATTCCAATGCATTGTCTCCATTCTGACCATAGGCCTCAGTTTACCAATTCATCAACACAACCATTCTCACAAGTTTATACATATAAAAATGAGCATAAATGCAAAATCATCATTTGTATCATCTAGCATTCACCATGCTCAAAACCATCCTTATAAAGTATGAAATCATAAAGTATCAACATAATATGTTCTCAAAACATAAAAAGGTCTTATACATGTTCACCACATGCATATAGTCCACAACCCGGACATGTATTCAAATAAAGCATTAAAAGTCTTTAAATGAAACCGATTTCGCTCCATGCCAACTCACGGTTGGGGAGACTCCATCATTTCCTTTTCATTTCCTGAAAAGAGTTAATACTCATGGGATGAGCTACAACACGCTTAGTAGGAATGTCTAAAATATAATTTTGCAAGTTCCGTGAATACCATATACGCATACATTTACATTTAATCATATTATGCCAATATCCGTACATCACAACCATATCATAAGCAATATATAATATAAATGATTTGCATAACTCCCTCATGCTCTCCATACATCCATTGGTCTCCAATTCCTTTGGACGATCCAATCCCACCTTACTGAGGCTCCAAACTGCATTACCTCATCGTAGGACTCCATTTTAGGGAGTATCCTCTTTCATCTAATCTAGAGCTCCATATAGGATAACCCCATAGGGTTCCTCCCTGGATTGCCCCACAAGGCTCCAAACCAGATTACCTTGCCATTTGTCAAGAGGATTCACCACCAAATTGAGCTCACCACCCTTATCATACCAATGAATGAAGATGTATTTCTACCTGCTCATGCTAACTGTGCACATACAATTCAAAGTAATGTACTACTAATTGTCATGCTTGCACATTTTTCAAATAAACGTCACATACTTTCACATTGAACATGTTACATATTTTCCACATTTCATATCATTTATATAGACAATTTAAACATGTTTTACACCCAAACATACTTTCAAAACAAATTATTGATTCGTGTGTGAGTGTGACTCAATAAGTGTATTAATTAAAAATTACCACACTTCGCAATAGAACGAATTCCTTGCAGAATAGGGCTATCAAACCTCAGGGATTATGGTCTGACGAGTTGGAATACGGAATTAATTCTAATTAAATTTATAAAGAGAAGAAATCTGATTTTTAAACTAATTAAAAAGTAAAATAAAATAAATCAAAGTAAATAAAAAGTGAAGATAATATGAGAGAAATCTAGGGTATTTGACTTCACTACTAACTTCACAATCAATGGTCAATTGAATCAACTATGGGGAATTGTATCATGCATAAGTGGTGTCGGTGGCTACAAGCTCACCTTCATCCATCAAGAAGATAACATATGATTAAGGCTAAGTCATGGACTATCTTCGATTGACATGGGTCATCTACCTAACTACACTAATATAGGGTGCAGTATGGTTCATCTTCTCTAGGCATAATCCATCAAAGCTTTTAATGATATATTCAGTGATTACCATTGTGTAATAATCGCTCTCATAATCACAAAAATAAGAGAGATTGAGTTCAATAACAACAACTAAATATCTAAGACAAGATAAGAAATCATTGAAATTGAATTTACAAGACTTTTATTGCTCAATTCTATAATAAGAATCCTCTAAATTACATAATCTATGCATGTATATAAAGGTTCCCAATAATTAAAACAATCAAACCATTGATGCTTTGTTAGGGCTACATCAAAACCCTAGTGGATGAACTAACCGCTCATGGTAGAAGAAGAAGCTTCAACTGTTGAGGAAGAAGGCATCATCTTTATGAATTATGCGTATGACTTCGTTCTCTAATGGTTCTGCAAAGTATGTCTTCTGTTCTGCCCAAAGCTCTCTCAGACTCTCCAATCTCCCCAATCTCCTCTCAAATCAGCCTCCAATTCTTCATTTTATGCCCCAAGAGAATACACCAAAGTCCTAATCCAATTAGGAATTAATTAGGTTTTCCCGCAGCACTAATCAAGTGAATTTTTCCTGCTGATGTTTGGCCCAACTTTTGACCCACTAGAAGTCCGATTCACGGAATTTTCGTGAAATACAAAAGTGTGCAGAATCAAATTTCGTTGATTTGAGGCTCAGAAATAAAACTTCTGGTCCATTTTCCAAAATGAGATTAAGACTGTATTATGTGCAGATTTGGGCTTTAGGCCCGAAACCTTCTTAAGCAGCTATAATTCTCTTGGACATCTTCCTTGGGCTGATTTGAGTTGAAATAAATGGTTGAATGGATCTCCTTTATATAGGCTTCCTCAAAATTTTCCAAAAATTTCAAAAATAAAAAAAAATAAAAAACTAACTCGGAATGGGCCCAGAGGTGGTCCCTGGCGAGTGAGGTCCATTTATGCCTTCCCCAACGCCGGTACAACGCGCCGGCCAGGCGAGTCGGGAAGGTTCTTTATAGCCTTTTTCATCCTTCAGCCTTCGCGCACTATTTATACGTGCATGCAACCCCTTTTCAACCACAAGCCCCATCCAAAAGCCCCATCAAAAACACCCCGAAATCACAACTTCTGGGTTCTTTAACAAATTTTTAAAAATTAAATTTAAATTCCTCCATAATTCATTCCCAAATGTTCAAAGGTAAATTAATCCAGCAAGAACCACTCAACAAACCACAAATTGCTACAATAAATAGCCATGAATTTAAACTTAATTTATCATTATATTCATCATACACATGTTTGCGTGTATCTATGTGTATGTAAATAAATATTCCAATACCCAACTTCAATTGCCAATTTAATTGCACATAATTCATGATCCACAAAAACTCAGATTTATAAAATTAATTTTTATACTAAAATAAAAGATTAAAATTTAACAAAATAACAATAATTTACACATTGTAGGAATTAGTTTATGTACACAGATTGAATGGGGAAGAGAATAATCGAACTTGCCTCTTCGATGATTCGAAACTCGTCCACTGGATCATCCTTTCTCTCCCTCCTCTCTTTCGTTAACCCTTTTGGTTTCTGTGCGTAAAATTAACGGCAAAAACCCTAGTCCCCCTCTTTTCTTTTCTTTTTATTTCTTTCTAGAAAACTAAATAAACTCCAAAATAATAAAAATAAAAAATATAATAAAATAAACCCTAACCCATAAAAAATAAGTACACCTAGCCCAACCCAACCATTCTAGCCTAACTCAACCTAGATTCCTCCCTAGCCCAATCCAAAATTAAAATAAAGAGAACACAAAGACCCAGTCCAAATTACATAAAATGAAATAAAATAAAAATAAAGTAAACTGCACCACAATATTTAAAGCACTCAAATAATTTAATCCAACTAATAAAGCAACACCACAATATTTAAAGCCCTCAAAGAATTTAATCCAACCAATAAAGCAATTCAAATTAATTAATAAAAGAAATAAAGAATTAAAATTAAAATTAAAAGTCCTCCAAAATTACGGGGTATTACAATCTTCCCCCTAAATAGAGGAATTCCGTCCTCGGAATGCACCCCAGCACCTGGAATAAAAAGCTCTGGATATTTTGCCTTTATGTCATCCTCTCTTTCCCAAGTGGACTCCGCCTCATTATGGTGGCTCCACTAAATACGAACTAATAGAATGGTCTTAGAACGAAGAACCTGGTCCCTACGATCAAGAAAACAGTGAGGCTGCTCCACATATATTGCATCTGGCTGCAACTCAATCTCTCCAACCACAATGTGCTGGTAAGTATCCTCATCTCTAAGGAATTTCTGCAACATAGAGACATTAAAAATATTATGCACCATGTGCATCATGTCTGGTAATGCCAGTCTATACTGAAATACCCCCCAGAAAAGTTCGCGCATGAGGTGGCCAGTCTCATACACAAAACCTGAGGGATACTAACAATTGATAGCAAACAAGCATAGAATACAATGACAAAAGAAAAAGAATTAGAAATGCTGAAAGGAAAGTCTAACTGAAATAAAAATCATGTTAAATAACATTATATTATTCTGATTGATACAATTTGGAAGCCCGGTAACCCATGGACCCCTTAACCAAACACATAAAAGTAAAACTTTATGAACAGAATTAAGTCCCTACACTAAAGTATGGTAAGGAATGGATGATTATCAAGCTCTACGAACTCCACACGCAAATCTCCAGGTGAAAACTGTCTGGAACCTGAAATATCAACAAAGTGGGTTAAACCCACGAGCAAATCCTCTCTACTACAACCCAATCAGAGAACCGGTAAACATACCCTCTATATGAGGACAGTAAAGACATATAGATATAATTATACCATTTAGTTATTAAATCTCCTATCTTAGAAGTAACTAGAACTATGTTCCGAACTAACCCATCCATTATCACAATACCGGTAAAACAAATTTCTAAGTTCAAATCATAGACAATCCTAATATGCCTTCTTCCATATATTCTACAAATGCCTTACAAGGTATTAGGCATACCTATCCTGCCTCCATTAATAATCCTTTCCCAAGACAACAAATTTAGGTTTATCTACAATTAAAGATAATCCACCAGCTCATAAATATATATACCCAATTAACCCTATGACCCAAGAATAGAGCCGACCCACACCCTACACTAACACATCAGTTATCTTAATGTAAGTGCAGACTAGTTTTAAGTTTACACAAGAAATAATCGTAATATGCTCGAATATATAACGAGAAACATTCTTACTAGATATTAGGCAATCCTGACATGCTCCAAATAAAATATAAAGATATCATATTAATTGTTTGGCGATCCCGACACGCCTTGGCAATCCCAACATGCCAAATATAATGCATAGATACCTTATTAGGTATTAGGCGATCCCGACACGCCTTGGCAATCCCAACATGCCAAATATAATGCATAGATACCTTATTAGGTATTAGGCGATCCTGACACGCCTTGGCAATCCCAACATGCCAACATAAAATGCATAGATACCTTATTAGATATGGGCGATCCTGACACGCCTGGCAATCCGTACATGCCAAAATAAAATGCATAGATACCTTATTAGGTATAGGCGATCCTGACACGCCTGACAATCCTTACATGCCAAAATAAAATGCATAGATACCTTATTAGGTATGGGCGATCCTGACACGCCAGGCAATCCTTACATGCCAAATAAAATGTATAGATGCATTCCCAATATGAAACATAAAATAAACAAGGTGCATTATGATCTTAATTTGCACAAACAAAGTAATTCAAATTATCCGACATGAAATTATCACCATAAGACAAATCGTTCACAAGTAAGCTATAATCAAGTATTTAATGGGCATTTATATCCTTAAAAGAAAATACATTCAAGTAAATCAAATAACACAATTTAACCATTTTAGAAGCAAACACCCAATCCAACCCCCAATGCACTCAAATTTATGAGGGAGTCTAAACCAAACTCTTATCTAGGTTTCTGGGCCTATTCTACTTCTAACAACCCTATTAAATCAGTCTGGAATTTTTTAAAATTAAAAAAATATTTTCAACAAATAAAAGAAGGTGAAAACCCAACTTTTAGACACTTTAAAAATTCATTGAACACTAAGGGAAGCTCCTTTCAAGATGAAAATTTAAACCCAAGTTTATTTAACCTCCAGAAAGTTACCACAAAAATTTGAGAATTTTTGGAATTACAAAAGTATTTTCTAAAATTACAGAAAGTGAAAAACCCAACTTTTGGACACTTTAAAAATCATTTGAACAACAAGGGAAGATCATTTTGAGTTGAAAATTTAAACCCAAGTGTATTTAGCCTCCAGAAAGTTACAGTAAAAATGTTGGAATTTTTTGGAAATTTTTAAATATTTTCTAAAATTAAAGAAGCTGAAAAACTCAGTTTTTAGACACTTTAAAAATTAATTTAAAGACAATGGTAAATTATTTCGACATGAAATTTAAACCCCAAGCTCCTTAAGCTCCCAGGAAGTTGACATAAAAATATGGAAATTTTTAGAATTATAAAAGTATTTTTAAAAAAATAATTTTCTTAATTTTCAAGTTTTTCCAAAAATTTTAAAAATTCAAAACAAATAATAAAATAATTCGGAATGGGCCCATATCGGACTCAAAGGTGGGCCCCCGAGAGTGGGCCCCAAAAATACTTTTTCGGCCACAGGCGCCGGCGGCACGCGCCCCCACGCGCCGGCGGACGCATGGCCACCCTTTTCTTTTTCTTTTTCTTTTTCTTTTTTTTTTTTCTTTTTCTTTCCTTCTTCTTCCCCACCTGAAGCTTCACGCTCAACAATGGAGGCCGAAATTTTCCGACCATGTTTCGATCACTTCCGGGCACCGAATCGCGCATATGAATATACCATTGAACTCATATTGATCTAAGCTACGTATTGGTACCAAAATCATCCCCTCTCGCGGACTAAATCAAAAACGCCCAATTTCAAGTTTCGAAAATCTAAAATTTTAAATTCAGTTTCCCGTCAATCTACGCAACTGTTCATAACCAAACCTTCAAGGATTGTTCTAGGAAGTAAGATCTACCTTTTAATCAGAACAAAAACGTTCAAAAATGATGAATACAATAAACCCAATTTCATGTATATATATATATATATATATATATATATATATACACGCCTATACAGTCATATATACATGTATATATATATGCAAAAATACCCTAAAACAGTACCAAAACTCCAAAATCTTCATGTTTAATTCACATAAATTCTTAACATGAAAAATCATTTAATTTCATAATTAATTGCATACAATTTCTAGCAACATGTCTATACAATTAATATATATATTATATATATATTCCAGCAACATGTATATACAAAAATATATATGTATACAGATTCAAATGGGAAGAGAAGAGTTCGAACTTGCCTTGTGATATTGAGCAAAAATCACTTTTCTTCTCTTTTCCTGGCGTCTACCGTTTTCTCCCTATCTGTGCGTAGGAATCCTCTCTACGTAGAAACTACTGAACCCTAATTCCTTTTCTCTTATTTAATATTCTTAAATAATTAAACTAATAAATATAAACTATTTAGCCCAACTATATATATATATAGCCCAGCCCAGTTGCCTAGCCCAACATAATAATAATAATAATAATAATAATAATAATAATAATAATAAAAAACAAGAATTAAGAAAATGCACCCCAAACCAACATATTTTTATTTAACAGAAAAAAAAACTATATTTAAGACAAATATTTAACACACAATTAAACACAACCAACACTTAGCAACAATTCACACATCCACATTAAACATATAAAAACAAGTATTGACAAAATTAATTAAAGCATTTAAATAATTAAAAACTCCATCCAATAAATAAAAACCCAATTTAGATATCCTCAAATTACGGGGTATTACATATACGCTACTGCCCCAACCTTGTCAGAAATTATAAAATGACCTACAAAATGAGGTGTCAACTTCCCTTTTCTCCCAAACCGGATCACTCCCTTCATGGGAACAACTTTGAGTAAAACTTGATCCCCACCTTGAACTCTAATGCTCGAGTTCTTCGTCAGTATAACTCTTCTGTCTACTCTGCACAGTCCTCATACGGTCTTTAATAAGAGCAGCTTTCTCGGGGGTGTCCTTGATGAATTTAGGACCTAATAATCTGTTCCCTCTAACTTCCAACCAACAAATCGGCGATCTACATGGACGTCCATACAGAGCCTCAAATGGTGTCATACCAATAGTCTTTTGATAACTATTGTTATAGTCAAGTACACATGCTAGCAATATATCCTCCAAGATCTCATTACCCTCCTATTCTAACCATCAGTCTGAGGGTGATAGGTTGTACTGAGGTGTAGAGCTATACATATTGCCTGCTGAAAGCTTTCCCAAAACCCTAAAACAAAATTTAGATCTCTATCGAATATAATGGACAAAGGCACACCATGAAGCTTCACTATATCTGTAATATAAATCTTGGCATACTACTTTGAGATGTTATTCGAGCGTACGGGCAATAAATGCGCTGAGTTTGTCAACATGTCCACTATCACCCAAATAACATCATGATTCCATTGTGAGGTGGGAAGTCCCACAATGAAATCCATGAAGATGCTCTCCCATTTCCACTCTGGTATAGGCAGTGATTGTAAAGACCCCGGCAGTCTCTAGTGATCAATCTTGATCATCTGACAAATGTTACACTTAGAGACACATATAACAATGTCCCTCTTTATACCTGCCCACCAAAACTGTCATTTTATGTCTTGATACATTTTATCCCTCTCTGGTGTACCAAAAATTTAGAATTATGGGCCTCACTCATCACTACCCTCCTCAAGTCATCACTGTGAGGGACCACTAATCATCCCTTGTACCTCAATCATCCATCTCTACCCACTGTATAAAATGGTAAATCCTTAGATTTTAACTCGGCCATCTTCTCTATGCACTACGGGTCAATAAGCTGATTTGTAACTATCCTTCGCATGATAACATGTGTAACCACCACACATACTACAAAGGCATCAGCTACTACGTTCACTTTCCCTGGGTGGTACTAGATGAAAAAATGATAATCTTTCACAAACTCCAACCACATGTACTGTCTCATATTCAGCTTCTTCTGTGAGAATAGATATTACAAATTCTTGTGGCCGTTAAACAATCTAAAGGTCTCACCCAAGAGGTAATGCCTCCATATTCTCAAAGCAAACACCACGGCTGCCAACTCCAAATCATGTGTCAGGTAATTAAGCTCGTGAGGCTTAAGTTTGCGCAAAGCATAAGATATTGATCTCTCCTCTTGCATCAACACACAACCCAAACCCTGCAATGATGCATCGGTGTATACCAAGAACGTAACTCCTCTCTGGGGACTAGCTAGAACTAGTGTAGTAGTCAATCTAGTCTTCAACTCCTCAAATGCAGCCTGACAAGAATCATCCCAAATGAAAGGCACACAATTTTTAGTGAAATGGGTGAGCGGGCCAACAATCTTAAAGAAGCACTGAATAAACCGGCGATAATAACCAGCCAACCCAATAAAGCTGCAGATTTTTGAAGGTGAGGTAGGCTATCCCCACTCCAAACCGTTGACACTTTACTTGGATCGACCGCTATCCCTTTTTCAAATACTACGTGACCCAAGAACTTCAGCTCCCTCTGCCAGAAATCACATTTCTCAGACTTTGTATACAGTTAATGATCTTTCAGTGTTTGCAAGACAATACGAAGATGTCTGGCATGATCTTCCTCTGACTCAGAGTAAACCAGAATGTCATCAATAAAGACAATAGCAAACTGGTCCAAGTAGACCCTCAACACTCTATTCATCAGGTCCCACTACAAGAAATTTAGCTTTTAACAACAGGCTTTCTACGGTGGGCCCGCATAGCCCGTGGGCTGTCTGCACTCAATTATGTCAAAATTTGAGGCAGTTTTAGAAGGACTCATGATAAAAAAAAAAAAAGTAGTATTTTTAATGGCATAAGCATCAACGGCGTAAATCGTGCATAAAATATTCCAAGGCCAATGTCTCATTGATGGCATGATTGCTGAAAGTGCGTGTTTTGATTTTGTTTTAGTATGCTTCTAAAACATGCCTTGTGATGAATCTGCTTCATATATTCTGATTTGCTGCTATATGTGTGTTGAAAGTTTCATGTTATTGAATTTTCATGTTGCTAAATTAGACATGTTGCTGTCCAATTTTAAATGTTGCTGAAATGCTGATTTTGTATTGCTGAAATTGTTGTTTTAATGTTGCTGAGATGCTAAATTTATGTTGCTAATATTGCTGATTATTATATGTAATATTGCTAATATTGCTGATGATTTCCAAGCATCACTACTCAATTAGTGTAATAGAGATTTCGTTCCACGGATAATGAATGGTTACTTGGTTCTGTTTTTAGAGAATTCAATGACCGTGTTCAGAATGAATACCTCCATCAGTCAGTCAAAACATATCCATTGGCCTATAGTCCCCACAGGGTTGGTTCCTCGTTAAGCTAAGCTAAGCTACCCACAATCAATCATCATCAGCCCACACACACACACTGTTTGACACATGCAATTTAGCAACAGCCCTTCCGAATTAATTCTTGAGTGACAAAATAGGACAACAACTTGTCTAATTTAGCATCAGGATTTCAGCAACATTTAAAATTGGACAGCAACATGTCTAATTTAGCAACATGAAAAATTCAACAACATGAAACTTTCAACACACATATAACAGAAAATCAGAATATATGAAGCAGATTCATCACAAGGCATGTTTTAGAAGCATACTAAAACAAAATCAAAACACGCACTTTCAGCAATCATGCCATCAATGAGGCATTGGCCTTGGAATATTTTATGCACGGTTTACGCCGTTGATGCTTATGCCATTAAAAATACTACTTTTTTTTTTATCATGAGTCCTAAATCTGCCTCAAATTTTGACATAATTGAGTGTGAACCGTCCACCTTTTGCCATTAACTTACAGAATAATCATTATTTTGTCTCACGTCACCTACTGCCTACACATGAGTGGCATCAGGTCGTACTTGTGCCTACACAAGACAAACGGTGAAACCCACCATGCAGAGCGTAGTTGGTGCTTCATTATTGCGCATAATATATAGATATATAATTAGTAGGTACAACATTCATGTGAGACAAAAGCTTCTTCTTTTAGAGCGAGTGAGGCTCCTAAAAGTCAATGGTCATGGGGTATACATTGAAGAAATACATCTAATAATTTCTCGGCTAAATAAAACAAATTTTGAGGTCGTCCCAGGTTCCATCTCTACCTCCTAACTTTTTCAGTGTTTAATTGAAGCAGTTAGAAGAAAGGAAAAATGGCGGAGATGATAGTAAACTTGGTCATGGATGAGCTGGTACTATTTTTGGTTCAAGAGGGTGAACCGAGGGCTGCACACGAAGATGTTTGGAGCATCAAAGCAGATCTAGAGTTCCTTCGGCCTTTTCTGAGGGATGTGGATGCAAGGGCGGAAAGAGGAGAGATTGAAACTACCGTAATTATGTGGATGCGAGAACTAATGAAAGTATCTCTAAAGCTAGAAGATGTCATCGACAAATATAAACTTCGATCGGCTCGACTCCAATCTCAGAGGCGTGGATTCTATTGCTGTCATGGTGGTTGTTTTTCGAGCATAATGTTTCATTCAAGATATAAACTTTCTCAAAACATTCAAGAGATTCAAGACATCGCAACAACTATCCGCAACATACAGGAACGCGGAGGTAGTTATGGTTTAAGGGTCACAGAGGAAGGGTCAAGCAGCAGCTGGCAGCACCATAGGAGATGGCGGCATGATGCTGTAGAGGAAGATGATGGCATTGTGGGTATTGAAGTTCCACAAGATCAATTGAGAAGCTGGCTCCGACTGGAAGGACCACCAAATAGGACGGTGATTTCAGTGGTTGGTGCAGGTGGAATCGGCAAGACAACACTCATCCGCAAAGTTTATAACAAGGAAATTGCGTGTGGTAATTTTCTTTGCCACGCTTGGATCCATGTCTCTCAATCATACAAGAGAGATGAGCTCTTGAGGAGTCTAATAGAGCAGTTGTACAACGCAACCAAACAGTCTGTTCCCCATCAAGTTGAAACATTAATATTTGATGAGGGATCATTGATTAGCACGCTGAAACAATATTTACAAGACAAAAGGTACATGGTTGTTTTTGATGATGTATGTAGCGCAGAGTTATGGGAAAGTATCAAAATTTCTTTGCCTGATAATAACAAAAGCAGTCGAGTGATTGTAACTGCAAGAATGGACGCTGTGGCGTCTTCTTTCATAACAACTGAATTTGATCATTTCCTCAAACTCAACCCTCTGACACAGGAGCAATCCATGCAACTCTTTTTGAAGATGGTATTAGACTCTAATCACGGGTTCTTTCCCCGGGAGCTGATGGCATTGGCTGAAAAAATTGTCTACCATTTAGATGGATTACCACTTGCTATTGTGTCAATAGGTGGTCTATTGTCAACCAAAGACGCCACAGTCTTCGAGTGGCAAAGAATGTACGATATACTTTCTTCTGAGTTGGGTAGTCATGAAATCCATCCGCAAAATGTCAACAAGATTCTGTCCTTGAGTTATCATGATTTATCTTATTTCCTCAAACCTTGTTTCTTGTATTTTGGTATATTTCCGGAGGACTACTCCATTTGTCATGGAAGACTAGTTCGGTCATGGATAGCTGAGGGATTCATCAAAGAAATGAGGGGCAAAACTTTGGAAGAAATTGCAGAAGAATACTTGACTGAGCTCATCCGAAGAAACATGGTTCAAGTGTCAAGGGTAAATTCCATTGGAAAGGCCAGAAACTACAGAGTCCATGATGTGATTCGTAATCGCATCCTCTCAATGACTAAGGATATGGATTTTTATCAACTTTTATCAGAAGAGAACTCTTATTTTGATGGAGAAGCTAGACGTTTATCAGTACACAGCAGAAAAGATGATGTTCTGGAGAGCATCAATAGTCAGTCTGGGATCCGTTCTGTCTTTACTTTTGGAGAAGATAAATTCCCAGAGCTTTTTGTGGGTAAATTAATTGCAAATCTTAAACTTGTCAAGGTATTGGATTTTGAAGATGCTCCAATAGATTTTCTTCCTGAAGAAGTAGGAAATCTACTACTGTTAAAGTATCTCAACTTGCGGAATACAAAGGTGAAGACTCTTCCAAAGTCCATTGGTAGGCTACACAACCTGTTGATTTTGGATATAAAAAATTCTCTCATCTCTGAGCTACCTTCTGTGATTAATAGGCTGCATAAGCTGCGACATCTTCTGGCATATGTTGTCAATCAGAATATTGGTTTCCAACAGGGTTATCAGCAAGGAGTGAAGATACATGAAGGGCTTGGGCGCTTAGAGGCCTTACAGAAACTATACTTTGTGGATGCGCTAAGTGGACGTGGCCTATTTAGAGAGTTAGAAAAGTTAAGGCAGTTGAGAAAATTGGGGATCAAGAATCTGAAAACCAAAGATGGGGTGGCTCTATGCACTGCAATTGAAAATATGAACCACCTTGAAACTCTGGATGTTTGGCCGGTGAGGAAAGATGACATTCTTGACTTAAAACACATTTCATCCCCGCCCCAATCCCTTCAACAGCTCTACTTGAAAGGGCGTTTGGAGAGCTTTCCGAGTTGGATCTCGAAACTACAGTGTCTTGTTAGAATCAAATTGCTTTGGTCAAGGTTGAAGAATGATCCCCTTGAATTCCTTCAAGATCTGCCCATGCTGTTGGAGCTTGAGCTCATGGACGCTTATGATGGAGAGATGTTGAATTTTAAGGAAAGAGGATTTATGGAACTTAGAGTGCTTAAACTCGTAGCCTTGGATGCATTAAGTTCAGTGATAGTCGAAGCAGGAGCATTGCCTCTTTTGCAGACTGTACATATTTCGTCCTGCCGGCAACTGCAACTTGATCTGCTGCCAAAGCAAATCGGTAATGATATTTATACATACAGAAGTAGCTAGTCAACACAACTCAATAAATCACTATATAAGTTTGGTCTTTATATTTTCTAATACTCCCCCTTTGATACAACTGAGTTTCCACTATATATATATATATATATACAAACAAGCAAAACAAAGTGTTGTTCTTTACGTTAAACATTGTAACTACTTATCCTCTAGACTGCAACTGTTACTACTACTACAAACTCCATTTCTTATTCTAACTCTAGGTACGTTCTCATTCCATGTTAATTAGCACAACTTAATTAGTTCCTCTTCAATATATGTTTCATTTTACAACCATTTACTTGTAGTTCTGTGCTTATTTGACATCCATGAAAGTTGGAAATGCTGCTGATGCAGGTTGTTGACAGTTTTATTTTATTATATATTTTAATCTTTCTGACAGCTAAAATTAATAATCTAAAGTTTCATTATATTTAATTCATTGATAAAACCAGATTTTTAGAAAGCAATTTCTTATTTATGTTTCTATATTTATGTTAAAATATATTACAATTTACGTAGCCAGGTTTTCTAGTATATACTATTATAACGGTGCTAAGTTTGTTGTTATAAGCGCTTCTGGTTTAGTGGTAATTCTACTCCTCTGCAGTGGAAGATGAAGAAGAAGTATTAGTAATTCAAGTCTCAAGAGTATTCTGAAAGTTATTCGTTTGTGAGAGTAACTGTTTGCAGTGATTTAATTATAGAATTTGTGTTTATTTGATTCTATTCATAACTCACGCCTTCTTAATTATGGTGACAGCGGAGATAATGAAATAGATTGGTGGTGAAGCACTGGAGTATTGACTACTATCGCAGTGTGTGAGTCTGCTTTGTTTTTACTTGGTTAATATATTACAAATTTGCACATCTTGGTGATACTTTTCCACTTTCGTTCACTTTACAGGGTCAGTTGCCACAAGTAGCTTCTTTTGCTTGAATAAACTTGATGCGGATGGCAGTTTCTGCCGTGACATTGAGATTTGATGGTGTGGATTGTTTGTTTTTCTTGGCATAGATGTAAAGTCGATATCTCATACTCTATCAATAACCGACCTAGATCGATATGGTGTATCAAAAGCGATTTGCCTTTTCTATTGATTCCTATGAATACTAGTGTTGCTTTCGCTTTACTTTTGTATGTTTGTTTTTAGTTAATATGGAGTTTCGTAATTTATGAAAAAAATAGAAATTTGTGTTTAGTAGATTTTATTGGGATTGTATGCCTTAAATGACAATTTTTTATATTCGGCGAGTTGAAAACGTAATAAATACATGGGCAACTATGTGTGCATATGAGAAGCGTTTACAAAACACTCAGTGTAAATACATCTGATAAATTTAAACCGTACCAATTAATTTCGTGTATTTATACCAAATGTATTGTAAATCTTCTTACATGTGAGATCTCTATATTATACAGTAGGAGAGTCCTGAGATTTTTGTTGAGATATAATCTTACAAATGTCTAAATCAAGTCCCAAGATTAACTATAAATAATAAGATAGATTATGCTCGACCACCCTGAGATTCGATATAATTACACAGACTCTCATATGATTTCAAAAATTGCTCTGACCTTTTTTTAAAAGACAAACTTTGTGTTGGCACCTAATCTGGACGCCACTTAGCAACCAAGAAAGAGGTCGCTATAACTAAAGGTTGACTAAGAGCCTATCTCTAATAAAACTCTAAAGGATGAGGACGTGTGGCGAATTGTCATAAGGAGTGGCTGGCATACACAAGCGCGCGCGCGCACACACACATATATATATACTACTATTAAAAGTACGAAGGAAATTTTTAGTTTCAGTATACTATTTTTTTATTTTTAAATTAAAAAATAGAATTATTCAAGCAGAATCATTTCCTTTTTTATTTTGAAATTAAAAAAATAGAATTACCAAAGCAAAACCTATTCCTTTTTTATTTTGAAATTAAAAAAATATAATTACCCAAGAAAAACCCTTTCCGAAGCAAAACTCTTTCTTTTTATTTCTAATTTCTAATTTCTAAATTTAAAAAAGCAAAACCCTTTCATTTTTTAATTTTAAATTAAAAAAATAGAATTACCCAAGCAAAACCCTTTCTCAAACAAAACCCTTTCTTTTTATTTCTAAATTTAAGAAAATAGAATTATAACCCGCAAAACCCTAAACACCTAAAATCACTCTTTCTCTCGGTTACAGCTCTTCATTCTTCCTCTCCACTCTCATCTTCCTCTCAGCTCTCATCAACATGACTCTCAGCTTTCTTTCGGATCTTATCAACAACCATTCGATTCAGTTTCGTCTCGGCTTACATGTGAGTTCTTTTCTTTGGCTTTTTTTTTCTACTCATTGTTTGCTATTAGCTTTTGAAGTCAAAATTTTTTAACAAAAAATTACGTCTATAATGAGTCATGTTATTGAATTGAATATCTGATTAATAAATCGGACACAAATTTAATCATAAATAATCAGCCTATAATATAATCATATTTGGTGTATATTTTTTGTGCATAGCTCGGAATATTAATTCTAACACAACATGATTGGATTTATATGCATAATGCACTTAGAGATATACAATTGATAATGGTTGTGTAATAAATAATATTATATTTTAAGAGTTTGTGTTAGAGATGAAGTTAGAGAGTGAAGAAATAGAATTAGAAAAAAAATATTTATCTAAATAATATTATATTTTAGGAGTATGTGTTAGGAATGAAGTTAGTGAGAGAATAAATAGAATTAGAAAAAATATCAATATATAAGAATTACCACTCTCATATTCCTCTCGGCTCTCATCAACACGACTCTCAGCTTCCTCTCGAATCTCATTAACAACTATTCGATTAGGTTTCGTCTTGGCTTACACGTGAGTCCTTTTCTTTGGCTTTTTTTTTTTTTCTACTCATTGTTTGCTAATAGCTTTTGAAGTCAAAATTTTTTCATAAAAAATTACGTCTGTAATAAGTAATGTTATCAAATTGAATATCTGTTTAATAAATCAAACACAAATTTAATCATAAATAATCAACCAATAATATAATCTTATTTGGTGTAGATTTTTTTTTACCTAGCTTATAATATTAATTCTATCAGGACATATTTGAATTTTAATGCATAATGCACTTAGAGATATATAATTGATAATGGCTGTGTAATAAATAATATTATATTTTAAGAGTTTGGGTTAGGGATGAAGTTAGAGAGTGAAGAAATAGAATTAGAAAAAAAATATTTATCTAAATAATATTATATTTTAGGAGTATGTGTTAGGAATGAAGTTAGTGAGAGAATAAATAGAATTAGAAAAAATATCAATATATAAGAATTACCACTCTCATATTCCTCTTGGCTCTCATCAACACGACTCTCAGCTTCCTCTCGAATCTCATTAACAACTATTCGATTAAGTTTCGTCTTGGCTTACACGTGAGTCCTTTTCTTTGGCTTTTTTTTTTTTTTCTACTCATTGTTTGCTAATAGCTTTTGAAGTCAAAATTTTTTCATAAAAAATTACGTATGTAATAAGTAATGTTATCAAATTGAATATCTGTTTAATAAATCAAACACAAATTTAATCATAAATAATCAACCAATAATATAATCTTATTTGGTGTAGATTTTCTTTTACCTAGCTTATAATATTAATTCTATCAGGACATTTTTGAATTTTAATGCATAATGCACTTAGAGATATATAATTGATAATGGTTGTGTAATAAATAATATTATATTTTAAGAGTTTGGGTTAGGGATGAAGTTAGAGAGTGAAAAAATAGAATTAGAAAAAAATACTTATTTAAATAATATTATATTTTAGGAGTTTGGGTTATGGATGAAGTTAGTGAGAGAATAAATAGAATTAAAAAAAATATCAATATATAAGAATTATAATATATATATTTTAAATTTTTTTAATTTTAAAAATAAAAAGATGGTGTGTTAGGGATGAAGTGTGAGAGAAATAATAAATAGAATTAGAAAAGTTAAAAAAATAAGAATTATAATTTTATTTTTATTTTTTCTGAAATAGAAATAATTTGTGTTAGGGACGATGAAATACCCCCACAAAATTTTGCGCATGATGTGGTCAGTCTCATACACAAAACCTGAGAGATACTAACAACTAATAGCAACAAGCATAGAAGACAAAAGACAGAATGAAATAGTTTCTAAAAGCTTAACAGAAAATCCCACTAAATTAAAATAATCGATAAAAATAAACAAAAGTTTAAGACTCTAATTTAAAACCAATAACCAAAATCTCCAAAAGACTTCATAATCTGACCCTTGAATAAGAGGATAGGTTTCTACCCTGTGACTGATGAGAAGAGATGTCTGCCACAACCAACCCTAAAACTCTATCCTCACAGTGGAACCTATCTGAAACCTGAAATATCAACAAAGTGGGTTAAACTCACGAGCAAGTCCTATCTACTACATCCCAATCAGAGAACCAATACACATACCCTCAGTATAAGGGTTACAAAAGAAATCCATAGATTTAACATACAAATTATTCTTTTATCCAATTTCATGTTTTCAAAACAATAGTCATTATTTAATGTTCCACCCAAATCCATATTATGCAAAAGTGAACACATTTCTTAAGTTCAGTGAAAATAAACATAACATGAAATAATATCAAGTTTAAGCAATCCTAACATGTCACCACTTTATCCTTTGATACCTTAATAAGTATAGGAATATACATACTAGTCATTCCCTACCTAGTTCATGTTTTAAGAAATCAAAATCATCTTATACATTGTCTCAACAAACCCTTATCATTCAACAATGAACACATTCTTTAAGTTCAAAAATAAAGAAACATATGCATGCATTTTATTAAATCTAGGCAATCTTGACATGCCGAATATAATGTATAGATACCTTATTAGGTATGGGTAATCCTGAAACGTCGGGCAATCCTTACATGCCAAATAGAATGTATAGATACCTTATTAGGTATGGGCGATCCTGACACGCCAGGCAATCCTTACATGCCAAATAAAATGTATAGATACCTTATTAGGTGTGGGCGATCTTGACACGCCTGACAATCTTTACATGCCAAATAAAATGTATAGATACCTTATTAGGTATGGGTGATCCTGACACACTGGCAATCCTTACATGCAAAATAAAATGTATAGATACCTTATTAGGTATGGGAGATCCTGACACGCCGAGCAATCCTTACATTCCAAATAAAATGTATAGATACCTTATTAGGTATGGGCGATCCTGACACACCGGGCAATCCTTACATGCCAAATAAAATGTATAGATACCTTCTCAATATGAAACATGAAATAAACAAGGTGCATTATGATTTTAATTTGCACAAACAAAGTAATTCAAATTATCCGATATGAAATTATCACCATAAGACAAATTATCCACAAGTAAACTATAATCAAGTATTTAATGGGAATTTATATCTTTAAAGGAAAATACGTTCAAGTAAATCAAATAACACAATTAACCACTTTAGAAGCAAACACCCAATCAAACCTCCAATTTATCCAAATCTTCAAGGGAGTCAAAACCTAACTCCAATTTAAGTTCTCGGGCTTATTCTGTCCCTAAAATCATGTTTAAACATCTTGCAAATTTTTTAATATTTTCGAGAATTTAAAAGAAATATTTTCTAATAAAAGACAAATAAAGCATAGTCAGAGGCATACTTATACAACTGATACAACCACAAGGGAAACTCCTTTTCACTTGAAATTTAAAACCTAGGTGCATTTTAATACTAATAAGTTACCTGAATTTTTTTAAAAATTTTTTGAATTTTAAAAAATTTTCTAAAAATAAAAGAAGGTGAAAACCCAACTTTTAGACACTTTAAAAATAAAATGAACTCCAAGGGAAGCTCACTTAAAGATGAAAATTTAAATCCAAGTGCATTTAACCTCCAGAAAGTTACAGTAAAAATTTGGAAAATTTTGAAACTTTTTAAGTATTTTCTAAATTAAAGAAGGTGAAAAACCCAATTTTTAGACACTTTAAAAATCAATTTAAAAACATGGGGAAATTATTTCGGCATGAAATTTAAAACCCAAGCTCCTAAAACCCTCAGGAAGTTGACATAAAATTTTGGGAATTTTTAGAATTATAAAAGTATTTTTAAAAAAATGATTTTCTGAATTTTCAAGTTTTTTCAAAAATTCAAAAAAAATACCAAAATAATTCAGAATGGGCCCATATAGGACCCTGAGGTGGGTCCCCGCTAGTGGGGCCCAAAAATACATTTTAGGCCACCGACCGACCCCGGCGGCACGCACTCCCACGCACAGGCGGAGCGCGTGGGGGTTTCTTATTATTTTTTTTTCTTCTTCTCTCACCAGAAGCTCCCACGTTCAACAACGGTGGCTGAACTTTCCGACCATTTTTCGGTCACTTCCGGGCACCGAATCACGCTTATGAATATAACATTGAACGCATCTCAATCTAAGCTACGCATTGGTACCAAATTCACGCCCTCTCATGGCCTAAATAAAAAATGCCCAATTTCAAGTTTCAAAAATGTAAAATTTCAAAGTTAGATTCTCGTCAATTTACCTAGCGGTTCGTAACCAAATTTTCAAGGATTGTTCTAAAAAGCAAGATCTATCTATTGACTGGAACAAAAACCCTCAAAAATGATAAACATAGTAGACCCAAATTTTGATGTTCGTATATATATATATATATATATATATATATATATATATATATACACACCTGCCTATACAGTCATATATACATGTATATACATATGCAAAAATACCCTAAAACAGTACCAAAACTCCAAAATCTTCATATTTAATTCACAGAATTATTCTTAGCATGCAAAATCATTTAATTTCGTAATTAAATGCATACAAATTTCTAGCAACATGTCTATACAATTAATATATATATTATACATATGAATCAACAACATGTATATACAAAAAATATATATGTATAGAGATTCAAAGGGGAAGAGAAGAACTCGAACTTGCCTCTTTGATGATTCAACACTCCTTCCCCTGATCGCTCCTTCAGTTTCTTCTCTCTTTCGTTTACTCTCTTGGTTTCTATGCATAAAGCAAACGACAAAAACCCTAGTCTTTTATTTTCTTTTGTCCTAATTATTTTTATTCTATTATTGTTTTTTTAAAAACTAAATAAACTAAAAAAATAAATAAATAGATAAATAAAAGAATCACGATAATATAACCATAACTCTGACCCATCAACTTAAGCATACCCTTAGCCCAACCATTCCAACCCATATTCCTCCCTAGCCCAATCCAAAGCATTTAAAAATTCAAATCAGACAATACATGATCAATAAATAATTCACATAAAATGATAAAAAATAAAAATAGAGAATTTCAAATTAAATAATTGGAATCTATAAAGACAAAAACAATTCACATAAAATGATAAACAAAATCAAACTTATCAATTCTCATGAAATGATAAAACGCCTATAAAGAAAAAACAACTCACATAAAATGATAAAAATTGAGCCAAGAAATTTCACATAAATCAATAAAATAAAACAAAGCAATTCAAAATTTTAAAATAATTGCCGTCCAAATTTCCGGGGAATTAAGCCACTCTAAATGAATTTGAATTTCTTTAGACATTTAAGGAAAAAAAGAATTCTAATTAAATTAAATAATTTGAAAATCCGTAAATTAGTTTTTCTAATCAAATTATTTAAATTTTAAAAATAGAAATATTTTATGTTAGAAATGAAGTGTAAGAGAAAGAATAAATAGAATTAGAAAATTTATAAAAGTATGAATTATAATGTTATTTTTATTTTTTCTGAAATAGGAAGAGTTTTTGTTAGGGAAACTGTGTGAGGCAAATAATAAATAGAATTAGAAAAGAACACTTGGTGTTTAAGAGTTATGGAAAGATTATGTTCCTATGTATTTATTAGAACAAATATATTATAATAAAAAATAGGAATACATTATAAAAAAAAAAATTACTGAAACTTTTGAACCTCTTTGTACTTTTAGTAATAGTGTGTGTGTGTATATCTTTGACCTTTTATTATTTTGATGGTGAAATAATATACTAATATAAAATTAAAGTTATATGGTAAAACTTATAGAATTATTATCTAAAATAAAATTCATTTGGGAGGAGCTTGAAGTTCTAAGTTTAGAAAAAATAAAATATAATTTTGTGGATTTCAAAGACTTGAACAAGTACATTGATGAAAAAATAAATATAGGTTTGTTTTCTTTTAACTCTTACACTCCTTATATATACTTTCTCTTATATATAAATTTATAAGTTTAATTTTTACTCTCGCTAGATGCTTTGAGCCTTTGAGAATCGTTATTGAAGCATATACTCCATTCAACATAGCTAAGAAGAACAATGGAGGGACATCTAAATTGCGAGATATCATTATAATGGATATGAGATACATTATTTTAACACTACATAAATGCTCATAATTACAATTATAAATTATTGAACTAATTATTTTTTATAACAGTTCAAGTACTTTGACATTGTGGGATGATCTTGTTGAGAATGAAGAAAATTTAATAATAAAACTAATAAATGAAAGACCTATTAACACAGTTACACATTTGTCAATCAATACATTCAAAGATAACTTATCACACAATATTGAGATTATTCACTTTATATTTTTTTTATTATATCTAAATGAACATAAAATAAAAAATAATAATATATTTCAGGTTTGGGTCTTCAAACATAACCAAGATCTACATTACAATTTAACATTGAAATTGAAAGAGTTAAAACATTACGATATTAGTTGGTTATTTATTTCTTCCTACTTACATTAGGTTTTAATTATTTATTTTACTTAAAGAATATCATGAGTGGTATGACATGGTTGGTGGAAGCTAATCCACTATCAATAGTTAAAAAATTAAATAGAAAATAAACAAAAATTAATCCTACAATGGGACTTAAGCATCAAGTGTAATACCCCAAAAAATTTGGACGTCTATTATTTTAAAGAATTTAAATTTCTTTATATTATTATTATTATTATTATTATTATTATTATTATTATTATTATTTTTCAATTCATGTGGAGTATTACATCAAGGGTACCTAAGCCTAGCACTAAACTAGGTTTCCGTGCCTAAACTGTCTTAAAATATTTAATGCATATTTTTAAAACTAGTTTTATAACAAGGGAAATTTATTTTATTATGAAATTTAAAACCTATGCTTATTCTGACTCCAAAAGATTAGATTAAAAGTTTGAAAATTTTCTGAAATTTTAAAATTAATTTCTAAAACAGAAGAAAATAAAATCCCAATGTAATACCCCGCTTTAACACATGGTATGATATTGTTCCTTTGGGCTTGAGCCCGCACAGTTTTGCTCTTGAATTTTACCCCAAAAGGCCTCATACCATTTGAAGAGAACAAACTACATATAAGCACATTCCCTTTTTCACACTTAGACGATGTGGGATTGAGCACCCTCTACCCTGTCAATGTGGTAGCTCAGCCCAGTGTCTATCTTCGCACCCGCCCACTCACACCCATCCACAAGAGTTACTACAATCCCCCTACGAGGCCCGACGTCCTCGTCTGCACACTTTTGGCTGAGTTCAGGCTCTAATATTAACTGTAATATCCCGCTCAAACACATGGTATGATATTGTTCGCTTTGGGCCTAAGCTTACACGATTTTGCTCTTGAGTTTTACCCCAAAAGGCCTTATATCATTTGAAGAGAACAAATTACATATAAGCACATCCCTTCTCCACACCCATAGGATGTGGGATTGAGCACCCTGTACTCTGTCAATGTGGTAGCTCAACCCAGCGTCTGTCTTCGTACCCGCCCACTCACACCCGCCCATAAAGGTTACTATAATCCGCCCCCCTTGGAGGCCCAACGTCCTTGTCGGCACACTTCCGGCTAGGTTCAGGCTTTGATTCCAACTGTAATACCCCGCTCCAACACATGGTATGATATTGTCCGCTTTGGGTCTGAGCCCGCACAATTTTGCTTTTGGGTTTTACCCTAAAAGCCCTCATACCATTTGAAGAGAACATACGACATATAAGCACATCCCTTCTCCACACCTAGGCAATGTGGGATTGAGTACCCTATACCCTGTCAGTGTGGTAGCTCAGCCCAGTGTCTGTCTTCGCACCCGTCCACTCACACCCGCCCACAAGGGTTACTACAATTCACCCCCTAGGAGGCCCGACGTCCTCGTCGGCACATTTTTGGCTAGGTTCAGGCTTTGATACCAACTATAATACCCCGCTCCAACACATGGTATGATATTATGTATTTTGGGCCTGAACCCGTACAGTTTTGCTCTTGGATTTTACCCCAAAATGCCTCATACCATTTGAAGAGAATACATATAAGCACATCCCCTTTTTCATACCCAGGCGATGTGGGATTGAGTACCCTGTATCCTGTCAGTGTGGTACTCAGCCCAGTGTCTGTCTTCGCACCAACCCACTCACACCAGTCCATAAGGGTTACTACACCTAATTTTGAGGCACACTTTTAATACTAATATAGCCACAAGGGAACCTCATTTTGACTTGATATTTAAAACCCAAGTGTATTATGTCCCCAAAATATTAATTTAAATTGTAGAAAATTTTTCAGAAATTTGAAAATATTTTCAAAATAAAAGAAAATGAAAATTAAATTTTGAGGCATACTTTTTGTACTAAATTAACCACGAGGGAAACCCATTTCCACTTGAAATTTAAAACCCAAGAGTATTCTATCCCTAAAAGATTACATAAATTTTTCAAAAAAATTTCTAGAATTTAAAAGTAATTTTAAATTTTGTTTTTCCTATTTTTCCAATTTAAAATCAATTTGACAAAAAAAATAAAAAATATTAAAATATTCTGGACTGGGCCCAAGGTGAGCCTAGTGGGTGGGCTCAGCGAGTGGGACATTTTTCAGTCCTCGACCGGTGTCGGAATAGGGCGCACGCTCCCCCACGCACCGGCGATGCCCGTGGGAGTGTGGCCCCTTTTTCTTTTTTTCTTCCTTCTTCCTTTTTCCTGTAACGTTTTCTTCTAGCATCATGTGTGGCTAGGGCAGCATTTTCTCGGTTACTTTTCGACCACCTCCGATCACCGAAACTCGCGTATGAATATATCATTGAACTAGTCTCGATCTAAGCTACGCATTGGTACCAAAATCATCCCCTCTCGTAGCCTAAATAAAAAACGCTCAATTTCAAGTTTTAAAAATCTAAAATTTCAAACTAAATTTTCCATCAATCTATCCAACGGTTCGCAACTAAACTTTCAAGGATTGTTCAGGGAAGTAAGATCTATCTATTAATCAAAACAAAAACTTTCAAAATTGATGAATACATTCAACCCAAATTTCATGTTCGTACACATATATATATATAGACCCACCTATACAGTCATACATACATGTATATACATATGAAAAATATCCTATAGTAGTACCAAACCCCTAGATTCTTTGAAATACCCCCCAAAAAATTTCGCGCATGAGGTGGCCAGTCTCATACACAAAACCTGAGGAATGTTAACAACTGATAGCAACAAGTATAGAGGCAAAAGACAGAAATAAAATAACTACTAAAAGCTTAACAGAAATCCCATTGAATTGAAATAATTGATAAATAAATAATTAAATGTCTGGTAATACAATTTGGAAGTCCCGTAACCCAAGGACCCCTTAACTAGAAAGAACAAAAGTTTAAGACTTTAATTGAAAACCAATAACCAAAACCTCTAAATGAGTTCATAGTTTGACTCCTAAATAAAAGTAGATTCTTACCCTATGACTGATGAGAGTAGATGTCTGTCACAACCAACCCTAGTCATCTATCCTCGCAGGGGAAACTGCCTGGGACCTGAAATATCAACAAAGTGGGTTAAACCCACGAGCAAGTTCTATCTACTGCATCTCATTCAGAGAACCAATACACATACCCTCAGTGTGAGGAACACAAGAGATAATTATAAGTGCAACCATTCAGAATATTCCTTATTCAGTTCATGTTTTCAAAGTAAAACTCATCTTATATATTATCTCAACAACCCTTATTATTTAAAACGAACACTTTCTTTAAGTTGAAGAAATCAAAAAACATATACAAGCATATTATCAATCTATGCAATCATGATATGCCAAATATAATGTATGGATACCTTATTAGGTATGGGCGATCCTGACACACCGGGCAATCCTTACATGCCAAATAAAAATGTATAGATACCTTATTAGGTATGTGCGATCCTGACACGTCGGGTAATCCTTACATGCCAAAATAAAATGCATAGATACCTTATTAGGTATAGGCGATCCTGATACGCCGGGCAATCCTTACATGCTAAAATAAAATGCATAGATACCTTATTAGGTATGGGCGATCCTGACACGTCGGGTAATCCTTACATGCCAATTAAAACGTATAGATGCATTCCAATATGAAACATAAAATAAACAACGTGCATTATGATTTAAATTTGCACAAACCATTATTTCAAATTATCCAACATGAAATTATCATCATAAGACAAATCGCTCACAAGTAAACTATAATTAAGTATTTGATGGGAATTTATATCCTTAAAGGAAAATACATTCAAGTAAATCAAATAACTCAAACATCCATTATAGAAACAATTTTCCAACTCAACCTCCAATGCACTCAAATATACAAGGGAGTCTAAACCTAACTTTTATCTAGGTTTCTGGGTGTATTCTACTGCTAAGAACCCTATTAAATCATTCTGGAATTTTCTAGAATTTTTGGGAATTTAAAAAAATATTTTTCTAGCAAAAAGAAATCAAAACATAATTCGGGGCATACTTTCACAACCATCACAATCACAAGAGAGACTCATCTTCACATGAAATTTAAAACCCAGGTGCATTTTAATCCTATAAAGTTACCTAAATTTTTCTAAAATTTTTTAGAATTTTAAAATATTTTCTAAAAATAAAAGAAGGTGAAAATCCAACTTTTAGACACTTTAAAAATCAATTGAACAACAACGAAAGATTATTTTCAGTTGAAAATTTAAACCCAAGTGTATTTAGCCTCCAGAGAATTACAGTAAAAATTTTAGAATTGTTGAAAATTTCTAACTATTTTCTAAAATTAAAGAGGCCGAAAAAATAAGTTTTTAGATACTTTAAAAATTAATATAAAGACAATGGTAAATCATTTCGATATGAAATTTAAACCTCAAGCCCCTTAAGCTCCCAGAAAGTTGACATAAAATTTTGAAAATTTTTAGAATTATAAAAGTATTTTTAAAAATGATTTTTCCAAATTTTCAGGTTTTTCCAAAAATTTCAAAAATACAAAATAAATACCAAAATAATTCAGAACGGCCCGTATTGGACCCAGAGGTGGGCCCTCGCGAATGGGGCCCAAAAATAATTTTTCGGCCACCGGCCGGACGCGCCCCCACGAGCCGGCGGCGTGCATGGGGAACACGCGCCGGCTGGGGCTTGTAGCAACCCTTGTGGACGGGTGTGAGTGGGCGGGTGCGAAGACAGACACTGGGCTAAGCTACCACACTGACATGGTACAGGGTGCTCAATCCCACATCGCCTGGGTGTGGAGAAGGGGATATGCTTATATGTAGTGTGTTCTCTTCAAATGGTATGAGGCCTTTCGGGGTAAACCCAAGAGCAAAACCGTGCAGGCTCAGGCTCAAAGCGGACAATATCATACCATGTGTTGGAGGGGGGGTATTACATTCTTCATGTTTAATTCACAGAATCACCCTTAGCATGCATAATCATACAATTGCATAATTAAATATATAAATATATGTATACAAGTAACATATATACATAAATATATATATATATATATATAATCTATGTTTATGATTCAAAGGGGAAGAGAAAAGTTTGAACTTGTCTTTTTGATGAATCAGAACTCGTCTCGATAAATCGCTCATTCTCTCTTGCGTCTACGCTCTTTCGGTCTCTGTACGTATAAACGACAGAAACCCTCACCCCTTTTTCTTTTTCTTTTATTATTTTTTTTCTAGAAAACTAAAATAAAAATTCCTAAATAATTATATTAATAATATAAAAATACTTGGTCCACCAATATATATATATATATATATATATATATATATATATATATATATATGGGAGGGGATGATTGGATTTTGGTGCGACAAAAACACTTGTTGCTGAATTTTCACTGTGAAATGGTAAAAACTTGCTCCACACACTGTCCTACATACACCACTGTACTACAATTTTTTAATTGCATGGGTGGACCCTACAAATTTCTCTTTCTTATTATTATTATTATTATTATATATTTTTTGTTTAATTTTTAATTTTTTTTCACTGACCCACCAAAATATGTCAACAGGATTAGGAGGCAGTCTTGGGGTCCTTGGGGAAATAATTGTAGAGACATAAGTGGTGGCAAGTCAAGAGGATATATACCACCAGCCTTTTGGTTCTTCTACAGTGGTGGAAAATCATCAATCTGAGTAATTATTCTTGAAATTCTAATACAATTAAAAGGCCATCAATCTAGCTAGGTAAGAGACCTCTGATGGCGAACCAAGGAAGTCATGCTTCGTGCGATCATGAATTGTCCAACCTTCTGAGTTCCCTGAAAAGAAAGATCGATGGCAACAGAAAACAGAAGGAAGCGCTGACGGATTCCAAAATTGTTGGGAGAAGGAGCCCGGTCATGTACAGGGTCCCGGACGTGCTTCGTGGCCAGAATGATCATGCCTATAGCCCTACCACACTATCTATTGGCCCTCTTCACAGAGGGAAGGAAGGTCTTCAAGCAATGGAGGCCGTCAAATTGAGCTACATGTGTTGCTTATTTGAAAGAACTGAAAATACTGAGGAAACACAGAAGGCTTGTATGGCTGCGATGCTAAAGAAGGAAACCCTGGTCAGGATATGCTATGAGGAAGCAGCCAAACTGGACGAAAATGCGACGCCTGCCATGTCAGAGTCGAACACAGAAGAAGAAGACAGGCTTGCAGAGATCATGCTTATTGATGGCTGCTTTATAATTGAACTTATATACAAGAATTACCAAAAGGATTATGATCCCATTCTATGGAACCCTTTCAAGTACTATGCCGTCCAACATGACCTGCTACTACTTGAGAATCAGATTCCTTTCTTTGTTCTTCAGGAATTGTTCAGCATGACGGTGGGATGTATCCCAAAAAATAGCTATCGACGCTCCCTTACTAGATGCCTACTTTCATTCTTTGGCGATATGATGGGCATAGAAAATGGTGAAAATGAAACGAAGCATTACGACACTAGCCCTTACCATATACTCCATTTTTTTCATATTCATTACGTGCCCAGTAACACTGATGATGATGAGAATAGTTCATCCAAGTTCGAGTACAACGAGTCACCCAAATTCAAATATTCTGCCACAGAACTTCGCTTGGCTGGAGTCAAATTGAAGGCAGCCAAAAACAGAAACAGAAACCATTTCGATATCAAGTTTAATGCTGGACGTAGTTGTGCTACTTGTTTCTGGTTGTGTAGAAGAGGTCGGTTTGAGGTCCCAACTTTCTCCATAAACGAATCCACCGAGCCATTCTTGAGAAACCTCATTGCTTTCGAGCAATGTTGTCCTTGGATTGAGAGTTACTTCACATCCCATGCTTTCCTCATGGATATCCTCATCGACACCCAAGAGGATGTTAAATTGTTTGAGGAAGCAGGAATCATATGCAACTATTTAGGTTCAAGCGAAGCAGTAGCTCAACTCTTCAATGGTATTTGCCAGAATGCTGTTCCACGCCATTTCCTTTACGGTAAGGTATACAAGCAGGCGATGGATTTCTCCAAGCCTTGGAGAATATCTATAGGGAAGCTCAAACGTGATTATTTTGGTAATCCGTGGTCAGGCATATCAGTCATTGCTGCCTTCATCCTTTTCGTCCTCACCTTTTTATCCACCCTATACACCTTGCTTGCTTATTATTAACTATGTATCCATCTGTTGCAGTATATATAACTAGTTTGGAATGTCTTTGATTGCAATTCATCTTACTAGCTAGTGTTTGTAAGAGCATATCTGAATTAGCTAGGAATTAATGTACGTATTTATCATCCTTGTGCTTTGTCATTTACATAAGCTAGCTCTGTTGTGGTTCATCTCTATGATCGATTCTCCTAATTAATTACACAAGTGTTTAATTACCCAATGGAGGAGGTTAATAGTCGTTTTTTTCCTTGCAGATTCTATTACTATCTACTAGAAAATATGTAACTGAAATATAATTTTTTATTACTACTATTATTGCCAGTCACAGGAGACCACTATTGTTTTTTAGCAAGTTGCAAGTTATAAAATAATGGGAATATAATTTTCAATTACTAATCTTGCTTGCCAGAGAAGACTACTATTGTTTAGTGGTTGGTTCACATTTTAGCAAGTTGCAAGTTATGCATATATTAATGGGAATATAATTTCCCATTGTTATTTTGGCCTGTCACAGGAGACCACTATTGTTTAGTCGATGGTTCACGTGTTAGCAAGTTGCAAGTTGCGAATATATTAATGGGAATATAATTTTACATTGTTAATTTGGGGAGACTACTATTGTTTAGTCGTAGGTCCACGTTTTAGCAAGTTGCAAGTTATCAAATAATGGAAATTTATTTTTCTATTGCTAATCTTATCATCTTATCAAGAGATTGAGAATAGATCTTGTGTACCTTAACGTCTCAAATTGAAAATATATATAACCTCTCCATGTGAAAGTAACACCACATACATTTCGTCCTCTCGAAATCTTCTCATGTACTGAATAAGCCCTTGATCTTATAAGAAGACTATTATTGTTTAAACTGCCGTTTTAGCAATTTTATTGAAATATGTTGGGACAAGACAAAGTAAACAAATGATGAGGCGTAAAGTCTACGTTGACAGTGAAGATCTGAAAAAAAATGTCACTACGCAAAAACCATGAAATTACAAGTTTTAACCATCAAACCCCGCTCTCTCTCTCTCTAAACAACAGTTTTTATGTATCACACTGGGATACAAGAGAGTCTGAGACTCGCAACCCGCACGTAAAAACCGATCAAGATTTTTTTCCTTGGAACATAACTTCACAAAATATATAATTTTTTATTACTAATTTTGCTTGTCACCAAGGACCACTATGTTTATACACAACTGCCAAGATTTTTATTACTAGTTTTTTCTATGTTTATTCACATCTGCTAAAATGCAAAAACGAAAATCAATCAACCTAACCCACCATTATCAGTCATTCATAGCGACGTCTATATACTCATGGTTGTCTCAAGTAGGTTCTTAGGCATAATTCAAATCCATGCTCAGACACTAGAAAACGTCTCCAATTCGCTCTGTTCTCCGATCCTACCATTTAAGATAAACAACATTGTAATGCCCCCCAAAAAATTCCGGGTGCACCGGCTGCCGCGCTCGGAAGCCTAAAACGTGACGGGGTTGATGTCTAGTAATGGAATAGGGCCTTATGGATGTTTGTATAGAGTCGTCATCTAACATTGAGTTGTTGTGTTTTAGGTCACCTATGATTGTCTGTGGTTAAAGAGTATCTTGACGTATACGCGGTTTGGAATATGGGCTCTGGTGTACTTGACATCCATTTAGTCTATGCGAACCAAATTAATGGATTCGAGGGGTTTGGTTATGCATGAAAAAGATGTTAGGCACCATATAACATCCGTGCCAAGCTCAATTACCTACTTTAACTTTCATGTTGCTTATGATGCTTTCTAAAATGAAGTACTTGATTTGATGTTGCCTTAGAAAAGAGATCAAACTGATGAGTAGCGAGATCATATTCATCTATCAAGCATGAACTAAATAGTTTGTTGAAATAAGAAATAATGGACTACGTTGAAAAAATGATATTTTTTAGAATGATGTGTGGCGTGACCGAACCTAGGTCTTCCTGAGGTTGCCTACGTACCTCACTCATGGATATCATAATGAGAATTAGGTCGACCGTAGTTCAATCTAGTGAACATAAGAATTGGAATGATTGAATGGTGTGATCTAGAACATAAGAGTTCTAGTGATAGGATGAGTTGATTTAGAACATACGAGTTCTGAGGATGAAATGTATTGATTTGGAACATACAAGTTCTAAGGACAAAAATGATCGTGGAATTGCCTTTATACAAGAAGGGCTTTAAATGAGATATATTTTGGAACTTAAATTCAATTTTTAAAAAACACCTAAATACAATTTTTAAAAATTTAAAATTTCAAACTCAATTTCCCGTCAATCTACCCAACAGTTTGCAACCAAACTTTCAAGGATTATTCGAGGAAGCAAGATCTACCTATTAATTGGAACAAAAACCTTCGAAATTGATTAATACATTAAACCCAAATTTCCTGTTCGTACATATATATATACATATATACACACACACACACACCTGCCTATACAGTCATATATACATGCATATACATATGAAAAATTACCCTATAACAGTACTAAACCCCCAGATTCTTCATGTTTAATTCACAGAATCACCCTTAACATGCATAATCATTTAATCTCATAATTAAATACATAAAAACATATTCCAGCAACATGTATATACAGAATATATATATATATATATATATATATATATATATATATATATATATGCCAACAGATTCAAAGGGGAAGAAAAGAGTTCAAACTTGCCTTTTTGACGACCAAAAACTCATCCCTATGAATCACTCCTTCTCTCCCTTCTCTCTTGCGTCTATGTTTTTTCAATCTCTGTGCGTATAAACGACAGAAATCCTAACTCTCTTTTCTTTTCTTTTCTTTTATCTTTTTTTTTCTAGAAAACTAATTATAATTAAAATAATTAAAAGGAAACAAATAATAAAACAAACTCTAGCCCATCAAAATAAATATACACCTACCCAACCATTCCAGCCCAACTTAACCAAAATTCCTCTCTAGCCCAATCTAAAATTAAAAATAAAGAAAAATACCAAGACTCAGTCCAAATAAAATAAAATAAAAATAAAGTAAATTACACCAAAATATTTAAAACACTCAAAGAATTTAATCCAACCAATAAAGCAATTCAAAGCACTCTCAGAAATTTAATTCAACCAATAAAGCAAATAAAAATATATATAAATAAATATAAAACATTTACATTAAAATTAAATGACCTCAAAATTACGGGATATTACAAACCGTTGGTGGAAGTTTATAGGGAACTACCATGATATCGAGACGATGGATTGGGACATGTTCCAAGTGCTTTTCTTTGAGAAGTACTTTCCAGTAATGGTGAAGGATAACTTGAGGCGGGAATTCTACGAGTTGATTCAAGGCTCATTGACAATAATGCGAGACAAAATGTACCTCATTGGATCGTTTTGGACAAAAAATGATCCTAATGAAAGAACTTAAGATAAAACAGTTCGTGAGAGGTCTCTGAACATTTATAAGGGACAGAGTTGCAGTCTTGGGTTTAACGAGCTACGTTATGGTAGTAGAAAAAGCATTGATTACAGAAGAGTTTTGTAATGATAATCAAAGGATGAGGGGTGCAAAGAACCAAATAAGGAACACGGGGTCCTTTTTGGACAATCGTGCTAGGAAGAAGCAAAGAGATATTGGGTCGTTCTCACAAGGGCAGCAACAAGCCCAATCAACACCATCTGTGGTGGTACCCACTGGATCTTCACGATCTAGAATGGTGTGCTTTAATATATTGTCATAAATTCAAACATTATAGGTCTGAGTGTACTCAAGGACAGACTACTTCAGTGACAGAAAATAAATGCTACTAATGTCAGCAAATTGGGTATATCAGTTGGAATTGTCCACAGAAGAAAGGTACATAGAGTGGGGTTGGTTCACTATAGTGTTCTACGTAGCCTACTACTCTGTAGTCAGGTTTTAGGGTATTGCCACCACCAAAGGCAGTGCCATCTGTTCAGAGTTCACGGGCACCAGCTAGAGGAGTCACGTCTAGTGCCCCTAGTTAGCAGTCGGGATATCAGGGTGCTCACAAGGCCATGCCTTCACTCTTGTTCTAGGAGAAAACCCGACGGGACCATCAGTGGTTCGAGGTATATTCCTAGTATCTAGCTCTTAGGCCAGGGTTTTACTGGACTCATTCATTTTATGTGCATTTACTTGTGCTTTGGGGTTAAAGGTGTCATCCTTGGACACACTTTTATCCATTGATATGCCAGTTAGAGGTAGAGTGACTTTGGGTAGTGTATGTCAGTCTTGCAAGATCTAGATTTTGGGGCACCAATTGGTATTTGACTTCATCCTCCTTGACATGTCTAGCTTTGATATGATATTTGGTATAGACTGGTTGTTTACCTATAAAGCTAACATTGATTGTTATTATGGGAGGGTAACTTTGTACACGCCATGGGGTGTTGATATTTTCTTTGTGAGAGAGTGAGATAACTTCTATTTGTCCTCTTCGCATAGTCCTAGTGATAAAAAAAGACTTGGGTATTTCTTAGCAAGCCTACTAGTTAATGGTGAGGATATTACACACAGAGAGTTTCCTCGTGTAGTATGTGAGTTTATGTATGTATTTCTGGGGGACTTGACAGAGTTGTCTCTGAAACGTGAAGTAGAGTTTGTTATAGAACTTGTTCTAGGTACCGTGCCCATTTCTATGGCGCTATACTGAATGGAACCGGCTGAATTGAAAGAACTAAATGACCAATTACAAGAGTTACTAGACAAGGGATTTGTACGCCCTAGTACTTTGCCTTTGGGAGCTCCGATTTTTTTTGCTAAGAAGAAAGACAGGTCTTTGTGACTTTGCATTGGATATCGAAAGTTGAATAGGGAAACGATCAAGAATAAGTATCATTTGCCAAGGATAAATGATTTATTCGATTAACTCAAGGGTTCAAAGTGTTTCTCAAAGATTGAATTGAGATCGGGCTATTATCAGTTGGGGGTTAGAGAGGAAGACATCCAGAAAATTACTTTTCGCACATGGTAAGGACACTACGATTTTTTGGTGATGTCGTTTGGTTTGACAAATACACTGGCAGCATTCATGGATTTGATGAATTGAGTATTCAATGTTTATTTAGACAAGTTTATAGTAGTATTCGTTGATGACATACGAGTGTACTCATCTTCAGAAGAAGAGCACGAGGGGTACTTGAGGATTATGTTACAACTTCTAAGAGAGAACCAATTGTATGCCAAATATGAGAAGTGTGAGTTCTGGCTAACAGAGGTGAAGTTCCTTGGTCATGTTATGTCCGAAAGAGGGGTTTCCGTGGATCCATCCAAAATAGACGCGGTGATGAATTAGGAAAGGCCAAGGAGCGTATTTAAAATACGTAGTTTCTTAGGATTAATCAGGTATTACCAGAGGTTTGTGAAAGATTTTTTGAGGTTAGTGGAACAAATGACCAAGCTTACCCAAAAAGGAGTGAAATTTGTGTGGAACGATGCTTACAAGCATGCATTCATAGAATTGAAGCGTCGATTGACTTTGGCACCAATTTTGATCATTCCAGAACGTGGGTTGGGGTACGCAATCTATTGTGATGTTGCTGTAAACCAAAAGAGTAGTGGATTATGGTTCAAGACAATTGAAAATTCATAAACAAAATTACTTGACATACGACTTGAAATTGGCAGCAGTGATTTTTGCACTCAAAGTATAGAGGTATTACTTTTATAGTGAGAAGTTTGAAGTATTTTTCGATCACAAGAGTCTCAAATACCTTTTCTCACAAAAGGACTTGAACATGAGATAACGAAGGTGGATGAAGTACATGGAAGACTATGATTTTGACTTGCAATATCATCCAAAAAAGATAAATATGGTAACAGATGCCTTAAGTAGAAAGTCACGTGGTAGCTTAGCAAGCATAACAATACGTGAATGGAATATGATGGAAGATATCTCAGAAATAGGATTACATTTCAATAAGGATGATGGACCGGCGACCTTATTTACTCTTATTGCTCAACCAACTCTTATGAATAAAGTGATTGAAGAGCAAAGGAATGATAATGAGATTGAGGCTATTCACACTTGAATTTTGGGAGGCGAAGTGATGGAAGGATGGACAATTCATTTCGATGAGAGCTTGAAATTCGAAGGGAATATGTTTGTTCCCTTATCTTATAGAGATGATATCCTTAGAAAGTTTCATAACTCTAGACTTGCAGTACATCTGGGTGGTACCGAGATGTATCATTACATCGATAATATTAGTGGAAAGGTATGAAGAAAGATGTAGTTCAGTTTGTAACAAGGTGCCTCACTTGTCAACAAGTGAAGGTCGAGCATCAGAGGCCAGCAGGGTTGTTACAACCATTGCCTATGACAATGTGGAAGTGGGAGCATGTCACTATTGACTTTATGATAGGGTTTCCAAAGTCGATGAAGATCATGATGCAGTTTGGGTCATTGTCAATAGATTGACCAAGGTGGCTTATTTTTTTCCTATTCGAGTGACCGATGATGTGGATACTCTCAGTAAATTGTACTTTGAGTAGATCTTTAGGCTTTATGGCATGTCTGCTTCTATTATTTCATATAGACATCCACAATTTATATCATAGTTTTGGCAGAGTTTCTAAGAAAACTTGATACAGACCTTCACTTTAGTACGACTTTTTATCCTTAGATAGATGGTCAGTCCGAGCGTACTATATAGATTTTAGAGAATATGTTACGAGCATGTGTGCTTGATCTTCGGGGAAGTTGGAAGGATCACCTTCCATCAGTGGAGTTTGCATATAATAATAGCTATCAAGCTATCATTGAGATCATCACTCCACTCGGGGCTTTGTATGGTAGGTTGTGTAGGTCACCTGTTTATTGGACTGTGGTCGGGGAGACAGTTCATTTTGGGCTAGATATAGTTTGGTTAACTATGGACAAGATCAAGATAATATGACAACGGTTGCTTACTGTAACGCCCAGATGCCCCGACTCTTGGGAAATCGGAGGTTAGGCCGTCCATTCGTCCCAATGGATCATGTTTGCCCTCAAAGACCGCAGATGCTTAACCATATTCTTACACATAGATGTATACAACTTTACTTTATCCAATCCCAATGGGCCCTACTTCAAATCATATCACCTTAGAGGGGATCTTATTTATCCGCACTCTCATGAATCGCTCACTTTCAAGACTCAACACTTCGTGTATTTGGAATATGGAACTGAGACTTACACTATTGGATATAGAATCCAAAAATACTCAATTTAAAAAAAAAACTGCACTCAATTTTGATTTAAAATGAAGAAGTTATCCCGATTGAAATTTGGGTAAATTTTAAAAAATGTTGTGAATAGTAACTTCGATGCATCGAACTGGGGAGTTAGATGCATCGAAGCTGCGATGCATCGAACATGTATTGACCCAAGTATTGAAACCTACTGTCCCAGACTCAAAAATCTTAACTTTTAGGATCCAAAACTCCTTTAAAAGCCTAAAAAGCACCAAACATTTGCTTACCCAAAGTGATTAGACCATATCAGCACTATCACCGAGTATTAGTAGGGATGGCAACGGGGCGGGTATGCCAAAAACCTACCCCGCCCCGTCAAAAAAATATTTAATCCATCTCCTATTAAGAACCCTAACGGGTTTATGATAAGCATACCACCACTGCCCCATTTAAAGAAAGAGAGGAATAACAAAATTCTTAAAATTATTTACTTTATTTGCTTTGAATTCGATGTTTGGGCAAAATGTACTCAAACGATGATACAACACTCTCACAGTCAAAACCCCAATATATAAGACCAAAGAAAATGACACAAACATATTGATTCGTGTGTGAGTGTGACTCAAAAATATATCAATTAAAAATTTCCACACTTCGCAATAGAATGAATTCCTTGCAGAATAGGGCTATCGAAAAGGGTGTCGAACCTCAAGGACTATGGTCTGACTGAGTTGAATTGTTAGGATTAATTCTAATTAAATTTAAAAGAAATAAATGCTGATTTTTAATTCTAAATTAACTAATGAACCAATTGAACAAAAGCAAGAAAAACTAAGGAGTGTAGAGAATATAAGATAAGTCTAGGGTAATTGATTTCACCACTATCTTCACAATCAATGGTCAATTGAACTAACTATGGGGTATCATATCATGCATAATTGGTGTCGGTGGCTACAAGCTCACCTCCATCCGTCAAGAAGATAACATATGATTAAGGCTAAGTCATGGACTATCTTCGATTGGCATGGGCCATCTGCCTAACTACTTTAATCTAGGGTGCAGTATGGTTCATCTTCTCTAGGCATAATCCATCGAAGCTCATAACAATATATTCAGTGATTACCATTGTGTAATAATCTCTCTCATGATCACAGAAAACAAGAGGGACGAGTTCAATAACAACAATCAAATATCTAAGACAAGATAAGAAATCATTGAAACTGAATTTATAAGACTTTTATTGCTCAATTCTATAATAAGAATCCTCTAAATTATACAATCTATGAATGAATACAAAAATCCCCCATAATTAGAACAATCAAACCAGTGATGTTTAGTTAGGGCTCCATCAAAACCCTGGTGGCTGAACTAACCGCTCATGATACGTCTTGTTCTCCAATGATTCTCTATTCCAAAAGCTCTTCCAAGCTGCTGCCAAGCCTCCCCAATACAGCCCTAATTTGTCACTTTAAATAGCCAAGAGAATACATCAAAGTCCTAATCCAATTAGGAATTAATTAGGTTTTCCCGCAGCACTAATCAGGTGAGTTTTTCCTGCTGACTTCGGCCCAACTTTTGACCCACTATAAGTCCGATTTACGGAATTTTTGTGAAATACAAAAGTGTGCAGAATCAAATTTCGTTCAACCTCACGCAAGAATTAAATCGATTTGAGGCTCGGAAATAAGACTTCTGGTCCGTTTTCCAAAACGGGATTAAGACTTTATTAAACGGCAGATTTGGGCTTCAGGCCCAAAACCTTCTTAAGCAGCTGTAATTCTCTTGGACCTCTTTCTTGGGCTGAGTTGAGTTAAAATATGGAGTTCAATGTATCCCTTTGATGTAGGCTTCATCCAACCATCTTGCATGTCATCTTTAAAAATCCAAAATCCCGGTTTTAACTGAAATAATCATTAAGGCCCTGAAAATACAGAAAACACTAAAACGAAGTAAAATAACAAAATAATCTATCAGTAAGAGAATAAAATACATAAGTTAAGAGGCTAGAATGCGTAACATTCAACGCCTATCACATATATACATATGTAGATGGAGATAGAAATAGTTTTGGTCTTTAAAATTTTTTTTATTATAGATCTATTATGTACACAAGATAGAGAGAATTCTCTTTTAGTCGTAAGATAAAGAGAGGAATAGAGCAGAATAAGGTAAACCCTAGTGACTATCATATATCTAGTATACTATATTTATATAAGTAATAAGTAATATAATAATAAAAGAAATGGCACACTTCTTATAATTATGTCACTATTTATATATATATATATATATATATATATATGTATGTATGTATATATATATGTATGTATGTATATATATAATCGGGGCGGGGTGGGTACTAGGCGGGTTTTCTTAAAAAAATCATACTCGCCCCTAATCCTATTAGGAGCGGACAAAATTCCCTTCATTAGGGGCGGAGCGAGGCGAAAACCCACCGGGGCAGAGGAAATTGCCACCCCTAAGTATTAGGTGGCTCAAAGTGGTTAGTCCATATCAGCACCGCCATTGAGCATAATTAGATTTCAAGGTGATTAGTCCGTATCAGCACCGTCACCGAATCATTGGGTGGCTCAAGGTGGTTAATCCATGTCAGCACCTCCATCGAGCATAATTAACCCAAATCACCGACACCTAGTCTTGACCACATTTTCCCATTTCCTCACAACGACCCATATATGCATTTTTAACATATAATAATCAAGTATTCAACATTCACACTTCACGATGCATAAGCTAATTAGTATAATACATAGCATGCATTTTCATTTTCACAAAATCACACATATATTTACCTATACATGTGAAACCTAACATATTATACACATATGCACATAAATCCCACTTAAGCACATTTTGGTAATGCCTTACCAACGCATACATTTTTTATAAAAAGATAGCATGCATTTAGCTCATAGGACAACACATAACACATACATATCCCATATTTGCACATAATTACACATGTACACCATATTAACCACATAAGCATATATGCTCTCATTCTCCCACATTTTCATGCATTTGTATCTCACATCATGCATACTAGAAGATATACCTCTATTGCATACAAGAGACTCAAGAGAAGAAGAAAACACCTCATCCCACCCCTCTTACATCTCTAAAACATGCAATACACACCCTTACCTCTCACCGCTTCACCCGAAAACCCTATAATCGGCAAGTAAATGAAAAGGAGAACCACTACCTCAAAAATAAAGGCCTTCCAAGCACTTATCAAAATCTCAACAATGTCAACCTTATCGAACCACAACTTTGATCGGTTCAAAGGGAAGCCCTAGCCGTCCCCTACATATCTCCCTCCTTCAGCAAGTCTTGAATCCAAGCCGAACGACTCTGAAATGTAGAGAGAAGGGAGAGCTATGAAGATGAAAACTTTTAGAGAGAGAAAGAGGCATGAGATATGGCTAGGAGTCTTAGCCGCTGATATTTAAAATATCTAGGGCTCGCGAAAAGACCAAAATGCCCCTGGGCCACTTTACGCACCTTCCCGGACTCCGTTTTCAATTTCAAAAACTCCTACGGCCTCGAAATCACTTCCTATACTCTCTAAACATTTCATCTAAGTTATTCCCAAAAATAAATATTTTAAGAAATTTTTTGGATTTTCAGACCCACTTAAGTCACATCCCGGGCCTCAGTTTGACCAAAAAATTAAACTTCTTCAAATGTCCCGAAAACTTTCAAAAATTTCAAATTAACCTTTCAAACATGTTTCCCACTCCCGAAACATCCATAACATCATTCGAAACGCACTTATAGCGAAAATGATAAAAAAATCAGTAAACTGGCCAAAATTGGTCACGGTCTTTACACTTACGGCTTAGAGCCGTCAGAAAAGCTACGCTGATAGGAGGCGATGACCTTTGGCATTTGAGGTGGGGGACCATAATTCCTAAATGTCTCACATTTGAGAGGCTTGATGAGATTTGGGTGTAGTGGCAAGCTAGTGTCACAATTTATCGGTCCATTCAAGATTTTGGATCGTGCAGGAGAGGTTGCTTATCGCTTGGCTTTGTCACTGCAAATGTCAAGTGTACACAACACTTTCCACATTTCTATGTTGAGGAAGTATGAACCGGATTCTTCACACATGTTATATTAGACAGACCTTGAGGTGGAGTAGGACGTTCCATAGGAAGAGAGACCAATTCAAATTCTGGATACTAATAACCAAGTGTTTAGGGACAAGACCATTCCATTGGTTAAAGTACTTTGGAGACACCAAGGAGTTGAAGAAGCTACGTGGGAATAAGAGCAAGAAGTGCATGCCAAGTATCTTGAGTTGTTTACCACTTGAGGTACGTTTTAATTTCGAGGACAAAATTCCTTGAAGGTTGGGAGGTTGTAGAAACCAGGTCCAATTCTGACCAGTTTCTATTTTAATCATCATTTCTTTCCATAATTGCATTTTAAATGATGTTTAGCATATTTTAAATGTGGGAAACATGTTTGAAAAGTTGTTTAAGAGTTTTGGAAAGTTTTCAAAATATTTGGAGAAATTTGACTATTTGGGTCAACAGGGCCCGAGACGTAAGTCAAGTGGGCCTGGTAATCCGAAAAAAAATTAAAAAAATATTATTTTTGATTTTAAACTAAATTAAATGTTAAATAAGTTAAGGAACAATTTCAGAGGCATAGCTATTTTCGAAATCAAAAATGAAAGTCGGGAGGGTACATTAAGTGACCCGGGGGCATTTCGGTCATTTTTCACCCCAAGAGAGTATAAATATCTATAGATGGAATCTCATCCATTTGAAAATACAAAAAATATCTCTCTCACTCTCCCGTTTCATCTCTCTTACTTCTCTCTTCATTTCGGAAGTGTTGGGCTAGGATTTTGAGGACGCCGAAAGTAAAGAGATTGCTCTACTCGGCAAGGGCTACGCATTGAACTTAACAAAATTCATTTTTGGTAAAGTTGAGAAGGTTAAAATTTTGGAACCTAGCTAGTGGATGCTTCAAAGTGGAGGTAGGGGTGTGAATCTCTTCTCTATTTTGATTCTATAGGTCAAATAATTGTGACATGAAAGTTTTGTGAATTCATTCATGTAATGATTGATGTAAATTGTGAAGTTGGAGTCCTCTGGCATATTCTAGTTTGAGGTTATGTTGAATATTTGTCTTAAATGCCATATTTGAGTTCATGTTGAGTTATTATGTTCATTAGACATCATAAATGAAATTTGACCTAATGTGTGGGATAAATGCATGAAATAAGATTCCTAAAGTGTATTGTTGTGATTTCCATGAAGTGAATGAAATGGAATTTGTGACAAGCTTGAGATGAAATTGATATGCATTAATTTGACATATGTTATGCATTGAATGAAATTTGTGACAATCTTGATATTGTTCATTTATGTGGTAAATGTACATTGTGTGAAAATGTGTAGTTTTTGGGGCATGTGTGAGAATTAAGAAGGCCTCAAAGCCCTAGGGTGCAAGGCCCAAAATTTGGCCAAGCGGATGTCGCTTCCGTCGGGTTAGTAGAGCTTAAGCAGAGTATGTGGTTTTAAAAGGACCCTTACTATAGATTATTATAAACAAAAGTTCGTAGTTGAAGTGATTTCAGAGTACGTGGCGTGAGTCTATTTTGTGAACGTGGTTCATTTCTAAATGGTTTATATACATTGGAAATGTGTGACATTGAGCATGTTTTCAAAATGATATTGTTTTGAGTATGAAAATAATGGGATCATGATATGTAGCCATATGGCTACCTAAGTCAAGGTTGAGCCAGGTGGATCATTCCTACTAAGCGTAGTTGTATACTCTCCCCTTCCCCCAAACTCTTTCCAAATAAAGCATCGGTGGAGGACGAGGCTTGATTGGCTCAAGCATATCCTTTTCAGATTTCTTTTGGACATATGTATATAGAGGTTCATACCGGTTTGTGGCATATTGACTATGTTGTAATGTTGCCTTTACATTTGGTTCATCACTTTGCACATGAACTTCAAATGTAATTGTCACATATGGAATGAGTAGGATTTTTGAGAAATGTATGGACAATGAATTCTTTTATGTATGACTTTTGAGAAATGAATGGATGATGGACCTTCTTTGAAATTCCAATATGCATGAGATTATAGATGTGACTTTGAAAAAGAAGCTTGTATGTTTTTATCTTGTTATGGATTATTTTTAGATGAATTATATTCAAGGGAATGTATATTTTAGAGCAAAGTTGTGAAATGCATGAACTTTGCATCTATAAAGTGCAAATTGATGGATTTTGTAGAGAATTTTTCATATTTTGAGTTATGGATGAGTGTATGAACTTAGGGAATGCATCTAGACTTGAGACATATAGGTTTTGAGCATTTTTTGAACTTTCGCTTGCCTAGTCTTTACAGCAGCCGACCAAAAGTGTGAGATCCTGAACATTTGTGAATGGGGTACCTGTTTCAGACGACTGAAAAAAGGTTTCAACTAGGTGAAAGCTCCCTTTCGGCCGACCGAAGCTACCCTCCAGTCGACCGACAGAATTGGTAACCTAAAGGTCAGTTGAACCCAGGTTTAAGCCAATCGAAGAAGGTTTCAGCCGATCGAAACTAGGCTAAATTGGAATTTCACAAACTCTAGAATTGGAATGAATATGTATGGTTGATATTTGATTTCACTACTCACTCCCCATTTCCCTCGCTCTTAATCGAGTGTCAAAAATTGGGGTGGGACAACTGAACTTAGGGTTACCGAAGTTGCCTATGTATTTGATAAGCGTAGAATGTTACACATTCAAGCCCTTAAAATTATATGTGTTAGCATCATAATCATACTTATCTTGTAAATTTGATGTCTTTTTCTAGTTTTCTTATTTTCATGTCCTTAACAGTAATTTCAGTTAAATCATTGATCATGACTCATCAGTGGTGCATTTATGGATATTCAATCATGTTTTTTTCACTAAAGGAAGTAATGTCGAAGACTCATGGCTAATTGGACCAAAAAGACTAATTTAGAGAAGCTAATTCAAGAAGGGTTAACATTGGCCTAATCTAGATGCATGCATAAATAAAGGCTCACACTGTGGATAAGTGGCTCGATCCACTTATGGTTGGCTTGAGCCAAATTGAGGCAGACTCCAAATCCTAGGCAGCTAGGGTTTTGTTTTCAGCTCTAGTTATGGGATTTCTTTTTAAGAGGTTGCTATATGATGTGAGAAGGCAGGACTTTTTAACAAATTTTGGAGGAAAAGGAGAAGAGTATAGTAGAGAGAGAATCGATTGTCTAACCATGGAACCATGCAACTATAACATGAACGACTAATTTCTTCATCTCTGGGAGCGATGTAGCTCTAATCACACATCAAGGGCTTGATTGTTTATTGTTAGGGTTTTAATTCATGTTTGAAGATTATGTAACTAAGAGAATTGATTTTTAATGTTTATAATTCAATTTCAATACAAATTTATTGTCTAAGAATCGTTTCGTTTTTATTAAAATTCAAATAATTTTTATTTTTTCTGTGATTATAATGATGATGGTTACATGATGGTGATAATTGCATATGAATTCAATTAATTTGATAGACCATGCTTAGGGAAGGTAAATTATTTACAATCATAATTAATTTAGTTAGGTAGATGATTTGCCTTAACTGAAGATGAGTTATGCATATTAATTGAATACATGTATCCTCTATATGATATTGTATGAGCTTATAGCCATACATATTGTTGGAAATTAATCCCCATTTGTTTGGCACAACTGAAGCAATCATAAACAAACACTCGTAAAAACACAAGATATATGTGGTTCGACCAAACTCGACCTACGTCCACGGAGAGAAGAGATTTCATTATCATGAAAAGAAAAAAATTATAGAATTAGAATACAAGCACTCGACACTCACTCATTGCCTCATGAGAAATCACACTAATAGAGACTTTGAACATCATCATCATCACTCATCACCATCATCATCACACATGATCGTCATTTTGCCCCATCTTGAAAATGAGCATCCTCTAACTTGTCCCAAAACTTGTTCCTCGTGGGTTTCACACTATCATCAACCCCGCCCCCCACACACACACTGAACAATTTCCAAAAGGCTACATCTCTATATTCTTCTACCCACCCACTATATTCTTTTATCTCTCACTCATGCATTCTCTTTTCTCCCGTAAATCTCATCCCATGACCTATGTATCTATTTATAGATCCCAAATCCAATGCCTTTTTGGACGTGGATTATAATTCCTTGGAGCCCAAGACTTGCATAACAAGAAATTTTCTAACAAAAAAAACTCTATAATTGAAACCTGATTAAACATGGAATATAAGCCATAATTCCTAGCACATATCATTGTTCCAACATGAAGAGAAACCCTAGAAATTGCAACTAACTTTAATATGAGATTAGTGATGAAATTATAACTCTAGATCCTCTTTCATATTACTTTTCGTTGTTCATTAAGCTATTATTAATTTAGCAATATTATCTCTTTACTTTATTTCTAGCATTAAAAGAATAGAAAAATAATTCAATCTTCTTAGGATCAAATTAAATTTAAATTTTCATAATTTAGGAAAACATCACATTAAGAACAATCCTTCAAGTTCGAAACCTTCCATTAGAACCCTATTCTACAAAGATTTGTTCTATTATGAGTGGTAATTTTTAATTGACACACTTAACCACGATCAGTATTCTGACTAGGAATCAGGTCGAACGTAGTTCATTCTAGCTTAAAAAATGAAATAGAATGGTATGATTGAACCTAGGGTTGCCTAAGTATCCTTACTACAACAAGAATCAAGTCAAATGTAATTCGTACTTGACTATGTTTGAGGAACTCATAAATGAGATTTTTGTGAAAGGTGAGGTTGATAGGCGTTGAATGTTACACAGTCTAACCTCTTAATTTGTATATTTTATTCTCTTAGTAATAGATTATTTGTGATTTTACTTTGTTTTACTGTTTTTCTTATTTTGAGGTCCTTAATAGTAGATTCACTCAAACCATGATTTTTGGTCTTTCAAAGATGATATTGTAGAGGGTTCGAAGAAGCCTACATCAATTGAATCAATTCAAGTTAATATTTCAACTCAAAACAACCCAAGGAAAGGGCCTAAAAGAAGTGTAATTGCTAAAGAAAATTATAGGCTGAAATCTAATTCTGCAAAAAGGAAAGTTTTGAACCCATTTTGCTAATCTACTCATAAACTTCTTATTCGACTGTCAAAATTGCCCAAACTCTTTACTGGTTGAACGATATTCGATTCTGGATCTTTTTGTATTTCACAAAAATTTCATGAATCAAAAATTTACTACGTCAAAAGTTGGGCCAAAATTCAGTAGAAAAATCTACCTGATTAGGGCTGCAGAAAAACCCTAAGTCTCCTATTTTGGTTCGGAAACTTCATGTTTTCTCTTGGCATATAAAAGTGGTGAATTGGGAATGTTTTTGGGGACCTTTTCTGAAGTTTTGAAGAGCTTTTGGGGTGAAGAAATATTGGAGAACAAAGGTTAGCAGTACTTCCATGGAGATGATGTCTTCTTCCTTAACTATTGAAATGTCTTCTTCCACCATGAGCAGCTAATTTTTCCATTAAGGTTTTGATGTAGCCCTAACTGAGCATCAATGGTTTGATTGTTCTAATTATTGGGGACTCTTATATTCATGCATAGATTGTGTAATTTAAATGATTTTATTGAGAATTGGTCAATAAAGTTTATATTCAATTTCAATGATATCTTATCTTGTCTTAGATTTAGTTGTTGTGATTGAACTCAATCCCTTTTATTTTCTGTGATTATGAGAGTGATAATTGCACAATGGTATTAAATGAATATATAATTAAAGTTTTGATAAATCATGCCTAAAGAAGATGGATCATTCTACACCCAAGAGTAGAGTAGATAAGTAGATGATGCATGCTAATTGAAGATAGGTCATACTTAGCTTTGATCATATATTATCTTTCTTATTGTTGAATATGAGCTTGTAACCACCAAAACTTATGCATGATATAACTCACCATGTGGTTAGTGGTGAAGTCAAAAACCCTAGTCTCATCTTATCCTTATCTTAACTCATTAGATTTTCTTGCTTCCAATTTAATTGCATTTACTTAGTTAATTATTAAAGTTAAAAATAAAGATCTGCAATCCTCTTTATTAATTTAGTTAGAATTAATTTTATAATTTAAATATAAATGTAATACTCAATCCTTAAGGTTCAATACCCTTTCAATAGCCCTATCCTACAAGAATTTATATTATTGCGAAATGGTTTTTTAATTGGTAACTATTTAACCACGATCAAAGGCCGAACTTAGGGTTGCCTAAGTTTCATATGTATCATAACTTCAGTAGGAATCAGGTCAATAGGTTGGGCATGTGCTAGGAAATGAATATAAAGTGGTAAATATACATTATGCACTGAAAGCTTATGTCTAGGACACTATAGAGAACGGGACCAATTTTTGCCGGTTTGCATTTTATTCATCATTTTTACCATAAATGAATTTTAAATGATTTTTAGTTTGTTTTGAGTATGGAAAACATGTTTGGAAACTTATTTAGATGTTCTGAAAAGTTTTAGGAGCGTTTGGGTAAGTTTGAGAATTTTGGGTCAGCGAGGTCCGAGAAGAGGGTCGGGTGTGCACAGGAATCCAAAATTTTTTCAAAAAATAATTATTTTTAGTTTGAGAGAAAATGAAATTTTTAAAGAGTTAAGGAAGTGATTTTGACGCCGTAGCCAATTCAAAATCAAAAATGGAGGTCGGGAGGGTATGTTAAATGGCCATGGTGCATTTTGGTCATTTCGCAGCCCTAGATATTTTAAATATCTGTAAGTACAGAGAATATTTCATTTCTCACAGACCAATCTCACACCTATCTATATTTCATTTCTCACTAACCAAGCTGACACCTCTCTCTCTCTTCTATTCCACCTCATCCATCTTCCTTCTCTCTTCATTTCGAAGGCCTTCGGCTTGAATTCGGGAGTTGCTGATGAAGGATAACTCATAGAGCTTGGAAAGGGATTCGGTTTGAACTAAACAATCCTTGATTTTGGCAAGATAGATGATAAGTGTTCAATACTATGCATTTGAACCCTCTTTATTGCATATGTTAGTCCCGTTATTACGTTTACCGAGGTACATTTACGGTATTTTTGTATTTTTGATGTATTGCAATTTTTGTACCAAAAGGAGCAATGTTTGAGACCATTTGCAGTTGAAGAGCAGAATTCAGAAAGGAAGCTAAGGCATCTCGATCAATCGAGATGTTGATCTCGATTAATCGAGATCTCGATTGATCGAGACATACATTTTGATTAATCGAAATCTCGATCAATCGAGATTCTGCAGGCCCACTTGCCCACTTGCTCACCTGCTTCCCCACTTGCAACAAAATCCACCTTTTTGCACAACATGGATGGATTTTCTGACTTGAAGAAGACACATGGAGATATTATTGATTTAGTTGGTATATATATTGCTATATATATATACATGGTGGGTCCCAAGGATGGAAAGTAGCCAAATAAAGCACAAAAGGAGCCATTTCTCTCATATCATATACATACATTAGAGACTTTCGGGAGAGGAGAAGGAGAAGCTGAACCAGACCTTGAAGCTTCATTTTCTTCATCAATGGAAGAGTGCAAGGCTGCCATGATCAACTAACTTCTCTACTAGGGTGTGGGTGAAACCCCTAGCCATGTAAACTTGTTTATTTTTGTAGCATTATTTGGGATTTGTATTTAAATGTTGATTACTTAGTCTAGTGATGATGTACACTTATACATTTCTTATATATATTCATATGATGTTGTTTTTATTCTTGTCTTAGAGTAGAATCCATCTTATGAATGCACAACACTTGCATCTTCTACAAAAATTATAAGTGATGGCTAAGTAATGGTGTTTTAATGGAATGTGTTGTTCTTGCTTGTATAAACCATGCCAAGATGAGGTAGTTTGGATGCATTTAGGTTCACTTAGAGAGTAGGGTAATTAGTTAGGTTGAAGAACTATGCTTGTTGAAGATGGGTTATGATAGGTTGGAAAACACATTGATCTTTTGATATGTTATTGAGGTCACAAGCCTAATGACATTGTTAGACATTTCATTTTATAAATCCCAAGCTTGCTACATTTGTGGACATGTGAATGGCTAGTGGTGGAAACCACCCCTAGTTCTCTCTCCCAACTTACAACTCTTTAAATTTAGTGTTTTTACATTTTATGCAATAGTTTTAAAATAAAAATCAAAACCTTATTTTTAGAATTAAAGTGGAATTAATCTCTCTTCAAGACAATTAACAACTAGTCCTCGTGGGATCGATACCCTCTATATAGAACCGTATCTACAAAGATTCGTGCTCTTGCGAGTGGTTAAATTATATTTTGAAAAACAGCAAAAATAAGCTTACAATTACAATCAAGTTTAGCCACATCAATTGACCTCAGTGAAATTCTTAGAAATTGCTTGGATGTAAGAACCGCGACCATTTTTTGTCGGTTTTCCATTATTTTCATTTATTATCATATTAATGCTTTAAATGAATATATAAGTGTTTTAAATGTAAAATACAAGTTTGGAGACTTGAATATAGGTCCTGAGAAGTTTTCAAAGCGTTTGACAAAAGTTGACTTTTTCGGGTCTGATTGACCCAGGGAGCGGGCCCCGTGGGCACGAAAATTCGAAAGTATCGGACACCAAATTTGGAGGGTAACTTAAATAAAATATTTGACACACTATGAATTCTATTTCATGTCAATCGGAGTTACAAAAATCGAAAACGAAGCCCGAGAATGTTTAGTGAAAAGGTAGTGGCATTTTTGTAAATAAGTGGAGGTTAAAATCTATAAATAGAAAGAGAATGAGTCAGCCCTCATTTCTCATTCTCTTCAGTCGAATGGTGAGAACAATATATATCTATATATAGCTATATCATCTTCTTCCATTCTCCGTCACATTTGAGAAGCTTAGGCCGGGAATTAGGCGATGTTGAAGAAAACAGAAACAATCTACGTGTTGAGGGCTCAAGTTTGATTCGTCCGGAATCAATTTCGGAGAAAATTAATTTTTGGTGAGAATTGAGGAAAATCATTTGGAAGCTCTTCCAAATTGAGGTAGGATGCCTAACCCATAGAATCCAAGATTTTTGTGAGTATATTGGTTGTCTATGGTAACCAATTGGTTATATGGGATAATTAGATGTTTTTCAATATAAAAACATACTAGATTATGCCAATTAATGAATTATTTGTGCCTAATGATGCTAGTTGATCGTGGTTAAGTGCATCAATTAAAATTACCACTTCGCAATTGAACGAATTCTCTGCAAAATAGGGTTATCGAAAGGGGTATCGAACCACAGGGTATTCTTATTGTGTTGAATATGTAGGATTAATTCTAATTAAATTAAAGGAAATAGTTTGCTAATTTTTATTCTAAATTAACTAATAAAGCAATTAAACAAAAGCAAGGAAAATTAATAAGTGGAGTAAATATGAGATAAATCTAGGGTCATTGAATTCACCACTAACTTCACAATCAATGGTCAATTGAACTAATTATGGGGAATTATATCATGCATAAGTGGTATCAGTGGCTACAAGTTCACTTTCAACCGTCAAGGGGATAACATATAATTAAATCTAAGTCATGGAATATCTTTGAATAACATGCACCATCTGCTTATCTACTCTACACTAAGGTGTAGTATGGTTCGTCTTCTCTAGGCATAATCCATCAAAACTTTAAAAATGCATTCAATAATTACCATTGTATAATAATCACTCTCATAATCACAGAAAACGAGAGGAATTGGGTTCAATCACAATAATTAAGTATCTAAGACAAGATAAAAAAATCGTTGAAACTGAATATATAAACTTTATTGCTCAATTCTTTAACGATAGAATCATCTAAATTACACAATCTATGCATGAATATAAAAATCCCCAATAATTAGAACAATCAAACCAATGATGTTTAGTTAGGGCTACATCAAAACCCTTGTGGATGAACTAGCCGCTCATGGTAGAAAAAAATGCTTCAACGGTTGAGAAAAAAGACATCATCTCCATAAAAATAATGCTACGCTTTGTTCTCCAATGTTTTCCCACTCCGAAAGCTCTTCAAAGCTTCTATCCAAGGGTTCTCAATACAACCCCAATTCGTCACTTTTAATAGCCAAGAGAATATGAAGTGTCCCCACCTAATTAGAAGACAATTAGGGTTTTCCCGCAGCCCTAAATCAAGTGAAGTTTCCTACTGAACTTTAGCCCAAGGTTTGATGCCCCTGAAGTCCGATTCACGGAATTTTTATGAAATACAAAAAGATCTAGAATCGAATTCCATTCAACTTTTGTTGGAATTGGACCGATTTGATAGTCGAAAATAAGAGTTACAAGTAGTTTACCAAAATGGGATTAAGCAGTCATAATTCTCTTGGCCCACTTCTTTGGGTTGTTTTGAGTTAAAATATTGGCTAGACTTGGTCCACTTGATGTAGGCGTCTTATAATCCTCTTGAATGTCATCTTTAAGAGCCCAAAAATCATGATATAATTGAAATTATCATTAAGGATCTGAAAATACAGAAAACACTAAAACAGAGTAAAGTCACAAATAATCTACCACTAAGAGAATAAAATACGCAAGTTAAGAGACTCGAATTTGTAACATTCAATGCCTATCACACCCCCAAACTTACATATTGCTAATCCCTTAGCAATAGAATAAAATAAAACTGAAACAAATGAAATTAACTAAACACTGACTAAACTATCCAACTTCTCTTTCGTGGGAGAAACGATTGCATTTAGCATATGCAACAAGCCTTTAAACCCTTAGGTTACCCCTAGTGGACAAGTTATAAATGACTGATTACTTAATCAAGCTAAGGTCTAAAACGATCGATCGCTTACTAAAACTAAGGTCTGAATGACCGATCACTAAAGAAAGAAAGAGGCCCTTGGCCCAAATCAAGCTAATGTCTTAAACGACCGATCGCTTATTCCAAGTTACGGTCTTAAATGACTGATAACTTAATCAAGCTAAGGTCTTAAATGACCAATCGCTTACTAAAGCTAAGGCCTGAACGATCGATCGCTGAAGAAAGAAAGAAGCCCTTGGCCCAAATCAAGCTAAGGTCTTAAATGACTAATCGCTTACTAAAGCTAAGGTCTGAACAACTAATCGCTTAAAAAATAAAGAGGCCTTTGGCCCAAATCAAGCTAAGGTCTGAATGACTAATCGCTTAAGTAGAAAAAGGCCTTTAGCTTAGGTCAGGACAAGGTCTGAAAGGACGAAAGGCCATAGGCCCTATACATGATAATCTACAGCAAAGGTGGACGTCATTAGGAACTAACTGTCTAAAAGTTTGCCCCCTTACTGGGTTTTCTGGACAACCAGTCACTGATCTCCAATCTAATAAAAATAGAAAGTAAATCCTCAGTCCAAGGAAAGAAATCAAGTGCATCCAGCTAAAGCAATTATCAATGCAGACATTTATTAGAGGCAGATGTGACAATCTGTATCTCAAGACTTAAAGCAAAAACTTGTGTTGCTCAAAAAATATATATATGTTCATTACAAAATGAAGGGCACAAGTCCACCCTTGAAATAAAAGCTCCATGTTAGCATTACAAAAATAATAATAATAATAATAACAAACAAAACAGAATGAAAAATTCAACCCTGAGGAGCCACCCCGTCTTCTTTACTGAATTCCTGATCAAAGGAATCCACAATTAGAGTGTCTTGCTTAATTGGAGGTGGCACCTCTACATGAGTCTGATCAACAAAAATGGGGGCAGCTGGGACAACAACCAGAGAGGCAGAAGGGGCGGTTGGAGAAATGGCAGTAGAACAGGGAATAGAGCTCGAACTCTTCAGAAAATTCACAAACTGGCATTCAGCTTCACCAGAAGGGGGAATGTTGTAGTCACCGAACGAGTCAATAGTTTGTTCAGTATCAAACTCATCCGAGCCAACATAGTCCCATTCAGTTTTGGATTTCTCCCCTTACTCAAAGTCATAGTGAAAACCATCAGCAAGCTTCAGGGCTAGGATCTTCAGGAATCTCTGATACATCTCAAGGCCCCCAACTTTGCAAACTTGAAGCATAGCCTCAAGCCCGACAACCTTCTCCTCAGCTTCCAGTGCCCTTCGTTCAAAATAACCAATCGCCTTTCGCTTTTCAATAAGGGACGTGGTCAGGGATTTCACCTTCCCCTCAGGGCTTTTGGCCTTACGTCCATTCAGATGTTCGACCTCCAGAGCCTTGCATAGAGAGATGGTCATGTATGCACCCTGTACCACAAAAGATAGATTAAATTAAAGATGAAGACATCAGAAAAGATATACAAATAAGGAACGGGGTGAAACAAACCTCCATGGCATGAAGAGGTGCGTTGGCAAAAAGCTCATCTCTGCTGGCTCCTTATTGGCAGAGCTCATCCTTGGGAAGCCAGATCCCACAAGCAAGAGCCCCCATCACTTCATAGTTGAGGGCAGTACAGTCCCCCACCGTCAGAGAAAAACCATCAGACTTCTTTAAGTCTGGAATCCATTAGTCAGAGGAGCCGACAAACGGCTCATCAATTATGTCGCTGACAGCACCAGGTAAAGTTAGAGCGAAAGAACCCTGACCCTTCATGGTGCTCGCCATCAACTTCTAGCACTTAGAGACCTAACTAACACTAGAAGAAACTCTTCTGAGGTGAAGAAGGAACAACGAATTTGCCTTTGTGCCCTTCCACATCTTTTGCCTTAGCAGCACTAGAAGAACCCCTCCTAGTCTTGGGCTCCGGCAATTCCATCTCGATATCTAAAGCAGGATACAGGTGAGAAGACATAACGTGAGCAACATTGGCGTTAGCTTGAAATTGCCTGTAACATAGATATTTATTCGCAGAAGGGTGAAGGTTCCAGACCTTTTCCTTTAGAAAAGCGATCCGTTCGTCTGTAGAATAAAGAAAAACATAGCAAGATTACAAAATGTGTAAACTCTTCTCAAGAAGAAAAAGAAATCCTGAAAACTTGCCAGGAAAAGAAAACTGAGGAATCACAGCGTTGCCGAAAGTATTAGGGATAGGGAATTTTTGGGCCGCTCTGACCTTCCAAGGCCCCTTCACAAGAACCAATTTTTCTTTCCACAACTTATTAGAGGTGGGACCATCATAACATTGTTTCATGTCCTTATTATTAAGGAACAGGCGGTAACGATTGTATTTTGATCTGACCCGATAAAAAGAGTAACAGAATAGAAGATCGATCAGGTTCAAGTTAAGCTTGTGAAGATGGTTCAAGGAGACCATGCAAGAAATAATTCAGAAAAAATTAAGGTTTAACTGGAGCGATACAAGTTTCAGTTTGTATAGAGCAAAGCTAAAAAAAGGATGAAGAAGAAATTTGAAGTTTTTAAGTGAGAAACCGAGAAAAGGACTTCTCCATCCTTAACTCATTCCCCGGTATTGTAATCAAAGTCCAAAGGGTAACCCTCTATGGTGACCTCACTAGGAATTCTGCATTCTTTTCTGACCTTATCTAGGTCAACCCACTATCTTGTCACCAGATCGATGACCACACCCTGATCGGACATGATCGTTTCTCCAGTCACCCCAATAGGGAGTGCAGTCTCTGTAACAAGGTGAGAAGAACTAGACATAGCGATTTCTTAGTTGTCAGAAAAGGTGCGGTCGCTATCACTAGAAGACATTTCAAAAGAAAAAAAGGATGAAAACGAATAGACGAAAACTAACCTGAAGAGACAAATCGACACTAAGAAAATCAAGGAAGATGAATCTGGGAAACAAGTCATATGTGGCTAAAAAATGACAAGTATGATAACAAAATGCAAAGAGGAAGCGTGAAAAAGATGCTTACGTGCCCTACGCCGTCGCTAGTACCCAACATTAAATGAGGAGCTTCGACACAAATAAAGAAATCATGACAGAACCCCTACAAATTTCCTCTATTATGACGAATTTCATAGCTGAAGGGAATTGGGGGCAATGTGTAGGGGCAAAATTATCACTCGGTCCAATGGACTAAACTGGTACAAAAAATGGACCAGGCCCGCGTTGGCTTGAACCCATGTATCAGCAAAAAGTCCAAAAGGCTAGGTCGATAATTGCAAAGGGCCAAGTCGCCCCGTCCCAAGGCTGGAAAGCCCAAATGAAATGCAGACCTACAATTCAAAAAGGAATCCACCTCTCACCAATATCTTTTCTTTTTCACTGAAAATATTGTGTTCATGATTTTTGGGTGTGTGCATTGAATTGTTTGACAGTAATTAGTTGAACAATTTTCTGTACCTACATCCATTTTTTAAAAAATTTCATGACTTTGACGGCATGATAAGCTAAATAGCACTCCAAAAATCATGTATTTGTGATAATCCCTAATTAATATTCTTACCCCCAAAAATCTTGGTTCTTATATATGCTATTAATCCTATATTTGTATTTTTTAGATGCATATATGTATGGTAATTATTTCTCATTCTTGTTATGATAAATGCCTATTTTATATAAATTAAAGCAATCCATATAACCAAAATGGAATATGCAATAAGTCACCTATGACATTGCAAGACATTGAACGAGAATTTGAAATGAAAATCTCTTTATTTAACGATTATGAAGACGCAAACTTAGTGGGATATACGAACACATGTATTTGATATTGACGTCCTACCAACTTAGCCTCTGGTAAATTCGATATCTTGTGATTATAAAACAAGCACATATATAGGTGTACATCTAATGTTGACTAAGAGATACAGCAGGTACGGGTGTTCAACTTCTTATTATATTCAATGGATTGCGAGAGAAAGAAGAAAAGTAACCCCACAACACTTCAAATGTCCTTGTTTGTTGGCTGATGACGTCCATGAAGGATGAGAGAAGAACAATTGTGGAGGAAGGGCGTGAATTTGAGAAGGGATAAAAGAGAGAGAAGGAAAGTAAAGAGGTCATGCGTTAATAGTGGGCACAGAGCGTCAAATTCCTCTAATGAAGCCGTTCAATCCATCTTTATAAGTAAATTTTTGGTGAGCAGGGGATATTACGTCATTAGTATTTTAGCAATATTTTAATTTAACTGAGATCAGTTTTCACTTAATGATACATTTTCTTTTGTCAAATATACCAATGACGGTTATGTCCAGCTCATCAAATATCTCTTTTATCTTTATTTTTCTTACTTATTACTATTTTTAATTTTATAATTAAAATTGATGTGTACCATTTTTATTTGGATAGTAGCTACATATAGTTCATTTTCTATTATTAATCTTGTTTGCCACATATTACTATTATCATTGACTTTTAGGAGCCTGACTCGTTGTAAACAAGAAACTTTTGTCTCACATGAATGTTGTACGTACTAATTGTATATAATGACAAATTATTACTTACTCGGGTCAATTTTATTTTAAATTTTGTTTGTGTCTCAAGCTCTAAGTTTGCAGAATTTCTCATATATAATGTGGAATAATCAAGCACCAACTTAAGCATGTGGTTCCGAGAGGCCCACTAATTTTTTTAAACAATTTTGTGTGTAAGTTAAAGTTTTCTCTCGTGTGTATATATATATATATATATATATAATATTTTCTTCTTATTTGTTTTTTTTTTTTTTTCTTCTTACACTCGTATATGTGCAATTAATAACCTTCTTTTTTTTTTATTCTCTTATTCTATATTTCTATAGAGGGAAGACTACACTTACTTATTGTTAGTGTATATTATATATTAGTTCCTAATTCATATAGAGTTACTAATTCATTTAGAACTAGGGTTTTTTTATCTTTTAAGTAAACTTGGTCTAGAAGACTCTATGCCTATAAATAGAAATTGTGTGCATGGTATATTTTGTATATTTTAAAGGATAATGCTACTCACGCAGAATTCCTAGACAGAAACTTTTCGAACCATTGGATGCATGTGGTGAGTGTATGTGGTGGGGCCTACTACATACATCCAATGGTTCTAAAAGTTTCTGCCTATGAATTCTGTCTAAGAATTCTGCCTGAGTAGCATTACCCTATTTTAAATAGTGAAATACATACTTCTCTCATTCTCTTATTTTACATGGTATCCATTGTGGAAACTCGTCAAGGATCACACGACTTCTGTTCGACACCAAAAATAGTTCTTTTGGAAGTTCTTTAATTATTATAATCATATTAGATGAAAGATCAGGCACAGATGATTCCAACGTCACCAGAAATAGCCAGAAAGAAGGTCAGACGCGCTTTCACATGCCAGCAGAAGATTTCAGACCTCTGGATGCTCCGTCACATACCAACAAGCTACGTCACGCGCACTCACGTGACAGCACGCCAACCATGTTAGCTTCTTTGCAATGTCAGACTATCTAGTCATTGACACATCAGCTCGAGATCAACAACAGTGCCACGTCATCCGACCACGTCACTGCCACATCATCGCCATGTCAGAATCAAGATTGCCACGTCATCTGACGCGTCATCACTATGTCAAATTCCATAAATAGTTTTGTTACACGTTAGCAATATGCCACGTCATCACGACATCATCAGAGTAAAGCGTAGCGTAGCTTTCTTTCTAAAGAGTGAGTGAGTGCAGTGAGTGACGCCCAAGGACCCTTTCGAATGTACACAAAAAGGGAGTGAGCGGGGGTTTGGGGGAAGGGAAGAAGCGAATGAATGTCAGAGCCTAACTTTTCAGTTGTTTTTCTAGGGGGTTCCCCCGTAAGGAGCATAGCGACGAGGAAGGGGGTACCAAGGATGGAGCTGCCAGTGTAGTGAATTCATAGAATGTAGTCAATCCTAGTGCTAAAGGCAGGTTTGGGATCTTAAAGCTATACCTAGCTAGACCTTTTTCAGGTTAGAAAAGTTGTGCAGAACCAAAGGCAGGGGCTCCTACGGACACCTTATCGTGAGCTTCACGAAATAAATAGAAATCAAAACAGGTGGAATAAAAGCGGGAAGCCTCTTATTACTCATTGGATCCAGTTGTATATGAATCAAAGGACATCTACTGCGAACACTCTAATCATCTCACCTAAATTTACAATGCACTTTCTATAAAATATTTTACTATCCGTAACATTTAAACAATTATATCTATAGACCATGTAAATTATATCCACTACTTTTCAACCTCTATAAAATATCATATTATCTTAGAAAGATTATTTATAAATTTGAATATAATTTCAGAAATTTTTTGCACTTTAACCTTTAAACAATTTCATCTAAACGATGCATAGCCTCGCAATCATACAAGGTTAGTGATTAGATTTATTTTTTGAAAAAAATCTACCACCGTTATCCTAAATCTTTACGAAAGATGATTATTGTGTTCAATTTTAAGCGAAGGGTCTTAAATTCATTGTTAGCGAAGGGTCTTAAATTCATTGTCCCTGTCGTCAAGTGTCTTCATTGGAACCAATTATTATGTCCTTGTCGTCAAGTGTCTTCGTTGAAACCAAATATATTAAATAGTCTTAACTCACGACACCACAATCAAATCTGCGTCCATGGTCGACAATTTTATCTTTTCCCAATCTATTAGCGCAACAAACAAAATATAAGTCTTTTGTCACATGCAAGATTAATAAAAAATAGTGGTCGTAGGTGGCAGGCAAAAATAGTAATAAAAAATTATATATTTTGTGAGGGTGTGGCGGGGAAAGAAAACATTTGACTCATTTTCTGTCGTGACTGTGGACTTGAGTTGTAGACCCTTTTGTAGCTCCGTAGGTAAGGGGTTTAGAAAAACTGTTGCAGAGTGAGTGGGGGGTTTTAAGGGCTGAAACTAGCCAGTGAAATTTTTTGCTTCATCTTAACGGTGAACATAGATTTTGAGTCCTTTTGATATGCGTTTTGTTTTTACTATTTTATTTCTGCTTAAAACAGAACAAGTGTTTATTACGAATGTGTTTTAAATAAAATCAAAAATACGTTTGACAATAAAAATATGTTATAAGTGTTTTTGTTTTTTTTCAAATTTTTTCTAATATAATTGCTGAAACACAATAAAACACCAAAATGGTGTTTCTAATTTCGTCCCAAAATTTTAAAACGTTTTGATACTATTTAAATACAACGGGCAGTATCAAACATACTTTATTTTTACAATGTCGAAACAAAACAGAAAAACAAAAACAAAATGCATGCCAAAGAGGCCCTTTGTGTTTTGTGTGATTCGTATTTACTTTCGATAGTGTTTTTTTTAACAGAGATGTGTTAGTTCGTAACATATTTCAATAAAATATTTCCTCCAACTTGCTAGCCAAATGACAGTTAAACAATAGTAGTCTCCGACAAGATTAGGAATAGAAAATTATAATTTCATTATTTTCAAACTTACAACTTGCTAATAGGTGAGCCAACCACAAAATAATGGTATCCTGTGGCAGGCCAAACTAACGTAATAAAAATTGTATTCTCGTTAATATATAACTTGCAACTTGCTACAACGTCAAAAAAAAATAAATTAAAAGTCTCCTTCTGGCACCCAAATTAAGGTTATAAAATTATATTCTCATTAATATTTAACCTGCAACTTGCTAAAATGTGAACCAATGACTAAACAATAGTAGTCTCCGTCAACTAAGCCTTTTCCCAATTACTTGGGAGTTGACTTCATGAATCCAATATTTTCATTCTGTTCTATTTAAGGTCATCTCCTTAATTAATTCACTTGCTATCATATCTTTCCTTACTACCTCTACCCATGTTAACTTTAATCTTCCTCTTCTCCTAGCATTACTGTCAATTTGAACTGGTACTTCTTTGTAGATATCCAAACCATCTTAACCAATTTTCTCTCACTTTTATCTCCAATTAGTGCTACGCCAACCATCCCCAAATGTATTCATTTCTAATTCTATCATTTCTAGCCTTCCAGTACATTCATCTCAACATTTGCATTTCTGCGACACTTTATGCAAATATTGTTGCCTAACAGCCCAACATTCGGTACTATAAAGTATGACTGGTCTAATAGTTGTTCGATAAAACTCTTTTTTCAATCGTAAAAAGATACGTCTATCATACAATATACTAGATGCACCCCTCTATTTAACCTATCCTACCTTGATTCTATGATTAATGTCATCTCCAATTTCTCTTTCATTTTGAATAATTAAGCCTAAATAGTACAAATATTCATTTTTTGTACCTATTGATTCTCAATCCTCACTTCATCCTCAATTGTCCTTCTAGATTTACTAAAGTTACACTCCATGTATTCAATTTTTTTTCAACTTATCTTAAACCCTTTTAGTTCTAAAGCTTCTCTCTAAATCTCCAATTTGGCATCAACTCATTCTCTAGTCTCATCAACTAAAACAATATCATCGGTAAACAACATACATCACAAAATATCATCTTGGACGTGTATTATCAGCTCATCCATCACTAAAGCAAAGAGATATAGGCTTAATGTTGACCCTTAGTGTAAGCCTACAGTGATTGAAAATTCGTTTGTTTCCTCTACAGGCATTCTCACTATAGTTACACATCCATCATACACATCCTTAATTGTGTCAATGTATCCCTTTGTAACTCATTTCCTTTTTAAAACCCTTCATATCAGGTCTCTAGATACCCTATCATAGGCTTTCTCCAAATCAATAAAAATAATATAGAGATCTCTCTTCTTCTCTCTATATCTTTCCATTAGTCTTCTCAACAAGTGAATAGCCTCTATCGTTGAAGTACCCGGCATGAATCCAAATTAATTCTCCGACACTTGCTTCTCTCGTCTTAAGCATTGTTCAATTACTCTCTCCCATAGTTTTATAATATGACTCATTAATTTAATACCACAATAATTATTACAACTTTGTACGTCCCCTTTATTTTTATATACAAGTACAAAAAAACTTTGGCACCAACTCATCTGACATCTTCTTAGTTGTTATAATTTTATTAAACAATTTTGTTAACCAAGACAAGCCAACTTCTCTTAGACACTTCCACACCTCGATAGAAATGCCATCGAGTCCTAAAACCCTCTTCGATTTCATCTTCCTTAAGGCATTCCTAACCTCCCACTCCTTAATTCTACGAAAAAATATAATATCTCTAACATTTTTCTGCACGCATAAACTTCTTATACAATTTTCATTTAGCAATTTCACAAAATAGATTTTACAGCTTTCTTTAATATACTAACTTGCTAAATCGTGTACCAAAGACTAATTAATGGTAATATATGTGGCAAAGTAATAGAAAATGGACAATATACAACTACTTGTGAGTAGGTGTACTCTGACATTGACACTGATGTCCAAATAAAAATCGTTAGCTTTAATTATAAAATTAAAAATAATAATAAATAAAGAAAATAAAGATGAAAGAGATATTTGGTGAGCCGGACATAGCCGTCATTGGTATGCCTAACAAAAAAAAAAACACGTATATTAATGAAAATGGTCTCACTTAAATATGAAAACTGCTCTATGTTGATTGAAATACTGCTGGTATACTTTCCTTCTGTCTAAGACAGAAAACAGTTCCCGTAAGCAGCCTTTAGTATGTCGCTTCATCTGCAACATTGCAAATTAATTAGCGAGAGAATGGAGAGTACTAGATCAAAACATAACAATCATAGAAGTTGTTAATTCTCCATTCAGGTACCAAGAGAAATCCCAACATAAGATTGGAAATATAAAGTGATGGCGAAGACAAAGTGCATACCATCATTATCATCCATGTTGAAGTCATCTTCATCGTCATCAAAATCAATGTTCTGTAAGATTGTTCAAAGCTTCAATTACATGTTACTTTCAACGGAAATATATATCCACATTTTTCTGGACTACAGTTATGGACAAATATAGGATTATAGATTCAGGATATTTGAATAAACATTATGTGCCACACAAATATGCAATCATTAGTTCTGTTGTTGTTTTGCACACCAATAGTCCAACAAACCTTCTTATAATTCTCCAAACAAGCTCCTAAATCCGGACTATATATATCAAGAAAGGATCTCTCCTATGATCAAAACATGAACTCTATCCAAATAAAAGGTATAGTAAAATCGGGTCTCAATGAGCCACTTAAATCACATATATTTCAAGCTATACAATAATCCTTCTTCTCTACAAGAAAATTAAATTCTCAATTAACACATCCATGTTATCCCGACTTCGCGTGCAACATCCATGTAATTGTAAACCCATTCTCTTCATGATATGTAAGCACTGCCTCAATTTAGGCAGTGTCAACCATCAGAGTTCATGCTTTACATAATTCAAGGGAAAGTCCAACTCCATGTAACTGATTTTGTTACTGAAGTTATTTTGTTAAGAGTTGTAAATGAGAATGAACCTATACCAAATAGCAGTAGCTGTAGTTCGTTTGAATCCGACTGACGTATGAACAGATCCGTTTGCACCTCTAGATAATGACCCTAATTGTCCCCAATAAAAACAGGAAAAAAGAAAAAAAGAAGTGGTGATATTGCTAGTTTTGCCTTATAAAGAGAGTGTTAGCAAAATGCATGGATATGTTTGTATTGTAAATGCTTCAATAATTGTTTTCCAAGGACAATTTTATAGTGTCTTCAAGTGCTGAAGAATCAATCAACTCTACAGGATAATTCAAACCCCTCTAACTGAATTTCCTTATATTCTACCGTACAGCATAGCTACTAAGCAAAGCCTTAACGAACTACATCCCCTTGCTCAAGCATATATATTTGAAATGAAAAAGAAGGCAACCTTCAGGGAAACAACAAATGCAGGGGTATCAGCACTCAGCAGGAGAAAAAGCTGATCGGAAGTAGACTGAAATCCAAGTATAAATATATAAGAGTCAAAGTTTCCCATAAGAACCTGATTATAATCATCATCATCGCTAAATTCTTCATCATCCTCTTCGACTTTTTCATCTTCTTCCTCGTTTTCATCTTCTTTCTTCTCCTTTTCACCTTTCTCATCCTGGCCCTAGGCATTTCAAATATACACAAACATAACAATACATCAAAATGAAGAAAATCTCAAAAAAAAAATCAAGAAATCAACCCACATGGCAAGCAGAGAAAAGGAAGACATAAAGAAATTTTGTTTATCAAGTTTCTTTCCAATTGTTCCAATGAAGCGATCGTTGAGAAGAGAGTCAGTAGAATAGTAACTAAGCTATAAATCAATACCTGATACTTCTGATGCTTCTTTTCAAGCTCCTCAAAGAGATTATCTAATTTCTGCATATCTGTCACAGAAGCATCTTAATTAGTTTGATGAATTAACTAGTAGCATCATGGTATCATGTTATATGAAAGAATTGCCAACGCATAAAGAGGTCCTTAATTCTGGCAGAAAGAAAAGCATCAGCAACCTTCACCTTATGGTGAGGTGAGACTCCAAATAATAGTACATTCTTTATAAATTTTGGATGTTCATGTACTAGAAGTTCGAATAATTTTTAAGAAGGACAATGGAAACGGATCATTTAAATGCTGTAGGAAATAAAGTGACTTAAAACCTTATTGAGCATAATTAAGTGCACACAGTCCAGTCATGAAAATATTCAAAAATACTTAAAAAATTAAGAATGAGGTCAAACAAGTATGGAAGGCGTAGCTACTCTTACTGTTTGTTAAAATGATCTGTGAGTCAATATCAACAACATCAAATCCCAAAAGAAGTCCATTTGTTATGAAGCACAACCATAGCTCTCCAGATTCCATCCCATTTGACAAAGCGATATGTAAAGCTGGAACAATCAAATGATAAAGGAAATTTCCTACTTAATGGGAAAAAGTGGATAAATATTACCCTCTATTGGCTCTTACACAAAAAATTTCTGGGAACCCAACATTTCAACACCCTGATTGTGTTGCACTTTGTCCCCTTCTCTAGATCATCAGTTTTGCTACAGAAATTTAAGGCACAGCTACTCTTTTACAGTTTGCTAAAATGATCTGTGAGTCCATATCGACAAAATCAACCCCCAAACAAAGTACATCCGATATGAAGCCCAGCCATAGCCCTCCATCTCACTTGACAACATGTGATACATACAACTGGAACAATCAAATGATAAAGGAATTCTCCTACTTAAGGGGTAAAACTTGGATAATCATTATCCTCTATTGGCTCTTCACAAAATTTTCTGGTCACCTAACATTTCCAACGCCCTGATTGTGTTGGGCCAATTTCCAAATACTAGTTTACCTCCACTGAAGGAATCATAAAGTAGGCAGTTAGTTTGGCCCTTTGTCCCCTTTTAAATATCATCAGTTTTGCTACAGCAGCATTGGTTGCTTCACACAAGTAGACACATCTATTTAGTGAATGAACATTGGAGGTCGTAAAGGTTAGATAGAACAACCTAATTGCACAATAGATGTCTATATACATGTTAATGTAATTCAAAACAACAGAGAAATGAGGCAGGCTTGATAATATGGATAGCCAAACAGTATTGTAAAACACCATCTCGAAAGGATGGTAGAAATCAAAGTTGAATATCAGCCAGACGAGTCCATTTCTGACAGAGAACTCTGAATGCACATCCATTTATCCATAGTACATGTTCTGCAATTCAAATACCATCTAAACAATTTATCGAATTTCTACACTAGAAATAAAATGAAACAAATGGATCCCGCTTTAATGAACACTGCCGAATCTCCATTCAAGATAGCTAAAGAAATAGGGTTGAATCTAGAAAAAATGTTGGAAATGAGACAAGCAGAGAAATGGAATCAATGCATCCTATTTCAGCAGACCTGAATCGGGATTCCATCGCTCTTTCTCGTTGCCACGTTTCTCCTGTTTTGAACCTGAAATTTTATTACATCATTAGAATAGCGTCCACTGGTGTGACGGTGTTGAAATATCGTGAAAGAAAATCTTAAATACATTATATATCACTCCCAAATTTTTGCAAGTGGCAAACCTTTAACTAGTTCAGCAGGAACATATTCGAAAGTCATCTTCATGAAATGTGAAAGCTTGGATATTCCATTTTCTGCGACAACACATTTGGGATGTAAATGAGATGGAGATACTGAAATCGAATAGAATTATGCACTAGTGTTAAAAGCTAGAACTATAACAGCAGCAAGATCGAGCTGATCAGAACAATGTCACAAATAGGAAATTCAAGAACAAATGCAAAAGATTAAACAAATGGACTACATAAAAAAATGTTAAATTTTTTATTAAATAACTGCAACAATAATTAGCGACAATGTTTTCACTTCTATTATTATTATTGATAAGTAGTTGGCTGCATGGATTAATAGAATGGTTCTCTACAATTAATTGCTCAAAAGATGCTATGTTAACTTACCAAAAGAAAATTGCTATGCTAATTGAAATCATGCACATATGAGATGCATTAAACATAAAAATAGATAGACAATTTTCCAGTCAAAAACTTACAAATATAGAAATTTCAGAAGCAATTTTTGATATAAATATGCACTCAGTCATAAATGGTGTCCCTTTTTTTTCATTTTTTTTTAACAAAAGTAAAGCTATGCATGTCGTTTTTGAAGTGAAATGCAATGAACTTGCTCCTTACATTTGACTGGTAGAAAAATTCCAAGCATGGTGTGCCTAATGAGAATCTTATAATCATTCTCAACTAACTATTTTGACCATATCTGAAGTAGAGGCAGCGATGCTAATAACTGAAAGAGTGGCTGCAAGTTGTTAGGCATATAATCAGTACCTCCTAAATATGTATCCTGGTAGGTGCTTATATCTTTTCTAGTCTAATACTATTAAAACTATATCTAATGTGAAGATGTTACCTAATTTAAAACTAAGGAAGACCATGATCAAAAGCAAACCCAAGTTTCATTTTTGAGGGTGCAAGAAAAAAATAAATAGAAACAACAAAATGCCAAAAACCCTCTTGAACTTTATCAGATTTGCAATAACCCCCCCTAAACAATCAATTTGGCAAATCAACCCCCGTACTTTTGTAACAACTTTCAAATTACCCCCATGTCATTTAGTTGCCGTTAGGAGATGGATGAAAAACATATAACGTGCGCCTAACATCACATATTAATGTTACATTTTGACCAATATGTCCATTTCTGCAGACTAAATTACTCGAACAAAAAATATATGAAGGGATCCATTTTTTGGACTCGAATAGGAGGAAAGGAGTCAAATTATTTCAACAGTATATCTCAGAGTTTTATCTTAATCGTGTACAATTTTTTTTTGTCAAATCATTTTTTGAACTCAATTTTTCCCATCTATATGTCGTAAGGACAGTTCTGCAATTTATCACTATTCAAACAGCTAAATGATGGAACAAGGATCATTTGCAAATCTTTTATAGTATTTTTGTTTGTTTGTAATTTTCCCTAGAAACAATTATCATGCTTTTCAAAGAAGAAAGCATCTCCATCACTCTTGAAGACTTGGTTAATTTTCCACATATGTAATTGTTCTTCATCACTTCATGCTATGCAAATATCAACATGTGCAAGTCAAAGAGTATACTATTTCTAACCACTTGTAAAAATAACTGTAACCAAAGCTCATCCAATTACAAGAAAATAAATATTCATTACACATCAATCCTCAGCAAATAAATATTCTAGAATTATTCATCATGTCATCCTTTGAGTTTTGACTACTAATAAAGTAATAATACGAGCCAAACAAATGCAAATGCATCCTATCAGAAGCTGAATCCTCTTCTATTTATGATGTAACTCCTATCTCTACTTGTATCCTATTTTTCCTAAATAAATGTTTTGAACTACTGAATGTTTACCTCCTTGATCTCTGTCTTTGATATAATAAGGAGATGAATTCCAAAATTTCTTCAACCTTGAATTCCGAAAAACTAAAGTTGTTTCTTCAGTCACACTTTTGGCATCAGGAAAGTTTGCAATTTCCTGCAATTGGAAGAGTACAAATTTACATAACATTAAGTTGAAGGAAAAAATTTGACAAGTTAATGAAAAAAATTGCAGAGAACACTCAAGATGCCAGCACCTATGAACAAGAATAAATCACCATCCTCCAAGACTTATCACAACTAGTTTTATTGGCTGAAGTAATCTGATCCAGCTAAATCACATATCCAATCTCATACCATCATATCTATTAACATTTAGTTTTATAGACAAAAGATGGGTTGACCAACTTAACTATCTAGCAACAAAGATCAAGCAAAAAAATTGAGAATTCCTAGGTCTTATCCATTCAACAGAAACAAGCATTTTACACAGCAATTTTTCTTGATTTTGATCTGTACTGCAGCACCTTTCCATAATAGCACGATGGAATTGTCCGATTATAGCCCGACGTGCTGCTTCAATGGCCCGATATGAAAGACAACCAGCTCTACAACTTTTAGTGCCTGATTGGGGCACGGTAATAAATGCCGTCCTAAGGTTTTTGGAGTTAAAACTTTCCATATCTATTTCATAAGACAAAACAACCCATTTATCATACTTAAAAAACATAATTCATGATTTTATAATCATATTTTCATCTGCCTTGTTGATACTACAAGATAAATTCAAATAAAGAGTAAGTTCATGATATAAACATACAAGTACGTGTGTATGACCATAACATGACACAGGTAGTTAATTATTGGAAAGAGTACAAATGCCTCTTGCTTAGCAATGCGAAATCCTCCACCGCCCGCAAATCCACGTCCACGTCCCCGTCCTCTAAAGGCCATCTGCCAAGCACAAAACTAATCACAAATTACTCGAAAATTCAATCCACTTTCATTATATATATATATATGCATACATATATTTATAAACGTATGCATGCCCTTCAGTGATCAAGGAGGCTGAACTAAGACTCAAATAGCGTATTAGTGAACCAAGAGCGGATTTGGATTCAATACATGAGATGTTTTATTTTGTTTTTGGTCAAAAACATCAATTTCATTTTTGTTCTTTTTAATTCCAATTTAAGTTGTGGCACAAAATCCATATGTTCACTATCACGCTGAATGCTCTGCTCTCTCACTCTACCAGGCTAAGACATTGAACAGCTCACTTTGAAGTTTGGATATTCGCTTATGTGTTACAATTATGTAATTTAAAACTAGGGTTTCTATGACTGTAAAATTAAGGTTGCTTCTTGAAATAGAGCCTCGCATAAATAATCAGTTCCTCATTTTTTACATCCTAGCATAAGGAGTAATCGACTATTACTAGTTATCACTTATCATATAATTAAAATAGTATTAATCATATGACTTAAATACTTAAATTTCACTCATAATAAATACATTAAAATGTCTATATTCCCTTTCTTTCCCCGTTCAAATAGAAAGGTAGCATCTAAGCACGCTGAAGTAGGGGTACAACTTCATCTGAATTGGTAGCAAACCAGATCTAAATTAAACTAGGTCAATTCTCAGACTTGTGACCCTGAAACAAGTTATGTATAGAAAAGAATCAAAACAATCCACCTTACAGTTAATTTGGTTAATCAAAACAGCTCAGCTAAAGGTCAGGTTGTCTCAGGTAGGATGTTAGGACTATAAACCTCCCAAACCCCTTTAAGAATTGAAACCAACTATTCTCATGTTCCATATTCCATCAAGCCAATGAAGAGGCAATTAATTTGAAAAATTCAAGATCTAAATGCATAGAAAGAGTTACTGTGATGATGAGAGAATGGAAGGCAAATTCTTTTTTCCAACTAGCATCAAGCTTACTCAAGTATATGGCAACATAAGCAATATCATTTAAAAAGGCCTAATAAACTATTGACACATGACTTTATTATGTATTGTTGTATATAAATTTAACATATAATACATTTCATAACTACTTGTAAATCTAAATATAGTTTGATTCTTGGGTTGGGTAACCTAGAACAGAACAAATTTTACTAGTTGGAAGATAAATCAAAAGTTGATTGAGTTAATGTAACGATGAGAGAATGGAAGGCAAATTCTTTTTTTTATTATTGTTTTGTTAGTATTGGACTGTGAGTAAAAAAAGTCATTGAATTATAAAGATCAAAACATAATTCGCATTTATCCATATGCCGTATTTTGTTCTCGAGTCTGGAATGCTTGTTTACTACAAGAAGAAGACTCAGGACAATGTGTAGTGCCCCAATATTGAATTTCATTGTTAAGTTTCTGTTTACAGCTATTTTATGTTCGCTTGAAAATGAATTACATTGTCTTTTTCAGGAAATTTTATTATGGGTTTGAATTTTTTTTGTTTGCAAATATGCTATAAGCAAAGGAGCATATTCATTGATAAAGTAATTGTTCCCCATTGTAACTTATCTTCCTGTGACTCACATATCAAAATCAAACTGGAACAGAACCAGAAGAGTCTTATCTAGAAGCATATAAATCATACATTCGCTTCTGTGCTTTATCGTTGAGACGTTATTTTACTACCCTATAGGTTTTTCGATTCTCAATTTTAAAAATTGTTCTGTAGATTTCTTATTCTTTGTTGGTGTGTGAGTGTGTGCGTGTGTGTTTAATTAGGTTGCAATCAAGACCTTTCTTATGGATAGCAGTTGTAGGCTGGTGGACAGAGGCTTCAAGACCCATCATGAACATGCAAGGTATTGTCTCTTTTATTCACTTTGTTTCTTCTAAATTCAAGATGGTATTTGATTTGGAAATAGATGGACTGAACCACTTGAACTAGGTGACACTGTCAGCCATGTTTTTTAAATTTGATTAATAAAGAAGATACTGATTCATATTCATTTTAGCTTTTATTGCTCTTAAGAACAGTTGGGCTAATATTCAAATACTGGGGATATGCCAAGTAATTGCTTCTAAAAAAAGGTAAAGAAACCTTGTTAGGATGATGCTCAACATTTTCATCTTGGCTATTTCATGTTATAGTTTGATTCTCAGCATTTTTGTGCAAATGTAGTGTTTTATTATCTTGATTTGGAAGATAAATCAAAAGTTGATTGAGTCAGTGTTATTATGCGGGACATATGTGAGTTGACTATTACGTCTTAGTATTGGCAAATTCTGTAACAAAATTTGGAACCTGTACTTCTGATTTTAGTTTATTTATTTATTTTTGAGGTTTGTCAATTTAATTAGAATTATAACCCTCATGAGTCATGATCCATGGACCATTGAAGATCATGACAAGGGTAAAAAAGGTACATTCATCTCTTAAATACTTTACCTTTGTGCATTTGAATAGGTTTTATATTGATAAATCAAATTTTATGAAGAACAGCCTAGGGCTGCAATCGAGCCGAGCTGAGTAGTAAAGCTCGGCTCGGCAGTGCACTCGGCAGTGCAGCAGGGTGCTCGAGCTCGAATCGAGCTCCCACCTCAAGTGTTCGAGCTCGGCTCGAAACTCGTATAGTTATGCACATATTACACACATATGCACAGCAACATAGATCTAAAAATACACACATTTTCCACACAGAACACACACACATGCACGGATCTGACTAAAACTAAATATCCATCAAAAGAAATCTCATACAAAATTATAAGAAGTAGAAATACCTGGAAAGTCACCGATCTCGCCAAAGCTAGCACTCTGATCTCACCAAAGCCACCGTCACCATCCTAATCCTCTCATGCAACGAGAGAGAGAGAGTAGATCGGCAGACGTTGATGTAAAGTGAGGAGGGCGGCTAGGGTTTGAGAGTGAGAGTGGTTAAAGATGATATATAGGTGGGCTTTCAGAATATGGGCTTTGGGCTGTTTCAATTCTCTTGGACTTTGGTCTATTTTATTTAAAAAATGGTCTGTCATTTTATTGTTTGGGTTGGGCTGGACTAAACTTATAAGTTTAAAAGAAAATGCATAGCCTAATCTTATGAAGATATTTAAAATATATATGTACATACACACGTATACAAACTAACGAGCCTATTTAACGAGTTTGTTCACAAACGCATTTACGAACTAGCGAGCCGAGTAGAGGACTGCTTGAGATTGGTTCGTTTATTTATCAAACATTTATATTTTGTATGAGCTCGGTTCGTTTATTAAATAAACGAACACAAACCGAGCCTAACTCGAGCCGAGTTCGAGCTACTTGTCGAAAGCTTGGCTCGTTTGCAGTCCAAAGAACAGGTAAAATGAGTGTAAATTATATGAACACTCTGAGTGGATATAGACAGCTAGAAACTTTTTACATATAAACGTTATATGAACACTTTTTAGGCTATGAAGCACGGACACGGGTACGACACGACACAAACACGGTGATACGGGAAATTCTAAAAAAACAGGACACGGTGATAATACAGTTATAAAATAATAACATAATTTATTAATATATATTAATTATTCAACAAAAAAAAGACTAGATTACAGAAATACTTCAATTCGTCATCAAACGTTTAATAACCAAACAAACTTATAAACAAAAGTAGACAAATAGATTAAAATAGATTAAAGAGTCAGACGTATTTATATCTCTACATGTATTTAGTTTAGATTTTTAATCATAACTTAGTCGCATATAATTTTCTTTTGAAATACTTCAATATACATCACTGCTACGAAGTGTCCGACACGTGTTTGAGGAGTGTCCAGGAAGTGTCCAAGAAATATCCAAGGAGTGTCTGAGAAATATCTAAGGAGTGTCCGAGAAGTATCCTAAAAAGAAAAATATTAGAACACTTCTATGAAGTGTCCGACACGTGTCCGAGAAGAGTCCAACACGGTGTTGGAGTGTCCGATACTGATACGGCACCCTCAGTGAAGTGTCCGTGCTTTCTAGCTCTTAGGGTTCACAAACACATATACAAAAATATATACATATAATTAGAGCAATACTAGTTCATATAGGCAACTAGAGAAAATTCTATTTTTCCTTTTCATCATCTACCATTCTCATTAAATGGTGCATGTTTATTCAAAGTTTTGAATCCATATTTGTGAAGAACATTAAAGAATTCAGTACCACAATAACACAAGATAGAAGAAAGTTAGATTGCTAGTTATAAAAATTAAATACTTTTAGAAAGGTGGATTGTGTTGATGAATGAATGTGTAGATTGATAACTGTAGTTTCTAGATAGAACATGTCACACCCCAATTTCTGGCACCCGGTTAAGAGCGAGGGAAATGAGGGGTGAATGGTGAAATTAATATCCAAACCACTATTCATTAATAACTCTACTATGATATTATACTCTGATACCAAGTTGTCACGTCCCATTTTTCGACTACCGAAAACTAAGGGTGATTAGGTTATCATATCATCATCTCACTTCATCACCTTACACTTGCGGAAGCTTAATTACACACATACGTGTGCCTACGTATAACTTAACATCCATCATATACCAAGGCCCCACACATGGCCATACTTACCTAAGTCTAGCCGCAAACCACAAGGTTCGCACAATTGAAATGTACCTTTCGATTAATCGAAAAGGTCATTTCGTACAATTAAAATTCCAATTTCGATCAATCGAAATGTCGATCGATCAAAGAAGTTGTATCGAGATCCTGCTGGAATTGAGGTCTCTTCCATCGAAATATTTCGATGGAAGCTCGCACAATTGAAGGATTTCGATCGTGCGAAAATGAGATTTCGCACAATTGAAACGTCTTTCGACTGAAATCCTGATTCATCCTACTTAGATAATTTCATACAAAAACCCTCATTCTTCAACACACATACATTCTCTATAAGATGCTAAACATTCTAATTAGTCATACACATGCATCATATGTTCACAACATAAAATTTTAACTCCCAAGAGATTATATCCATACAACACACACAATGAAATTCAAAACCAAACATCCTCCATTCATATTCCAAAAGTCATACATAAGCCACGTGGCGATTACACTTGAAATCTAAATACACCAACATAATTCAAATGTAAATACAACATCTTTATCGTAGTCCACATGCCACAAGCCGTCATGGACATCTATCTACATATCCAAAAGAAACATCTCCAAAATGAACTTTAAAGTCCTCTCGTGCACTCTAAGTTTCCTCCTCCAATGGAGCTTTATCTGAAAAAGGGTTTGGAGGAAGGGGTGAGCATACAACTACGCCCAGTAGTAATGATCCACCTGACTCTACCTTAACCCAGGTAGGCATGCATGAATGCATATGAAGCCTTTACATAACTACATGACAAGTATCCATGATTTTTATACTCAAAACATACATGTTTTGGAAATCATTAGTGATGTTTCACATTTCAACACCATATACAATTTATAGGAATTCACAACTCATAAGTAAACTCACACCACGTATAATCGAAAATCAATTTAACCGAGGACTTTAGCTTGTCACAATTCATAGTAAGGGTTGTTTTGGGACCACATACTTTACTCACGCTCTATGGGTTGCTAACCCGATGGAAGCAATATCCGCTTGGATAAGTTTTGGGTCTTGCACCCTAGGGTTCGTAACCCTCATTAATTCTCACACATGCCCCAAAAACGTGACTTTCTAACATAAGTGCACATTGCCACATAATACACCAAACCCCAAGATTTTTACAATTTTCACCATGTGCATAACATTTACAAGGTCTATGCATTTCAATTCTCAACTCATGCATATTCAATACATTTCAATCATCTCATGAAAATCACAACACTTATACATTTTTCAAAGATAATCATCTTTTATGCACATGCTCAACATATGGAATCATATCTCACAACTTCTCACCCAATGAACACAATATCACACTTTTGCATTCATAACATCAAATTACACATGTAATATATATTCTATCTAGAGCATGCTAAACAAGTTGCATATACAATGAAATCACATTCTTCACAAAATTTTCAAGGAAATCATTTAATGTCACAAATATTTGACCTATAGAATCAAAATAGGGAAAAGATTCACACCCCTACCTCAAATCTCAAGTCTTGGAAGCCAAGTTCCAAAATCCAAACCCTTTCTATCTTGCCAAATTTGAACTTTGTTTGGTCCAATATGTAGCCCTCGTCGAGTAGAGTAATCTACTTGCCTTCGGCGTTCGCCAAATCTTAGCCTAGCACCTCCGAAATGTAAAAAGAATGGAGAAAGATGAAGTGGGAGAGTTAGAGAGAGAGAGAGATATGGCTGGAAATGTGATTATATCTCAGCCCCTCTAGATATTTATTTGGGGTGCGAATTGACCGAAACGCCGTCGAGTCACTTAATGTCCCTTTCGACCTTCGTTTTCAATTTCAAAAGCAGCTATGGCTCTGAAATCGCTTCCTTAACTCTTTAAAATTTTTGTTTGGTACATAACCAAAAATCATATTTTTACGTAAATTTTTCAGATTCTTGAGCCCACCATGACCGCTTCTCGGAGCCCCGTTGACCCAAAAAGTAAAACTTCTCCAAATATTCCCAAAAATTTTCAAAACCTTAATACAACTTCCCAAACATGTTTTTCACAATTAAAAGATACTAAACATTATTTAAAATGTAACTAGAGCAAAAATGATGATTAAAATAAAAATCAGTCAAAATTGGACCCGGCCTCTATAGAATATCTGGTGTAAATTAATTTTTCACATACTTGAGCCATTTCATTTAACTTCTTGGAAATTAACTTTTAATTTTTTTGGAATTTTCTTTTTCTATTTGCATCATTAGTTTCCTTCTGATATTAATAAAGTTGTATTTTATTCTAATATGATAAGAAACAGTGAAGAAAGGGATAATTTTCTAGTGCATTTTCTCTTCAATTTCACATTTTTTTATTAAACTAACTCTCTCAATATGAATTGCATATGTTTATGCTCTATTGGATCCTTGGTGAATGGTTTCCTCAATTACCCCTGTTATGGTTAATATGACATCACCTTCTGTTTCTTCAAGGAAGAGTCAAGAGATCCAGGGACTCTATACATTGTAATCTTTCTTGAGATAAAATAAATGCTGTAAACAAGAACACCACTGTGTTAGATGAACATTTTGACGAGGATGAATAATTCCAAATAGTGGACCAAGAGCTTTTCACTATACTTGTGCTCTAACAATTTTTCTACACTCTTATTGAATATTTTTGATGAAATCTTTGTAGGCATGCCCAACTAGCATTGAGTATGAATCGAGAGGACTGATAAAGTTGACTAAGATTTTTGTTTTATTCGCATGTCATTTTTATATATAGTTGGAATATGTGGGAGATCAATTCATGATGTTCTTAGTGAATTGAAGCCTCAGAAGGTGAACTAATGGAAAAAATTGGTTTATTCTGTTTCTCAGGCAACCTCCGACTTGATGACTGTGATAGTCATCATGGCTATTGGAGAATATCTTATGGAAACAACTTTAGAGTTCGTAGCAAGTATTTTTGTGATGACAAAACCAAGGTCTCTTATTTGTTTCTTTCCTTTATATACGTGCTTGTTAAGTCTTTTGGAGCAACATCTTTTGACCTTGTTCAACTTGCTTTGGTTACCTTCTTTTCGTGTATATTTGAAGATTCCTACAGGTAAACATCTAATGGATTTTGTTGCGCTGCAGATTGGTTTGAAGACATAAAACGGATGGATCATATTGCTAGGCACCATTGCTGTTAGCATAAGTATGATAGGCTACACTTCTGTCTTTGATATGGTTTTCTTTTGTTTCCTTTTTCTCCCTTCTTTTTTACAGTTGTATACATGTTAACTGCTTTGAGAAATACTGCACCCACTTTATTCCTCCAAAACTATTCGTAGTGTAGAATGAATATTAAGATTCTCTGGTTTTTTCCTTTTGATCTATATTTTCTATTGTTCCATGACATGATACTTCACTCCATTTGCTACATCTGGACAATGAAATCGATTAAGTAAACATCATCCTACATAGAATATGACCAATATGAGAAGCAAGGAAACATCTATGATGGTGTTGTCTTCGTGTCAGATTTGTGCTAACGTTGACAATTCATAGATTCTCCTTACACATATCCAATACTTCATGGATGTATCTAGCTTGAAATAACTTCATTATTTTGGACACTTAGCTAACACATCCCAAGTCAAGTCCAGTACATCTCAAACACTTGGCTGACACATCTTAGACACTCCCAAACACAAGTTTTTTTTCTTTAGGAAAAACTAACATTATACACATGGACATAAGTCAAGCATTCAATGAAACTTCTTCACATAGCACAAAAATATAATTATAATGATAGAAAGTAATATAATAATCTTTATGAAAGCATTATCTTCTAAATTATATGAATCTTAGTATAAGAATTAAACATTAATTAAAGCTTAATAATTAAGGTTCTTCAGCACCCTCATGTTATCATTATTCCAATTGTCAAAAACCTTTAGTTGCATCATAAGGCATCCAGTGTGCATGTTTTTTCTCCATTGTGGTCTACTTGCAGTCTTGTTCCATATTTTGTCTTCATTATTTCTTTTTCTACCATAATGGTGGTTTCATAAATAACAATTGGATATGGATATTGGGGAATTGTGAAGGAACTTGTGAATGCTTTATTTGATTTATTGGAGATGGTAATGTCTTGAATTTTTAAAATATGAACAACAAATATATAATGTCGTTCCTATGGAAAACAAAATTACATTAATCATTGTCCTTTATAATAAGATCAACATAAAAGGAATCCTTAGCTCATCTTCAAGTCAAAATAAAATGATATTATTATGCATACGTTATATGTTGCTCATGTTTTTATGCAAGATTCAATCACATAATTATTAATTTATATTACTTGAAATTATTTGGTTAGGCACATAAACATGTTTGGATGTTCACGATTCATTTTTCAATAAGAGTATTTAGATAATACTATCTACAAAATTTAAAACAGTTCTTTGACTTATAAAGTCAGTTATATATAGATGAAACATACAAATACGACTACTTAATTTTAGATGGGTTTTTGATATTCTTATGGCTCTTGTTTTTCTTTTCTTCTTAGAACTAGCAACTTTCTTATTTTGAAGATCAAATTTTTGCAGCCATCAAATTGTATAAGGATAAAAAGCAACAAAATAAAAATAAAAGTACTGGCTTAATATACCTTTGTTAAAGTATGAGTTCTGCTTTGGTAATGTGAAAATTGTGAAATTTGATTGGATGGCGATTTCAGTCAGTGAGAAGCCGTAGCAATTTATTCGGTTTGTATAGCACAATTCTTTCTAAAATAGACAACTTCCTCAACAGTTTCCATATTGTAAAACATATAAGGATTCTACTTTGTAATTAGTATGCTTGCAATCTTTTTATTCTTTCTCTTTTCCCCAAGTCGATCTTTTTTATTATGTACCATATTTATAAGTTTCTGCATAATTCTTTGTGTAGGTTGCTTCTGTGAGGGGACTTTTCTCAACGGTCATAAACCTGCAAGTATGTTGTTCTTATACCTGATTTAAATTTAGACTTGATGTTTCTAGAGTCTGGAAGAGAAATAACACTGTATTCTTAAAGATACCAGGTTTGACACAGTTTAGTATGGTTATTCTATTCTGTAATGAAGAATTTAGTACTTGGATCTCAATGCAATAGTTTGTTGATGGTGACAATGAGTTCTATAATAGTAAGATTGAAGCTCATCCTATCAGTTCTTAAGGTAGTTATCTCAATTCTTGTAATTTTGGAAGAATGCACAATGCTTGATGTTAGGACTGTATTCAATAACTCAAATCATCTGTGATGTTTCTATGCAATCAGATTTCCTTATGATTTTATGTACACAAACACATGCAAACATTTATTGTTGATGGGATTGAGTAGCATTTGTATATAATCTCAACCTATGTCACGACTAATTTGGTTCTAATTGAAAGTTGAGCTTTTCCTTTTCACTCCTCCAAACATTTATATATGAGAAATTAATAACGAATTCTAGTAGAAAAAATATAGTAAGAAAGCTAATGAATAGTGTAAAAGTTACTAACTTGATCATATATAGTGACGATAAGTTAGCGTGCAAATTGGAGGTGCATGGAGATTAAACACTGCTATATGCCCTAATAGTAAACAAATTAACAACTTGAATCTTGAATTGTGACACATCAAAATGGGCTGAGATGATAGAAAAACATTAGACGGGATGTGAAATTTCAATTTTAGTGTTGTGATCAGATCTGGTATTAGTATATAATGTGTAACTGATTCAATCTTAATTTATTATTAATTTTTTTTAATTAACTTTTCATCTTTCAAACAAAATGAAATGGAATTTGGATTGAGTGTAGGTGTAGGCCTCATCAAGAACAAGTAATTTTTGTTTTCCTTATAGATCTATAAGGAATTTGCTTTTCTTAATTATACATAAATATAAATATTATACATGTTTAACATAAAATATTTACTATGTAACTTTAACCTGAAAGAATTAATGAAACGGCTGTTTCACATGCCTCCTAAACCTTATTTTCTTTGCGGTGCGATGGAACTACACTACAAAAACAAATGTAATCTTCTAATTCACGTTCCTCTCAAAGCCTAATTTTTTTTCTTCTTCACCAAGCCCTAACTTTTAGAATGAATGACCATCACTGTCAAGTGTTAGCACCAACGACGAGCCGACGACAAGGGAATGGTGAGACTCTCACTATGAGAGGCTTAACATAGACGGCTAGGCACTACCAAATTTTCCCATTGTGCAGCCACGGTCCCGATGACAGACTTATAAAAAATTGATACATTTTTTCTCCCTTTTGCCCCTTTTATATCTACATATTTGCTTAATTCTTCCTTATTAACTTACTGTCTATATTTTTCTATGTGCATCTTGATAGTATCATTGCATTTACATCTTTATGCATATTGATCACCCATTTGCATCTTTGCTCACCCAAATGAAATGTTAAATGAGTTAAGGAAGTGATTTTGGAGACATAATCGCTTTCGAAATAAAAAACGGAGGTTGAAAGGGTACGTTAAGTGATGTTGGGGTATTTTGGTCATTTTACGACGTAAAGGATATAAATATCTGGATACAGATATTTCAGCCCTTTTTTTACAGACCAAACAACAACCTATACCTCTCCTTCTCCTTCTTTTCATCTTCTCCCACTCTTTCTTTGATTTGGAAGCCTTAGAGGTTGATTTGGAAGATACCGAATAAAAAGAGTTTGTTCTTATTGGTGAGGGCTACATTTTGGATTGAACAAAATTTGTTTTTCGTGAAGTTTGAAAAGTTGGGATTTCAAGGACTTGACTAGAAAGGCTTGAAATTTGAGGTAGGGATGTGAATTCCTTCTTAGCCTTGATTCTACAGGTCCCTTATTTGTGACATGAAATTTTCATGAGTTGTTTGTATAGAAATTGATGTATATTGTGAATTTAACATTGTCTAGCATGTCCTAGATTAAGATTATGTTTTATGCATATGTTGAATGTTATTCATGAGTCATTTATGAGTCATTGTGTTCATTTAGAGTTGTATATGAAATTTGACTTCATGTGTGGAAGAAATGCATAAAAGAGATTTCTTGAAAATGCATTTTATTTATTTTTCGTGAGTTGATTCGAATTGCATTGTAATATGCTTGAGTACGATGGTATATGCATTAGCTATTGATGTAATACATTGAGAGCGAGTTTTGTGAGAACCTTAGTGTTATATGTACTTGTGAAGAATGTGCACTTATGTAGTGATTGTTAATTTTGGGACAAGTGTGAGAATTAAGAAGGGCACGAAGTCATAGGGAGGCCCAAAACTTGGCCAAACGGATGTCACTGCTGTCAGGTTAACAACCCGCAAAGCGTAAACAGAGTATGTGGTCTTCAATGACAATTACTATGGATATGATAATCAGAAATTCATAGTTGGTTTGATTTCAGAATACACGTGGTGTTGAGTTTAATTGTGAACATATTTCATGTTAAACTTCTTATGTGTAATTACGACATGTTATGTCATTCATTCATTCAATGTTGAATATGTCTTAAATTTATGAATTTTGAAGTATGCCATGTATTTGCATATAAATCTCATTTTGCATTCATGTATGGTTACTTGAGTCATTATTGAGTCAGGTGGATCATCTCTACTAGGCTAGTTGTATGCTCATCCCCCTCCCTCAAACCTTTTTCAGATAAAGCACCGGTGGAGGATGAAGCTTAGAATTTCTCGAGTGTGACTTTTGGGTGTTCTTTTGGATTGTATATATAGATGTCCATGCTGGGTTGTGGCATGTTGACTATTTCAGAAATGTTGTTCTCACATTTGGATAACTTGTAATTGAGCTTTATATGTTTTTGCCATATGTGGCATGTTTACAACTCTTGGAGAATGAACGAATGAATGTATGAAGGATGATTTTGAAATCCCAATGTATATGTAATATGGATCTGACCTATTTGGATATAAAAAATTTATGTTTTGATCATATCATACATGTTATCAATCATTTTAGATGTTCACTTCATAGAGAATGTATGTATGTTAAGGGATGAGAATTAGACATGAATTGTATAGGATTGTTGATCACTTAGGAATTCTGCAGGAATTGCAGTCTAGTGATTACGATACATCGATGATGAATCATAAAAATGTAGAGAAATATGGATATAAATCAACACTTTTCGCAAGTGATTACGAGACATCTATAATGTATCGTACATTATAATGCATCATAATCTCCATTATGATATATCGTAGTCCCTAGCTAGACTAGGGATAGAAGAAATGTTTGGACATGCATGTGTGGTCATGTGTGGGGCCCATAATAATGGATTGATGTTGAGTTATACGCATATAATTTTGTGTATATGATTAAGCTTTCGTATTGATTAAAGGTTGAAATAGTTCATTAGGATTTAATAGACGTACTCACCCTCATGATTCGAGCTTGGAGACGGAATCTCTGGTGACTTAAAAATTGGGGCGTGACACAAACTACCAAAGATATCTCTCTGACGAGAAAATCTATAATACACTCGGTGCAAATACATCGGGTGAATTGTAGACGTACTCCTCTCTGACCTTGAATATGAAAATTCCATGTATACGTGTCTTTGATAGATTCCTTCTTGATATACATATATATTTACACATCCCATAATGTATGCACATTCTTTAATTAAAATAGTTCATGTGTAATTTATTCCCAATTGATTCTAATCACTACCATAGTGGCAGCCAAATGGCACCACTTTTGGGTGTCAACAATTACCCCTTACTTTCAAATGTCTTATAGCTGATCAAGACGATAATATTTTTTAAATTTAAAATATATTGGAACCGAATTTTCATAACCATGGTTGATCAAACTAACACTTGGAATGAAACACCAGACAAAGGAACTCCAAAGCAATCTGCACCTTCATTTATTTGGGACCACCACTAAGATTGTCTTTATTCCATATTAGCCTTACTAACCTGGCTAATTATGATTTTTGCACAACTTTCCAAAAAATTGGTTGATACCCTTCATGGCATTAGCTATCTATATACTCGAAATGAATTCCATTTTCCAAATTTAGCATGACATGGTTGTGATTGACTGGGATCAAGTTATTATGTAGTGTCACATTGACCAATCAAACTACTAAAAGAACGACATTATGCCAATATAAAGTTTCTTTAGTACTTGTTCTTCTTGAATTTTAGATGCCCATAAAATTTCTAAAACCAACTCATGCCAAGTTTTTTTATTTTCATCTTTTTCAAAATTTTCAGCCATACACTAAAATTTCCTTTATAGCCGATTTGCTCTTGGCCAAGTAAGCTTCCAGCTTAATACAAGTGGGCCCAAAAGGCCTGCTTCTTCCTTCATTCTTTAATGAGGGTGTCTTCAGTATCTGGCCTAGAAAACTCCATTATCAGCCAAGAATCCTTTCTATTAACATTCAAATCAGCTAGCCTTATTTCTATAATAGCTTATGCAAGCTGTTGCCTCAAGGATTCGAAACCTTCCATCCAATTTTATGGCTCCCCAAGGTTTGCAAGTTTATGTGGAGGATGAAGTTTTATATTTTTAGGCCAAATAAATGGTTGATCGGCCATGTTTTCTCTACTAAAACTCTTACTTGGGTCTTCATCCAAAATTGGAAGAAAATAACTTTGAAATTTATTTTCTTCTGGATGAAAACCTTACAACAGTTGAGTAAACCGTGCCATTTCTAAAGGAAAATAAGATTATAGAAGATTCTCTTTCGATGAAAGTATTGGTAGTAGCTAATTTACCATTAGTGGCTGATTTGCCGCTTGTGGTTGATTGTAGTTTGGCCAAACTTCTAGTTGAAATTCAAGCCAAACAAGTAGCTGATTTGGTTGGTCAGGTACTTGGTTGACCTCTTATTGCTGATTTGTCGCTGGTGGTTGGTAAGGCTAATGTCATCCTTGTGACTGATTATTTTTTGGTTGCCCCTGAGTGCTGGTGCAATCGGCGGATCTAACCATCTTCCCCCATTACCATTGGCCCCAGGTCAATTGGCCTTATAGGGTTTTTTTGAAGGACTACCTGATGTCATGGAATTAATTGATCGTGCAGTCGTCTATTCACAACCTTAATTAGTGGTGGCTGGTTTTTCGTTTCAATTGGTTGTGTGCCTGGTGGCAGATTGACTGGTGTAGATAACTGAGGCGAAGATAATAATGGCTTTTGCTGATTTAATTGAGTAGTATGTTGAGAACTTGGTTGATAAGTCAAACCTTGCATACTAGAACTTTGGTTGATTGGCCTACTTTGGGTGGCCGATAAATGAGTTATTGAAGTATAGATTTCATCAAAGCTGCACACGAAGCTGCGGGCTGTTAACGTTTCAAGTTCCATCCTCATCTCCTTGTTTTGAGTTTCGATTTTGTGAAAATGAGCAACCAAAGTTTCCATAAATAATGTTAAGTCTACCAAGACAGTAGTAGAACTACTAGTTGGCTGAGCAACGTCTTCCTCATGGTCTTCTTCGTCGATGGAAGAATTCTTCATGTTCCTTGGCTTGGGCGGCATATTGCAATTCTCTTAGCACTTTTCGGTCCCATTGGACATGCCAAAATATATTCATCCACTAAATTGACTTGATCTAACTGATTAGAGTCAGCGTGCAATGTGGGCGTGCCAGAGCCATTCAGCCGGCTCAAGAGAAAGTAGTGCTTAGTCGAACATAATATTTCTTTTAAGAATAGTGTTGGATCAGGTGAGTGACTAGTGAGAGGTAATACCAAACTCACTATTGGGTTCTTTTTTTTGCCTCAACAAAGAGAACTTTAATTTGTGCAAAAGAATTACAAGACTGAATCATAGAAAGGAGAGAGGTAGAAGGAGGGAGATGACTTATTAGAAAAGTTAGAGAGCGAGAAATATGAGGGAGATCTAGAGTTAGAGAGAAACAGAGATATTCAAAAGAATATGAGAGAGATAAATTACAGTTGTTGCAAGTTTGTGAATTGATTGTAAAACCCTTTGCATCGGTTCATCTTACAGTTATTTATAAAACTGAGCTAACAACTTTCCTAAAAACATGAAACAAAATAAAAATGAAAAATAACTAAATAAAGAAGATAAAAACAAATTGGCAAATTGGTGCATATCCAAATCTTCACGTGTCTTCAAATTCCACTGATATAGCCTTTTGATCCAAGCTTCCATTAGAGTCATAATCCTATTGATATTCCTTTATTGAATATATATATGTATGTATGTATGTATATATATGTATGTATATATATATTATTGAATGTAGAGTCTAATAGCAATTAACCTTAATGGAGTCCTTACCAAATAATCTCATTTAATCTCACCATAAGACTCATGTAAACTTAAAACACTCAAAAGTAATATTGAATAAAAGGATTCTCATGTATATATTATCTTAAGAGAGTCTTTGATGTTAGCAATCTCCCAAGCCTATCTTTAGAAAATTCCTCCTCAAATCAAGACTTTATTCCCTCTTCATCACATATAGAAAATTCGAACCATGCATCAAGAAAGAAAATATTGTTGAAGTTATTATCCACGTGTCATACCCCCAATAGGTCCTTGCCATCCATATAGTGGCAACCACATGACAACACTTTTGAGTGCCAATAATTGCCCCCCAATTTCAAATGTCTTATGGTTGATCAAGCCAATAAATGTTTTGAAATTTAAACCACATTAGAAGGAAATTTCCATAATCATGGATGAAAAAACACTTGGACTAAAACAGCAAATCGGTGAGCTCCAAAACACTTATTAGCTTCATTTATTTTGAACCACCATCAAGATGATTTTTATTCCAAGTCAGCCATATCACTCTAGTTGATCACGATTCTCCCATTCTTCCTTTAAAGTAGACTGATACCCTTCAAGGTATCGACTATGTATAGACCCAAAATAGACTCTGTGATCTAACTTTATCATGGCATGATTGTGATCGATCGGGATCAAGTTATTATGTAGCATCACACTAGCCGATCGAACTATTGAAAGAACGACATTGTGCCAACATAATTTAATTTCTTCAGCAATTGGTCAAGGAAGTTCGACCCTCAGCTGATATATGTCTTTGAGCAATCCTTTCAAGTCAACATCAGCCAAGTTTTTTTTCATAGTGGTCGATGTTGGTATTCCTATCTTATAATTTTCATTATATCCTATGGCATCAGCCACATAAATCTTTGCATTGAATGACCAATTTATTTTCTTCCATGAGGCTGACCTCGTCTCTATCCAACTTTGTTGCCCCTCGGAATCAAGAGCTTTACGTGGAGGATGAAAGGTTTACATTTTTCAAGCAAAAATATAGTTGATCAATTATATTTTGCCCCCCCCCCCCTTAAACTTTTATTTGGGACTTCTTCCGTAATTGGAAGAAAATAACTTTCCTGATTTTCTTCTAGTGATTTTTGAGGCTGAGAAATCTCTTTATCTACCGTAACAACTAGTTGATTATAAGGAATTTGAATATCAAATTGGCTGGTTATCTTCTACACTAAAGATTTCAAACTCGGAGATTTTGTAACCATTAGGATACTCCACTTCATTTATAACATCTAAACTATATAAATCGGTCTGCCAACTCTTCTAATGGCTGGATCACATTTCTTATTAACTAAATTAGCCAATTGGTCTCTATCTTGGGCCGGTTGATTAACTCATTGTTTTTCATTTACCATTGGTGGCTGATTAGTTGGTGGTGGTTGGTAATACTCGAGCCAACCCTGTAGCAGATTGCCATCAGCTACCTCCCGAGTGTCATATGTGGCGGATTATAATTAGACCAACCTTGTGGCTGATTATAGTCAAGCCAACCTTATGGCTGATTGGTCATCGGCTGCACCCGTATACCTCGGGTTGCGAATTTGGCTGTCTCCACCAAACATGGTTACCCCTCGGGTTTGGAGGTTCTCTTGTAGGAAGAACTTATAGGGCTTCATGTGGTTGCGGTATAGGAACATATGAATGATACAATGGCTGCATTGATGGCTGTTTCACTATAAGTATCTGCTAGTACATTGAAATGGCCGGTTGTAGTTGATTTATCGTTGGCGGCTGCTGTACCGCTAGTGGTGGTTGTTGGTATATGAAAGTATTCACTTGCGACTGAATTTCTGACCAAATCGTTGGCAAGTTTTTTGAAAGACTTGCTAGCTGATTTGGCTAAGTAGGAACTACTGACAAATTCTATTGAATCTGATGTACAATCACTGGTGGCTGAACCACAGGTGGTTGGACAGTAGATGGTTGTACCGAATTTGAGACATTAACTGAGGAACCGACTGTTGAACACTAGAATCTCTAGCCTAAATCAACGTGTTTTGGATGGCGGCAGATAATTCATGAAAACGAGCGTTGTCACGGGCAAAAAGCTCATCAAAGCAAGTGTCCGAATCTTTGTTTTGGGCTTTGAATGCTTCAAGTTCAAACTTCATCATTGCTTGCAAAGTCTCCAACAGTGTTGACATATCTGTTGGGTTAGCAGCAGAACTCCCAATTAGCTAAGGAATTTCTTCCTCATGCTCCTCTTCACCAGTAGAAGTATTCTCTGAGTTCTTTGGCTTGGGAGGCATATCGCAATCCTTTTTAGCACCTCCTGGTCCCACCGGGCGTGCCAAAATATGTTCGTCCAATAAATTGACTTTATTTAGCCAATTAGAATTAGCGTGTGTTGCGGGCGTGCCAGAACGGTTCAATCGGCTCAAAGAGAGTAGTGGTTAGTCGAACACAATATATTGGATCAGGCGGGTGACTAGTGAGAGGGAATACCAAACTCACTATTGAGTTCTTTTTGCCTCAACAAAGAAGACTTTAGTTCGTTCAAAAGTATTGCAAAACTAAATTGTAGAAAGGAGGGATATAGAAATTGAAGGAGATGTAGAGAAATAGGGTGATTAGAAAATGTAGAGAGCAAGAAATACTAGGGAGATATAGAGTTAGAGAGAAACAAATATATTCTGAAAAATATAAGAGATAAATTCCAGTTGTTGCAAGTTTATGAATTGGTTGTGGAACCCTTTACACAGTTCCATACATCACTTATTTATAGAAGAGAATTAACAACTTTCCTAAAAACATGAAACAAGATAAAAATGAATAGCTTAATAAAGAAGATAAAAACAAATTGGCAAATTGATGCACATCCAAATCTTCAAGTGTCTTCAAATCTCACTAATCTAGTCTCTTGATCCAAGCTTCCATTAGAGGTACGATTTGTCCTTGAGAATAGTTATTTCTCAAATCTCATTGAATGAGGACTCTTTTTAGTATTATCTTCTTAACAAAACAGTCTCACTTGATATATATTTCGAGCAAAGCTTATCTTTATCAAGCTAAAACTATCCAAGAAAGCTCTTTGACCTTGAATATGAAAAGTCCATGTATATGTGTCTTTGATTTATTCCTTCTTGATATACATATATATTTAGACAGCCTACCATGTATGCACATCCTTTAATTAAGAATTCCAATAAAATTGCACTTTTTAAAAATAGGCTGCCACATGGCACTACTTTTGGGTGCCAACACATTGTTTTTTCAAACAAAGACTAAATACTTTTAAGAGTAGTTGCATACACACACATGCATTGAAGGTAAAGCAACTGGCTGGTGACTGTAGGGTTAGAGTTTGGACTAGCTTGGTTACTTTGTACTCTTATTCTATCTAGTGGATTGTTTCATCTCTAAATTAAGTCTCTATTTTTTTTTCCTGTCTATGCTTTTCACATTAAAAGTTTGATATATATGTATATGTGCTGGCTTCTTACATTTCAGCTGATGGAAAGGGAAATGAATGGTGCAGCGAACGCCATTTAGTTTGTACTTGAACAAGAACTGCAAAGACTACTTTCTGATTGTGCATATACAAGGATTCTCTAGATAATAATTTGATATATATATATATATATTCGGTTAACATTTGGATAGTGTGATTTATCTATGAAACAACGTTCTTGCCGATTCATACATGGTCGTGTGTGGTTTCACTCCATCCTTGAGCACTGGACACCGGTCGCTGCTCATCACTAGTGCAGTCAGAATGACCCAACTTACACAGTGATCTTCAATGTTCAAATTAACCATATGAACAAGCCTCTTGTTTTTCTTGAGAGAGTATTCACATACTGATCCGAAGAAGTCATTCAACCTTTACAGTTTGTTGCTGCTTTTGAAATCGTAAACACAAACCATGAACAACTTCAAAACCACATCCAACTCCAAATATGTATTGTCTCATTGAGTGTGTGCAAGACCAACTCTTCCAATAGGCGCCAAAAGGAAACAATTAAGGCCCTGTTATAGTTGTCTTGTGTAACCAATTATTAGTTTAAAACTCTCCCCCAAGCCTCTAAGACCATATGATCTCCATTAAGTCACATAATTCTTTAAATGGGTTCTGCTCTCACACTCTGTCATTCTCTCAGTATGACATAAAATTTACCGCTTTCACGCTCCCGCTTTGTGTGACTTATATAAGTCTCCACACTAACAATAATTCTTTTAAATGGGTGTCGCTCTCGTGTTCTGCCATTATCTCTGTATGACATAGAATTTGTCGCTTTCGTACTTCCGCTTTGTGTGACTTATATAGGTCTCGACACCAACACATTTGTTTTGTGACTTATACAGTACTCCACACCCACACATTTGTTGATCTTAATACTAAAGTTGACAGGATAGGACTCGAAACTAGTTCTAGTACTCGGATTGATTTAGTTTTATTTTTATTTTTTATTTATCTATTTTATTCACACTAAAGTTGGTCCTTGGAATCAGTACTTTATTGAAATATGGCCCTTACAAAATCCCTCCAAATGGTCAAAAGTACCAAGGATGTGAAATAAATCAATAATCAATTAAATTTTAATTTGATTCCAACGGGTATACTAAAGAATAATACATTTCTGCACTTGAGAGAGAATAATTTAGGCCTAACGTTAAGAAACTCCTGTTGGTCCATTTCTAGGTTAGATACATAATACATCATTGAAAGGATTCTTTCCTCACTGCCCAGAAATGATGAAACAGACTTGGATGAATAGGATAAATATCTGGGTGAAGCTTTAAAACCAATGAAGAACAAAACAGAATATGGTCTCTCTCATTAGCTCAACAGAAATAACATGTGGGATAAATTTGACTATAAATATTTTAAAACACTTAAACTAAAACATATATATATATATATATATATATATATATATATATATATAAGTTATGATATAAACTTCGACCCATGATATAATTAACTGTAACCATATCGAAAATTTCAACATACAAACAACATGCGCTTTAGTCGATGAGTTTTGTATATCCAAAATCTAGTGACAATAAGTGAAAAGGACATTAGTCATGTCATTATTAAGATAACTTCTTCATATATGTAGAAGAATCACCAGAATGTTGAAAATAACTTTAAAAACCTTAAAAGCCATTTTAAAATATATAAAAAAAAAAAAAATGGAGGAGAGATGACGGAACTGTCAAACGTTATCTGGCCAAAACTCCCTGAAAAAGGCCTGTTCGAATTCCTTCTCCTTTAGGCGCTCTTCAAACTCCTGCATCTTTTTCAACCTTTTAGAAATGGTCTTTGCTTTATTTTTGGAAGGCACCTGATATAAGATGTGACATCAGTAGAGACACACAGAAGGCAAAGCAGAATGGATTTCCTTTTAGGTACTAACCATGTAGACAATGAAGGAAAATCAACAATGCAGACATGTCATAACTCATCTAAACTGAAATGACTGGATGGCCAATTCCTGGATCAGAATAAAGTTATATGCTAAAGTTTTATCTAGTTGCAATAGAGCAGTGCTATTAAAGGGCTCTCGGCAATAAAAATTCCCAAAAATTCTTTTGTGTGTCTCTCTAGTACTTTCATACATAATCTTTACAAGAGATGGAATTTTGTGTCTCAATTGTCCTTTTGAACCATTCTGTCATCTTAGTCCTTTTCTGTGTGTCACTTCCTACCAAAGGCTTTCAATGCTTTAACTAGAAAGGTCATTAACTGATGCTGGTCCAGCACTTCTGTATATGTGGGGTGCTTTTCTTAACTTGCACTGACAGCTGAATTCTCTAATCAGTCCTCCCTTCCGAGGGGTTCAATTTACCTTGTTTCATAGTTTAGTAAATCTCTCACATTTTTCATAGTTTTTTAAGAACTTACCTAAGCTCTCTAGCTATGTCCATTGCCTATTAATATACATATATATGCATGTAAAGATATAATAAATAAACAGGTAAAACAAATATTCAAGATTTTCGCAAGTGCTAATGAAACTTACTTTGTCATTTTTCCCATCAGAAGCAGGCTTGTCAAGATTTTCTGAACGTTGTGGTATCTTCTTCACTTTATCCGCACCCAACCCTCGCTTATTCTTCTTCAAATAAGCCTGTATAGGCTCTAGTCTCCCCTGTTTGCACCATGAATTGATTAATTACATTCACATAGAATTACAAGCAAATTGAGGTTAAAAGGACAATGCAAAGCGAATCAAAATAGAGAATAGCCCACTATATATAGATGCAGGAAGAATAAAAAATTTATATCCTCCAACCAGTAGTAAGGAGTAGCTTCTAATAACTTGATGGACCATATTATTCTCGTATCCAAATTTATGTCCAACCAAAATTTACCATATAATAGTCCAAGTTCTATAGATCACTGCATTTAACATGCCTTCAGCATCATAATCCAACTTACAGAAGAGACTTTCTTCTACCAGAACACAATTCTCTAAAAAAAAGGTAAAAAAAGCAAGATAGGAAGTCGAAAACAACACTTCAAAGGTACTTTCTGATAGGATTACAAAGCTAGTTCACCATCAAAGTAATGCAAAAAGATTTGAAACAACTTAATTTTATTGCTTTCTCACTCAATGTCAAGTCAGTTCATGTAATTAATTGGGGCGTAAAGCAATTTATATGGTAAAGGCCCGAATTTTGTTTCGGTCTGGGTCTCGGTTTTGACCCAAAAAATGGGTTGTGTGATTTTTTGACCAATTTTGTTTTCTTTCTCTTGAGGGTCTTGGACCCTGTTTAGGACTACCTTGTAGCCCAATATATAAGGGCATTTAGGGTTTGGAGACTGAAAACTACAGGAAAGAGAGCGAGAGTTGAGGTTTGGGGGTTGAACCACATAAATCGTTGTATTCTGCGTGTGGTGCATGTTTATTATTGAGTCAGTTTCTTGATTTGTTCTTGGTTCACGGTGTTTGTCGTAACAGGATACCTTTGTGAAAACACCACATGCAAGATTCTTTTAGGGATCATTATCCACCTTGTGGACTGCTCGGGTTTTTGTTTGGTTCATGTAACAACTTTATCCATTAGGTAATGTCTGGGGCAGCTTCTAGAACCAACAGTCCTTAAGGCCTTTGGAAAAGCAGCTTCACTAAAAAGAGTTTAAAATAAAAAAGATGTTTGGTCAGGAAATTCTTTAAAAGTCAGTTAACTATTCGGATAATTTTCAGTTGACAATATTATTCAACACCTATGTTGCATTTAACATATATAATCACCAGAGCTTCTCGCACTTCTTGCTCTAGTATGCTAAACAATATCAACACGAAACCAGACTACTTGTACTTAACATAGGAAAGAACTTGCATGCATTTAGTTCTCTCTCTCCCCAGTCATACACAGTCACTTCCGCTTCTTCCATTCCATTCTCATTTTTCCCTGTTACATCTCACAGAAACTGCATCTCATCCTTTGTATAGAAGAACTGACCCATTAATGTCAGAAGCCTCTTGAATACCATCTTATTCAATCTTAGCAGCAATAATGGCTTATCAGTATTTTTCTTCCAAGAAGATTGTTCAGAACAATTGTGATCACAGACGTGTTGGGGCAATCCATTCACAACAAAGATGTAAATAACTGTGATACTTTACATTAGGATGAAGCAGGGATGGCTTTGTGGCTTTAACCTTCCTTATCTGGCAAGATCACTTTGCTTTCAACTTTAGTGAGGCATTTCATTAATTATTTATAAATTATTTATAAAGGTATAAAGGGGATCAAGACTATTTTGTGTTTATTGAAGAAGTTTCTTTAAGGGTTTTATTTTCCATGTTTTTTCTGTTGTGTTGCTGGGGTATGTTTATACATTAGATTTTTTGATCCAAAATCGGACAAAATGAGGTCACCATTCTCATCTATGAGGTTTTCAGGTTGAAGATCTCTATGTAACACACCATAGGCGTCCAAAAGCTGATTGAGTCACAGAGTGTCAATGATGGTGCTGATGGCAGCAAAATCACTTTAATCTGATTGAGTCGCAGAGTGTCAATGATGGTGCTGATGGCAGCAAAATCACTTTGATCCACATGACAATGGCATCCTTTGGGACTTTTCTGGCATCATCATCATCGGATCTGGTATTTTGGATTACGTCAGATTTGGAATACCTTCCTTTTGACTGCTGTATGATCACCAAATATAGGGGTGACATCGTTTTACTTAAAATTTGTCATTAAGTACAACACCTACTTTGCGAAAAAAAACCTTTTCCAAAAGCTACTCTCACTGGCTCGGTTCAACGGATTTCTAATGAATTTAGCTCCGCTTAAAGGTCCTTTTGCTTCATCCCGCCTAATATCCATACTTCTTTAAAAGGACTTCTGATTCTGAGCCTCTAAAAAAACTCCTCAAAATATCACCTTAATGTGCGATGCCTCATCTTATTCTGCAATTTCATCTTCTCCACAAGTAATTTCTCTTTCCTCCCCACCCTCAGAAGAAAAAAGGGGAGGGGTGGAGAAAGAAACAAAGCAGTATGTTGCATGTATATTGAACATCCCAGACTCAAGTAGATGAAAATCAATGGCATTTACAAAATCAAGAACATCAAAAGCACTAGTAACAAACTAACGAACAGAGATAAATTGTTGGTAAGATGAGGGATCTTTCAGATTGATTCTATGGAAGAATTATGAAATTCTGCAATTAGTTTACACTACCCATATATGGACTACAAGTATAAATGAAGACAAAAATGAAGCCCGGTAATAGGTAAGTATGACAACAAGTAAAGCTTCAAGAGAAGGGAAGAATTTAATCAGCTGTGTCAATCATAGTCATGCAATCCATTTATGGGGGCATTTCCTTTTCCTTGTTGAAACACAACATACTGATACCACAGTAGTGGGTATACTGTTTCGAATTTGCCATTACAGTATCATATCTATCTTGAAACATGTATGTGAAACAAATACTGAAGTATACTTAAAGTCGTAATGTACAATTACCTTCAATGTTTTCAAATACTCCTAATTTTTTTTTATCCTTTCAATGACTTTTGAGTTTTGGTGAATAGTCAAAAAAGCTTTCAAAGTTAAAACTTGAAAGTAAATATACTATATGAGAGAGGGAGAGAGAGAGAGGAAAGATCTTTAGTTTGTGCTAATAGATTATATCTTCTTGTATCATTATAATCAGAATGACAAGTTTATCAGAAAAACAAATAGAAAATTGTGTGTGTGTGTGTGTGTGTGTGTGTGTGAGAGAGAGAGAGAGAGAGAGAGAGAGAGATGGACATCAGATAGTTATGTGCCCTACCACCATGCAAAAATTTGAAGGCTGGTGAAACACTTGCCAAAGGAAAAAGTATAAATGCACAGGCTCTCACGTTCTTTCATGAAAAGAAGCCTAAGTTGCTCAAATTCAAAAAAAGAACCTATTCTTTGCTTCACAATACGGTCAGACAATCTAGTCTGCCTAGAAAGGCCAAAACATGACAAAAATACGCTGGAACAGCTGAAATTGCCAGAAATTTGAGCATAACTTATCTGCTCCATTTTTCAAGTGAGCACTGTATCTCTTTTGCACCGTCTGGAAAGGAAATAAATTCATACTTATGGTGTAAATAAAAGTAGAATAATGAACAAAGGAAGTGAAAAGAAGATGGTGGTTATCAAAGGTAAATAGACCTCGTAATTGAAGTGCAGGACCATTACATTTTGAAATAAGAATTGGACGAAAGAAATTTGAACATAATGAATTGTGTAACAACTGCTCAGGACATGAAGTAGGAGAATTGTGAAAATTATATCTAGGTGGAGCTAACCAGAGATAAAAAGGTGTATTGAGTGGATTTTCAAGCAAAATGCTTATTCTGTAGGATCCTCATACTATGGGGCATTTTTTTACAATAGAGCATGAAATGACAGAGGTGGAGCTTCTTAAGTATGTTTTGTTCAATTTCATACCACAATAAAGTTCATATATATTCTGCCAACAAGCCCCTTTCCCATGGTTGGATAACCATGAGAGACCAAGAGTTTATACATCAGATATGTTCCTATTCCTCTGGAATGCATTAATTACTCCATCAATCATTTGCCTTTGGCAAAAGAGTCTATGGATTATAAGCCAGTTATGCTGGAGTCTGGTCTTACTGGGAAGACTTTCAGACCTTAGACCTTTTTTTTTTTTCTTGGAAAGGTTGCAAACATTAACCGTAACAAAACCTTTGTCGAGATTCCTACAGAAACCCCTAGCCCTAGTTCTGTTTCGTGTGAAATAGGAAACAAAAATTTGTAAAGAGACAGCACTAATAGAGTAAATGAGACGAAATATGAAGGGAAAAATAATGAAAGCTCTTGAACTACAGATGAAGTGGAAGCTAAAGAGAAACTATCAAGGCACTCTAGCTTGAATTACTTTTAAGGCAAAACTTGAGAGCAGCTTAATTTAAAAAATTACTATTAAGGCAAAACTTGAGAGATGCTTAATTTAAAAGAAGAGATAAAATACAAATTTGTTTTATCAAATTTCTTATGTTCCTATCTATAATTAAAGAGGGTATCAGACCATGCTCTAATGAAGGTCACCATCCATCCTCAGACGAAGGGCAAGAAACCATTAATTTTTTTTGTTAGCTGATCAAGAGTAGTTTCTACCCACTGTTCAGAGGGTTTGGAATGTTTGAGCTGGTGGAAAATTTGAAGTTAGTCAAGCAAGAACTTAAGGCCTTGAACAAAAGAAGCTTTCATGAACTTCCATCTAGAGCCAAATAAGCTAGGGAAGACTTATACAACATTCAGGTAGAGATTGACAGTAACCCCAACTCCTAAGCTTAGAGATGGAGAACAACAGCTTTTACAAATTAGCAAGGCTGAGGAACGTTTTTATAAGCAAAATCTAGGATAAAATGGTTGCAGCTGGGGGGGACCAGAATTCAGCATTTTTCTTCAAATCTATGAACCAAAGGAAGCATTCAAATCAAATTATGTGCATCCTTGAAAGATGGTACCATCATTCAGTCAGTTCCCTTCTCACATCCAAGTTTGAAGTTGTCAATTACATTCAAAAGCTTTATACTAACTCAATTAGTAGTAACTAGGTTGATTCAGTGAAGCAGTTCATAGCTAATGCTACATCTGAAGAACAGGACAATGGTTAAGGATACCATTTTTTCTCTCAAGAATGGGAAGGCCTCAGGTCCAGATGGCTTTAATGCCAAATTCTTTAAGAGGTCATGGGACTTTATAGGATTTGATTTCCGTAAGGGTATTCAGTCCTCTTCCAATTCCTTGTGAGGTTAATTCTATTTCTATTTCCTTGGTTCCTAAGATCTCTGGTTGTTCATCTATTAGCTATTTCCGTCCAATTTCTTGTTGAAATACTAACAGAATTAAGCCAATGCTCCATTTTTTGACATTCAAGCCCAAACTGCCTTCATAAAAGATAGAAAAATCACTGACAACATCTTTCTCTCTCAAGAACTCTTCAGGAATTGTCATAAGAACTCCAAGCCTCCTAGATGCCAGTGAACACCAACTAAATATCGACTAAGAGAACTACTCACAACTACAAGCAACGATCCCACTGATGGCTATTATTAGGAGGGCTTGACTTATATAATAGCAAGCTTGAATTGCTTCTTATAAGAGGTAACAGAAGGGGATCCGCATCAGAGGGAATATGGGTAGCTTAAGGGTTGGTTTAAAGCTCCATTAGAGCTCCATTAAAGTGAATATCCAGACGGTTTATGATACTATTTAGTGGTACTTTGTTTTATCTACTTTGTTTGCTCTGAACTTTCCCCAAAATTTTGCAATATCAATGTAGAGTTGAATGGTTATTTTAGGAGCATGAGGAGTTTGAGGCAAGGTGATCCCCTCTCACCTTACCTCTTGTCTTATCCATGGATGTGTCCCTGGTATAATTGCTCATAATATAGCCCAAGGCCCTTTCAGATATCACTGGAGATGTCAAAAAGAGAAAATTTCACATTTATGTTTCACAACTGACTTACTGTTATTTGTTGCAAGTGACCCTCAGTCAGTTCCAACTTTTAAATGTTTCTCTTCAGGTTTTCAGCAGCATGACAAGCCTCAATCCTAATAGCAAGAACAGATGAGTCTTCATGTCAAGAAAATGACTCAGATGCTGATGCTATTACGTAGATTCTTAATTTCCAGAAAGAAGCCTTGCCTATTAAATACCTAGCAGTGCCTCTAATCACTTCAAGGTTGAAATATGAAGATTGAAAATCTCTGGTTAGTAGGATTACTTATAGAGTTAATCAATGGACCAACAGGTATCTATCCTTTGTAAATATTTGTGTCCCTCCAACTTAAAATTCAAACCCCTTTGTAAGTAAATCTTATTTTTCAACATTTTTTTTTTTTTTTATAAGTAAAAATTCATTAAAAGACGCTCAAAGGGGAGCGAACCAGAGGAACAACAAAAAACAGCCAACTATAGTTTTAAGCTATCTAGAAAGTCCACTACTTGACCATCCGATGTACAATTTTTTCCGTATACCCAAAAAAATAAAAGAGAGAAAATATTGTATTTGAGAGACCAAATAGAAGACTCCACATCCTCAAAGCGCCTCCTATTTCTCTCTTGCCACAAACCCCACCATAAACAAAGGGGAGTGACCCTCCAAGCATCCCTGGCTCGGCTATCCACTGTACACCTCTCCAAGCCTCAATCATATCCTTCGTGGATCTAGGAAACACCCAGTCCATACCAAACGCAACCAAGAACATGGACCAAACGTCCCTTGTCACTGTGCAGTGAAGAAGAAGATGATTCACCGTTTCCTCTGACCTCTTGCACATGCAACACCAATTTATCATAAAACGGCCTCTTCTCCTGAGGTTGTCAATGGTAAGAATCTTTTCCAAGATAGCTGTCCAAGTGAAGAAGGCCACCTTCAGAGGGGCCTTTATTCTCCAAATAGCCTTCCAAGGAAAGGTGGGACTCGTGAAGTCCGAGAGGAGTCTATAGTAGGAACGAACCTCAAATGTTCCCCTCTTGGATCCCGTCCACACTATCTCGTCCATCCCCTCTCCCTTGATCACATGACTATACAAAGTGGTTAGCAACTCTGCTACCTCTAAAATTGGCCGATTGTTGTCACACACACTTAACTAAAGAACCATTAAAAATTCTCTCTTTAAAAAATGTAATAAGGTTATCAAATGTTATTAAAAATCACCTGCAGAATTTAATTATACATTAATTACCAAAAAAAAATTATTCAACTATCTCACCCATAGATTAAATAAACTCCAAGTGTGATAGGGTATGACAGACCCAAACTGTTGCCAATATTAAAGAGGTTTATGAGAACAAATTCAAGAAGACTCTGAATATCACCTTCAACACTCTATTTTCCAGGACAACAGGTAGGGTGGTAAATTATACCGTCAGTTCAAGTTCTGTTTGTCACAAGCACGCTTAACATAATGCATCAACTAACATGAGCTGAACTTGAGTCAAAAACTTGTGCTCATTAGTTAAATAAGAGAAGCTCAATCAACCACCAATTTGGCTCAAGGGAAGCTCGGACCTACATATGTAATATGACTAATAGCACAATGACAACAACTTCAGATCATATTTAATAGGCTGTTTCACAATTTTCTATTATCTCAGTGTCCTCTATCTATTTTTTTTTTGGACAAGTGTCCTCCTCTATCTATTTGAATTTCATATTGCCTAAGAGTCTAATAATATTGAGGGTGGACCTTGGTGCATCAGTAAAGTTGCTCCATTGTGACCTGGAGGTCACGGGTTTGAAACACGGAAACAACCTCTCTGCATGCAGAGGTAAGGCTGTGTACATCTGACCCTCCCCAAACCCCGCAATGGCGGAAGCCTCCTGCACTGGGCTAGTCCTTTTTTTTGGTCTAATATTATGAAAGTGCATTAGATCATACCCTAAGGCTCTAATAAGTCAAAGTGTGGGCAGTGAGTTTGACCTAGAGGAAGGAGGGGGGTGAATAGGTCTTATAGATATTTTTCAACTTTCAACTAACTTCTCAATTTCAGTTATTTTAATTTAAATTCCAGTTAGTTATTTTGTGAGGATTGATTCTCCAATTCCAATTAGCTTTTAATCTCAATCAATTAAATCACAAATAAGCATAAAAAGGAAAGAAGGTAGAGTAGAGAAGAATGAAGACGCATGTTTTTTTAAGTGGAAAACCCTAGAAAAGGAAAAAGCATGCAACCTAGTCCAGTCAAGCACAATCCACTATCAAGAAAGAGATTACAACTAGGTTCACAGTTAACTCACCCTAAAACCCCTAGATACCTCTAGACATGGATGACGCCAAACTTTCCCCCAAAAATCTCCAGGCTGTTTGTCCATTCGTCTACATCATCTGCTACTCACGAATCAATTTCTCTACCTATCTCTGCTTTGTTATCCGGTTGAATAGGATTAGATTGATAATCTGCTCCTCGTAGAGAATTCAATCACAGACAGATAATCATTGGAAAAACTTAGATTGAATAATCTCACGAATTCTCTCTCTAGGACTTTTCTCTCTCTAAAATATGACATAGCAACATGGAGCATACATGACATAAATTTGAACTCAAATGCATTTGCAAAATTGTTCTATGATCAGTTTTCTTCTAGATGGAAAGAATATTTCTCAACAGATCAGAGTTACTTTTCGCATGTACTACTAGCTACATATGCAACAAATGACAACAACCATGGTTGTGACTATATGGGAAACTGAACTAACAAGTTTTTAAATTTACCAAAAAGAGATCATGGAACGTATCAAAGCAGTTCCTGTATGCTGGCAGAGTTAATACAATACTGTAGAAGGATAGATTAACTCTGGAATTCTATGCAATGACTTGGAATAGTGACTTTGAGGAAAAGGCTGGAAAACACACACACACACAAATTAACTCAATGACATAAAAGATAAGGGACATCCTATATAATGAATATCATTAGCAGCCAAATTATAACAGAATGCAAGAACGTAAAAAGCAGACAATGAATTATGCAATTAGAGAAGAAAACGATCACATGATGAATGCACTAATAGTTTCAAACTCATTAACAGAACATTTATGTAGTACAAAAATTAAATACCATAAACAGTTGTAAAAACTGATTTGAATGAAGATGTAAAAATAGCAATAAGGTTCGATAAATGAAGAAATAATGGATTTAGAGATAGAAAGGGGCTAGGGCACCTGCTCAGAGATACCTAGACCGGTTCCTTCTTTCCAACCGTGCTTCTTCAGAAGCTGTGAAAATCCAATCATATGCCAACAGTCAATATCGTCCCACTCATATGACCGAACAACAAATAGATGGAAAACACATACACACGTTATATGTAAATAGATGTATGCATGTTAGTACAGGAACAGAGCCATGTAGTGACGAGTGAGGGTGGCCGCCACTACTCAATTTTTTTATTTCTATTGCATTTCTAAAATTTTGTCAAAATCCTAATAATGGCTCACTAAATTTTTAATAGAACTTCTTACAAATACTAGTCCCAGGACCCGCCACAGCGATTCCCTCTGTCTCTCTCTCTCTCTCTCCCTTTAAACTTCATAATATGTCGGACTTCTTGGATATGGGTTGACCACAAATTTTCTAAAATTGTCTTTAATTATCATCTTGGTCTAAAAAAAAAATCTAAAGATTAATCATATTAAATTTGTGAGTTCCCAATTTCTATTTTTCTTTCTAAATTAGAAATTTAACTGAGTATACACGATTCTTGCTTAGAATTCCATTCATTTGATTAGCTTTCAATATTTTAGCTTGATAATAATAGAAATTGGAGTTTTTGCCGAAAAACCAATTGAAATGGAAGTATGAGAATTTTTTTAATGAAAATACTATTAAGTTATTCTTTTGATTATTGATTATTATGGTAGCTTGAATTTTTTTTATCTTATTATTGTTCAAGACTGCCCCCTCTCAAATCATTTTCTGCCACCATCACTGTGTATGTAATTCCATATAATTAAAGAAGTAAACAAAACCCTAACCTAGGCAGTATACATATATAAATGTGGGTGTAATTCCAGATAATTAAAGAAGTAAACAAAACCATAACCTATGCAGTATATATATAAATATATATATATATGTGTGTAATTCCAGATAATTAAAGAAGTAAGCAAAACCCTAACCTAGGCAGTATATATATACACACGCACAAACACGTAGAGAGAGAAAAGGAAAAGGAGATAGGAAACCTGAAAACCAATATTAGAGGAGTCGATGGGTGTAGTAGATGAAGTCGAAGCCACAGGTTCACTGCCAGCCCCAACCCCAACCCCACGAAATGCCTCAATTTCTCTCATGTCCTTTCCTTTCAATTCAAACACCTTTCCCTTTCCCTTCGTCACCTGACCTTTTCCGTTGTAGTATGATAAAACGATTCAAATTGAAACAAGAAAAATTATATCTGTCAGTGTTTGGGTGAAGAGTCCTTTTCCGGCTTCTCGGAACTCCGTTCAACTGTAACGTGATGATGGGTAATTATCCCAATAAGGCTCAGACCGTCTTAATGAGCGTTTTGACTCTTTGACTTCGAGCCAAGTCATACGGAGCGGAGAGATTATTAGACAGTCCCGTAAGTCTGGTTCCGACCAGAAAAGAAAAGAGGAAAGGAAAGAATAACATTATTAGTTACCATAAAAATAAAAAAATTAAAAAAATTCTAACATGCATTTATGTTATGATAAATTATAAAGTAAAATTTTTTATTGAATTCTTGTTTGATTTAGAAAAGAAAAAAAATAATTTTAAAATTTACTACCATATCCTTCTGTGTTTATATTACAAGATATATCAAAATGTCTTTTAAATTTTGTTATTTTAAATGTTATGATTATTTTCGATATTATAAAAGATTTATTTATTCTTATCATTTCTCACCAAATCACTCTTTATCTTTTCTTTTCTCTTCAGGGATGACAACAGGGCGGGTATGCCAAAATCCTACCCCGCCCCATCAAGAAAATATAAAATTCATCTCCCGTTAAGAACCCTAACGGACTTGTGGTAAGCATACCACTACCGCCCCATTTAGAGAAAGAGATGAATAACAAAAATCTTTAAAATTCTTTACTTTATTTGCTTTGAATTTGATGTTTGCGTTAAATATACCCAAAGGATGATACAACACTCCTACAGTCAAAACCCCAATATATAAGATCAAAGAAAATGACACAAACATATATACATATGTAGATGGAGATGGAAACGGTTTTGGTCTTCAAAAAATTTTTTTATTATAGATCTATTATGTACACAAGATAGAGTTCTCTTTTAGCCATAAAATAGAGAGAGGAATAGAGCAGAACAAGGTAACCTAGTAACTGCCATATATCTAGTATACTATATTTATATAAGTAATATAATTTGATTAGTGACCATTAGATTAAATATAACAACCACTAAACAAACTCACTTACCTCTTTTATTAAAACCACAAAACCACTTTCTTTATGTTTTAATTTTAGAATATTAATATTACATTAATGCCTTTCCTAATCTAAAATAAAAAATTGTATGCTTTCTTTTCTTTTTTTTTCTAAGACGAAGGCCGGCCACCGTCTTCTTCTTCATCGTCTCAGTTTTCATTATTCTCGACTCCTTACCAACGTAAGTAACTATTTTCTACACACACATATGTATATACAGGTAGAGCTTGCTTCCTTTAAGCATTAACTTATTTCTATTGGTATCTATCTATTTAATATGAAGCGAGGGTAAGCCCCAGGGAGTGATAAAAGCGGTTGGTCTCATCTTATCTCCTTGCCCCAGGCCAATTGTTTGCTTTCCAAGAATTAGTAACTTCAGGGTAAAGTACGAGCCTGTGCCCTTCCCTCTCATCTTGGTGCCGTAAATTTATACCATGGTACTAGTGGGTCAAGATTGGCTTGTAATACAGAACCTATATAGGCAGGAGTAGGTAGATATATATATGTATGTATGTATTTTTCCAAACACTCAAACGGGTTTCATAGTTTAAACTGGACATAATTCCATAGTCTAAAGCAAGGATCCCTGTTCAAAGTTTCAATCAAACTCCAACGAATAATCTTCAAGAGCTTGCTAATGATGTTATGTATTGATTTGTAAAATATTTTAATACCAAAGAAATTCTCTTTTTAGGTTTTTAATCATATAGTCTGATACCTGTCCTTCCTTAACTATCAGTTTCACCTCAAATTGTTGGCTTTCAAATCATGCATTTTTGTATTTTTTTTTATGTGTGTGTGGTTTTAAATATCTTGGTAACCAAACCCCGTTACACGGTATTTTTCATTAATTTTTAGCTTTTGTGTTTGGCATACTTCCTGGTGGCAAAATGTTTCTCATCTAATTATTTCTTCAAAATAAGTAGTTTTGAATGTGTTCACTAATGTTGATGTTAATTGCTCTCTGGAGATGAACAATACAGTCGAGCACATATCTGTATAATGCTCAAAAAATTTAAAACATTTCCATCAAGAATGGTCCTTTTGGTGTATGAGGTTAATGATTTCTCATCGTTTGCAACATTCTCTTAGTCTGGATACTCTATCTGCTATTTTCATATATCAAATTTGACTTTTCACACTCCTTTTGTTACTTGGAGATGTGTAAGATGATCCAATTAATTTTTTAAAGTTAAATTTGCTTCTAATGCTTGTCCTTTTTCTGTAGGAAGAGTGACACAAGAAAGTGTAATATATAGCTTTGACACTCTTTGATCGACCTTCTTAGTGGAAAACACATTCCCCCTGGCCACATATGTATTTATCTCTTTTCTAGTAACTTCCAAATGAAAACAACTTACATGTGCTCTGCAGTTTTATTTTTTATTTTCTTGATAATGACATGAACTTTCAATTTAGTGCACCTCCAACATTTTTTACATGTAAGAGATTTTATCCACAACTTACACTGTTTGCTCTCCATCACCATTACTCTCTCTCTCTCTCTCTATATATATATATTGTGACATATAAATTTGTAATTGGCATATTTCGGTGATCAAAACCTGAATGATCGAGTTGTAAGTTTCATGATATTTTATGTAACCGATCATCGATATCTTCGAGCTGACACTCAAGTGCATGAAAGTTCTATTTTGGTATTCAACTTCTTTTCCAAGTAGAATTAGGACTTCCTTGCCTATATATATGTATTCATATTTTCTCTACAAAGAGAGCCCTAAAAAATTAATATTTTAGAGAGAGAGAAAGTATATACAGTATAATTAGGGTTATATATTTTTAAGAACACACATCCATACTACACGAGTGATTTTTAGGATGGTGTTCTACTTCTGATTAGCTGCTCAGAGACTGCATCAAATCTATTTGCTGACCAGAACATTGGATTGAAGGTTCTTCGCTTGCTTGCTTGCTGAGGAAGAAAGGTGACCAGATTGCACTACGAAGGGAACAAAATACTTGCTGAGTATTTTGGTTCTTCCAGCAACCTTTCTGCAAGGGTGGTGACGTTAGCCGGAAGTCTGCAGCAGTTGGACGTGTTGTCGCAATCATAAGCCTGAGGTGTTCCGCATCAGATCCTTGACAGAGTGAAGAGGGGTGTGAGACTGAGACAGAGTCTGTTGTACTTTGCTTCATCATAGTGAATTGGTTCCCTGAGGTGTGCCGCCTCCCTCCGTGGTTTTTCCCGCCTTGGGTTTCCACGTATATCTGGTGCATTCTTTTCTTTTCTTGCACTTTATTTATTTGCTTGCTTTAATTGTTTAATTAATTGGAATTAAAATTGAATTAATTAAAAATTAAGCAAACGAGCAAGTGATCCTATTCACCCCCCCTCTAGGTTCTAAAATACTTTTTGCAACCGCTTCCGCACCGCGCAACTCACAATTGGTATCAGAGCAGTGTTCTCTAATTTGTGAGTAGTTCCTTGCGAAATTTTTTAATTAAAATTTATTTTTGTTTTCAAAAATTACTATGGAATCTAGTATGAAAGAGGGTGGATCGATTCAGCGAACTCCTTTGTTTGATGGTTCAAATTATACTTTCTGGAAGTCTCGCATGAAAGCCTTTTTAAAATCTCAAGGAGAGAGAGTTTGGATGGCTATAGAGAATGGCTATAAAATTCCTACCATTACAACTGGTGATGGTGATGCTGTTGTGACTGTAGAAAAGGATAAGGCAACATGGTCTAATGCTGAACATGAAGATGCAAATAATAACAACAAGGGTTTATATGCTATATTTAATTCTGTTGTTCCTTCTGAATTTGCTAGAATTTTTGCGTGTTCCACTTCGAAAGAAGCATGGAATATTTTACAGGTAACTCATGAGGGTACCACCAAGGTAAGGAGATCTAAGCTATAAATGCTTGCTACTAAATTTGAAACAATTAGAATGGATGAAGATGAGATGTTTTCTGATTTTTATTCTAGGCTTAATGATATTGTTCAAAGTAGTGCTAACCTTGGAGAGAAAATTCCTTCTTTTCAGATTATTAGAAAAATCATGAGATCATTGCCTGATAGGTTCCAAGCTAAGTTGGAAGCCTTAGATGAAAGCAGAGATGTAGATTCTATGGAGGTGGCTGAGTTAGTTGGATCAATTCAAACTTTTGAGATGAAATATCCAAAGCTTCAGAAATCAAAAAATTTGGCTTTAAAAACATCAAAGACTACAAAGTCTTCAAGTTTGTCAAATTGTTCAAATTCTTCAAAATCTGAAATTGAAAAAATTGAAAGGTTTGAAAATGATTCAGATAATGATGTTGCACTCCTTGCTAGGAAATTTAGAAAGATTCTTGAATATGAAAAAGGTAAAAATTTGAGAAAAGAAAATCCTTCTAAATTCCGGAATCAAAGCTCATCATCCAAAGGTAAGGAAAGGAAAGAGAAAGAAGAGGACTCTAAGGAAATTGAGGTTACATGTTGGACATGTGGTGGTAAAGGACACACATCTAATCAATGTCCAAGTCCTAAGAAAAATAGCTTTAGTGCAAAGAAAATTTCAAACAAGAAAGTTATGAAAGCTATTATTTCTGAGTCTGAATCTTCTAACTCTGATAGTGATTCTTCTGTTGAGAATGACTCTCTTGCTTTTGTTGCTTTATTGAATGGTGATACTGCTAATGATTCTTCTTCTGATGTAGGTGAAACAGAGATGTACACTACTCTCAGTCAAGTAGGGTCTGACGATTCAGAAGTTGAGCAGTCTAATGAAGAACCATGTGAAATCAAGCTGCCAGAACTTTTTGAGAAATTGCTGGAAGCTTATAATAAAAAATCTGAGAAGCTGAAGCAAGAAAAATCTAAGAAAGAGACATTGAAGAAAAAGAATGAAGATCAAGTGAAGTTGATTGAAGAAAGTAAAACTGAAATTCTGAATCTTCAAGGCAAAGTCAAGTTTCTCGAAAGCGAGGTAAGTCAAGCTATTTCTGCTAAAGATGTTCTTATTGCTAGAATTAATTTTCTTGAGTCTGAATTGAGAAAATCACAAGAGAAATTAATTGCTTTTACTTCTGGGCAGATTAAGCTTGATAGCATGATTAGTGTTGGTAAGCCTGTAGGAGATAAAACTGGATTAGGTTTTGTTGGGTCATCGTCTAAGGGAAAAACTATTTTTGTTAAACCCAAGAATTTGATTGTGTCTGAACCCAAACCTAAGTCTCAAGTTGAGTCTGTGCATGCTAATGTTGTGTCCAATGTGCTTTATTGTTCTTTTTGTGGTAAGAATGGACATAGTCAACACTATTGCTATAAAAAGAGAAGACATTCTAATTCTGATTTTTATGTGCATAATTCTTTTGCTAAGAATAGGGTTCATGCTAAAAAGCCACATTATTGGAACAAACCCAAAAATTCTCAAGGTAAAAAGAATTCAAATAAAAAGAAGAATGTTTTTGTTTCTCCACAATTCTTTCCTGATAAATTGCATGTTAAAACTATCTGGATGAAAAAGGAAGATTTGGAGAAGTTTGTGCCTGTTGATACTATGGGATTTATTCCTAATAGGTCTTTGGGTGCAAAACCCCCTAACTAGGTCATTAGGACTTTGATGGTCATGGACTGAGCTTATGTTCATTTATTGGTTTTCCATTGGACCATATTTTTTTTAGGTTAGGTTTTGTTTATTTTTAGTAATAATCATATGAGATTATGATAATTATATTTTTCTGAGAAATCATGTGATTTCTTTATATTTCTTTTTAATTTCACTTTGATTTGTGAATGCATAATTGGGACACTTAGTTTGTCAATGAATGAAGTGCTTGATTTTGTGATCTAAGCATTGATGACCAATGTGCTATATTTATTTCTTTTTAGAGGTAAATCTTTTGAGTTCATACAATTTGTGCACTAGTCCAACTCTGAGAGAATTGATTAAAAACTAATGTGAAGTTGACTAGAATATATTGTATGAGTAGCATTGAAAGCTTAAATGATCAAAAAAAAAAAAAAAAAAATGAAAAATAATATATGTTTTTATTCAGCATGAAAAGAAAATAGAAAATTTGCTGAATATCTAAGACTAATGGAAAAGGCTACCTTCGGGATGTGTTTGTAGCTTCCACTACAATGTAAATCTCCAATGAGATATCTTTAAAAATTAAAGAGTTGTTTTGAGGAAAATAGCTGGCTGCCCGTAAGAGTGAAAGCCACCGTCTTAGAAATAAAATAAAAAAAAAAAATGATGAAATTCAATAAAAAAAAAAAAAATGTTTGATCATGAGTATTTATATTTGCTTATTATCCAATATGTTTTATAAGATGGATCAAAGGAATTTGATTAATTTTTGATGAAGTTGGATTGCACACACACACATGGATTTATTAGATGAATTTCTAAATTTTTATAAATATTTGTGTGCTGGAAGTTGTGTCATGATCATGAATTTGAGAATGAATTTTAAAGACAATCTATGGGTTTTAAAAATTCTGCATTTATAAATATTTGAAATTGTTCAGAAAGTTTAGAACTCATGATTATTCTCTGAAAAATGTGTTTTGATTATTCTCATGAGATTATTCATGTTTTAGTGTTATTTTTTTTTCCTTGAAAAAGTTTCAAAAATTTCAAAAATATTTTTTTATTTTATTTTGTGTTTATTTTTCACTCTTTATGTGCTAAATTGCTAAATCAGATTGAAAAGATGTGTTTTTGGTGAATTAAAGGTCCAAAGTTGGACCGGTCCCCATTATTGAGCACCGGTCGCACTTCTGCAGGTTCTGAGGAACAGAAAGAAGTTGGACCGGTCCCCAAATATGAGGACCGGTCGCACTTAGCGAATGCCCAGAATGTTGATTCTGCGCGCGCGCGTTTTGGCTTAAAATCCCTCATTCACTCTCACAAGCACACACACTCATATCTCACTCTCACTCAATCTCTCTAACTTTAAAACTCTCCAACTCACATAAAGCTTCTCTTCATCTATTTTTCTTTTTAATTTGTGATTATTGGAGGTTGGGATTAAACTGGTGGAGGATTGTGGTGTTTGTGGTTTATTGATTGTTGATTTAGGAGAGTTTGAACAAACAAATAGCTTTGACATTTGGGGATTTTGCACTTGCACACCAAGTGTTCGACAATTTGACTCAATGGAACTTTTGTCGTTATTTTTGGTCCCGTTCATTGTAGTTCTTATGGCACGAAAGAGGGGACGTACTGAGGCGTCTACCAGTGATGAGAATCGAATTGTATTCACATTAGACATGTTTGAAGATGAGTTCAATTTCAATAATTTTGTGAATGTAATAGGGTGCCGGGCTATGAGGATTGAAAGGCGAGTCAATCTTGCGATAATCAAGCGCAAATGGGAGATGGATTTTGTGCAATACTTTGAAGACAATGGTTGGGAGTCTCTTTGTGATCTTAGAGAAATTGTAAAGCCTGACATGGTCCGATATTTTTATGGCAACATGATTACATCAAGCTTGGACGACCTAATGTTTGTGACCAAATGTTATGGTGTTCGTGTTGAGGTCACCAAGGACAAAATTGCCAATATGTTAGGTATTGCAGAGAATGAAGATGGCATTGTATTGCCATATCAAGTTGAGGATCCAAACAGACCGAGCATGGATGATATGATTAGAGAGTTGTGCATACCCGAAGCCCCACGGCTAGTAGACAGATTACCTTCACTCTACCTTACCGATGAGGTCTCGGCTTTGAACTTGATAGTCTCATACAATTTAGATCCTCATGACCACAAGGGTAATTTGATTAAGAGTAGAGCTGAGATTCTTTATCACATTGTTCGAGGAGATCCGATCAATCTTCCTGCAATAATCTTGCGTACTATGATCTTAGCCACTCGACATTCTAGGTCTTCATCAGCCTTACCTTTTCCACAGATAGTGATGGCTATTTTGAGGGATGCTAGGGTTCGTATTCCAGAGAGAGCTGATATTGAGAAACCGAAAGGGATGATTGATGCCACATCAATTACTCGCTCGGTAAACAAGAAGGAGAAGGACAGAAAGGCCTATGAGCTCAGTCAAGGAGCTGGTCAGGCTGTGTCTGGGGGTCGAGGAGTTTTCCAACTTCCTGCGACTGACACACCCGTGACGGCCAATCAGATGAACCAAGTTCTCAGGTTCATTCAGCAAGGGTTCGATCGCCTACATGCTAGGATAGACAAGCTTGACCCTGCTGGTTCTGATGAGTCTGCTGATGAGGCTGACTAGACTTAGACTTTAGGTCCTGATATCTTTTGTTCTAGACTTTGGTTGACTGATTTATCCTTGATGTCTGGATATTTATTTTTGTTTATCAACTGATATGTTTTGGATATTTATTTGATCAGTGATGATGATTTTTGTTTCCTTATTATCTTATTCTCTCTATGTGCTTCATGATTTATCTGTGTATCTAAATCTCTTTGCTAGTTCTTTGTCAATTTGTTCCAAAAAGGGGGAGATGATACTGTTATATGCATATGACATGATATGAGGTTCTTTGACAAAGGGGGAGATATTTTTTAAGGGGGAGATATATATGATTATATTTCTTTATTAAGCTTTTCACAGGTTGTGTTGTTTAAGAGATGTGCATGTACAATAGGTGTTTTCTAAACCATCTTGAACACACAAGTAAAGCTTCTGATGATCAGTTCTATATTTCTTTGTATTTGAGCAACATTGTAATCTAATTTTTCCAATGGGTTAGGTTATTGATTGTCTAAGTGGTTTTGTCACGAAATTGCCAAAGGGGGAGATTGTGACATATAAATTTGTAATTGGCATATTTCGGTGATCAAAACCTGAATGATCGAGTTGTAAGTTTCATGATATTTTATGTAACCGATCATCGACATCTTCGAGCTGACACTCAAGTGCATGGAAGCCGACAAATCAGTTAAAACACCATATAGTACAGGTAAGTATTGTGAGGACATTCTGCACTTTGTAGTTTTGAGCCTATTTTGAAAAACCAGGGTTTAAATGAAAATTTTAGGGTTTTTCAAAGTAGGACCGGTCCCCAATATTTAGGACCGGTCCAACTTTTCTCGGCAAATTAGTTTCTGCAGGTTTTCAAAAAGTTCCACCGGTCTTATTTATTTGGCACCGGTCCCACTTAGCCTGTTCCAAATAGGAAATAGTTTTTGACGGAAATTCTGATTCCTATTGGGTTTGAAACTTCTAGGAAAGTTCTATTTTGGTATTCAACTTCTTTTCCAAGTAGAATTAGGACTTCCTTGCCTATATATATGTATTCATATTTTCTCTACAAAGAGAGCCCTGAAAAATTAATATTTTAGAGAGAGAGAAAGTATATACAGTATAATTAGGGTTATATATTTTTAAGAACACACATCCATACTACACGAGTGATTTTTAGGATGGTGTTCTACTTCTGATTAGCTGCTCAGAGACTGCATCAAATCTATTTGCTGACCAGAACATTGGATTGAAGGTTCTTCGCTTGCTTGCTTGCTGAGGAAGAAAGGTGACCAGATTGCACTACGAAGGGAACAAAATACTTGCTGAGTATTTTGGTTCTTCCAGCAACCTTTCTGCAAGGGTGGTGACGTTAGCCGGAAGTCTGCAGCAGTTGGACGTGTTGTCGCAATCATAAGCCTGAGGTGTTCCGCATCAGATCCTTGACAGAGTGAAGAGGGGTGTGAGACTGAGACAGAGTCTGTTGTACTTTGCTTCATCATAGTGAATTGGTTCCCTGAGGCGTGCCGCCTCCCTCCGTGGTTTTTCCCGCCTTGGGTTTCCACGTATATCTGGTGCATTCTTTTCTTTTCTTGCACTTTATTTATTTGCTTGCTTTAATTGTTTAATTAATTGGACTTAAAATTGAATTAATTAAAAATTAAGCAAACGAGCAAGTGATCCTATTCACCCCCCCTCTAGGTTCTAAAATACTTTTCGCAACCGCTTCCGCACCGCGCAACTCACACATATATATATATATATATATATATTAATGAATTGTCTTTTATTTAAAAAAGAAAACATCTAAATTATTGCATATCTTTCTTTAGGAATGGCTGAAGTAGAGGAATTTGAAATAACACAAAAAGATGAAACATTCATTCCTCAAGTTGGATATGAAAGGAAACCAAAAGAAGGGCAACAATTTAAATCTTTAGATGATACTTATGATTTTTACAACAAGTATGCATGAGAAGCTGATTTTAGTGTACGGATCGATAAGAGTAAGAAGAATAAAGAAACTGGTGAAACGAACTGGAAACAATATGTTTGTTATAAGGAAGGAGAAACAGATGAGACTTATAAAAGAAGAAAGGAAACAGAAAAGAAAATTGAGGAGACTATTATCATAGACAGTGCCAAGAAATTTGAAAGACAACGAGAAAATGTACGTGAAGGTTGTAGCAAGGTTAACTGTAGTCAAACGGGATGGAAATTATATAATAAGTCAGTTCATTGAGAGCCACAATCATCCGCTTGCAACTCCAAGCAAAATACACTTACTAAGGTCACATCGAAATGTTTCAGATGTGAAAAAAAAGTTGGCACAACAATTTGCAAGTGTAAATGTGCCTATGTGTCAACAATTTGATATCTTAGAGACACAAGCAGGAGGTATTGAAAATATTGGGTGTACTGAAAGAGACCTTAGGAATTATGAGCGAGATATGAGGGAGAAGTTTAAAGGTCATGATGCGGATATGTTGAATGAATATTTTTTATCAAAACAAGAAAAGGATCCAAATTTTGTTTTTGAGAATGACAAAGATGATAATAATAGAATGATAAGGTGCTTTTGGGTTGACTTTAGTGCAAGGAGAGCGTACAATTTTTTTGGTGACGTGGTCGTGTTTGATACAACATACAACACTAACCATTACAGTATGATATTTGCTCCACTTACAGGAGTTAATCACCATGGAAAAACAACAATTTTTGGATATGCTTTTTTAAGTGACGAGACCATTGAGTCTTTCATTTGGCTATTTGAGACATGGCTTAAGGCAATGCCAAAGGGTCCTCCGAATGTTATTATCACTGATCAGGATCCTGCAATGACAAAGGCCATAGCTCAAGCTCTTCCACATACCTTTCATCGATATTGTATTTGGCACATCTCAAAAAAATTTGCAGAAAAGTTAGACTCAATTGTATTTCGAGATTACTATAATATTTTTAGATCATCTTTATGGAATTCAGATACAATAGAAGAGTTTGAAGAAAGTTGGAAGGACGCACTTCAACAAAGTAAACAACAAGATAATGATTGGTTAAGAACAATGTATGGATTGCGTGATAAGTGGGTTCCTACATATACCAATAAATTTTTCTCAGTATGTCAAGTAGTCAAAGATCTGAAAGTTCACATGCATTCTTCAAGAGGTATTGCTCTAAGAACAATTCTTTAATGGATTTTATTATAAGATTTAATAGGGCAATTGGACATCTACGACATGAAGAGGTGATTGATGATCATGCTGATAGTAATGAACAACCAAACTTGAAATCCATGATGCCTATAGAGAAGCAAATGATGGGTACGTTTACAAAGAAATTTTTTCATAAATTTCAAGAAGAATTTTATGCTAGTAATGCTTATGTATTAAATATTATATTGGAAGATGAAAGTCAATGTGTTTATGAGGTCAGTAGGGTGTACAATGGGGATTCTAAAGTTCGACGACTTGTACAGATAAGCTAATTGATTTTGCCAAGTGCATTTGTCAACATTTTGAATTTGAAGGCATTCCATGCAAGCATATTCTAGCATTTTTTAGAATAAAACAAGTTGTATTTTTGCCAAAACAATATATCATGAAAAGATGGACAAGGTTTGCAAGAGGTGGAAGCATTATTGGTAAAGATGGTATAGAGATTAAAGATGCACAAGATAGGTCAGTTTTAGTGAGACGTGCTAAAGTATCCCAAGTTGCATCAACTATAATTGATGAAGCTGTAGTCTCAGAAGAAGGTACAGAACAGTTAATAAAGACACTAGATACAATTCATGGACAACTCAAAGTCATGAATGCAAGTAAAATTGGAGAAAAAAGTGCTTCTACAGTGGAAAATCAATGGGACATTCCTCTCCAACGGACCTTTAATGATCCTCTTCAAGTTAGGGCAAAAGGATGTGGTAAACGTCTGAAGTCTTGGAGAGAGAATAGAAAGACGAATCTTAGACGTTGTCGTGGTTGTGGAGAACTTGGACAATCACATGACAAAAGAAATTGTCCAAAACTTACTAACAAGTGAGTATTATCTCTTGCTTATTATTATTAATTAAGTTATAAAATTAGCTTATTAATTTTAATTAAGTTATAAAATTATTTAGTTGTTTACCTGCATTGTTTTCTTTGTTACAGTTATACTATAAAAAGTGAGGAGAATATTTCTTATGAGTCAGAACATATGGATGATGTATGTAATTGAATATGTTGAAGGTTTGAATTCGAAATCTTTTCAATATTTTAAAAATTATTTTATTAGCTTCCTTAGCAATAATAATAATTCCATTTACTTAATCTAAGTCAATTTGTTTTTTCTTTATATGTTTAATTATTAATTTGTTGTTGAAATTTTTTGTTCAGGTTTACAAGGGAGTGGAGAGAAGATTTTTCACTAATTCTGGAAGCATGAAGAAAAGCACATAGAAGGATTAGACTTGCTTGTAGGCTTTGATGCCGAAATGTTTTTTATTTCAACTTTTCTTTTCTTCTTTACTTGTCAAAATCCTTTTTAGGCTTTGAGGTATAAATGTCTTTGAACTTTGTTAAATTTCAGATGTCTATGGAGAGATCCTTCCAACATATTTGAGCATGAGATGATGATAATGCTTATGTTGAAAAGGAATTTGTCACATATTCAAGGGTGAGAGCAGCCACTAGAACAAGTAGTAAGGCTAAAGGGCGCACAAGTTAAAAGGTCGTATGCAGCACAACAACTACTCAATGAAAAACCATGTCAGTGATGCAGAAAAGTTCCAAACAAAAAACCGAAGATAAGTTATACAAATATTAGAGAAACAACTCAACAAGCATAGAGCATAAAACAAAAAATAAAAAACAAAACAAAAACAAAAATTTATCAACTCCAAGACAAGCAGAAATGGCAAGAGTTGGTTAAACTTACAAACTCAATTCATCTTGCAAGAATAGCTCATTGTGACAGAATACGTAGTATACTATTATAAACACACACAAATTTGTTGGCCTACTTGGTCAATATGTAGTAATTTTCTACTTCTAACCTGCATTACTTTATACCAAAACCTTTGCATAAGTTTTTCTGTGATTTTTTCACTACATATTATCATTAAAAACTATGTTAATACAAATTTCTTATTACCCAAATGACCGTAAAGAGTTTGATTCGCGGGAAATTACTGCAATCAGTTTTTCCTTTGTCAGCTACTCAGATCCTTGAGACTTGATCACAAATGTATGATACACACTGCCATTCCTTGCAGCAAGTTTTGACTCAACAATAGTGATCTGCTCCTCTTTGAATGCTTGAATGACTCTCGACACAAGGTGGGTATCCAAAGGGTAGCTCACCCTCACAAAAACTTCATCATGGACAGCTTGGATTTTGATGTCTGGAACTCTGTTTTGATTTTTTGAATTTGGCTTTGTATCCAAAGTCGACGAATTTGATCTTGAAGTGCTCCCAAATTTTTCCTTCTCTGATTTCATGTCTCTGAGCTTGTTCTAAAGCTCAATGATGTAAGCAATGGCATCTCCCAACAAGGAGGCTTTGTCCATCTTTAAAATGTTGGGCAAATAGCTCGTAAGGCGTAGAACCGCTGGTTCAGCTTCTCCCGCCGCTACCTTTCCGCCTCTACATGATTGAGGGGCTCTTCTCTTCCATTTGCAAGCTTGTGGCCTCTTTTCCATGTCCCCTTATCCTCAGTTGGGGCTGCCAGCTCCTCTTTGCATGAAACCTCAACATCTGAATGATCGGACTCAACACTAACTGGCCGGGAAATAACAACAGAAGAAGGCCTTGAAGTGGCCCCTCCCCCTCCAAAATCAATTTGCATTTGCACCTGCTTTTGAGGCTGGTACTGGTTAAGTCGAAGTTCATCCCTAACGTACACCATTAGCAAGCTCTTGAAGATTATTCGTTGGAGTCTGATTGAAACTTTCAGCATCGGACTGTGGAATTGTGTCCAGTTTGAACTATATGAAACCCGTTTTAAGTGTTCGGAAAAAGAATAGAAATACATATATATAAATATATATATATATATATATGTGTGTGTGTGTGAGAAAAATAATTACTTACGTTAACAGACGCAGTGCTGGAGAATAATGAAAACTGAGACAATGAAGAAGCAGACGGTGGCCGGCCTTCGTCTTAGAAAAAAAATGAAAAAGAAAGCATACAATTTTTTATTTTAGATTAGGAAAGGCATTAATGTAATATTAATATTCTAAAATTAAAACATAAAGAAAGTGGTTTTGTGGTTTTAATAAAAGAGGTAAGTGGGTTTGTTTAGTGGCCGTTAGATTTAATCTAATGGCCACTAGTCAAAGTGTGGATAAAATCTCTTGCTCACCGGTAAGGGTGCACAAAGAACCGTCGGAACTGGAACCGGAACCGAAACCTAGGGGAACCGTACCAGAACTGTACCGAACCGTGGCTACGGTTCCGGTTCTGGTTCCTAAAATTAGGAACCGTTACCAACGGTTCTGGTTCCGGTTCTAGGACCAGTAGAACCGTACCGGAACCGGAACCGTTGGGAGTAACGATTCCTTGGAACCGAACCGGAACCGGAACCGTTTTATATTAAATATGTGTATATATATATAATATAATAACTATATATAATATATATATACATTATATTATATATAATGTATATATATTATATATAATAATTATATTATCATACATTATATGTAATGTATATTATCATAATAATTATATATAATTATTATATGTAATGTATATATATATAATATAATATAATAATTACATATATATAGGGTGCCATTTTTAGATTGTAGGTCTCACATTTATTTAATGAATATATATATATATATTTTGTATTTTCAAGCTTCATTAAAAATAAATAAAAATCCTAAGGAACCGCGGTTCGGAACCGGAACCGAACCGAGAACCGCAGTTCGGTTCCTCACGGTTCCAACCCTTAACGATTCCGGTTCCGGTTCCGAAAATCAGGAACCGTTGGTAACGGTTCCAGTTCCGGTTCCACCAAGAACCGTGGGGAACCGTACCGTGTGCACCCTTACTCACCGGTGAGCAAGAGATCAATACTCTATACATATATATATATATATGTATGTATGTATGTATGTATGCATATAATCGGGGCGGGACGGGTACTAGGCGGGTTTTCTTAAAAAAATTATACCCGCCCCTACTCCTATTAGGGGCGGACCAAATCCCCTCAATAAGGGGCGGAGCAGGGCAAAATCCTTCGAGACGGAGGAAATTGGCACCCCTATTCTTTTACTAATGACAATTCAAACACAAAAAATACTATCATTTTCTTTCTTTTCCTTTCAATTTTTTTAATCCAACCGACCCCTTAATTTTATATGTAGCAGGATCATAACGTGTAATCAGAAAAGTCAACGACTTTAAATGAATAGTCTAATGTTATAGTATTATAATATAAAATAAATATGTTGCAACAACAATTATTTAAGTACGTAAATTTTTTAATTTAAAAGTATTATAGTATTGTAGCACGATATAATACATTATAGCATGTTACATTGTGACATAGTGTGTTGCACAACTATTTTACGTGCGTAATGAACAGGATGGAATAAGAAAAATGAGAGGATTCCGTCCATATTATGTAACGACAATGCAGGTTTGTCACTGTCATTATGCAAATGATTCTAACAGTATCCCTTCTTCTTTCAAACCAAAAGGCAGAGGGTTCAGATGATTGCACAAATGCTTCTAATTATATATATATATATATATATACACACACACTATTAACATGACATGTGCAAATTATTTATTTTTTTTGGGAAAGTTGAGCAATTTATAGAGGAAGAACTTGATGGCCAACCTGATTAATTGAGATGCTTTTATTTTTTATTCATATATGGTTCAATAAATCAATAGGCTACTACTCTTTATCAAAACAATACAAGCTGAAAAATACCAAGAAAAATCAAGACAACTATTTAAACCAGGGAGACATCCATAATTAACAAGTGGATGACAATATATCAATTAATTAAAGTTAATCAGTGTTATATTGGCATACATCCAAGGCAGGCCCTCAGATTCATAAAACCTTGAGTGATCTTAGGCAAATTTTTAAGTGATAGATTCCTTATACATAAGGTTTTACATGCGCATAAATCTTATAATAGCGCAAAATTTTTATTAAAATGAGGCGATAAACACATAAAATATATTTATGTTGAAACACAAAAAAAAAAAAAAATGGTCTTGGTGGTTAATAAATAGCACGATCCAGTTCATATCAAAAAATTAAAAAAGAAATATTCAACATACCTTAGTCACAAAAATCAAAATTCAACTTCATATCAAAGTAAATGTGACCGTCTTGCATTTTGAGTTACAAAATTATCAATTAAAGTGTTTTAATCAAGTTTCTCCAATATATATTTTTCAATAGATATCATAGTCATTGCTTGTTACCGTTTGGCCGTGAAAAAAAAAAGAAGAAAATGAGAGAAAACGAGCCGTGAATAAAGAAAAAGAAAAATAGTTAAAAAGCAAACAATCATCTCGCAAACTTTAAGAGATAAATTGGACTTTTAGTAATTAATTTTTATTTTTTTAAAAAAAAATGAGGCCCAGTAGTATTGGGTTTAGTTAAATGGACTATAGTTAATAAAAAAAATTTTAAATGAGATTCAGTAGTATTGGGTTTGGTTAAATGAACCATAGTTAAAAATTTTTTTTTTTAAATGATGCTTAGTAGTATTGGATTTGGTTAAATGAACCATAATTAATAAAAAAAAAAATTAAATGAGGCTCAGTAGTATTTTGGTAAAATGTACCATAGTTAACTAAAAAAAGGACCAGTAACACTATTGGGTTTGGTTAAAAATTGTGAGCCCTCCAAAATTAAGGGCCCTAAGTGACCGTCTGGGTTGCCTAGGCCGACGGCTAGCCCTGCATACAACGTGTTATATTGCATTACAAACCAATCAACACACAACTTAAAAAAAACAGAACAAAATCGGGGATTTCTATATAAGAGACTTAAAATTCATGATTTATCATAATCACAAATCTTGCATCTAAACATGTTTGTGTAATTATCTGTATAATTTTTAGATTGTGTTAGTCTCTTTAAGCCTACATGTGTTTTATTATCCAGATTGGGAATAGAAATTGTCAAATAATAAGATTAGGAGATCTCCAAATAATCTTAAAGTCCCATGATTCATGAATTCTCACAAGTTTATTTTTTACTTTTATTGCTTACATATAAGAACTCAATTTCTCACAACAAGAAGAGTAGATTTGAATAGTTTGTTATATGTCTAATTTAATACGTAGTTATAACTAGTGTATGCTCGTGTCTATGGCACTATCATACTCTCGCACTTGTGATCGTTGGATAAAATGATTTTAGATCGTATATAACAAAAGACGTTTTGGACCACATGATTAGTTTTTAACCACTTTTAAGTGTTAGATTGAATTTTTCGTCCTTCTTATACACATCTTTTATATTATATAGACTAATGTATGCCTGTGCCTATGACACTATTGTGCATTCCAAATCGTAACAGTTAGATAGAATGATTTTAGACCGTAAATAACAAAAGATATTTTGAACCGTATGATTGATCTTTTAACCACTTTTGACCGTTGAATTAACTGTTTGTTTTTATTATACCAAACTTCTATATTATACAGATTATATCAAGCTTCTATATTATATAGATATAGATATAGATGTATAAATATACATGGATGATCTAATGGTGGGGTGAACAAAAATTAAGTCATTTTCATTTCTAAACACTTGTAATTCAACTAAGTTGAATTTTCTGAGCCTACTCAAGTTTCAATTTCCATATTTCTGTTTTTACTCAAATTATCACCATGACATAGATCTACAATATTTGAACTAAAACACTAGTATTTTGAGAATAAACAAATTTACAATCACTACCTACCACTTCCAAGACACATGAACAGAGAAAGAAAGCAAGCCTCGTTATAAATCTGAAGAATCCTGAAAACTGTCTAATCATAAAACTCTGCAACCACGTTACATCTTTGGCTATACATTACAGTCTTATTCTAAACCATCGGGACAATTAAAATTATGATAAAAGGGAGTCTCAAGATCATTAAATATGTATCTAAGAGTAAAGGGAGCATAGGAAACTTGTATATATATATATAAATAAATAAAAACTACTAATGAAGTGAAATTGTTAAATTTTCAAGCTTTAACAAGTTGATTCATACATTTCCAATAAGCTAATTTGTCTTTGAGTAAATGAAGAAAAAGCAACCTACAAATTTCTAAATAGAAATATGTCGAGATTTAATTGTAATCCTATATATATGCAATTGATTTTCTGGATAACTGAAATCTCATCACAACTATCCAAAATTCACATTCTAAAATTAATCCTTTTTTTTTTTCCTCCCTCTCCTTCTCATGTTAATTGTTCAAGGAAAAATTAGATTTTGATGACCAATTCTAAACAAAATTACTCTAAGTTGACCATAATGTTTGAAAAAGATGAATACTCACCAAAATTTAAATTTAATTGCTGATGAGTGATCATTTGAGTATAATTTGGTAAAAAAATAATTCATTCTTATTAAATATTCTAAAAATAATTTTTAGATAACGAAATTGTTATTCGATATAAAAATAACTCTTTGAATTCTTCTTCTCTCTCCTCCTTGTCCATCACTCTCTTTTTCCTTTTTAGTTTGCTAGTCTACCAATTAAAAAGATATTCTTTATCATTCTTAATTTCTTTTTTCCATTCTCTCTATCATGACCTTAAAACATACTACATAACGGAGAGGATAAGAAGCAACATAATAAATTTGGAACACATTAAGAGTTGCTTATGAATTGTTTGAGAGAACGAAAAATGTGAATTTCTTTTCTCTGGCAAAGAGATCAAAATTTTTATTAAATGAACAAGGTAAACATAATTTGTATTTAATTCACGTTAACTCAGTGTACAATACAACACTCCAAGTTTGTTAAAAACGCTTCATGTTTATTGAATTTTTTATATTTCACCTTTTTTGGGCATTGTGAATTATTATTGAAATCTTTATATATCTGGTTTGGATTTGCATTCCCCCTCCATTTCATGTCATTTTTCAAAACTCTCATAGCCTTAAAATTATATATGCTCTTCGTATTGTTCTTAAATCTAAGCAGTTCATGTTTCTTTCTAATTAGGGCGTGAAATTTTTATATTTCACTTTTTTTGTCCAATTATAAAATAACTTATCTGTAAAAGGATATTTATGTAATAAGTTAGCAAATAGTCACTCATCAGCAATTAAGTTTCAAGTTTGGTGACAATTCACCCTTTTTATATTTTATGGTTACTTTAGAGTAATTTTGTTTAGGATTGGTCACCAAAATTTAATTTTCCCAACCTTCAAAAGTAATTTGAAAATTCAAACCTTCTCTCCTTCTTAAAATAAATAAATTTTGATATGTACTGTCATTCACACTGAATGTGCCCTTAATATTTAGACACCATTTATGGCAGTTTCTTCCTTTCTTCTACTTTTAGATTTTTTTTAAAATCCCAATATCCTTCTGATAAAAAATAAGTAAAGGAAATCAAGTTGCTTATTCTGTCAATGAAATTTTGTGACTTATTCAAATCAAATCCAAAAGAAGTAACAAAAACAATTTATGCTCTCTCAATTATATATATTCCCATTTGTGTGACCTACTATTCCATATGAATAGTTGTGTAAATGCAACTTCTCCTACTCTTATCTATCAATAGGAGTTGTCTAAATGCAATTTCTTATGGGTTCTGATTTTTCTAAACCAATGCGTTGTGGTCTTAAATTTGTTCCTTTCTCTTCATAAATGGTACACATCCAACGAAAGTAAGTTTAAATACTCCACCTAGCATGGTGAAATCCAAGAGGCTAATAGATTGCAAAGCTGAATTAATTCTCATTGAATAAACAACTGAATAAATACAAAACCAGGAGTGATTGAAGATCCTACAAACTAGGAGGTTACAACTGAATCCTATATCTACTGATGACAGCTAAATACATTTGAATATATTTGAATAATACAAACTGATGAGAAAGACCAAGTCAAGTAACTGATTATCTTTATTATGCCCCCTCAAGATGGAGTTCGAGAGAGAAGTCCAATCTTGTGTTTAAGTTTAAGAAAACGTTCGCGTGGAAGTGGCTTGGTAAGAGCATCTGCTAGCTGATCTTCAGAAGAGACATGAGCTACACGAAGAGCTCCATTTTGAACTTGATCTCTGATAAAATGAAAATCTATGGCAACATGCTTCATGCGGGAATGAAAAATTGGATTTGAACAGAGTTGAGTTGCCCCTATATTATCACAGTAAATGACTGGGCAGTAGGGAAGCGAAATACCAAGATCAGTCAAGAGATAACAAATGAAATTAAGTTCAGCAGCTGTATTTGCAACGGAGCGATACTCCGCCTCAGTGGAAGATCTAGCAACTGTCCGTTGCTTTTTAGAGCTCCAGGAGATAGGATTTTTACCAAGATAAACAACATAAGCACTGGTGGAGCAAAAAGTGTCTTTGTCTCCTGCCCAATCAGCGTCAGAAAAGGCTTGTAAACTGAGAGAAGTGTCTGAGAATGCATGTAAATTGAGAGTAGAGTCTTTGTAAAGTTGCAAACCATCATCAACAGTACCAACAAGATAACGTAGTAGTCGTTTGACAAAGGACCAATGTTCAGTTGTGGGGCAATGCATATATTGAGACAATTTGTTGACAACAAATGCAATGTCAGGTCTTGTTATGAGCAAATATTGAAGGCTCCCCACTACCTGGCGATACTCAGTGGGATCAGAAAGAGAAGAACCTGAGGTGAGCGTGAGAGTGGGGCTTGTTGGTATGGGAGTGAGAACACTCTTTGCTTCTTGCATCTTGGTTTGAGTGAGAAGGTCCATGATATATTTCTTTTGTGAGAGTAACAAGCCATGTTTGTTTGGGATAACTTCCACACCCAGAAAGTAAGTGAGAAAACCAAGATCTTTGATGGAAAATCGCTAAGCAAGAATGGAAATGAAGCGATTAACCGTGGTATCATTGTCTCCTATGAGAATTAAATCATCAACATAAACAAGAAGATACATTGTGTGGCCATCAGCATGAAAGACAAAGAGTGATGTATCAGCATAAGAATTTTGAAAACCAAACTGGAGAAGGAAGGTTCTGAGTTCATGATACCACGCCCGAGGGGCTTGTTTCAGGCCATAAATTGCTTTGTTGAGTTTGCAGACATAAGAGGGGTTGTCTTTATCAACAAACCCCGGTGGTTGTGACATGTATACAGTCTCTGATAGATGTCTTTGAAGAAAGGCATTGTTTACATCAAGTTGCCTTAAGGACCAGCCACAGCTGACTGCTACACTTAGAATAATTCGGACAGTAGTCGATTTTATAACGGGACTGAACGTGTCTTGGTAGTATATTCCAGGACGTTGGTGGAATCCTTTAGCAACCAATCGGGCCTTGAACCTGTCAACAGAGCCATCAGATTTTCGTTTAGTTCTAAACACCCACTTACAACCAACCAGATTTTGACTGCTTTCTTGTGGAACTAGAGCCCAAGTGCCATTCCTCACTAATGCATCATATTCTTCAGACATGGCCCGACGCCATTTATGGTCTTTGAGGGCTTGGGTTAAGGTTGTTGGTTCATGATCATCACCTTTGGTTAATTGAGTGTGAAGATTTATTTTGGTGATAGGTTTGCGAATATTGTTTTTGGCTCTAGTAGTCATGGTGTGGGTGGGTTGTGGCTGAGGCTCGGGTGGGCTTATTTGTGGTGCTTGTTGTGGAGAGTTGCTGGTATTTGAAGGTTCACGTGTTTGTGGTGGAAAAAAAGTGGCAGCCTGGTCTAATGGAAGTGAGAGGTCACGTGATGCTGGTTGAGTAAATGTAGCGGGCAGGTCTGATGGTAGTGAAGCTTCACGTGGGGATTGCTGTTGGGCATCAATTGCAGATGACGAATTGAGTGGTGGTATCACAGGCAAGATGGGAACTCGAAGTGGTGATGGAATCCAAGTAACAATGGAATGTAATGGAGAACAGGAGGCAGGAGTAGAGAGATTAGTGAAGGAAAAGACAGTTTCAACAAATCTGACATGCCTAGAAATATATATTTTGGAAGTGGATGGATCAAGGCAGTAATAGGCACTCTAAGTTAAATAGTAGCCAAGGAAGACACATGGTTTGGATCGGGTGTCCAGTTTGTTGGTAGTATATGGTCGTAGCCACGGATAGCATAAACAACCAAAAATTTTGAGTTTTGAGTAATTGGGAGCTGTTGTAAAATTTTTTTCATAAGGGGAGGAAAGGTTCAAGGTGGGTGTTGGCATACGATTTATGAGATAAACCGCTGTGGCTAATGCATAAGTCCAATAACTTAAAGGAAGAGATGCATGAGAGAGTAATGCTAGACCAGTTTCTACAATATGAAGATGTCTACGTTCAGAAAATTCATTGTGTTCAGGTGTATGAGGTGGTGTAGTGAGATGAGAGATACCATTTGTTGAAAGAAAATTGGCAAGGGCAATGTATTCACCACCATTGTCGGAATATAGTGTTTTGATGGTTTTATCAAAGTGTTTTTCAACAATGGCTTTAAATCTAATAAAAATATCCTTGACTTCGGACTTTTGTTTAAGAGGGTAGAACCAAATATATCGGGTGAAATGATCCACAAAAATGACATAATATTTAAATCCATTATTTGATATAATTGGAGATGCCCAAACATCAGAGAAAATAATTTCAAGGGGTTGAGAAGATATAATGGTGGACTGGGAGAATGACAATTTGTGGCTTTTATTACTCAAACAAGCATTACATGAAAATTTGTTGGAAGATGAAGAAGAAAAATCAAGTTTATTTTTGGAAACAATCTGTTTCAGAATATGGAAAGCTAGGTGTCCTAATCTTTCATGCCACTCGGATAGAGTTGTTTTGATGCTGGAAAAAGCAAGCAGCCCTTGGTTGCCATGGGGTGGCAGAGTGAGTGGTTGAAGCAGGAGAAGAGCTGTTGGATGTGTTGACTGGGACTAGCCGAAAGGAGGGGCACCTTTTTGCTGTATGTCCTTGTATTCTGCAAATTTGGCAATAACCCAAGTAGGGCCGAGATGGGCGATTACCTTGAGGTGTGGGTTGGCCGTTGGTTTGGGAAGGAGTATACTTGTTTTGGTGGCTGTTGGAGGGGCGCCATGTATGAGTGTTGGTGCCTGATGGGGCAGGGGAGCGCCAAGGTGCTGGGTTCCTGCTTGTGGGATTAGCAGTGATAGGAAATTGAGGGAGGTCTGGTTTTGAGGTGATCACCGAGGCTTGAAAATTGAGCAACTTCTCATGTAGTTCCTCAAAGGTTATAGACTTGTCTCTGGCTTGGACAGCATGTGTGAGTTCTTTGTATTCATCACCAAGACCATCAAGTATCTTGTCAGTGAGATCTTTTGCATCTAGTGGTGCCCCAAGAATGGCAAGCTCATCAGCTTTTGCCTTGATGGTATGCAGAAATGTTGTGACACTGTCAGAGCCTTTGGTGATCATTTTTAATTGGTTTTTGACCTGTTTGATGTGGCCACGAGAAGGCTTGGCGTAGGTGGTGGCTAGGATAGTCCATGCTTCATGGGCTGTCTTGGCTTGTGCAAGAAATGGTATGATGGTGTGGGAGATGGAACCAATGATTGCATTCAAGATCAATTGGTCCTGTCGGATCCAGAGGATGTGAGCAGGGTTGGATCTGGTTATATCATTTAGTGTGAGAGTGGCTGAGGGACATGGCTTGGAGCCATCTATATATCCTAAGAGGTCATATCCAATGAAGAGAGTATGGAATTGTAATTTTCATGAGAGGTAGTTGGTGGAGGTGAGTTTTAGAGGGGTTTGGGCAGCAACATTAATGCTGATAAGGGTGTTGTGGGAGTCATTTGTGTTGAGAATGGAGGGGGAAGGGGTAGCCATGGTTTGTGATTAAAGAAAAGAGAGATTTAGGAGAAGAATGGAATATGTTACCTCTGATTTTGCTCTGATACCATAATAGATTGCAAAGCTGAATTAATTCTCATTGAATAAACAACTGTATAAATACAAAACCAGGAGTGATTGAAGATCCTACAAACTAGGAGGTTACAACTGAATCCTATATCTACTGATGACAGCTAAATACATTTGAATATATTTGAATAATACAAACTGATGAGAAAGACCAAGTCAAGTAACTGATTATCTCTATTAGAGGCTACAATATTAATCCAGAAGGTGAATCTATAGTGATAAAGCATTGCAAAGAATGAGCTGCAAGTACTACTGCAAACCAACCGATCAAATTGTTCATCAACAGCTCTGTCTCGCTTCAATTTAAGTTCGGTTTGAACTCTTTGTTAAGCTCATTTGATAAACGAGCCGAACTTGAACAATCTATTGCTGGACTTATTAGATGACGGAACATGTTCATGAACTGGTAATGGTGAACAAGCTTGATAATATTGCTCTTGTACATGACTTGTTTATGAGCGATTGTTTGAATTTATAAGTAATCTCTCTGCTCAATAATCTTGATTTCAACTCAAGTTTGAGTTTGAGATTGACTAAATGAGTCCAAACTTGAACTTAATCAGCAATGACTAAGTCAAGCTCAAATACTCTTATATGAGGACTCGAGCACGAGCTCAATAATTAAACTTGAACTTGAGCTCTCGTACAATAAAAAATTTGGCTTGTTTGTGTCCCTAGTTGCAAGTAGTAGATAATTAAACTGGAACTTGAGCTTGTGCAGTCAAAAATTTGGCTCATTTGTGTCCCTAGTTGCAAGTAGTAGATAATTAAACTCGAACTTGAGCTCGTACAGTCGAAACTACCCTTTTGAGTTATACATTGAATGTTTTTTTATCATATTTTGTTATTTTATATATACATTAATGTCTCAAAACACATGCCCAAATGGGAGAGGCTGGCTCAAATAAGAGTGATATGAGACAACACAAAACTATTAGTTGTTCGGTGCGGAAGTGGTTAGTTAATTTACTGAAAGATAATTTCCCTTAGACCTAGAGGAGGGTGAATAAGTTTTCTTGCTCAATTTTTATGATTGAATAATTTTTTTACAATAATTAACAATTAAACATGCAAACCAATCACAAATATATAAATAATAAAATAATGCAAGTAAAGGAAAGTAAAGAGATGACATTATAATTTTTAGCATGAAAAACTTGAAGGAAAAAAATATGGAGACTTAGTCGTCTCAGGCGAAACGATTGATCGAGGCTAAATATATCTTAAAATTACCATTTTGCAATATAACGAATTCTTTGTGGAAGAGGGCTATCGAAAGGGGTGTCAAACCACAGAGACTGTGTTGGATATGTAGGATTGATTCTAATTAAATTTAAGAAAAAATAGTTGCTGATTTTTATTCTAAGTTAACTAATAAAGCAACTAAATAGAAGCAAGAGAAACTAATGAGTGTAGAAAATATGAGATAAATCTAGGGTTATTGACTGTACTATTAACTTCACAATCAATGGTCAATTAAACTAGTTATAGAGAATTATATCATGCAAAAGTGGTATCAGTGGCTACAAGCTCACTTTCAACTGTCAAGGGGATAACATAGAATTAAAGCTAAGTTATGGAATATCTTCGATTGACATGCACCATATGTCTAACTACTCTACTCTAGGGTGCAGTATGGTTCATCTTCTCTAGGCATAATCCATCAAAACTTTAATTATACATTCAATGAATACCATTGTGTAATAATCACTCTCATAATCATAGAAAACAAGAGGGATTGGGTTCAATCACAACAATTAAGTATCTAAGACAAGATAAAAAATCATTGAAACTAAATATATAGACTTTATTGCTCAATTCTTTAAAATAAAATTCTCTAAATTACACAATCTATCCATGGGTACAAAAATTCCCAATAATTAGAACAATCAAACCATTAATGCTTGGTTAGGGCTACATCAAAACCCTAGTGGATGAACTAGCTGCTCATGGTAGAAGAGAACGCTTCAATAGTTGAGGAATAAGATGTCATTTATATGGAAATAGTGTTATGCCTTTTTCTCTAATGTTTCTCCCCTCCAAAGTCTCTTTAAAACTGCTGCCAATGGTCCTCAATATAGCCACAATTCACCACTTTTAATTCCCAAGAGAATACAAAGTGTCCCCACCTAATTAGGAGACAATTATAGTTTTTCCGCAGACCCTAATTAGGTGAATTTTTTTACTGAACTTCGGCCCAAATTTTGATATCCCAGAAGTTCGATTCATGAAATTTTTGTTAAATATAAAAATATCCAGAATCAAATTTCGTTCAACTTAATTTGGAATTGGGTCGTTTTGACACTCAGAAATTAGAGTTACGAGCATTTTTTCAAAATAGGATTAAAATTGTATTACGCATAAAATTGGACTTCAGCTCGTAATCTCCTTAAACAGTTATAATTCTCCTGGGCCACATCTTTGGGTTGTTTTGAGTTAAAATATTGACTAGACTTGGTCCACTTGATGTAGGCTTCTTATAACCCTCTTGAATGTCATTTTTGAAAGCCCAAAACTTATGGTTTAACTGAAATTATCATTAAGGACCTGAAAATACATAAAACATTAAAACAGAATAAAATCACAAATAATATATCATTAAGAGAATAAAATATGCAGATTAAGAGGCTAGAATATGTAACATTCAACACCTATCACATCCACAAACTTACATATTGCTAGTCCCTTAGCAATAGAACAAAATAAAACTAAAAATAAGGAAAATAACTAAACACTAACTAAATTGACCAACTCCTCTTTCTTGAGAGAAACGATTGCATTTAGCATATGCAACAAGTCTTTAAACCCCTAGATTACTCCTAGTGGATGAGTTATAGTCTCGTGAGATTTTCAAAAATGTTACCCACAAACATTCAAAATTCCTATTTAAACATTAACCAAGAAGAAGATTACAATATATAGTTACAGACTTACATTCAAAAATAATTTCAAATCTTTAAATTCCATAATTCAAAGCAATGGTCCCCATGCATAATTCACATCAACACATCTCAAAACAACTAACTTTAGCTCCCTCGTGAAAAGTGAACTAACAATCATCTCATGTGACAAAACCGAGCTCCAAATATACTAAGTTACATATCCTTTCAACTCACTAGCTCTCCTCAATTCTATAAAATCCAATCAATCAAATAGATAATCCCCTGCAACGGCGCCAAAAATTGATTCATTGGTAAGTGTATCAATTAAAATTACCTCATATAATTTCTCTCTCAGTGTGCCTTCAATACATGCTTTCAATATACAAAAAACAGAGATTTTTCAGAGAGAAAGCATTGAGATATTTTTTTGAGTAGAAAATTTTTTCCTCAAATTCTTTGTCTATATTTTTGAGATTACACATATATTCATATAGTGATTTAGGGGTGTTCTCTATTTGCTTGATCAACTGTTTGAAGACTGCATTGAAGATTTCTTTGTGATCAAGTTACTGGATTGGTTTCTTCTACAACTGTTCGTTGGTGAGGAAGGAGAAGAAGATCATGCTACAAAAGGGACAAAATACTTGCTGAGTGTTCGCATTTTTCCAGTTACCCTTCTGAAAGAATTTTGACGTTAGCCGGGAATCTACAGCAGTTGGACGAGGTAGTCGCAATTGTAAGCCTAAGGTGTTCTGCATCAGAGTTCTTGTCAGAGTGGAGTGGGTGTGAACCTAAGACAGAGTCTGTTATACTTTGCTTCGATGATAGTGGATTTGCTTCTCCGGGGCTACAAAGCCTCACCCGTGGTTTTTTTTCGATCTAGGTTTTCCACGTCTATGTGGTGCAATCATTACTTTACTGTATTTTTATTTATTTACTTACTTTGTGGGATTATTTAATTATTAATTGGATTTGAAATTGGATAAACTGAATAATTAAGCAAAAAGCGAGTAAACCTAATCACCCCCTCTAGATTTTAAATCTAACTTTCGCAGCCACTTCCGCACCATGCAACTCATAATTGGTATCAAATGAGTGTTTTCTAATTTGTGAGTAGTTCCTTGCGAAGTATTTTTAAAATCAAATTTTAATTTTTGTTTTCAAAAATCTTTATGGAATCTAGTATGAAAGAGGGTGGATCGATTCATACCACTCCCTAAACATGTTTCCCACAATTAAAACATATTAAACATCATTTAAAATGTGATTGGTAAAAAATGATGCTTAAAATGAAAATTGGTCAAATTGGACCCTGTCTCTACACGACTATAAATCTAATGAGGCAATGCCATGTAAATAAGAAATTGAATAGACTTATCCAAGTTAGATACAAGTTTGTGAGGAGCTTGTTAAACAAAATTCATATCATTGGAATATATAAAATTTGAAAAAATATTGCCGAACAATTAACCAAGGTCTTTCTAGGAATGTAGTCCTAGACATGTCGAGGGGGATAGGCTTAAGCCATAAGGGAGTCACCTCCAAAAGTAACCCAACCTTTGTGATTGGAGATCCCATAAAGAAGGTTTAATGGTTACGACCAATTCACACTGCATGACTCATATACAACACTATTTTATTAGGAGGTTTCTTGAGGAGATTCTGTCATGTTCATCCCGATGGCGTAGTGTTGTGTTATGTGATGTTAGGAAGGGTTTTACCCTAAATGAATCTAAGGCAGGCATACCCTCATAGGGTGTAGGTCATATATACCCTTGGATAATTCACCTAAGTGGGAGCCGTCGTAAGGTCGTGACTATGAGAATTCAACTGTTCTATAAAAACTCTTATGAGAAGTAAGATATGAGCACATGGCCACTAATAGCGCTAACTCAGAAACTCAAGTCTATCATCGATACTATGTGTGTGATATGTTGAAGTTTGACTCAAGGGATTGGGTTCAATATATAGTTCAACAATATTCCTCAAATGGAGATTATCAATACTAAGTATGGGTTCTAGTCCAGAAGGCACCCCACACCTATTGCATAGTATAATGTTGCCCATATGAATTCTACATATTATATATATATATATGATTTTAATTAGTTTTAAAATCATGTGGGGGATTGTTGAGAATTTTGAAGATTTTAAAACTCTATGCCTGTAGGTGTTTATGTTTTAATAGTATTAAAATTCTTTTATTATTTAATTTCTTAATTTGATTTACAATTAATTTGGATGAATGTTGGAGTTTCTAACGTACAAAGTTTATTAGTTTTATTGTAGCAAATAATAATAATAAAAGAGTATTTGTTGTGATGTATATTTTTGTAATTGGCAATCTTTGGTGTCAAAATCAAACATGATCGAGTTGTATTATTTGAGTTATATTTCTATCATTAATCATGTAATTGAAGTCTCAGAGTGAGCATGAAGTTCTACACCAAACATGCAAAGGTTCGTCAAAGTATGAAACTTGAATCTTCGAAAAAAGTCGTCAATGGTTTGAACAAGGATTCGATCGATTAAAGTTTTGAGATGGTTCCAAATGTATGAGGATATCGTTGATCACATATGAGAGTCACGTAGTCTAGATAAAATGGTGAGAACACATATATTTCAAACTGGGAGGTTCCAACCTTGAAAAGAGGGGTTTTTAAGCAAATTTATGAAAATTTCAAAGTTGGATTGGTCCAAGTGAAGGCTGGACCGGTCAATGAGGTGTCACTAACTCCTGCAGAGTATGCTATAGGAGTTGGAGCAGTTCAAGTGAAGGCTGGACCGGTCTAACTTTTCTGGTCTGCGATATTTGATATTGTTCCAAATAGTGCTAACCTTGGTGAGAAAATTCCTTCTTTTCAGGTTATTAGAAAATCATGAGGTCATTACCTGATAGGTTCCAAGCCAAGTTGGAAGCCTTAGATTAGAGCAAAGATGTTGATTCTATGGAGGTGGTAGAATTAGTTGGATCAATTCAAACTTTTGAGATGAAATATTCAAAACTTCAGAAAATAAAAAATTTGGCTTGAAAAACCTCCAAGACTTCTAAGTCTTCAAGTTTGTCAAATATTTCAAATTATTCAAAATCTGAAGTTGAGAAAGTTGAAAGTTTTGAATATGATTCAGATAATGATGTTGCACTACTAGCTAGGAAATTTAGAAAGATCCTTCAGTATGAAAGGATAGAAATTAGGGAAAAGAAAATTCTTCTAAATTTTGTAGTCAAGGGTCATTATCGAAAGGTAAGGATAGGAAGGAAAAAAAAGTGGATGACTCTAAGAAGTCTGAACTCACTTGTTACATATGTGGTGGTAAAGGTCAAACATCTAATCAATGTCCAAGTCCTAAGAAAAATAACTTTACTACAAAGAAAATTTCAAAAGATAAAAAGAAACCCATGAAAACTATTATTTTTGAGTTTGAGTCTTTAGGTTCTGAAAGTGATTCTTCTGTTGAGAATGATATTTTTGCTTTTGTTACTCTTATTGATCATGATACTGCTAATGATTCTTCTTCTGATAAAGGTGAAACAGAGGTGTACACTACTCTTAGTCAAGTAGGGTCTGATGATTCAGAAGTTGAGCAGTCTAATGTAGAACCATGTGAGAGCAAGTTGTCAGAACTCTTTGAGAACTTGCTAGTATCTTATAAAAAGAAATCTGAGAAGTTAAAGCAAGTGGAATCTGAGAAAGAAACTTGGAAGAAAAAGAATGAAGATCAATTGAAGTTGATTGAAGAGAATAAAGCTGACATTCAAAATCTTCAAAGTAAAGCCAAGTTTCTCAAAAGCGTGGTAAGCCAAGCTATTTCTTCTAAAGATGTTCTTATTGCTAGAATTAATTTCTTGAGCCTGAATTGAAAAAATCACAAAAGAAATTAATTGTTTTTACTTCTAGGCAAATTAAGCTTGATAGTATGATTAGTGTTGGTAAGCCTATAGAAGATAAGACTGGACTAGATTTTGTTGGGTCATCATCTAAGGGTAAAATTGTGTTTGTTAAACCCAAAAAATTTAATTTGTTTGTACCCAAACCTAAGCTTCAAGTTAAGTCTATGCGTACTAATGTTATGTCCAATGTGCTTCATTGCACTTTTTGTAGTAAGAATGGACATAGTCAACATTATTGCTCCAAGTGAAGAAAATATTCTAATTCTGATTTTCATGTGCATAATTCTTTTTCTAAGAACAGGGTTCATGCTAAAAGGCTACATCGTTAGAACAAACTCAAAAATTCTTAAGCTAAAAAGAATTCAAATAAAAAGAAGAATGTTTTTGTTTCTCCACATCATTTTCTTGATAGATTGCATGTTAACATAATTTGGATGAAAAAGGAAGATTTGGAGAAGTTTGTGCCTTTTGATACTATGGGATTTATTCTTAATAGGTCTTTGGGTGCAAAACCCCCTAACTAGGTCATTAGGACTTTTTATGGTCATGGATTGAGCTTATGTTCATTATCTGTTTTCCATTGGACCATATCTTTTAGATTAGGTAAGGTTTTGTTTATTTTTGATAATAATCATGTGGATGTTGAAATCATATTTTTCTTTGAAATAATGTGAATTCTCTATATTTTTGTTTAAATTCACTTTGATTTGTGAATGCATGATTATGACACTTAGTTTATCAATGAATGAAGTACTTGAGTTTATGATGTAGGCATTGATGACTAATATGCTATATTTATTTCCTTTTAGAGGTGAATCTTTTGAGTCCATATAATTTGTGCACTAGTCCAACTCTAAGAGAATTAATTGAAAAGTAATGTGAAATTGACTAGAGTATATTGTATGAGTAGCATTGAAGGCTTAAATGATCAATGAAAAATAAATGAAAAGAAAAGATTCTATCTTTATTCAGCATGAAAAAAATGAATTGCTAAAAATCTAAGACAACAGGAAAAGGCTACCTTCGGGATGTGTTTGAAGCTTCCACTACAACATAAATCTCCAATATGGTATCTTTTAAAAAGAGTTATTTTGAGGAAAATAGTTGCTTATCCGTAAGCGTGAAAGCCACCATCTTAGAAATAAAAAAAATGATGAAATTCAATAAAAAATAATTTGATCATGTGTGGTTGATTTGCTTATTATCCAATGTGTTTTAGAAGATGGATAAACAAATTTTGATTAATTTTTGATAAAGTTGGATTGCACACACATACATGGATTTATTAGATGAATTTCTAAATTTTTATAAATATTTATGTATTGAAAATTATGCCACAATTATGAATTTAATTGGCAAATTTATGGGTTTTAAAATTTTGCATTCATGAATTTTCTTGAAATTTTTCAGAAATTTTAGAATTCATTGTTATTTTATATGAAAATTTGATTTTAATGATTATATGATTGTTTTATTTTTTTACTTTCACATAAATAAAATCCCAAAAATATTTTTCTATTTTTCCAGATTTTTAGGAATTTTTGTGAATTTTTTAGGTATTTTTAAACATTTTTTTTTCAAAAAATTGAATTTTTGGTCAAAGATGGTCAAACAAACCAATGCACCACCTTGGACCAGTCCAAGAATGGGGTGGACTGGTCCATTTAGGCTTGGCTAGAACACTTAAAAGGTGCTTGTGTGCATTTTGATTGGTTTGTGCTTACTTTCTCTTTTTGTGCTTTTTTCTCCGTTTTTTCCTCTCTTTACCTCAACTCTTAACATACTTTGTGCTTGATATATTGGATTATATTGATTGATATTTTTGGTTGATTTTGAGTTGAATTGGTGGAAGGGAAGGGATTGATCATTGAAGTATTTGTATTTATTTTGGGAGATTAAACTAACCAAGTGATATTGAAGCTTGTGTTTTCAAAGCTTGCACACCAAGTGTTTAAGGAAATTCCCCAATAGCTCCTACATTCCTATTTTGTACTTATCTCATTATAACAATGGCCGGTGGCTCTAGGCAACAAAGAGTCAATGTTTCTCTAACACTGGAAGGCAACATAATCTTCTCGGAAGAACATTTTGATGATGAAGGAATTTTTGAGCATTACAAGAATGTAGTTGGTTGTAGACCTATGTGGTGTGAAAGAAGTTTTGATTTAGAGAGCATATGGCAAGGATATCAATTAGAGTTTTTGCATTACTTCAGAGATAATAGTTGGGGGTCACTATCCAAACTAGGCAAGAATTGCATTCCCGACATGGTTCATTATTTCTATAGCAATGTGCTATCATATAATGCCAATGAGCTATGGATAACGGTTAAATGTTTTGGGATAGAAATCAAAGTGACAACCCAATTAATTTCAGAGTTTATTGGAGTTCCAGAGGCATAAAATAGTTTAATATTTCCTTATCTAGGTACTGAAGAAAATTAACCAAGCATAGAAGAAATCATTGGGATGCTATGTGATTCGTGTGTGATTGTGACTCAAAAAGTGTATCAATTAAAAATTACAATACTTCGCAATAAAACGAATTCCTTGCAGAATAGGGCTATCGAAAGGGGTGTCGAACCTCAGGGATTATGGTCTGATGAGTTAGAATATGGAATTAATTCTAATTAAATTTATAAAGAGAAGAAATCTGATTTTTAAACTAATTAAAAAGTAAAATAAAATAAATCAAAGTAAATAGAAAGTGAAGATAATATGAGAGAAATCTAGGGTATTTGACTTCACCACTAACTCCACAATCAATGGTCAATTGAATTAACTATGGGGGATTACATTATGCATAAGTGGTGTCGGTGGCTACAAGCTCACCTTCATCCGTCAAGAAGATAACATATGATTAAGGCTAAGTCATGGACTATCTTCGATTGGCATGGGCCATCTGCCTAACTACTCTAATCTAGGGTGCAGTATGGTTCATCTTCTCTAGACATAATCCATCAAAGCTTTTAATGATATATTCAGTGATTACCATTATGTAATAATCGCTCTCATGATCACAGAAAATAAGAGAGATTGAGTTCAATAACAACAACTAAATATCTAAGACAAGATAAGAAATCATTAAAACTGAATTTACAAGACTTTTATTGCTCAATTCTATAATAAGAATCCTCTAAATTACACAATCTATGCATGTATATAAAGGTCCCCAATAATTAAAACAATCAAACCATTGATGCTTTGTTAGGGCTACATCAAAACCCTAGTGTATGAACTAACCGCTCATGGTAGAAGAAGAAGCTTCAATTGTTGAGGAAGAAGGCATCATCTTCCTGAATTATGTGTATGACTTCGTTCTCCAATGGCTCTGCAAAGTATGTCTTCTGTTCTGTCCAAAGCTCTCTCCGACTCTCCAATCTCTGCTATCACCTCCCAACTCAGCCTCCAATTCTTCACTTTATGCCCCAAGAGATACACCAAAGTCCTAATCCAATTAGGAATTAATTAGGTTTTCCCGTAGCACTAATCAGGTGGGTTTTTCCTACTGACCTTCGGCCCAACTTTTGACTCACTAGAAGTCTGATTCACGGAATTTTCATGAAGTACAAAAGTATGCAAAATCAAATTTCGTTCAACCTTTATAGAAATTAAGTCGATTTGAGGCTCGAAAATAAGACTTTTGGTCCATTTTCTAAAATGGGATTAAGACTGTATTATGCGCAAATTTGGGCTTCAGGCCCGAAACCTTCTTAAGCAGTTGTAATTCTCTTGGACCTTTTCCTTGGACTGATTTGAGTTGAAATAAATGGTTGGATGGATTTCCTTGATGTAGGCTTCATCTAACCATCTTGGATGTCTTCTTTAAAAGCCCAAAATCATGGTTTTAACTGAAATAATTATTAAGGCCCTACAAATACAGAAAATACTAAAACGAAGTAAAATAACAAAATAATCTACCACTAAGAAAATAAAATACATAAGTTAAGAGGCTAGAATGCATAACATTCAACGCCTATCACTATGTGAATCGAATGCTCCATTGCTTGCAAATAAAGTTCTAAGTGCCTACATCACTGACAATGTGTCTGCATTGAAGTTGATTATTTCTTATACTCCTGACCCTCATGATTATAAAGGTGATTTTTCACGGCATCGAGGTGAGATTTTGTATCACATTGTGAATGGTGATAGATTTAATGTGCCGACAACTATTTTGAGGACTATGATTCAAGAGTCGGGTCGTTCAAGGTTTACCAAAGCTTTGCCTTTTACTCTGATTATAATGAAAATTCTCAAGGCAAAAAATGTTTACGTTTCTTCAAATGCACTAGTGATGAAGCCAAAAGGGAAGTTCACAGCTTCCAATGTTAAGTCTTCAATCGCTAATAAGATGAAGGAAAAAGCTCAAAAGGAGGCGGCAAGATATCATGTTGAGGAGGAGATTAAGGGTGAAAGTGATGATAATGCTCCTATTATTGGACTCTATGTTTCAGATTCTAATCGTGCTTTGACTACTAGACAGTACAATCAATCCATGAAGGGGTTGGAAAAGTACTTGAAGATGAAGTTTTCAAAGCTTGAAACATTGATAAAGAGAACACTTCTTGGAACTTCTGGATATCATGATGATGATGTTGGTGATGAGGACTAGGTCTTAAGGAGGAGATTGAGGGTGAAAGTGATGATAATGCTCCTATTGTCGAACTCTATGTTTCAGATTCTAATCGTGCTTTGACTACTAGACAGTACAATCAATCCATGAAGGGGTTGGAAAAGTACTTGAAGATGAAGTTTTCAAAACTTGAAACATTGATAAGGAGAGCACTTCTTGGAACTTCTGGATATCATGATGATGATGTTGGTGATGAGGACTAGGTCTTGATGTTAGAGACTTAGTTTTTATTTTTCTAGACTTTGAGTAGTTAGTTTTATTTCTGTCTAGACTTGGTATTTGAACTAGATATGTTCTATATTTTGATGTGCTTAGACTTATAATGCTTTATATTGTTTATACTTTGCTCTTGTATAACCTTCCATCATTTTGAGACTTATGTGTTTTATTTGATTGGAGGTTATACTTGTACCTCACTTAATCATGTCATGATTTGTTCTCCTTTGTTCTCTTTAGTTTACTTTATCAATTTGTTCAAAAAAGGGGGAGAATTATCTAGGTGCTTTGACAAAGGAGGAGACATATATATATGTGAAAGGGGGATACATTTTATTTTGTGATATGATATATGATTAAGGGAGAGTTTGAAGAAGATTTTATATCATTATATTTTTCATGATTAAGCTTTCACAGGTAGTGTTGTTTGCATGATATGCAGATTTTACAAGTTTGGCATACACTACACATGAAAGTTGAAAGCTTGCTCATGATGCTTTGAGTTCTTCATGATATATTTCTTTGTATTGGGGACATATTGTAATCTGATTCTTCCAAGGGTTAAGTTATAATTGTCTAGGTGGATTTTTGTGATATATAAATTTGTAATTGGCATATTTTAGTGATCAAAACCTGGTTGATCGAGTTGTAATTTTTGTATTATTTTATGTAATCGATCATCAACATCTTTGAGCTGATATTCAAGTGCATGGGTGCAGATAAATCAATAAGAACACCATATAGTACAGGTAAGTATGGTGAGGACACTCTGCACTTTTTATTTCCGAACCTATTTTGAAAAACTAGGGTTTAAATGAAAAATTAGGGTTTTTTAAAGTAGGACCGGTCCCCAATATTTAGGACCAGTCCAACTTATCTCGGCAGTTTGGTTTCTGCAGATTTTTACAAAGTCCCATCGGTCCTATTTATTTGGCATCAGTCCCATTTAGGTTGTTCCAAATAGGAAACAAATTTTGACGAAAATCCTAATTCCCATTGGGTTTGAAACTTCTAAGAGAGTTCTATTTTGGTAATCAACTTATTTTTCAAGTAGAATTAGAACTTCCTTACCTATATATATGTATTCATATTTTCTCTACAAAATAAGCAAGTATCATATAAACATATTTTTTAGAGAAAGAAAGTATATACAGTATAATTAGGGCTATCTAATTTTAAGAACACACATCTATACTTCACGAGTGATATTTAGGATGGTGTTCTACTTCTGATTAGCTGCTCAGAGACTGCATCAAATCTATCTATTGATCAAAACATTGGATTGATGGTTCTTCGCTTACTGAGGAAGAAAGGTGATCATATCGCACTACGAAGGGAACAAAATACTTGCTGAGTATTTTTGTTCCTCCAGCAACCTTTCTATAAGGATCGTGACGTTAGCCGAAACTCTACATCAGTTGGACGTGTTGTCACAATCATAAGCCTGAGGTGTTCCTCATTAGATTCTTGACAGAGTGAAGAGGGGTGTGAGTCTGAGACATAGTCTATTGTACTTTGCTTCGACAATAGTGGATTTGTTTCTCCGGGGCTACAAAGCCTCACCTGTGGTTTTTCCCGTCTTGGGTATTTCACGTATATCTGATGCATTTTTTCCTTTACTGCACTTTATTTATTTACTTGCTTTGTGAGATTGCTTAAAATTTTAATTGGATTTAAAATTGGATAATATTAAAAATTAAGCAAACGAGTAAGTGATCCTATTCACCCCCTCTAGGTTTTAAGGTACTTTTTGCAACCGCTTCCGCACTGCACAACTCACAATTGGTATCAGAGCAGTGTTCTCTAATTTGTGAGTAGTTCCTTACGGAGTATTTTTAAAATCAAAAATTTATTTTTTATTTTCAAAAATTATCATGGAATCTAGTATAAAAAAGGTTAGATCGATTCAATGAACTCCTTTATTTGATGGTTCAAATTATACTTTCTAGAATTCTCGCATAAAAGCCTTTTTGAAATCTCAAGGAGAGAGAGTTTGGATGGCTGTAGAGAATGGCTATAAAATTTCTACCACTACCACTAGTGATGGTGATGCTGTTGTGACTGTAGAAAAGGATAAAGTAACATGGTCTAATGCTGAGCATGAAGATGCTAACAATAATAACAAGGGTTTATATGCTATATTTAATTCTATTGTTCCTTCTAAATTTGCTAGAATCTCTGCTTGTTCCACTTTGAAAGAAGCATGAGATATTTTACAAGTAACTAATGAGGGTACTACCAAGGTAAGGAGATCTAAGTTACAAATGCTTGTTACTAAATTTGAAACAATTAGAATGGATGAAGATGAGATATTTTCTGATTTTTATTCTAGGCTTAATGATATTGTTCAAATTAGTGCTAACCTGGAGAAAACTCCATCTTTTTAGATTATTAGAAAAATCATGAGATCATTGTCTGATAGGTTCCAAGCTAAGTTGGAAGCCTTAGATGAGAGCAGAGATGTAGATTCTATGGAGGTGGCTAAGTTAGTTGGATCAATTCAAACTTTTGAGATGAAATATCCAAAGCTTCAGAAAATAAAAAATTTGGATTTAAAAACCTCAAAGACTTCCAAGTCTTCAAGTTTGATAAATATTTCAAATTCTTCAAAATTTGAAGTTGAAAAAATTGAAAGTTTTAAATATGATTCAGATAATGATGTTGCACTCCTTGCTAGGAAATTTAGAGAGATTCTTGAATATGAAAATGTTAGAAATTTGAGAAAGGGAAATCCTTCTAAATTCTGGGATCAAAGCTCATCATCCAAAGGTAAGGAAAGGAAAGAGAAAGAAGATAACTCTAGGGAGACTGAGCTCACTTGTTGGATATGTGGTGGTAAAGGTCATACATCTAATCAATGTTCAAGTCCTAAGAAAAATAGCTTTAGTACAAAGAAAAGTTCAAACAAGAAAGCCATGAAAGTTATTATCTCTGAGTCTAAATCTTCTAACTCTGATAGTGATTCTTCTGTTGAGAATGATTCTCTTACTTTTGTTGCTTTATTGAATGATGATACTGCTAATGATTCTTCTTTTGATGTAGGTGAAATAGAGGTGTACACTACTCTCAGTCAAGTAGGGTCTGATGATTTATAAGTTGAGCAGTCTGATGTAGAATCATGTGAAAGCAAGCTGCCAGAACTCTTTAAGAAATTGATAGGCATTGAATGTTACGCATTCTAGCCTCTTAACTTATGTATTTTATTCTCTTAGTGATAGATTATTTTGTTATTTTACTTTGTTTTAGTGTTTTCTGTATTTTCAGGGCCTTAATGATTATTTCAGTTAAAATCATGATTTTGGGCTTTTAAAGAAGGACATTCAAGATGGTTAGATGAAGCCTACATCAAGGAGATTCATTCAACTATTTATTTTAACTCAAATCAGCCCAAGGAAGAGGTCCAAGAGAATTAAAACTGCTTAAGAAGGTTTCGGGCCTGAAGCCCAAATCTGCGTATAATACAGTCTTAATCCCATTTTGGAAAATGGACCAGAAGTCTTATTTTTGAGCCTCAAATCGACTTAATGTTTGCAAAAGGTTGAACGAAATTTGATTCTGCACACTTTTGTATTTCACAAAATTTTTGTGAATCGGACTTCTAGTGGGTCAAAAGTTGGGCCGAACGTAAATAGGAAAAACCCACCTAATTAGTGCTGCGGGAAAACCTAATTAATTCCTAATTGGATTAGGATTTTGGTGTATTCTCTTAGGACATAAAGTGAACAATTAGAGGCTGAGTTTGGAGAGATTACAGAGATTGGAGAGTCTGAGAGGCCTGAGGAGAGAACAGAAACATACTTTGCAGAGCCATTGGAGAACGAAGTCATACGCGTAATTCATAAAGATGATGCCTTCTGATAAGTGTTCAATTCTATGCATTTGAACCCTCTTTAGTGCATATGTTAGTTCCATTTTTGCGTCTACCGAGATATATTTACGGTATTTTTGTGTTTTTGATGTTTTGCAGGTATTGGAGTAAATGGAGCAAAGTTTGAAGCTTTCTACAGTCAAGGGAAGAAATCAGAAAATGCAGCCAAAGGCATCTCGATCAATCGAGTTGTTGATCTCGATTAATTGAAATCTCGATTGATCGAGATCTCATTTCAATTGATCGAAATCTCGATCAATCGAGATTCAATCTCGATCAATCGAGATTCTACAGAATCCACTTGGCCACTTGCTCACCTGCTCTCCCATTTGCAACAAAATCCCCCTTTTTGCACGACTTAGGGGGATTGTCTGACTTGAACAAGACTCTTGGGGGCCTTATTAATGCAATAGATATATATAGTGATATATATATATATATAGTGGGGCCCAAGGTTGAAAAGGAAGCCAAAAAGTACACAAAAAGGGCCATATCTCTCATATCTCATATCTCTCAACACACAGCAGAATACTAGAGAAGAGACCTTCGGGAGAGGAAGAGGAGAAGCTGAACCAGACCAAGAAGCTTCACTTTCTTTATCAATGGAAGGGTGCAAGGCAACCATGAGCAACTAACTCTTCTACTAGGGTGTTGGTTTCAACCCCTAGCCATGTAAACTTGTTCATCTTTGTAGCTCTTGAGATTTGTAATTAAATGTTGATTATTTAGCCTAGTGATTATGTACACAAATACATCTCTTATATATATTCATTTGATATGAAATTTATTCTTGTCTTAGAGTAGATTTTGTCACTTGAATGCACAACATTTGCATATTCCACAAGAAGTGCAAATGATGGCTAGATAATGGTGTTTAAATGAATGTGTGATGTTAGTTTGTATAGACCATGCCAAGACAAGGTAGTTTGGATGCATGTAGTGTTCACTTAGAGAGTAGAGTAATTAGGTAGTTAGTTAGGTTGAAGAGCTATGCTTGTTGAAGATGGATTATGATAGGTTAGCACACACATTGATCTTTTGATATGTCATTGAGGTCACAAGCCTAATGATATTGTTAGGCATTTAATTAATGAATCCCATGCTTGCTACACTTATGAACATGTGAACGGCTAGTGGTGGAAACCAACCCTAGTTCTCTCTCCCAACTTTAAACTCTTTACTTTTCTTGTCATTTCATTCATGCAATAGTTTATAAACACAAATTCAAAAACCTGTTTTTAGAATTAAAGTGTAATTAATCTTCCTTTAAGACAATTGCGACTAGTCCTCGTGGGATCGATACCCTCTATATAGAACCTTATATACAAAGATTCGTGCTCTTGCGAGTGGTTAAATTATATTTTGATAAAAAGGGAAAAATTAAGCTTACAATATAATTTAGTTCCGACCACATCAAAATTTTGGCGCCGTTGCAGGGGACTACGGTTTAATTGTCGCCATTGGAAGATTAATTCTGGTTTAATTCTTAGGCTAGAAATTCTTTCATTCTTTTTGTATATATCTTGTTCTTATTTCTCAAACTTCTTGATTTTAGGTATACCACATAGCGGGCATCTACAAGGAGTAAACTTGGAACCCTTTGTGAGTATAACGCCTAAAATTAGTGGTTTGAATTCATTCATTCTTTTTGTATAGATTATTGTTACTTTGTGTATTAAGGTGTTGTTCGATTGTTAATGCATGCTAGGTAAATGGTCCTTGTCACTTCCTTTGCTTCCGTGCAACATTGAACTTGAACGAATACTTAGACAACGTAGAGGAACCTCTAGGGACCCTATATTGCCTAGGACTGAAAATATGGATCCAAATGAGAGACAACCTCCCGGACTACCTCCTTTTAATCATGAACAACCACCTCCACCACCACCTCCTCCTCAAGGAGAGTTGCTTATGGACTTTTACCTTCCGACTACATTTGAAGTACCTTCATGTATTCAATTTCCGGATGTAGCGGCAAATCAATTCGAAATAAAGTCCTCCACCATCAATCTTCTTAATAGCTTCCACGGTCTTCCTAATGAGGATCCGTACCGGCACTTAGATTACTTCCTTTCCGTGTGTTCCACTATTCGTGTACCACACTTTACGGAGGATGACCTAAAGCTGCGTATGTTCCCCTTCTTCCTAAAAGATAAAGCTAGAAGTTGGTTCAACTCCTTAGAACCTAACTCAATCCATTCTTGGGCGGAGATGCAAATAGAGTTCTTAAACAAATACTTCCCAATAGGTAAGACAAGTGATATTCGGCGAGCAATCACCGGATTCACCCAAATTGACCAAGAATAATTCCATGAGACGTGGGAGAGGTTAAAAGATCTTTTAAAATCTTGTCCGCATCATGCTGTCCCAAAATGGCAGCTAGTGCAAAGCTTTTATGATGGGGTGAGTGAGCAACATAGACAAATGATAGACTCCGCGTGTGGGGGTGGATACCTTTTGAAAAGCCCCGATGAGGCATGGAAACTCTTTCAAACCCTAAGCAACAATTCAGCTCAACGCTCCTCCACTAGGAAAGGGAAGGCCACCCAACCTTGTAGAGGAGTGCATGAGATTTCACGGGTAGATGAGGTAGCCATGCAAGTAGAAGCCTTGTCCCGAAAAATGGATTTAATCATGAAAAATGGGCTGCCTACTCCAAACCAATTTGTCCAAAATCAGGAAGGGTGTTCGTTTTGCTATAGCACTTCGCATTTTGTGCGAGATTGTCCTATTGCCGGGCAATCTCCCGATTATGCTCAAGAGCAAGCGAATGCCTTGTACTCTAAACAAATGAATGATCCATATTCAAACACGTACAATCCTGGTTACAAGAACCATCCGGCTTTTTCATGGAAACCTCAAGAATCAAGTCCCTCTTTCCAAGGGCAAAATTCTTTCAATTCCCAATCTCAACAGCCTCATTATAGGCCAAATCCTCAACCTTACAATCAAAGATCTAATTACCAACAACCACCACCTCCTCCGAGAAGCCAAAGCTTTGAAGAAAGAGTGATAAGCAATCTTGAGGCCAATACCCGCTTATTGCAAACTCACTCTCAATCAATCTCTAAGCTTGAAGCCAATGCTCAATCTATGGCTAGGTTAGAAGCTCAAATCGGGCAACTAGCCAATGCCTTAAATAGGAGGGAGGAAGGTAAGTTGCCGAGTCAACCTGTGGTGAATCCCAAAGGTGTTCATGTGATTGAGGATCCATCCTCTTTAACTTGTAATGCTCCTCCGGAGCAAGTTCAATCAATCACAACCTTGAGGAGGGGTAAAATCATTAACTCCAAAGTAGGGGAGGAAGAGAGAAATGAATTCCAAGAGCAACCTAAAAATCCAAAAGAATCCCAATTAAATCCAAAATTATTTCCGTTAAATCCAAATTTGCAAAATACCCCTTCAAATCCAAAAGGAAAGGCAAGTGAAGTTGTGTCATCATCGATTCCAAATCTTCACACCTCTTATGAACCTCCGGTTCCTTTTCCTCAAAGATTGAAGGAACCTTCTCATTTCGGGAAGCAAGGAGAGAAAATCCAAGACATGATGGAGATCTTCAAACAAGTAAAGATCAATCTTCCTCTCCTTGATGCTATTCGACAAATTCCCTCCTATGCGAAATTCTTGAAGGACTTGTGCACTCAAAAGCAAAAATCTAGGAATAATGTTCCTAAGAAAGTCCTCTTAACTGAGCACATAAGCTCTATTTTCCAACACCAAGTCCCTCCTAAATTCAAAGATCCGGGTGCTCCGACCATTTCGTGCACCATCGGAAATCAATCTTTTGAAAAGGAACTTCTTGATCTAGGGGCTAGTGTCAATTTGCTTCCATTCTCAGTTTACCAACAACTAGGTTTGGGGGAACTCAAGCATACCACAGTTGTGTTGCAACTTGCCGACCGTTCGGTGAAGCAACCACGTGGCATCATTGAGGATGTTAACATTCAAGTGGACAAATTCTATTTTCTGGTGGACTTCATAGTCCTTGACACGGAACCGGTCCAAAATCCGAATCGTCATATTCCTATCATTCTAGGTCATCCATTCTTGGCCACGGCAAACGCTTGCGTTAATTGCCGTACCGGAGTGATGGACATCTCTTTCGGGAATATGAAAGTCCGCTTGAACATCTTCAATGCTTCCCACCACACATCCGACGACGAAAGTGAGTGCTTTTGTGTTGATGTTGTGAAAGACCTTGTTCAAGAAGCACTTCCTTCTATTCTTTCCAAAGATCCTTTAGAGGCATGCCTAAATCACTTCAACTATGATGATTTTGACATTGAGCAATCCATATGTGAAGTCAATTCCATGCTCGATGTTAATACTGTCATGGATTTGCCCGAATGGAGATTTCCAAGAGAACCCTTTCCCCCGTTGGTTAATTCCGTCGCTCCCCAAGGAGCAGTGGAATTAAAGGACTTGAAAGACGGCTCATTGTTCAAAGTAAACGGGCATCGCTTAAAAGTGTGCGTGGATGACCAAGTCACCATCGAATACGTGGATGTCATCACTTTGATGGATCCCGTGTATTTTGACTCGTGAGCCGATCTGAACGTCGCGCCATAGACGTGTAAGGTGGCGAAGCCATGGTAGCTATCATGCTTCCATGATGTCCCTTTAATCCAAAGTAGGTTTGTATCTAAGTAATGTAGTATCTAATTCCCAAATATCCAAGTCCCGGAAGCATACTTGAAGCTGACTATTTTTGAGCATCTCGATTGATCGAAACCAAGATCTCGATCAATCGAGATTTCGATTGATCAAGATTTCAGTTTCGATCGATCAAAAAATTGCAGAGAATTTGCCAAGTCCAGAGTCCCGAGAGGTAGTATTCTTCGATTGCACTTCGATAGGTCTTCGATCGATCGAATATTTTGATTGATCGAAATAAAATTTCGATTGAATGAATTAAAAGTTCGATTGATCGAAGTAAAAACTCGATTCAGTGAAGGAATTTTCGATTGATCGAGGAAGGAATTTCGATCGATCGAAGCTGATTTCAATTGATCGAAGTGAGATTTCGATCAATCAAAATCTCGATTGATCAAAATGCACATCTCGATCAATCGAAATGCACGCGATGCCTTCACGTGATCCGAAAGCTTATTTAAACCGTTGGGCTTCCCTCTCATTTCAAAACAACCATCCGACTTCCTTCTCTCCTCCGTGCGATCCAGACCTTCTCCAAGCACTCCCGAGCACTCGATCTACCATTTTGGAAAATGGACCAGAAGTCTTATTTTTGAGCCTCAAATCGACTTAATGTTTGCAAAAGGTTGAACGAAATTTGATTCTGCACACTTTTGTATTTCATAAAAATTTTGTGAATCGGACTTCTAGTGGGTCAAAAGTTGGGCCGAATGTAAATAGGAAAAACCCACCTAATTAGTGCTGCGGGAAAACCTAATTAATTCCTAATTGGATTAGGATTTTGGTGTATTCTCTTGGGGCATAAAGTGAACAATTAGAGGCTGAGTTTGGAGAGATTACAGAGATTGGAGAGTCTGAGAGGCCTGAGGAGAGAACAGAAACATACTTTGCAGAGCCATTGGAGAACGAAGTCATACGCGTAATTCATGAAGATGATGCCTTCTGATAAGTGTTCAATTCTATGCATTTGAACCCTCTTTAGTGCATATGTTAGTTCCGTTTTTGCGTCTACCGAGATATGTTTACGGTATTTTTGTGTTTTTGATGTTTTGTAGGTATTGGAGTAAATGGAGCAAAGTTTGAAGCTTTCTGCAGTCAAGGGAAGAAATCAGAAAATGCAGGCAAAGGCATCTCGATCAATCGAGATGTTGATCTCGATTAATCGAAATCTCGATTGATCGAGATCTCATCTCGATTGATCGAAATCTCGATCAATCGAGATTCAATCTCGATCAATCGAGATTCTGCAGAATCCATTTGGCCACTTGCTCACCTGCTCTCCCACTTGCAACAAAATCCCCCTTTTTGCACGACTTAGGGGGATTGTCTGACTTGAACAAGACTCTTGGGGGCCTTATTAATGCAATAGCTATATATAGTGATATATATATATATGGTGGGGCCCAAGGTTGAAAAGGAAGCCAAAAAGCACACAAAAAGGGCCATATCTCTCATATCTCATATCTCTCAACACACAGCAGAATACTAGAGGAGAGACCTTCGGGAGAGGAAGAGGAGAAGTTGAACCAGACCAAGAAGCTTCACTTTCTTCATCAATGGAAGGGTACAAGGCAACCATGAGCAACTAACTCTTCTACTAGGGTGTTGGTTTCAACCCCTAGCCATGTAAACTTGTTCATCTTTGTAGCTCTTGGGATTTGTAATTAAATGTTGATTATTTAGCCTAGTGATTATGTACACAAATACATCTCTTATATATATTCATTTGATATGAAATTTATTCTTGTCTTAGAGTAGATTTTGTCACTTGAATGCACAATATTTGCATATTTCACAAGAAGTGCAAATGATGGCTAGATAATGGTGTTTAAATGAATGTGTGATGTTAGTTTGTATAGACCATGCCAAGACAAGGTAGTTTGGATGCATGTAGTGTTCACTTAGAGAGTAGAGTAATTAGGTAGTTAGTTAGGTTGAAGAGCTATGCTTGTTGAAGATGGATTATGATAGGTTAGCACACACATTGATCTTTTGATATGTCATTGAGGTCACAAGCCTAATGACATTGTTAGGCATTTAATTAATGAATCCCATGCTTGCTACACTTATGAACATGTGAACGGCTAGTGGTGGAAACCAACCCTAGTTCTCTCTCCCAACTTTAAACTCTTTACTTTTCTTGTCATTTTATTCATACAATAGTTTATAAACACAAATTCAAAAACCTGTTTTTAGAATTAAAGTGTAATTAATCTTCCTTTAAGACAATTGCGACTAGTCCTCGTGGGATCGATACCCTCTATATAGAACCTTATCTACAAAGATTCGTGCTCTTGCGAGTGGTTAAATTATATTTTGATAAAAAGGGAAAAATTAAGCTTACAGTATAATTTAGTTCCGACCACATCACCTTCTTCCTCAACAGTTGAAGCTTCTTCTTCTACCATGAGCGGCTAGTTCATCCACTAGGGTTTTGATGTAGCCCTAACAAAGCATCAATGGTTTGGTTGTTTTAATTATTGGGGACCTTTATATACATGCATAGATTGTGTAATTTAGAGGATTCTTATTATAGAATTGAGCAATAAAAGTCTTGTAAATTCAGTTTCAATGATTTCTTATCTTGTCTTAGATATTTAGTTGTTGTTATTAAACTCAATCTCTCTTATTTTTTGTGATTATGAGAGCGATTATTACACAATGGTAATCACTGAATATATCATTAAAAGTTTTGATGGATTATGCCTAGAGAAGATGAACCATACTGCACCCTAGATTAGAGTAGTTAGGCAGATGGCCCATGCCAATCGAAGATAGTCCATAACTTAGCCTTAATCTTATGTTATCTTCTTGACGGATGAAGGTGAGCTTGTAGCCACCGACACCACTTATGTATGATATAATCCCCCATAGTTGATTCAATTGACCATTGATTGTGGAGTTAGTGGTGAAGTCAAATACCCTAGATTTCTCTCATATTATCTTCACTTTCTATTTTACTTTGAATTATTTTATTTTATCTTTTTAATTAGTTTAAAAATCAGATTCCTTCTCTTTATAAATTTAATTAGAATTAATTCCGTAATCCAACTCATCAGACCATAATTCCTGAGGTACGATACCCCTTTCGATAGCCCTATTCTGCAAGGAATTCGTTCTATTGCGAAGTGTGAAAATTTTTAATTGATATATTTTTTGAGTCACACTCACACACGAATCAGAAATTGCTGGAAGCTTATAATAAAAAATCTGAGAAGCTGAAGCAAGAAAAACTTGAGAAAGAAACTTTGAAGAAAAAGAATGAAGATCAATTGAAGTTGATTGAAGAAAATAAAGCTGACATTCAAAATCTTCAAAGTAAAGTCAAGTTTCTCGAAAGCGATTTTGATGTTAGCCGAGAATCTACAGCAGTTGGACAAGTTAGTCGCAATTGTAAGTTTGAGGTGTTCTGTATTGGAGTTCTTGTCAGAGTGGAATGAGTGTGAACCTGAGACAAAATATGTTGTACTTTACTTTGTGATTGACGTTGAATGTTACGCATTCTAGTCTCTTAATTTGCATATTTTATTCTTTTAGTGATAGATTATTTTATGATTTTACTTCGTTTTAGTGTTTTCTGTATTTTCAGGGCCTTAATGATTATTTCAGTTAAAACCATGATTTTGGGCTTTTTAAAATGACATGCAAGAGGGTTAGATGAAGCCTACATCAAATGGATCCATTCGACTCCATATTTTAACTCAAAGCAGCCTAAGAAAGAGGTGCAAGAGAATTATAACTGCTTAAGGGTATTATGGGCTTCAGCCCAATTTTGCACTTAATACAGTTTAATCCCGTTTTGGAAAATGGCCCAAAAATCTTATTTCTGAGCCTCCAATCGACTTAATTCTCATGAAAGTTAAACGAAATTCAATTCTGGACACTTTTGTAGTTCAAGAAAGTTCCGTGAATCGGACTTATAGTGGGTCAAATGTTAGGCCAAACATCAACGGAAAAATTCACCTGTTTAGTACAGCGGGAAAACCCTAATTATTTTCTAATTGCATTATGACTTCATGTATTCTCTTGGTGTATAAAGTGGCAAATTAGAGACTATTTTGGAGAGAGTTGGGAGACACTTTTGAAGAACTTTTGGATATAATTTGCAGAGCTTTGGAGTGGAGAACTATTGGAGAATAAAGTCTTGCACGTATTCCATGAAGATGATGCATTCTTCCTCAATCGTTGAAGCTTCTTCTTCTACCATGAGCGGCTAGTTCATCCGCTAAGGGTTTGATGTAGCTTTAATTAAGCATCAATGGTTTGATTGTTCTAAATATTGGGGATTTTTATATTCGTGCATAGATTGTGTAGTTTAGAGGAATCTTCTTATAAAATTGAGCAATAAAAGTCTTCTAAATTCAGTTTCAATGATTCCTTATCTTGTTTTAGATATTTTGTTGTTGTTATTGAACTCAATCTCTCTTATTTTCTGTGATTATGAGAGTGATTATTACACAATGGTAATCACTTAATATATCATTAAAAGTTTTGATGGATTATGCCTAGAGAAGATGGACTATACTGCACCCTAGAGTAGAGTAGTTAGGTAGATGGTCCATGCCAATCGAAGATAGTCCATAACTTAACCTTAATCATATGCTATTTTCTTGATGGATGAAGGTGAGCTTGTAGCCACCGACACCATTTATGCATGATATAATTCTCCATAGTTAGTTCAATTGACCTTTGATTGTGAAGTTAGTGGTGAAATCAATAACCTTAGATTTATCTCATATTTTCTACACTCTCTAGTTTCTTTTGATTTATTTTAATTTCTTCATTTGTTAATTTAGATATAAAAATCAGAATTCTTTTCTTTAAAATTTAATTAGAATTAGTTCCGGACATCCAACTCATTCAGACCATAATCTCTAAGGTTCGACACCCTTTTCGATAGCCCTATTCTGCAAGAAATTCGTTATATTACGAAGTGTGGTAATTTAATTGATACACTTACCAACAAATTAGTTCGACAATAGTGGATTTGTTTCTCCGGGACTACATTGCCTCACCCGTGGTTTTTTTTCGATATGGGTTTTTCACATATATCTGGTGCAATATTTACTTTACTGCAATTTTATCTATTTACTTTCTTTGTGGGATTGCTTAATTATTAATTGGATTTAAAATTGGATAAATTGAATAATTAAGCAAAAAGCAAGTAAACCTAAAACTCACTACTCTAGGTTTTAAATCTAACTTTCACAGCCACTTCCGCACCGCACAACTCACATCTGTTACGCTTCTGGGAGAGGCCTATATAAATAGCAATGAGATTCATACTCCTGATGGCATCAAACATCTCTCTTCTACCTCTATTTGCTTATTAATTTTTCAATCCAATCAATATATCTCTACAATATTTCATTCTCCATATATGATTATTTTGGACAACTCAACATTAGAGACTTGGTTCACCCCGTCTTCCTTTGGATGTTCTCAAAGAGGAGACACTTGGCTGCGAGCACTATTGGGTTGTACCTTGGAGCCTCTATGGTCCTCCATCACCTACATGTAGGGAGGCTACAAAGGCTTTAGATCAACGTCTGTACTTGCCTCTCAATCAGGCTAGCCTATTCCTTTTACTCTATTATGAATTATTATATTTTGTTTTCCTTCTAAAATTGCTTCCTCTATTTTTAGTTATTAAAGTAAGTTTATATCATATCTCTAATCTGCTAAACCTTTTTTACATCAGCATGTTTTAATTTTGTTCAATTCATAAATTTCTATCACTGATTCAATTTGTGAAATCACATAAATTTCCTTAACAATGCAATGTCGGTGTTCAAACAGATTTCTCAGATGATGAGTTAGAGCTTGCGCTTGATACTATAAAAAAGGGCTTTGATGATAAAGGAAACAAAAGATGGAGAAACCTTAAAGGCTCTTCAATTTGTTCCTTTCTCTCCATATATGGTAGACACATCCTATGAGATTAAGTTTAAATAAGAATTAATTAAACTTACTCCACCTAACTTGGTGCCTTCCAAGAGGCTACAATATTAATCCAGAAGGTGAATATGTAGTGATAAAGCACTGCAAAGAATGAGTTGCAAGTAGTGCTGCAAACGAACTGATCAAATTGTTAATCAATAGCTCAGTCTCGCTTCAATTAAAGTTTGATTTGAACTCTTTTTTAAGCTCATTCGTTAAACGAGCCAAGCCTAAACAATCTGTTGATCGACTTGTTAGATCGTGAACATGTTCATGAACTGGTAATTATAAACTAGCTTGATAATATTGCTCGTGTACATGACTAGTTTATTAGCGATTGTTTGAATTTATAAGTAATTTATCTGCTCAATATTTTGATTTCAATTGGGGTTTAAGTTTGAGATTGATTAAAAGAGTCAAAACTCAAAATTAATGAGCAATGTCTAAGCCAAGCTCAAATACTCTTATATGGGTTGGACTCTAGCATGAGCCCAATAATTAAACTCAAATTTGAGCTCGTATAGTCAAAAATTTGTCTCGTTGATGTCCCTAGTTGCAAGTACTAGATAATTAAACTCGAACTTGAGCTCGTATGGCCAAAACTACCCTTTTGAGTTATACATTAAATTTTTTTGATCATATTTTGTTACTTTTTATATACATTAATGTTTTAAAATTGTGATTTGCATGGAGCGGAAGCAGCTGCGAAAGTTTGAGTAAAACATAGAGGGGGGTGAATAGGTTTAGTAGCTCATTTGCTTATTTTTTTCAATTATCTCAATTTTAATTCCAACTAAAAATTAAAGTAATCCTACAAAGCAAGTAAATAAAATAAAGTGCAATAAAGTAAATGAGTACCCCAGATATACATGGAAAACTCATATCAGGAAAAAATCACGGGTGAGACTTGTAGCCCCGAAGAACCAAATTCACTATCATTGAAGCAAAATACAACAAACACTATCTCAGACTCACACCCACTCCAGTCTGACAAGAACTTGATACGGAAAGCCTCAGACTTACTCTTGTAACTCCCTTGTCCAATTGCTGCAAACTTTCGAATAAAGTCACTAGAAGAACACGAACACTCAGCAAGTAGTCTGATTACTGTGATCTTTTTCTCCTTTCTCATCAACAAATAGTTGTAGAAGAAACCAAACAATCCAGTAGCTTGATCAATAAGAAATCTCTGAAGTAGTCTTCGAATGATTAATCAAGCAAAGAAAGACACACAATCTAAATCACTCATTGTGTATATATGTGTGTGATCTCTTAAAGAAATATAAACAAAGAACTAATAGAGAATTCTCTGCCCTAAAAATATATCTATACTTTCTATCTCTAAAAATATTAATTTTTATGTGTATTGAAAGTTTAATGAGAGATAAATCATATGAGGTTTTTATAGATGTTAAGAGACTTAGACCGGTCTAGTTTATAGACTGGTCCAAGCTTTTACCTGTTAAAATTTGAAGTCCCGAGACCTCTTGGATCAGTCCAGGTTTGGGCTGGATCGGGCCAACCTTGAAAGTTTTGAAAATTTGCTCAAAAACCCTATTTTTCAAGGTCAGAACCTTCAATTTCAAAAGATATATGTTCTCACCACTTTTCCTAGATTATGTGACTCTCATTCTTAACCAACGATGTCCACATTAAAACATTGATGCCTTCTTCTATAGTTTCAAGTTTCATGCCTTTGAAGATCATTTGCCCTAGTTGGTGTAAAACACTATGTTCACTCTGATACTTCAATTACATGATCAATTACAAAAATAGAAATAAAAAATTACAACTCGATCGTGTCTAATTTTGACACCAAAAATTGCCAACTACAAAAATAAACGTGACAATATTAAAGTTGTATATTTCTCTGTTTCAACTACATTAAAAGAAGAATCAACAGTATCATCATTCAATAAAGCAACAAAAGCAAGAACATGATTCTTAACAAAAGAATCACTATCAGAGTTTGAAGAATCAAATTCAAAAATAATAACTTTCATGACTTTCTTTTTATCTTTCAAATTTTTGTTTGCACTAACTAAAGCTATTCTTCTTAGGATTTGGACATTGAGTATATGTGTGACATTTACCACCACATGTCCAACAAGTGATTTCAGAATCCTTAGAGTCATCAACTTTTTTTTCTTTCCTATCCTTACCTTTAGATGATGAGCCTTGACTATGGAATTTAGACGAATTTCCTTTTCTAAGGTTTTTATCATTTTCATATTTAAGGATCTTCCCAAATTTCCTAGCCAGGAGTGCATCTGCATTATTTGAATCATATTCAAAACTTTTAACCTTTTAACTTCAGTTTTTGAAGAATTTGAAATATTTGACAAATTTGAAGACTTAGAAGTCTTTGAAGATTTTAAAGCCAATTTTATTTATTTATGAAGTTTTGGATTTTTCATCTCAAAAGTTTGAATAGATCCAACTAATTATGTCGTATCGACTGTATCAATATCTCTACTCTTATCTAAGGTTTCCAACCTAGCTTGAAACCTACCAGGAAGTGACCTCATTATTTTTCTAACCTAAAAAAATGAAATTCTTTCACCAAGGTTTGCACAAATTTGAACAATATCATTAAGCTTAGGATAAAAATCAGAAAACATCTCATCTTTATCCACCCTAATTGTTTCAAACCTCGTTGCTAGCATTTGTAACTTTGATTTCCTTACCTTGGTAGTACCCTCATGAGTTACCTGAAGAATATCCCATACTTCTTTCGAAGTGGAACAAATAGAGATTTTAGCAAATTTAGATGGAACAACAAAATTAAATATTGCATATAAACCCTTGTTATTATTATTAACTTCATTATGCTCAGCGGGCAACCAAGTTGCATTATCCTTATCTACAGTTACAATGGCATCTCCAGTACCACTAGTTGGGGTAGGTGTTTTATATTAATTCTTAACAGACATCCATACTTTCTCCCCTTGAGATTTAAGAAAGGCTTTCATGCGAGATTTCCAAAAAGTATAATTTGAACCATCAAACAAAAGAGTTCGCTGAATTGAGCCACACTCTTTCATACTAAATTCCATGATGATTTTTGAAAAACAAAAATAATTTTGATTTTAAAAACAACTTTTGCAAGGAACTACTCATAAATTAGAGAACACTGCTAAGATACCAATTGTGAGTTACACAGTGCGGAAACAACTGCAAAAGTTTGATTAAAACCTAGAGGGTGTGAATAGGTTTACTACCTTATTTGCTTAATTTTTTAGATTATCTTAATTTTAAGTCCAATTAAAAATTAAAACAATCCCACAAAATAAGTAAATGAAATAAAGTGCAATAAAGTAAACAAGTGCACCAAATATACGTGAAAAATTCAGATCAGAAAAAAATCACAGGCGAGGCTTGTTGCCCTAGAGAACCAAATCTACTATCATTGAAGCAAAGTACAATACACTTTGTCCTAGACTCATACTCACTTCACTCTGACAAGAACTTGATACAGAACACCTTAGACTTACTCTTGCGACTCCCTTGTACAATTGTTGCAGACTTTCGACTAATATCACAATCCTTGCAAAAGGGTAACTAAAAGAATACGAACACTCAGTATTCTACTCCCTTCATAGTATGATCTTCTTCTCCTTTCTCACCAATGAACAGTTGTATACAAAACCAAACAATCCAATAGTTTGATCAATTAGAAATATATGAAGCAGTTTTCGAATAATTGATTAAGCAAAAAGAGAGACACGACCTAAATCACTCATCGTGTGTATATGTGTGTGATCTCTCAAAAAAATATAAAAAGAATTAATGAAGAATTTTCTGTCCGAAAAATATATCTATGCTTTCTCTCTCTAAAAATATAAATTTTGATGTGTATTGAAAGCTTAATGAGAGAGAAATCATATGAGGTTTTTATAGATGTTAAAAATCCTAATTTTTCTTGAATAACAAGTTTAAAACACTACACTAGGAAATGAATCCCAAGGTTTAAGAAAATTTAAAAGTCAAATCCCAGTCAAAACAAGACTCTATAGAGCCAGAAAACCTCATCAGGAGACTTAGACCAGTCCAGCCCATAACTGGACCGATCCAAGTTTCTGCCTGTTAAAATTCAAATTCCTGAGACCTCTTGGACCATTCCAGGTTTGGGTTGGACTGGTCCAACCTTGAAAGTTTTGAAAAGTTGCTCAAAACTCCTATTTTTCAAGGTCGGAACCTCCCGTTTCAAAATATATATGTTCTCACCACTTAACTTGGACTACGTGACTCTCATACTTAACCAACGATGTCCACATGCAATCGAAACCATCCAGAAACTTCAATCGATCAAACCCTTGTTTAAAACATTGATGTCTTCTTCCGAAGTTTTAAGCTTCATCCCTTTGAAGATCATTTGTCTTGGTTGGTGTAGAACACTGTGCTCACTCTGAGACTTGAATTGCATAATGAATTACAAAAATTTAAATAAAATATTACAACTTGATCATGTCTAGTTTTGACACCAAAGATTGCCAATTACAAAAATATACGTCACAAAAACACATGACCATATGAAGGAGACTGGCTCAAACAAGAGTGATATGAGACAACGTAGAACTATGAGTTGTTTAGTGCGAAAGTGGTTAGTTAATTTAGTGAAAGATAATTTTCCTTAGACCTAGAAAGGGGGGGTGTGCGAATAGGTTTTCTTCTTCAATTTTTATTATTGAATAATTTTTCACAATAATTAACAATTAAACATTCAAACTACTTGTAATACCCCGCTCCAACACATGATATGATATTGTCCGCTCTGGGCTTGAGCCCGCACGGTTTTGCTCTTGGGTTTTACCCCAAAAGGCCTCATACCATTTGAAGAGAACATACTACATATAAGCACATCCCCTTTTCCACACCCAGGCGATGTGGGATTGAGTACCCTGTACCCCTGTCAGTGTGGTAGCTCAGTCCAGTGTCTGTCTTCGCACCCGCCCACTCACACCCGTCCATAAGGGTTACTACACTAATCACAAATAAACAATAAAATAATGCAAGTAAAGGAAAGTAAAAAGTTGACACCAGATTTTTTAGCATGAAAAACCCGAAGGATAAAAAACTTGGAGACTTAGCAGTCTCTGGTAGAACGATCCACTATTTCGAAGCAAAGTTATAGACTATGTCTCAGCTCACTTGCACTACCCCTACCAAGAACTAGTTATTGAATGCCTCAGTCTTACTCTTGTGACTCCTCATTCAATTGTTGCCGACGTCAAACTTACTCCTCAATCCTTACAAAACGGGTTGCTAGAAGACCACGAACACTCTGTCACTTTTGTAGTGATCGAATCCCTTCCTTTCAGATAAGAAACTGTAAGGAAGAAATGTGTTTCTCTAATCGAACTAAGCAACTTAATGTTATGTCTGAAGATCCCGTTAATCAGATGAAGAAGAGGATCACCCTTAAACATTCGTGTGTGTGTGTGTGTGCGCTCTCAAACATATAAATAGAAAAATTATAAAATATTTTCTCTTATAAATCTCTCTTTAAGCTCCAATAATGGTGAAACATATAAATCTCTTCCCTCACTCTTGGTTGTTGTTTAGTTTGAAGCATAGAGAGGTATATATATGATAGAGAGTCTTTAAAATACTTGAAAAAGAAGTTCAAAACCTTCTAAGGACGTCTCATGAAGTTTGGGCCAAAAAGAAAACAAAAATTGGATTGAGAAGGAAAATCCCGTAGCTATCAGAACAAGTCCAACAAATTGTAAAAAGTGCGACCAATGGGACTTTTTGAAAATTAAATTTTTTTAATGAAAAGCTTATTTTTCTAAGTCCTAATTCCACCAAAATTCAAATATAAAGTGTCTTCACCACTTACCTTTACTAACTTACCTTTACTAAATGATGTGCTCATCAATCCCACGATATAACGAGGTACTTAACATTCAGCTTTGAAGATCGGGAACCAAAATAAGCAGATGTTACAACTTGATCAACAAGTTTTCATACTGAAATTTGGCAACTTACAATTAAGTTTCGCACAAGAACATCATGAGACTGTGATTTATGAGAAAAAATTAACTGATCAGAAGTGGATGGCATATGTAATGGCATGGAAACCACCCAATAAACAAACTTACTAGCTTTAGCTGGTGGACCATGTCACTTTTTTTTAGTCCTATAAGAAGACTGTTAAATATTACGAAATTTTTGCTAGAGGTTTAAACGAAGTTGGATTCTTGTGAAATTTGGTAGTTGCCTTAGTTTAATGATTAGGATTTCATCTTTAATTTTTTCATAATTTTCAGAGACAATTTCAGATTCTAGTATTTATGATGGTGTCCTTCATATTGAAGATTCTTTGGAATGGTTGGAAGATGTTGAGATGTTCTATGATTACATGGGGATTCAAGAAGATAAAAAAGTGAAATTGGTAGCATACAAACCGAAAGAAGTAGCTTCTGCTTGGTGGGAACAGTTACACGTTTCTCGCACACTGCAGAGGCTCATCAAAATAGATTTATTTTGGTTCCAGAGAAACGAAAAACATGATCCTAAAGGTTTGGATGCATGCATGTATTAAAGTGAGACCACATGATAAAACATTATTGATATATTTAATTTTCCGTGTACCTACCAAAACAAGAAAAAACTGGAAAGCTTTATTTAATAGTACTCCAAACAAAGAAGCATTTCATAGGCAGGGACACGCCTCATGTATTGTGGCATCCCTGCACAGAGTTGTAGACAGTCTCTCTCAGTTGCAACAAAGGAGCCCCAATTATTTCTTTAATTTCTATTAATTCTAAATTGTTGATGTCTTTGTGCAAGACATGCATCATTTCTAGCCATTAATTAATTAACTTTGCCCTTGAGGAAGACAAACAAGAGAGCCATTTTCTGATTTTCCGTTTTAGAGAAAAAGGGAGACACAGGACATTCATGGCATAGCTGATTTTGGTACCAGAGTTGTTTTTACCAGAAGAGGACCTGTTGATTGCGTGAACACTACCAATGCTGATTTGCAAGCTGATTTTGATGTAGTGTCTTATGACGCAATTAAAGGTGTTCTACTCTAAATAAGAGTTTGTGTTGTCAGCGACTGTGGGTAGCATCTCTCATAAATTAAACAATAAAGAAGCACTTCATATGTGATGTGAATTCAAACTTTGGGCATTTCTATTGAAATTAATGATACAAGGGGCTCAATATCCATTGGAACAAGAGTCCCATTTATTTCTTTGAATTCCAATTGGCCTTAAATATACTCTTCATAGCACTGCAAATAAAGAACTAAATTCTATTTTATTCTTTCTTATTAAGGTTACAACAATTAATTTATGTTGTAATTAGGTACTGCATACTGAAGTCTCTGTGCATGAGATCTTTTTTATCTAGCAATCAACTTTGCGCTTGAGGAGGACAAACAAGAGAGCCATTTTCTGATTGTCCGGATTAGAGAAAAAGGGAGACACTGGAACATTCATGGCATAGCGATGGAACAGTTCATCCAATATTTCACTTCCAAAGTGTTTCTCTATGAGTCCTTCAAAGGCTGCCCTCACATACAAGCTGCGCCTTTTGAGGTCGGCCACCACAACATGTTTCTTGGGAGTGTGTAATGTTTCCATTCTCTCGATGCTGAAATTTTGATTTCTCTTTATCACTCCCTCCAATTCCTTAGGGGATGTGTAATATGTAGGCAAGTTGAACGAGTCCACTTTTGCTTCATCTACTAATCCCTACAATAATATATTTTATATGCAAAGTACATACTTTTAATTAGCTAGCTAGACAGGAAATGGAAATAGAAGTTTTCCATATATATATATATATATATATATATACCTTCTTTGCCATGTCCATAAGGCATGATCCCAAAAGATCGGACTCCGATCCGATATTAGACTCAGGGTGGTGGAACTCACTGGGGACAACAGGAATAAGAAGTGTCATAAGCCCTCCACCCACAAGCTCTTGTGCTCTTGCATTGAAGAATGACTCCATGTCCCTGCCAAACTGAGCCGAATAGGCCTCGAAAACTTCATTTTTGGCACCTATGTAGTGAATCTTTCCTCTGTTGAAGGCAGTAGACAAGTTGTCTGTGACTTCTTTGGGCACCTTAGACAGCCAGTGGAGTGCACTGGATGAGTAAGCAAAATGAAGAGAGGCTTTTGGAAATAAGAGGCTGTGAAAAGAACCAGGCACTCCTGCTGCATAGTATGGCCTGTTGGGAGGGAGTGATGAAAATAGTGTGTTAAAATCATTCAGGACATGGTCATTAAAAAACACCTGAAATTCAGGGATTTGAGAATTTAGTCCTTGTGATTCAAATTTGTGCTTTATAGCTTCTATTATGATCTGCACTGCCAGAAATGTATTTGGTCCCGAAGAGCAGCCAAAGTCTGCAATACGAAATGTGTTTGTAGAAATGTTTAATGTCAAGTTTCATGGCAACTTCTTCATTGATGATCTCCTTTGCAGCCTCTACCGCGCTCCGCTACAAAACAAAACAGCAGGACATGTTTGTCTCCATTTTAATTTTCAGATATTGAGATGATAATCATATGCAAATATGCATGCAGAGAGAGAGAGAGTCTTACAAGAAGAATGGGAAATAAGGACTACCTGAAAGGAAGAGTTTTGGACATAACTTCGAGTTCCATCTCCTCCATTCATTGCATAAGATTCAGACACCTTAATCTTTCTTTCATCTTCCATATCTCTCTCTCTCTCTCTCTCTCTCTCCTGTAAGTTCACTTAGAATTTATGGTGCCTAGCTTACAATGCCCATGGAACAAAAACATTTTACTTAAGTGGAAGTTCTTATTATTGCATTAAATTATAATGAGTCCTTTGTGCAAAAGTCAAAAACAGTAGCTGTCATTTGATTTGATTCTTTATTACAATTTTAGGTCAAAATAAACATACTCGGTAGGATTATAAAAACATTCTCATAACTCATACCGATGGAGGGAGGGAATTATTGAACATTACTATTCAAGATTGACCTTATCATCTTATACTTAATTATATTTGGTTAATGGTTCCTTGTCGTTGTTGAATGTTTAACAATAAGACACCTTGAATATATTGGAAAACTATGCATTAATTAGTCATGAAAGAAAATGTATTATTTTTAGATGATAGAAACTGGTATCTGTCTCTCTCTCAGCCCCCTCACAAGTGACTTATAGAAAATTTGGTCTCCCTCTCTCAGCTCTCAATCATTTCAGAAATACTGCAACAACTATTAGTTGGATGAGAGGGGTATAGATGATACTTCTATGTTTGGTTAGAGGGAAGGAAAGAGAGGGAGGAAGCAAGAAGGGATCATGCAAGAACATTTTCGTATTTGATTGGAAGGAAGGGAAGAGAAGCATGGAGGGATGAAACATCCTCCCTTCCTTTGAATTTGTTTATGCCCTCAAAATTGAACAGAAAAGAGGAAAAAAAATAATAATTACCCGCTAATATATAATTTTAATTTTGACTTTTCCAACAACACCCCTCATAGCGAATTTGAAAAGCGTTGGTTAACTGCTGCTAAGGTTATGGCAGCAGTTTTGGAGGATTTTAACGGCAATTTGACCGTCACCTTATCCCAATTTTGTTGCAGTAAAACCCCTGCAATAATATTATATGTAAAATACATATACAGGTAATGGAAATAGAATTTTTGGTTAATCTTTCTTTCATCTTCCATCTCTCTCTCTCTGTGTTTAGTGATAGATTCTGTTGTAACTTCACTTGGAATTTGTAGACCGAAGTAAAAAAACAACACTCAGTAGGTCTCATTTGCTTTGATTTGATTTGTTCTTTATTACAATTTTAGGTCAAAATAAACGTACTTGTAAGATTATAAAAACATTCCCATAACTCATGAGTCATGCCCATGGAGAGACGGCACTAAATTTGGTCAACTGTTCCTCATCATTGTTGAATGTTAAAGATAAGACACGTTGAATATATACGCAAGTGAGCTCATAGCAAAATTAGTCAAAGATAGGGTGCGAATCTACACACACACACACACATATATATATATATATATATATATATATATATATTAATCAGTGGGATTTTCTTGTTTTAATATTCCTTATGTTCCTTACTAGAATTTATTTATTTATTTATATCTCCAAGAAGATAGCTTGATAGGGAGGAAAACAGTCGATCAAAGAAAATATACTGCATATTTTAATAAACTAACATTCTTGTTTTCCACGTTACAATGCGCCGCCTATTGAAAAATTGGATTTGTTGTTCATGATATAGATGTCAATTTGATCGGTCAATGCAGATCAGCACAACTCCTCCTAGTAGAAAATGTCTGGTTCTCATCTAATAAGATTAGGAGTTTAAGAGTACTCCAAATTTACTCCGTGTAGTTTTAATAAGAGTATTAGAATCAGTCACTTAGACTAGTGTTCTACACAATTATTTTTTTTAATTAATCTAAGGGCCTAGAACAATACAATAATTAATACATATTTTTTATTTTAATGAAACACTAAAAATATCAGTCGTTTGAATGACTGTCCTTACACTTCTCTAATATATTTTTTTTAAAACAACAACAATAACAATAAATTAAGCCTTTTTTTCAACTACTTGGAGTCGGCTACATGAATTCGATATTTCCATTCCGCTTTATTTAAGGTCATCTTCTCAGTTCATCCACATGCTATCATATCTTTTTTTACCACTTTTACCCATGTTAGCTTTGGTCTTCCTCTTCTCCTAACATTGCCCTCAATTTGGACTATGTCACTTTTTCTGACCGATGCAGTTAAAGGTCTTCTTGACATATATCCAAACCATCCTAACTTATTTTTTCTTATTTTATCTCGAATTGGTACTACACCAACTATCTCCCGAATGTATTCATTTCTAATTCTATCCTTTTTAGTCTTCTCGTACATCTATCTTAACATTCGCATTTTTGCAACACTCACTTTATGCAAATGTTGTCGCATATATATATATATATATATATATATATATATATATATATATATATATATATATATATATATTACTTTTTTTTTGTTCTTTTAATTATTTTTCATGAATTGTGTTTTTAAATATATTATGTATTTAATTTATTTAATAAAAAATATATCTTTAATATGTTTAGGGTTGTACTTAATTATTAAAATTATATATACCGAGGCAAACCAAACTATTTTTTTTATTTTTTTATTTTATTTTTGTGTGAAACGGGTTCGATAGGAACATTATTTACCACATTCCAGCCAATTGTTGAAACACATATTATTGAAAGTCCATTAAATATAAAATATGTACAAGAGTACCTAGCTCTCAAAACTAAGAACCAATATCCCAAAATATACCGCTCATTTTTTTTTTCAAGTACCAAATTTCGGACTTTTTATGACTTGCTTGGTTCAATTTACTAAAATAGAAAATTGTTTTCAAAGATTTATGAAAGATAATTCTCAGAGAAGAAACTTTTTTTAACTGAGTTTTTGAAACTGTTAACCAAACAAATTTTTTTAAATGTTTTTTTGATTTTTAGTTATCAAAAAATAAAAAATTATTTTCAAAAAACTGAACTAAATAGGCCATCGTACTCTTCTTTCTCTTTAAACATCTCTCTTGGCTTTTCACTAGAAAACAAGTTGATCGGTCCAAAATTGCTACCACAAACACCGAAAACCATTTGAGGCGGCCAATATAAAACAATTATTGAAGAATGGCTCTCCTGGATTCGTCTGGAAAACTACAGTAATAAAATGCTTTAGTCAAGTTCATTTTAAGTAGTGAGAAGCCGAGAGGTTTTGTACAAGTCCATTCTTAAACCATAGTCTTAGTTTCGTATCAATATTGCTTTAAGCACTTTTATTAACTCTCGTCTTAGTTTCGTTTCAATATTGCTTTAAGCCTACAAACTACGGAGACTTCCTTCATATGGTGGTGTTGGATATTCAGACACTCCTTAAATATATGTCAAACACTCTTTAAAAGTGACCGATTTTTTTTTTTTTAACACGTGGGGGACACGACAAAGATATGGCGGGATATATTTTGTAAGTTTTGAAAGTACAAAAAACTTCCTGAATTTTTTCAAAGTTGCAAAAAGACCCTTGAGCTTTTTCAAAGTTATAAAAAGACCATTGAGCTTTTTCAAAGTTACAAACAACCCCTAAACTATTTTTGAGCATTTTATTCTATCATCTTCTAAAAGTTAACAACTTGACCTCTAAAAGAACTATAATAACATATGTATACCATTTAATACGACAATTATGTCATTTTTTTATAAATATAGTGTTTTATAAATAAATATTCATAAAGACGGAATAATTTTATTTAACATAAAGTCATGTTGTTTAGTGTGATATTTTGTATTTAAATTTATTTGTTTGTTATTAATAAAAAAAAATTAAATAATTTTTAAATTCTTAATAAATAAAGTAAATTTTATTAATGAACAATAATAAAAAAATTTAATAGAATTATTATAATAGTTTAATTTGTTTTTTTTTTTTTTTTTTGTTAAAGATTTTCGTCCTTAAAAAAAAAGTTTTAGGTCCTTGACTGAATTCTGGGGTAAAGTTCACTTGGGATTTGTAGTGCCTAGGTTAGAGTTAAATATAGATGAAGTGTAGACCAAAGTGAAAAAACAACACTCGGTGGCTATCATTTGCTCTGATTTTATTTGATTTGCTCTTTATTACAATTTTAGGTCAAAATAAACATTCTTGGAGGATTATAAAAACATTATCATAACTCATGAGTCATGCCCAAGGAGAGACGGAATTAAATTTTGTTAAAGATAGGACATGTGAAATATATTGGAAAACTAGAAATTAATTAGTCCATGAAAGATTTTGTATTACTCCGTCCGTCTCATAATTCTTGGAATGTTTAGAGAATCCAACTTTTTATAGTGGGACCTATTTTTAATGTAATAATGTATGAATTTATATATTAGTCCTTATTTAAAAGTTAGTATTATTATTATTATATGGTGGACCCAACTTTTAAAATAGTAGAGTTTGAAAAGGGTAGTTTCGGAATCATATAATTCATTTTAGGAAATGGACATGTATTTTGGGACATCTCAAAAAGAAATAGTGGACTAAAATTATGGGACGGATGGACTATTTTAAATGGAAAAAACTGATCTCTCTGTCTCTCTCACTATAGCAAAATTAGTCAAAGCTCTGGTGCCAATCTTCATATATATATATATATATATATATATATATATATATATATTTTAATTCATCACCTTGCATTGAGAAGGAAAAATGAATTATTAGTCAATGGAATTTGCTTATTTTAATCTTTCTTATGTTCCTCACTAGAATTTTTCCTTTTTTTTTATCTTTCCAAGAAGATAGCTTGATTTGCTCCTCTCATCGAGAAAAAAGGTCAACGAAATAAAATATATTGTATATTTTAATAAACTAACATTCTGGTCTTCCATTTTCCGCCTGTAATATTGGAAAATCGGATTCGTTGTTGAATACAGAGTTGTGTAGATCAGCATATCTCTTCCTCCAGAAAGTATGGAGAATTTATTGAGTGTGTCATATTCGTGTCGATCACTTAAATATTCTGTCATACATTTTTTAATAAGTGTTAGACACTTTATAGAAGTGTATTGATAATTTTTTTTAGAACACTCTTTGAACATTTCTCAAATACTTATCGGACACTTCATAGCAGTGATGTATATTCAAGTATTTCGAAAAAAAATTATATGCAACTAAGTTATGATTAAAAATCTAAACTAAATATATATAGAAAACTAAATAAGTTTGATTCTTTAATCTATTTGTCTTTTTTTGTTTATAAGTTTGTTTGGTTCTTAATTGTTTGATCTGTATTGAAATATTTTTCTAACATAGTCTTTTTTTTAATAATTAATATATATTAATATGTTATATTATTATTTTATAGTTGTATCCTAGCCATGTCTGTGTTCTATTTTTTTAGAATTTTTCGTATTACTGTGTCTGAATCGTGTCGTACCCGTGTCTCGTGTTCGTACCCGTGCTTTTTAGCTCCAAGAGTAGTAATTTCTATCATTTAAAAGCTTTACTAAGTTATTATTTCTATCATTTAAAAGTATATTTTTTAAAAAAATAAACGCGCTTTTAAATGGTTCAACAACAATTCTAAACTAGCTCCAAGAGTAGTACTAGTACATCTCAATTTTGCACTGCTCTATAAACAGACCTTAACAATTCCACAAATTTTAGAACCAAACCTAACCATAATATTTCAATAGATTGATCTTCCAAAATAATAAATCCTGTAGCCCAACCCAAAAAGAAAAAAAATATTGAACCCCTCATATTATAAGATTTTTAAATATCACCGGCACTTTAAGATGACGAAAAAAATCCGTAAATTGCCGGTAAAACTTTTATTTCCGACACCTTCCTATACACCACCTTCTTAGAACTGTCGGTAATAACCCATTAGTGTACATTAAAATTCTTGTAGTGTGATTAATAAGAAGCAATGAGATGTATTAATTAAAAGAATACTTAGAGTGATCAAAATAAAGTAAAATATGTATTAAAAAATAGTTCTAACAAATTTATGTACAGGCCTACTACTCTTATTGATACTTGGCCTTCAATAAATAATATTAAAACTAAGTTTTTTCGTTGACATCATTTTCCAGTGTTGTGAAATGGAGGCTAAATCTGCATACTAAAGTATCATTTTTCAGTTTTGTTCTTATAACTAATTTTGGAAATTGTGTACATTGTGTAGTTATTTTACAATAAATAAAAAGTACTAATAACACGACTTGAAATTCAAGTTCATTTAAATATGATACCCAAAACAAATCTAGCTTAAAGTATGGTATCTATAGACATCACTAACTCAGATTTGTCCTATCATGAGTTGTTAAACAAATCATATACTTATAAACTAATAGAACAAACAAGACAATAGTGCCATCAACTAATAATTCAACTAATAAACAAAAGTGTATCATCAGATATATGGTAGCATACAAATTTTGACCATATTATAAAGTAATAGTGACTTAGAAAAAGAGAAATCTCTGATTCGCAGATGGTAGCTTGAAACCTCTCTAACAGCCAAACTCTTGAAGATCATATTCATATCACAGAAAGAGAGAGAGAGAGAGAGAGAGAGAGAGAGAGAGAGAGTTGTAGAGTGAGAAAAAGTGAGTTTCTCTCACCTGATATGCATGTGTCTCTCCAAAACAGAGAATCGCCTAATTGAATAGAGATTTGCCTAATCAAACACAGATGAGTTTTAATCTATTCCAATGTGAGCTTTGATAGCTGATTAATTATGAACACAACGTGCTTCGTGAACATTTGTTTTCCAAAAATCATATAGATATAAAGAGAAAAACATAAATTTATACATAGATAGTTGAAGAAGACATACATAGCGAAGAGAAAATGTGATGGAGGACAAATTTTATTGACTATTTCTTGGTGCAATTGACTTTTTCGTGAAATAGTTTGATCATGTCGTTTTGACCCAAGAATACTCATTCTTGATCAAAAATGGCCCAATAAGCAAATCTATGCTGCTTTTCGGCCAAATTCAATTGTCTATACCCTCAAAATCATGTTTTTTTGTCTTATAGGAATACTATTTATTATTATATGATTTTCGAATAAGGCTGAAATTTGATATTTAGTAATTTTGATTATTAGTAGTCTTATTCTATTTTTCAGAATTTTTAGAGAAAATTGAATTTTGAACAGTTTCCTTGTACGGGTAATTTCCTTATGCTGATAGGTTTTGTTTATTATAAATATGTGTACTGCAGAGATAAAGAACAATTCATTAATTCGTTTATCAATACTGTATAAGATTGTTCTACAATTTCTTTTAACTTTGTGGATTCAAAGTTATCGTCTTATTTGTGCATGACGTATCTAGCTTTCATTTCGTCAAAATGTACAAGTTCTTGAGTTGAAATCTGTATACTTCACTTATTTACAGTAATTTTATGATCATTGGTGCAATAATTAAAAGAGTTGGAGCTCGAGCGGTAAATTAATGGCGTCTCAAACAGGAAATGGAAATTTTTAAAGAGAGAAAAAACTGATATGATCTGAGAAACTGAATGTTTCAAGGTTTGGAGCTCATTGAAACCCTAGCATTCGATTTGTGAGGGTCCGTGCATGTGAGTTGTGAGGAGAGTACTTCGAAATCGTGAATAATGAGAGAAAAATAAAATTTATTTCAATAATAAAATGCTTAGGTGGTAGTTAGTTCGGGGACGAACAATTGGAAGGTGCCCGTGTAAGTTTATCACTTTATTTCCCTACTCATTATTGTAGATATGAGCACTTATTATAGTAGACAAGAGCACTTGTTGCCATAAGGAATTTTTCGCAACGGTTTCATATCACGCTGCTATATGTTTGCCACCTATTTCTCTTTATTAGTCTACTATTAAAAGGGGCTTGCCTTGCATTGGATTCGAATGGGAAAGAGAATGACTATAAATAGGCGGGTAGATAACGCTAATCAATAATTTAGGCTTTTGAATTATTGGTAAGTTTTCGACTCGTGACCGTTGGTATCAGAGTCAGACCCAATTCTTAATCTGGTGTCATGCCAAGCTTCTACCCAGGTGGACTCCGGATCCAAGTCGTTACTGGTCTCCCATTATTAGGAGGGACGGGTAAAGCAGGGTGGTCATGGAGTCTGAGTTCGGGTCCAAGTTCTTACTAGGTCCTCCCATTATTAGAGAGATAGGTAAGCAAGGTGGTCAGCTTGACTATAACAAGGACATTGTGAGTTCGGGTGGTCGAGATAGTATGTTAGAGGAAACTTGTCCTACGAATAGACAATACTCTCCAATAATTTAAACTTTTAAGTCATTGATAAACTTCTAGCCCCTTACATTACATCCATCATGAAGTATAACATAAATCCAAGTGAGCTTACTTCCAAAGTGATATCTGAATGGACATTAAAGTTAAAACCAACTTTTAACAAGATCATTAAATATTTATGGAGAACAAATATTTTTATTAAGAACTCATCGGAAAAAATATATATTTTTATAAGAAAATAATAAATAAAAATTACCTTTTTCATGACTTGAAATTGAAATTAATTTAAATATAACACCCAAAAGAAACCTAGCTTAAAGTACAATATTTATAATCTAATAGACATCACCAACACATAAAATATATAGCATCATGAATTTGTAAACAATAAGTTACATATAAACTAATAAAACAAACAAGACAATAGTGCTGCAAGATGTTATTTGTTAGTCACTCCTGCTAAACAATAAAATACATCTGGTTAGGTTAGACTAAACAACACACGCGAAAGAAAAAGCCCAGCATACCAAAATTGAGCAGTCTTAGTTTATATTGGATTATCTGAACCAATTATCTACTACTACATGGCAGAGACAGAATTAGAGTTTTTTGTTTTAATTATTATTTTGCATCAGAACTAGTTTGAATTCAAAATTCATCGATATATAAGATAAAGTTTTGACTGATCTAGGAAATTAAAAAATAAAAAGCCAAAACGTCATTGTCACGTTTGAAAATTTTGTCTTGACGGCTTCCAGAAGCCACCACTAAGTGCAAGAGCTATAGTGGCCTTTGGGCAGCTGGCTATTGAATGTAGTCAGCAATTGGGTCTGTATGAATGTAGTCAGGATTTGGGTCTCTATGGGGTTGGGTACAAGTGAGTCAGTCCCAAAAGCTGGCTAGAGGACTGACTCTCCTGTCACAGAGTTAGTTATTTCTTTATTTATCTCTCTTCTTGACACATTTTTACTTTCTTTGCGATGCTTTTTAGTTTTTTATTATTATATTTTTTTCACCAGCAAATAAATATTCTATATAATAAAATAAGAGAAATGTTAAACGTCACAATTTTTTTTCATGAATTTTAACTCGAATCTATGTGGCAGGTGATAATACCATAGGGACTCCGTATATGGGGGACTATATCACCTGCCACATAGATTCGAGTTAAAATTCATGATATTTATTCAAGACGTGTAGCATTGCTCATAAAATAATTATAAAAAAAAAGAAATTCAAATAGTACCATACTATGGTGATCGGCTAGTCATATTTACAAGTTGGCCACATCAACAAAATAACTGACATGATTAGCTAACATATATAACATAGCGAGCCATATTTTGTCTACCATACCTTTTCCTCTAAGATCAATATTCGACTTGACAAAGAATTACAAAAAAGTTTTGTGCTGAGCGGCATTGGAAACATGCTACACCTTGATTACACTATAACTAGGCTAACATTTGCCAGGTTACATGTTTGTGGAACCAAAATATTTCAAATAAATATAGAGGGTTTATTTGGATAAATGAATGAAATTGTAAATCAAGGAATTTGAGTTTACAAAAAAAAAAAAAAATGTTGGCTATTGAAGTTGGATTCAGAAGTTCAATGTAATGTTGATTAGAGGTATAGGTCCTATTGGAGTAGCATTTTATTACCATCATTGCCCAACTTTCTTGAATCTTTCAGGCATGAATTTTAAATTACACCTTAACCCTTTTTATTATTTGAAATTCATATGTACAATTCTCTCGAATCCAATTCTTTCAAATCCATCAAATTATATTGTTTACATTATTGCCAAAGATCCATTCATGTTATATATAGCAATTTTGTCAGATTGATGATTAAATTTTAGAAGTACCTTGAGAAATTTGTAGGTTTCGTAAAGTGCACTATCCTTCTCAAAATTGTTTTTACCATGGGACTGAATAAAGTTATGAAACATTTATATATAACAACCATAAGGAGAAGGTTTCTTTTTTTTTTAAAAAAAAAAAATCTAATTTTCTATTTCCATTATGAAAACTTAGATATCAATGACTATGATTAAATCTCATTACATAAAGTTAGAAAACCATAATCTAATGATATAAGAGCATCTCCAACCGATATGTCAAATCATACGTTCCATTTGCAACAACTACTTTTGATATCAAGAACTCCATCAACCGATATCTCAAATGCCTACTTGGCTGTTGGATAAAACTATCCGTTTTATAGTCGTTGGATAAAACTAGCCATTAGAAGATATCCTATATATAGCCCACTCATATATTGAATTTTCACTCCACAAATTCTCAATATTTCTCTTCTCAAAATCTCAAAGACTTTTATGAGTAACCTCAATATGCCCTTTGATTCCTCTTCCGACACGTTTATAGCCATTGAATAAAACTAGCCGTTAGAAGAAATTTTATAATGTATTATTGTGGTTTAATTTAAAGAAAAATATATTAATAAATTAATAAATTTGACATATTGGGTGTAGTATACCAAAATACCATATGTCAATTTGCTACATCATACCTTAAATAAATTTGAGGTGTGAAATTGGAAGCATCCATTGAAGATTCTCTAATATTATAAAGTCAATTAGATCACAAATTGACAAATGTAGCTCCAACCCATCAAATATTGATAATCACATTGTAATCAAATTTTAGAAAACATAGTGCATAGGACCACAAGCAATAATTTTTATTTATTTTAAAATTTTGCAACAATCTCTCACTTGATTCATGCACTCTATGTTTTATAAAATGACAATGTGAATTGCTACACTTTATAAATATTGATTGGATTAAAGAAGGTTGAACCGACAAATTTTAAGGAATATGAAGTTTAAGACGACAACAACATGTTTTAAAATGGTTATATAGTTTTTTTAATGAATCATTTCTATTTAAATTGAAATTACAATTATTTGAAAAAACAAGTCACATACAAATATTTTGAAAGAAAAAGTTGAGTTGAATGGGTATTTCATTTAGGAGACAACTCTTTAAAAACATAAAAACTATTGTAAATAAATGAGTATATAAAAAATGAAAAGTCACTAAAACTCTTTGGATGTTTTTTAAAATAAAAAAAAAAATTAAGACTACTCTTTTTAAAACGCAAAATGTCACGTAAGGAAAAGTCACATAGATTTTATTAAAATAAAAATTAATTAAAAGTGTATATAAATATTTTAAATCTTATACACATGTGTAAGAAGTATAGATATATAGATATAGTCCATGTTGATATACTGGGTCGGTGTAATCATCTCATTCCTTCATGCGATTGTTTCATGCATGCTATGTAATTCCAAACGAAAACACACATGGCAAACCCGTTAACAATCTAACCCAACGACACATGGAGTCCAAAATCAAACCAAGCTATGGATCTGTGCCTTAAAATATTACTATAAGCAAAATTAATTAGCACGAGTCCCATCAGCTTTAATAAATAATGTAATGTGTGTATACTGAATAGTATAGTGTTTAATTAGCTTCAACAACTAAACCTGACAGTGCCGGCGGAACACGTCTCCAGTTTTGGAAATTTTTTAATGCATGGTTTGTCAAACTGGAGTTAAAATATGATTAAAGAGGGGCCACTGTGAGCCTATAAATTGGAGCATCGGCGTTCCAGTTTCAGTCATCACCTTCCTCTTGCTTGTTTCATCAACTTTAATTGGCTTGCTAGCTATTTGCTTTTCCAAGCTAAGGTTGATGATAATGGAGCTGAGTTTGGGGTGGTGGGTTTTCACAGCCTTATTGGGTGGTGTCATTGTTTTTTTTGGGTTGTTAAAGAGAGCAAATGAGTGGCTCTACGAGAGGAGTTTGGGAGCAAAGAAGCTCTCTCTCCCTCCTGGTGACTTGGGTTGGCCACTCATTGGGACTATGTGGTCCTTCTTCAAAGCTTTTAAATATGGCGACCCTGATTCTTTCCTATCCAGTTTTGCTGCCAGGTAGCTATAGCTAGATCTCTCCATCTACACCCACACAGTTTTAGAGAAATACACACACACATATATATATATAAGACATAGTGCATCTTTAATTAAAAATTTTCTTTCTTTTCTAATTTCTTGTTCACCGATAAGTAATGAACCATTATTAATATATAAATATACTAGCATATTGGTCATACATGTGACACTATAAAAAATATAATATTATTTTAAGTGTGAAGTTAGATAAATATGCATGTGTATTTAAATAAAGTGGGTGAATCGTGATTATTTAATTATAAATTGAGAGAGTTATTTTAGACCGTAAAATAAACAAATATTTTGAACCAGAAGATTGATTTTTAAAATATTTTTGATCATTATACGGTGATTTTTTGAAAACAGATTCAAATACAATACATAAATATAATGTAGATAGCAATCGTTAGGATTGGATACTTGCACAAATATAGATATACATATAATTAATTTTTATTATAGTTTTCAAGAAAATGCCATCTTAGCACATGCCTCATCTTTAGGATCTGATACTACACAAATATATATATATATATATATAACCCTCATCGAAGGAGTATTTTTTTTCACTTGGGTATATTTTTTGTGCATATACCGATGCGCTGTCATTTTTTTTTTCCCAAGTATGGGCTGTCATTTTCCAAAACACTAAAAATAATAGTTTCAACACCAACTTAAATTATGTTTTTCATGTTCACATCAGTATTTTAATCAAATTCATTTTCGGAATCATGTATTTGTTAATTTTCTTACATGCATATGCAGTACATATAACGTAGTAAGTACCTAAGCTCATATTTATTCGATTAACTAATTTGATTATTGGAATGAATACATGCAGATTCGGTGACACTAAGATATACAAGGCGTTCATGTTTGGAAACCCAACCATCATTGTTACATCACCAGAAGCATGCAGGCGTGTGTTGATGGACGAGGAACGTTTTGGTCCCGGTTGGCCTGTTTCTGTCACAGATCTAATGGGAAGGAAAGGACTTCATAACGTAACCATTGAAGAACACCGTCGTCTTCTTCGTCTCACATCAACTCCTGTCCGAGGCCACGAGGCACTGTCTGGATATCTTGATCATATCAAAGAAGTTGTGATTGATTCATTGGATGAATGGACTAGAATGGAGGACCGCCCTATCGAGTTCTTGAACGAGATGAGGAAGATCGCCTTTAAGGTGATTATGAATGTTCTCTTGAGTGGCAACACTGATCCAAGGTTCCAAGACATGGAAAAGGAGTATTCAGCTCTTAACGAAGGAGTGATTTCTATGCCCATTAATATCCCTGGATTCGCTTATCACAAAGCAATGAAAGTGAGTTTTCGCAATACCTAATATATATATATATATATATATATATATATATAGTTGACATATATAATTTGTAATCTCCTTATTCTTTTTCTTTTTTCTGATATCATCTGATGCAGGCTCGGAAAAAGTTGGTAAAGATCTTTCAAGATGTTTATAATGAAAGAATAGCCATGAAAAAGAGAAATCAATCAAATGCAAAGAAGGACATGTTGGATTTACTCATGGAAGTTGAAGATGAGAATGAAAAATTGAGTGCTGAAGAAATCATAGATTTGTTAATCATTTACTTGAATGCTGGCCATGAATCTTCTTCCCTTACCACAATGTGGGCAGTTATATTTCTAGAAGAGAATCCACAATACTTCCAGAAGGCCAAGGTAATTAAAACATATATATATATATATATATATATATATATATATATATATATATTATATTTTGTGTTCGTTTCACCAAACATAGTTTCCATTTCAGGAAGAGCAAGAGGAAATTGTAAAGAAAAGACCATCGACACAAAATGGATTGAGCTTTAAAGAAATTAGAGAAATGCAATACCTTCCCAAGGTAGGTCTATATCAAGAATATGACACAATGTGATAATGTTAAATGGAATGGTTTCATTAATTCACCCTAAATTCCAGAAATTCAAATTATTATTCATTGTGTATTTGAAAAATTATACATCTTTTATCCTTGAAGGTAACTGATGAAACATTGCGCGTGGTTAATTTCGCTTTTACATTTTTTCGAGAGGCAACATGCGATATTGAAATGAATGGTTAGTCGTAAATCTGCACCTCGATCTTTCTTCATTCTTTCTTTTTCTTTTTGGGTATAAAGTATAAACTAAAGTGTAAAATATCCAGGTTACACCATACCAAAGGGATGGAAGGTCTTGGCATGGATCAGGAATGTTCATCTGAACCATAACTATTACCCGAATCCAAATGAATTTAATCCTTCAAGATGGGAAGTAAGTAAAATTATAGATCTATATATTTTCTGTAATATGATATAATTAATGTCTTCTACGATGGAGTTATTTGTGTCAATATATATATATATATATATATATATTTTTTTTTTTGGTGCATGCTCGTGTATAACTTATAAATATTCGTCTCTAACTCATCTTGTCTGGTTAATTATATGCAGGGTTACACTGCCAAAGTAGGAACTTACAGTCCTTTTGGAGCAGGAAGTAGGCTGTGCCCTGGGAGAGACTTGGCCAAGCTTGAAGTTTCTGTTTTTCTTCATTATTATCTCCTAAACTACAAGTAAGTCCATACTCCATATCCATTTACACACACACACACACACATATATATATATAGTAAATATTGTTAATTTTATGCATAAAACTAGCATTTTAAAAATTATAAATAAAAACTAACACCACCAAACATATATATATATATATATACATTGTCATTCCCACAAGCAAAACACGATGTTTGAGAAGAAAATATGCTTCAACTATGCAAAATTTTTAATTGAAAGTCTAAAACATTCAGGACTTCACATGCAAATTGATGTCTCTATTATATAAATGAAAGTTTTAACATTAAAGATTTTGTTTATATTTATGCAGGTTTGAAAGACTTAATCCAAAATGCAGAATGCATCACTTACCTGTTAAAACACCAGTGGACAACTGCCTTGGAAGAATCAAGAAGATCTCACCCTCAGCAGCATAAGTGATTTACACAAAAAAATAAGTGATTTACACAAAAAATAAATAAATAAATAAATTACAGATTAGTAGTAGTTATTAATATTGCTTCTATATGCAATATTTGAAATTAATCTCCTATATGTATCATTTTCATGTAATTCTGTACTACTGTTAGCTCCTACATAAATTATTGCCCAGTAGTGCAAAGGCATCTGACTGCCATGGCTGGATTTCCTTTGTATTCAAGAGGTGATGGCATAATATATTAACCTTTGGGTCTGAAATTGGCACTCTATCATACTTATCTAGTTTATAAAATTTTAAATAAATAAAATTGTTTTTGTGGTTTTATGCACTATATTTTTAAAAATCGGGTATATGCTTACGAAAGTATTCAAAAATTTAATCTTCAATCATGTATGATTGCTAAATTCCACTTTAATTATTAGAGTATTCTTGAAATCTACGTGTTGATTATTGTATCTAAATCCAACAACAATATCAGAGTCATGATTAGGGTTAATATTTTTCTTGTAAAAATCAAAAAATAAAGATTTATTGTTGATGAAATACAATATTTCAGTCGGTTTGTTACTGTTAATGGATTGAATTAAATACTACATATTTATATAAATACGGAAATCAAGTCGATCTGGGTTATAAACTAATAGAACAAACAAGACAATAGTGTCACGTGATATTAGTTGAAATACAAGTCAACTAATATTTCAAGTGATACACAAAAGTGTATCATCGAATATATGGTAGCATACAAATTTTGATCATATTATAAGAATATCACTCACTATAAAAATGACATCAACATCTAAAAACACAAAGAGATTTTCTTATTTTAATACAGTTGAATATTCAATCCAACACTCAAATTCTATAACCAGAGTCAGTAAACAACAACTAACATTCAAATCATCAATATTTTTTAAAACTCTAAAAATCTTATAGAGAAATTAAAATAACGAAATAAAGAAAATAGAAGAAAAGAAAATCATTCACCCTCAGAGTGATAATGACTTACAAAAAGAAAATATCTCTGACTGGCAGATATATATAATACTCATATATATCTTGAAACTTCTCTAACAATCAAACTCTTGAAGATCAAATTTGAATATCAAGAGAGAGAGAGACAACCAAACTTTTGAAGATCAAATTCTAATATGAGAGAGAGACCATGATATTGTTTTGAAATCAAAATCATATTATTTCGTCTTATAAAAAGAGGTTTATTATTTCAAAATTTTTATTTGAAGTCTAAACATATTCAGATTCCGTTCAAATTTGATATTTAGTAATTTTTTATTATTAAGTTTCTTATTCTATTTTTTTTCCAGAATTTTTATAAAAAGTTGAATTTTGAACAATTTGCTATATGTCTGCCACATACTTTTTTTTCTAGTGTTATTGTTGTACCGTAACAGATCGGACGTTTATCAATAATTTAAAATTTTAAGTTATTAAATAGTAATATCTATCACTCATTTGTACCAAATATTTTTTAATCCGAAAATCTAAGTATCGAAGGATAACATAAATTTTAGTCTACCACGGGACTATATTTTATTGTATTAAGATATGGAGTACAAACAAATAGTCACAACAAATTTTCTTGGAACAGAGCAGTCAATCCAGGAACTAGTGAAAGAAAAACAATTAGGAAGTATCAAAAATAGAAAGTCAGCAATGGAGCACAGTGGAAAAATAGCATCATTACATCAATAGCATTCTAAAAAGAGATGTATCTGCAGAATAAAAGTACTCACATGTCAAACTGTCATGATCTCACTTCGTCAGCAGATTTTATTATACATATATATATAAACATTTTCATAAGGTAAGAAACATGAATACATGACATGTGTACGATACGATACGAAATATATATAATAATATGATAAATTTTAAAAATATAGAATACAGGTACTAACAAAATACTACAATATAAAAATAATAAATTATATTTTTACATGTAAAAAATGAGTTATTAACATTTCTTTATAAAATATTATCTTTACCAAACAAAATAAGATTTAGGAATCATTGTATAATTAGAATGAATAAATTTTTTTACGCCGGACAGAATAGTGATTATTCTGTAGACTAAGGGCAACAGAAAATAAACAGAAAGAAAGCACGAGAATTGCCAAAAAATTTAGAGAAAAATCTCTGATATTCAATATTATTATTCAAAAATCAAAAGTACCTTCGAATCAACCCACAAACCGGATTATATAACTGAACTTCGTTAACATTACCAAAAATAGCAAAAACCTAATATTCTTGCCAAAATAAAATACGAAATAAAAGAAGGAAGTTGCCAGAATTCTGGCCCAAATCAAGCCCAGAATCTCTTCCTAATCAACAAAATAAATATTACCAAAAAAGGAAAGAAATAACTAAAATTAGGGATTTGGAGGGGAAAACAGTGGATTTTGGCCTTGAAAAAATACACACCCAGCTTTAGCTGGTGCCCACGACGTGCGCGCCGAACTAAACTTTCCGAATTGTGGTCATAAAGGCGATTCTGACACCTGTAGCCAAAGTTATGGCCAAAATACTAAAGCACATCCAAAAATACCCTAATTAGTGACAGGGTCACGGTTTCCTGCTATCTTTACGCTGATCTGCCAACTCAAGATATTTCAGTGCCATCAACGTATCGTCTGACAGCTCAGCATTATATGATTCGGATGCTTCTACATCCATTTTATACTAAATTATAAAATGTATCTCAACATTTTTAAAAAAATTAATTTTAAAATTTTCTTAATAATTATAATATGATATTATTGTTGAAAAAGTTATATTTTTCTGTTCATAATTTATTAAAAATGTGTTTTAAAATATTAAAAAAATATTGAATACGTGATTGAAATATCTGAGAAATATCGGATACATGTTAGAAATAAAAAAAAAAATGAACGTATTAAATATGTATTCAAAAATATTAAAAATATATTAATATTAGATATAAATACGATACATAAACGATATTCTTGTAAAAATATTCGTATTTTTCGCCTCATGCGGATGAAGAGAACAAATTATATATATAACATTACTATTCAAGACCGACCTTATCATCTTATACTTAATTATATTCGGTTATTAGTTGTTTGTCATTGTTGAATGTTAACAATAAGACGCGTTGAATATGTTGGAAACATTAATTAGTGGATGTATATTCTACAATAATGAAAGTGATATCTGAATGGACATTAAAGTCAAAACCAGCTTTTAACTTTATTAAGAACTTATCGGGAAAAGTAATATTTTTATAAGAAAATAGTAAATAAAAAATACGTATTGCATGACTTGAAATTGAAGTTAATTTAAATATAATACCCAAAAGAAATATAGTTTAAAGTATAGTATGCATAAGAGTATAATCTATAGACATCACTGACACATATTTCTCAGTTGGTAAACAAGAAGTTAATTATAAACAAATAAAACAAGGGTAATGCTATTCAGGCAGAATTCGTAGGCAGAATATTTTACGTCCATTGGATGTATATGGTGAGTGTATGTGGTAGGGCCTATCACGTACATCCAATGGATATAAAATATTCTGCCTATGAATTCTGCTTAAGTAGCATTACCCATAAAACAAATGACGGAATATTGGATGATCTGAACAGTACACGTGGAAGATAAGTCCAGCGTACCAAAATTGAACACTGTTTTAGTTTATTGGATGATCTGAACCAATTATTGCGGAGAAATTATAAAATAAACCAACTTTGGAAAGATTGTCAAGTTGGCAAATTTGGAAAAATTGTCTTGATAGCTTCGAGAAGCCACTAACATCAGTCTTGGATCTTCAGTCATTGAAATTGAAATTTGATTTGATGTTTACATTATTTGAGTTGGACGTAGAAAATAAATAAATAAACTTTCAATAATTGCACAACTTTCTTGAATATGAATTTTAAATAACTCCTCAACCCTTTTTAATTATTTGAAGGGAGGCAATATTCGCACTCCTTTATTTTATATTTGCACTCCTATATTGCAAGAAAAGACATTTTTAATCCTAACTTCACAAATCAATGATTTTTTTTTATTAACTATCATTTCTTATATTCTCTCTTTGTCACTAATATTTAATATTTTCTGATTAAAAATATATAAAATAAAAAAATATTTCTTGTGAATAAGTTATCGACAAAAAAAAAAAATTATCTGTGTTAAATAAACTATCTCTTTTGACAAGACAAAAAAAAAAGTTATATCTATTAAATAAATTATTTTTTTAACAGAAATCGAAAAATAGGACTCAAAAAAAGTTATCACTATTGAATAAATTATTTCTTTTGACAGTACCTCAATATATATACACACACACACAAAGCAAAAAATTATGACAATGTGAATTGCGATACTTTAGAAATGTCGATCGGATTATATAAGGTTAAACCCACAAATTTTAAGGAACATGATGTTTCAGATGACAACAACGTGTTTTAAAATTGTCATATATTTTTTTAATAAATCATTAAAATTAAAATTAAAATTGAATTAACAATTATTTCAAAAAAAGGAGTCATACAAATATTTTGAAAGAAAAAAAGTTGAGTTAAATGGATGTAGACAACGTTTTGAAAACAAGACAACTGTTGTACTTAAAGGAGTATATAAGAAATGAAAAGCATAAACTCTTTGGATGTTTTTTTTTAATTAAGACTTCTGTTTTAAAACCCAAAAAGTCATATAGATTTTCTTACAATAAAGGTAAAGTGCAATCACCACCACCACTACCAAATTATATTTTTGTACACAAAATTACATTTTGCTACATAGTGCTTCTCATGTCTAGTTATTTTTCATTAAAGGATCATAATACCTTCTTTTTTTTATTTATTAAATTTTGCTATATAATTTCAAACAAAAGCGACACGTGGCAAACCCAAAAACCCAACGACACATGGCATCCAAAATCAAACTAAGCTATGATCTAAATTCCACTGATATTCAATTTTCATAATATATCAATTAAGTTTGGGAATGGATATCCATGTACATATGCATATATAAATTAATTTCTGTCACGCTCCGATTTTCGGCTCCTAGAGAACCGGAGGTAACTTCCGTCCATTAAGCCCAATGGATCATCTTTACCCTCAAATACCGTGGGAACTTAACTCTATTCTTGCACACAGATGTGCACGAATCCACCTTATCCAACCTCAGTAGACCCTACATCAAACCACATTACCTTAGTGAAAATTTCATTTATTCACATCCATGAATCACTCATTTCCAGGATTCAACTCTTCATGTGATTGAAAACTAAAACTGAGACCTATACCATTGAATAGAGAATCCAAAAATAGTCAATTCTCAAAAAAATCACACTCAATTCTAATTTAGAATGAAGAAGTTATGCTCGATTAAAGTTTAAACAAATTTTAGAACATGCTGTGAATAGTGATTTCGATGCATCGAAATGTTTGATGCATCAAACAAGTATCGACCAAAAATCATTCTTAGGACTTTTGATTCCTAAACATCCTGCAAGTTTTTTGATGCATCGAACTTATCATTTTGATGCATCGAAATGTCCAGACTGATACACTTGCAGAGAATCCTACAGCTATGCAAATGGTCATTTTTGGCATTCTAAGTCCATTCAACCACCTAATTCACTCATACAACATTCAATCAACGAGCTAAAACTATTGACATGATTCATAAACCAAAATTCAAGCCCTCTCTCAAAATCATGTCTCAAAACCATCATTCTCACCATTTTCATTCATCAACTCATGCATACATACATTTCATACTCCATTTACTCAAAATTTTCATACATGAAGTCATAACTCAAGAGAAAAATAGTTTTGTAATCCCATACATCTCAAAAACATACATTTTTGCTCAAAAGGTACATATCATCCATAAGAGTTACAAGTTCATAGTCATTACAAGAATTCATGCATAAGGTTCCAATGTTACAAATTCTATCATAACTACAACTAGATCATTACGGTGCCACAAGCTGGCACGGATAGCCACAATATATACAATATCTAAAATATTGCAAAATGCTACTAGAGTTCCACTTGGACCTTTAAATCCCATCCGTCATCGGCGCCTTATTTGTAAAAGAGTTTAGAGTAAAGGGGTAAAGATCTTTCAAGATGTTTATAATGAAAGAATAGCCATGAAAAAAAGAAATCAATCAAATGCAAAGAAGGACATGTTGGATTTACTTATGGAAGTTGAAGATGAGAATGAAAAATTGAGTGCTGAGGAAATCATAGATTTGTTAATCATTTACTTGAATGCTGGCCATGAATCTTCTTCCCTTACAACAATGTGGGCAGTTATATTTCTAGAAGAGAATCCACAATACTTCCAGAAGGCCAAGGTAATTAGAACATATATATATATATATTGTGTTCGTTTCACCAAACATAGTTTCCATTTCAGGAAGAGCAAGAGGAAATTGTAAAGAAAAGGCCATCGACACAAAATGGATTGAGCTTTAAAGAAATTAGAGAAATGCAATACCTTCCCAAGGTAGGTCTATATCAAGAATATGACACAATGTGATAATGTTAAATGGAATGGTTTCATTAATTCACCCTAAATTCCAGAAATTCAAATTATTATTCATTGTGTATTTGAAAAATTATACATCTTTTATCCTTGAAGGTAACTGATGAAACATTGCGCGTGGTTAATTTCGCTTTTACATTTTTTCGAGAGGCAACATGCGATATTGAAATGAATGGTTAGTTGTAAATCAGCACCTCTGTCTTCATTCTTTCTTCTTCCTTTTGGGTATAAACTAAAGTGTGAAATTTCCAGGTTACACCATACCAAAGGGATGGAAGGTCTTGGCATGGATCAGGAATGTTCATCTGAACCATAACTATTACCCGAATCCAAATGAATTTAATCCTTCAAGATGGGAAGTAAGTAAAATTATAGATCTATATATTTTCTGTAATATGATATAATTAATGTCTTCTACGATGGAGTTATTTGTGTCAATATATATATATATATATTTTGGTGCATGCTCGTGTATAACTTATAAATATTCGTCTCTAACTCATCTTGTCTGGTTAATTATATGCAGGGTTACACTGCCAAAGTAGGAACTTACAGTCCTTTTGGAGCAGGAAGTAGGCTGTGCCCTGGGAGAGACTTGGCCAAGCTTGAAGTTTCTGTTTTTCTTCATTATTATCTCCTAAACTACAAGTAAGTCCATACTCCATATCCATTTACACACACACACACACACACACACATATATATATAGTAAATATTGTTAATTTTATGCATAAAACTAGCATTTTAAAAATTATAAATAAAAACTAACACCACCAAACATATATATATATATATATATACATTGTCATTCCCACAAGCAAAACACGATGCTTGAGAAGAAAATATGCTTCAACTATGCAAAATTTTTAATTGAAAGTCTAAAACATTCAGGACTTCACATGCAAATTGATGTCTCTATTATATAAATGAAAGTTTTAACATTAAAGATTTTGTTTATATTTATGCAGGTTTGAAAGACTTAATCCAAAATGCAGAATGCATCACTTACCTGTTAAAACACCAGTGGACAACTGCCTTGGAAGAATCAAGAAGATCTCACCCTCAGCAGCATAAGTGATTTACACAAAAAAATAAGTGATTTACACAAAAAATAAATAAATAAATAAATTACAGATTAGTAGTAGTTATTAATATTGCTTCTATATGCAATATTTGAAATTAATCTCCTATATGTATCATTTTCAAGTAATTCTGTACTACTGTTAGCTCCCACATAATTATTGCCCGGTAGTGCAAAGACATCTGATTGCCATGGCTGGATTTCCTTTGTATTCAAGAGGTGATGAATAAAATGTTAACCTTTGGGTCTGAAATTTGTCTAGTTTCTGAAATTTGAAAATTTTAAATAAATAAGATTATTTTTGTGGTTTTATGCACTATATTTTTAAAAATCGGATATATGCTTACGAAAGTATTTTAAAATTTAATCTTCAATCATGTATGGTTGCTAAATTCCACTTTAATTATTAGAGTATTCTTGAAATCTACGTGTTGATTATTGTATCTAAATCCAACAACTAATATCAGAGTCATGGTTAAGGTTAATAATTTTCTTATAGAAATCAAAAAATAAAGATTTATTGTCGATAAACTACAATATTTTAGTCAGTTTGTTACTCTTAATGGATTGAATTAAATACTACATATTTATATAAATACGGAAATCGGGTCGATCTGGGTTTACAGTTTTAATGTTGGTCGATGTTCTTTAATATCTTCTCAGTAGATCTTTAATATCTTCTCAGTAGTTGAACTGCAGATTATAAGAATATCACTCACTGTAAAAATGACATCTAAAACACAAAGGAAATTACTTATTTTAATACAGTTGAATATTCAATCCAACACTCAAATTCTATAACCAGAGTCAGTAAACAACATCTGACATTCAAATCATCAATTTTTTTTAAAACTCTAAAAATATTATATAGAAATTAAAATAACAAAATAAAGAAATAGAAGAAAAGAAAATCGTTCACCCTCAAAGTAATAATGACTTACAAAAAGAAAATATCTCTGATTCGCTGATATATAATACTCATATATATCTTGAAACTTCTCTAACAATCAAACTCTTGAAGATCAAATTTTAATATCAAGAGAGAGAGACAACCAAACTTTTGAAGATCAAATTCTAATACGAGAGAGATGATGATATTGTTTCGATCAAATTCAATCGTCTAAAGTCACAAAATCATATTTTTTCGTCTTATAAAAAGATGGTTTATTATTTCAAAATTTTTATTCCAAGTCTAAACATATTCAGATTCGGATCAAATTTGATATTTAATAATTTTTTATTATTTAGTTTCTTATTCTATTTTTTTTAGAATTTTTATAAAAAGTTGAATTTTGAACAATTTGCTATATGTCTGTCACCTATTTTTTTGTAGTGTTATTGGTCTATCGTAATAAATCGAATGCATATCAATAATTCAAAAATTTAAGTTATTGAACAGTAATACCTATCACTCATTTATACCCAATCACTTTTTCATCCGAATAGGTAAGCATCTGATGCAGGAGCATCCGAGTCAGATGATGCTGAGCTGTCAGACGACACGTTGATGGCACTGAAATATCTTGAGTTGGCAGATCAGCGTAAAGATGGCAGGAAACCGTGACCTTGTCACTAATTAGGGTATTTTTGGATGCGCTTTAGTATTTTGGCCATAACTTTGGCTACAGGTGTCAGAATCGCCTTTATGACCACAATTCGGAAAGCTTGGTTCGGCGCGCACGTCGTGGGCACCTAGCTAAAGCTGGGTGTGTCTGTTTTCGAGGCCAAAATCCACTGTTTTCTCCTCCGAATCCCTAATTTTAATTATTTATTTCCTTTTTTGGTAATATTTATTTTGTTGATTAGGAAGAGATTCTGGGCTTGATTTGGGCCAGAATTCTGGCAACTTTCTTCTTTTATTTCGTATTTTATTTTGGCAAGAATATTAGGTTTTTGCTATTTTTGGTAATGTTGACGAAATTCAGCTATATAACCCGGCTTGTGGGTTGATTCGAAGGCACTTTTGATTTTGAATAATAATATTGAATACCAGAGACTTTTCTCTGAGTTTTTGGGCAATTCTCGTGCTTTCTTTCTGTTTATTTTCTGTTGCCCTTAGCCTACAGAATAATCCCTATTCTGTCCGGCGTCAGTTGGTATCAGAGCTTTCAGCATCTTCCTGGGTGAGATTTCATCAGTTTTCATGGCTGGTGGTCGTGGTCGTGGTCGTCGTGGGCAGGTTCCGAACGAGGAAGTCCCACACCGTGATCGTAATGTTCAGGATTTGATGATCGAGGATTTACAGAGGCAAGTTGCAGAGTTAACCCAGCGTCTAACGGCGCAGACTATCAGTGACCGTGAGGTAGAAGATCACGAATCTGATTCCAGTTCCGACAACCCGTTTCACAATCGTGCTCGATTCTGGGGGCACCGTGGTCGGGAGGAACGTCATGGAGACCTCGGTTTCAGAGTGGATCTGCCCGAGTTTTCGGGTACGTTACAGGCCGAAGGATTTGTCGATTGGATGAACGAAGTGGAGCGTATCTTCGAATATAAAGAAGTCCCAGATCGTGTCAAGGTGAAACTGGTCGCCATCAAACTCAAAGGCAAAGCCTCTGCATGGTGGGAGCAGTTGAGGAGATCACGAGACAGGCAGGGCAAGGCCAAGATCACTGATTGGCAAAAGATGAAGAAGAAGATGAAGGGTCACTTCCTTCCTTTCGGCTACATTCAAATCCTGTTTCAGCGACTTCAATCGTTGAGGCAAGGAATGAGATCGGTTGATGATTACACAGAGGAGTTCTATCAATTGATAGCCCAGAATGATTTATCGGAGACAGAAGAGCAGACGGTGGCGCGGTATTTGGGAGGATTGCGGCAGCCCCTGCAAGATATCCTCAGCCTTCACTCGCTTTGGACTGTTTCTGAAGCATACCAACGCGCACTTGCTGTGGAAAAGCAGCAGAATCGGAGGCCAGTGATCAGGAGCGATCAAAACAACCGGCCAGTTCGACCTCAAGAACCCCGTCCTGTCCAGCCGACACCACAGGGTAATTCTCACTCGAATATTAGATGTTTCAGATGTGGTGAACAGGGACACAGAGCGAATGAGTGCAGGAAGCCTGCTAGTCAGAAGGGCAAAAATCTCCTGATTGAGGAAGACGTGATAGACGAAACTGAGGAGACTGGAGAGCCTATGTATGACGATGATGAAGATGAAGATGTGCTGTATGGAGATGGCCGTGAGAATCTGGTCATTCGTAAAAGTCTACTGACTCCCAGGGGCGATTCAGGGGATGATTGGTTGAGAACCAATATTTTTCACACGACCTGCACAGTTGCAGATAAAGTCTGCAAGATGATCATTGACAGTGGCAGTTGTGAGAACGTAGTGTCTGAAGAGGCTGTCCAGAAATTGCAGTTGAAGACAGATCGTCATCCCAACCCGTACAAATTATCATGGCTGAATAAAGGCAGTGAGGTAAAGGTGGATAGGAGATGCCTAGTGTCTTTCTCGATTGGCAAGAAATATTTTGATAATGCTTGGTGTGATGTTGTGGCTATGGATGCTTGTCATGTACTGTTAGGCAGACCTTGGCAGTATGATCGCAGTGTTACTCATGACGGACGAAAGAACACATATTCCCTTAGCATCAAGGGGAAGAAGATTGTGTTGGCTCCTCGTCGGGAAGGAGCCAGTCCTACCTCGGTAGCCAAAACTACTAACCTGCTTTCTATGTCCAGGTTTTTAACTGAGATTGAGCATGGGGACGTGGTTTATGCTCTGCTACCTTGTGGGAATAGCGCAACGGACGTGAACGAGAATCCAGACTTACCAACAGAGGTGCAACAACTGCTAATGGAGTTTTCTGACCTGATGCCAGAGGATCTTCCTCCGGGGCTACCGCCTATGAGAGATATTCAGCATCAGATTGACCTTGTTCCGGGGTCCAGTTTGCCTAATCGACCGGCGTATCGCCTCAGTCCCAAGGAATCTGAGGAGTTGCAGCGGCAGGTGGTAGAGTTGCTGGAGAGGGGCTACATCCGTGAGAGTATGAGCCCATGTGCAGTTCCTGCTCTGTTAGTGCCGAAGAAAGATGGCTCTTGGCGTATGTGTGTTGATAGCCGAGCAATCAACAGGATTACAGTGAAGTACAGGTTTCCAATTCCCCGTCTGGATGATATGTTAGACCAGTTGTCCGGTTCTAAGGTCTTCTCAAAAATTGACCTTAAAAGCGGTTACCACCAAATCAGAATAAGGCCTGGGGATGAGTGGAAGACAGCGTTTAAGACGCAACATGGGTTGTATGAGTGGATGGTCATGCCTTTTGGGCTGTCCAATGCGCCCAGCACATTTATGAGGTTTATGCATCAGGTTTTACGGCCTTTTATGGGGAAATTCGTCGTAGTTTACTTCGATGACATCCTCATCTATAGCCCGACATGGATGTCACATTTTGATCACCTCCGTGCTGTCTTTGATATGTTGAGGACAGAGCACCTGTTCGTCAATCAAAAGAAGTGTGCTTTCTTCACTACTTCTGTAACTTTTCTGGGTTTTGTGGTGTCTACTGATGGTGTTCATGCAGATCCGTCGAAGATAGACGCGGTTTTGGAGTGGCCCAAACCGAAAACCTTGCACGATGTCCGAAGTTTCCATGGATTGGCATCTTTCTACCGTCGGTTCATCAGAAACTTCAGCACTCTGATTGCTCCTGTCACAGAGTGCCTTAAGGGACGTGATTTCCATTGGTCCGAGGAGGCAGAGGCCAGTTTTCATCTGGTCAAGCAGAAGATGACAGAGGCACCAGTTTTGGCACTTCCCGACTTTGAGAAGGTGTTTGAGGTAAACTGTGATGCATCTGGGGTGGGCATTGGTGGTGTTCTGAGTCAGGAGGGGCGTCCAATAGCTTTTTTCAGTGAGAAGCTATCAGGATCGAAGAACAATTATTCCACCTATGATCTGGAGTTTTATGCCATCATTCAATCCCTAAAGCATTGGCGTCACTACCTAATACAGAGGGAATTCATTCTCCTCACTGATCATGAGGCTTTAAAATACATCAATGGCCAGCACAAGCTGAGTAGACGGCATGCCAAGTGGGTGGCATACTTGCAAGAGTTCACATTTGCACTGAGGCACCAGGCAGGGAGTTTGAACCGTGTTGCAGATGCACTAAGCCGTCGTACGTTGCTCCTCACCACTATGAGCACCAGAGTTACAGGTTTTGATACATTCTCTGATGTGTATGCTGCAGATCCTTCCTTCGGGAGGATAATTCAGGAGGTAATTGATGGTCAACGATATGATTATATTTTGCACAATGGTTACCTGTTTCGTGGATTAAAGTTGTGCATCCCAGATTGTTCACTAAGGCAACAGATTATTAGTGAACTTCATAACGAGGGTCATTTTGGGCGAGACAAGACGTTGGGTCTGATCTCTTCCAACTATTATTGGCCCAAGTTGACCAGTGACGTGGCTCATTTTGTGGAGCGTTGTTATGTGTGTCAGCGGTCCAAAGGAGTTCTCACTAATGCGGGCCTGTACACACCTTTACCGGTCCCTGAAGCTCCTTGGCTTGATGTCAGTATGGACTTTGTGTTGGGCTTACCTCGTACCCAACGGGCCGTGGATTCTATTTTGGTTGTGGTCGATCGATTTTCCAAGATGGCCCATTTTGTTGCTTGCAGGAAAACAATGGATGCTGCCCGGGTCGCCCATCTTTACTTCAAGGAGATTGTGCGTTTACAAGGTTCAGGCTGACAGCCACCGTCGTCAAATACTTTTTGACGTTGGTGATTTTGTTTGGGCGGTATTAACTCGTGATCGTTTCCCTGTTGGAGAGTATAACAAGCTAAAGGAGCGAAAGATTGGTCCCTGTGAGATCCTGCAGAAGATCAATGATAACGCCTACAGACTACGTCTCCCCAGTCATTTGAGGACTTCTGACGTCTTTAATGTGAAACATCTTAGTCCTTGTTTTATGGATTCCGATGAGGCTGTTGTAAACTCGAGGACGAGTTCTTTCCAACCCGAGGTGACTGATGCAGGAGCATCCGAGTCAGATGATGCTGAGCTGTCAGACGACACGTTGATGGCACTGAAATATCTTGAGTTGGCAGATCAGCGTAAAGATGGCAGGAAACCGTGACCTTGTCACTAATTAGGGTATTTTTGGATGCGCTTTAGTATTTTGGCCATAACTTTGGCTACAGGTGTCAGAATCGCCTTTATGACCACAATTCGGAAAGCTTGGTTCGGCGCGCACGTCGTGGGCACCTAGCTAAAGCTGGGTGTGTCTGTTTTCGAGGCCAAAATCCACTGTTTTCTCCTCCGAATCCCTAATTTTAATTATTTATTTCCTTTTTTGGTAATATTTATTTTGTTGATTAGGAAGAGATTCTGGGCTTGATTTGGGCCAGAATTCTGGCAACTTTCTTCTTTTATTTCGTATTTTATTTTGGCAAGAATATTAGGTTTTTGCTATTTTTGGTAATGTTGACGAAATTCAGCTATATAACCCGGCTTGTGGGTTGATTCGAAGGCACTTTTGATTTTGAATAATAATATTGAATACCAGAGACTTTTCTCTGAGTTTTTGGGCAATTCTCGTGCTTTCTTTCTGTTTATTTTCTGTTGCCCTTAGCCTACAGAATAATCCCTATTCTGTCCGGCGTCAGTTGGTATCAGAGCTTTCAGCATCTTCCTGGGTGAGATTTCATCAGTTTTCATGGCTGGTGGTCGTGGTCGTGGTCGTCGTGGGCAGGTTCCGAACGAGGAAGTCCCACACCGTGATCGTAATGTTCAGGATTTGATGATCGAGGATTTACAGAGGCAAGTTGCAGAGTTAACCCAGCGTCTAACGGCGCAGACTATCAGTGACCGTGAGGTAGAAGATCACGAATCTGATTCCAGTTCCGACAACCCGTTTCACAATCGTGCTCGATTCTGGGGGCACCGTGGTCGGGAGGAACGTCATGGAGACCTCGGTTTCAGAGTGGATCTGCCCGAGTTTTCGGGTACGTTACAGGCCGAAGGATTTGTCGATTGGATGAACGAAGTGGAGCGTATCTTCGAATATAAAGAAGTCCCAGATCGTGTCAAGGTGAAACTGGTCGCCATCAAACTCAAAGGCAAAGCCTCTGCATGGTGGGAGCAGTTGAGGAGATCACGAGACAGGCAGGGCAAGGCCAAGATCACTGATTGGCAAAAGATGAAGAAGAAGATGAAGGGTCACTTCCTTCCTTTCGGCTACATTCAAATCCTGTTTCAGCGACTTCAATCGTTGAGGCAAGGAATGAGATCGGTTGATGATTACACAGAGGAGTTCTATCAATTGATAGCCCAGAATGATTTATCGGAGACAGAAGAGCAGACGGTGGCGCGGTATTTGGGAGGATTGCGGCAGCCCCTGCAAGATATCCTCAGCCTTCACTCGCTTTGGACTGTTTCTGAAGCATACCAACGCGCACTTGCTGTGGAAAAGCAGCAGAATCGGAGGCCAGTGATCAGGAGCGATCAAAACAACCGGCCAGTTCGACCTCAAGAACCCCGTCCTGTCCAGCCGACACCACAGGGTAATTCTCACTCGAATATTAGATGTTTCAGATGTGGTGAACAGGGACACAGAGCGAATGAGTGCAGGAAGCCTGCTAGTCAGAAGGGCAAAAATCTCCTGATTGAGGAAGACGTGATAGACGAAACTGAGGAGACTGGAGAGCCTATGTATGACGATGATGAAGATGAAGATGTGCTGTATGGAGATGGCCGTGAGAATCTGGTCATTCGTAAAAGTCTACTGACTCCCAGGGGCGATTCAGGGGATGATTGGTTGAGAACCAATATTTTTCACACGACCTGCACAGTTGCAGATAAAGTCTGCAAGATGATCATTGACAGTGGCAGTTGTGAGAACGTAGTGTCTGAAGAGGCTGTCCAGAAATTGCAGTTGAAGACAGATCGTCATCCCAACCCGTACAAATTATCATGGCTGAATAAAGGCAGTGAGGTAAAGGTGGATAGGAGATGCCTAGTGTCTTTCTCGATTGGCAAGAAATATTTTGATAATGCTTGGTGTGATGTTGTGGCTATGGATGCTTGTCATGTACTGTTAGGCAGACCTTGGCAGTATGATCGCAGTGTTACTCATGACGGACGAAAGAACACATATTCCCTTAGCATCAAGGGGAAGAAGATTGTGTTGGCTCCTCGTCGGGAAGGAGCCAGTCCTACCTCGGTAGCCAAAACTACTAACCTGCTTTCTATGTCCAGGTTTTTAACTGAGATTGAGCATGGGGACGTGGTTTATGCTCTGCTACCTTGTGGGAATAGCGCAACGGACGTGAACGAGAATCCAGACTTACCAACAGAGGTGCAACAACTGCTAATGGAGTTTTCTGACCTGATGCCAGAGGATCTTCCTCCGGGGCTACCGCCTATGAGAGATATTCAGCATCAGATTGACCTTGTTCCGGGGTCCAGTTTGCCTAATCGACCGGCGTATCGCCTCAGTCCCAAGGAATCTGAGGAGTTGCAGCGGCAGGTGGTAGAGTTGCTGGAGAGGGGCTACATCCGTGAGAGTATGAGCCCATGTGCAGTTCCTGCTCTGTTAGTGCCGAAGAAAGATGGCTCTTGGCGTATGTGTGTTGATAGCCGAGCAATCAACAGGATTACAGTGAAGTACAGGTTTCCAATTCCCCGTCTGGATGATATGTTAGACCAGTTGTCCGGTTCTAAGGTCTTCTCAAAAATTGACCTTAAAAGCGGTTACCACCAAATCAGAATAAGGCCTGGGGATGAGTGGAAGACAGCGTTTAAGACGCAACATGGGTTGTATGAGTGGATGGTCATGCCTTTTGGGCTGTCCAATGCGCCCAGCACATTTATGAGGTTTATGCATCAGGTTTTACGGCCTTTTATGGGGAAATTCGTCGTAGTTTACTTCGATGACATCCTCATCTATAGCCCGACATGGATGTCACATTTTGATCACCTCCGTGCTGTCTTTGATATGTTGAGGACAGAGCACCTGTTCGTCAATCAAAAGAAGTGTGCTTTCTTCACTACTTCTGTAACTTTTCTGGGTTTTGTGGTGTCTACTGATGGTGTTCATGCAGATCCGTCGAAGATAGACGCGGTTTTGGAGTGGCCCAAACCGAAAACCTTGCACGATGTCCGAAGTTTCCATGGATTGGCATCTTTCTACCGTCGGTTCATCAGAAACTTCAGCACTCTGATTGCTCCTGTCACAGAGTGCCTTAAGGGACGTGATTTCCATTGGTCCGAGGAGGCAGAGGCCAGTTTTCATCTGGTCAAGCAGAAGATGACAGAGGCACCAGTTTTGGCACTTCCCGACTTTGAGAAGGTGTTTGAGGTAAACTGTGATGCATCTGGGGTGGGCATTGGTGGTGTTCTGAGTCAGGAGGGGCGTCCAATAGCTTTTTTCAGTGAGAAGCTATCAGGATCGAAGAACAATTATTCCACCTATGATCTGGAGTTTTATGCCATCATTCAATCCCTAAAGCATTGGCGTCACTACCTAATACAGAGGGAATTCATTCTCCTCACTGATCATGAGGCTTTAAAATACATCAATGGCCAGCACAAGCTGAGTAGACGGCATGCCAAGTGGGTGGCATACTTGCAAGAGTTCACATTTGCACTGAGGCACCAGGCAGGGAGTTTGAACCGTGTTGCAGATGCACTAAGCCGTCGTACGTTGCTCCTCACCACTATGAGCACCAGAGTTACAGGTTTTGATACATTCTCTGATGTGTATGCTGCAGATCCTTCCTTCGGGAGGATAATTCAGGAGGTAATTGATGGTCAACGATATGATTATATTTTGCACAATGGTTACCTGTTTCGTGGATTAAAGTTGTGCATCCCAGATTGTTCACTAAGGCAACAGATTATTAGTGAACTTCATAACGAGGGTCATTTTGGGCGAGACAAGACGTTGGGTCTGATCTCTTCCAACTATTATTGGCCCAAGTTGACCAGTGACGTGGCTCATTTTGTGGAGCGTTGTTATGTGTGTCAGCGGTCCAAAGGAGTTCTCACTAATGCGGGCCTGTACACACCTTTACCGGTCCCTGAAGCTCCTTGGCTTGATGTCAGTATGGACTTTGTGTTGGGCTTACCTCGTACCCAACGGGCCGTGGATTCTATTTTGGTTGTGGTCGATCGATTTTCCAAGATGGCCCATTTTGTTGCTTGCAGGAAAACAATGGATGCTGCCCGGGTCGCCCATCTTTACTTCAAGGAGATTGTGCGTTTACAAGGTTCAGGCTGACAGCCACCGTCGTCAAATACTTTTTGACGTTGGTGATTTTGTTTGGGCGGTATTAACTCGTGATCGTTTCCCTGTTGGAGAGTATAACAAGCTAAAGGAGCGAAAGATTGGTCCCTGTGAGATCCTGCAGAAGATCAATGATAACGCCTACAGACTACGTCTCCCCAGTCATTTGAGGACTTCTGACGTCTTTAATGTGAAACATCTTAGTCCTTGTTTTATGGATTCCGATGAGGCTGTTGTAAACTCGAGGACGAGTTCTTTCCAACCCGAGGTGACTGATGCAGGAGCATCCGAGTCAGATGATGCTGAGCTGTCAGACGACACGTTGATGGCACTGAAATATCTTGAGTTGGCAGATCAGCGTAAAGATGGCAGGAAACCGTGACCTTGTCACTAATTAGGGTATTTTTGGATGCGCTTTAGTATTTTGGCCATAACTTTGGCTACAGGTGTCAGAATCGCCTTTATGACCACAATTCGGAAAGCTTGGTTCGGCGCGCACGTCGTGGGCACCTAGCTAAAGCTGGGTGTGTCTGTTTTCGAGGCCAAAATCCACTGTTTTCTCCTCCGAATCCCTAATTTTAATTATTTATTTCCTTTTTTGGTAATATTTATTTTGTTGATTAGGAAGAGATTCTGGGCTTGATTTGGGCCAGAATTCTGGCAACTTTCTTCTTTTATTTCGTATTTTATTTTGGCAAGAATATTAGGTTTTTGCTATTTTTGGTAATGTTGACGAAATTCAGCTATATAACCCGGCTTGTGGGTTGATTCGAAGGCACTTTTGATTTTGAATAATAATATTGAATACCAGAGACTTTTCTCTGAGTTTTTGGGCAATTCTCGTGCTTTCTTTCTGTTTATTTTCTGTTGCCCTTAGCCTACAGAATAATCCCTATTCTGTCCGGCGTCAGTTGGTATCAGAGCTTTCAGCATCTTCCTGGGTGAGATTTCATCAGTTTTCATGGCTGGTGGTCGTGGTCGTGGTCGTCGTGGGCAGGTTCCGAACGAGGAAGTCCCACACCGTGATCGTAATGTTCAGGATTTGATGATCGAGGATTTACAGAGGCAAGTTGCAGAGTTAACCCAGCGTCTAACGGCGCAGACTATCAGTGACCGTGAGGTAGAAGATCACGAATCTGATTCCAGTTCCGACAACCCGTTTCACAATCGTGCTCGATTCTGGGGGCACCGTGGTCGGGAGGAACGTCATGGAGACCTCGGTTTCAGAGTGGATCTGCCCGAGTTTTCGGGTACGTTACAGGCCGAAGGATTTGTCGATTGGATGAACGAAGTGGAGCGTATCTTCGAATATAAAGAAGTCCCAGATCGTGTCAAGGTGAAACTGGTCGCCATCAAACTCAAAGGCAAAGCCTCTGCATGGTGGGAGCAGTTGAGGAGATCACGAGACAGGCAGGGCAAGGCCAAGATCACTGATTGGCAAAAGATGAAGAAGAAGATGAAGGGTCACTTCCTTCCTTTCGGCTACATTCAAATCCTGTTTCAGCGACTTCAATCGTTGAGGCAAGGAATGAGATCGGTTGATGATTACACAGAGGAGTTCTATCAATTGATAGCCCAGAATGATTTATCGGAGACAGAAGAGCAGACGGTGGCGCGGTATTTGGGAGGATTGCGGCAGCCCCTGCAAGATATCCTCAGCCTTCACTCGCTTTGGACTGTTTCTGAAGCATACCAACGCGCACTTGCTGTGGAAAAGCAGCAGAATCGGAGGCCAGTGATCAGGAGCGATCAAAACAACCGGCCAGTTCGACCTCAAGAACCCCGTCCTGTCCAGCCGACACCACAGGGTAATTCTCACTCGAATATTAGATGTTTCAGATGTGGTGAACAGGGACACAGAGCGAATGAGTGCAGGAAGCCTGCTAGTCAGAAGGGCAAAAATCTCCTGATTGAGGAAGACGTGATAGACGAAACTGAGGAGACTGGAGAGCCTATGTATGACGATGATGAAGATGAAGATGTGCTGTATGGAGATGGCCGTGAGAATCTGGTCATTCGTAAAAGTCTACTGACTCCCAGGGGCGATTCAGGGGATGATTGGTTGAGAACCAATATTTTTCACACGACCTGCACAGTTGCAGATAAAGTCTGCAAGATGATCATTGACAGTGGCAGTTGTGAGAACGTAGTGTCTGAAGAGGCTGTCCAGAAATTGCAGTTGAAGACAGATCGTCATCCCAACCCGTACAAATTATCATGGCTGAATAAAGGCAGTGAGGTAAAGGTGGATAGGAGATGCCTAGTGTCTTTCTCGATTGGCAAGAAATATTTTGATAATGCTTGGTGTGATGTTGTGGCTATGGATGCTTGTCATGTACTGTTAGGCAGACCTTGGCAGTATGATCGCAGTGTTACTCATGACGGACGAAAGAACACATATTCCCTTAGCATCAAGGGGAAGAAGATTGTGTTGGCTCCTCGTCGGGAAGGAGCCAGTCCTACCTCGGTAGCCAAAACTACTAACCTGCTTTCTATGTCCAGGTTTTTAACTGAGATTGAGCATGGGGACGTGGTTTATGCTCTGCTACCTTGTGGGAATAGCGCAACGGACGTGAACGAGAATCCAGACTTACCAACAGAGGTGCAACAACTGCTAATGGAGTTTTCTGACCTGATGCCAGAGGATCTTCCTCCGGGGCTACCGCCTATGAGAGATATTCAGCATCAGATTGACCTTGTTCCGGGGTCCAGTTTGCCTAATCGACCGGCGTATCGCCTCAGTCCCAAGGAATCTGAGGAGTTGCAGCGGCAGGTGGTAGAGTTGCTGGAGAGGGGCTACATCCGTGAGAGTATGAGCCCATGTGCAGTTCCTGCTCTGTTAGTGCCGAAGAAAGATGGCTCTTGGCGTATGTGTGTTGATAGCCGAGCAATCAACAGGATTACAGTGAAGTACAGGTTTCCAATTCCCCGTCTGGATGATATGTTAGACCAGTTGTCCGGTTCTAAGGTCTTCTCAAAAATTGACCTTAAAAGCGGTTACCACCAAATCAGAATAAGGCCTGGGGATGAGTGGAAGACAGCGTTTAAGACGCAACATGGGTTGTATGAGTGGATGGTCATGCCTTTTGGGCTGTCCAATGCGCCCAGCACATTTATGAGGTTTATGCATCAGGTTTTACGGCCTTTTATGGGGAAATTCGTCGTAGTTTACTTCGATGACATCCTCATCTATAGCCCGACATGGATGTCACATTTTGATCACCTCCGTGCTGTCTTTGATATGTTGAGGACAGAGCACCTGTTCGTCAATCAAAAGAAGTGTGCTTTCTTCACTACTTCTGTAACTTTTCTGGGTTTTGTGGTGTCTACTGATGGTGTTCATGCAGATCCGTCGAAGATAGACGCGGTTTTGGAGTGGCCCAAACCGAAAACCTTGCACGATGTCCGAAGTTTCCATGGATTGGCATCTTTCTACCGTCGGTTCATCAGAAACTTCAGCACTCTGATTGCTCCTGTCACAGAGTGCCTTAAGGGACGTGATTTCCATTGGTCCGAGGAGGCAGAGGCCAGTTTTCATCTGGTCAAGCAGAAGATGACAGAGGCACCAGTTTTGGCACTTCCCGACTTTGAGAAGGTGTTTGAGGTAAACTGTGATGCATCTGGGGTGGGCATTGGTGGTGTTCTGAGTCAGGAGGGGCGTCCAATAGCTTTTTTCAGTGAGAAGCTATCAGGATCGAAGAACAATTATTCCACCTATGATCTGGAGTTTTATGCCATCATTCAATCCCTAAAGCATTGGCGTCACTACCTAATACAGAGGGAATTCATTCTCCTCACTGATCATGAGGCTTTAAAATACATCAATGGCCAGCACAAGCTGAGTAGACGGCATGCCAAGTGGGTGGCATACTTGCAAGAGTTCACATTTGCACTGAGGCACCAGGCAGGGAGTTTGAACCGTGTTGCAGATGCACTAAGCCGTCGTACGTTGCTCCTCACCACTATGAGCACCAGAGTTACAGGTTTTGATACATTCTCTGATGTGTATGCTGCAGATCCTTCCTTCGGGAGGATAATTCAGGAGGTAATTGATGGTCAACGATATGATTATATTTTGCACAATGGTTACCTGTTTCGTGGATTAAAGTTGTGCATCCCAGATTGTTCACTAAGGCAACAGATTATTAGTGAACTTCATAACGAGGGTCATTTTGGGCGAGACAAGACGTTGGGTCTGATCTCTTCCAACTATTATTGGCCCAAGTTGACCAGTGACGTGGCTCATTTTGTGGAGCGTTGTTATGTGTGTCAGCGGTCCAAAGGAGTTCTCACTAATGCGGGCCTGTACACACCTTTACCGGTCCCTGAAGCTCCTTGGCTTGATGTCAGTATGGACTTTGTGTTGGGCTTACCTCGTACCCAACGGGCCGTGGATTCTATTTTGGTTGTGGTCGATCGATTTTCCAAGATGGCCCATTTTGTTGCTTGCAGGAAAACAATGGATGCTGCCCGGGTCGCCCATCTTTACTTCAAGGAGATTGTGCGTTTACAAGGTTCAGGCTGACAGCCACCGTCGTCAAATACTTTTTGACGTTGGTGATTTTGTTTGGGCGGTATTAACTCGTGATCGTTTCCCTGTTGGAGAGTATAACAAGCTAAAGGAGCGAAAGATTGGTCCCTGTGAGATCCTGCAGAAGATCAATGATAACGCCTACAGACTACGTCTCCCCAGTCATTTGAGGACTTCTGACGTCTTTAATGTGAAACATCTTAGTCCTTGTTTTATGGATTCCGATGAGGCTGTTGTAAACTCGAGGACGAGTTCTTTCCAACCCGAGGTGACTGATGCAGGAGCATCCGAGTCAGATGATGCTGAGCTGTCAGACGACACGTTGATGGCACTGAAATATCTTGAGTTGGCAGATCAGCGTAAAGATGGCAGGAAACCGTGACCTTGTCACTAATTAGGGTATTTTTGGATGCGCTTTAGTATTTTGGCCATAACTTTGGCTACAGGTGTCAGAATCGCCTTTATGACCACAATTCGGAAAGCTTGGTTCGGCGCGCACGTCGTGGGCACCTAGCTAAAGCTGGGTGTGTCTGTTTTCGAGGCCAAAATCCACTGTTTTCTCCTCCGAATCCCTAATTTTAATTATTTATTTCCTTTTTTGGTAATATTTATTTTGTTGATTAGGAAGAGATTCTGGGCTTGATTTGGGCCAGAATTCTGGCAACTTTCTTCTTTTATTTCGTATTTTATTTTGGCAAGAATATTAGGTTTTTGCTATTTTTGGTAATGTTGACGAAATTCAGCTATATAACCCGGCTTGTGGGTTGATTCGAAGGCACTTTTGATTTTGAATAATAATATTGAATACCAGAGACTTTTCTCTGAGTTTTTGGGCAATTCTCGTGCTTTCTTTCTGTTTATTTTCTGTTGCCCTTAGCCTACAGAATAATCCCTATTCTGTCCGGCGTCAGCATCTATCACAAAGGATAACATTAATTTTAGTCTACCACCGGACTATATTTATTGTATTAAGATAAGAACTGCAAACAAATAGTCGCAACAAATTTTCTTGGAACAGAACAGTGAGTCCATGGAACCAGTGAGAGAAAAACAATTAGGAAGTATCAAAAATAGAAAGTCAGCAATGGTGCACAGTGGAAAATAGCATCATGACAGTAATAGCATTCTAAAAGGCGATGTATCTGCAGAATAAAGGTACTCACATGTCAAACTGTCATGATATCACTTGGTCAGCATATTTTATTATATATATATATATATATATATATATATATAAATATTTTCATAACATAGAAAACATAAATACAGAATACAGTTAACACACCATATGTGTATAACAATATAACAAATCTTAAAAAAATTATAATATGAGTACGGACAAAATATGACAATATAAAAATAATAAATTATATTTTTATATATGCAAAAAAATGAGTGATTAGTATTTCTTTATAAAATATTATCTTAACAAACAAAATAAGAGTTAAGAGTCATTATATAATTAGCATGAATGAATTTTGTACTAAATCATGAAATGTATCTCAATACTTCTTTTTTAAATGAATTTTAAATTTTTCTTAAAAATTATAATATAATATTATTGTTGGAAAAGTTACATTTTTAAGTTTAAAACTTATTATAAATGTGTTTTAAAGTATTCGAGAAATATCGAATACGTGATCGAAATATCTGAGAAGTATCATAAACGTGTTAGAATTAAATAAATATATAAATATATATATATATTAAAACAATAAATACATTTAAAAAATATCAAATACGTATTAAAAATATTCAAAAAATATTAAATTAAATACAAATACGATACAGATAGTATATTTTTAAAAATATCCATCCTTCCCAACTCATCCGGATGGAAAGAACAAATTATATAACATTACTGTTCAAGACCGACCTTATCATCTTTTACTTAATTATATTCGATTATTAGTTGCTTGTCGTTGTTAAATGTTAACGATAAGACACGTTGAATATGTTGGAAACATTAATTAGTGGTTGAAACTTTCAGAATATATATTTTACAATATTGAAAGTGATATCTGAATTGACAACAAAGTCAAAACCAGCTTTTAACTTCATTAAAAATTTATTGGGAAAAGTAATATTTTTATAAGAAAATAGTAAATAAAAAATACGTATTGCATGCTTGAAATTGAAGTTAATTTAAATATAATACGCAAAAGAAACATAGCTTAAAGTGTAGTATCTATAAGAGTACAATCTATAGACATCACTAACACATACTTCTTCAATCATGGATTTCCCTTATCTACTTCCCTCTCCCCTTCCCCATTTGTTTCCCTTGAAAAAAAATAAATAAAAAAATCATGAGTTGGTAAACAATAAGTTAAATATAAACTGATAAAACAAATAAAACAAACATGACGGAATATTGGATGATCTGAACAGTACACGTGAAAGATAAGTCCAGCGTACCAAAATTGAACACTGTTTTAGTTTATTGGAAGATCTGAACCAATTATTGCAGAGAAATTATAAAATAAAGCAAATTTGGAAAGATTGTCAAGTTGGCAACTTTGGAAAGATTGTCAAGTTGGCAACTTTGGAAAGATTGTCTTGATAGCTTCAAGAAGCCACTAAGGTCAGTCTTGGATCTTCAGTCATAGAAACTGAAATTTGATTTGATGTTTAAATTATTTGACTTGGCATAGAAAATAAATAAATAAACTTGCAATAATTGCGCAACTTTCTTCAATATGAAATTTAAATAACTCCTCAATCCTTTTTAATTATTTGAAATTCTTATGTACAATTTTCTCAAATCCAATTCTTTCAAATCCATCAAACTATATTGTTTACACTATCGGCCTAGATACATTCATGCTACATATAGTAATACTACCTGATTAATGATTAAACTTTAAAGTACCATGATAATTCTGTAAGTTAGATTGGTAATGTGATCGCGTATAGTTATGAAACTCTTATATATAACAACGATAGAGAATAATTTATTTACAAAAAAATATACTTTAGTCTATGTTTCCATTATAAAATTTAAATACAAATGACTACAATTAAGTGTCACCAAATAAAATTAACATACCACAATCTAGTGGTAAAAGATTATTCTGCCAATTAGAGTACAAATTAACAAGCATAACCTCAACCGATCAAATATAAATAATCAAATTACAATCAAATTTTAGAAAACATAATACATAGGACCAGAAACAATAATTTTTAGTTATTTTAAAAAATTACAAAAATCTCCCACTCGATCCATGAACTCTAAATTTTATAAAATGATAATGGGAATTGCGATACTTTAGAAATGTCGATCATATTATATAAGGTTAAACCAACAAATTTTAAGGAACATGATGTTTCAGATGACAACAATGTGTTTTAAAATTGTCATATATTTTTTTAAGGAAAAACTACACTAAAATAAAGTTAGGAGGCCTAAATTACAAAGTGGTCTATTTTAAAAGTTTATTTTTCACTTTGGTTGAATTAAACAAAATAATCACATATGCATTGAAAATTATTATTCAAGTCCAAAATGTCATTCAATCTCTTATTTCAACCCACACTAAATTTCGTTTGGTTTTAGTATGACTGAAGGAGCGTTATGTGTGACTAAATAAAATTCAACAGATTATTGTCTTTTCGTCTCACTGGAAGAAAATCGAATTCATTGCAATGCACCACTACCTGGATAAATTATTAGTCGTTGATCATCTCCCATCACAAAAATATGGTTTCTTTTTTTTGCTTTAGTGAACTGCTTTTTTTACTTTAAAAATAATAATAATAAATTACTAAACTAGGTTTCGTTTGGTTTCAGTATGACTGAAGGAGCGTTGTGTATGACTAAATAAAATTTAACAAATTATTGTCTTTTCGTCTCACTGGAAGAAAATCGAATTCATTGCAATGCATCACTACCTGGATAAATTATTAGTCGTTGATCATCTCGCATCACAAAAATATGGTTTCTTTTTTTTGCTTTAGTGAATTGCTTTTTTTACTTTAAAAATAATAATAATAAATTACTGAACTAGGGTTTGAATTGTATGACAAATTCATGTGCCAATGGTTCTTAATTTTAAGGTTTTTTAAATGTGATGAACGATTTCACTAGTCAATTTTTTAAGTTGCCATTATCAACATCTAATTCATATTTGTTTGTTTAAATATGTTCTTAATTTGATTTAGTGAACAAAAACATTCTATGTACAATGACTCATAACTCATTTGTTGATAAAATTTAAATTTTGTTTACATTTGCAGGCATACTTGAAATTTATAGAAGTTTACTTGTGAAATTTGGATTTTCTTGATCTTTGTACCTCATCTTTTGATCTAATGTTTTTTCGTGATGCTTATATTTTTTTAGGCATATTAGACCGAAAAGTTACTTAAGCACATCTGAAAAATCTATTTTATTTTTATCCAGATATAGCTGATGTGTTGTGATACTACAAGTGTATCCACTTGCATTAATCTAAAAGGAAAAAAAAGTTGGTTACCATTCAGGGTCATATCAGGCTGTCTAATTTTGAGTACTTTACGACATAATAACATACTCACAAGTGCTTGTATAATGTATATTTTGTTTTACTTTGTGGGTTTGTTCACTATATTCCTATAATTTTTCAGAAACCAAACGATATTTCATATATTTTCATAATTTCTTGAGCGAATGAATTATTTGATTTAAAAATGATAATTTGATATTTTGGAATACGAGATTGAAGGGGCATTTTGTACTTAAATAATAATTTTCAATGCGTATGTAATATTTTTGCTTACTTAAATAATAGTAATTTAGGCTCCCTAACTTTATTTAAGTGTCGTTTTTTCTTTTTTTAATAAATCATTAAAATTAAAATTTAAATTGAAGTAACAATTATTTGAAGAAAAAAAACGAGTCAGATACAAATATTTTGAAAGAAAAAAAGTTGAGTTAAATGGATGTACACAACTTTTTGAAAACAAGACAATTGTTGTACTTAAAGGAGTATATAAGAAATGAAAAACAAAAACTCTTTGGATGTTTTTTTTAATTAAACAATCAGGGTAAAGTGCAACCACCACCTGTGAGTTGCGCGGTGCGGAAGCAGTTGGGAAAAATATTTTAAAACCTAGAGGGGGGGTGAATAGGATCACTTGCTCGTTCGCTTAATTTTTAATTAATTCAATTTTTAGTCCAATTAATCAAATAATTAAAGCAAATAAATAAATAAAATGTAAGTAAAGAAAAGAACGCACCAGATATATGTGAAAACCCAAGGCGGGAAAAACCACAGAGGGAGGCGACAAGCCTCAGGGAACCAATTCACTATGATGAAGCAAACTACAACAGACTCTGTCTCAGTCTCACACCCTTCTTCACTTTGTCAAGGATCCGATGCGGAACACCTCAGGCTTATGATTGCGATTCCACGTCCAACTGTTGCAGACTTCCGGCTAACGTCACCATCCTTACAGAAAGGTTGTTGGAAGAAACAAAATACTCAGTAAGTATTTTGTTCCCTTCTTAGTGCAATCTGGTCACCTTTCTTCCTCAGCAAGTAAGCAAGCGAAGAACCATCAATCCAATGTTTCGATCAACAAATAGATTTGATGCAGTCTCTGAGCAGCTAATCAGAAGTATAACATCATCCTAAATATCACTCGTGTAGTATGAATGTGTGTTCTTAAAAATAAATAGCCCTAATTATACTGTATATACTTTCTCTCTCTAAATATATTAATTTTTTCGGGCACTTTTTTCACCAATTTGTAGAAAAAATATTGATACACATATATAGGCAAAGAAATCTTAATTCTACTTGGAAAAGAAGATGAATACCAAAATAGAACTTTCTTAGAAGTTTCAAACCCAATAGGAATCAGAATTTTTGTCAAAATCTATTTCCTATTTAGAACAGGCTAAGTGGGACCGGTGCCAAATAAATAGGACCGGTGGGACTTTTTGAAAACCTGTAGAAACTAAACTGCCGAGAAAAGTTGGACCGGTCCTAAATATTGGGGACCGGTCTTACATTGAAAAAGTCTTAATTTTTCATTAAAACTCTAGGTTTTCAAAATAGGCTCGAAAATAAAAAATGCAGAGTATCCTCACCATATTTACCTGTACTATATGGTGTTCTAACTGATTTGTCGGCTTCCATGCACTTGAGTGTTAGCTCGAAGTTGTTGATGATCGGTTATATAAAATAATATGAAAATTACAACTCGATCATTCAAGTTTTGATCACCGAAATATGCCAATTACAAATTTATATCTCACAATCTCCCCCTTTGGCAATTTCATGACAAAACCACCTAGAAATTTATGTCATCCTTATGGTTTAACACATCACATACATGAGATTGTTGAACCAATTCACCCTCTTTCTTATTAGATTCCATAACGATTTTTGAAAATAAAAATAAATTTTGATTTAAAAAAAAATACTTCGCAAGGAACTACTCATATATTAGAGAACACTGCTCTGATACCAATTGTGAGTTACGCGATGCGGAAACGGTTGCAAAAAGTATTTTGGAACCTAGAGGGGGTGAATAGGATCACTTGTTCGTTTGCTTAATTTTTAATTAATTCAATTTTAAGTCCAATTAATCAAACAATTAAAGCAAGTAAATAAGTAAAGTGCAAGTAAAGAAAAGAACGCACCAGATATACGTGAAAACCCAATGCGGGAAAAATCACGGAGGGAGGCGGCAAGCCTCAGGGAACCAATTCACTATGATGAAGCAAAGTACAACAGATTCTGTCTCAGTGTCACACCCTTCTTCACTTTGTCAAGGATCTGATGCAGAACACCTCAGGCTTATGATTGCGACACCACGTCCAACTGCTGCAGACTTCCGGCTAACGTCACCATCCTTATAGAAAGGTTGTTGAAAGAACCAAAATACTCAGCAAGTATTTTGTTCCCTTTTTAGTGCAATCTGGTCACCTTTCTTCCTCAGCAAGTAAGCAAACGAAGAACCATCAATCCAATGTTTTGATCAACAAATAGATTTTGATGCAGTCTCTGAGCAGCTAATCAGAAGTAGAACATCATCCTAAATATCACTCGTGTAGTATGGATGTGTGTTCTTAAAAATAAATAGCCCTAATTATACTGTATATACTTTCTCTCTCTAAATATATTAATTTTTCAGGGCACTTTTTTCACCAATTTGTAGAGAAAATATAGATACACATATATAGGCAAGGAAGTCTTAATTCTACTTGGAAAGGAAGTTGAATACCAAAATAGAACTTTCTTAAAAGTTTCAAACCCAATAGGAATCAAAATTTTTGTCAAAATCTATTTCCTATTTGGAACAGGCTAAGTGAGACCGGTGCCAAATAAATAGGACCGGTGGGCTTTTTGAAAACCTGTACAAACTAAACTGTCGAGAAAAGTTGGACCGGTCCTAAATAATGGGGACCGGTCTTACATTGAAAAAGTCTTAATTTTTCATTAAAACCCTAGGTTTTCAAAATAGGCTCGGAAATAAAAAATGCAGAGTATCCTCACCATATTTACCTATACTATATGGTGTTATAACTGATTTGTCGGCTTCCATGCACTTGAGTGTTATCTCGAAGTTGTTGATGATCAGTTATAATAAAAAACATGAAAATTACAACTCGATCATTCAAGTTTTGATCACCGAAATATGCCAATTACAAATTTATATCTCACAATCTCCCCCTTTGGCAATTTCATGACAAAACCACCTAGAAATTTATGTCATCCTTATGGTTTAACACATCACATACATGAGATTGTTGAACCAATTCACCCTCTTTCTTATTAGATTCCATAACGATTTTTGAAAACAAAAATAAATTTTGATTTAAAAAAAAATACTTCGCAAGGAACTACTCATATATTAGAGAACACTGCTCTGATACCAATTGTGAGTTGCGCGATGCGGAAGTGGTTGCAAAAAGTATTTTAGAACCTAGAGGGGGGTGAATCGGATCACTTGCTCGTTTGCTTAATTTTTAATTAATTTAATTTTAAGTCCAATTAATCAAACAATTAAAGCAAGTGAATAAGTAAAGTACAAGTAAAGAAAAGAACGCACCAGATATACGTGAAAACCCAAGGCGGGAAAAATCACGGAGGGAGGCGGCAAGCCTCAGGGAACCAATTCACTATGATGAAGCAAAGTACAACAGATTCTGTCTCAGTGTCACACCCTTCTTCACTTTGTCAAGGATCTGATGCAGAACACCTCAGGCTTATGATTGCGACACCACGTCCAACTGCTACAGACTTCCGGCTAACGTCACCATCCTTACAGAAAGGTTGTTGAAAGAACCAAAATAATCAGCAAGTATTTTGTTCCTTTCTTAGTGCAATCTGGTCACCTTTCTTCCTCAGCAAGTAAGCAAGCGAAGAACCATCAATCCAATGTTTCGATCAACAAATAGATTTGATGCAGTCTCTGAGCAGCTAATCAGAAGTAGAACATCATCCTAAATATCACTCGTGTAGTATGAATGTGTGTTCTTAAAAATAAATAGCCCTAATTATACTGTATATACTTTCTCTCTCTAAATATATTAATTTTTCAGGGCACTTTTTTCACCAATTTGTAGAAAAAATATTGACACACATATATAGGCAAAGAAATCTTAATTCTACTTGGAAAAGAAGATGAATACCAAAATAGAACTTTCTTAGAAGTTTCAAACCCAATAGGAATCAGAATTTTTGTCAAAATCTATTTCCTATTTAGAACAGGCTAAGTGGGACCGGTGCCAAATAAATAGGACGGTGGGACTTTTTGAAAACCTGTAGAAACTAAACTGCCGAGAAAAGTTGGACCGGTCCTAAATATTGGGGACCGGTCTTACATTGAAAAAGTCTTAATTTTTCATTAAAACTCTAAGTTTTCAAAATAGGCTCGAAAATAAAAAATGCAGAGTATCCTCACCATATTTACCTGTACTATATGGTGTTCTAACTGATTTGTCGGCTTCCATGCACTTGAGTGTTAGCTCGAAGTTGTTGATGATCGGTTATATAAAATAATATGAAAATTACAACTCGATCATTCAAGTTTTGATCACCGAAATATGCCAATTACAAATTTATATCTCACAATCTCCCCCTTTGGCAATTTCATGACAAAACCACCTAGAAATTTATGTCATCCTTATGGTTTAACACATCACATACATGAGATTGTTGAACCAATTCACCCTCTTTCTTATTAGATTCCATAACGATTTTTGAAAACAAAAATAAATTTTGATTTAAAAAAAAATACTTCGCAAGGAACTACTCATATATTAGAGAACACTGCTCTGATACCAATTGTGAGTTGCGCGATGCGGAAGCGGTTGCAAAAAGTATTTTGAAACCTAGAGGGGGGTGAATAGGATCACTTGCTCGTTTGATTAATTTTTAATTAATTTAATTTTAAGTCCAATTAATCAAACAATTAAAGCAAGTGAATAAGTAAAGTACAAGTAAAGAAAAGAACGCACCAGATATACGTGAAAACCCAAGGCGGGAAAAATCACGGAGGGAGGCGGCAAGCCTCATGGAACCAATTCACTATGATGAAGCAAAGTACAACAAACTCTATCTCAGTGTCACACCCTTTTTCACTTTGTCAAGGATCTGATGTAGAACACCTCAGGCTTATGATTGCGACACCACGTCCAACTGTTGCAGACTTCCGACTAACGTCACCATCCTTACAAAAAGGTTGTTGAAAGAACCAAAATACTCAGCAAGTATTTTGTTCCCTTCTTAGTGCAATCTGGTCACCTTTCTTCCTCAGCAAGTAAGCAAGTGAAGAACCATCAATCCAATATTTTGATCAACAAATAGATTTGATGCAGTCTCTGAGCAGCTAATCAGAAGTAGAACATCATCCTAAATATCACTCGTGTAGTATGGATGTGTGTTCTTAAAAATAAATAGCCCTAATTATACTGTATATACTTTCTATCTCTAAATATTTTAATTTTTCAGGGCACTTTTTTCACCAATTTGTAGAGAAAATATTGATACACATATATAGGCAAAGAAGTCTTAATTCTACTTGGAAAATAAGATGAATACCAAAATAGAACTTTCTTAGAAGTTTCAAACCCAATAGGAATCAGAATTTTTGTCAAAATCTATTTCCTATTTGGAACAGGCTAAGTGGGACCAGTGCCAAATAAATAGGACCGGTGGGACTTTTTGAAAACCTGTAGAAACTAAACTACCGAGAAAAGTTGGACCGGTCCTAAATATTGGGGACCGGTCTTACATTGAAAAAGTCTTAATTTTTCATTAAAACCCTAGGTTTTCAAAATAGGCTCGGAAATAAAAAATGCAGAGTATCCTCACCATATTTACCTGTACTATATGGTGTTCTAACTGATTTGTCGGCTTCCATGCACTTGAGTGTCAGCTCGAAGTTGTTGATGATCGGTTATATAAAATAACATGAAAATTACAACTCTATCATTCAAGTTTTGATCACCGAAATATGCCAATTACAAATTTATATCTCACAATCTCCCCCTTTGGCAATTTCATGACAAAACCACCTAGAAATTTATGTCATACTTATGGTTTAACACATCACATACATGAGATTGTTGAACCAATTCACCCTCTTTCTTATTAGATTCCATAACGATTTTTGAAAACAAAAATAAATTTTGATTTAAAAAAAAATACTTCGCAAAGAACTACTCATATATTAGAGAACACTGCTCTGATACCAATTGTGAGTTGCGCGATGCGGAAGCGGTTGCAAAAAGTATGATCACTTGCTCGTTTGCTTAATTTTTAATTAATTCAATTTTAAGTCCAATTAATCAAACAATTAAAGCAAGTAAATAAGTAAAGTGCAAGTAAAGAAAAGAACGCACCAGATATACGTGAAAATCCAAGGCGGGAAAAATCACGGAGGGAGGCGGCAAGCCTCATGGAACCAATTCATTATGATGAAGCAAAGTACAACAGAGTCTGTCTCAGTCTCACACCCTTCTTCACTTTGTCAAGGATTTGATGCGGAACACCTCAGGCTTATGATTGCGACCCCACGTCCAACTACAGTAGACTTTTGGCTAACGTCACCATCCTTACAGAAAGGTTGTTGAAAGAACCAAAATACTCAGCAAGTATTTTGTTCCCTTTTTAGTGCAATCTGGTCACCTTTCTTCCTCAGCAAGTAAGCAAGCGAAGAACCATCAATCCAATGTTTTGATCAACAAATAAATTTGATGTAGTCTCTGAGCAGCTAATCAGAAGTAGAACATCATCCTAAATATCACTCGTGTAGTATGGATGTGTGTTCTTAACAATAAATAGCTCTAATTATACTATATATACTTTCTCTCTCTAAATATATTAATTTTCCAGGGCACTTTTTTCACCAATTTGTAGAGAAAATATAGATACACATATATAGGCAAGGAAGTCTTAATTCTACTTGGAAAAGAAGTTGAATACCAAAATAGAACTTTCTTAGAAGTTTCAAACCCAATAGGAATCAGAATTTTTGTCAAAATCTATTTCTTATTTAGAACTGGCTAAGTGGGACCAGTGCCAAATAAATAGGACCGGTGGGACTTTTTGAAAACATGTAGAAACTAAACTGCCGAGAAAAGTTGGACCGGTCCTAAATATTGGGGACCGGTCTTACATTGAAAAAGTCTTAATTTTTTTATTAAAACCCTAGGTTTTCAAAATTGGCTCGGAAATAAAAAATGCAGAGTATCCTCACCATATTTACCTGTACTATATGGTGTTCTATCTGATTTGTCGGCTTCTATACACTTGAGTGTTAGCTCGAAGTTGTCGATGATCGGTTGCATAAAATAACATGAAAATTACAACTCGATCATTTAAGTTTTGATCACTGAAATATGCCAATTACAAATTTATATCTCACACCACCAGCACCACGAAATTATATTTTGTACACAAAATTACATTTTCCTGCATAATGCTCTCATGTCTAGTTATTTTTTATTAAAGAATCATAATACTTATTTATTTTTATTAAATTATGCAATATAATTTCAAACAAAAATGACACATGACAAACCCAAAAACCCAATGACACATGGCATCCAAAATCAAACCAAGCTATGATATAAATTCCACTGATATTCAGTTATCATAATATATCAATTAATTTTGGGAATGGATATCCATGTACATATGCATATATAAATAAATTTCTATTTTCGGAGATGTGATTGACATCATTTCCAGTTTTGGAATTTTTTTTTTCATTTTCAAGATTGAAAATAAAGTTAATGCATGGTTGGTCAAACTTGAGTTAAACTATGATTAAAGAGGGCCCACTAAGAGCCTTTAAATTGGAGCATCAATTTCTTGGCAGAGTAGAGTGGGTGTGAGTCTGGAAGAAAGTTAGTTGTACTTTGCTTTGACAATAGTAAATTTTGTTTTCTGGGGCAACAGCTTCACTCGCGATTTTTTTTCGACTTGTATTTTTCTACATATCTATTACATATTTTCTTCCATACTTATCTGACTTGAGGCTAAAAAAGATTACAGAAAATTTGTGCTAGGCTCCTTCTAGAAGAATTTAGATAAGGGGTCAAGTGGAGAAAATATCTTCAAAATAATATCTTCTGCAGGAATTTGCGATGCATCGAAGTGGGTACTTCGATGCATCAAAGTTTACATTCCGATGCTTCAAACTGCCTTGCTATGCAATTCTTCAATTCTTCAGCTTCCCGACTCCGATCTTCACATGCCATTCACTATTCTTTGATGTAGACCTTCAATGAGGTACGATCAAATATATGAATGCATTTTTGAATTGATAAAGGAGTTGAATTATGCTACAATCTAGAATAGAACTTGAAATAATAAAAAACATGAAAATACGTAAAATTAATACAATATGTGCATCTATGGAATTAAAAAACATAAGTAAGGGCGCGGGATTGTATAACATTCAACGTTTATCAAAGCCAACCTCTAAAATAACATTGCTAAAAGTAAATGCAAGCTAGAAATAAGAAAGATAAGGGAGAGAAAATTTTTTTATTGAAAGTATTTCCTCATATGCTCGGCGTTCCAAGGATGGGCCAACTGCCTTCCTTCCAAGGTTTTCAACCAATATGTGCCCTATTGTTGAGTCCTGACCACCCTGTATGGGCCCTCCCAGTTAGGAGCTAATTTTCTAGTGCCTGGAGGTTTGGTGGCTTGAGTGACTTCACTTGGGACTAGGTTACCGGGTTGAAAACTTCTTTGCTTCACCCTAGCATTGTAGTACGAGGACATGGCCTATTGATATACCGCCATCCGTACTCGAGCTTGTTCTTTTTTTTCCTTGATGAAGTCAACATTAGCCCTTAGCTCCTCCTCATTATGACTGGGGTCATAGTGTTTAGTCTGATGATTTGCTACCTGTCCCATCTCAACTGGAAAGACCGTTTCACTTTCGAAAGCCAAGAAATAGGGCTTTTCCCCTGTGGGGACTTTGGCAGTGGTCTTGTAAACTCGTAGGAGGCTTGGTAGGAGCTCTGGCCATACTCCTTTGGAGTCTTCCAAGTGTGTCATGATCATTTTAAGTATCGTCCTGTTAGCCACTTTGGCCTACCTATTGGCCTGCGAGTGACCTGGTGAGGAATAATGGTTGCTTATGCAATGCTCAAGACAAAAGTCCTGGAAACACTAGCTTTCAAATTGCTTTCCATTATCAGTGACAATGACCCTTGGGACACCAAACCTTCATATGATTGACTTCCATAAGAAATTGATGACATTTTTTTCCCCAATCATGGCCAAGGGTTCGGCTTCCACCCATTTGGTGAAGTAGTCAATTGCTACAATTGTGAATTTCGTCTACTCCTTTCCCATGGGTAGGGGGTCGACCAAATCCATTCCCCACTAGGTGAAGGACCATGGGGAAACTATCGGGGTCAACTCCTCCGAGGGTTGCCTCAGGACATTGGCAATTTTCGCACTTTCTGACAAAGTCCAGTGCATCTTGTGGCATAGTGGGCCAATAGTATCCTTGCCTGATGGCTTTATGAGCCAAGGACCTACCCCCTGCATGATTACCGCCCTCCCCTTTGTGAATTTTTCTCATGACCTGTTGGGTTTCTTTCGTTGATACACATCGTAGGTATGGTAAGGAGACCCCCCCTTTTGTAAAGGATTCCGTCGATCAAAGTATATCTAGATGCCCTGATCCTTAATTTTTGCACCTCTGACTTGTCGGATGGTAGCTCACCATCCCTAATGTACCTGACAAACAGATCTGCCCATTCTATGCCTCGGATGATTTGGTTCACCTTACATGACGTTCTTTCTATTATACTCGGGTTGTTCATACGTTCTACAAGCACCCCCCATGTGTGGCCTCCTGTGTTGTAGCCAATCGAGCAAGAGCATCTGTATTAGAATTTTCTATGCAGGGAACCCGTGTGATGGAAAATTTCTGGAAGTGGGTGACAAGCTCTTGTACTTTTTGCAAGTAAGACTTCATCTTTACTCCCCTTGTTTTGTATTCTGCAAACTTGTCGAGCAACCAGCTGGGAGTCAGTGTAGACCTTTAGCTGTCGTACTTTAAGAACACCAGCTTGCTTCAACCCTGCAATCAAGGTTTCATACTCAACTTCATTGTTTATGTTCGGGTGTAAAAATGGGATAAAATAATATGTAATATTGCCATTGTTGTTTTACACCTCGATAAAAGAAATTTTGTAAATACTTAGAAATACTCAACTAAAATTAATAAAGTGATAAGTAGGGGTCAAACCCACAGAGACTGCATTTAGTTGGTTGTTAAATCATCAAGATCTCATCTAATTCAATTCAAAAGAATTTGTTTTCGTTTTTATTTCTTAAGTGCTGAAAATTAAATGACATAAATTAAAAACATAAATTAAAGATAGAAGTTAGAGGGATAAAGAGTGGTTCAAACTTCACCACTAGCCTCATAAATATGTAAGACTTACAATAAACCGGGGAATTTATGCAAGTGTGTACTAATGATGCGTTTGGCAAGTACCACCTACAACGACGTCGCCAAGAGAATACATACACTTTAAAATACTATAATCTATCTACGATAAGTGTAATTTCCCTACCTGCCTACTTACCTAATTACCTAAGTGTAATGAATTCACCGTCTCAAAGCATAGACTATGCAAATCCAGCTATGCATGTGAAAATGAAAACTAGTCTCAAACCATCACTTGTAGTCCTTGTGAAACTTACAAGTGTTTGAGGATCATGGACACTACAAGAAAATAGGTTTTTTTCCACGGACCATTTACTACGGTTTCAATTTCGTAGTAAACAGTAAGGTATTTGCTACAGAAAATAAAATCCGTAGAAAATACTCTTCGTATTTACCACAAAAAATTTCGTAGTAAATACTAGGGTATTTTCCACGGAAACTTGATTTCGTAGTAAATACCTTTTTTCAACAAAATTTATTTCGAAGCAAATAATATATTATTTAATACGGAAAACTAAATGCATAGGAAATACTAAATTATTTACTACGGAAACTTAATTTCGTAGTAAATATCATTTTTTGACGAAATTTATGTTGTAGCAAATAATATGTTATTTACTACGGAGCTAATGTCATAGTAAATAGCATGTGTTATTTGCTACGGAGCTAATTTCGTAATAAATAGTAAGCTATTTACTACGAAAAATTAAATCCATAATAAAAAACCTATTACTACGGATTCAATTTTGTAGTAAATAGTAAGGTATTTGCTATGGAAAATAAAATCCGTGAAAAATACCCTTCGTATTTACCACGAAAAAAATTTCATAGTAAATATTAGGGTATTTGCTACGAAACACTGAATCCGTAGTAAATACTCTATTTTTTTTTCGATTTAAATATAAAGGATTATATATAAGTGGAGAATATATATATATATATATATATATATATAGTGTGCTTATATGTATATATGTTGTATTATACATACATATATGTGTTATATTATATATATACTTATATTATATTGCTTCGGAAATGAGTGGTGTACAAGAAAAAGAGATTAGATTCAAAATTTAAAAGAGATAATGTGATGGTCGGCTGAAGAAGAGATAAGAGAAAAGAAAGAAAAGAAGAAAAGGAAGAAGGAAAAGAGGAGAGGAAAATTGGGAGTTTTAGAGAGAGAGTGAAGCCGAGAGAGAGAAAGTTAGAGAGGGAGGAGCGCGACGGTGGCTACTTCTCAGGTGGAGAATCGGCTGGGTTCTTCCACGGCGGGTTGATGCTCCACGACTGTGGTGGTTTTTTGGCAGTAGAGCTAGGACTTCTCCATGTCCGACGGTTGATGGGTGTGTAGGTGGTGAAGGTGGTAGTGGTCACGGTGGTGCACAACTTGGGGTGAAGAGGAAGGCTTTGGCTGGTAGTGTGGAGGACCAGGTATTGTTAAAGATCAAACGTACACCTTTGAAGACAAAATTGGGTAGTTGTGACTTAGGACACATTTAAGGCGTGTATGTGTATAAAAATTGAAGTATGGTTAGTCTATTTGAAGTATGTCTGGTTTGATACCCTACATTGAAGTATGGTTAGTCTATTTGGAGGTTGTTTGTTGATGTCATAGGCAAGAGAAATGGGCATTACTTGTGTGGTTATCTATTGCTTGTGACATTGATTATTTATTTTCTTAGACTAGGTTGTCTGCACATATATATATATATATATATATATATATATATATATATATAAGCTTCGCTATATTTAGCTCACTAAAGAATGTTAATGTGTTTCTTCACTAGTGTATTCTTATTAGTAAGAACTTATACACACTTACAAGAATTGAGGAAAAAGAGTACAAATTGTACACACTTATACCTTATATTTAAAAATTAAATAACAGGAAATGTTATATATATATATATATATATAAGAGTATTATAATGAGCTTTCTTGATATTAGTGGTACTTGTAAAAAAAAAAAAGAAAAAAAATATAAAATAGTGATCATATAAATTTGTATAATCACTGTTTTATATATATATTTTTAAAAATAATTATAATTTGCTATGGTTTTTTTTCATAGTAATTACTAATTTTTGACGCTTTAATTCGTAGTAATTACTAATTTGCGACGAAAGAAATTTGTAGCAAATACATTTATTTTCAATGGAATACTATTTCGTGGGAAATAATAAGAATTAGCGACGGAATGTTATCGTAGCAAATAATTATATTACCTACGAAATTTTACCATAGTAATTAATAAGTATTGCAACGAATTTTTTTTGTCGTTATTATCCAATAACTCGACAAAACATGATTTCGTCGAAATTACAATTAGAGACACACCATATTGCAATGGTTGGTGCTATAAAAATATTTCATGGCAAAAGAGTTTTTGCTACGAAATATTGACTTTTTGCTACGAAATATTCCGTGGAAAAAATCCAAATTTCTTATAGTGTGAGAAATTTAAGCATTCTGAGACAAGAAGATAAATCACAACACATGAGCATAAATAATTTGTAAACTTATATTAATATAAGGCTCAAGGTAAGAGACATATACACAACAATAAAAAAATCCCAATTCACTATAATTAGAACATAATTACAAGACTAGGGTTTTGTCCAAATCCTAGAAAAGGAGTTGGGCTGGAAACACTCCATAGACAGAGATGAATATATGCTCAAAATGGTCTTCTTGGCCTTACAAAGCCCTATTTGAAGCTTTCCCTCTCTAGAACTTCACTTTCTCTCTCTAGAAATCAAACTATGCTCTCTACAATAATAATATGCAATATTTGTATCTGTTACATATACATCTGATTTGAGGTTCGAAATAGAAGGTTTTTGACAAGTGGCCAAGTGAGGAAAATATTTTGCAAAAATATCTTTCTGTAGGAATTTGAGATGCATTGAAATGGACATTTTGATGCATCAAAGTTGAGATGCATCGAAATGGTCATTTAGATGTATCAAAGTGGACTTGCTCTGGATTCCTTTATCTTCTTAGCTTTCTGGCTCCAATTTTGATACGCCCTTCACTTATCCTCAATGTAGACATCCAATTAAGCATGCTCGGATTTATGAATCCATTCATGAAATGCTAATGGAGTTATAATAAGCTAAATTATGGATTAGAACCTAAAATCATCAAAAACATAAAAACAAGTAAAAATAACACATTAATATGTGCATCTATGGGATTAAAATATGTAAGTAAAGGCGCGAGAATGTATAACATTCAACGCTTATCAGTTTGTTGCCTTGAATCCAAATTATAGGGCATATTTGAATGTTTCCCCTTTTGGGGATCTGATCAATATCCCTGCGCCACTAGCCTGTGTGTTTGATGATCCATCCATAAATAATTCCCATGTGCAACATGGGTGCCTTAGGTTCTCCTCATTCGGTTGGAATGGGCTCTCCTCCTCTTGTTGCTGAACTTACTCTCTTTCTGGGGGATATATGAATTTAGCTATAAAGTCTACTAGCACTTGGCCTTTGATCACCGACCTTGGCCTGTATTAGATGTCAAATTCCTATAGTTCTACGGACCATTTCATAAGCCATCCAGAGGTTTCAGGCTTGAAGAACGCTTGCTAGAGTGGTTGATCAGTAAGTACCACGATAATATGTGTTTGGAAATATGGCCTAAGTTTTCGGGCTGTCATAACCAGGGCGAATGTCAGTTTCTTTATCGAGGGATATCTTCCTTTTGCTCCCTGGAACACTTTGCTAGCATAGTAGACTGGCCTTTGCACCCCTTCCTCCTCTTATACTAGTGTAGAATTGACTAATGTGGGGGAGACAGCTAAGTATAAGTATAATTTCTCCCCTACCTATGCGTAAGATAGAAGTAGGGGCAAACTAAGGTATTGCTTCAACTCACTCAAGGCCTGTTCACATTTTGGTGTCCACTCAAAGGCCTACTTGAGGACTTGGAAAAATGGGAGACATCTGTCTGTGGCGTGGGAGATCAGTCGGCTTAATGCTGCCACTTTTCCTGTCAGCCTCTGGACTTCTCTAACCGTCCTGGGTGAGTTTGAGTCCAGGATGGCCTGTACCTTCTGAGGGTTGGCTTCTATCCCTTTTTTGCTGACCAAGTAGCCCAAGAACTTTCTGGAAGACACCCCAAAAATGCATTTACTAGGATTGAGCTTCATTCTGTACCTTCGAAAGATGTCAAAGGCTTCCTGCAAATCATCCAAATGGCTCATGGCCCTCTAACTTTTGATGAGCATGTCATCAACATACACCTCATTGTTTCTACCAATTTGCTCTTTAAACATTCTGTTCGCCAGCCTTTGATAGGTTCCGCCAACATTCTTCAAGTCTAATGGCATTACTGTGTAGCAGTACAACCCCCTCTCTATTATGAAGGACATCTTGTTTTGGTATGATGGCCACATTGGGATTTGATTATAACCCAAGTAGGCATCTATAAAGTTGAGCTGCTCGTGCCCGACCATTCATTCCACTAGCATATCAATCCGTGGAAGGGAAAAACTATCTTTTGGACATGCTTTATTCAGATCAGTAAAGTCGACACATAAGCACCACTTGCCGTTGGATTTTCTAACCAGGACTACATTTGCCAACTAGTCCAAGAAATTGGTTTCCCGTACAAATTTGGCCTTTATTAGTTTATCTACTTCCTCAGAGATTGCCAAATTTCTTTTCGAGGCCAAGGTTTTCCTTTCCTGCTTAACAGGCTTGGCAACTAGGTCGATGTTCAACCGATGTATGGTAATGGTTGGATCAATTCTGGGCATGTCCTCGTGGAACCAAGCAAACACATCCCTGTTTGTTCTGAGGAATCGAACCAGCTCATCCCGAGAGATGGGTGAGAGTGATGACCCCAAGATCACCTTTTCTCCTATATCTTGTTCATCCAAGTCAACTTTAACTAGCTCTACCATTGGTTCCGCAAAGCGGACCTCCTCTTTCTCTTCCACTTCTAGGCCCTATATACTCAGAGTTTCTAATACCTTCCTCTCCCTTAGGGATGTGGCATAACACTTTTGGGTAGTGGCCTGGTCTCCTCTTAGCTCTCCGATGCCAGAATTAGTGGGGAACCGAACGAGGAGATGATAGGTGGAGGTTATTGCTCTCATGGCATTCAATGTGGCCCTTCCCAGAATAACATTATACGTGGTTGGCTAGTCTACTATGAAGAAAGTCACCATCTTAGTGGCATGCCTAGAACCTAAACCAGCAGTGATCGGGAGGTTAACAGTGCCTAGTGGAAGGAGTTTCTTTGAGAAATCGACGAGTGGGAATTCAGTAGGCTTGAGTTTATCCTTTCTGATCCTCATTTAATCAAATGCGTTTATAAATAGGATGTCAGTGGAACTGATGTTGTCAATTAACACCTGCCTAATTGTGAAATTGGCGATAATCAACGTGACCACAAGGGCATCGTCATGGGGATGTTGAATTCCCCTAGCATTAGGTTCCGAGAAAGTGATAACCTAATCATCCAATCGAGGGTATTTAGTAGGCGATTGGCTCACCTCGCTTACTTTGGAGAAACTTTTGATTTTTCTTGCATGTGCTTTGTGAGCTACATTTGACTCTCTACCGCCCCTGTTTCCACTGGAGATGACTTTGATTTCCCTCAATAGAGGGTTTCTCCAAGTAATGTCTTCTTTCCTATCCTGTTTGCGGTTCTATGTTCTCTGTCCACCGCCAGCCACAAATTTTCGTAGTTGACCCCTCTGAATCAAACTCTCAATCTGCCTTTTCAAATTTATACATTCGTCAGTGTCATGGCCATGGTCACGATGGAACCTATAGTACTTGTCGCGGGATCTCTTGGAGGGATCGAATTTTAACTTTAGAGGCCATACCACCGTCGGGTCATCTTGGATGTGGAGAAGGATTTGGCTTATTGATGTCTTCAAAGGGGTGAAATTGAATCCCTTATGGCAACGTGATGTCCTATCGCTCTGCTCTTGTGACATTTTGCCGTACTTGGGGTTTTGTTCCTCCCTACTGGATTATCCTCCCCTTTTCCAGTCTACCTTTTTATCATTATCTCCTTTTTCCCTCCAAGCATCAAGGGCGTCTTCGGCATTCATGCATTTTTGAGCTTTCATAAGTAGTTCAGATATGCTTTTGGGAGGGTGCTTAGAGATCGACTATATGAATTTGGAGGGTAGTAGTCCTCCATGAATGTTGTAACTACTACCTTGTCATCCAAGGCATCCACTTGTAACATCTCTCTATTGAATCGGTTGATGTAGTCTTGCAACGATTCGCTCTTAGTCTGTCTCACATTCAAGAGATAGGTAATAGGCTTCCTATGTCTCCGGGCGGCGATGAAATTGCCAACAAATAGTTGACTCAATTCTTTGAAAGAATGTATAGATGTGGATTTCAAACTGTTGAACCAAGACCGGGCAGAGCCTTTTAAAGTAGTGGGGAAGGCTTTGAACATAATCTCGTCTGGTATTGCTTGAAGGTGCATTAGTGCCTTGTAGGTTTCCAGGTGATCTAGCAGGTCCTTGATCCCGTCAAAGTTTTCAATTGTGGGCATCTTGAACCTATTGGGCAAGGGACAGTTCATTATCCCCTCAGAAAAAGGTAGGTTGGTTTGCTGGACCAGATCCTCTACTGTAGCAGGATCCTTCCCCCTTATGGCATGAGCCATGCTTTCTAGCCTGACTCTAAGGTCCTGCATGTCCATGTCATAATAGGTAGTTTCCCCTAGGTGCCCTGAGTCTCTATGGGGTTGGTTCTTTCTGGGCAGGACTAGATGACTAGGGTTCGTCCCACCTCTTACTCGGCTTTGACCTACGTCGTCCGTTGGGACTTCACTGCTCTGCCCAACACCATCCCCTTCTGGATTAATAGGCCTGAGGTAACTTGGCGATGGTACCGGCACCACAGGAGGGAGGCACTGCAGAATTGCCTCATTTTGTTATAGTAACTGAGCCAGACTTTGATTCAAGTTCTGGACATGGTATTCCAACGCTGTGACACGCCCCTGGTCGTTTGGGACTTTGGGGCATGCCCCTGGGAAGTCCATCTATCCAGGAGGTTGCATGCCTCCCTATCTTATAGCAGGCACATTGCAGCCAGGAAGATCGGGGGCGACAGGCGGGTCCTGTGCGACTGGAGGGTCTTGTTCGCCAAAAAGGTCATGACCGACAGGAGGGTCCTGTCCTCTAGGCAGGTTATGGCCGACAGGAGGGTCTTGTGCGACTAGAGGGTTGTGACCGGCATGAGCATCCTATGAGGAAGGATTGTGGCCAACAGGAAGGTCCTGTACAGCCATAGTCTCCAACCCAAATCGTAGGTGCATCATGCTTCATATGTGATTCGTGTAGAACAATCAAGTTTATAAACTTTACCACAGACGGTGCCAACTGATGAAGCAAAAATTCACCTCGAACTAGTCAAATGCCAACCTGTAAAAAAGACAAGAGAGGGTGATCGAAAAGGCACCAGCGCGGTGCCGGTTGACTACGCTCCAACGATCAAGTTAGAAATTGGAAGGGCTTTGAAAGTTGTAAAGGAACTCAGAGGGTATTAATTGCCTACCTTGGTATATGTATTGTCTTGTATTTATAATGGTATATGTCCTAGTAGAATACTGGCTCTTTAGTTTTCCTTCCCTATTCGGAGATAAAAGGTTTTGGTCAAAACATCCTTCTTATCCACGTCACCTTAGCAGTAGCCCCCACGTCATACATTTCACATTTGAAGCCAATACCCCATCATCCCTTATTAACCTTGAATACCTTATTAGATATTGGCAATCCTGACATGCCTCCTAGCAATCCTCACATGTCTCCTATATTCCTTTTAATTAAAAATTAAACATACTTAAAAGCATGCTAATTACTATAGTGAAAATCCTATCGCCACATGAATTAAATAAACAAATAAAATAAACTTAACATACCATGAAGCAAACGATTTATCTCACTATTTCATACACTAAATTAAGCATCAATATTTAAACATGAACATTTATGAATTTCAAAGAAAACAATTAAAGAGAACAGTTAAACAATTAAAAAATAAAAACCACATAAATAAACCTATATTGCACTATAAACATCAAATGTATCTACACCTAGGTCTAAACTAGGTTTCCGTGTATTATGTCCCTAAAGGTCTTAATTTATTTTTCTGAAATTTTTCAGTAATTTAAAGAAAATATTTCCAAAACAAAAGAAAATAAAAGTTCCAATTTTTTAGGTACACTTTTTGTACTAATTCTACAACAAGGGAAAACTATTTTGTCTTGAAATTTAAAACCCATGTAAATTCTGCCCCTAAAAGATTAATTTTAATTTTCAGAAATTTTCTGGATTTTAAAATTAATTTTAAAATATTTTTTCCATTTTCTCCAAATTCAAAAATGATTTAAAATTTAAATATTTCGAATTGGGCCAGTGGGCGGAAGAAAATTTTTTCGGTCCTCACCGGCCACCGGAAGCCGGCGCACGCACTAGTATATCCTGTTACTATCCAAAGCAATCAAATAAAGGACTTATATATTCAGCCATAGATGTACATGTACTGTGATGCCAACAAAAAAAATATTTTATATATACCTACTGTATACCGTTACAATTATCAAAAAGTATCAACCTCTTCATAGTGGTTACTATCAATTACACTTATATATCACTAATTCCAGATATAGTTAACCATACACATAGTAAACCATGCATATAATTGTATGTTGGAATTCCTTATAATAAAATAAACAAAAAAATAGTATGTTGTTATTCATATTCAAAGCAGAAGATGATTTAGATTCTAAATATCACCAAGTATAAAACTCATTGTTGAAAAAGGTAGAATACTAAAATGGATGATGATTTTCCTTTACTAAATTATGAGCCTCTTTCTCGCATACATTAAGCTGTACACCTAGAATACCTAGCTGCCTATATATGTAGTCATATATATATAAAAACACAAAAAAAAAAAAAACAAAGATACTATGTTTATAAAAATAAAGGGGAAGTGTAAAGTATGAACTTGTCTTTCGATGAACAAGAACTCATCCCAATAAATCGCTCCTTTCCCACATCTCTTGCGTTTATGTTCTTTCGGTCTCTGTGCGTGAAAGCGACAAAAACCCTAACCCTTTTATTTTTCTTTCTATTTTTTTTCTTTAGGAAACTAATAAAAATCTAAAAATAATTAAAAGAAAGAAAATTAAAAATAAACCCTAGCCCATCAAAATAAATATACACCTAGCCCAACCCTACACAATTATATTCCAGCCCAAATTCAACCCAAACCCAAACTCTCCCTAACCCAATCTGGAAAAGAATTAAAATAAAAGAAAATACAAAAGCATAGTCCAACTAAAAATTAAATAAAATAAAAATAAAACAACCTAAAACATTTAAGGCACTCCATAAACAATTTAAGGCACTAATAAAATTAATAATAATTTAAACACATAAAGCATTTAAAGCACCCAATAAATAATTTAATCAATAAGACATTTAAATTAAAATTATATAACCTCAAAATTACAGCATATTACACACTCTTACTAGAACCTCATAGAAACTATACAGTAATAGGATTTTATGCCACTCATTAATAATAGAACCTGTAACAATGAGACGTCCACGGTGCTCCTACTAAAACCCTGTAGTAACTTTACCATTAACGTTATACTATGCACCTCGTTAATAATAGAACCTGTAATGGCCAAACTTGCCTCATGAATGAGTAATAATAATAATAGTAATAAATACTCAAAAAAATAAAAAATTCCCGCCCCTATTTTTGTCAATCATGTGAAAGCCATTAAAACACCATTTACGAATCTTTTCTAAATCCCTACGCCCTAACGTGTTCTCTCTCACTCACACAAACTATAATACCCCGCTCTAACACATGGTATGATATTATCCGCTTTGGGCCTGAGCCCGCCGGTTTTGCTCTTGGATTTTACCCCAAAAGACCTCATATCATTTAAAGAGAACATACTACATATAAACACATCTTTTCACACCCAGGCGATGTGGGATTGAGCATCCTGTACCCTATCAGTGTGGTAGCTTAGCCCAGTATCTGTCTTCGCACCCGCCCACTCACACCCGCCCACAAGGGTTACTACAATCCACCCCCCTAGGAGGCCCGACGTCCTCGTCGGCACACTTCAAGCTCTGATACCAACTGTAATACCCCGTTCCAACACATGGTATGATATTGTCTACTTTGGCCCATAGCCCACATGATTTTACTCTTGGATTTTACCCCAAAAGGCCTCATACCATTTGAAGAGAATATACTACATATAAGCACATCCCTTGTTCCACACCCAGGCAATGTGGGATTGAGCACCTTGTACCCTGTCGGTGTGGTAGCTTAGCCCAATGTCTGTCTTCGCACCCGCCCACTCACACCCGTCCACAAGGGTTACTACACAAACTCTTTGGCTTTAATCCCATCCCTCATCTATGCATTCTCTCTCTGTCACGTAAAACCCCGAGCTTTAATCTCTCTCTCACTCCGTTCAACCAACTAGGAAGACGCAAAGAAAGGCATTGGATCGAGACAAAAGATGCGAAGTCCTAGTTTCTTATAATTCTATCTATCACTTCGATCAAAACCACCAATTCTCAATCTCAAGAAATATCACTTCTATTTACTTTAAATTTCACAACATTAGCCCAGGTATTACATATTTTCTTTAAATCCCCCCTCTTTTCTCTGTTTTTATTTTATGTTTCTAATAATCATAAAATGGATCGAGATGTTGAGAGATAGAGGCTATGCAGTTTCTAATTTTGAAATCAATCTCTCTCTAGAAGAGTTTTGATCCATTTACACCATAAACCTAATGTTGAGGACATTCAAATATGTGATTCTCTCTGACCCGACCCATTAAACAAGGTCAGAGTTTTTTTTTCTTTTTCTCTTTTAATTTTTTGGATAAACAAACTCTCTGTTTGGTTGCTGAGAAATGAAAGGAAACTAAAATGAAAAAGGTTTGAATTTTGTTTCCTGTTGGTTTTTGTTTTCATGAATGAAGCACTTAAATAAGCGAAAGAGTTGCATTAGGCTTTCTTTAGTGGAAACATTCTCTTATAGTTTTTTCTTAGAAACCAAATAGAGATTATTTTTTATTGAGATTCTAATTTTGTAGTGATTTGGGGCATGTTGGGTTCAATTTTCTAATAACAGTTCTAGAAAGTATTCAGTTTTTAGAGAACCACCAAAAAGTAGTTCTATAAATTAAGGCCCTCTTTTTTAATTCAATTTCCAGAGAACCGTTTGTAGAAAATTGTCAACAAAATAAAAACTTTGAAATCTTTTCTATTTTCTAGAATTGATCTCATAAATATGAGCCAAGTAGACCCTCTAAATGTTTTTAGAAATTGTCAATTAAGCTACCATCTATTTTCAATCTTAAAATGCTTTTATGAATGTGACTACATTTAATTTAACCTGAAGCAACTAAATGAATTTGGATGGCAGTCGTTATTCAATCAGTGACATTTATGGATTTTCATGTGATAAAAAGAGTTTACTAAAGTTTGGTTTTAGGATGTTTTTCAGGTGCGTGAATAATCTTTCAGAATTGCTACCATGTCTATGACAATTGTTTTACTTATGGCCATATGTTGTTGCCTTTATTAATTCAATGAAAATGATATTACAATTCCATAAGCTAGTTCAATCTCTCTTAAATTGATGTGCTCTTAATTTTTATGGTGTCTCGTATCAATTTCATGGTTTCTTACTCTATTTTATATCGATTTTTTTTTCTTGTATAGGGTTTTGTAAGCTAAAGAAGTGGGAGTGCAAACAATTGTTGTCTTAAATTTTTCCAGATTTGTTAGTCCTGCTACCTGCTTGTAATACCCAACTAAATACATTACACATTAATATCAAGTTTTCCAAACTCTCTTTCTCTCCTCGTTTTTGTGAACAAATATTCAAATTATTGGTCTTTTTTATTTATTTATAATCAAATATCGTCTATTTTCTGGCATGTAAAAATAATTCATTGAAATTTTTTTTGGCTTGTCTATTGAATTTGAATGGTCCCATTCATTTTTAACATGGCATTTGGATGTATAGTAATATAAGTTTAATGGGTTCATTTGTGTTTATGAAAAGTATCTCAAGAAATATGTTTTAGAATCTTCAATTATGTCAATTTAAAGAAAGATTGAAATCAATAATATAGGATGAATTATGGTTACCTTAATCGTTGATAATATGGTATGTTATTCAATGGCATATATGCTCTGTTATTCCCATCTTAAGTGAGGCTGCAATATTAGTAATTTCTAGGATGTAAATAGCAAGGTTGATATTAAGGGATTAAATCTATCAAACCATTACTTCTTTTTTTTTGTAATTTTTTTTATCTTATATGTCACGGGAAGTAGAGAAATGTTTTTTGGTTTGTTGATATTTCATTAGCTTTAATCTAAAACTTGTGTCAGACATGTATCTCATTGTTACTGGTACCTTTTTTTTTCCTTTTTTATTTAAATATGATTATCTCATTTTTTCCCCTTTTTTTGGGTAATTTTGTTTTGCTTCTTTGTGCTTTTAAAATAGAGATATACAACAATTTGTTATTAGAGTTTAGTTTAACTTGGGTGCCTTTTGTTGATATTAATTTAGAGAAGAAATTGTGTTACTAATCACATCTTCTTACTATGTCCAACTCTTCTTTAGTTGCATCAAGTGTAATACATTAGTTTCTTGTAAGAAAAACTACATGGTTGATCTCGACGTTCAGATTCCTACTACTTTTGGAAGCATAGATTTCAACCATCAGGAGTTACGTACATTATGTATTTGTAGTATCATCAATCCTTTTTTTTTTGTTTTGAGAATGGAGTAAAAGAGGCTAATTAGAAGAACATAATATTTAGTTTATGAAATTTTTAAAAAATTATATTTAGTTCAGGAACATAATTTTTGTAAAAAAAAAGATGGCCTTGAATCAATATTTAGTTAAGGAATCCTGAATAAAATCACAATGATGCTCTAGCATGTTTCTTTATTAGAAAAAATACTTCTTTAGGTTAGGCAGAGAAATCTCACTCAAGTAGCCAGAAGGGTGTGGAGTAAAGCTGCTTTTCTAACTTATCCCTTCACTTCCGTCTTTACTGTTTACTATTTAATTTCAAAATTTACTAAAAGATGATAACCTACCTATGCTTACCATCTTTAGTATGACTATAATTTATTGTCTGTGTTCTATCATGCTCATATGACAATTACTTATTCTAATCCATGGTCTTGGACCAAGCACCCAAGCTTGAAATCCCATATCTAGTAAAGCTTTCTTGCCCATCTATGCTATATGGTTCTATCTTGCCTTTTATATTTCTATTTATAAGATATTTATAATTTAAAATAGCAATGTTTCAATTAAAGTGTAACATCACTACGTTCTTTAGAATGATTTTCCATGTTGCTTTGAAACACAACTCAAGGCTTACATTAATTAAAATGTTAATAATGTCATCCACCAAATATTTGATATTACAATCTCACCACATCAATCTAATAATAATACTACTGTTCTTTGTTTTTTTCTTTTATGAATTTTTCTTTCTACTATTATTTCAATTTTGTTATTTATTGTTGTTCATCTTGTTGCCTATGAATTGCCCTTTCAATTCAATCAATAAACCTTATATTTGTTTCTTCATGGATGGATGTATATGCAACAGGGAACAAGTTAAGAACTTTACTATTTTCATGAATAGACCTGAGGACACTACTTCTTCTGATGTCTTTCGTGAAAATATATGATTTTTATCATTTCAATTGAAAGTTTTTGTCAAGTTATATGGTTCTTTATTTGGAGAACAAAGTCATATATGTCTGAAAATTTCTGAATATCACTACAGCTTTTCAACATTTTGCATTCTTTCAAGTTGTTCATATAAACATGGGGTTGAAATGAAGAAAATAGAACATACATAAACATGAACTAGTACTTTATGAATTGACCTACAATGGATCATAATCAATAATATGCTTATGAGGTCCACCGGTGAATGCACCTTCTAGAGAAAGTTTACTAGTTTTCTTGGGATAGGTTTTCGTCCTTTTAATTAGGAACTATTTAAGCTTTCACAATTACAGTTAAAATTTTTGTTCTATTGAAATTTAGTTCTATATTGAAATGTTGGTCTTTCAAATCATGAGAACTATTTACTGTGTTAGTGTTATGGCCAGAAATTGAAAGAGAAGTTTAATCTGGCTGCCTTAATTATTCTTTTACCTTAAAAAAAGCCTAATATATATATCACACACACATACACACATATTTATATGCATATCATGGTCAAAAGACGTGGATGTGGAGACAGATACAGTATTAATGGACTAGGGGTTGTATTGGGCATAATGTAGCAGAGTCAGATATCATTAGGGGTGGGATCCAAGTGACTAATTGGTTTATGATGCAATCTTGTGAACCCAAGTGATTCATTAAAGCTAGTTTGTTTTGCTACACTAGTTCTATTTGTGACATGTTAAGTTGTTCTTGTATATCTCCTCACCACTATTTTGAAATGTTGTTAAAAGATAATGTAATGACAAGCTTCTCTCATGTAAAGCTGACTAATTGGACTCAAGTCAATGAGATCGTCACCCTTTTACCCAGCCTAACATTTGTAGGCTAATTTTTTGGTATTGATGAAGCAGTAATCCACCCTGAAATGGTTAAACGCTAACTTGTAAAAGGATAAGAGAAGGAAAATGGAAAGGACACCGGCGTAGTGCTGGCCGACTATACTCTGATGATCAAATCAGGAATCGAAAGGGCTTTCTTAAGCTATAAAGGCACTTTAGAGGGTATTAATTGCGTACCTGGTATATGGACCGTCTGTGTATTTATAGTAGTCAAATGAGACTGTGTCCTAGTAGGAGATTGGCTTTTTAGTTCCCCACACTCATCTGGAGATAGTGAAGTCCTGGTCAAAGTAAACTTCTTATCCACGTCACCTTGAACTCAACTTCCATGTCGCACATTTCATAATTGAAGTCAAATACTCTATCAGATGCCCTCTATTCATGAGAGTCGTTTATCGAACCACAGGAATACTTCAACTGTCCCAAGTAATTTTGCTAGATCTCCACCTCGGCTCGTGGGCTTAATGTCGAACCAGCTTTTGGGCTTCAGAACACACAGTTTTAGTTACCTTTGGAGACTAGTTATGGCCAACATTGGTGGCCAGACTTAGCCGATCTTTGGGGCCTAGCCCTAGGTAGGGCTGGCCTTGACCAATCTTTAGGGCCTAGCCCTGGGTGGTCGGGATTGGGTGGTTGGCCTTGTTCTTCTGGTCGGGCTTGGGCTAGACGACCTTGCTCTTCTAGTTGGCCTTGGGCTGGCTAGCTGGCCTTGCTTTTCTAGCCGATCGTGGGCTGGCCGGCCTGAGTTGGGTAGTCGACCTTGGGCTAGCTAAACTTTGCTAGCTGGCTGGCCGGCCTTGAGGTGGTTGGCTTGGGCTGGATGGCTGACCTTGAGGTGGCTGGCCAGGCCTTGAGGTGGTCGGCCTTAGACTGGTTGGTAGGCCTTGAGGTGGCCTACCGCACAATTTATATAGTTAAAAATAATTGGTATTTAGAAGAATTGAACCTTAGCTAACAAGCTCTATTAGTATCACCCCAACTATCATGCCAAGGACTCTTTTGGTTTAGGATCTTTAATTAATAATCCTTAACGGCAGAACCCTTGACAAAGTTGTGTGACAGACTTTGCAGAACTTACCCGCTATTTGCTAAAGTTCCTTTTAACGGATTGTGCCCCAATGGGGTTGATTGACCATGTTCTCAAAGTTTACTTACTCCATTTATTTTATTAAAGATCCCATTTTAGAGGTGTCCCTCTGTGGAGTTCTTTGACAATATTTTTGAAATTCATTCATCCTGTATTTTTCATTAAAGGCCTTTTTTTAGAGGTGTGCCCCCATGGAGGTTGTTTATACAATGTTCTCAGAATTAATTTATCCCGCCTTTTTTTTATTAAAGGCCCTCTTTAAAGGTGTGCTCCCGTGGGGTTTATACAATGGTCTCAGAATTAATTCTTCTGGCCTTTTTCATTAAAGGCCCGCTTTAGAGGTGTTTCCCCATGGGGTTGTTTATAAAATATTTTCAGAATTAATTCACTCTCCTTTTTCATTAAAAGCCCTCTTTAGAGGTGTGTTCTCGTGGAGTTGTTTATACAATGTTCTTGAAATTAATTCATCCCACCTTTATCATTAAAAGCCCTCTTTAGAGGTGTGCCCCAGTGGGGATGTTTATACAATGTTCTCTGAATTAATTCATCTCTCATTTTTCATTAAAGACTCTATTTAGAGGTGTGCCCTAGTGGGGTTGTTTATACAATGTTCTCGAAATCAATTTATCTCATCTTTTTTGATAAAGGCCCTTTGCAAAGGTGTGCCCCCATCTTTTTCAGTATAGGGTTGTTTTGACAATGTTCTTAAAATTAATTCATCCCGTCTTTTTCATCAAAGGTCCTCTGTTAGAGGTGTGTTCTCGTAGGGCTGTGCTCCCAGAGGGCTGGTTGTTCACTTTTTATTTTTGTTATAAAAATATATTTTGAAACAAAAAGGATTGTTACTGACACTTTAGTAACAAATAGAGAGTTATTTGAGAAAAACCTTAGAGCTATCGTCCTAAGGCTTGATACTAAACTAAGTGTTAGTTAGAACTATTAAAGTAATTGCAACTTAAAAAAGTCTTACTAATAGTATTTTCTTATATGCTTGGCATTCCAAGGATGGGCCAACTATCGTCCCTTCAATGTTTCCAACCAATATGCCTCCTGTCGTTGAGTTTGGATAACTCTGTAAGGGTCCTCCCAGTTAGGAGTTGGTTCCTTGGTGCCTGGGGGTTTGGTCTCCTGAGTTACTTCACAAAGGACTAGGTCTCCAATTTGAAAACTCCTCTCCTTGTTCTTTTTGGCTTATTCCTTTTCAAATTTTGTGTTGCTTGAAAAATAGTGATTGTATAGCTAAAAAGAGTATTAAAAACTGTATACAGATAACTTTGGGGATCAGCCTTGACCGGCTCTTGAGGTTTGGCCCTGGCCGACTTTTTATGGTGGCCTTTGAGGACGATTTTTGCCCTTTGAGTGAGGACTTTTGAGGGAGGCCTTTAGAGGGAGGCCTTTTTGAGGGAGGCCTCTATTGGAAGGCTTCTTGGAGGATGGCCTTTTTGAGGGAGGCCTTTAGAGGAAGGACTCTTTGAGGTCGACCTTCGTTGGCCTCTTTGACTACTTTTTTAAGGACTAATATTTTCCTGCTTGACCGGATTTCTGTTACCATCTCCTTTTTCCCTCCTTGCATCTAGGGTATCTTTGAAATTCATGTACCTTTGGGCTTTTATAATTAGTTTGGACATGCTTTCTAGAAGATGTTTGAAAATTGAGTATAAGAATTTTGAAGGCAGCAACCCCCATGAACGCGGTAACTGCTACCTTGTCGTCCAAGGCATTGACCAGCAGCATCGACCTATTAAATAGGTTGATGTAGTCTCACAATGATTCCCACTTAGTCAACCTCACGTTTAGGAGATAGGTGGAAGGCTTCTTATGTCTTCGGGCAGCAATAAAGTTACTCACAAACAACCGACTCAGTTCTTTGAAAGAATGTATAGACACCGGTTTCAAATTGTTGAACCATAACAGGGCATAACCTTTCAATGTAGTAGGAAAGACTCTGCACATTATTTCATCTGGTACTCCTTGGAGGTACATCAGAGCCTTGTAGGTCTCCAGATGGTATAGTGGGTCTTTAGTCCCATCAAAGTTTTCAAGGGTGGACATCTTGAATTTGTTGGGTAAAAGACAGTTCATTACCGCAGTGGTAAAAGGGAGGTTGGTTTGTTGGACCAGATCCTCCACTGTAGCAGAGCTTTTCCCCTTAATGGCATGGCCATACTTTCTACCTTAGCCCTGAGGTCCTACATCTCTATATCATAATGGGCAGTTTCCCCTAGGTGCCCTGAATCTCCATGAGTATGAGCCCTCTCAAGTTGGGCTAGGAAAATGTGATTTGTCCCTTCTCGAGTGCCTCTTACACAACTCTGAGTCGCATTGTCTGCTGGGACCCCACTATCTCACCCAATATCCTCCCCTTCTAGATCGACCGGCCTAAGGTGACTCCATGACGACACTGGTACCATAGGAGGGAGGCATTGAAGGATTGTCGCATTTTCTTGGAGTACCTGGATTAGACTCTGATTCAAGTTCTAAACTTGGTATTCCAATGTTGTGATACGCTCCTGGTCATTTAGGATTCTGGGGTGTGCCCCAGGGAAGTCTCCTTGACCAGGGGGCTACATGCCTTCTTCTCTCACAATAGGTAGATTGCCATTAACAAGGTTTGGGGCAGCAGGCGGATCCTATCCGACTAGAGGGTTGTGACCGGTAGGAGGTCTTACCTTGTTGGAAGATTGTGGTCGATAGGAGGGTCCTACTTGGCTAGAGGATTGTGGCAGGCCAGAGGGTCCTATCCGGCTGTAGTCTCTAGCCTAGATCGTAGGTGCATCATGCTTCATATATACTTCGGGTAAGATTATGACAGTTGTGACATACAGTGTGATTCGTTGGTAAGTGTATCAATTAAAATTACCACACATCGCAATTAAACAAATTCCTTGTAGAATAGGGCTATCGAAAGGGGTGTTAAATCTCAAGGATTATGGTCTGAATGAGTTAGTATACAGAATTAATTCTAATTAAATTTCAAAGAAAAGAATTCTGATTTTTACATCTAAATTAATTAAAGAAGCAAATAAAATAAATCAAAGGAAACTAGAGAGTGTAAAAAATATGAGATAAATCTAGGGTTATTGACTTTACCACTAACTTCACAATCAATGGTCAATTAAACTAACTATAGGGAATCATATCATGCATAAGTGGTGTCAGTGGCGACAATCTCACCTTCATCCATCAAAAAGATAACATATGATTAAGGCTAAGTCATGGACTATCTTCGATTGGCATGGGCCATCTCCCTAACTACTCTACTCTAGGGTATAGTATGGTCCAGCTTCTCTAGGCATAATCCATCAAAACTTTTAATGATATATTCAGTGAAAAATATTGTGTAATAATCACTCTCATAATCACAGAAAACAAGAGAGAATGAGTTCAAGAACAACAATCAAGTATCTAAGACAAGATAAAAATTATTGAAACTGAATTTATAAGACTTTTATTGCTCAATTCTATAAGAAGAATCCTCTAAATTACACAATCTATATATGAATACAAAAATCCCCAATAATTAAAACAATCAAACCATTAATGTTTTGTTAGGGACATATCAAAATCCTAGTGGATGAACTAGCCGCTCATGATAGAAGAAGAAGCTTTAACGGTTGAGGAGGAAGGCATCATCTTCATGGAATACACACAAGACTTCGTTCTCCAATGGTTCTCCACTCCAAAACTATACAAATTCTATCTTTAAAAGTGTCTCTAAGCTCTTTGAAGCTACTACCAAGCCTCTCAATACAGCCCTAATTCGTCACTTTTAATAGCCAAGAGAATATGAAGAGTCCCCACCTAATTAGGAGACAATTAGGGTTTCCCGCAGCACTAAACAGATAGATTTTTCTACTGATGTTCGGCTCAAATTTTGACCCACTAAAAGTTCGATTCACAGAATTTTTGTGAAATACAAAAGTGTCCAGAATCGAATTTCATTCAACCCCCATAAAAATTAAGTCAAAATGACACTCAGAAATATAAATTTCGGGCTGCTTTCAAAAACGGAATTAAAACTATATTAAGCGCAGAATTGGGCTCAGTCCCATAATCTCTTTAAGCAGTTATAATTTTCTTAGACCTCTTTCTTGGGCTGATTTAAGTTAAAATATGGAGTTGAATGGATCCATTTGATATAGGCTTCTTCTAACCATCTTGGATGTCATCTTTAAAAGCCCAAAATCATGGTTTTAACTGAAATAATCATTAGGACCCTAAAAATACAAAAAACACTAAAATGAAGTAAAATCACAAAATAATCTATCTCTAGGAGAATAAAATGTGCAAATTAAGAGGCTAGAATGCGTAACATTCAACGCCGATCACAGCCCCAACTGATGAAGCAGAAATCCACCCCGAACTAATCAAACACCAACTTGTAAAAGAACAATATTATAGAAGGGTAATCGGAAGGACACCGGCGTGGTGCCGACCGACTACACTCTAATGATCAAGTCAGGAATTAGAAAGGTTTTCTTATGATATAAAAGCACTTTAGATGGTATTAATTGCGTACCTGGTATATGGAGTACCTTTGTATATATAGAAATCAAATGAGGCTGTGTAATAGTAGGAGACTGACTCTTCAGTTTCTCAGACTCATCTGGAAACAGAGAAGTCCTAGTCAAAGTATACTTCTTATCCATGTCACTTTGAACTCAACCTCCACGTTGCACATTTCATAATTAGAGTGAAATACTCTATTAGGTATCAAACAAAAAATAAAAATAAAAAACATTTATTGGATGTCATGCATAATAGTGGCTATTAAGCCTATTATTAGATTTCATGTGTGTGTATCCTTTGAAAGCAGATTTCTTTATCATTAAATTTGAAATAAGTAATAATCATTTTGATTTGAAACAAAATAGAAAAGAGGAAAAAGAATGCACAATTTTAGATGATAACATTTTAAATTTCTTTTTTTTTTGTTATTGTATTAGTTTTCATATTCATTCATTTTGAAACGTATATTTTTTTAATTGCATAGGTGTCGACGGACTTCACCCATGGAGGTTCTTTAACTAAGTTTTGGTGGTCCATAGATGATGTTTATGAACTTTGGTATATGAATCGTGATTAGTACATTAATTAAACGAACATTGGTGTACTAGACATGTTCTTTTAATATAGCAAATGGTTATAAATGCACATGAGTTGCACACTTTTGATGTTTGTTTAATTTTGTGCCTTATTTTTGGTTGAGTTTGTTATTGGTGCTTGCATGTGGCTAATTTTTTGAAGTATTCTCTTGCATTTGATATTATTGAATAAGGTAGATGGTTATAATGACTGACGTTTATTTATTGGATAAAATGGTTGTAAGAAAAGGGGAAACTGAATATTATTTTTTTTAAAAAAAAGGTTTTTGATAGGGTTCAAATACACCTCGTAAATAAAAATATTATTTACAGTGTTCCTTGCACCTCATAAAAGACTTATGTACGATGCTTTTGGGTTATCGTGAATATTTGTGATGGTAATCATCATGAGTTTTAGTGATGTATTTCTCATTTATTTATAGAGTTCATTGTGCCCCGTTAAAAATCATGATTATTCATGGGACTTTAAAAGGCGAGAGCTAGTTGTGCGTTGTGAAAAACTTTTAACGACGTGTTTAGCCTCTCGTAGAAGGTCCTTTTTCTTGTAATGATCAGTGTTTATTTTGTCTGATAGCAGCTCCAGTCAGAGGCCATGAGGCATTATTGGGATATCTTGGTCATGTCAAAGACACTGTGATCGCTTCATTAGATGAATGGGCTAGAATGAAGGAATGTCCTATTGAGTACTTGAACGAGATCAGGAAGATCGCCTTTAAGGTGATTATGAATGTCCTTTTAATGGCGATACCAATTCAAGGTTGAAAGACATGGATAATGAGTAGAGTAAAGTCCATGCCCATCAATCTCCCCTATTTCTTTTATCACAAAGTAATGAATGTGAGCTTTTATGATACCTATTATAAAAATTTATAATTGTGAACACATTTCAATTTGTGTTTTCCTTATCCTTTTTCTTTTCTTTGATGCCAGGCTCGAAAAAAGTTAGTAAAGATCTTTCAAGATGTTTATGATGAAAGAATAGTCATGATAAAAATAAATCAATCAAATGTAAAGAGGGACATGTTGTATTTACTTATGGAAGTTGTATCCCTATCCGACACAATGGATACTGGAACTCCATGTAACCTCACAATCTGCTCAACATATTGTTTACTAAGTCTCCTCACATTATCTGTCAACCTCACAGGCAAGAAGTGTGCTATTTTGGTCAATCTATCCACAACAACCCAAATTGTATCATTGCCATTGTTTGATATTGGAAGACTCATCACAAAATTTATGGTAATATGTTCTCATTTCCACTCCGCAATTGGTAATGGTTGCATCAACCCAGCTGGCTTTTGCTGTTTTGCCTTCACTTGTTGACAAGTAAGCATCTCGCCATAAACTATGCTACGTCCCTCTTCATACCTCACCACCAATATTGGCGTCTTAAATTGTGGTACATTTTACTGCCACCAGGATGAACTGCAAAACAAGAACGATGAAATTCCCGTCATACATCATCTCGACAATCAGAAAGAACTACTATCAATCCTCTAAAACATAGACCCCTATCAAAATGTAAGGTCCAATCCGCTACTATCGTACCCCTAGTAATCTATGAGTGAATGGTCTACAATTCACTATCTCGTTTATGTAACTCAATCACCTTACTCATAAGCACAGGTTGTGCTACTAAGCTAAACAACGTAGCTGGCTCACTATCATCACTGAAGTATAATACCAACTCCGAGAAACCTTCCATCATTTTTCATTCCCGTATAGCTATGCTAGCTAGAGTCCCGTGAGACTTTTGCTCAATGCATCTGCCACTATATTTGCCTTTCGTGGATGGTATTGCAAATCAAAATTGCAATCCTCTATATACTCAACCCATCACCTCTGTCTAATGTTCAAGTCATTTTGGGAGAAAAGGTACTTGAGACTTTTATGATCCGAATAAACCTCGAATCTTTCACCATACAAGTAGTGTATCCACCTTTTCAAGGCAAAGATCACCGCCACTAGTTCTAAATCATGCATAGGATAGTTGTGCTCGTGAGTCTTTAATTGCCTTGACTTATAACCAACAACTCTGTCACATTGCATCAATACATAACCTAGTCCACTCCCCGAAACATTAAAATAAATCACGCACCCCAAACACTCGAGTATCACCAAAATAGGAGTTGTAGTTAACCGTTTCTTCAATTCACGGAAAGCTAACTCACATGCTTCGTTCTACACAAACTTCACACCCTTACAAGTGAGTTGTGTCATAGGAGCTACAATACTAGAGAAGTCTTTCACAAACCTCCTATAGTAGCCCGCAAAATCAAGAAAACTCTTAATCTCAACGACACTCTTTGGATGCTCCCAGCTCATTACTGCTTCAATCTTAGATGGATCAATTGAGACTCCACCTCCGAAAATAATATATCCAAGAAACTTCACCTTTTGGAGCCAAAACTAGCATACTTCGTACTTTGCATACAATCAGTGCTCTTTAAGAATTTATAAAACTATCTTCAAATATAACTCATGTTCCTCCTCTAAAGATGAGTACATAAGTATTTCATCTACAAATATTACCTCAAAAGTGTCTAAATACTCAAAAATGTGCAATTCATCAAATTCATAAATAACGCCGGTCCATTAGTCAAACCGAATGGAATTACAAGGAATTCATAGTGTTCATACAACATACGAAAAGTTTTTTATGGATATCCTCATCTTTTACTCTCAATTGGTAATATCCCGACCTTAAATCAATTTTTGAGAAGTAGTGAGCTCCCTTCAATTGATCAAATAGGTCATCTATCCTCGGCAACGGATATTTTTTATTGATTGTCACATGATTCAACTTTCGATAATTAATGCACAATCTCAAGGAACCATCTTTCTTCTTAGCAAACAACATCAGTGCTCCCCACGGTGATGTACTATGTGTAATAAAGCCTTTAGCTTTCAAATCATCCAATTGACACTTTAATTCCACCAATTTCGTCGGTGTCATTCGATATGGTGCCGTAAAAATAGGCGTCGTATCGGGTATAAGATCAATGTCGAACTCTACCTCTCTCTTCTCTTGCCTATCTTTCACTTCAACTTTTGCCACCAAGGCCTTCTCTACCACCTCAGCATATACTTTTAAATCCAAAATTGAAATGAATGATTTAACTGAATGGTGAAGGCCATTGACGAACCTCCATGTTTTCTCTTCTTCATCTCTTATTACTTCGAGTGCGAAGGGTGAAAGGGAAATGAACTTGTTTTCATATTTAGTAGTGGTCATGCAATCATGAACAAACTCAAACTCCTGCCTCAAAGCCCTCCTCTTTGGTCTAGGAAAGTAATGCTCAAGGAATAAATTCTTGAAGTCTTCCCATGACATTGTCACAACATCGTGTCGGTCGCCCACTAACTTCTACCAAAAAATAAATATGTAGCAAGATGACTTTTATGCCATCATCGGGTGTGGACATCATTTTCAAGTGTTTTTCCACTTGCTCCAACTAGCTATTTGCTATCAACTGATCAGAAACTTTCCTCAAAGCTATGAGACATCAATTTCTTAAATCAAGTGATAAATTTGAACCTCCTTTTAATCTCATTCTTTTCTAGTTGCACCACCAATTGTTGTACCTCATTAGCGGCTGTTCTCACGAAGTCTCTAAGAGCCGTGGTCATATCATTAATCAAACGGTCTCCCTCGGAAACTCCGTCCCCAACTCCCCCTCCTCTGAGTCTTAGTGGCATATCTCTATATAGTCAAGTTATGGGTCAACATAATAAGTTATCTCATGCTATGTATTCAACATGTTCAAACTACTACACAACATAGCAACAATTTATCACTTTTGCACGTAACACATAGACATATTTTTCAACACACATTTAATCACATAAACATGTTCTCAAATCAACATATAACATATAACACATGTTATCACATAAGTACTTAGCATATTATCATGTAAACATATTTCACATGCACATAAGTTCTCTAATTAACTATGTCATGCCTACACGTATTTTAAGGTTTTCAAACTCAAAGGTTTCAGCCTATCCAAAACTATACGTGATTCAAATCAAAATGTGGTTCAAGCTTTACCCATCGTCATTAGGTATTCATCCTAGTTAAACCTTAACAACAAGCTATGCTCTGATACCAAGTTGTTATGCCCCAAAATCCAGATTGCTGGGACTTTCTCGGTCCAAGCCCAAATTTCGGGTAGTGAGGTGTCATGATCACCCGATCGTTATCCCACGACGTGAACAACCATAACAAACTACCATTTGTTACCCTCTGATATCCCCATTAATACCAAGTTGTCACGCCCCGATTGTTGGGTCATAACTCGTCGTAGAAGCCTTTAAATTCTCAATACATATATCATTCACCAGATATAACACAATGATTAACAAGTTAAGTTACCATTTCATAATCAGCGAAAACATTATTTACACATCAATACCATCATATACAATGATCATTCTCACTATGGGACCCCACATGTACATCACACCCACCTGTTCACTCATAACAGACCAACACAGTTCACTCCGCATATGAGTATTACAATACATCATAAAATGGGTTAAGATGCATCGACATATATGATACATTGTAACATGGTTTATGATGCATCGAAATACTATGACACATTGCCCAAGTTGCGAAACAAGGTGCGAAAACCACTATTTTTTACCTATCATTTTTCTCAGTTTTATGATATATTGTAATACACATTTCAATACATTGTAATATGACGATGCATCGAAATATCCATTATGATACATCATAATCATGCGGCCTGTCATCCTTCAACATGCAACAGATAGTCCATTTCCTGTTTCTTCTCAACTCAATTATACTAACATCTATATACATGCATAAATGGACATTAATAGAATTATAAACTCTCATTCTCATCATACATAATCCTTATCTCATCGATTAATCAACACAACCATTCTCACAAGTTTATACATGTAGAAATAAACATAAATAAAGAATTATCATTTAAAACGTCTAGCATACTACCATGCCCAATACCATACTTACAATGTATGAAATCATAAAGCACAAACAAAACATATTCTCAAAATATATTGGTCTTTACATGTTCATCACATGCATATAGTCCACAATCCGGACATGCATTCAAATAAAGCAAAAAAAATTTTAAATGAGATCAATTCTTCTCCATGCCAATACTTTATTGGAAAGATTCCATCACTTCTTTCCCATTTATTGAAAAGAGCTAATTCTCATGAGATGAGCAATCACACTCTTAGAAAGAATGTCTAAAATATAATTCCATAAGTTCCGTGAATACCACATAAACATACATTTGCATTTAATCATGTTAAGCAAATATCTATACATCACAACAATATCATAAGCAAAGTGTAATGCAACATGATATGCAAAACTCCATCATACTCTCCAAACGTCCATTGGGTTCCTATTTTATGGGCCGCCCAATCCCACTTAATCGAGGTTCCAATGCCAGTTTACCTCATCAAAGGTTTTAGGGAGTATCCTCTTTCATTCTAATCCAGAGCCCCAATTAAGGATCACTCCACATTGTTCCATTTCAAGATTGCCCCACACGGATTTATACCTAATACCATGCACACCTTAAGAGGGCTCTCACAATCGAGCTCACCAAGCCAATGAAGATGAATCCCACATGTTCATGATAGCGTGCATATACAATTCAAGAAATATAATACTAATTGTCACACTTGCACAATTTTCAAATAACATCACAAACCACCACATTGAGCATGCTTTAGATATTGCACATTTCATCTCACTCATATTGACAATTAAACATGCTTTCACATTTAAACATGTTTTTAAGACATTTCATCAAGCACATAAGTGTCACTTTCACAATTATACACAAATACATATAATTGTTCATAATTCAACCTCAATATGCCTATATAATCATCTAAGACAATTATAAACATGTACTAGTCATCATTAGGTATAGAGAATTCATTAAATAGCATAATTTAGCATGCTTGAACAATGAAAGACACTTAATTATCCCACATAACCAATTGGTTGCTATCAACAACCAATATACTCACAAAAATCCCGAATTCTATGGCTTAGACATCCCTACCTCAATTTGGAAGAGCTTTCAAATGATTTTCTCAATTCCTTACAAAAATTTAAATTTCTCCGAATTCGATTCCGGATGGATCAAACTTGCGCCCTCAATGCGTAGACCAACTTCTTTTTCTTCGGTGCCTTCTAATTATGGACTCAAGTCCCTTAAAATCAATACTGAAGGGAAGAAGATGATATTACTCTATATAGATATGTATTGCACTCCCTATGCGGTTCATGAGAATGAGAATGAAATATCCCAACAAAAAAAATTTCGCGCATGAGGTGGCCAGTCTCATACAGAAAACTTGAGGGATACTAATAACTGATAGCAAACAAGCATAGAATACAATGACAAAAGAAAAAGAATTATAAATGTTGAAAGGAAAGTCAAACTGAAATAAATAATCATGTTAAATAACATTGTATTATTTTGATTGATACAACTTGGAAGTTCGGTAATCCACGGACCCCTTAACCAAATAAAAAAAAAACATAAAAGTAAAACTTTATGAATAGATTTAAGTCCCCCTACACTAAAGTATGGTAAGAAATGGATGATTGTCACGCTCTACGAACTCCACGTGCAAATCTCCAGGTAGAAATTGTCTGGAACCTAAAATTTAGTATCTCTATATGAGGACAGTAAAGACATATAGATATAATTATACCAATTAGTCATTAAATCTCCTATCTTAGAAGTAACTAGAACTATGTTCTGAACAAATTCATCCATTATCACAATAAAGATAAAACAAATTTCTAAGTTCAAACCATAAACAATCCTAACATGTCTTCTTCCATATATTCTACAAATGTCTTACAAGGTATTAGGCAAACCTATCCTGCTTCCACCCATAATCCTTTCCCAAGAAAACAAATTTATGTTTATATATAATTAAAGATAAATTCACCAACTCATAAATATATATCCCCAATTAACCCTGTGACCCAAGAATAGAGCCGCCCCACACCCTACACTGACACATCAGTTATCTTAATGCAAGTGCAGACAAGTTTTAAGTTTACACAAGAAACAATTGTAACATGCTCGAATATATAATGAGAAACGTTCTTACTAGATATTGGGCAATCCTGACATGTTCCAAATAAAATATAAAGATACCATATTAGGTGTTTGGTGATCTCGACACGCCTTAGCAATCCCAGCATGCCAAATATAATGCATAGATACCTTATTAGGTATTAGGCGATCCCGACACGCTTTGGCAATCCCAACATGCCAAATATAATGCATAGATACCTTATTAGGTATTAGGCAATCCCGACACACCTTGGCAATCCCAACATGCCAAATATAATGCATAGAAACCTTATTAGATATTAGGCGATCCCGATACGCCTTGACAATCCCAACATGCCAAATATAATGCATAGATACCTTATTAAATATTAGGCGATCCTGACACGCCTTGGCAATCCCAACACGCCAAATATAATGCATAGATACCTTATTATATATTAGGCGATCCTGACACGCCTGGCAATCCTTACATGCCAAATAAAATGCATAGATACCTTATTAGGTATGGGCGATCCTAACACGCTAGGCAATTCTTACATGCTAAATAAAATGTATAGATGCATTCCCAATATGAAACATAAAATAAACAAAGTGCATTATGATTTTATTTTGCACAGACAAAGTAATTCAAATTATCCGACATGAAATTATCACCATAAGACAAATTGTTCACAAGTAAACTATAATCAAGTATTTAATGGGCATTTATATCCTTAAAAGAAAATACATTCAAGTAAATCAAATAACACAATTTAACCACTTTAGAAGCAAACACCCAATCCAACCCCCAATGCACTCAAATCTAAGAGGGAGTCTAAACCTAACTCTTATCTAGGTTTCTAGGCCTATTCTACTTTTAAGAACCCTATTAAATCATTCTGAAATTTTCTATAATTTTAAAAATATTTTCAACAAATAAAAGAAGATGAAAATCTAACTTTTAGACACTTTAAAAATTAATTGAACAATAAGGGAAGCTCATTTCAAGATGAAAATTTAAAAACAAGTTTACTTAACATCTAGAAAGTTATAGCAAAAATTTGGGAATTTTTGGAATTACAAAAGTATTTTCTAAAATTACAGAAAGTGAAAAATCCAACTTTTGGACACTTTAAAAATCAATTGAACAACAACGGAAGATCATTTTGAGTTGAAAATTTAAACCTAAGTGTATTTAGCCTCCAGAAAGTTACAGTAAAAATTTTGGAATTTTTGAAAATTTCTAAGTATTTTCTAAAATTAAAGAAGTTGAAAAACTCAATTTTTAGACACTTTAAAAATTAATTTAAAGACAATGGTAAATCATTTCGACATGAAATTTAAACCCCAAGCTCCTTAAGCTCCTAGGAAGTTGACACAAAATTTTGAGAATTTTTAGAATCATAAAAGTATTTTTAAAAAATGATTTTCCTAATTTTTAAATTTTTCTAAAAATTTCAAAATTTCAAAACAAATACCAAAATAATTCGAAATGGGTCCATATCAGACCCAAAGGTGGTCACCTGAAAATGGGACCCAAAAATACTTTTCTGACCATCGGCGCCGGTGGCATGCGCCCCCACGCACCGGCGGAATGCGTGGCCACCTCTTTTTTTTTTTTTCTTTCCTTCTTCTTCCTGAAGCTCCACGCAACAACAATGGTGGATAAACTTACCGAGCAATTTCTGATCCCTTCCAGGCACTGAATCGCGCATATGAATATACCATTGAACTCGTATCGATTTAAGCTACGTATTGGTACCAAAATCATCCCCCCTCGCGGCCTAAACCAAAAATGCCCAATTTCAAGTTTCGAAAATCTAAAATTTCAAACTCAATTTCGCATCAATCTACCCAACGGTTCACAACCAAACTTTCAAGGATTGTTCTAAGAAGTAAGATCTACCTTTTAATCGGAACAGAAACGTTCAAAAATGATGAATACGGTAAACCCCATTTCATGTTAATATATATATATACCCGCCTATATAGTCATATATATATGTATATACATATGCAAAAATACCCTAAAATAGTACCAAAACTCCAAAATCTTCATGTTTAATTCACAGAATTATTCTTAACATGCAAAATTATTTAATTTCATAATTAATTGCATACAAATTTCTAGCAACATGTCTATACAATTAATATATATATTATACATATATTTCAGCAACATGTATATACAAATAATATATATGTATATAGATTCAAAGGGGAAGAGAAGAGTTCGAACTTGCCTTGTGATGTTGAGCAAAAATCACTTTTTTTTTCTCTTTTCCTGGCGTCTACCGTTTTCTCCCTATCTGTGCGTAGGAATCCTCTATGCGTAGAAACTACTGAACCCTAATTTCTTTTCTCTTATTTAATATTCCTAAATAATTAAACTAATAAATATAAAATATTTAGCCCAACTCTATATATATATATATATAGCCCAGCCCAGTAGCCTAGCCCAACCTAATAATAATTATAATAAAACAAAAATAAAGAAAATGCAGCCCAAACCAACGTATTTTCACTTAACAGAAAAAAAAAACTATATTTAAAATAAATATTTAACACGTAATTAAACTCAATCAACACTTAGCAACAATTCAAACATCCACATTAAACATATAAAAACAGGCATTGACAAAATTAATTAAAACATTTAAATAATTAAAAATTCAATCAAATAAATAAAAACCCAATTTAGATATCCTCAAATTACGGGGTATTACAGAGAATAAATTCAGCAATTCTCTACTTTGTTATTTATAAACCTAGTTAATTATCATATTTACAAAATTGTCACTAGCCTTTCAATAAACCTTTCCAAACTCCGTTTTTAATTTTCGTAATTTCGATTGACACGAAATCAATTCTGTAGCGCATCAAATATTTTATCTAAGCCACTCGTCAAATTTGGTTTCGTTTCAACACTTTCAAATTTTCTGGGTCCATTGGACCTGCACCCCGGACCCACTTGACCCGAAAAAATCAACTTTTACCAAATGCTCCCAAAAATTTTTTGAACACTTATAATGGTCCTTAAACATGTATTTTACATTTAAAACACATTTATAATCATTTATACGCATTTAAATGAAATAAAAAGAAAATTGATCAAAAATGATCACTGTTCTTACCGTATGCAATTATGTTCATACTCATATATGATGAGTCAATTTATCCACAGCCAAAGTCAAAAACGAATTTTTTTTTGGGAGGGAAGATTGATGTAGGACAAACTTTTTGAAGAACCTGTGTTGATTCAGGGAGATCAAATCCAATAACTTTAGTTAGCAACCCCTGTAGCTTTTTGGCCGAATTCGATCGTCTAGGGTCTCAAAATCACATTTTTTTAGTCCTATGTATAGGAGGACTATTGAATATTTCAAAATTTTTGTTCAAGGTCTAAATGAAGTCGAATTCTTTTGAAATTCATTTATCAATAAAATATTAAAAATTTCTATGATTCATCTTAATTTTGTGAATTCAAAATTATAACGTTTATAGTTTCCGCTTCGTCAAAATAGATTTATTTTAGTTCCTGAGAAAAGGAAAACATGATCCTAAAGCTTTGGATGCATGCATGTATTAAAGTGGGACCATATGATAAAACATTATTTATATATTTAATTTTCCGTATACCTACCAAAACAAGAAAAAACTGGAAAGCTTTATTTAATAGTACTCTCAACGAAGAAGCATTTTGTAATACCCCGCTCCAACACATGGGGTTATGAGATTTGGAAGGAAAGGGAAGTTGGCACCTCGTTTTGTAGGTCCCTTAATGATTACCGACAGAGTTGGAACGGTAGCCTATAGACTGGCGTTACCAGACACAATGCACAGGGTGCACAATGTTTTTCATGTTTCCATGCTACGGAAGTTCCTTAGAGATGAGGATACTTACCAGCACATTGAGGTAGGAGAGATTGAGTTGCAGCCAGATGCAACATATGTGGAGCAGCCTTACTGTATTCTTGACCGTAGGGATCAGGTCCTTCGTTCTAAGACTATTCCGTTAGTACGAGTTCAGTGGAGCCACCATAACGAGGCGGAGTCCACTTGGGAAAGGGAGGATGAGATAAAAGCAAAATATCCAGAGCTTTTTCTTTCAGGTATGAGCTGAATTCCGAGGACGGAATTCCTCTGTTAGGGGGGAAGAATGTAATACCCCGAAAAATTTAGGTGTCAATTTAATCTCTTTACATTATTACTTTATTTCATTAATTCATGTTAAATGTTTTTTTTTATTTTATAAATTATCATTGTAGGTGAGTTGTTTGTTTTTTTTATACATGCATTTTATCATTTTATGTGAATTGGTATTAATTGTGTGTTATTTTATTTAAATGTTTTGGGTTGGGCTAGGGAGGAATTTGGGCTAGGATGAGTGGGCTAAGGTTATGTTTAAAATGATGAGGCCTTTTGGGGTAAAACTCAAGAGCAAAACCGTGCGGGCTCAGGCCCAAAGCGGACAATATCATACCATATGTTGGAGCGGGGTATTACACATTTCATAGGCAAGGGCACGCCTCATGTACTGTGGCATCCCTGCACAGAGTTGTAGACAGTCTCTCTCAATTGCAACAAAAGAGCCCCAATTATTTCTTTAATTTCTATTAATTCTAAATTGTTGGTGTCTTTGTGCAAGACATGCATCATTTCTAGCCACTAAGTAATGAAGTTTGCGCTCGAGGAAGACATACAAACAACAGAGCCATTTTCTGATTTTCTGTTTTAGCACTGATTTGGATCCAGAGGACAGGTAACTTGGCCAGAGAAATAATTGTTTGTCGAGAAAACAGTTACACGTGTTCTACTCTAAAGGAGAGTCTGTGCCGACTGTGGGTAGCATCCCTCATAAATCAAACAACAAAGAAGCACTTCATATGTGATGTGAATTCAAACTTTGGGCATTTCTATTGAAATTAATGATACAAGGGGTTCAATATCCACCGGAACAAGAGTCCCATTTATTTCTTTGAATTCCAATTGGCCTTAAATATACTCTTCATAGCACTGCAAATAAAGAACTAAATTCTATTTTATTCTTTCTTGTTAAGGTTACAACAATTAATTTATGTTGTAATTAGGTACTGCATACTGAAGTCTCTGTGCATGAGATCTTTTTTATCTAGCAATCAACTTTGCGCTTGAGGAGGACAAACAAGAGAGCCATTTTCTGATTGTCCGGATTAGAGAAAAAGGGAGACACTGGAACATTCATGGCATAGCGATGGAACAGTTCATCCAATATTTCACTTCCAAAGTGTTTCTCTATGAGTCCTTCAAAGGCTGCCCTCACATACAAGCTGCGCCTTTTGAGGTCGGCCACCGCAACATGTTTCTTGGGAGTGTGTAATGTTTCCATTCTCTCAATGCTGAAATTTTGATTTCTCTTTATCACTCCCTCCAATTCCTTAGGGGATGTGTAATATGTAGGCAAGTTGAATGAGTCCACTTTTGCTTCATCTACTAATCCCTACAATAATATATATTATATGCAAAGTACATACTTTTAATTAGCTAGCTAGACAGGAAATGGAAATAGAAGTTTTCGATATATATATATATATACCTTCTTTGCCATGTCCATAAGGCATGATCCCAAAAGATCGGACTCCGATCCGATATTAGACTCAGGGTGGTGGAACTCACTGGGGACAACAGGAATAAGAAGTGTCATAAGCCCTCCACCCACAAGCTCTTGTGCTCTTGCATTGAAGAATGACTCCATGTCCCTGCCAAATTGAGCCGAATAGGCCTCGAAAACTTCATTTTTGGCACCTATGTAGTGAATCTTTCCTCTGTTGAAGGCAGGAGACATGTTGTCTGTGACCTCTTTGGGCACCTTAGACAGCTAGTGGAGTGCACTGGATGAGTAAGCAAAATGAAGAGAGGCTTTTGGAAATAAGAGGCTGTGAAAAGAACCAGGCACTCCAGCTGCATAGTATTGCCTGTTGGGAGGAAGTGATAAAAAAAGTGTGTTAAAATCATTCAGTACATGATCATTAAAGAACACTTGAAATTCAGGGATTCGAGAATTTAGTGCTTGTGATTCAAATTTGTGCTCTATAGCTTCTATTATGATCTGCACTGCCAGAAATGTATTTGGTCCCGAAGAGCATCCAAAGTCTGCAATACGAAATGTGTTTGTAGAAACTGAACAAAGTTGTTTAATGTCGAGTTTCATGGCAACTTCTTCATTGATGATCTCCTTTGCAGCCTCTACCGCGCTCCGCTAAAAAACAAAACAGAAGGACATGTTTGTCTCCAGTTTAATTTTCAGATATTGAGAGGATAATCATATGCATGCATGCACTCAGAGAGAGAGAGTCTTACAAGAAGAATGGGAAATAAGGACTACCTGAAAGGAAGAGTTTTGGACATAACTTCGAGTTCCATCTCCTCCATTCATGGCATAAGATTCAGACACCTTAACCTTTCTTTCATCTTCCATCTCTCTCTCTCTCTCCTGTAAGTTCACTTAGGATTTATGGTGCCTAGCTTAGAATGCCCATGGAACAAAACCATTTTCCTTTACTGAAGTGGCAGTTCTTTTTATTGCATTAAAAATGAGTTCTTTGTGCCAAAGTCAAAAACAGTAGCTGTCATTTGATTTGATTTGATTCTTTATTACAATTTTTGGTCAAAATAAGCATACTCGTAGGATTATAACTCATGCCATGGAGAGAGGGAATTATTTAACATTACTGTTCAAGATTGTCCTTATCATCTCATACTTGCCCCTGTTTGAATTGATTTTGAGGAGCGATTTTTTATTTTTTAAACTCAAAAGTTGTTGAAAGAGTGTTTGGATTAACAAGGTTAGAGATTTGAAGTCCAGAAAAAAAAGTTTAAAAAAAATTGATATCAACTTTTTTTTTCTAATTAAAAGCCGAAACAAAATTTTTTTGAAAAAAAACCTAATTATATTTGGTTAATAGTTATTATCGTTACTAAAGTGGCAGTTCTTTTATTGCAATAAAAATGAGTCCTTTGTGCCAAAGTCAAAAAGTGTAGCTGTCATTTGATTTGATTAGATTCTTTATTCAATTTTTGGTCAAAATAAACATGCTCGTAGGATTATAACTGATGCCGATGTAGAGAGGAAAATTATTTAACATTATATCTTGACCTTATCATCTTATTCTTAATTATATTTGGTTAATGGTTCCTTGTCGTTGTTGAATGTTAACAATAAGGCAGCTTGAATATATTGGAAAACTATGCATTAATTAGTCAGAGCTCTACCTCAATCATTTCAACGTTTCAAAACAATTGAAAATACGGGAATAAGTATTCCCTATATACTTGTAATACTCCTAATTTGTTATGTTTAATTAAGAATAGAAAACCCAATGCGTAAATTAGGATTAGTTTCTAATTTTTTGTCACACGGTGCAATTCAAGACTAAAACTCGGAGGATGGATAAATGGTGGCTTCATATAATATTTTTGCTCTTTTATTGTATAAGTTTAACATTTTGTATATGTTGCGATATCTTGTGTTTTTTTAATCTTTAGTTTGAGTTTAAGATGTTAGATGGGAATTAATCATACTTTGAAATGGATGTGTTGGTACTTTATATGTAAACAACTTTTTATTGTTCTACTGTTTTGGTATATTTGAAAATGTGTAGACATTTTTGACCTAGCAGATTTTGAATTTATTGTGTAATAATATAAAGTAATTATAAAGGCAACTTTTTTATTTTTAGCAGCGATTTTTCAGTTATTATTTTCCATTGCTTCCACAAGAATTTGAAGCAGTGTTATGTTATGTTTGGTTAGAAGGAAGGATTGAGGAGGGATAGATGAGAGGGAGAATAGATTATACTTCTCATGTTTGGTTAGAAGGAAGAAAAGAGAGGGAAGAAGTGAGGGATCATGCATCCCTTTTTTTTTTTTTGCTTTGTTTGGTTGGAAGGAAGGATTAGAGAAAGATAGAAAAGAAGAGGGATGGAAGAACTTTTTCGTGTTTGGTTGGAAGGAAGGAAAGAAAAGAAGAAAGCATGGAGGGATGAAATGATGAAACATCCTTTCTTCCCTTGAGTTTGTTATGTGCCCAAAATTAAACAAAAAATAGGAGAGAAAGATAGAATAATTATCTACAAATATATAATTTTAATTTTAACCTTTCCGATAGCACCGTTAGTTAAGTGCTGCTAAAAGTTATGGCAGCAGTTTGAAGGATTTAAACGGCAATTTTGGCCCTCACCTTATCCCAATTTTGTTGCAGTAAAGCTCCTCCAATAATATTATATGTAAAATACATTCTTGGATTAGCTGGTTAGACAGGTAATGCAAATAGGATTTTTTTTATATTAATTTTTCTCTCCCTCTCCCTCTCTCTCTCATTTGATTTAATTTGATTTATTTTTTATTACAATTTTATGTCAACATAAGCATACTTTATAAAAACATTCTAACTCATGAGTCATGCCAGTGGAGACACGTTGTATGTTAAAGATAAGACACGTTGAATATATTGGAAGACTAAAAATTAATTAGTCCATGAAAGATTTTGTATTATTTTGAATGATAAAAACTGGTCTCTCTGTCGCTCTCACAGCCCCCACGCAAGTGACCTCATAGCAAAATTAGTCAAAGATCGGGTGAGAATCTTCAAATATATATATATATATATATATATATATATATATATTAATTCATCACCTTGCATTGAGGACGAAAAATGAATCTTTAGTCAATGGAATTTGTTTATTTTAATCTTCCTTATGGTCCTCACTAGATTATTATTATTATTTATATTTCCAAGAAGATAGCTTGATTTGATGCTCTTAGTTAGTAAAAAAGTGAATGTAATAAAATATAGAGTTAATCGCATTAAACGCTCTTAAATTATTTCCGTTTTAAAAAAAAAATTCTTAAACTATTAATTGAATATTTAACCCTTGAATATCTTTTCTCACTGCAATAAACTCCAAATCTTTAATACATTTGACCTATCCCAAATTTAGAATACCAAAAATACATTTTATAGCTGTTAGACCCATTATATATATAAATACACTTTATATCTCAACCTCTGCAATTAACATAACCAACATATCTTATTTTATTATATTTTCTTCTTATATATCTCTTTATATATATATATGATATATATTTATATTTATATATATTTTTTATTGTATTTTCTAAAAGTATTTTTATTCTTATTGATTTATAATTTTGTATTTATTACATTATATTTTTATATTATATATATAGCTCTTATTTTATTGTACTTTCTTCTTATATATATCTTTATATATTATATATATATATTTATTATTATTATAAATATCTTTATATTTATATATACATATTTTATTTTTTGTATTTTATAAAATATTTTTTTTCTTATTGTCTTATAATTTTGTATTTATTGTATCTTGTTTATATTATTTATTTATATTTATATTTTCTATTTATTGTATTTTATTTTGTTATATTTATATTTTTTGAGTAACCAATCTTTTATTTATTGTATTTTCTATTTTTTTTTATAAAATTTTAATTTATTGTATTATATTATATTTTTGAGCAAGAAAAAAAATTTATTTATTGTATTTTATAAAAATAATCATAAATAAAAACTCGAACTAAAAAATGAAATTTGAAACTGAAATCTTTGTTATAAAGCTTTCAAATTATGCCTAAGGATTGTCAAAATTTTGACATCACTTTCATTTTTTTTAAAATAAAAAATGCATTACAAAACACAATTTCTATTGTGACTTCCAAACAAATAAAAATAAAAACTGAAATCAAGAATCGGAAGTGTTAACAGGGCCTTAGTCTAGTTCATCAACAAGCATACATATTAACTAAGGAAAAAAAAATAATTTGGCTTTTTCGTTAAATGTTAATTGAAGGTTTGTCCTTAAGTGTGTATTTCTTATAGTTCAGGGGGTCAATTTGTAATTCAATGGAATTTCTTGCAATCTGGTGATAGTCCAAGGGGTTTAATGTACTTAACCATAAAATATATTGTACATTTTAATAAACTTACCTTCTTGTCTTCTAGCTAGAGTATTTTGTCTAATTGAACTGGTTGTCCATGGATAGAGACGTCAATTAGACCGGTCAATGCAGGATCAGCACAACTCAAAAAATGTTTGGTTCTCATCTAATTTGATTAGGTGAGAGTTTAAGAATAGTTGCAAAACTCATTTTACACTAAACTTAATGGGTTTGGCGCCACTTGATAGCTAACGTTGGAGTTGTTTATAGTGAACAGTTAGGGTTAAACAATAGTTCATTTTAAGAAAGACCTTGAAAGTTAAGGGACTGTTGAAAGTTGCCTTAAAAGAACTTGACTGGCACGTGGATGATATATATATATATAATTGTTTCTTACAAGTCTGAGTCGAAGGGTTTGTTATAATTTGAATTCTAACTGAGTTTGATAAAGAGTAGAGGACTAGACTTGATACATATGAAGGTTGTGGTATATGATAAGGTTGAGCTTGAATAGGACTCTGTGAAAGTTGCGGTAGACTGAGTGAAGGATTATTCTGGCATGAAGTCCGAGTATATCAAGACTCTCGGAGCTTGAAATAATGTGCTATATTGGTGGAGGCTTGAGGCGGATGAGCAATTAGATGCATTTTTGATTTATTTCGTTTTTATTTCATTATTATCTTGTAACATAGAGTTAGAGAATAGTTATATAATTTTCCTATAAATAAATGAAAGAAACTCTATATTATGGATTCCACAACCACTTTACAAATATTATATCATGTGCAATCTTTCTCAAACACAATATTCTCTCATAATATTGCTCTTGTTTCTACTTATTCTACATCTTACTCATAAATTTCTTGCGTTTTGTCTCCTCTAATCAGTCTATCTGTCTACATCTTCCTCAGTTTCTATCTCCTTCCTTACTATCTCCCTCCTTCTACCTCCCTCATTGCTATGATTCAGTCTTGCAATTCTTTGCGTATATTAGAAGTTCTCTTCATTGAGGCAAAAAAGAACTCAATATGGAGTTTTGTATTATCTTTTTCTAGCCAATAATTTGATCTAACACAACACTCAAGTGAGATACTTGTGTTCGACCAACTGATTTTCTATCGAACCCATATCACGACTCTGGCACACCCGCACACACACTGACAATTCAATCAACTTGCCTGACTGATTAATTGATCGAACATATATATATAGTAATATATATATATATATATATATATATATATTACTTTTTTTGTTATTTTAATTATTTTTCAAGATATTTTGGATTTCTAATCATAAAGTTTACAAAATTTACGAATAGCGTTTTTAAATATATTATGTATTTAATTTATTTAATAAAAAAAATTATCTTTAATATGTTTAGGGTTGTAATTAATTATTAAAATTATATATAGTGAGCCACACCAAAGTATTCTATATATTTTTTTTTTGTGTAACGGGTTTGGATTGGCACATTCTTTACCACGAGTAAGTATTTGGTACTTGGGGTAAAAATGAGAATCCCATCAACACAAATTATCTATTTATAAGTTTTTTCTATTATCATGAAAAAACTAATGTTTGTATTGCATGAGATTCCCCAATACACGATAATCCGGTGGTATTAAATAATTTTTCCTTTAGAACATTCCAACCAATTGATGAAACACATGAAAGTCCAATAAATATAAAATATGTACAAAAGTACCTAACTCTCAAAACTAATTACCAATATCCCCAAAAATATCACTCTTTTTTTTTTCAAGAACCAAATTTCGTATTTCTCAGGGCTTACTTGGTTCAATTTTCTAAAAACAAAAATGTTTTTAAAGGTTTATGAAAGAAATTTTTTTAAAAACAGACTTTTTTTTTAATTGAATTTTTAGAAACTTTTAACCAAATTGAATCAAACAGACTCTTGTACTCTTCCCTCTTGTAAAACATATCTCTTGTCTTTTCACTTGAAACCACTTCATCGGTCCAAATTTGCTACCACAAACACCGAAAAACCATTTGGGTCGGCCAATATAAAACAATTATTTAAAAATGACTCTCTTGGATTCGTCTTGAAAATCACAGTAATAAAATGAATTAGCCAAGTCCATTTTAAATTGTGAGAAGCCGAGAGATTTTGTACAAGTCCATTCTTTAATCATTGTCTTAGTTTCGTATCAATATTTCTTTATGCACTTTTATTAACCATTGTCTTAGTTTTGTTTCAATATTGCTTGAACCCCAGGAAGTATGGGCACTTCATAAAGGTGTCGTGGCAGTGTCGAAAGTTACAAAAACACTCCTAAATTATTTTTGAACATTTCATTTCATCATTTTCTAAAAGTTGGTAACTTGACTCTCAGAAAAATTATAATGACATATATATACCCTTTAATATGACCATTATGTCATTTTCTCTATAAATATAGTATTTTATAAATAAATTTTCAGAAGACCAAGAAAATTTTATTTAACATAAAATTATGTTATTTTGTGTAATATTTTGTATTTAAAATATGTATAAATAAAGATTGGGTCCGGTTCAGTTCTATTTTTTTTATTTTATTTTATGTGAAATTAGAACGAACCAAAACTCACGACACCTTATTTTTTAAAACTCCAAATTGTACTATTCCATTCGATACAGTTTGGTCCCGTACTTAGTTCTGACTTCTAACAAATTTATGTACACGTCTAATACTCTTATTGATACTTGGCCTTCAATAAATAATATTAAAACTCAGCTTTTTCATTGACTATGATTTTCCAGTTTTGTGAAATGGAGGTTAAACGTACAACATATTGGTTGAACGTACAGCATTATTTTTATTAAGAACTTATGAAAAAAATAATTATTTTAGTAAGAAAATAATAAATATCACTTCAAATTCAAGTTAATTTAAATATGATACCCAAACGAAATCTAGCTTAAAATATAATATCTATATATAGACATGACTAACACATATTTCTCGCATCATGAGTTGTTAAACAATCGGATAGTTATAAACTAATAGAACAAACAACACAATAGTGCCACGTGATATTGATTGAAATACAAATCAACTAATAATTCAACTAATATACAAAAGTGTAACATCGAATATATGATATGATAGTATACAAATTCTGACCATATTATAAGGATATCACTCACTCTGAAAATACTATCTTAAATTACTTAATCAATCCAACACTCAAATTATAAAACCAGAAACAGTAAAGAACAAATTGACCATATTACAAGTATATCAATCACTGTGAAAGTGACATCTTAAAACACAAAGATAATTACTTATTTTAACACAGTTGAATATTCAATCCAGCACTCAAATTCTATGAATTAGCAAACAAGATTTGACATTAATTTAAGGGCAAGAATCATCATTGTGTATGAACAGTGAAATTATCAGATTTTCAAACCCTCAAAATCTTAAATAAAATTTGAAATGACGATATAAAAAAAAGAAAAGAAAAGAAAATCATTCACCCACAAAGTGATAATGACTTACAGATGAAGAAATATCTCTAATCTAATTCGCAGATGGTATCTTAAAACTTATCTAACAGTCAAACACTTGAAGATCAAATTCCAGTAAGAGAGAGAGAGAGTAAGGAAGGGAAAGCTGAAGAGTGAGAAAATGTGAGTTTTTCTCACCTGATATGCATGTGTCTCTCCAAAATAGAGAATCGCCAAATTAAACACAGATTTGCCTAATCAAACACAAATGAGCTTCAATCTATTTCAATGTGAGCTTCAATAGCTGATTATGAACACAACGTGCTTTGTGAACATTTGAATTCCAATAATCATATAAATCAAAAGTGAAAAATAATTTTTTTTTTTTTTCAATCATGGGTATTCGGGCCAACTTACGCGTACCTCGATTAATACCATAAGGCCCTGAAGTTAACGGCCAGGCAAGCCCTCCAGTGACCTTGAAGAGACTCGAACTGATGATCATTGGAGAGTAAACCCAATAAAAATATAACTTTTTACATAGACATAGTTGAAGAAGACATACACACCGAAGAGGAAATGTGTAGGACATACAATTTTTATTGATTTTTTGCTCGTGCAATCGACTTTTTCTTGAAACAGTTCAATGATGTCATTTTGAGCCAAGAACACCCATTCTCTATCAAAATGATCCAATAAAAAAAATTCACGCTATTTTTTGGTCAAATTTAGTCATCTAAGACTTCAAAATTACATTTTTCGTCTTATAGAAATACTATTTATTATTTTAGGATTTTCAGATTCAACTAAAATTTGATATTTTGTATTTTAATTATTAGGTTTCTTATTCTATTTTTTCATAATTTTTAGAAAAAATTAAATTTTTGAGTAGTTTCCTTATATTGGTAATTTTCTTACACTGATAAGTTTATTTATTATAAATACAAGTACTACATAGAGCAAAATCAATTCATCGATTTGTTTATTAATAATATATAGATTGCTCGGCAATTTCTTTTAACTTGTTTGTGCGCAATATCGAACTTTCATTTCGTCAAAATTTACTGATTCTTGCGCTAAAATATTTCTTCTTATGTGTTTAAGTGATTTTACGATCACTGGTTCAAAAATCAAAAGAGTTGAAGCTCAAGCGACAAATTAATAGCGTCTCAAACAAGAAATGAAAATTTTAGAGAGGGGAAAAACAGATGTGATTTGAGAGACTGAATGTTTCAAAGGTTGGGAGCTCATTGAAACCGCACTCGAGCAGTGAGGATCAATGAATGTGAGGTGTGAGAGAGGAAAAGAGAGAGTGAACATATGAGAGAGAGAGAGAGAGGGCCAGTTGCGTGTGAGGTGTGAAGAGAGTGCTTCGAAAATTGTGAATAAAGAAGAGAAAAAAAAAAAACCTCTTTTCAATAACAAAATGCTTAGGTGGTGTAAGTTTTCTCAATACTTGCTTTGCAGATATGAGCACTTATTATTATGTAATTTAGAAGTAAATAAATTTATAAATAAACTTAAATAAATAGATTAAAGAATTAAACTTATTTAATCATCTATATATATTTAGCTTAGATTTTTAGTTATAACTTAATTGGATATAATTTTCTTTCAAATTAGTTGAATATATATCACTATTACAAAGTGTCCGACACGTGTTCGAGTAGTGTTCAAGAAGTGTCTGAAAAATGTCCTAAAAAAAATGTAAGAACATTTCAAAGAAGTATCTAACACGTGTTCGAAGAATATTCGAGTATTCGACACGAATACGACACCATCGGTGGAGTGTCGTACTTTCTAAAAGATCACTAAAGATTTATGAAGCACATATATTTTTATTAAGAACTTATTAAAAAAATATATTTATAAGAAAGTAATAAATAAAAATTACCTATTACATGACTTGAAATTGAAATTAATTTAAATATAATACCCAAAAGAAATCAAGGCGTAAATTATAATATCTATAATCTATAGACATCACCAACACAAAAAATCTATAGCATCATGAGTTGGAAAACAATCAGTTACATGTAAACGCATCTTGGTTAGGTGAGACTAAACAATACACGTGAAAGAAATAGCCCAGCATACCAACATTGAACTGAACCAATTATCTACTTTGCATCAGAACTGGTTTGAATTCAAAATTCATAAAATTTTGACTGATCAAGGAAACTAAAAAATAAAAAGTCAAAACGTCATTGTCATATTTGAAAATATGAGTACTAGTGGCAAATAGTGTCGCATAGCGCTAGTACTGTTGGATTGGTTAAACACGACTTTGACTATCATTCTGTTTTAAAACAAAGTACAAGTTGGTTTCAATATAAATTAGAAAATATTTTGTATAAAATAACAAAAATGTCACTTGCAAAATTATTTTATCTGTGTTTGTTATTTTTTTTAATTATTATTTTGATAGCATTTTTGTTATTCTATGTCTTAAAAATTTAACTAAGATTTTGACTTTAAAAATGTAACGGTTGTTTCTTATATGAAATAAACAACCTTTTATATAAAATAACCAAAAAGTCACTGATAAAATTGTTTCATTGGACCTTCTTATCTTCATTGTTTTACCATTCTGATGACATTTGTGTTATTTTTTATAAAAAGAGATCTTGAAAACACAACAAGTATGACCTTTTTGAATAAATTAAAAAGAACTACAAATTTATATATATATTGCATGTTTGATTGATTTTTAACCAATCACGTCGCACGAGTGCTAAGCGTAACACTCCTCTTAGAAAAATTGTCCTGATAGCCACTAAGGTCAGTCTTGGACTTGACAAAAAATTACAATAAAGATTTGTGTTGAGCGGCTTTGGAAACATGTACACCTTGATTGCACTATAACTAGGCTAACAAAAATATTTCAAATAAATATAGATGGTTTACTTGGATAAATTATTGAAATTGTAAAAATATTTCAAATAAATATAGAGGGTTTATTTGGATAAATGAATGAAATTGTAAATCAAGGAATTTGAGGTTACAAAAAAAATGTTGGCTATTGAAGTTGGATTCAGAAGTTCAATGTAATGTTGATTAGAGGTATAGGTCCTGTTGGGGTAGCATTTTATTACCATCATTGAGCAACTTTCTTGAATCTTTCCGGCATGAATTTTAAATAACTCCTTAACCCTTTTTAATTATTTGAAATTCATACGTACAATTCTCTCGAATCCATTCTTTCAAATCCATCAAATCATATTGTTTACACTATTGCCCTAGATCCATTCATGTTATATATAGCAATTTTGCCTGATTGATGATTAAATTTTAAAAGTACCTTGAGAAATTTGTAGGTTCTGTAAAGTACACTATCCTTTCTGAAAATTGTTCTTACAATAGGACTTGATGGGGTATTTGACTCCAACTATAAGCCAGGTGAAGTGGGCTGTGGTGATTCGTATGACGTAGATGAGAGATGAACTTTGACCAGGACATTTCTATCTCCAGGTAAGACTGGGGAACTGAAGAGTCAGTCTCCTACTAGGATACGTCCCCATCTAACTGCTATAAATACAATGACGATCCATATTTCATGTACTCAATGAATACCCTTTGAGTGCCTTTACATCTTTCAAAGCTTTTTTGATATCTGACTTGAGCGTCAAAGTGTAATCAGCTAGCACCATGCCGGTGTCTTTCCGGTTACCTTTTGTTTGTCCTTTTTTGCTAGGTTGGCATTGACGTAGATCACAGTTGATTTGTGCTTCATCAGTTGACATCATCTGTGGGAAGCTAACCCACAAACTTGATTGTTCTACATGAAGCATGATGCACCTACGATCTGGGCTAGAGACCACAACCGACCAGGATCCTCCTGCCGGACACAATCCCCCAGCCGAGTAGGTCCTCCTGCAGTCACAATCCAGCTGGTCAGGATCCTCTTGCTGGACACAATCTGCCAGCTGGCCAGGATCCACCTACCGGTCACAATCCACTCACCGTCCCAGACCCTGCAGGCCACAATCCTCCTATAGTGGGAGGAGGCATGTAGCCCCTGGCCAAGGAGACTTGCCTAGGGTACGTCCCGGAGCCCCAAACGACCAGGAGCGTGTCACAGTGTTACAACACCAGGTTTAGAACTTCAATCAGAGTCTGATTCAGGTACTCCAACAAAATGCGGTAATCCTACAACGCCTTCCTCCCGTAGCACCAATGCCATCACGGAATCACCTCAGGCCAGTTTTTCTAGAAGAGAACAATGTTGTGTGAGACAGTGGGATTTTAGCGGACGACGCTGCCCAGAGTCACATGGGAAGTGAGCGAGATGGGACGAATCACATTCACCTAATTCCATTTTAAAGAGCTCGAACTCATGCAGATTCGGGGCAGGTAGGGAAAACTATTTATTATAACATAGAGATGCAGGACTTCAAAGTTAAGGTGGAAAGTATGGCCCATGCCATGAAAGGAAAATGCCCTGCTACAATGGAGGATCTGGTCCAACAAACCAACCTCCCCTTTACGTCTGGAGTAATGAATTGTCATTTGCCTAACAATTTCAAGATTCCCACCCTTGAAAACTTCGACGGGACTAAGGACTCGCTAGACCATCTTGAGACCTATAAAGCTCTGATGTATCTCCAAGGAGTGCCAGATCAAATCATGTGCAGAGCTTTTCCCACTGCATTGAAAGGTTCTACCCGAACATGGTTCAATAGCCTGAAACCTGCGTCAATACATTCCTTCAAAGAGTTAAGCCAATTGTTTGTAAGCAATTTCATTGCAGCCCGAAGACATAATAAACATGTGACTTATCTTCTGAACGTCAGGCAGAGCAAGGGAGAATCATTGTGAGATTACACCAACCGGTTTAATAGGGAGATGTTACAGCTCGATACTTTGGATGACAAGGTAGCAGTTGTCGCATTCATGGGAGGCCTGCAGGCCTCAATGTTTTTGTATTCAATCTCTAAAAATCTACCAGAAAGTATGTCAGAGCTACTCATAAAGGCCTAAAAGTACATGAATGTCGAAGATGCTTTAATTAAATGTTGTAAAAAATGTTTAAAATGTTGATTAAAACCAAAAGTACATAAATGTTGATTACAATTGTAATACCCCGCTCCAACACATGGTATGATATTGTCCACTTTGGGCCTGAACCCGCACGATTTTACTTTTAGGTTTTACCCAAAAAGGCCTCATACCATTTGAAGAGAACATACTACATATAAGCACATTCCCTTTTCCACACCCAGGCGATGTGGGATTGAGCACCCTGTACCCTGTCAGTGTGGTAGCTCAGCTCAGTGTTTGTATTCACACCCGCCCATTCACACCCGTCCACAAGGGTTACTACAATCCACCCCCCTATGAGGCCCGACGTCCTCGTCGGCACACTTTCGGCTAGGTTCAGGCTCTAATACCAACTGTAATACCCCGCTCCAATACAAGGTATGATATTGTCCACTTTGGACTTGAGTCCACACGTCTTTGCTCTTGGGTTTTACCCCAAAAGTCCTCATACCATTTGAAGAGAACATACTACATATAAGCACATCCCCTTCTTCACACACAGGCAATGTGGGATTGAGCACCCTATACCCTGTCAGTGTGGTAGCTCAGCCCAGTATCTGTCTTCGCACCCGCCCACTCACACCCGTCCACTAGGGTTACTACAATCCACCCCCCTATGAGGCTCGACGTCCTCGTCGGCACACTTTCGGTTGGGGTCAGGCTCTGATACCAATTATAATACCTCTCTCCAACACATGGTATGATATTGTTCACTTTGGGCTTGAGCCCGCACGATTTTGCTCTTGGGTTTGACCCCAAAAGGCCTCATACTATTTGAAGAGAACATACTACATATAAGCACATCCCCTTTTCCACACCCAGGTGATGTAGGATTGAGCACCTTGTACCCTGTCACTATGGTAGCTCAGCTCAGTGTTTGTCTTCGCACCCGCCGACTCACACCCGTTCACAAGGGTTACTACAATAAATCCAAGAGCAAAACTGTGCGGACTTAGGCCAAAAGCGGACAATATCATACAATGTGTTGGAGCGGGGTATTACAGTTGGTATCAGAGCTTGAACCCAGCTGGAAGTGTGCCGACGAGGACGTCGGGCCTTATAGGGGGTGGATTGTAGTAACTCTTGTGGACGGGTGTGAGTGGGCGGGTGCGAAGACAGACACTGGGCTGAGCTATCACACTGAAAGGGTACATGGTGGTCAATCCCACTTGTCTGGGTGTGGAGAAGGGGATGTGCTTATATGTAGTGTGTTCTCTTCAAATGGTATGAGGCATTTTAGGGTAAACCCAAGAGCAAAACCGTGCGGGTTTAGGTCCAAAGCAGACAATATCATACCATGTGTTGGAGCGGGGTATTACATCTTCCAATATGTTTATAACCAATGAATAAAATTAGCTGTTATAAGAAATTTTATAATGTATTATTGTGGTTTAATTTAAAGAAAAAAATATTAATAAATTTGACATATCGGATGGAGTATACCAAAATACCATATGTCAATTTGCTATATCATACCTCAAATTTATTTGAGGTATGAATTTAACGCATACGTTGAAGATTCTCTAAGATTATAAAGCCAATTGGATCACAAATTGACAAATATAACCCTAACCCATTAAATATCAATAATCACATCACAATCAAATTTTAGAAAATAAAGTGCATAGGACCACAAGCAATAATTTTTATTTGTTTTAAAATTTTGCAACAATCTCTCACTTGATCCTTGCACTCTAAATTTTATAAAATAACAATGTGAATTGTAACACTTTAAAAATGTTGATTGGATTATAGAAGGTTGAACCGACAAATTTTAAAGAATATGAAGTTTGAGACGATAACATGTTTTAAAATGGTCATATAGTTTTTTTTAATGAATCATTTCTATTTAAATTGAAATTACAATTATTTGAAAAAAAGGAAGAGTCACATAAAAATATTTTGAAAGAAAAAGTTGAGTTGAATTGGTGTTTTATTTAGGAGACAACTGTTTGAAAACATGAACACTATTGTAAATAAGTGAGTATCTAAAAAATGAAAAGTTAAGCAAACTCTTTGGATGTTTTTTTTTCTTTAAAATTAAGGCTACTCTTTTTAAAACGCAAAATGTCACGTAAGGAAAAGTCACATAGATGTTATTAAAATAAAAATTAATTAAATATTGATAGAATCATATCTTCCTAAAATTATGGATTGCACAAAATCAGGGATTTCTTAATTTTAGGCATCTGTTACAATAGAATATTTTCCTTATATGTAAATTCTCATACTTAGTTTCATTGTACACCTATATATTTTGTAAAACAGAATACAGAAAACATACACACTAAATTACTCAAACACGTGTCTTTTTTCTCTTAACATGGTATTAGAGCAAGAAAAAAAAGATCTTGCAACCTTTCCTTCCCCTTATCTTCTTCATCCCTCAGATTCACTAAGCTTAATCCTTGTAATGGACATCTAACCGGCGACAACTACTCCAAATGGCAAAAAACCATGACACGGGCTCTCAATGCCAAAAACAAATTTAGTTTTATTGATGGTACTCTCAAAACCCCTGAGCCTAATACACCCGCATACACCCAATGGAACCAAACAAAGGATATGGTTCTTACCTGGATCCTCAATTCTATCAGCCCCTTTCTTGCCAATTCTCTTGAATACCATACCAACCCACGTGATGTTTGTGTTGATCTTTCCTCTCATTTTTGTCATGGCAATAATGCCCGAATTTACCAACTCAAGCGGGCCCTTTCTTCCCTACAACAAACCACCAATTCAGTCTATGATTACTACAACCAAATAAAATAAATTTGGGATGAACTCGGTCACCTCCAATAGAGCACTGAAATCAAAGCTTTAGAGCAGCAAGCCGATGATGCAAGGGTGTTCCAGTTCTTTCTCGGCCTCAACGATTCCTTCGCCTCCCTTTGCTCTCAAATCTTAGCCATGGATCCACTTCCACTCATAAGCAAAGTATTCTCTATTTTGTTTCAGGAAGAGCAACAAAGGATGCTCCATATTCGATTCCCTTCATCAAAAACCATGGCCATGGCAGTCTAACTTGGTGGACACCCAAAACTTCTCATCAAATACATGACTTGCGACAAAGAAGGACATACCCAAGAACGTTGTTGGACCCTAGTGGGTTATCCTCCTGGTTGCACCCCAAGATCCAAGACCCAACCCTTTATTCTCGATCAGCCTCCCTCAAGCATTAACCAGATTGTTGTGACTCTGACAGCCTCGAGTCTGTTCCCTGGCTTGTCACTAGAGTTATTCCAGAAGCTCCTTAGCTTGTTCGCACCTTCTCCATCTTCGATCGAGTCCTCCTCAGTCAGCTTTGTTGGTAACCTCTTCTCCCCTCAACTTGATTTTCCCTTTAATCGGCGCCTCCATTGGGTGGTAGATAGTGGTGTGAGCCACCATATCTGCCATCACAAGGATGTTTTCACCGATCTACAAACCTTAGCCACCCCTCATTCCATTCGGCTCCCCATGGGTCAGGATATCCTAGTCGAGGGTCTCGGCACTTGCATTATCTCCTCATCTCTTACCCTAACTTAAGTTTATTTTGTCCCTCTTTTAACCTTTAATTTATTATCTGTTTCTCAAATTGCCCTTCATTCTTGCATTATTACTTTTTCTTCTAATAATTGCTTATTTCAGGACCTACAGTCGATGAAGCTAATTGGAGCGGATGAACTATGCAATAGGCTTTACATGTACCGTCCCGAACCCCCTATGATTTTTGCTACTCAATCCACTGCTAATAAGACTCTATGACATCAATGTCTCGGTCATCCCTCTAGTTTTACTTTCCTAATGTTTTAGATTCCCCTTATATTCTTTCTGATTGTGATGTTTGTGCTCATTCTAAGCACACAAGATTGTCTTTTTCAAATTTTGCTACTAAAAGTGTTTTTGATTTGAATCAAAATTTTTATGATATTTGGGGTGGATATCATACTTCTTCGTTATGTGGAGCCTATTATTTCCTTACAATAGTAGATGATTATTCCTTCACTACTTGGATATATTTAATGCATTTTAAATCTGAAGCTTACACTCATTTAACGCATTTTTTTGCTCTTGTTAAAAATCAATTTAACACCATTACTAAAATTATTAGAACTGATAATGGTCAAGAATTTCTCTCTCATCATTTTCAAAGCTATCTTCTTGACCATGACATTATTCACGAACGAACCTGTGTTGACACTCCTCAACAAAATGGCGTTGCGGAGTGTAAACACCGACACCTTTCTTAATGTTGCCCGCAGTCTATGTTTTCAAGCACACTTACCCCTTCCTTTCTAGGGTGATTGTGTTCTCACCGCTGCATATCTCATCAATAGCACTCCAAGTCGTACTCTCCAAAATAAATCACCCATTGAGGTTCTCTTCCACAAAACACCCAACTACGACAACCTTCGTGTGTTTGGGTGCCTCTGTTATGCACAAACTCTTTTGTGCTCACTGCGATAAATTTTCTCCCCATGCTACTAAATGTGTCTTTCTCAGCTACCCCAACACCCACAAAGCATACAAACTCTACAATCTTGATACACGGTCCATTTTTTATTCTCGTAACGTCACCTTCCATGAACAACAATTCCCTTTTCAGGATATTCTTGACACCTCCTCATCTCCTTCTTCATCTCTAATCATTCCTCTTCCTATTCCTGAACCCGTCTTACCTACTTCCCAAACACCTCTTAATCCTCCTCAACTCCCACCCTCCTCACATTCACCTTCACCTTCACCCTCCCCACCTTCACCCCCACTCGTCTCTCATCCTCGCCACCACACTACATGGCCTACCTATCTCCATGACTATATATGTCCCACCTTACATACAGAGCCCACGACATCTTCACCTACTACAACAGCTTCGGGTAGTACTACTCATCCTTTATCTGCCTTTCTTTCATATTCTCATTTTTCTCCTTCACATATTATTTATTTAAATGCTCTAACCTCTTGTATTGAACCCTCATGCTATTTTAATGCTATCCAACAACTTTATTGGCTCAAGGCAATGCCCGCTGAGCTACGGGCTCTAGAAGATAACTGCACTTAGACTCTCGAGCATCTCCCACCTAGTAAGAAACCCATTGGTTGTAAATAGGTTTTTAAAACCAAACACAAAGCCAATGGATCCATAAAGAGGTACAAAGCCCGATTGGTTGCCAAGGGCTACACTCAAGTTGAAGGTCTTGACTATCATGAGACTTTTGCTCCAGTTGCCAAAATGACCACTGTCCGCTGCTTATTGGCAATCACTGCTACGAAAAATTGGATCATTCATCAGCTTGACGTCAACAATGCCTTATTGCACGACAATCTTGATAAAGAAGTCTACATGATCCCACCACCCGGCTATTGCACTCAGGGGGAGACTTGTGTTTGTCGACTTAGAAAGTCCCTATATGGTCTTAAGCAAGCCTCCCGTAATTGGTTTTTCAAACTAACTACTGTGCTTCTTGATGTAGGTTTTTGTCAATCTCAGGCCGATCACTCATTATACACTCTAATCACTCACACCAGTATCATTATTGTTCTTGTATATGTTGATGACATCTTAGTTGCTGGAAATGCTCTTCCCCAAATTGAGTTCTTCAAGAACCTTCTCTCCACTCACTTCAAAACCAAGGATCTTGGCTCTCTCAAGTTCTTTCTTGGTCTCGAAGTTACATATTCCTCTATAGGTATTTTCCTGAATCAACGGAAATATGCTCTTGATATACTTTCTAACAGTGGTCAACTTGGTGCTCGGACCACCTCTTTTCCGAGGGAACAACATTTGAAGCTCTCCAATGAAGATGGATCTCTACTTCCTGATCCTAGCATTTATCGTTGTCTGGTTGGTTGTCTCATTTACTTGACCATCACTCGACCTGACATTATTTATGCTGTGAACATTCTTAGTCAGTTCATGCATGTCTCTCGTAGTCCCTCATATGACTGCTGCTACGCATGTTCTCCGTTACATCAAAGGAAGTCCCGCCAAGGCATTTTTTTCTCTTCCTCCGGTACCACACAAGTTACAGCTTATACTGATTCTGATTGGGCCAGCTGTCCCACCACACACTGTTCCACCACAGGTTACTTCATCCAGCTCGGTACCAGTCTGATCTCATGGCGTACAAAAAAAAGACTATCGTTGCTCGTTCTTCCGCTAAAGCTGAATACCGCGATATGACTGTCACCACATGTGAGCTCACTTGGCTAAAGCAACTTCTCACTAATCTTGGCATCCCTCATCCTGAGTCTTTCAATCTCTACTTGAACAATCAGTCTGCACTTCGTATTGCCCACAATCCAGTGTTCCATAAACACATTGAGATCGATTGTCACATCATTCACGATAAAACTCGCTCTGGTCTCCTCAAAGCGGATCACACTTCTTCACATGAACAAATAGCAGATATCTTCACCAAAGCTTTAGGCCAAGACTTTTTCCATCATTTCTCAAGCAAGTTGGGCATTACGGATCTTTATGCACCAACTTGAGGGGGAGTATTGACAGAATCATATTTTCTCAAAATTATGGATTGCACAAAATCAGAGACTCCTTAATTTTAGGCATTTATTACAATAAAATATTTTCTTTATATGTAAATTCTTATACTTAATTTCATTGTACACCTCTATATTTTATAAAACAGAATACATAAAACATACACACTAAATTACTCGAACTCGTCTCTCTCCTATCTTAACATTAAAAGTGTATATAAATATTACAAATCTTAATTTTAAAGAAAAAAAAGCTATGGGATCTGTGCCTTAAAATATTAAATGCCAAATTAACACGAGTCCCATCAGCTTTAATAAATAATGTGGGTGTACTGCTTGAACCGTTAAAATATGATTAAAGACGGACCACTGTGAGGCTATAAATTGGAGCATCGGGGTTCCATTTTTCTTCCCCAGAAGCTTACTTCCAAAGTCAAAACCAGCTTTTAACAAAACCACAAAAGATTTATAAAGAACAAATATTTTTATTAAGAACTTATCGGGGAAAAGTAATATTTTTATAAGAAAATAGTAAATAAAAAGTACCTATTACATGACTTGAAATTGAACTTAATTTAAATATAATATCCAAAAGAAATCTAGCTTAAAGTATAGTACCTATTATAATTGTCAAGTTGACTTGAAAGAGAAAGTCCAGCATACCAAAATTGAACACTACTATATCGCATGATCTGAACGGTACCAAATTGTAATTGTCAAGTTGGCAAATTTGAAAAATTGTCTTGATAACTTCCAGAAGCCACTAAAGTCAGTCTTGGATCTTCAGTCACTATGATGTTTAAATTCTTTGACTTGACAAAGAAAATAAATAAATAAACTTGCAATAATTGGCAACTTTTTTGAATATATGAATTTTAAATAACTCCTCAACCCTTTTTAATTATTTGAAATTCGTAGTACAATTTTCTCAAATCCAATTCTTTCAAATCCATCAAACTATATTGTTTACACTACTGACCTACATTGAAGTACTTTGGCAAGTTGTAAGTTCGTAAAGTGCACTGTCCCTTAGAGTGGAGTTGTCACGTTTGAACTGAAAAGAGTTATGGAACCCTTATATATAAGCGGGACATGACATTTTCTCTTAAAAAAAAAAAATATTTAATTAAGTTTCTGTTCCTATTATGAAAACTTAGATACCAATAGTTTGGATTAAATCCCACCAAATAAAATTAGCAAACCACAATCTAATAATAAAAGATTTATACTGTCAATTAGAATACAAAATAACAACTATCATTCCAACCCATCAAATATAAATAATCAAATTGCAATCAAATTTTAGAACACAGTGCATGGGACAACAAACAATAATTTTTAGAACAATCTCTCACTGATCCATGAACTCTAAGTTTTATAAAATGATAACGTGGATTGCGATAATTTAGAAATGTTGATTGGATTATATAAGGTTAAATCTACAAATTTTAAGGAACATGATGTTTCAGACCACGTGTTATAAAATTGTCATATATATATTTTTTAATAAATCATTAAAATTTAAATTGAAATAATAATTATTTGAAAAATGAAGGAGTCAGACAACTTTTTGAAAACAAGATAACTGTTGTACTTAAAAGGAGTATAAAGAAATGAAAAACATAAACTCTTTAGATGTTCTTTTAAGGATTAAGTTCATTAAACCCATCTGAACTATCACCATATTGCAATAAACTTTCCTGAACTATAAATTGATTCCTTGAACTACCACCAAATTGCAAGAAATCACTGAACTACAAATTGACCCCTTGAATTATCACCAAATTGCAAGAAACCCTCCTGAACTATAAGAAACACACATTTAAGGACAAATCATCAACTAGCATTTAACAAAAAAATTAAATTACTTTTTTGTCCTTAGTTAATATGTATGATTGTTGGTGAAGTAGACTAAGGCCTTGTTTGGTAGCACTTTCGATTTCAGATTTCAGATTTCAGCTTTTATTTTTATTTTTTTGGAAGTCACAGCAGAAATTGCGTTTGGTAACATAGTTTTTATTTCTAAAAAAATAAAAGTGATGTCAAAATTTTAACAATCCTTAGGCATAATTTGAAAGTTTCTTAACGAAGTTTTTAGTTTCAGATTTCATTTTTTAGTTCAAGTTTTCATTTATGAGTTTTTTTTTTTATAAAATACAATAAATAAAAAATTTTCTTGCTCAAATATATAATATAATATAATAAATTAAAATTTTATAAAAAAAGAATAAAAAATTTAGAAAATACAATAAATTCAAAATTGGTGACTCAAAAAATATAAATATAACAAAATAAAATATAATAAAATAAGATATGTTGGTTATGTTAATTGTAGAGGTTGAGATATAAGGCGTATTTATATATATAATGGGTTTAACAATCATAAGGGTATTTTGACATTCTAAATTTGGAGTGGTTCATATGTATCAACTAATGTTAGATTTTAGACACTAATTTAACGATTTGAGGTTTATTGCAGAGAGATAAGATAGTTCAAGGGGTTAAGTGTCTAAATGATAGTTCAGGGGAGTTCTTTTTTTGAGAGAGAAGATAGTTTAGGAGGTTAAGTGTCCAAATAATAATTCTGAAAAATTTTTTGAGAGAGAGAAAATAGTAAAGGGGGTCACTTAACCCTTTTTTTTAATTAAGACTACTTTTTTGAAAATCCAAAAACAATACCCTCACCCCCCCCCCCCCCCCCCCCAAAATTATATTTACGAAAACCATGGCAAACCCAATAACCCAACGACACATGGCATTTGAAATCAAACCAAGCTATGATATAAATTCCACTAACATTCCGTTTTCATAACATTAAGTTTGGGAATGGATATCCATCTACATATGCGCGTATAAATTAATATCTATTTTCGGAGATAAGAAAGACATCATTTTCACTTTTGGATTTTTATTTTTTTTCATTTTTAAGATTGAAAATGAAGTTAATGCATGGTTGGTCAAACTAAACTATGATTAAAGAGGGCCTACTAAGAGCCTTTAGATTGGAGCATCAAATTTTTGAGAGGATAGAGTAAGTGCGAGTTGGGAACAGAGTCTCTTGTATGTTACTTTAACGATAGTAGATTTGATTTTCTGGAACAACAGTCTCACTAGTGATTTTTTTTGGACTTGAATTTTTTCATGTTTATCTGGTGTCAGAATTACTTATATTTTATTATTTAATTAATTTTCAATTAAACTTAAAATTAAATTAATTTAAAAAATTAAAAAAGTTGCAAGTAAACCTATTTATTCCTCAAGTGTTTAATAAAACTTTCAGCTTTAGCACCGCGCTACTTTGTTTGTGCATGTTGATAAAGTGGGTCGGTTTAATTTGCTTTAACAGTTGAACCTTACTGTTCCTGCGGGACACGTTGCAGTTTTGGAATTTTTTATAATGCATGGTTGAATAGTATACTCACTTGTGCCGGCCAGACACATTTCCAGTTTTAACAGATGGTTGGTCAAACTTGAGTTAAAATATGATTAAAGAGGGGCCACTGTGAGCCTATAAATTGGAGCATCGGGCGTTCCAGTTTCAGTCATCACCTTCCTCTTGGTTGTTTCATCAACTTTAATTGGCTTGCTAGCTATTTGCTTTTCCAAGCTAAGGTTGATGATAATGGAGCTGAGTTTGGGGTGGTGGGTTTTCACAGCCTTATTGGGTGGTGTCATTGTTTTCTTTGGGTTGTTAAAGAGAGCAAATGAGTGGCTCTACGAGAGCAGTTTGGGAGCAACGAAGCTCTCTCTCCCTCCTGGTGACTTGGGTTGGCCACTCATTGGGACTATGTGGTCCTTCTTCAAAGCTTTTAAATATGGCGACCCCGATTCTTTCCTATCCAGTTTTGCTGCCAGGTCGCTCCATCTACACACACGTGTGTTAGAGAAACATATATATATATATATATATATATATATATATATATATATATAGTTATAGAAACGTATATATATATATATATAAATTTTTTTTTTAATTTCTTCCTCACATATGAGTAAGTGATCATTACTAATATATCGATATATTATCCATGCCTGTGACACTATAAAAAATATAAGGGTAAAATACATTGACTTTTCTGTGGTTTGCCCTAATTATATATGAATGTTATGTTTGTAAAAAAGTTACACTCACTTCCTTCTTGTTCAAATATTGACTAAAGTGTCCTCAAATTCATTGAAATGGTAAGGAACAACCATTTGCAAATGATGGGAGCACAATGGTCATTTTAATGTGTTGAAGAGAAGTGAGTGTAACTATTTTACAAACATAACATCCATGTGTAATTATACCAAACCTGAGGGAATTTTCTCACTTTTTGTGCATACGCCTATGTGCTGTCATTTTTCAAAATATTAAAAAGAATAGTTTGGACATCAGCTTAAATTGATTAGTGTTTTTTCATGTTGATATCAGCATTTTAATCAAATTCAATTTTCAAAACTGTGTATTTGTAAATTTTCTTAATTTTTATTAGAGCAATGCTACACGTCTCGAATAAATATCATAAATTTTAACTCGAATCTATGTGGCAGGTGATATAGTCTATTATTTTAAGAGATAAAATTAAATGATAAGTTATTATTGGTGGGATTCTCCCCATACACAGAGTTCCTATGGTATTATCACATGCCACATAAATTCGAATTAAAATTTGTAAAATAAAATTGTGACGTGTAACATTTCTCTTTTTATTATCCTTCTCAAGAAAATTCAGCATATACATAAGGAGTACATATAACATAGTAAGTCCCTAAGCTCGATCATCTTTATTCTGTTAACTAATTTGATTATTGGAATGAATACATGCAGATTCGGTGACACTAAGATTTACAAGGCCTTCATGTTTGGAAACCCAACCATCATTGTTACATCACCTGAAGCATGCAGACGAGTGTTGATGGACGATGAACGTTTTGGTCCCGGTTGGCCTGTTTCTGTCACAGATCTAATGGGAAGGAAAGGACTTCATAACGTAACCATTGAAGAACACCGTCGTCTTCTTCGTCTCACAGCAACTCCTGTCAGAGGCCACGAGGCACTCTCCGGATATCTTGATCATATCAAAGACGTTGTGACTGCTTCATTGGATGAATGGACTAGATTGGAGGACCGCCCCATCGAGTTCTTGAACGAGATGAGAAAGATCGCCTTTAAGGTGATTATGAATGTTCTCTTGAGTGGCAACACCGATCCAAGGTTCGAAGACATGGAAAAGGAGTATTCTGCTCTTAACGAAGGAGTGATTTCCATGCCCATTAATATCCCTGGATTTGCTTATCACAAAGCAATGAAAGTGAGTTTTCCCAATACCTATTGTAAGAATTCATTATTGGACTCCATTAATTACTATAGTTGATATATATAATTTGTCATCTCCTTATTCTTTTTCATTTTTTTGATGACAGGCTCGGAAAAAGTTGGTAAATATCTTTCAAGATGTTTATAATGAAAGAATAGCCATGAAAAAAAGAAATCAATCAAATGCAAAGAGGGACATGTTGGATTTACTTATGGAAGTTGAAGATGAGAATGAAAAATTGAGTGCTGAGGAAATCATAGATTTGTTAATCATTTACTTGAATGCTGGGCATGAATCTTCTTCCCTTACCACAATGTGGGCAGTTATATTCCTAGAAGAGCATCCACAATACTTCCAGAAGGCCAAGGTAATTAGAACGTGTATATATATATATATATATATATAATCCAAAAATATGTTGTTGTCTAAGCATATATATTATATTTTGTCTTCATTTCACCAAACATAGTTTCCATTTCAGGAAGAGCAAGAGGAAATTGTAAAGAAAAGACCATCGACACAAAATGGATTGAGCTTTAAAGAATTTAGAGAAATGCAATATCTTCCCAAGGTACGTCTATATCAAGAATATAACACAGAGTGATAATGAAATGAATATTTATACATGTTGCATTTACTTTAGTTAATTCACCCTAAAATCCAAAGAGTCAAATAAATATTCATTGTGTATTTGAAAATTTATACATCTTTTATCCTTGAAGGTAATTGATGAAACATTGCGCGTGGTTAATTTTGCTTTTACATTTTTTCGAGAGGCAACATGCGATATTGAAATGAATGGTTAGTCGTAAATTTCCACCTCTTCCTTCATTCTTTCTTTTTCTTTTTGGGTATAAACTAAAGTGTGAAATTTCCAGGTTACACCATACCAAAGGGATGGAAGGTCTTGGCATGGATCAGGAATGTTCATCTGAACCATAACTATTACGCGAATCCAAATGAATTTAATCCTTCAAGATGGGAAGTAAGTAAAATTTTAGATCTATTTTCTGTAATATGATATAATTAATGCCTTCTAGGATGGAGTTATTTGCCTTAATTTGTATGCATGCCTACATATATATATATATATATAGGTGCATGCTTATGTATAACTTATAAATATTGATCTCTAACTCATCTTGTCTGGTTGAATTAAATGTAGGGTTACACTGCCAAAGTAGGAACTTACAGTCCTTTTGGAGCAGGAAGTAGACTGTGCCCTGGGAGAGACTTGGCCAAGCTTGAAGTTTCTGTTTTTCTTCATTATTATCTCCTAAACTACAAGTGAGTTCATACTCCATATCCATATACACACACATATATATACTTTTGTTATGAAACTAGTTTACATGGCATTGTTTCATTTAACTATCTTAATAAATACTGTTAATTTTTATACATGAAACTAGTATCCTTTTTAAAAGTTATAGGTAAAAACTAACACCACCGCAGATAAATATATACATTGTCCTTCCCACAAGCAAAAATCAAGGTTTGAGAAGAAAATCTGCAAAAATATTAATTGAAAGTCTAAAACAATCAGAATTTCACATTCAAATTGATGTCTTTATTATTTAAATGAAAATTTTAACATTAAAGATTTTGTTTATATTTATGCAGGTTTGAAAGACTTAATCCAAAATGCAGAATGAATCACTTACCTGTTAAAACACCAGCAGACAACTGCCTTGGAAGAGTCAAGAAGATCTCACCATCAGCAGCATAAGTGATTTACACCAAATAAATAAATAAATAATAGATTAGTAGTGTGTTTGTAGTAGTTATTAATAATGCTTCTATATGCAATATTTGAAATTAAGCTCCTATATGTATCCGTTTCATGTAATTCTGTACTACTGTAAGCTCCTATATAAATTATTGCCAGTAGTGCAAAGGCATCTCTGATTGCCATGGCTGGATTTCTTTTGTATTCAAGAGGTGATGCATAAAATGTTAACCTTTGGGTCAGAAATTTGCAGTACTCTATCATACTTATCTAGTTTCTTTTATGGGTAAAGAGGTAACTAAATTATTTATATCCTTTAACAAAATATACATATAGCCAACAACAAATAAGAGGGAAACCCCTCAGACAACTGATTAGAGGCCTACAGCCAAATCCCAACCAGAACTCAAACCAAAAAATTACAAATGACAGCTGGAAAAAAAAACCATTTCTAAAATCCAAAAATAAGACAGCACAACCAATCAGGCTATTGAACATGGCTGCAGTACTAATGGTTCTTGAGATCAATATGAGTTACTAACACTTTGTTCTTTCAAAAGAATGTTGAAAATTTTAAATAAATAAAATTAATTTTGTGGTTCTATGCACTATATTTTTAAAAATCGGGTATATGCTTACAAAAGTATTATTAAATTTAATCTTTAATCATGTATGATTGCTAAATTGCACTTTAATTATTGGAGTATTCTTGAATTCTACATGTTGATTAGTGTATCTAAATCCAACAACTAATACCAGAGTCATGGTTAGGGTTAAGATTTTTCTTGTAGAAATCAAAAAGTAAAGATTTATTGTCGATGAACTACAATATTTTAGTCAGTTTGTTACTGTTAATGGATTGAATTAAATACTACATATTGATATAAATATGGAAATCAGGCTAATCTGGGTTTTGTGAGTTACGCGGTGCAGAAACGGTTCAGTTAATTAGAGTGAGATGCTAATCGTTAGACCTAGAGGGGATGAATAGGTCTTATTTTTCAATTTTTATGATTAATTAATTACCCACAATAATTATCAATTAAGCATCCAAACCAATCACAAAATAAATAAAAACAAGTAAGGATAGTTAGAGATGACATAAGAAATTTTACATGAAAACCATGGGGGTGAGACAGAAACTTACAGAGAAACCAATTTACTATCTTGAAGCAAAGTACAATAGACTCTGTCCTAAACTCACACCCACTACACTCTGACAAGAACTTTGTTGTGGAACGTCTAGGGCTTGCTTTGCGACTCCCTCGTCCAATTGCTATAGTGTCATGCCCCAAAATCCAGATCACCGAAACAACCCAGGTTCAAGCCCGAATTTTGAGTAGTGAGATGTCATGATCGCACGATCGTCACTCCACAATCCAAACAATGATGACAAATACCATCAATCACTCTTTGATATCATCATCAATACCAAGCTGTGTAAGAACTGTGACCAGTTTTGACTAATTTTCTTTTTATTTCATTTAATGTCATATAAATGATTTAAATGATTATATGTATGTTCTAAATGTGAAATATATGTTTAGGGACTTGTATAAGTGCCCGGAGAAGTTTTGGGAACATTTGATGAAAATTGGGTTTTTTGGGTCGAATGGGCTCAGGACGCCGGTTCCGTGAGGCTAGAAAATTCAAAAGTGTTAGAATAATGCCAAATTTGGAGAGTAACTTAAATAAAATATATGATGAACTATGAAATCAATTTCAGGACCGTAGGAGTTATCGAAAGTGAAAACGGAGCCTGGGAAGATTTGGTAAGTGACTAGTGACATTGTTATAAATATGAGATGCTAGGTCTATAAATAGAAAGGAGGAGAATAATGAATTCATTTTCTCATGGTATGATATTGTTCGCTTTGGGCCTCAGCCCACACGGTTTTGCTCTTGGGTTTTACCCCAAAAGGCCTCATACCATTTGAAGAGAACATACTACATATAAGCACATCCCCTTTTTCACACCCAGACGATATGGGATTGAGCACCCTGTACCCTGTCAGTGTGTTAGCTTAGCCCAGTGTCTGTCTTCCACTACAAGAAAAGAGGGTATTTACGATGAAACATTCATGACATGCTCGTGTTTTACGCCGTGAAAGATTAGTTTTCATAGCGCAGATAGGCAACCCCTCGTCATTGTTGCATAGGCATTGAGCTTTCACGGCACTCTTACTAGAAGCCTGTAGAAACTATACAGTAACGGGATGCTACGCCACTTGTTAATAATAGAACCTATAACAATGAGACTTTCACAGCACTCTTACTAAAAGCCTGTAGTAACTGTACCATTAACGGTATACTAAATGCCTCGTTAATAATAGAATCTGTAATGACTAGACTTCTCTTCCGTCAATAAGTAAAAATAATAAAAATAATAATTACTCTAAAAGAATAAAAAATTCCCGCCCCTATTTTCACCAATCCCGCAAAACCTATTAGGCAAAAATCTTTTCTAAATCCCTAAGCCCTAATGTGCTCTCTCTCACTCATGCGAACTCTCTTACTCTAATCCCATCCCTCATCTATGCATTCTCTCTTTGTCATGTAAAGCCCTAAGCTCTAATCTCTCTCTCACTTCGTTCAACCAACAAGGAAGACAAGAAGAAAGGCATCAGATCGAGATGAAAGATATGAAGTCCTAATTGCTCAGAGTTCTATCTCTCTCTTCGATCAAAACCACTGATTCTCAATCTCACAACATATCACTTCTATTTACTGTAAATTTTGCAGCATCGGCTCAGGTATTACATATTTTCTTTAAATCCTCCATCTTTCTCTATGTATATATATTTGTCATTGTGCGTGTATTATCTCTCTGTGTTTATTTTATGTTACTAATAGTCATAAAATGGAGATGTTGAGAGATAGAGGCTATGTAGTTCTTGATTCTGAAATCAATAACTCTTTTAAAGAGTTTTGATCCATTTACACCACAAACCCGATGTCGAGTGCCTTCAAATCTATGCTTCTCTCCAATCTGACCCATTAAACAAGGTCAGAGTTTTTTTCATTTCTTTTTCTCTTTTTTTTTTTGTGGGTAAAACAGCTCTCTGTTTGGTTGCCGAGAAATGGAAGGAAACTAAAATGGAAAAAGGTTTAAATTATGCTTCTTGCTGTTTTTTGTTTTCACGAATGATGCACTTACATAGGTGAAAGAGTTGTATTAGCCCTCTTTAGTGGAAACATTCCCTTAGGGTTTTTTTCTTAGAAACCAAACATAGATTATTTTTTATTGAGCTTCTAATTTTGTGGTGATTTGGGGAATGTTGGGTTCAGTTTTCTAAAAAAAATTCTGGAAAGTATTCAGTTTTATAGAACCACCAAAAAACAATTCTTTAAATTAAGGCCCTCTTTTTTAATTGAATTTCTAAAGAATTAATTTCAGCAAACTTTCAACAAAAAATATTTTTCAGGTGAGTAAATAATATTTTTGAATTACTACCATGCTTACGAAAAGTGTTCTGTGTATAGCCATATGTTGTTGCCTCTGTTAATTTAATGAAAATGATACTACAATTCCATAAGCTAGTTCAATCTCTCTTAAATTGATGTGCACTTTAATTTTTATGGTGCCTGGTATCAATTTCATTATTTCTTACTCTATTTTATATCAATTTTTCTTGCTTGTATAGGGTTTTGTAAGATAAAGAAGTGGGTGTGCGAACAATTGTTGTCTTAAATGTTTTCATGTTTGTTGGTCCTGCCACCTGCTTGTAAAAATGCCCACCTAGATACATTACACATTAATATTATGCTTTCCAAACTCTCTCTCTCTTTCTCTCCTTGTTTTTGTGAACAAATATTCATATGATTGGTCTTTTTATTTTTTTATAATCAAATATCGGCTATTTTCTGGCATGTAAAAATAATTCAGTGAAAATATTGTTTGCTTATCTATTGAATTTGAATGGTCCCATTCATTTTTTACATAGCATTTGGATGTATAGTAATATTAGTCTAATGGGTTCGTTTGGTTTAATGAAAAGTATCTCAATAAATATGTTTTAGAATCTTCAATTATGTCAATTTAAAGAAAGTTTGAAATCAACAATATAGGATGAATTATGATCACCTTAATCGTTGACAATATGATATGTTATTCAATGGCATGTATGTTCTGTTATTCCCATCTTAAGTGAGGCTACAATATTAGAAATTTTTAGGATATAAATAGAAAGGTTGATATTAAGGGATTAAATTATCAAACCATTACTTTTTTTGTAATTTTTTTCCATCTTATATGCGCAGGAAACAAAGAAATGCTTTTTAGTTGGTTGATCTTTCATTAGCTTTAGTCTGAAACTTGTGTGAGACATGTATTTGATTGTTACTGGTACCTTTTTTTCTTTAAATATATTCTCTCAATTTTTTTCCTTTTTTTGGGGTAATTTTGTTTTGCTTCTTTTTTGTGCTTTTATAATAGAGATATACAAGAATTTGTTATTAGAGTTTAGTTTAACGTGGGTGCCTTTTGTTGAAATTTAGAAAAGAAATTGTGTTACTGATCACTTTTTATTACTATATCCAACTCTTCTGCAATTGCATCAAGTTTAATACAATAGTTTCTTGTAAGAAAAACTACATGGTTGATCTCGAAGTTCAGATTCCTACTCCTTTTGAAAGCATAGATTTCAACCATCAAGGATTACATTGTGTATTTGTAGTATCATCAATCCTTTTTCTTTTTTGTTTGAGAATGGAGTAAAAGAGGCTAATTAGAAGAACATAATATTTAGTTCAGGAAATTTTTAAAAAATTATATTTAGTTGAGGAACATAATTTTTTTTAGCCACTTAATCTTTTTTTTTTTTTTAATAAGATTGCCATGAATTAATATTTAGTTAAGGAAACTTGAATAAAATCACAATGATTCTCTAGCATGTTTCTTTATTAGAAAAAATAGTTTCGGGTTTAGACCTTTAGGTTAGGTAGAGAAAATCTCACTCAAGAAGCCAAAAGGGTGTGGAGTAAAGCTGCTTCTCTAACTTATCCCTTCACTTCCATCTTTACTGTTTACTATTTACTTTCAAATTTTACTAGATGATAACCTGCCTATGCTTACCATCTTAAGTATGATTGTAATTTATTGTTAGTGTTCTAACATACTCATGTGACAACTACTTATTTTTATCCATGGTCTTGGACCAAGCACCCAAGCTTTATATCCCATATCTAGTAAACCTTTCCTACCCATCTATACTATATGGTTTTATTTTTCCTTTTATATTTCTATTTATAAGAGATTTATAATTTAAAAAAGCAACATTTTAATTAAAGTATAACATCACTAAGTTCTTTAGAATGATTTTCCACGTTGCTTTGGAACACAACTCAAGGCTTATATTAATTAAAAGGTTAAATTAGAAAAGAAAATTCATAAAGAAAAAAACAAAGAACAAAAGTAATATTTTAATTTTGTTTTTTGTTGTTGTTCATCTTGTTGCCTATTGATTGCCCTTTCAATTAAATAAAATAACCTTATATTTGTTTCTTCATGGATGGATGTATATCCAATAGGGAACAAGTTAAGAACTTTACTAGTCTCATGAATGGACCTGAGGACACTACTTCTTCTAACATCTTTTGTGAAAAGGTATGATTTTTATCAGTTCAATTGAAAGTTTTTGTGAAGCTATATGATTCTTTTGGAGTAGTTTAACTAATATTTTCATTATCTGGAGAACAAAGTCATATCTATATCAAAAAATTTCTCAATATCACTACATGTTTTCAACATTTTGCATTCTTTCAAGTTATTCATATAAACATGGGGTTGAAATGAAGAAAACAGAACTTATATAAACATGAAATGATGATTTTATGAATTGACCTACAATGGATCATAATCAATAATATGCTTATGAGGTCTACCGGTGAATGTATCTTCTAGATAGAATTTACTAGTTTGTTCGGCTAGGTTTTCCTTCTTTTAATTAGGAACTATTTGAGCTTTCACAATTATAGTTAAAAATTCTATTCTTTTGAAATTTAGTTTTGTGTTGAAATGTTGGTCTTTCAAATCATGAGAAACTATTTACTGTGTCAGTGTTATGTCCAGAAATTGAAAGAGAAGTTTAATCTGGCCACCTTAATTATTCTGTCAATTTATCCTTTTTCATTATTAGTTTCTTCAAAATTCCTCTACTAATATTAACATTTGTTTGATACAACATTTTATGTCTTATTATTTAATGGTATGGTTCCAAATACCTAATAAAGTATATACAAATTTGGATGACGCTACCAAAACCATGAGATTCACAGTTAAATAGCTAATGATATGGCTGCTTGGAATATCACCTCATTTGGATTGTCACAAAGATAGTGAAGTACCATAAGTTGTCTCTGTTCATTCAAACAAAATCAATCATCTATACATGCACATATGTATACATTTATATGCATGTAAACATAGATAATTATTAATAGGAATTATATATTATTCAAGAAGAAGATAGTCAAGTGCTTTCAATTAGTTTATTATTATGATTTCTTTAATGTTGAATTTAATATTGTGAACACATCGTCAATAGTAGGGCATAGACATTTGACTAACCAACAAATTCACTTATTTGGGAATAGCTTGATTTGACCGGGTCCCCTTGTTTCCGCAAGGAACCGGGTTTAATACATGTTAAAGGACAATTCATTGATTTGCCTATCACAAATGAATTATAGGTCACTCATCAAATGCATTTAATATATTTGAATAGACAAACACACTTTATTTCTTCAGTTTCTCTCTAAATCACATTTGGTTGATACATGTGCTCTGAAATGTTGGCATGTAATTTATGATATAATTTTGAATGAGTTACTCACATTTAAAAGAGATCAGAGAGCGATTTTTAAAGTAAGTTTCTGGAAAAACAAATGAGCTAGTTAGGACACCAACTAATCACTTACGGCATAAACTAAGAGTGATATCCATAATGTTGTGGGACTTTTATTATATGTATATTTGTTGTTCACAATATGCTATTATTTATATCAAATTATATATTATAAATTTTTTATTTTAATTTGCATTTGGTTTATTTCTTGAACTTTTTGAAGAGAAAAAAAAATAGTGGCATTCTTGTTGAGGTCTCAAAATAATCACTATGTAGTATGTGCAAATTATATTAGATGTTAATGTCTATTTGAGTCTAATCATGCCACTACTGAGTGGAACCATCATTGACGAGGACTCTTTTATTATCTTACTAATTCATATTCTTAAAGAGATCTTTAATCATGGTTAACTAATTTAAACAATAAACATGTGATCGAGTCTTGTGTGTTTTATTTCCTTGCATATCCATTTGTTAATTGATTTTTGTTCCATTCTTATCATCCACAATCCCAGACCACCATCTTTTCTAGGCTTACATAATGTGAACCAAGCCACCTTAGTTGTAGTAATTGCCAAGTCAGGAACACTCTATAAAAAATTTCTCAAAACTTGATTTATTTTCTCCGCTTGTCTACTGAACCCATTTGGATATATTTTGTCAATTCATTTAGGTCATCCAGTTAAATTGTCCAGGTTAATGAAGCAATGAATTTCAAGTAGAATAAAGACATAAAATTTTGATTAATTACTTATATTAAATGTTTAAACAACTTTTGGGTAGAATGTATTCTACCTACAACAAGAATGATAACCACTGAGAAGGGCGCTTGTTAGAATCCAATTAATTACAAGTTTGGCTTACCTTGATAAACTATTAAAGATTTTATTTAATTCATTTTATTTGTTGTTTGTTTCCACTAATTCTCTTGTTGCTCACTATTGTCAGTAAAATGATTTTAATTAGTGATGACTGCTCGATAAGTGAAAATGGAAATATAATTCTTCTGAATTAATCTGAATTGAATGATGTGCTTCTATATAAACTTGGTAATGAGGAGTAATGCAAGTGGCAGTGTTGAGGAAGTTTTCTTATTATATTCTTTTGCATATATACTTTACATTCTATCAATTATATTCATTTAGAAAGATCAATAAGAGGCTTTGTCTATTATATAATGTGATTTTGTTCTTTGTCCACTCTAATCCAATTTCTTCTCACCAAAGCCCTAATCCACATTATTTATCGACCTTTGCAAGCGATTTTGGGTTCATTTAGAGTCAATTTCAAGTTGAAGCAAGCTTCATCAACTGATTTGGATCATTTAGAGTCGATTTCGAGTTCTAGCAAGCTTCATCAACTGTTTTGGATCGCGACTAGAAGGTAAATTTTTTTCTTTTATATATTTTGGGGATTTTTCAAAACTATTTTTTCGGTTCTTGTTTTTTTTGTTGCAGATTTTTGTTCAATTTTTTATATTGATTCTTGATTGGCCCATGACTGTACATGCTTGCTTGTGATTTGCTACCCAGATTTTCAAAATTCATGTATGTTTATGGGTATATATATATATATATATAGGCGCATGATTAGCTTGCGGTTTGTGCATTTTGGGTTCGTTTTTGCTATCGATTTTGGTTAGGTTGATGTGTATCAGTGTTTATTTGTCATTTGTCATTGAATGTGCATATTAGTGGGGGTATATATATATATATCTGTAATTTTGCTAAGTGAAACTCCAACTTTATCGCGACCAATTGAGTTATTCAAACAGGTACTTCTGAATGTTAGTTTAGAATCTATTGGTTGGCTATGCATGCCTCAATATATGTGCAGATTATGATATACTCATGTATACTAAACTGTGTTTGCTTGCCAACAGGAAGCTTTGTATCTTGGTGTATATAAGAATGTTCATAAATATGATAACTGATATTGCAAAGGTGTAAGTTTGAATTACCATTCCAGTAAAAGCCTATTTTAATATTTAATATTGTGGTTATTACACTAGATAGTGAATGATTTTGTTACTTATAGTGATATATTACAGGGCATATTTGGAATGTATCAAGGTGCAAGCAATCACGAAGAGCTTCATAACTTGATGAATACAACATTGATGATCCGCAAACTAAAGAAGACGTTCTATCTAAGCTACCTATGAAGCGTAGGCAAGAGCTATATCTTTCTAGGCTGCTTTATGTTGCTGTTACTATAGCTTTTCTTTGCTTTATCAAGGATCAGTTCCACCAATCATGTCTACTGCATTGTAACAAATGTAGATATTTGCATGTGTGTATTGCTCTAAAAGCAATTAACAGCAACATTGCTGGGTGTTTTTTAGATGCAAAAGGTTATTTTTAAGGTTTAATGAGTGGCTTGGTGTAGCTGGATTGTCATTTTCAAAATAATTTGGGAAAACTCTAAGGGGGGCTTGGACCTAATGTTTGTTGTAATTCGTTTCAAATTTTGAACATTGATAGAAATGTGGTAAAGATAAAAGCTATGTTATTTGTCTTTGAGCTCTATTTTATAATTCTTTTACTTATTCATAGGTTTTCTTAGAATTCACATAAAAGGACATGAGACAGATCAATGCTTTGTTTCGTGAGGTGATTTGAGTTTCTGTGTTATTTTCTCATTCGAGTGTCTTTGGTGAAGTTTGTTATGGTTTCTAGGAAAGCTGAGATTAAATGATCATGAATTGCTAAGAGTTGCATCTATAACAGTTTTGGCAAGCATCTTCAGTGATTGGTCACATTCTAAGCCTTATTATCTTGCATATGTATGAACTAGTATTCATATTGTAGCATTAGTTCTGCAGAATTTGCACTGATCACATGACGCCCAATATTTATGTACATATTGTGATATATATTCTTTTTTCTGGGGCTACCAATGATGACTATCAAGTTAGACTCCTTGCAGCCTGATAGTTAGTTAGATTCATTCCATTCCAACTCAGCTTACAGACTATTTACAATGAGTCCCTAAGAAGCGTGGATACAAACATGGGATACGGACATCACACTGAAATGACGTGGCAATTTTTTAAAAAGTAGGACACTGACACAGTAGGTCGCAATAATAAAATACATATTTTTTAACTAAAATTTTTATTATATACAATAAATAATTTTACAATTGTACTATGAAATTTGTAATTTAGTATTCATATAACTTTAATCACATGTCAGAATGTCGCACAGACAAAACCATAACATAAGACGATATATATATCTGTATGTGTTTCTTATATATATATATATATATATATATATATATATTTCTACATACATACAGAAAGAAATATATGAATACAAATTGATGACCTCTCCTATTCCTATATCCAGTCTTTAAATAAAAATTCTTTTTCTTTTTTATTTTCTAAATGTGATCAAACTTGTATAAATTTTATGTGAACCTTTAGTATGATATTTCTAACAATTGTACTTTGTTTCCATGTTAAAAGAAAGCCCTTTTCAACTTTCAAGCTTCATTGATCACATTCTTAGTATATGTTCAAGAATTGCCAACCATGTCTCCAAAATTAAGAATTTTATTTTAAATTATGGACACATCCAAGAAATGCCACATGTTCCAGAACTGTCAACCATGCTATTTAGTAATGTCTTATTTGTGGTTGGAGGTGGTGAAAGCAAAATTAAGGCCAGCCAATCAAAGGAGGAAGCTGAAGCACTAAAGTTTTTTGAAAAAAACCTTATTAATAAGGTATACATATAAATTCCACACACAAGTTTTAAATATCTGTTGTAGTAGTTTTTCATTTTAATGTGCTTTGATGGAGAAGTATTTTACTTTTGCAGTTTTATATTCACTATATTCTTTGGATTTGTGCTTCTCTTAATATTTTTGCCACTTTAGTGGCAATCTTTAATGTTCATTCTATTCTCCACTAACTACCTGATTGCAGATAGTGGATGTAATACCCCGCTCCAACACATGGTATGATATTGTCCGCTTTGGGCCTAAGCCCGCACGATTTTTACTCTTGGGTTTTACCCCAAAAGGCCTCATACCATTTGAAGAGAATATACTACATATATATAAGCACATCTCCTTTTCCACACCCAGACGATGTGGGATTGAGCACCCTGTATATATATATAAGCACATCTCCTTTTCCACACCCAGGCGATATGGGATTGAGCATCCTGTACCCTGTCAGTGTAAATGGCGCGTGGATGGAAATGTTAAAATTTCTCTCAATTTGGCAGCCATGATCGCTTAGGCTATAGCTACAGGAGTGGCGACTGCTCTTTAGAATCAACAACCACCACAGCAGCCACTGCAAATGGCGCGTGTTCCATTACCAGTGGAACAACTTAACAGTTGGGAAGGATTCAAAACTCTTTTACATAAGGGAATTCCTGGACTTACAGAAGAAGGACAGGACAATCGCGGGGTCGGAGTTGGAGTTTAGCAATTTATCTTTGTTGCACCTGAGGAGGTGAACACTGAAGAGAAGAAGGTGAGCTATTTTGTGAAGGGATTGATTTAGACTACTCGACAGGTCATTGTGGGTAATCTAGCTTATTCCATTTACACTCAGGTGGTTGATGTTGCATTGCAGCACTGTCAAATAAGGAGGGATTATAAGAAAGGATAGGGGGAGAAATAAATGATTGATACTCTGCTAGCCAGATAGTGGAAAAGAAAAAAAATGGAAATAGTAGGGCAATCTGTTCAATAGATGAACTATGGGAGGGTTTACAACATCATGCCAGGTCATGTGCAGGCTCCACCGCAATGAGGCGGAGTCCACTTGGATGAGGGAGGATGAAATAAAGTCAAAATATCCAGATCTTTTATTTTAGGTATGAGGCGAATTTCGAGGATGGAATTCCTTTTCTAGGGGGGAAGAATGTAATACCCCGTAATTTGAGGATATCTAAATTGGATTTTTATTTATTTGATGGAGTTTTTAATTATTTAAATGCTTTAATTAATTTTGTCAATGCCTGTTTTTATATGTTTAATGTGGATGTTTGAATTATTGCTAAGTGTTGATTGAGTTTAATTGTGTGTTAACTATTTGTTTTAAATATAGTTTTTTTTCTGTTAAATAAAAATATGTTGATTTGGGCTGCATTTTCTTTATTTTTGTTTTATTATTATTATTATTATTATTATTATTATTATTATTATTATTAGGTTGGGTTAGGCTGCTGGGCTGGGCTATATATATGTGTATATATATATATATATATATATATATATATATATATATAGTTGGGCTAAATATTTTATATTTATTAGTTTAATTATTTAGGAATATTAAATAAGAGAGAAGAAATTAGGGTTTAGTAGTTTCTACGCACAGAGGATTCCTACGCACAGATAGAGATAAAACGATAGACGCCAGGAAAAGAGAAAAAAAGTGATTTTTGCTCAACATCACAAGGCAAGTTCGAACTCTTCTCTTCCTCTTTGAATCTGTATACATATATATTTTTTTGTATATACATGTTGCTGGAATATATGTATAATATATATATATATATATATATATATATATATATTAATTGTATAGATGTGTTGCTAGAAATTTGTATGCAATTAATTATGAAACTAAATGATTTTGCATGCTAAGAATAATTTTATGAAATTAAACATGAAGATTTTGGAGTTTTGATACTGTTTTAGGGTATTTTTGCATATGTTTATACATGTATATGATTGTATAGGCGGGTATACATATATATATATATTAACATGAAATTGGGTTTACTGTATTCATTATTTTTGAACGTTTTTGTTCCGATTAAAAGGTAGATCTTACTTCCTAGAACAATCCTTGAAAGTTTGGTTGTGAATCGTTGGGTAGATTGACAGAAAATTGAGTTTAAAATTTTAGATTTTCGAAACTTGAAATTTGGCATTTTTGATTTAGGCCGCGAAAGGGGCTGATTTTGGTACCAATGCGTAGCTTAAATCGATATGAGTTCAATGATATATTCATATGCGCGATTTGGTGCCCAAAAGTGATTGGAAAGTGATCGGGAAGTTCGGCCACCATTGTTGAATCGTGGGAGCTTCAGGTAAGGGAAGAAGAAAAGAAAAAAAAAAAAGAAAAAGAAGAAGAAAGGAGGGTAGCGCGCCGCGATCGCGTGGGAGAGCATGCCGCCAGCTCCGGCGATGGCTGGAAAAATAATGTTTTAGGCCCCACTCGCGGGGGCCCACCTCTGGGTCTGATATGGGCCCATTCCGAATTATTTTGGTATTTGTTTTGAATTTTTGAAATTTTTAGAAAAACTTGAAAATTCAGAAAATCATTTTTTAAAAAAACTTTTAAAATTCTAAAAATTTTCAAAATTTTATGTCAACTTCCTGGGAGTTAAGGAGCTTGGGGTTTAAATTTCATTCTGAAATGATTTACCATTGTCTTTAAATTAATTTTTAAAGTGTCTAAAAACTGGGTTTTTCAGCTTCTTTAATTTTAGAAACAATTTAGAAATTTCCAAAAATTCCTAAATTTTTACTCTAACTTTCTGGAGGCTAAATAAACTTGGGTTTAAATTTTCAACTCAAAATAATCTTTCCTTGTTGTTCAATTGATTTTTAAAGTGTCCAAAAGTTGGGTTTTTCACTTTCTGTAATTTTAGAAAATACTTTTATAATTTCAAAAATTCTCAAATTTTTACTATAACTTTCTGGAGTTTAAATAAACTTGGTTTTAAATTTTCATCTCGAAATGAGCTTCCCTTGGTGTTTAATTAATTTTTTTAAGTGTCTAAAAGTTGGGTTTTCACCTTCTTTTATTTGTTGAAAATATTTTTAAAATTGTAGAAAATTCCAGGATGATTTAATAGGGTTATTAGAAGTAGAATAGGCCCAGAAACCTAGATAAGAGTTTGGTTTAGATTCTCTCATAGATTTGAGTGCATTGGGGGTTGGATTGGGTGTTTGCTTCTAAAGTGGTTAAATTGTGTTATTTGATTTACTTGAATGTATTTTCCTTTAAGAATATAAATACTCATTAAATAGTTGATTATAACTTACTTGTGAACGATTTGTTATGGTGATAATTTCATGTCGGATAATTTGAATTTCTTTGTTTGTGCAAATTAAAATCATAATGCACATTGTTTATTTTATGTTTCATATTGGGAATGCATCTATACATTTTATTTAGCATGTAAGGATTGCCCGGCGTGTCAGGATCCCCTATACCTAACAAGGCATCTATGCATTATATTTGCCAAGGCATGTCGGGATTGCCAAGGCATGTCGGGATCGCCAAACACCTAATATGATATCTTTATATTTTATTTGGATCGTGTCAGGATTGCCTAATATCTAGTAAGAACGTTTCTCGTTATATATTCGAGCATGTTACAATTGTTTCTTGTGTAAACTTAAAACTAGTTTGCACTTGCATTAAGATAATTGACGTGTTAGTGTAGGGTGTGGGGCAGCTCTATTCTTGGGTCACAGGGTTAATTGGAAAAATATATTTATGAGCTGGTGGATTTATCTTTAATTGTATATAAACAAAAATTTGTTGTCTTGGGAAAGGATTATTGGTGGAGGCAGGATAGGTTTGCCTAATACCTTGAAAGGCATTTGTAGAATATATAGAAGAAGTCATGTTAGGATTGTCAATGGTTTTAACTTAGAAATTTGTTTTATCTGTATTGTAATAATGGATGGGTTAGTTCAGAACATAGTTCTAGTTACTTCTAAGATAGGAGATTTAATGACTAAACGGTATAATTCTATCTATATGCCTTTACTGTCCTCATATAGAGGGTATGTTTACCGGTTCTCTGATTGGGTTGTAGTAGAGAGAATTTGCTCGTGGGTTTAACCCACTTTGTTGATATTTCAGGTTCCAGATAGTTTCTACCTGGAGATTTGCGCGTGGAGTTCGTAGAGCGTGACAATCATCCATTCCTTACCATACTTTAGTGTAGGGACTTAAATATGTTCATAAAGTTTTACTTTTTTGTTTTTTATTGGTTAAGGGGTCCGTGGGTTACCGGACTTCCAAGTTGTATCAATCAGAATAATATAATGTTATTTAATATGATTATTTATTTCAGTTAGACTTTCTTTTCAGCATTTATAATTCTTTTTCTTTTGTCATTGTATTCTATGCTTGTTTGCTATCAGTTGTTAGTATCCCTCAAGTTTTGTGTATGAGACTAGCCACCTCATGCGCAAAATTTTTTTTGTTGGGGTTTTTCAGTGGATTTGTGCTTTATTCAGTAGGTTCTCACTTAAATTTCATCTAAAACAGGCAAATGTATCAAAGAATTGATTTATATTAAATGCAGGGGATAGAAAAATGAACCTCTCTTTGGCTCCAGAATCTCTTTGAATCAATTGTAAATTGCTTGAGAGGGCTTAACCAATCGTAGAATCAGATTCCCACTATGTTGGAATTTTGCACAAACCTTCAAGAGGAAGGGAGTCTTTCCAAGGCACAAATGCAAATGTTTTCTTAGAGGCCTCATTTCCTTCATATTATTATAGCATAAACTATAATAATAGAAAAACGTGAATGAAACAGAACCCTAATCTAAGGTATTGTAAGAATGGAAGTGACACTGTAACAGTTCCCTTTCGGTTGGATCTTTTTATTATTGTGGTAATAACACCTTCATGATCTCAGAATAATCTGTTTCAACCTATGAACATGGACTTTCTCCCCTTCATAAACCTTTCCATTCATTTCTATCCAAATGCTCTATATCAAATAAAGAGAGCTGGATCTCACACCTTAATTTTCTGCATCAGAGATCTTCCTCTACAATTTCTGAAGAAGTCCCTGATGTCTCAAGCATAACCCAAGCACATCTAAACAAGGAAAATAGGACACTCTAACTCCCTGACCACACATTAATTAGTTATGAACACTGCATCAATACTCGTCTCCTGCTAACATTTTGGATCATTGAAACAACTCCTCCCAGCACCCTTTGAAGCCTCAAGGACAGTACCTTTGCCAGTAACTTGTAATCACTACTCACCATGCAGTCAAAAGTCCTTATCATCCAACCCCCAACCCCCTTTTCTTAGCAACAAATGCAATAAAAGAAGCATTCAAGTACCTCTCAAAAATCTCCTACTTAAATAAAGAATAGAACACTACCATGGTATCTTCCCTCACCACATCCTAATACTGCTAAAAGAATGCTATAATGATTCAATCTGATAAGGTTGCCTTGTTCCCATGACATGACATCGGGGCCCTCCACCACTCCTCCAAAGAAAGCCTCTTGAACCAACCTCTATTAGCTTCACTAATGGAATACTTATAAGACTCACCAATCTCTATCAGACTTGAGAAAATGAATTATAAATACTTATAAAAAAATAAACAAAATTTATTTTGCAATAGAAAATGCAAGGCTGAAAAGGAGGCTCTGGTGTGGTTTTGATATGCAAAAGCTAAAGGTATAGAAATAATTGCAATATATGAAGCAGTCGAGTAAAAATTACCACTCAATGATAAATTCTATATATGAAATGTTATTTTTTTGAAGTAAAACAAGTATCTATTATTTCATGGATCTTGACAATCCAAACTTTCTGAGCTATTGTTAATTGGGCCTATTTGTAACTTGAACAGAAACAATTTATGTCTTTCTCTACGAGGAAATGATGGATTTGTTGCGGGCAGCCATCATAGGAGCATCTGGAACTCCATACCATGATGGATTCTTCTTTTTTGACATTTTTCTACCTCCAGATTATCCACTTGAATGACCTGTAAGTTATTTAGTTTTGTACTCTGGTTCGTATTCATTGACATAATCTTTTCTAGGCTTGCACAATGCAAACCAAGCCACCTTAGATGTAATCAGGAACACTCCAAGTCAGGCCACTTTTGCATATATACTCCGCATTCTATTAGTTATATTCATTTAGGAAGATCATTAGGAAGCTTTGTCTATTATATAATTTGCTTCTATTCTGAAACAAAAACAAAGAGAGACTTATTGTAATCTGTTGTTCTTTCCATCTCTGTTTTGTTCTCTATTTGAACCAAAAAGTAATCTTTCAACTAAATTACTTAGACAATTAGGCAACTAAATTGAACTTTTCTCTCTCTGTTCTTTTTTTCTATTTGTTTAGGCTTTACTTTTAAGTGTTTTCCCACATCGATCCTACATGATCTTGCCAACCTTACTTTAAATGGCTAGATAGAAATTGCTTGATACCATGTTTAGAATGGTGAAACTTATCATGCTACTAACACCACTTTTTTGCTTGATAGCTTTGGTTAATATCATTACCTTTCATTACAGCAATGATCTCTGACATTTAAAACTAGGCATGAATTAGTCTTGTCAAAGATGTGGATTGCTTGACTTTCCTGTTTGTGCCTAAAGATGTATTCTCTTGATTTCTTCAAGGTTAATAAAAATTAGTAGGCAGATAATTCACTTTATACTCATTGTTTTAGAAGAAGTTGGTATTTTAGGTAAAGTAGAAATTTTTTTTTCATGGTATAAGTCCTTTGTTCTTTTAAGCATTTAGTGAGGATGAGGTTTAGAACTTACAATAGCTTAGATGTTGGAAGATATATGATACCTGTGGAATGATGTACAGGTTTCGCAATGTTTATTACTTCAGTAAAGCTAGTAAAATTCATATTCCAGTTAGATTAATAATAGTGTGTGTTTTGACACTACTTCAATACAAATGTGAGAAAAATTACATCCCTTGAACACCTTGTGAAGTGTAATATTGGATCACCTGCTCTACCATAAGGATCCTTATAATCTATTTTCTTAAGGAGATACAAACCAAGGAGTTTAAGTGATTGAATAGGCACAAATCTACTCGCAAAGATTTTTTTATTTATTTCTAGGACACTAAATATTGTACATATATAATGACAGCCATAAACATCATTTCCATGGGCTTGCACAAAGTATCCAAGCTTGTAATCCTATATCTAGTAATGCTTTATTGCCCATCTAAACTCAGATAATGTGAAAAAGGCCATACTAAATCTTTACAATTTTAAGTCCTTTGGGACTACTAAACCTAATCTTTGGCATTATTAGCACTACCATCCCACTTAAACCAGGATTCATAATCAATAACAGATTTGATTAACAAACTAAACATCTCATTATAATGATTCAAATGGTCATTCTAATGTGTTTTAGTTGTTATTGAAAGATGATGGGTACTGGTGTACTTGTTGGATAGTGTTATGTGAATTTGTTGGTGATGTGTTTGAGTTTCTTTTATGTTTGGTAAGTTGCTGCACATTATCCTAAAATAATGAACTTGATGCAATAAATAATCTAATGCCTAATGATTAATCCCACTCAAATGTGTGAATTAGCTTAATGGACTTAATCATGATGAAGTAAATGACTTTAGATGAGGTTTAGGTAGAGTAATTAAATCTCAATGTAAATTTTGAGTTTTATCTTTTGTCTTGGACATCAAAAGTTGGCCACACCATTAATAAAATCAATTAGGCCAGATGAATTCTTGATGCAATGAAAATACAGTCTGCTTATTTATGTTTTTCGGTATACTTGTATGGTGATAGGTATAACCTAGAATACCACCGAAAGCTAAGTTAGTTTGTTATTGGATTTTTTAGCAGCCTACATAGATGAAAGATACATTAGAATTTTTTTCTTCACAGATTTTAAGTTAGAGGTGTCAAAGGCAATCTTGAAATTTTTTTCCACCATGTAAGAAATGGGTCTTATGACAGTGGTAGCTTTAACCAAGGCATAGTGTGATCACATCTGGTGGGGACTCTTATAATTTGTCAAGTCATCAATTTTACCAAAAGAGTCTATCTTTTGTACTAGCACCTCATGGTTGGCTACTTGACCTCTTTTTAAATGGCATTCATGATTCACCAATTTTGAACTATGAATAGTGTGCTTGTTGGATTGTTGACTTAGTTTCTATCTACGACTTTGTTTCTTTCTACAACGTTATTTCTATCTCCACTTGAGTTGGTTCTATTTGATCATTTGTTTACTTTACTATTTTTCTTTCTTTAATTTTTTTCCCTTCAAGTTCTTAGCATTATTTGCATACTGAAATTGAGACTTGTGTGATGCAGCTAATTACTTGGATTTTGCATAACTTAATGTCTACCATGGACAATGAGGTGGAAAAACTGTCGAAAAAATTGAGTGTCAACAATGTGAAGATCGATGTATTGGAGTGAGGAGTGCTAGCTTTTTAAATTGAATGATAATTGCGCATTGATGAATTATTCAACAGGAGTAATCGAAAATTGATAGTGTTTTTGACAAATGGATTTCTTTTTTTCTTTTTTTGGCACAATGAACATTGATTAATTGTGAAAATGTATGTCTTTAATCTTTTGATATGTATAATGGTGTATTTCAATATATTAGTTTAGTTATTGAAATTATGTGAGATTCGTTAGCATTGTATTGTATTTACTTGTAATTGTTGGAAATACAGGTTATATGTTATTAACAGGGAGCAACAAATCCCGTAAATAAAAAGGTCGTCAATATTTAGATGTATTATTGAGGGTTCAGGTACGACGTAAATGAATTATTAACGAGGGATTATATACATCGTAAATAATTTTATTCTGTAGACAAAAAACCTTTTGTCGGAGAATATTTTACCTTTCTACGAGAGGCCAGATATGACGTAAATTAATTATTAACGAGGGAATTTGCATACGTAAATAAATTTATTACGTAGACAATATATATATTGACGGGGAATATTTTACTTTTTTACGAGATTTATTTTCTCTTGTAAAAAGTTCAGAGTATTTACAGGACCGTAATAGACGTGGGCTTGGTGTGTGAAATACCCTCCAAAAAAATTTCGTGCATGAGGTGGCCAGTCTCATACACAAAAATTAAGGGATACTAACAACTGATAGCAGACAAGCATAGAATACAATGACAAAAGAAAAAGAATTATAAATGCTGAAAGAAAGTCTAACTGAAATGAATAATCATGTTAAATAACATTGTATTATTCTAATTGATACAACTTGGAAGTCCGGTAATCACGGACCCTTTAACAAAAAAACATAAAAGTAAAACTTTATGAATAGATTTAAGTCCCTACACTAAAGTATGGTAAGGAATGGATGATTGTCACGCTCTATGAACTTCACGCGCAAATCTTCAGGTAGAAACTGTCTGGAACCTGAAATATCAACAAAGTGGGTTAAACCCACGAGCAAATTCTCTCTACTATAACCCAATCAGAGAACCAGAAAACATACCCTCTATATGAGGACAGTAAAGACATATAGATATAATTATACCGTTTAGTCATTAAATCTCTTATCTTAGAAGTAACTAGAACTATATTCTGAGCTAACCCATTCATTATCACAATACAAATAAAACAAATTTTTAAGTTCAAACCATAGACAATCCTAACATGTCTTCTTCCATATATTCTACAAATGCCTTACAAGGTATTAGGCAAACCTATCCTGCCTCCACCAATAATCCTTTCCAAGACAACAAATTTATGTTTATATTCAATTAAAGATAACCCACCAGCTTATAAATATATATCCCCAATTAACCCTATGACCCAAGAATAGAGCCACCCCACACCCTACACTAACACATCAGTTATCTTAATGCACGTGCAGACTAGTTTTAAGTTTACACAAGAAATAATCGTAACATGCTCGAATGTATACCGAAAAACATTCTTACTAGATATTAGGCAATCCTGACATGTTCCAAATAAAATATAAAGATACCATATTAGGTGTTTGGTGATCTCGACACGCCTTGGCAGTCCCAACATGCCAAATATAATGCATAGATACCTTATTAGGTATTAGGCGATCCCGACACGCCTTGGCAATCCCAACATGCCAAATATAATGCATAGATACCTTAGTAGGTATTAGGCAATCCCGACACGCCTTGGCAATCCCAACATGCCAAATATAATGCATAGATACCTTATTAGGTGTTAGGTGATCCCAACACACCTTGGCAATACCAACATGCCAAATATAATGCATAGATACCTTATTAGGTATGGGCGATCTTGACACGCCAGGCAATCCTTACATGCTAAAATAAAATGCATAGATGTATTCCCAATAGGAAACATAAAATAAACAAAGTGCATTATGATTTTATTTTGCACAAACTAAGTCATTCAAATTATCCGACATGAAATTATCACCATAAGACAAATCGTTCACAAGTAAGTTATAATCAAGTATTTAATGAGCATTTATATCCTTAAAGGAAAATATATTCAAGTAAATCAAATGATACAATTTAATCACTTTAGAAGCAAACACCCAATCCAACCCCCAATGCACTCAAATCTATGAGGGAGTCTAAACCAAACTCTTATCTAGGTTTCTGGGCCTATTCTACTTCTAATAACCCTATTAAATCATTCTGGATTTTCTGAAAATTTAAAATATATTTTCAACAAATAAAAGAAGGTGAATACCCAACTTTTTGACACTTTAAAAATTAATTGAATACCAAGGGAAGCTCATTTCGAGATGAAAATTTAAAACCAAGTTTATTTAACCTCCAGAAAGTTATTGTAAAACTTTGGGAATTTTTGGAATTATAAAAGTATTTTCTAAAATTATAGAAAATGAAAAACCCAACTTTTGGACACTTTAAAAATCAATTGAACAACAAGCGAAGATTATTTTGAGTTGAAAATTTAAACCCAAGTGTATTTATCCTCTAGAAAGTTACATTAAAAATTTGGGAATTTTTGAAAATTTCTAAGTATTTTCTAAAATTAAAGAAACTAAAAAATTGAGTTTTTAGACACTTTAAAAATTAATTTAAAGACAATACTAAATCTTTTCAACATAAAATTTAAACCCCAAGCTTCTTAAGCTGCCAGGAAGTTGACATAAAATTTTGAAAATTTTTAGAATTATAAAATATTTTTAAAAAATAATTTTCTGAATTTTCAAGTTTTTTCAAAAATTTTAAAAATTCAAAACAATTACCAAAATAATTCGGAATGGACCCATATCGGACCCAGAGTTGGGCCCCCACGAATGGGGCCCAAAAATACTTTTCCAGCCACCGGCGCTGGTGGCATGAACCCCCACGCACCGTCGGAACGTGTGGCCACCTTTTTTTTTTTCTTTCTTTCTTCTTCCTTCTTCTTCCTGAAGTCTCCACACAACAACAATGGTGGAGAAACTTCCCGATCACTTCCGGGCACCGAATCACGCATATGAATATACCATTGAACTCGTATCGATCTATGCTATGCATTGGTATCAAAATCATCCCCTCTCGCGATGTAATCAAAAATGCCAAATTTCAAGTTTCGAAAATTTAAAATTTCAAACTCAATTTCCCGTCAATCTACCAAACGGTTCACAACCAAACTTTTAAGGATTGTTCTAGGAAGTAAGATCTACCTTTTAATCGGAACAAAAATGTTCAAAAATGATGAATATAGTAAACCCAATTTCATGTTAATATATATATATATATATATATATATATACCCGCCTATATAGTCTTATATATATATGTGTATACATATGCAAAAATACCCTAAAATAGTACCAAAACTTCAAAATCTTCATGTTTAATTCACAGAAATATTCTTAGTATGCAAAATCATTTAGTTTCATAACTAATTGCATACAAATTTCTAGCAATATGTCTATACAATTAATATATGTTTTATACATATATTCCAGCAACATGGATATACAAAAATACATATGTATACTAATTCAAAGGGGAAGAGAAAAGTTTGAACTTGCCTTGTGATGTTGAGTAAAAATCATTTTTTTTCTCTTTTCCTGGCGTCTACCGTTTTCTCCCTATCTGTGCGTAGGAATTCTCTGTATGTAGAAACTACTGAACCCTAATTCCTTTTCTCTTATTTAATATTCTTAAATAATTAAACTAATAAATATAAAATATTTAGCCCAACTATATATATATATATAGCCCAGCCCAGCAGCCTAGCCCAACCTAATAATAATAATAATAATAAAACAAGAATAAAGAAAATGCAGCCCAAACCAACATATTTTTATTTAACAGAAAAAACTATATTTAAAACAAATATTTAACACACAATTAACACAATCAACACTTAGCAACAATTCAAACATCCAAATTAAACATATAAAAATAGGCATTGACAAAATTAATTAAAGTATTTAAATAATTAAAAACTCCATCAAATAAATAAAAACCCAATTTAAATATCCTCAAATTATGGGGTATTACAGTGTGCGCCGTAAATTACTTTTCACGACGTTTTTGGTCTCTCGTAAAATGCCTTCGTTCTTGTAGTGTTCGCACCGGCCCACTCACACCCGTCCACAAGGGTTACTACAGTCCACCCCCCTACGAGGCCTGATGTCCTCGTCGGCACACTTCCAGCTGGGTTCAGGCTTTGATACCAACTGTAATACCCCGCTCCAACACATGGTATGATATTGTCTGTTTTGGGCCTTGGCCCGCACGGTTTTGCTATTGGGTTTTACCCCAAAAAGCCTCATACCATTTGAAGAGAACATACTACATATAAGCACATCCCATTTTCCACACCTAGGTGATGTGAGATTGAGCACCCTGTACCCTGTCAGTGTGGTAGCTCAGCCCAGTGTCTGTCTTCGCACCTGCCCACTCATACCCGTCCACATGGGTTACTACACTAAAGCATGAGAATAGACACTTAGAAAATTTTGCAGAGAAACTATGTTCGAGGGCTTTCGATCAATCAAAACCCCTATTTTGATTAATCGACCATCAATCAAAAAATTGTTCGATGGAAGTGGTTTAATTCTAGTAGGATTTCGATAGTACTTTGATACAAGTTCAATCAAACGTATGCTTTGATCAATCAAAATTTCAACTTTGATAAAACAAAATGAGGCCTTCGATTAATTGAAGAGTACAATTCGATGAATCGAAAAGAGCATAAACAATGTTATTCAAAGGGACTTATGTATGCATATTTTTCAATAAGAGACTCACGTAGTAGACTCAAACTGCTTATGCATACATGTATACATTGTTGTAATGGTAATGATAAAGTTTTTGCTAGATTTTGAGATCACAACTTAGATTGGTTGATCCATGTGATATTCTAGTGAGGAATTGACGTATAAAGAATGCTTCTGCTGATTTATGAAACAATGACTTGGATTGTTGACCATATGTGACATTCCAGTGAGGAATTGATGTATAAAGGTTGCTTTCGCTGATTTATGAAACAATGACTTAGATTGTTGACCATAAGTGACATTTCAGTGAGGAATGGATGTATTAAAAATGTAAAGGCTTCCATTACATTTCAAGGCCCAGGATTTGGAGCGTTAAATCTTGGTATCGATAATGGAATCAAAGGGTGATTGATGGTATTTGTCATGGTTGTTCAGGTAGTGGAGTGACAATCGGGTGATCATGACACCTCACCACTCAGAGTCCGAGCTTGAACTAGGGGAGTTCCAGTGGTCCAGATTTTGGGGTGCGACAGTTTGGTATCAGAGCATAACTAGGCCGAATACCTAGGGACTGATCATGGCAAAGTCTATCAATTAAAATTACTACTTTGCAATATAACGAATTCTCTACAGAATAGGGCTATCGAAAAGGTGTCAAACCACAGAGACTGTGTTATGACTGTGTTGGATATGTAGGATTAATTCTAATTAAATTAAAGGAAAATAAGTTGCTAATTTTTTAATTCAAATTAACTAATAAAAGCAAGTAAGAGAAAACAAGAGAAACTGATGAGTGAAGATATATAAGATGAATCTAGGGTTATTGACTTCACCACTAACTTCAACATCAATTGTTAATTGAACAAACTATGAGGAATTATATCATGCATGATTCGTGTGTGAGTGTGACTCAAAAAGTATACCAATTAAAAATTTCCACACTTCGCAATAGAACGAATTCCTTGCAGAATAGGGCTATCGAAAGGAATAGGTATCGTACCTCAGGGATTATGGTCTGACGAGTTGGAATACGGAACTAATTCTAATTAAATTGATAAGAAAAGAATTCTGATTTTTAAACTAAACTAATTAAAAAGTAAAATAAAATAAATCAAAGTAAACAAGATAGTGAAGATAATAGGAGAGAAACCTAGGGTGTTTGACTTCACCACTAACTCCACAATCAATGGTCAATTGAATCAACTATAGGGGAATTACATCATGCATAAGTGGTGTCGGTGGCTACAAGCTCACCTTCATCCGTCAAGAAGATAACATATGATTAAGGCTAAGCCATGGACTATCTTCGATTGGCATGGGCCATCTGCCTAACTACTCTAATCTAGGGTGTAGTATGGTTCATCTTCTCTAGGCATAATCCATCAAAGCTCATAACAATATATTCAGTGATTACCATTGTGTAATAATCTCTCTCATGATCACAGAAAACAAAAGAGATTGAGTTCAATAACAACAACTAAATATCTAAGACAAGATAAGAAATCATTGAAATTGAATTTACAAGACTTTTATTGCTCAATTCTATAATAAGAATCCTCACAATTACACAATCTATGCATGTATATAAAGGTCCCCAATAATTAAAACAATCAAACCATTGATGCTTTGTTAGGGCTACATCAAAACCCTAGTGAATGAACTAGCCGCTCATGGTAGAAGAAGAAGCTTCAACTGTTGAGGAAGAAGACATCATCTTTCTGAATTACGCGTATGATTTCGTTCTCCAATGGCTCTGCAATATGTTTCTGTTCTCTTCTCAGCCCTCTCAGACTCTCCAATCTTTGTGTAAGCTCTCTCAATTCAGCCTCCAAATCCTCACTTTATTCCCCAAGAGAATACACCAAAGTCCTAATCCAATTAGGAATAAATTAGGGTTTCCCGCAGCACTAATCAGGTGGGTTTTTTCTGCTGACTTCGGCCCGACTTTTGACCCACTAGAAGTCCGTTTTACGGAATTTTCATGAAATACAAAAGTGTGCAGAATCAAATTTCGTTCAACCCTACATGAAAATAATGTCGATTTTAGGCTCGGAAATAAGACTTCTGGTCCATTTTCCAAAACGGGATTAAGACTGCATTATGCGCAGATTTGGGCTTCAGGCCCGAAACCTTCTTAAGCAGCTGTAATTCTCTTGGACCTCTTTCTTGGGCTGATTTGAGTTGAAATAAATGGTTGAGTGAATCTCCTTGATGTAGGCTTCATCTCACCATCTTGGATGTCTTTTTTAAAAGCCCAAAAACTTGGTTTTAACTGAAATAATCATTAAGGCCCTGAAAATACAGAAAATACTAAAACAAAGTAAAATCACAAAATAATCTATCACTAAGAGAATAAAATACATAAGTTAAGAGGCTAGAATGCGTAACATTCAACGCCTATCAATGCATAAGTGGTATCAGTGGCTACAAGCTCACTTTCAACCATCAAGGGGATAACATATGATTAAAGCTAAGTCATGGACTATCTTTGAGTGGCATACACTATCTGCCTAACTACTCTATTTTAGGGTGCAGTATGGTCCATCTTCTATAGGCATAATCCATCAAAAAATTAACTATACATTTAATGAAAACTATTGCGTAATACTCACTCTCATAATCACAGAAAACAAGAGAGATTGAGTTCAATGACAACAATTAAGTATCTAAGACAAGAGAATAAATCATTGAAAGTGAATATATAGACTTTATTGCTCAATTCTTTAATAATATAATCCTCTAAATTACATAATCTATGCATGAATATAAAAATCTCCAATAATTAAAACAATCAAACCATTGATATTTAGTTAGGGCTACATCAAAACCCTAGTGGATGAACTAGCAGCTCATGGTAGAAGAAAATGCTTCAATGGTTGAGGAAGAAGGCATCATCTCTATGGAAGTAGTGCTATGCCTTGTTCTTTAATGATTCTTCACTCCAAAATCTCTTCAAAGCTACTACCAAAGGTCCTCAATACAACCCCAATTCGTCACTTTTAATAGCTAAGAGAATATGAAATGTCCCACTTAGGAGACAATTAGGGTTTTCTCGCAAGCCCTAATAGTTTTTTCGAGTTCAAGATCACACGGCAATAAGGGTAATGTCAATGATCTCCTACCTTGCATGTGAGTAAAACAAACTCTAAGCTATATGCAAAAACAAAAATTACACATTTAAGTGCAAAAAAGTTGGGTACTATACTCACAAAGGATCCAAGCTTAAGTCTCAAAGCTTTAATTAAATAAGTACCTAAAATGAAGCACATAACAAATAAGAACAAAAATAATTACAATTAAAGAATGTAAAGAATGAGTTAAGTTAAAAATTAAACGAGATTCAATCTTCTACTTTTAGCAATTAAAACGTAGTCCCCAGCAACGGCGCCAAAAATTGGTGTGGCATACATGTGCACGCATTAAATTTATATTTATATTTAACCACTCGCAATAGAGTGAATCCTTGAAGGATAGGGTTCTATGTTGAGGGTGTCAGTCCTATAGAGACAACATAGGAATAATTTGCTAAAGATAGAAGGTTGCTTCTTGTTTAACTTACAAACAAGTTTTGGGTTGTTTGTTCACTCTGCTCTAAAAGCATAAATGATAATTAAATTGACAGATGTTCGATGTGCAAAAATGATAAAATATTATGTAATAGTGTCATTTTTGTTTTACACTTCAACAAAAGAAAATTTATCAAATCCTACAAATACTCTACTAAAATTAGTAAAGTGATGAGTAGGGGTCAAACTTGTCTAATTTAATTAAAAAAGAATTTGTTTTGTTTTTTAATTCTAAGGTGTTGAAATTAAATAACATGAAATAGCAACATAAATAAATGATAGACTCTGGAGAGAGGGTCCTGGGAATTGACTTCACCACTAACCTTCTGACAATGACAATTGTACTAATTTGGGACGTTTAATCTATGCATTCTAGAAAAAAATGGCTACAATCCCAGTTCAATTCTATCAAGAGGATTCGTTCAACATTCAATTAACAAACCCTAATCATTGCAAATTTGAATTCATTCTACAAGAAGAAGAATAAATATGCAATGAAAAAATCCTTTAAAATTCAAACCAACTACACAGCTATTGTTTATGTCTTGGTTATAGAATCGATGCATAAATTAAATCATTCCCAAATTAATATACAAATTAAAACATTGAAATACAGGTTAGGGTACATCACTTCGCCGGAATGGTGTCTAGCCGCTCATGATCGGAGGTCCACACTTGAGAGATGATGAAATCCCTATCTTATTGCCCGTATCATCATGAATCGCCTCGATCTATATCTCTGTCTGTTTCTTCCTTCCAGAATACCTAGTTTTTTCCTCTTTTCATCATTTTACTTTGCGAAACAAAACCCAGATGACACTTGGCCATCCCAAAGAGGCAAGTGTGCATAAGAAAATGCACTTGTGACTCACAAAGTGACATTTGCGCCCAAAAAGTGGTAGATGCACAAATAGGGCAGAACGTTGCTGAAAATGTCTGTTTTAGGAAATTTTTGTGAAATATGAAATTAAACAGAATTGAATTTCCTTCAACCATTGTGGAGTTTGGGTCATTTTGACAATTTTGTACGGAGTTATGGTTTGAATACCAAAATGAGTCTAGAACTTTTTAGGCCTAAATTGGCCCAATTTTCAATGTTAATAGGCCCACACTCCTTTTCTTCATTTAAATTCATTTCCAGCTCAATTTTTCAATCCATTTACTTTAACACATCAATATAAACATATCTCTCATGGGTCAAGCTTCAGCTTTTTACTAAATGAGCACCATCTGTAACCCGATTTCACCATAATTAATCAGAATTACCTTTAATCACCAAAAATTATAAAAAGATTAAAATTATTAATAAAAATATGAAAGAAATATTACTAAGATACTAATTCATATAATTTTAGGGGCATTGAATATGCAATATTCATTACTTATCACACCCCTAAACATACATATTGCTAGTCTCTTAGCAATACAAAACTAAAAATGAAGAAAAATAACTAAATTACCACCTCTTTCATTGGAGATCCGATTACGAGTGAAGTCTCATGAGAGTTTCCAGAGATGTTACCCACAAACATGTCAAAATTTCTATTTCAAACATTAATCAAGGCGAAGACTACAAAATACAGTTAAAGACTTGCATTCAAGAATACTTCTAAATCCCTAGATCCTATAATTCAAAACAATGGTTCTCACACAAAATTTACATCAATCACAACTCAAAGAAACTAACTATATCTCCCTCATAAAAAGTGAACTAGCATTCATCAATGTTGTTTAACTCGGCCTTGAGTGAGCAATTACAAGTCCCTTTAATTTATTGGATCCCTTTATTGAATGTATCACTCAAAACATGACACATGCAAATTGTTTTTTTTGTTTTTTGTTTTACCTTTTTTTTTATATACGGTTGTGTAATGCCCAACTTTATTAGGCTTTCAAATTGATCCATATAGCGAGCTTTCAGCTTGTGACTCCCAAATCAACTGGCTTTAGGGCACTAGGTTTCAAGATACCCCGATGGACCTAATAACTCGAATCAAAACGACCACAAACCATAGACTAACCAATAATGCAATCACAATTGTACTAATTGTCATCACTAACCTTTTGACAATGACAATTGTACTAATTTGGGATGTTTAATTTATGCATTCAGAAAAGAATGGCTACAAGCCTAGTTCAATTCTATCAAGAGGATTCGTTCAACATTCAATTAAACATAACTCTTCTTCACTTAGCATGGCATATACATCTGACTAACTAATGATATGTTAGCCCATCTTCGCTTAGTACGAATTATCAAAACTCAAAATTGAACAATATATGAAAACTATTGTATAACCTGTCTTAACAAAATCACAGAATTGAAAAGAACCAAACCCTAATCCACTATAAGAAAAATGAGTTTTAACAACATTTAATTAACAACATGCATAAAAAGTAAGTCGTGTTAAGTTATTTTTAAGGCTAATGTTTTGCACACTTTTTTAAATGTTAAAATATGGTTATATTCATGACTTGCAATTAATAGCCCATTCAATTTTTATTTAACGACCTATATTTTTTATTATTACAACGTGTGTTTGTTATATCATCAATATTGACCCAAATAATCACCAATTCCCTTAAAAAAAAAATTTCCCTCGCTACCACTAATACACGATGTTGCAGGTGTTCCACATTTTGATGGTTTCCTCTTCCTATTGTAAACCCTAGGTTTCAGCGATTCTGGGTAGAGTAATTCGACTCATTTGAACGGTGACTTCATCCCAAATCTACACCATGAAGGAACTCTACCATGTCGATCTTCCACGCACCTATAACAACCAAGCGTGTGTGGGGGGGATTTGGGTTTTTCCACCAAACCGATGAAGACCCCCTTTTTAATTGGTTTTCCCACTGGATTGACATAAGAATTATTGTGAAAAGAGATGAAGAGAATCAAAGTTGGGGGTTTCGTGTCTGGTATGACACATTCTTCTTCTCCTTATGTTGATTTTTAAAAAAAAAATTACAGTGGAGAATTTTAAGCTATTGTTTTGTACCATGCTAGGGTTTTCAGAAAAATTAATTGTAAAAGTTTGTTTCATGTACCATGTCTAATTTTGTTTTTATATCCATGCCTTGTAGAGATTAGGCTATTTTATACAAATCAATGGTTGATTTAGAATCCATTTTGATTTAATAAAATATCCCTTGCTTTAGTTTTAGCAAATAATTTTCAATTTTTTTTTGTTTTTTGTTTGTGAATTTTGATGGTAAAACTCTATTTCATGTCTGATCTATTCCTCTTCTCCTCTCAAATTCTAACATGCAGTTGAATTTGAACTCGACAAGTAACAATTCAACTCAGTTTTGAAAGAGTTTTGGCTTTATCAAGCACTGGACAGAGTTCAAGTTCAGAGATAGAAGTGTATGTTTCTTTGAGTTCCTTTTTAATCGGGTTCATCTCTAGTCCTAGTTAACATTGTATATACAGATGCACACACACACACACACATGTGTGTGTGTGTGTGTGTGTGTGTGTGGGGATACACTCACTCAGTCACGGATTTACACAAATCATACCCAATTTAAAGGTTGAGGCAATAAGGATAGATATGATGACACATGATTTAAATAATCTGAACAAGTTGGGGTTTAAAGCTTTGTTGAGTTAGGGAAAAAAAGTGTAGCTAGTAACAATTCTCAAATCTTCGCTTTCATATGCATCTTAATTTCATCTTTATATTATTCTTCCTTTTTATTTCTCAAAAAAAAAAAAAAAACCCCTGATTGTGTTGTTATTAGCAAAACATGTATATTCCTTTTTTTTTTTCCTTTTTGTTTTCTGGTTTCTTTGGAAAATAGTTGATTTGTTGGGCATATTGGGTGCAAATGTGCAATTACTTCTTTTTTTGATAGATAAGTAGGATAGATTTTATTCAACTAAAACAAATTTTACAAATTTACTTGTGGTATTCCTCAATCAAATACAACCAAAGGTGATACCCCACGTACAACCACCAAAGATCCAAAAACTAATCCAACCTAATACATCTAACATCAGTATACCTAACCATATAATAAAAGTGTCAACCCAAACTGCTATAACCAGACCAATAAGCAAAGAAGACACTAAAGTACCAACAATGCAAAAAAATAGACTCTATATAGTCTACTAACCAGTCATCTTCAGTAGTCTTCCATCTAAACCAAACATCCTCATTGCAGTCAACAGAAACATACCAGTTACAGCAATTGTAAACTCATTTTTATAGTAACTATTGTTTCTTTCAATCCACATGCTGTGAACTAAAGCAGCAAACAACAGTCTATTAATAATAGCAACTAGACTTTCACCTTTTAGAGTTAAGGCAGCCTAGTTTATCAAGTCAGTCCACTTGTAATTTGGCCAAGTCATAACCTGTTTATTAGAAATGAACCCCCAAAATTTGTTTATGACAATTAGTTTATTCAAAGTAACCTAATTGAAATTATTGAACCTTATAACTAAAATTCCTATGATTTGAGTTTTTTTTTATTTTTCAACACTTTTCTACACAATTGAAAGGCAATTTGTTTGAGTGCAGGAGCAAGTTGTCCTTCTTTGGAATTTTGTTCCTGCGGCACCATAGAATGTTTTTTTTTGCGTATTGTCTTATTTCATTATTCTATACAAATTTTGGTGCTAATCAATACCAATTGTGTTTCAATGTATTGGGTTGTTTTGAGGGTTCAGTGGTGTGTGCCCACTTTTTGGGTTAGTTGCTCATTCTTGATTGTTTGGTGGTGTTGGGGTCTTCATGATTTTTTTTTGTTTCCTTGGCGTATGCTCCAAGTAGGATGCATTCTTTCTTGAATTCCTTTAATGAATTCTTGCTTGCTTCTCTAAAAAGAAAAAAAATACACTAATGAACATGCTAAATTTTCTTTTAGTTCTTTGAAACTGGTTTATGTTTTTAGAGTTTTAGACACTTGTATAATTAGAGAACTGCACCAAATATGCCCATAATTAGTCCAAACATCGCAACACGATGCCATCCAATTCTTCAGCAACATTCTGTTGTACTTTAGCTCTTGTTGGATGCAAATGTTGGCTTCTTTTGGATGATTAAGGTGTTCTATGATTGATGTGTTGCAACCTTGTATATATGTTATCGACATAGAAACAAATTCAATTTCTTGAACTAGTACGTATGGATCCTTGATAAACTTTTCTTGATCCTTGGAATTGGATTTCAAATTTTAATCAAGCTAGTATATATTCGTAATATAAATTGTAGTGCTACATTTGATTTACCATGCTAGGAATACCATTATTTGTATTCATGGTGTAAATCTTGTAGGTCATGGGTGAGAAATGCCTGTGTCTATAATGAGTTTAAATATACTTCGAGTAAATCACTATGAAAAGAAATTAATATGAGGCTATGAGGTCTTTTATTTGTTATGAATTCTTTTGTTTTGCATTTAGGTTTTTATTGTTTCCTTTATTTTTTTCTATTTTTCCCTTTTCACTCGAGCACTTAGTAAATTATTTGGTTAGATGTGGGTTGTTCAATATGATATTATTTTCTTATGAAATGTAAAAATCAAGCCTTTTCAGATGGCTTATTATGGGTTTTTTTTCATTCAATAAGTCTGTTTGATCTTGATACTTGGCATAACCAAATATGATATGAAGATTTGGTAGTTGGCAACTTTGCAAGTGATGATAAGATAGACAGGGACATCAGTACTCCTCTGGAGAATGATGACTTGGTCTTTGGGAATCTCTCTGATGCATTTAGTAATACAGATACAGGGATGGATAGATGTACACTCTAGTGTATAACTTGAATTTTTTTATTTTTTGCTAATACATTTTTATGTTATAATAGAACAGCTTGGTTTGTATAGTTTTTAAAAATTTCCTGTGGATATATAATATTGATATTTTTCGGTTTTAGAAGAGTATGAAATATCTCTTGGAAATATGGTTATTTTTAACATTTGGGTGCCAATGATGGGTTTAAATATACTATGAATGGTCTAATCTATAATGAAAAGAACTAAATCTGAGGCACTCTTTTTGGATCTTTGATTTTGTTATTGTATGTTTTTGATCCAATTTAGTTTGAAACCATTGTTTTTTAGTTTTCTTACAAGCCTATAAATTATGTTTTTCAGACATTAGTTTGTGCAGGTGATGATAAAATAGACAGGGACATCAGCACTCCCCCTTGGAGTATGATGATTTGTCTTAGGAATCTCTCTAATGCACAAACATTATCATACTTGGCTGAATGATTGTAGTGCTATGTTTGCTTATGTGATTAATTTATAATTCTTTGTTTCTGTGTATCTTTGGACTAACAAGATGGTTAGAGTGAAGTTGTAATTAAATATAATTTTTGTGGTATTAACTGATTTTTTGAATCCATTTTTCCCATTATCACTTGTTTGCTTGAGTTGATATCAAATCTCACTTTTTGCTCGAGTTGCTATCAAAACTTTTCACTTTTTGCTCCTGCTTGTCTCTTTCCATGAATCCTTAATTCTGTTGCATTTGTGAATTTTCTCTCTTTTTGGCACTCTTTTAATTTTCTTTTGATAGTTCATATGAATATTAGAACAATTTTTTGATGATGTATTTGTGATCAAGTGGCTTTATAGTGATTGTGTACTCATTGTTATGGAAATTTGCATCCAGAAGCTATCTGATATGGTTCAAATAATTCATAAAGAAAGCTTATTTTTTATTTTTATTTTTGTAGTATACCAAATATTGAGGGTAGCTGTCAGAAAATTGGAACATTTTCTTTTATTTGCTTGAGTTGATATTTAAGTTCTTCCTTTTGTCCATGAATTTCCCTTGTTCCTTATTTTTTATTTGCTAGGTAGTTTTTCTCATTGAACTACCTTTTTAGCTCCAAGTTTATCTCAGTAAATTTGGTTTTTATTATGGATGATATTGTTATACTAACAATTATGCATGACTTTTTTTATTATGTGTGATTTAGTAGTCAAAGACAAGTGAGTTTGTCTCTAGTTTGTGATTTTACTTGTCTCTTTGAAAGTCTTGTTTTTAAATGCATACATATATATTTGTCATAAAATTATGGATTAGGACACTTCTCCTTTACAGGGTAACCTTAGTTAGCTTTGCTTTGGACTCATACATTACATAATGCTGTCAATTCTCGGTTTGCCTATGATGCATTTATCTAAAAGTATTATTAGACATACTGATGATGATATGTGATTGTCACTACCTCTGAGGCAAAACCTTCAGTAATTGAGATCTAAATTAATTTTTATTTTGGTTTTTTGAGTGTTACAATAATTAGTTTACTTCATTACCTTCCAAAGTAGAAGCTTGTGGGTTCAAATCCCCATTGTTTCACATGGATGTGAGTTTCTTGCCAGGGATAAAAAACAGTCAATAGCTTATCAAATAAGTTCTGTTTAAGTTGAATATGTTGTGTTTTTCTTTCAACTATTGTATTATTTGTTATATCATACCTAATAAATTGTGGAAACAGATTTCCTTGATCAACTATTGTATTATTTGTTAGATCATACCTAATAAACTGTAAAAACAGATTTCCTTGATTTTTCTATGATGTGTCTAAATGCACATATTATCAGATATAGAGATGACGATATGTGATTGTCACTACCTCTGAGTCAAATCTATCTATGCAACTTGAGTTTGACTATGGTCTCTGTTTTTTTTTTCTTTCAAGAAAGTTATGGTCTTTACTTACTTAGTTATGCAATAGCAGTGCTCCCACTTGTATGCCATCTAAATATCTAAGGGTATTAGATGTTGAATGGTAATGTTATTAGTACATGATTATTGTATTCTGTAATTCCTTGAAGGTACTGAATCATATTCAATTTATGGTCAATCTTGACATATTGTCTGCTGGAGAATTTCTTACTATTTGGGCTTGTTATTAATTATATGGTGTTTCTTGAAAAGCCTAATGATTGATACACAAGAACGGAGATTTGAATGGTGCTCTTTGTAGTAGCCTGACCTTAAATTGGGCTCCAAAAGCATCTTATGTAATAGTTGTCTAGATATAATATGAAGGCTTACTCTCTGGTTTTCTGCTACTAGATTCTGGATATGTCAAATGCTTTACTAAATTTTGGAATTGTCGTTGACTATTGACAATTTTTGAATATTCCAATTTCTTATTACAACTCTCTTAGAACCATGTATGCATTACTAATTGGGATTATACATGTTCATCATTGTCTGATGCATTGACAAAGTTTGGGAAATGTCAAGTTAGAGTACTCGCTCCAGTGTTATCCTTCCAGCGCTAAGTGAAAGGTGAGGAGTACTTGTGATGGCCTACATTTATATATTAAATATGTTAGTCCCTGTTTAGACAATATATTATTGGAGTGATTTAAGCTTTGATAAAACCCATTTGTCCTCAACTTCATACTGATATTGCCTCATTTTTTTTATTGCTTATGGTAAAGATAAACCATTTGATTAAAGCAATTGATCAAATTTGTAACAATGGTCACTTTCACTAAATATTGTAGGTACCAACTTGATTTGTGCCTGCTTTATGGGATTATCATATGATTGCTTAAAGAATTACAAGTGTGATAGATATCTATAATGATTTTTAATAAATTCTAGTCACATTAAAAAAACATATCAATTGTGCATCTACAATTCTGCATACACCAACTTAGAAAAGTAGAGGAATAAAGACCTCCATATATTACTGATTAATCTTCTTCTTCTGCTTTAGCTCAATACAAGTTTGTTGTCTAGAAAATTCAAACACACTTTTCCTGAAATTCTTGCTAACTATCACTTTAGGATTTCCAAGTTGTTTTGAATTATTTTCCTACTATTGTTGCTAATGCATCCTTGTCTAAAATTGATGAGAAATTTCTACTATCTTTATAAGTTACATGATTTTTGTCGTTAACGTGAATCTTAAATGATATATTTTTTAAAATTTTTGTAGAATGTGATTGAACAAGCGATTATCAAGGTTAGAACATTCACTAAAGAGAGTGTTTTTTGTTTTTATTTATGATAGACTAATTTGTTAATTATATCGAAGGAATAAGATATATATTTTTTTGTTAATTTATTATTTTTTTCATTGAGTAATAATGATATTTATAAATATATGTATACATATCATATTTATATATAGTCTTGCAAGTACTGTGTATTTCCTCTTCACATTGAAGACAGGTAGAACACAAAAAGAGGGATTATTATTATTATTTTTTAAAAAAAGAAACTTTTGACGACTTGCAAGGCATGTTGTTACAAATAATATCTTTTGAGGACTTGCAGAACAAGTCGTTACTACAAACGTTTCACGACTTGCAAGGCGTGTTGTGAAAGATAATACCTTTTAACAACCTACTTTGCAAGTTGTTATTAGGGACTTTTGACGACTTACAATACATGTTGTCACAAATAATATCTTTTGACGAATTGCCTAACAAGTCGTTAGTACAAATTTTTCACGACTTGCAGGGCACGTTGTTAATACTATGGTGTATTGACGACACACACCAAGTGTCGTAAAAGTTTAAAAGCAACGACCGTTGGTTGGGCGGATCACGACGTCACAATTTAATATGAACGACTCTTAGTGCACGTCGTTAATAAAATATATTTTTAACGACATGGTCAGTAAGGACGTACGCTTGCAAGTCGTTAAAAACATTTAACGACCTACATGGCATGTTGTTAAACACCTTTTTCTTGTAGTGATCATTGCAAATTTGAATTCATTCTACCAGAAGAAGAATAAATATGCAATGAAATAATCCATTAAAATTCAAACGAACAACACAGCTATTATTTGTGCCTTGGTTATACAATCAACGCATAAATTAAATCATTCCCAAATTAATATACAATTGAAACATTGAAATACAGGTTAGGATTATATCATTTCCCCGGAATGGTGTTTAGCCGATCATGATCGGAGGTCCAGGCTTGAACGATGATGAAATCGCCATCTTTTTGCCCTTATCGTCACAAATCGCCTCTATCTGTTTCTCCCTCCAAGAATACCTAGTTTTTTCCCCTTCTCATCATTTTACTTTACGAAACAAAACCTACGGGACACCTGGCCTCCCCAAACTGGCAAGTGCACATAAGAAAATGACAATTGTGCCTCACAAAGTGGCATTTGCACCCAAAAAGTGGCAGATGCGCAAATAGGGCAGAAAGTTACTGAAAATGTCCGTTTTAAGAAATTTTCATGAAATATGAAATTGTATAGAATTGAATGTCCTTCAACTTTCGCGGAGTTTGGGTCATTTTAACTATTTTGTATGGAGTTATGGTCTGAATACCAAAACAGGTCCAGAACTTTTTAGGCCTGAATTGACCCAATCTTCAATGTTAATAGGCCCGTACTCCTTTTCTTCATTTAAATTCATTTCTAGCCCATTTCTTCAATCCGTTTAGTTTTGATCTTCAATATAAACATATCTCTCAGGGGTCAAGCTTCAGCTTTTTACTAAATGAGCACCATCTGTAATCCGATTTCACCATTATTAATCAGAATTACCGTTAATCATCTGAAATCATAAAAAGATTAAAATTACTAATAAAAACATGAAAGAAATATTTTTAAGAAACTAATTCATATAATTTTAGGGGCATTGAATATGAAATATTCAATACTTATCACACCCCCAACCTTACATATTGTTAGTCTCTTAGCAATACAAAAGTAAAAATAAAGTAAAACAACTATACTACTTCCTCTTTCGTGGGAGATCCAATTGCATTTATCATATGTAACAAGCCTTTTAAACCTTTAAGTTACCCCTTGCGGACGAGTGAACTCTCGTGAGGGTTTCCAGAGATGTTACCCACAAACTTGTCAAAATTCCTATTTTAAACATTAATCAAGACGAAGACTACAAAATACAGTCAAAGACTTGCATTCAAGAATACATTCAAATCCCTAAATCCCATAATTCAAAACAATGGTTCTCACACAAAATTTACATCAATCACAACTCAAAGAAACTAACTCTAGCCCCCTCAAGAAAAGTGAACTAACATTAATCAATGTGGTTTAACCTGGCCCTGATTGAGCAATTACAAGTCCCTTCAATTTATTGGATCCCCGTATTGAATATATCACTCAAAACATGAACACATGCCAATTATTTTTTCTTTTTTGTTTTTTGTTTCACCTTTTTTGTTATATATAGCTGTGCAATGCCCAGGTTTATTAGGCTTTCGAATAGATCTGTGTTGCGAGCTTTCAGCATGTCACTCCCAAACCAAATGGCATTAGGGCACCAAGTTTCAAGATACCCAAATGGACCTAATAACTCGAATCAAAATGACCACAAACCATAGACTAACCAATAATGTAATGACAATTGTACTAATTGTCACCACTAACCTTCCAACAATGACAATTGTACTAATTTGGGACGTTTAATCTATGCATTCAGAAAAGAATGGCTACAAGCCTAGTTCAATTATATCAAGGGGATTCGTTCAATATTCAATTAAGCATAACTTTTTTTTCACTTAGCATGACCTATACATCTAACTAACTAATGATATGATAGCCAATCTTCGCTTAGTACGAATTATCAAAACTCTAAATTGAACGATATATGAAAACTATTGTATAACCTGTCATAACAAAATGACAGAAGTTGAAAAGAACCATACCCTAATCATCGCAAATTTAAATTCATTCTACAAGAAGAAGAATAAATATGCAATGAAATAATAAATTAAAATTCAAACCTACTGTACAGCTATTGTTTGTCTTAGTTATAAAATCAATGCATAAATTAAACCAATCCCAAATTAATATACAAATTAAAACATTGAAATACAAGTTAGGGTTACATCACTTCCCCGGAATGGTGTTTAGCCGTTCATGATCAGAGGTCCAGGCTTGAACGATGATGAAATCACAATCTTCTTGCCCGTATCGTCATGAATCGCCTCTGTCTATATCTCGGTCTGTTTTTCCCTTCCAGAATACCTAGTTTTTTCTTATTTTCATCATTTCACTTAGCGAAATAAAACCCACGGGACACCTGGCCTCCCCAAAGTGGCATGTGTGCATAAGAAAATGGCACTTGCGCCTCACAAAGTAGCATTTGTGCCCAAAAAGTGGCTGATGTGCAAATAGGGCAGAAAGTTGCTGAAAACGTCCGTTTTAAGAAATTTTTGTGAAATATGAAATTGTACATAATTGAATGTCCCTCAACCTTCGCGGCGTTTGGGTCATTTTTTACAATTTTGTACGGACTTATGGTCTGAATACCAAAATGGTCCAAAACTTTAAAAAACCAATCTTCAATGTCAATAGGCCCGTACTCCATTTCTTCATTTTAATTCATTTTAGCCCATTTCTTTAATTACTTTAGTTTGGATCTTCAATACAAACATATTTCTCATGGGCCGAGCTTCAACTTTTACTAAATGAGCACCATCTGTAGCCCGATTTCACCATTATTAATCATAATTACCATTAATCACTTGAAATCATAAAAAGATTAAAATTATTAATAAAAACATGAAATTAATATTACTAAGATACTAATTCATATAATTTTAGGGGCATTGAATACGCAATATTCATTACTTATCACACTCCCAAACTTATATATTGCTAGTTTCATAGCAATACAAAACTAAAAATAAAGTAAAACAACTAAAGTACTTCCTCTTTAGTGGGAGATCTGACTGCATTTAGAATATGCAATAAGCCTTTTAAACCGCTAGTGGACGAGTTAAGTCTCGTGAGGGTTCCAAGAGATTTTACCCACAATTAATTCCTAATTAAAACATTAATCAAGACGAAGACTACAAAATGCAGTTAAAGATTTGCATTCAAGAATACTTGCAAATCCCTAAATCCCATAATTCAAAACAATGGTTCTCACACAAAATTTATATCAATCAAAACTCAAAGAAATTAACTCTAGCCCCCTCATGAAAAGTGAACTAACATTAATCAATGTAGTTTAACCTGGCCCTGAGTGAGCAATTATAAGTCCTTTCAATTTATTGGAGCCCCGTATTGAATGTATCACTCAAAACATGAACACATGTAAATTATTTATTTTTTGTTTCACCTTTTTTTGTTATATATAGTTGTGCAATGCCCAGGTTTGTTAGGCTTTCGAATTGATCCATGTTGTGAACTTTCAGCCTGTGACTCCCAAACCAAATGGCTTTAGGGCACCAGATTACAAGATACCCTGATGGACCTAATAACTCGAATCAAAATGACCACAAACGATAGACTAACCAATATTGTAATGACAATTGTACTAATTTGGGATGTTTAATCTATGCATTCAGAAAAGAATGGCTACAAGCACAGTTCAATTCTATCAAGGGGGTTCGTTTAACATTCAATTAAGCAAAACTCTTCTTCACTTAGCATGGCCTATACATCTGACTAACTAATGATATGATAGCCAATCTTCGCTTAGTACGAATTATCAAAACTCTAAATTGAACGATATATGAAAACTATTGTATGACCTGTCATAACAAAATCACAGAAGTTGAAAAGACCCAAACCCTAATCATTACAAATTTGAATTCATTCTACAAGAAGAAGAATAAATATGCAATGAAATAATCCATTAAAATTCAAACAAACTGCATAGCTATTCTTTATGTCTTGGTTATAAAATTGATGCGTAAATTAAATCATTTCCAAATTAATATACAAATTAAAATATTGAAATACCAGTTAGGGTTACATTACTTCCCCGGAATGGTGTTTAGCCGCTCATAATTGGAGGTGCAGGCTTGAACGATGATGAAATCGCAATCTTCTTATCCGTATCGTCATGAATCGCCTCTGTCTCTAACTTTGTATGTTTTTCCCTTCCAGAATACCTAGTTTTTTCTTGTTTTCATCATTTTACAAAGCGAAACAAAACCCACGGGACACTTGGCCTTCCCAAAGTGGCTAGTGTGCATAAGAAAATGGTACTTGCGCCTCACAAAGTAGCAGCGCCCAAAAAGTGGCAGATGTGCAAATAGGGTAGAAAGTTGCTGAAAATGTCCGTTTTAGGAAATTTTTGTGAAATATGAAATTGTACAGAATTAAATGTCCTTTAACCCCTGAGGAGTTTGGTTCAATTTGACAATTTTGTATAGAGTTATGGTATGAATACCAAAAGGGGTCCAGAACTTTTTAAGCCTTAATTGAGCCAATCTTCAGTGTTAATACGCCCGTACGCCTTTTCTTCATTTGAGGTCATTTCCAGCCGATTTTTTCAATCAATTTAGTTTGGATCTTCAATATAAACATATCTCTCATGGGTCGAGCTTTAGCGTTTTACTAAATGAGCACCATCTGTAGCCGATTTCACCATTATTAATCATAATTACCCTTAGTCACTTTAAATCAAAAAAGATTAAAATTAATAATAAAAATATGAAATAAATATTAGTAATATACTAATTCATATAATTTTGGGGGCATTGAATACGCAATATTCATTACTTATCACCCCCCAAACTTACATATTGCTAGTCCCTTAACAATACAAAGCTAAAAATAAAATAAAACAACTAAAGTACTTACTCTTTCGTGGGAGATCCGATTGCATTTAGCATATGCAATAAGCCTTTTAAACCGCTAGTGGATGAGTGAAGTCTCATGAGGATTTCCAGAGATTTTACCCACAAACATGTCAAAATTCCAATTTCAAACATTAATTAAGATGAAGACTACAAAATGCAGTTAAAGACTTGCATTCAAGAATACTTGCAAATCCCTAAATCCCATAATTCAAAACAACGGTTCTCACACAAAATTTACAACAATCAAAACTCAAAGAAACTAACTCTAATCCCTCATGAAAGGTGAGCTAACATTAATCAATGTGGTTTAACCTGGCCCTGAGTGAGCAATTACATGTCCCTTTAATTTATTGGATCCCCGTATTGAATGTATCACTGAAAACTTGAACACATGCAAATTATTTTTTTTTTGGTTTTTATTTCACTTTTTTTTTTGTTATATATAGTTGTGCAATGCCCAGGTTTATTAGGCTTTCGAATTGATCCGTGTTGCGAGATTTCAGCCTGTGAGTCCCAAACCAAATGGCTTTAGGGCACCAGATTTCAAGATACCCTGATGGACCTAATAACTCGAATCAAAATGACCACAAACCATAGACTAACTAATAATGAAATGACAATTGTACCAATTGTCACCACAAACCTTCTGACAATGACAATTGTACTAATTTGGGACGTTTAATCTATGCATTCATAAAAGAATGGCTACAAGAGCAGTTCAATTCTATCAAGGGGATTCATTCAACATTCAATTAAGCATAACTCTTCTTCACTTAGCATGGCCTATACATCTAACAAACTAATGATTTGATAGCCAATCTTCGCTTAGTACGAAGTATCAAAACTCTAAATTGAACGATATATGAAAACTATTGTATAACCTATCATAACAAAATCACAGAAGTTGAAAAGAACCAAATCCTAATCATTGCAAATTTAAATTCATTCTACAAGGAGAAGAATAAATATGCAATGAAATAATCCATTAAAATTTAAACCAACTGCACAGCTATTGTTTATGTCTTGGTTATAAAATCGAAGCATAAATTAAATCAATCCCAAATTAATATACAAATTAAAACATTCATATACAGGTTAGGGTTACATCATTTCCCCGGAATGGTGTTTAGCCGCTCATGATTGGAGGTCCAGGATTGGACGATGATGAAATCGCAATCTTCTTGCCCGTATCGTCTCGAATCGTCTCTTTCTATATCTCTGTTTATTTCTCGTTTCCAAAATACCTAGTTTTTTCTTGTTTTAACTATTTTACTTAGTGGAACAAAACCCACGGGACACCTGGCCTCCCCAAAGTGGCATGTGTGCATAAGAAAATGGCACTTGTGCCTCACAAAGCAGCATTTGCGCCCAAAAAGTGGCTGATGTGCAAATAGGGCATAAAGTTGCTGAAAAACGTCCGTTTTAAGAAATTTTCGTGAAATATGAAATTGTATAGAATTGAATGTCTTTCAACCTTTGCGGCGTTTGGGTCATTTTTACAATTTTGTACGGAGTTATGGTCTGAATACCAAAATGGGTCCAGAACTTTTTAAGCCGTAATTGGCCCAATCTTCAAAATTAATAGGCCCGTACTCCTTTTCTTCATTTAAATTAATTTCAGCCCATTTCTTCAATCAATTTAGTTTCGATCTTCAATATAAACATATCTCTCACGGGTCGAGCTTCAACTTTTTACTAAATGAGTACCATCTGCAGCCCGATTTCACTATTATTAATCATAATTATCCTTAATCACTTGAAATCAAAAAAAGATTAAAATTATTAATAAAAATATGAAAGAAATATTACTAAGATAGTAATTCATATAATTTTAGGGGCATTAAATACGCAATATTCATTACCTATCACACCCCCAAACCTACATTTTGCTAGTCTCTTAGTAATACAAAACTAAAAATAAAGAAAACAACTAAAGTACTTCCTCTTTCGTGGGAGATCCGACAGCATTTAGAATATGCAATAAGCCTTTTAAACCGCTAGTGGACGAGTGAAGTCTCGTGAGGGTTTCCAGAGATGTTACCCACAAACATGAGAAAATTCCTATTTCAAATATTAATCAAGACGAAGACTACGAAATGTAGTTAAAGATTTGCATTCAAGAATACTTTCAAATCCCTAAATTCCATAATTCAAAATAATGGTTCTCACACAAAATTTACATCAATCAAAACTGAAAGAATCTAACTCTAGCCCCTCATGAAAAGTGAACTAACATTAATCAATGTGGTTTAACCTGGCCCTGAGTGAGCAATTACAAGTCCCTTCAATTTATTGGATCGTCGTATTGAATGTATCACTCAAAACATGAACACATGTAAATTGTTTTTTTTTTTTCTGTTTTTTGTTTCACCTTTTCTTGTTATATATAGTTGTGCAATGCCCAGGTTTATTAGGCTTTCGAATTGATCCGTGTTGCGAGCTTTCTGCCTGTGACTCCAGAACCAAATGGCTTTAGGGCACCAGGTTTCAAGATACCCTGATGGACCTAATAAATCGAATCAAAATGACCACAAACCATAGATTAACCAATAATGTAATGACAATTGTACCAATTGTCACCACTAACCTTCCGACAATGACAATTGTAATAATTTGGGACATTTAATCTATGCATTCATAAAAGAATCGCTAAAATCGCAGTTCAATTCTATCAAGGGGATTCGTTCAACATTCAATTAAGCATAACTCTTTTTCATTTAACATGGACGTTACATCTGACAAACAAATGATATGATTGGCAATCTCGCTTAGTATGAATTATCAAAACTTTAAATTGAACGATATATAAAAACTATTGTATAACCTATCATAACAAAATCTTAGAAGTTGAAAAGAACCAAACCCTAATCATTGCAAATTTGAATTCATACTACAAGAAGAAGAATAAATATGCAATGAAATAATCCATGAAAATTCAAACCAACTACACAGCTATTGTTTATGTCTTGGTTATAAAATCAAACCATAAATTAAATCAATCCCATATTAATATACAAATTAAAACATTGAAATACAGGTTAGGGTTGATGTGGTCGGAACTAAATTATATTGTAAGCTTAATTTTGCCCTTTTTATCAAAATATAATTTAACCACTCGCAAGAGCACGAATCTTTGTAGATAAGGTTCTATATAGAGGGTATCGATCCCACGAGGACTAGTCGTTAATTGTCATAAAGAAAGATTAATTCTACTTTAATTCTAAAAATAGGTTTTTGGTTTTGTGTTTAAAACTATTGCGTAAATGAAATGACGATAAAATTAAAGAGTAAAGTTGGGAGAGAGAACTAGGGTTGGTTTCCACCACTAGCCATTCACATGTTCATAAGTGTAGCAAGCATGGGATTCATTAATTAAATGCCTAACAATGTCATTAGGCTTGTGACCTCAATGACATATCAAAAGATCAATGTGTGTGCTAACCTATCATAATCCATCTTCAACAAGCATAGCTTTTCAACCTAACTAACTACCTAATTACTCTACTCTCTACGTAAACACTACATGCATCCAAACTACCTTGTCTTGGCATGGTCTATACAAACTAGCATCACACATTCATTTAAACACCATTATCTAGCCATCATTTGCACTTCTTGTGGAATATGCAAATGTTGTGCATTCAAGTGACAAAACCTACTCTAAGACAAGAATAAATTCCATATCAAATGAATATATATAAGAAATGTATTTGTGTACATAATCACTAGGCTAAATAATCAACATTTAATTACAAATCCCCAAGAGCTACAAAGATGAACAAGTTTACATGGCTAGAGGTTGAAACCAACACCCTAGTAGAAGAGTTAGTTGCTCATGGTTGCCTTGCACCCTTCCATTGATGAAGAGAATGAAGCTTCTTGGTCTGGTTCAGCTTTTGTCTTCCTCTCCCGAAGGTCTCTCCTCAAGTCTTCTGATGTGTATGTTGAGAGATATGAGATATGTGGCTTTTGGTGCTTTTTGTATGCTTTTTGGCTCCTTTGGGCCCACCATATATATATATATATATATCATTATATATCTCTTGTATCAAGAAGGCCCCCAAAAGTCTTGTTCAAGTCAGACAATCCCCCTAAGTCGTGCAAAAAGGGGGATTTTGTTGCAAGTGGGAGAGCAAGTGAGCAAGTGGCCAAGTGGGCTCTGCAGCATTTCGATTGATCGAAATTGCATTTCGATTGATCGAGATTTTCGATCAATCGAAATGAGATTTCGATCAATCGAAATCTCGATTGATCGAAATCCACATCTCGATTGATCGAGATGCCTTGGCAACATTTTCTGATTTCATCTCTTGACTGCAGAAAGCTTCCAACTTTGCTCCATTTACTCCAATACCTACAAAACATCAAAAACACAAAAATACCGTAAACATATCTCGGTAAACGCAAAAACAAAACTAACATATGCAATAAAGAGGGTTCAAATGCATAGAATTGAACACTTATCAAGGGTTACATCACTTCCTTAGAATGGTGTTTGCCGCTCATGATCGGAGGTCCAGGCTTGAACGATGATGAAATTGCAATCTTCTTGCCCGTATGGTCATGAATCGCTTCTATCTATATCGGTGTCTGTTTCTCCCTTCCAGAATACCTCGTTTTTCTTGTTTTCATCATTTTACCTAGCGAAACAAAACCCACGGGACACCTGGCCTCCCTAAAGTGGCATGTGTGCATAAGAAAATTGCACTTGCGCCTCAGAAAGTAGCATTTGCGCCTAAAAAGTGGCTGATGTGCAAATAGGGCAGAAAGTTGCTAAAAACGTCCAGTTTAAGAAATTTTTGTGAAATATGAAATTGTACAGAATTGAATGTCCCTCAACCTTCGCGGCGTTTGGGTCATTTTTACAATTTTGTACAGAGTTATGGTCTGAATGCCAAAACGGGCCCAGAACTTTTTAAGCCTTAATTGGCCCAATCTTCAATGTTAATAGGCCCGTACTCCTTTTCTCATTTAAATTTATTTCAACCCATTTCTTCAATCAATTTAGTTTGGATCTTCAATATAAACAAATCTCTCATGGGTCGAGCTTCAGTGTTTTACTAAATGAGCACCATCTGTAGCCCGATTTGACCATTATTAATCATAATTACCCTTAATCTCTTGAAATCAAAAAAAGAGTAAAATTATTAATAAAAACATGACATAAATATTACTAAGATATTAATTCATATAATTTTAGGGGCATCGAATACGCAATATTCATTACTTATCACACCCCCAAACTTACATATTGCAAGTCTCTTAACGATACAAAACTAAAAATAAAGTAAAACAATGAAAGTACTTCCTCTTTCGTGGGAGATCCGACTGCATTTAGAATATGCAATAAGACTTTTAAACGGCTAGTGGACGAGTGAAGTCTCATGAGGGTTTCTAGAGATGTTACCCACAAACATGTCAAAATTCCTATTTCAAATATTAATCAAGATGAAGACTACAAAATGCAGTTAAAGATTTGCATTCAAGAATACTTTCAAATCCCTAAATCCCATAATTCCAAATAACGGTTCTCACACAAAATTTACAACAATCAAAACTCAAAGAACCTAACTCTAGCCCCCTCATGAAAGGTGAGCTAACATTAATCAATGTGGTTTAACCTGGCCCTGAGTGAGCAATTACAAGTTCCTTCAATTTATAGGATCCTCGTATTGAATGCTCAGTCATCAACTAGATAAAGGGCGCTCATCCATTCATTTCACATTTGGCAAATGCAACAAGTATTACAAAACTATGTGGTCATTAGCAAAAATGGACTTTCACAAGCTATAAATGAACGACAGTCCCCACATAATGGCCAACCCAAACAACTATAACAATTCCAACCCCAAAATCCTCTTTGAAAAGTGAACATGCATTCTAACGCGTGGCTTTTGTCATATTTGGAGAAGAAAATGAACAAATCTGTTTTTAAGAGAAAAACTCATTGAAGATGCTCAACACGGCTGCTTCATTATCACAAAACATTCATGATTGCTCATGCGCGGGTGACCGTGCACTGCTTAGCTCTTTTTGCTTTCTTGCAAGCCCATGTAGCGGCATTGGGCCAATGACTCCCAAATCAATTGGTTTTAGGGCATTAGGTGAAGAAGCACCCCTCGGACTTAACAACCGAGCTTACAAGGCGATGAGCGTAAGCAAGCCACCCGCTTATTACTGCTCAACCTTACACACTTTTACACGAACATTTCCTGCTTTGAGGCATAGAAATCCGGTTTATTTAGTGAGAAGGCTTATTGCATATTTTTCTCTTTTTATTTTTTATTTTTACAACAACCGGAAGAACTTATTCTCTAAGTTGTTCAGATAAAAACAGAAATTTCAAAAATTCTCCCTCAGACTTATACCCCACAATTTAAAATGCATGTGTGCGAATTTGTGCGGTTAAGGACAAATTTAGGGCAAGAACTGTACGTGCTCGACGGACAATAATGTAGACCGTTCTATCTTACTATCAAGCTTGCAAAAGTGCGGGTATTTACAATGTTAAAGTTCTTAACTACCTGCTGCATTTACCTCGGACATTCATTCGAATGACTTCCTTTAAAAAGCAAGACATCATGGCAAGCATCCAAAAATATCGAGAAGAAGAAAAGAAAGAAAAAAAAACTGCTCTACAATGACACTCAAAATAATAACCGAACATTGCATGCGTATGCAACTGGTATAGCATACCGCACCCCCAAACTTATATGTAACATTGTCCTCAATGTTTGGACAATAAGAGCAAGGAAAGAAGTTATCGGGATGGCAGAATGCGAGAAAAATGGAATTCCACAGCAGCGGTCATCCTGTAAATAAGAAAAATTTGCACAGAATACCAACTGGATACCACGAGCATTACAAGGAACAAAAAGTAGATAAATAGAACATAATGAAATAATTATGCACAAACAGACAATGCCAATATCACTGTAAATCTAATGGTCTGAACTGGTGTTTCTCGATTGTCTAAGAGGTCTATGCGATAAGATATTGAGTATCCAGGCGCGCTAACGTATAGCACGCAAAGGGGCTGCCTTTCTTTATTACCGCCATACTGTGTTGAAGCAATCTCAACAGTATTGGGAATTGAAACCAGGCGGTAATAAACGGAAATCATCAACTGAATCGCATATAACAATTAGACAAGTGGTACTACATACATAGTCAAAGTATAGAGAACAGATAGCTTGACGGAAAGCAAAAATAAAGATAGTAAAGATAACACATGGCATAAAAGAAAATATAAATGTATTCCATATAACTGAAAATGAGTTGTAGTACAAAGTGTACCTGCAGGTGGAATACTAAAAAAGAAACTAAACATGGCCAACATGGCCTATCAAAAATAAAGAAAGAAAAATATAGAAAATAAAGCAGAAAAGATGAATAAGGTGCAGCTACTCGAGGGCGGGTGGTGGTGGTGGTGGCTCGGTGGGAGCAGAAGTGGAGGTGGAGGCTCGACCTGCGAACAGGAACTGCAGATCCTGCCGGAAGGCTCAGAACTCGTCTAAGATCGCTCTCTGGCCCTGTACCAGAGAAGAAATGTCCGTCCGAATACCTGCCAGCTGACTCTGCGTCACCTGGACGTGCTCGTCAAAACCCTGCTGGAGCCGCTCTATGTCAGCTGCCAGGCAGGAATAGCCTGTCGCTAAGATATCATGCCACTCTGCAGCGACATCCATCTCCTCCTCCTCCATCTCCTCGTCCTCTGTCTCAGCCCCTGCTGGCTCTCCCTCATCCATCTCCACCGGGGCATCCATATCTACGTCGTCTGGTGGATCACCCTGATGGTCCTGTCGCTCTAAGTGTCGCCTCACCCGATCCCACTGAGTAGATGTGAAGCGGGTGGGCGGTGCCAACTGAATGTCAGTCCGACTGACCTATATACTGGCACTGCTGAGAAAAGCGACGATCAGGAATGGAAAGGGAAGACGCCAACTCGCTGCTCTCCTCTTCCTCTTGTTGACGAGGCCATCCCAAACTTTGTGCATCTTCCCCCAGATAAGCGATGGGACAGAAAACCAAGCGCTCGTATGGAAAGCATAGAGGCAACGGAGGAGGTCGCCCCTGCGCTCGGCCACGTGCTGCAACAGACACGCGTTCTTGAGGAGAACGGTGTCCAGGAACCAATATCTGCTCGGGCACATCGACTTGGACGTGCAGTTGTGGTTGGGCATGGTAAACGCCCCGCCACACATGTCCATCACTATCGAGAAGAGCGTGGTATCTGCTGGGAGCACGGCACTATAGAGTGGCTGACCGTCCGGGCCAACCATGTCCGGCGGCTGCTGGTGAGGAATGCCGAGCATATGAGCAATCCGGCTCAGCGTAATCGTGATCGTGACAGTGGCCACGGTAGTCTCGAGTGTATCTGGCGCTGTGCAGGAGTAGGTCATATGCTCGTAAAAGACCTGTACTAGGCGCTCGTGTGCTACGTCAGTGGGAGGCACACATAGCCGGTCGAGGCGACGCCTCCTGAGCTCGGCAACCGTCCGCTCGGTGTCGGGACGCCTCTCGAACTCCGCTAAGTCGAAAACCTGCTCCGGGTGGAACTTCCGGGACCGGAAGGCTCGCCCGGGCACGTCACGAACAGCACCGGCGGCATTCTTCACTCTCGCCATGGCCTCGGAACAGTCTGCACTGGATTCCAAAAGGTACGTAAATAAAAGATGAATAAGAAGAAAGTTAAAATACTACTAGACTAAAAGAATCAAAATAAGAATGAAGTCCTAGTCCAAGGTACTGACAAAAGTGCAAAAAGTTGCACTCGAGGATGCAATGTGAACGGGTGCAACCGAAACGAAGGTGCCACGGTTACACACCGTACACTAAGCATTTGAAACGAAGAAAATGCCAAATCCCACTCCGTCATAAATTCTTACCCCCCCCAAAACCCACAAAAACTCGATTCAGATATCGCAATAGCAACCATCGACCCCAACATTATCTAACTATGCTTATTCCGCCGTAAAACTATCAAAAATGGCGAGAGAGTAAACAAAAAGTAGCCATGCATCACTTACCTCGTGAGGAAGAGGATGAATGGCTCAACCGATGAAAACTCCACGCGCAGCGGCGAAGAGAAGATCGCGCAGATGCTAGCGGCAGATCAGACTGCGTCAGATGGCGGCGGATGATCGGGAATGGCAGATCGAGTGCTCGGGAATGCTTGGAGAAGGCTTGGATCGCACGGAGGAAGAGAAGAAGTCGGATGGTCTTTTAAAATGGGAGGGAAGCCCAACGGTTTAAATAAATTTTCGGCTCACGTGCAGGCTCCGCGTGCATTTCGATTGATCGAAATGTGCATTTCGATCAAGCAAAATTTTGATTGATCGAAATCTTGCTTCGATCAATCGAAACTAACTTCGATGGATCGAGATTGTCTCTTCGATCAATCGAACATTCCTTCCCTGAATCACATTTTTACTTCGATCAATCGAACATTTAATTGATGCAATCGAACTTTTATTTCGATCAATCGAAATCCCATTTCGATCAATCGAAAGTTTCGATCGATCGAAGACCTATCGAAGTGCAATCGAAGAATACCACCTCTCGGGACTTTGGACTTGGAAAATCTCTGCAATTTTTCGATCGATCGAAGACCTATCGAAGTGCAATCGAAATTTTTGATTGATCGAAATCTTGGTTTCGATCAATCGAAATGCTCAAAAATAGTCAGTGCAAAGTATGCTACAGGGACTTGGATATTTTGGGAATTAGATACTACACTGCTTAGATACAATCCTACTTTGGATTAAAAGGGACATCATAGAAGCTTGATAGCTACCATGGCTTCGCCACCTTACACGTCTATGGTGCGACGTCCGGATCGACTCACGAGTCAAAATACACGGGATCCGTCAAAGTGACGACATCCACGTATTCGGTGGTGACTTGGTCATCCACACACACTTTTAAGCGCTGCCCGTTTACTTTGAACATCGAGCCATCTTTCAAGTCCTTCAATTCCACCGCTCCGTGGGGAGCGACGGAATTAACCAAAAATGGACCATCCCAACGGGAGCGAAGTTTTCTGGGAAACAAATGGAGGCGCGAGTTGTACAACTAAACTTTTTGGCCCGGCAAAAATGTTTTGACTCGAATATTACGATCATGAAAGGCTTTGGACGTTGCCTTATAGATTTTTGCATTCTCATACGCATCATATCGCAATTCTTCCAATTCATTTAACTGAAGCTTTCGATTAGAACTGGCCTTTTTCATGTCAAAATTGAAGGTCTTGGTGGCCCACATAGCTTTATGCTCCAATTCAACCGGAAGATGGCACGCCTTGCCATAAACTAACCGATAAGGTGACATTCCAATGGGAGTTTTATATGCGGTTCGGTATGCCCATAATGCATCGTTTAGTCGCAATGACCAATCCTTCCGGTCGGGCCGAACAGTTTTCTGAAGAATGTTCTTAATCTCCCTATTGGATACTTCTACTTGGCCACTAGTTTGAGGATGGTAGGGGGTGGCTACTTTGTGTGTGACGGAGTATTTGAGAAGCAAGGTTCGAAGGAACCGGTTACAGAAATGCTTACCTCCGTCACTGATGATGGCCCGAGGCGTACCAAACCGGCTAAAAATGTTAGCTTGAATGAATTTAACCACGACTGCGTGATCGTTGGTTTTGGTAGCAACGGCTTCTATCCACTTAGATACGTAGTCCACCGCCACAAGTATGTACTCATGACCAGTAGAGGGTGGAAATGGTCCCATGAAGTCAATGCCTCACACATCGAATATTCCAATGATAAGAATAGGGTTAAGAGGCATCATGTCCTTCCGAGACATCGCGCCAAGGCGCTAACATCGCTCACAAGAGCGGCAGAATGAATATGCATCCCGATGAAGTGTCGGCCAGAAAAATCCGCATTGAAGAATTTTTGCTGCGGTTTTCTTAGCACTAAAGTGTCCCCTGCAAGCGAGTGTATGACAAAATTTAAGAATGCGTTGGAATTCACTGTTGGGTACACACTTACGAATTATTTGATCGGGGCAGTATTTGAACAATTGAGGATCGTCCCAATAATATGATCGTGATTGGGAGAGAAAACGATCCTTCTCTTGTTTGGTCCAAGAAGATGGTATTTTACCGGTTGCCAAATAATTAACCACATCCGCATTCCAAGGGATACTCTCTTGAGAGATGACAAAGAGTTGTTCATCCGGGAAGGATTCACAAACTGGAATGGAATTATGAAGGGATTCAACAAGAATTCTAGAAAGGTGGTCAGCTACCACATTTTCAGTTCCCTTTTTGTCTCTAATCTCAAAATTGAACTCTTGCAACAAGAGTATCCATCGGATCAACCTAGGCTTGGTGTCCTTTTTCACCAAAAGATGCCGGAGGGCAGCATGGTCCGAATAGACAATGACCTTTGAACCTAATAAATAAGCTCGAAATTTGTCTAATGCAAATACTACCGCAAGCAATTCCTTTTCCGTTGTGGTATAATTGATTTGAGCCTCGGAAAGGGTTTTACTTACGTAATAGATGACATGTGGCAGTTTGTCTACTCGTTGCCCTAAGACCGCACCCATGGCATAGTCGGATGCATCACACATAATCTCAAATGGGAGAGCCCAATTTGGAGGGATTAGAATTGGAGCGGTTGTAAGCATGGCATGGAGTTTTTCAAAAGTGTCAAGGCACGCTTCATCAAAGGTAAAGCAAGACTCTTTTTCAAGAAGGCGACACAAAGGCCGAGAGATCTTGCTAAAGTCTTTGATGAAACGGCGATAAAAGCCCGCATGCCCAAGGAATGAACGAATCTCTCTCACCGTGGATGGTGGAGGAAGTTTGGAAATGAGCTCAACCTTGGCTTTATCAACCTCTATTCCTCGCTTAGACACAATATGCCGTAGGACAATACCCTCTTGAAACATAAAATGACTCTTTTCCCAACTAAGAATTAGGTTGGTTTCTTGACATCGTTTGAGAACACAAGCTAGATTTTGGAGGCATGATTCATATGAAGGCCCAAAAACAGAAAAATCATCCATGAACACTTCTAAGAATTTTTCCACCATGTCCGAGAAGATAGACATCATACACCGTTGAAAAGTTGCTGGTGCATTGCACAACCCGAAGGGCATGCGTCTATAAGCAAATGTGCCGAAGGGACATGTAAAGGTGGTTTTCTCTTGGTCCCTCGGGTCTATAGCAACCTGATTATAGCCGGAATATCCATCCAAAAAGTAATAAAAGCTTTGCCCGGCCAATCTCTCCAATATTTGATCAATGAATGGGAGGGGGAAGTGATCTTTCCGAGTGGCTGAATTTAATTTCCTATAATCAATGCACACTCTCCATCCTGTGGTGGTGCGTTGGGGAACTAATTCACCCTTATCATTAGGTTGCACCGTAATACCAGACTTCTTTGGAACCACTTGAGTGGGACTAACCCACTTGCTATCAGAGATGGGGTATATGATCCCCGCATCTAGTAACTTCACCACCTCCTTCATTACAACGTCCTTCATGTTTGGATTCAATCGACGTTGTGCCTCCCTTGAGGTCTTTGCATCCTCTTCCAAGTGTATGCGATGCATACAAACAGAAGGGTCTATTCCCTTAAGATCTACCACACTCCATCCTATTGCTTCTTTGTGCTCTTTGAGCACCTTTATGAGTTCCAATTCTTGATCATTTGTGAGATTGGAAGCAAGAATGACTGGAAGGGTCTCATTTGCGCCCAAGAAAACATACTTGAGTGTAGCTGGAAGAGGCTTGAGCTCAAGTTGTGGTGGGGAAATTAAAGAAGGAGTTTGGGGAGTTTTGGACAAAGGGGGCAAGGGTTCTCTCGGAACTCTCCACTTAGGCAAATCCATGACAGTATTAACATCGAGCATGGAATTGACTTCACATATGGATTGCTCAATGTCAAAATCATCATAGTTAAAATGATTTAGGCATGCCTCTAAAGGGTCCGTGGAAAGAATAGAAGGAAGTGCTTCTTGAACAAGGTCGTCCACAACATCGACACAAAAGCACTCACTTTCATCGTCGGGTGTGTGGTGGGAAGCATAAAAGAGATGTCCATCACTCCAGTACGGCAATTAACGCAAGCGTTTGCCGTGGCCAAGAATGGACGACCTAGAATGATAGGGATATGGTGATTCGGATTTTGAACTGGTTCCGTGTCAAGGACTATGAAGTCCACCGGAAAATAGAATTTGTCCACTTGAATGATGACATCCTCAATGATGCCACGTGGTTGCTTCACCGAACGGTCGGCAAGTTGCAACACAATCGTGGTATGCTTAAGTTCCCCCAAACCTAGTTGTTGGTAAACTGAGAATGGAAGCAAATTGACACTAGCCCCTAGATCAAGAAGTGCTTTTTCAAAAGATTGATTTCCAATGGTGCACGAAATGGTCGGAGCACCCGGATCTTTGAATTTAGGAGGGGCTTGGTGTTGAAAAATGGAGCTTATGTGCTCAGTTAAGAGGACTTTCTTAGGAACTTTATTCCTAGATTTGCGCTTTTGAGTGCATAAGTCCTTCAAGAATTTCGCATAGGAGGGAATTTGTCGAATAGCATCAAAGAGAGGGAGATTGATCTTTACTTGTTTGAAGATCTCCATCATGTCTTGGATTTTCTCTCCTTGCTTCCTGAAATGAGAAGGTTCCTTCAATCGTTGAGGAAAAGGAACTGGAGGTTCATAAGAGGTGTCAAGATTTGGAATTGATGATGACACAACTTCACTTGCCTTTCCTTTTGGATTAAAAGGGGTATTTTGCAAATTTGGATTTGACGGAAACAATTTTGGATTTAATTGGGATTCTTTTGGATTTTTAGGTTGCTCTTGTAATTCCTTTCTCTCTTCCTCTCCTACCTTGGAGTTAATGATTTTAGCACTCCTCAAGGTTGTGATTGATTGAACTTGCTCTGGAGGAGCACTACAATTTGAAGATGATGGATCTTCAATCAAATGGATACCTTTGGGATTCGCCACCGGTTGACTCGGCAACTTACCTTCCTCCCTTCTATTTAAGGCATTAGCTAGTTGCCCGATTTGAGCTTCTAACCTAGCCATAGATTGAGCGTTGGCTTCAAGCTTAGCGATTGATTGAGAGTGAGTTTGCAATAAGCGGGTGTTGGCCTCAAGATTGCTTATCACTCGTTCTTCAAAGCTTTGGCTTCTTGGAGGAGGTGGTGGTTGTTGGTAATTTGATCTTTGATTGTAAGGTTGAGGGTTTGGCCTATAATGAGGCTGTTGAGATTGGGAATTAAAAGAACTTTGCCCTTGGAAAGAGGGACTTGATTCTTGATTCTTCCATGAAAAAGTCGGATGGTTCTTGTAACTAGAATTGTACGTGTTCGAATATGGATCATTCATTTGTTTAGCGTACAAGGCATTCGCTTGCTCTTGAGCATAATCGGGGGATTGCCCGGCAATAGGACAATCTCGCACAAAATGCGAAGTGCTATAGCAAAACGAACACCCCTCCTGATTTTGGACAGATTGGTTAGGAATAGGCAGCCCATTTTTCATGATTAAATCCATTTTTCGGGACAAGGCTTCTACTTGCATGGCTACCTCATCTACCCGTGAAATCTCATGCACTCCTCTACAAGGTTGGGTGGCCTTCCCTTTCCTAGTGGAGGAGCGTTGAGCTGAATTGTTGCTTAGGGTTTGAAAAAGTTTCCATGCCTCATCGGGGCTTTTCAAAAGGTACCCACCCCCACACGCGGAGTCTATCATTTGTCTATGTTGCTCACTCACCCCATCATAAAAACTTTGCACTAGCTGCCATTTTGGGACAGCATGATGCGGACAAGATTTTAAAAGATCTTTTAACCTCTCCCACGTCTCATGGAATTGTTCTTGGTCAATTTGGGTGAATCCGGTGATTGCTCGCCGAATATCACTTGTCTTACCCATTGGGAAGTATTTTTTTAAGAACTCTATTTGCATTTCCGCCCAAGAATGGATTGAGTTGGGTTCTAGGGAATTGAACCAACTTCTAGCCTTATCTTTTAGGGAAAATGGAAACATACGTAGCTTTAGATCATCCTCCGTAAAGTGTGGTACTCGAATGGTGGAACACACGGAAAAGAAGTAATCTAAGTGCCGGTATGGATCCTCATTAGGAAGACCGTGAAAGCTGTTAAGAAGGTTGAGGGTGGAGGACTTTATTTCAAATTGATTTGCCGCTACATCCGGAAATTGAATACACGAAGGTACTTCAAATGTAGTCGGAAGGTAAAAGTCCATAAGCAAATTTCCTTGAGGAGGTGGTGGTGGAGGTGGTTGTTCATGATTAAAAGGAGGTAGACCGGGAGGTTGTCTCTCATTTGGTTCCATGTTTTCAGTTCTAGGCAAAATAGGGTCCCTAGAGGTTCCTCTACGTTGTCTAAGTGTTCGTTCAAGTTCACTATTACAAGGAAGCAAATGAAGTGACAATGAACATCTACCTAGCATGCATTAACAATTGAACAGCACCTCTACACACAAAGTAACAATAATATATACAAAAGAATGTGAATGATTCAAACCACCAATTTTTGAAGTTATACTCACAAAGGGTTCCAATTTGAATTCTTCTAGATGCCCGCAATGTGGTATACCTAAAATCAAGAAGTTTGAGATATAAGAACAAGATATATACAAAAAGAATGAAAGAATTTCTAGCCTAAGAATTAAACTAGATTTAATCTTCCAATGGCGACAATTAAACCGTAGTCCCCGGCAACGGCGCCAAAATTTTGATGTGGTCGGAACTAAATTATATTGTAAGCTTAATTTTGCCCTTTTTATCAAAATATAATTTAACCACTCGCAAGAGCACGAATCTTTGTAGATAAGGTTCTATATAGAGGGTATCGTCCCACGAGGACTAGTCGTTAATTGTCATAAAGAAAGATTAATTCCACTTTAATTCTAAAAACAGGTTTTTGGTTTTGTGTTTAAAAGTATTGCGTAAATGAAATGATGATAAAATTAAAGAGTAAAGTTGGGAGAGAGAACTAGGGTTGGTTTCCACCACTAGCCATTCACATGTTCATAAGTGTAGCAAGCATGGGATTCATTAATTAAATGCCTAACAATGTCATTAGGCTTGTGACCTCAATGACATATCAAAAGATCAATGTGTGTGCTAACCTATCATAATCCATCTTCAACAAGCATAGCTCTTCAACCTAACTAACTACCTAATTACTCTACTCTCTACGTAAACACTACATGCATCCAAACTACCTTGTCTTGGCATGGTCTATACAAACTAGCATCACACATTCATTTAAACACCATTATCTAGCCATCATTTGCACTTCTTGTGGAATATGCAAATGTTGTGCATTCAAGTGACAAAACCTACTCTAAGACAAGAATAAATTCCATATCAAATGAATATATATAAGAAATGTATTTGTGTACATAATCACTAGGCTAAATAATCAACATTTAATTACAAATCCCCAAGAGCTACAAAGATGAACAAGTTTACATGGCTAGGGGTTGAAACCAACACCCTAGTAGAAGAGTTAGTTGCTCATGGTTGCCTTGCACCCTTCCATTGATGAAGAGAATGAAGCTTCTTGGTCTGGTTCAGCTTTTGTCTTCCTCTCCCGAAGGTCTCTCCTCAAGTCTTCTGATGTGTATGTTGAGAGATATGAGATATGTGGCTTTTGGTGCTTTTTGTATGCTTTTTGGCTCCTTTGGGCCCACCATATATATATATATATCATTATATATATCTCTTGTATCAAGAAGGCCCCCAAAAGTCTTGTTCAAGTCAGACAATCCCCCTGAGTCGTGCAAAAAGGGGGATTTTGTTGCAAGTGGGAGGGCAAGTGAGCAAGTGGCCAAGTGGGCTCTGCAGCATTTCGATTGATCGAAATTGCATTTCGATTGATCGAGATTTTCGATCAATCGAAATGAGATTTCGATCAATCGAAATCTCGATTGATCGAAATCCACATCTCGATTGATCGAGATGCCTTGGCAACATTTTCTGATTTCATCTCTTGACTGCAGAAAGCTTCCAACTTTGCTCCATTTACTCCAATACCTGCAAAACATCAAAAACACAAAAATACCGTAAACATATCTCGGTAAACGCAAAAACAAAACTAACATATGCAATAAAGAGGGTTCAAATGCATAGAATTGAACACTTATCAAGGGTTACATCACTTCCTTAGAATGGTGTTTGCCGCTCATGATCGGAGGTCCAGGCTTGAACGATGATGAAATCGCAATCTTCTTGCCCGTATGGTCATGAATCGCTTCTATCTATATCGGTGTCTGTTTCTCCCTTCCAGAATACCTCGTTTTTCTTGTTTTCATCATTTTACCTAGCGAAACAAAACCCACGGGACACCTGGCCTCCCTAAAGTGGCATGTGTGCATAAGAAAATTGCACTTGCGCCTCAGAAAGTAGCATTTGCGCCTAAAAAGTGGCTGATGTGCAAATAGGGCAGAAAGTTGCTAAAAACGTCCATTTTAAGAAATTTTCGTGAAATATGAAATTGTACAAAATTGAATGTCCCTCAACCTTAGCGGCATTTGGGTCATTTTTACAATTTTGTACAGAGTTATGGTCTGAATGCCAAAACGGGCCCAGAACTTTTTAAGCCTTAATTGGCCCAATCTTCAATGTTAATAGGCCCGTACTCCTTTTCTCATTTAAATTTATTTCAACCCATTTCTTCAATCAATTTAGTTTGGATCTTCAATATAAACAAATCTCTCATGGGTCGAGCTTCAGTGTTTTACTAAATGAGCACCATCTGTAGCCCGATTTGACCATTATTAATCATAATTACCCTTAATCTCTTGAAATAAAAAAAAGAGTAAAATTATTAATAAAAACATGACATAAATATTACTAAGATATTAATTCATATAATTTTAGGGGCATCGAATACGCAATATTCATTACTTATCACACCCCCAAACTTACATATTGCAAGTCTCTTAACGATACAAAACTAAAAATAAAGTAAAACAATGAAAGTACTTCCTCTTTCGTGGGAGATCCGACTGCATTTAGAATATGCAATAAGACTTTTAAACGGCTAGTGGACGAGTGAAGTCTCGTGAGGGTTTCTAGAGATGTTACCCACAAACATGTGAAAATTCCTATTTCAAATATTAATCAAGATGAAGACTACAAAATGCAGTTAAAGATTTGCATTCAAGAATACTTTCAAATCCCTAAATCCCATAATTCCAAATAACGGTTCTCACACAAAATTTACAACAATCAAAACTCAAAGAACCTAACTCTATCCCCCTCATGAAAGGTGAGCTAACATTAATCAATGTGGTTTAACCTGGCCCTGAGTGAGCAATTACAAGTTCCTTCAATTTATAGGATCCTCGTATTGAATGTATCACTCAAAACGTAAACACATGCAAATTATTTATTTTTTTTTGTTTCACCCTTTTTTGTTGTATATAGTTGTGCAATGCCCAGGTTTATTAGGCTTTCGAATTGATCGGTGTTGCGAGCTTTCAGCCTGTGACTCCAGAACCAAATGGCTTTAGGGCACCAGGTTTCAAGATATCTTGATGGACCTAATAACTCGAATCAAAATGACCACAAACCATAGACTAACCAATAATGTAATGACAATTGTACCACTTGTCACCATTAACCTTCCGACAATGACAATTGTACTAATTTGGGACGTTTAATCTATGCATTCTGAAAAGAATGGCTACAAGCGCAGTTCAATTCTATCAAGGGGATTCGTTCAACATTCAATTAAGCATAACTCTTTTTCACTTAGCATGGACTTTACATTTGACTAACAAATGATATGATTGGCAATCTCGCTTAGTATGAATTATCAAAACTCTAAATTGAACGATATATAAAAACTATTGTATAACCTGTCATGACAAAATCTTAGAGGTTGAAAAGAACCAAACCCTAATCATTGCAAATTTGAATTCATTCTACAAGAAGAAGAATAAATATGCAATGAAATAATCCATTAAAATTCAAACCAACTGCATAGCTATTGTTTATGTATTGGTTATAAAATCGAACCATAAATTAAATCAATCCCATATTAATATACAGATTAAAACATTAAAATACAGGTTATGGTTACATCACTTCCCTGGAATGGTGTTTGCCGCTCATGATCGGAGGTCCAGGCTTTAACGATGATGAAATCGCAATCTTATTGCTTGTATCGTCACGAATCGCCTCTATCTATATCTGTGTCTGTTTCTCCCTTCCAGAATACCTCGTTTTTCTTGTTTTCATCATTTTACCTAGCGAAACAAAACCCACGGGACTCATGGCCTCCCCAAAGTGGCATGTGTGCATAAGAAAATGGCACTTGCGCCTCACAAAGTAGCATTAGGGCATAAAAAGTGGCTGATGTGCAAATAGGGCAGAACTTTGCTAAAAACGTCCGTTTTAAGAAGTTTTTGTGAAATATGAAATTGTACAGAATTGAATGTCCCTCAACCTTAGCGGCGTTTGGGTCATTTTTACAATTTTGTACGGAGTTATGGTCTGAATACCAAAACGGGTCCAGAACTTTTTAGGCCTTAATTGGCTCAATCTTCAATGTTAATAGGCCCGTACTCCTTTTCTTCATTTAAATTCATTTCAACCCATTTCTTCAATCAATTTAGTTTGGATCTTCAATATAAACATATCTCTCATGGGTCAAGCTTGAGTGTTTTACTAAATGAGCACCATCTGTAGCCTGATTTGACCATTATTAATCATAATTACCCTTAATCTTTTGAAATCAAAAAAAGATTAAAATTATTAATAAAAACATGAAAAAAATATTACTAAGATATTAATTCATATAATTTTAGGGGCATCGAATACGTAATATTCATTACTTATCACACCCCCAAACTTACATATTGCAAGTCTCTTAACGATACAAAACTAAAAATAAAGTAAAACAATGAAAGTACTTCCTCTTTCGTGGGAGATCCGACTGCATTTAGAATATGCAATAAGACTTTTAAACGGCTAGTGGACGAGTGAAGTCTCGTGAGGGTTTCGAGAGATGTTACCCACAAACATGTCAAAATTCCTATTTCAAATATTAATTAAGACGAAGACTACAAAATGCAGTTAAAGATTTGCATTCAAGAATACTTTCAAATCCCTAAATCCCATAATTCAAAATAATGGTTCTCACACAAAATTTACATCAATCAAAGCTCAAAGAACCTAACTCTAGCCCCTCATGGAAGGCGAACTAACATTAATCAATGTGGTTTAACCTGGCCCTGAGTGAGCAATTACAAGTCCCTTCAATTTATTGGATCGTCGTATTGAATGTATGACTCAAAACATAAACACATGCAAATTGTTTTTTTTTTTTTTTTTGTTTCACCTTTTTTTGCTATATATAGTTGTGCAATGCCCAGGTTTATTAAGCTTTACAATTGTTCCGTGCTGCAAGATTTCAGCCTGTGAGTCCCAAACCAAATGGCTTTAGGGCACCACATTTCAAGATACCCTGATGGACCTAATAAGTCGAATCAAAATGACCACAAACCATAGACTAACTAATAATGAAATGACAATTGTACCAATTGTCACCACTAACCTTCCGACAATGACAATTGTACTAATTTGGGACGTTTAATCTATGCATCCAAAAAAGAATCGCTACAAGCGCAGTTCAATTCTATCAAGGGGATTCTTTCAACATTCAATTAAGCATAACTCGTCTTCACTTAGCATGGCCTATACATCTAACTAACTAATGATTTGATAGCCAATCTTCGCTTAGTACGAACTATCAAAATTCTAAACTGAACGATATATAAAAACTGTTGTATAACCTATCATAACAAAATCACAGAAGTTGAAAAGAACCAAATCCTAATCATTGCAAATTTAAATTCATTCTACAAGGAGAAGAATAAATATGCAATGAAATAATCCATTAAAATTTAAACCAACTGCACAGCTGTTGTTTATGTCCGGGTTATAAATTCGAAGTATAAATTAAATCAATCCCAAATTAATATACAAATTAAAACATTCAAATACAGGTTAGGGTTACATCACTTCCCCGAAATGGTGTTTAGGGTCTCATGATCGGAGGTCCAGGGTTGAACGTTGATGAAATCGCAATCTTCTTGCCCGTATCGTCACGAATCGCATCTGCCTATATCTCTGTTTGTTTCTCCCTCCCAGAATACCTAGTTTTTTCTTGTTTTCATCAATTTACTTAGCGAAACAAAACCCATGGGACACCTCGCTAGCCCAAACTGGCAAGTAGGCATAAGAAAATGGCACTTGCGCCTCACAATGTATCATTTGCGCTAAAAAAGTGGCAGATGTGAAATCAGGGAAGAAAGTTGCGGAAAACGTCTATTTTTTAAACTTTTCTTGAAATATGAAATTGTACAGAATTAAATTTCCTTCAACCAACGCGGAGTTTGGGTCATTTTGACAATTTTGTACGGAGTTATGGTCTGAATACCAAAACAGGTCCAGAACTTTTTAAGCCTTAATTGACCCAATCTTCAATATTAATAGGCCCGTACTCCTTTTCTTCATTTAAATTCATTTCCAGCCCATTTCTTCAACCAATTTAGTTTGGATCTTCAATATAAACATATCTCTCAAGGGTCAAGCTTCCAGTTTTTACTAAAAATGCACCATCTGTAGCCCGATTTCACCATTATTAATCATAATTACCCTTAATCTCTTGAAATCAAAAGAGATTAAAATTATGAATAAAAACATGAAAAAAATATTACTAAGATATTAATTCATATAATTTTAGGGGCATTGAATACGCAATATTCATTACTTATCACACCCCAAAACTTACATATTGCTAGTCTCATAGCAATACAAAACTAAAAATAAAGTAAAACAACTAAAACACTTCCACTTTCGTGGGAGATCCGACTGCATTTAGAATATGCAATAAGACTTTTAAACCGCTAGTGGACAAGTGAAGTCTCGTGAGGGTTTCCAGAGATGTTACCCACAAACATGTCATAATTCCTATTTCGAATATTAATCAAGACGAAAACTACAAAATGTAGTTAAAGATTTGCATTCAAGAATACTTTCAAATCCCTAAATCCCATCATTCAAAATAACGGTTCTCACACAAAATTTACATCAATCAAAACTCGAAGAACCTAACTCTAGCCCCCTCATAAAAGGTGAACTAATATTAATCAATTTGGTTTAACCTGGCCCTGAGTGAGCAATTACAAGTCCCTTCAATTTATTGGATCGTCGTATTGAATGTATCACTCAAAACATAAACACATGCAAATTGTTTTTTTTTTTTGTTTTTCATTTCACCCTTTTTTTTATATATAGTTGTGCAATGCCCAGGTTTATTAGGCTTTTGAATTGATCCGTGTTGCGAGCTTTCAGCCTGTGACTCCCAAACTAAATGGCTTTAGGGCACCAGGTTTCAAGACTAACCAATAATGTAATGACAATTGTACCAATTGTCACCATTAACCTTCCGCCAATGACAATTGTATTAATTTGGGACGTTTAATCTATGCATTCAGAAAAGAATGGCTACAAGCCCAGTTCAATTCTGCTAAGGGGATTCGTTCAACATTCAATGAAGCATAACTGGTCTTCACTTTGCCTGGACTATACATCTTACTAACTAATGATATGACAACCAATCTTTGTTTAGTATCAACTATCAAATCTCTAAATTGAACGATATATGAAACTATTGTATAACCTGTCATAACAAAATCACAGAAGTTAAAAAGAACCAAACCCTAATCATTGCAAATTTGAATTCATTCTACAAGAAGAAGAATAAATATGCAATGGAATAATCCATTAAAATTCAAACCAACTGTACTGCTATTGTTTATGTCTTGGTTATACAGTCGATGCATAAATTAAATCAATCCCAAATTAATATAAAAATTAAAACAATGAAATACAGGTTAGGGTTACATCACTTCCCCCGAATGGTGTTTAGCCTCTCATGATCGGGGGTCCAGGCTTGAACGTTGATGAAATCGCTATCTTCTTGCCCGTATCGTCATGAATCGCCTCTGCCTATATCTCTGTTTGTTTCTCCCTCCCAGAATACCTAGTTTTTTCTTGTTTTCATCATTTTACTTAGCGAAACAAAACCCATGGGACACCTCGCTGGCCCAAACTGGCAAGTATGCATAAGAAAATGGCACTTGCGCCTCACAATGTATCATTTCCGCTCAAAAAGTGGCAGATGTGAAAACAGGGCAGAAAGTTGCGGAAAATGTCTATTTTTTAAAATTTTCTTGAAATATGAAATTATACAGAATTGAACTTCCTTCAACCAACGCGGAATTTGGGTCATTTTGACAATTTTGTACGGAGTTATGGTCTGAATACCAAAACGGGTCCAGAACTTTTTAAGCCTTAATTGACCCAATCTTCAATGTTAATAGGACCGTACTATTTTTCTTCATTTAAATTCATTTCCAACCCATTTCTTCAACCAATTTAGTTTGGATCTTCAATATAAACATATCTTTCAAGGGTCAAGCTTCCGATTTTTACTAAAAGTGCACCATCTGTAGCCCGATTTCACCATTATTAATCATAATTACCCTTAATCTCTTGAAATCAAAAGAGATTAAAATTATGAATAAAAACATGAAAAAAATATTACTAAGATATTAATTCATATAATTTTAGGGGCATTGAATACGCAATATTCATTACTTATCACACCCCAAAACTTACATATTGCTAGTCTCATAGCAATACAAAATTAAAAATAAAGTAAAACAACTAAAGTACTTCCTCTTTCGTGGGAGATCCGACTGCATTTAGAATATGCAATAAGACTTTTAAACCGCTAGTGGATGAGTGAAGTCTCGTGAGGGTTTCAGAGATGTTACCCACAAACATGTCATAATTGCTATTTCAAATATTAATCAAGACAAAGACTACAAAATGCAGTTAAAGATTTGCATTAAAGAATACTTTGAAATCCCTAAATCCCATAATTCAAAATAACGGTTCTCACACAAAATTTACAACAATAAAAACTCAAAGAACCTAACTCTAGCCCCCTCATAAAAGGTGAACTAACATTAATCAATGTGGTTTAACCTGGCCCTGAGTGAGCAGATACAAGTCCCTTCAATTTATTGGATCGTCGTATTGAATGTATCACTCAAAACATAAACACATGCAAATTGTTTTTTTTTTTGGTTTTTGTTTCACCCTTTTTTGTTATATATAGTTGTGCAACGCCCAGGTTTTTTAGGCTTTCGAATTGATCCGTGTTGCGAGCTTTCAGTCTGTGACTCCCAAACTAAATGGCTTTAGGGCACCAGGTTTCAAGATACCATGATGACCCTAATAACTCGAATCAAAATGACCACAAACCAGAGACTAACCAATAATGTAATGACAATTGTACCAATTGTCACCACTAACCTTCCGACAATGACAATTGTACTAATTTGGGACGTTTAATCTATGCATTCATAAAAGAATGGCTACAAGCCCAATTCAATTCTATCAAGGGGATTCGTTCGAAATTCAATGAAGCATAACTCTTCTTCACTTTGCCTGGACTATACATCTGACTAACTAATGATATGACAACCAATCTTTGTTTAGTATCAACTATCAAAACTCTAAATTGAACGATATATAAAAATTATTGTATAACCTGACATAACAAAATCACAAAAGTTAAAAAGAACCAAACCCTAATCATTGCAAATTTGAATTCATTCTATAAGAAGAAGAATAAATATGCAATGGAATAATCCAATAAAATTCAAACCAACTTACATCTATTGTTTATGTCTTGGTTATACAGTCGATGCATAAATTAAATCAATCCCAAATTAATATACAAATTAAAACAAGGAAATACAGGTTAGGTTACATAACTTCCCCCGAATGGTGTTTAGCCTCTCATGATCGGAGGTCCAGGCTTGAACGTTGATGAAATCGCAATCTTCTTGCCCGTATCGTCACGAATCGCCTCTGCCTATATCTTTGTTTTTTTCTCCCTCCCAGAATACCTAGTTTTTCTTGTTTTCATCATTTTACTTAGCGAAACAAAACCCATGGGACACCTCGCTGGCCCAAACTGGCAAGTATGCATAAGAAAATAGCATTTGCGCCTCACAATGTATCATTTGCACTCAAAAATTGGTAGATGTGAAAACAGGGCAGAAAGTTGCGAAAAACGTCTATTTTTTAAAATTTTCTTCAAATATTAAATTGTACAGAATTGAATTTCCTTCAACCAAAGCGGAGTTTGGGTCATTTTGACAATTTTGCACGGAGTTGTGGTTTAATACCAAAACGGGTCCAGAACTTTTTAAGCCTTAATTGATCCAATCTTCAATGTTAATAGGCCCGTACTCCTTTTCTTCATTTAAATTCATTTCCAGCCCATTTCTTCAACCAATTTAGTTTGGATCTTCAATATAAACATATCTCTCAAGGGTCAAGCTTCCGGTTTTTACTAAAAGTGCACCATCTGTAGCCCGATTTCACTATTATTAATCATAATTACCCTTAATCTCTTGAAATCAAAAGAGATTAAAATTATGAATAAAAACATGAAAAAAATATTACTAAGATATTAATTCATATAATTTTAGGGGCATTGAATACGCAATATTCATTACTTATCACACCCCCAAACTTACATATCGCTAGTCTCATAGCAATACAAAACTAAAAATAAAGTAAAACAACTAAAGTACTTCCTCTTTCGTGGGAGATCCGACTGCATTTAGAATATGCAGTAAGACTTTTAAACCGCTAGTGGATGAGTGAAGTCTCGTGAGGGTTTCCAGAGATGTTACCCACAAACATGTCATAATTGCTATTTCAAATATTAATCAAGACGAAGACTACAAAATGCAGTTAAAGATTTGTATTCAAGAATACTTTCAAATCCCTAAATCCCATAATTCAAAATAACGGTTCTCACACAAAATTTACATCAATCAAAACTCAAAGAACCTAACTTTAGCCCCCTCATAAAAGGTGAACTAACATTAATCAATGTGGTTTAACCTGGCCCTGAGTGAGCAATTACAAGTCCCTTCAATTTATTGGATCATTGTATTGAATGTATGACTCAAAACATAAACACATGCAAATCGTTTTTTTTTTTTGGTTTTTGTTTCACCCTTTTTTGTTATATATAGTTGTGCAACGCCCAGGTTTATTAGGCTTTTGAATTGATCCGTGTTGCGAGCTTTCAGCATGTGACTCCCAAACTAAATGGCTTTAGGGCACCAGGTTTCAAGATACCCTGATGAACCTAATAACTCGAATCAAAATGACCACAAACCATAGACTAACCAATAATGTAATGACAATTGTACCAATTGTCACCACTAACCTTCCGGCAATGACAATTGTACTAATTTGGGACGTTTAATCTATGCATTCAGAAAAGAATGGCTAGAAGCCCAGTTCAATTCTGTCAAGGGGATTCGTTCAACATTCAATGAAGCATAACTCTTCTTTACTTTGCCTGGACTATACATCTGACTAACTAATGATATGACAACCAATCTTTGTTTAGTATCAACTATCAAAACTCTAAATTGAACGATATATGAAAACTATTGTAGAACCTATCATAACAAAATAACAGAAGTTAAAAAGAACCAAACCCTAATCATTGCAAATTTGAATTCATTCTACAAGAAGAAGAATAAATATGCAATGGAATAATCCATTAAAATTCAAACCAACTAGACAGCTATTGTTTATGTCTTGGTTATACAGTCGATGCATAAATTAAATCAATCCCAAATTAATATCCAAATTAAAACAATGAAATACAGGTTAGGGTTACATCACTTCCCCCGAATGGTGTTTAGCCGCTCATGATTGGAGGTCTAGGCTTGAAAGATGATGAAATTGCAATCTTCTTTCCCTTATTATCATGAATCGCCTCCGTCTATATCTCTGTCTGTTTCTCCCTTACATACTACTTAGTTTTTTCCGCTTTTCATCGTTTTACTTTATGAAACAAAACTTACGGGACACTTGGCCTCCCCAAAGTGGCAAGTGCGCATAAGAAAATGGCACTTGCTCCTCACAAAGTAGCATTTGTGCCCAAAAAGTGGCAGGTGAGCAAATAGGGCAGAAAGTTGCTGAAAACATCCATTTTAGGAACTTTTCATGAAATATGAACTTTTATAGAATTGAATTTCCTTCAACTTACACGGAGTTTGTACGGAGTTATTGTTTGAATACGAAAATGGGTTTAGAACTTTTTAAGCCAAAATTGGCCTATTCTTCAATGTTAATCGGCCCGTACTCATTTTCTTCATTTAAATTCATTTTCAGCCCATTTCTTCAGTCCATTTAGTTTTAATCTTCAATATAGACATATCTCTCATGGGTCAAGCTTCAGCTTTTTACTAAATGAGCACCATCTGTAGCCCGATTTCACCACTATTAATCAGAATTACCCTTAAACACCTGAAATCATAAAATTATTAACAAAAATATGAAATAAATATTACTAAGATACTAATTAATATAATTTTAGGGGCATTGAATATGCAATATTCATTACTTAGCATGCATTAAAAGTAATGACCGTCTACCTAGCATGCATTAAAAGTAAAACAACACTTCAATATGCAAAATAAAAGAAAATTACTCAAATGCACAATTTTTAGACTTTATACTCACAAAGGGTTCCAACTTTGATCCTTTGAGATGCCCACTATGTGGTATACCTAAAATCAAGCAATTTGAGAGATAAGAACAAGATATATACAAAAAAGAATGAAAGAATTTTTAGCCTAAGAATTAAACCAGATTTAATCTTTCAATGGCGATAATAAAACCGTAGTCCCTGGCAACGGCGCCAAAATTTTGATGTGGCTAAACTTGATTGCACTTGTAAGCTTATTTTTGCCCTTTTTCAAAATATAATTTAACCACTCGCAAGAGCACGAATCCTTGTAGATACGGTTCTATATAGAGGGTAAAAGGGATGCATCAAATTGATGACATCCATATACTCCATGGTAACTTGGTCATCCATGCATGATTTTAAGCGTTGCACGTTCATTTTGAACAACGTTCCATCTTTCAAGTTCTTCAATTCCACCGCTCCTTGGGGAGCAACGGAAATAACCAAAAATGGACAATCCCAATGGGAGTGAAGTTTTTCGGGAAACAAACGGAGGCGTGAGTTGAGCAACCATACTTTCTGGCCCGAAGAAAATGTTTTGACTCGAATATTGCGATCATGAAAGGCTTTAGACTTTGCCTTATAGATTTTAGCGTTCTCATACGCGTCATGTCACAATTCTTCCAATTTATTCAATTGAAGCTTTCGATTAGAGCCGGCCATTTACATGTCAAAATTGAACTTTTTGGTGGCCTATATGGCTTTGTGCTCCAATTCAACCTGAAGATGGCATGCTTTACCATAAACCAACCGGAAAGGTGACATTCCAATAGGAGTCTTATAAGTAGTTCGGTAAGCCCATAATGCATCATTTAGTCGCAATGACCAATCTTTCCGGTCGGGCTGAACTTTTTTCTCAAGGATGTTCTTTATCTCCCTATTGGATACTTCCACTTGTCCACTAGTTTGAGGATGGTATGGGGTGGCTACTTTGTGTGTGACAGAGTATTTGGTAAGCAAAGTTCGAAGGAACTAATTATAGAAATGTTTACCTCCGTTACTGATGAGGGCCTGAGGTGTACCAAAATGGCTAAAGATATTAGCTTGAATGAACTTAACCACGACTGCGTGATCATTGGTTTTAGTAGCAACGACCTCTATCCATTTAGAAATGTAGTCCACTACCACTAGTTTGTACTCATGACCAGTAGATGGTGGAAAAGGTCCCATGAAGTCGATGCCCCACATATCAAATATCTCAATAATAAGAATAGGGTTGAGAGGCATCATGTCCTTCCGAGACATTGTGCCAAGGCGCTGACATCGCTCATATGAGAGACAAAATTAGTATACATCCCGATGAAGTGTTGGTCAGAAAAACCCACACTGAAGAATCTTTGCTGCGGTTTTCTTAGCACTAAAGTGTCCTCCACAAGCAAGTGTATGACAGAATTTTAGAATGCTTTGGAATTCACTATTAGGTACACACTTTTGGATTATTTGATCGGGGCAATATTTGAACAATTGAGGATCGTCCCAATAATATGATCGTGATTGGGAGAAAAACCGATCATTCTCTTGCTTGGTCCAAGAAGAAGGTATTTTGCTGGTTGCCAAGTAGTTGACAATGTCCGCATACCAAGGGATACTCTCTTGAGAGATTACAAAAATTTGTTCATCCGGGAAGGATTCACAAACTAGAATGGAGTTATTGAGGGATTCAACAAGAATTCTAGAGAGGTGGTCAGCCACCACATTTTCGGTTCCCTTTTTGTCTCTAATCTCAAAATTAAACTCTTGCAACAAGAGTATCCACCGGATCAATCTAGGCTTAGTGTCCTTTTTGGCCAAAAGATGCCGGAGGGCAACATGGTCCAAAGAAACAATGACCTTGGAACCTAATAGATAAGCTCAAAATTTGTCCAAGGCAAATATTATCGCAAGCAACTCCTTTTCCATTGTGGTATAACTAATTTGAGCCTTGGAAAGGGTTTTACTTGCATAGTAGATAACATGTGGTAATTTGTCTACTCGTTGCCCTAAGACCGCACCCATGGCATAATCGGATGCATCACATATGATCTCAAATAGGAGAGCCCAATTTGGAGGGATGAGAATTGGAGTGGTTGTAAGCATGGTGCAGAGCTTTTCAAACGCGTTAAGGCACGCTTCATCAAAGGTAAAACAAGACTCTTTTTCAAGAAGGCGACACAAAGGCCGAGAGATCTTGCTAAAGTCTTTGATGAAACGGCAGTAAAAGCCCGCATGCCCAAGGAATGAATGAATCTCTCGCACCGTTGATGGTGGAGGAAGTTTGGAAATAAGTTCAACCTTGGCTTTGTAAACCTCAATTCCTCTCTTAGACACAATGTGCCCTAGGACAATGCCCTCTTGAACCATAAAATGGCTCTTTTCCCAATTGAGGATTAGATTGGTTTCTTGACATCGTGTGAGAAAACAGGATAGATTTTGGAGGCATGATTCGAATGAAGGTCCAAACACGGAGAAATCATCCATGAATACTTCCAAGAAATTTTCCACCGTGTCCAAAAAGATAGACATCATACACAATTGAAAAGTCACCGGTGCATTGCACAACCCAAAGGGCATGCGTCTATAAGCGAATGTGCCGAAAGGACATGTAAATGTGGTTTTCTCTTGGTCCCTTGGGTCTATAGCAACCTGATTATAGCCAGAATATCCATCTAAGAAGCAATAAAAGCTTTGAATAGCTAATCTCTCTGAGATTTGATCAATTAATGGAAGAGGGAAGTGATCTTTCCGAGTTGCTAAATTTAGTTTTCGATAATCTATGCAAACTCTCCATCCCGTGGTGGTGCGTTGGGGAACCAAATCACCTTTATCATTTGGTTGCACCATAATACCGGACTTCTTAGGAACCACTTGAGTGGGACTAACCCACTTACTGTCTGAGATGGGGTAAATGATTCCCGTATCTAGTAACTTCACAACCTCCTTCATTACAACGTCCTTCATATTTGGATTTAATCGACGTTGTGCCTCTCTTGAGGTATTTGCATCCTCTTCCAAGTGTATATGGTGCATAAAAATAGAAGTATCTATTCCCTTAAGATCTACCACATTCCATCCTATTGCTTCCTTGTGCTCTTTTAGCACTTTTAGAAGTTCTATCTCTTGATCATTAATGAGATTGGAAGCAATAATGACTGGAAGGGTTTTGTTAGAGCCCAAGAAAACATACTTGAGGGTAGCCGGTAAAGGCTTGAGCTCAAGTTGTGGTAGGGAAATTAGAGAAGGAGTTTGGGAAGTATTGGACAAAAGAGGCAAAGGTTCTCTTGGAACTCTCCATTTTGGCAAATCCGTGACGGTCGTGACATCGAGCATTGAATTAACTTCACAAATGGATTGCTCAATGTCATAATCATCACAATTAAAATGACTTAGGCATGCCTCTAGAGGATCCTTAGAAAGAATGGAAGGAAGCGCTTCTTGAACGAGATCTTCCACTACATCCACACAAAAGCATTCAGTTTCATGGTCGGATGTGTGGTGAGAAGCATTAAAGATGTTCAAGTGGACTTTCATATTTCTGAAAGAGATGTCCATTACTCTGGTACGGCAATTAACGCAAGCGTTTGCCGTGGCCAAAAATGGACGACCTAGAATGATAGGAATATGTCTATTTGGATTTTGGACACGTTCCGTGTCAAGGACTATGAAGTCCATCGGAAAATAAAATTTGTCCACTTAAATTATTACATCCTCAAGGATGCCACGTGGTTGCTTCACCGAACGGTCGGCAAGTTGCAACACAACTGTGGTGGGCTTAAGTTTCCCCAAACCTAATTATTGGTAAACTAAGAACGGAAGCAAATTGACACTAGTCCCTTAATCAAGAAGTGCCTTTTCAAAAGCTTGATTTCTGCTGGTGCATGAAATGGTTGGAGCACTCGGATCTTTGAATTTAGGAGGGGCTTGGTGTTGGAAAATGGAGCTTACTTGCTCAGTTAGGAGGACTTTCTTAGGAACATTGTTTCTTGATTTGCGCTCTTGAGTGCACAAGTCCTTCAAGAATTTAGCATAGGAGGGAATTTGCCGGATAGCATCAAGGAGAGGGAGATTGATCTTCACTTGTTTGAAGATCTCCATCATGTCTTGAATTTTCTCTCCTTGCTTCCCAAAATGAGAAGGTTCCTTCAATCTTTGAGGAAAAGGAATCGGAGATTCAAAAGAGGTGTCAAGATTTGGGATAAATGGTGACACTACTTCACTTGCCTTTCCTTTTGGATTTTGTGGGACTTTGTTCACATTTGGATTTGAAGGAAACACATTTGGATTTGATTGGGATTCTTTTAAATTTTTGGATTACTCATTGGATTCCTTTTTTCCTTCCCCGGCCTTGGAATTTATGATTTTACCACTCGTTAAGGTGGTGATCGATTGAACTTGCTCTGGAGGAGCATTACAAGATGAAGATGACTTATCATCAATCACATGAACACCCTTAGGATTTGCCACCGGTTGACTTGGCAACTTACCTTCCTCTCTTTTATTCAAGGCATTAGTTAGTTGCCCGATTTGAGCTTCTAACCTAGCCATAGATTGAGCGTTAGCCTCAAGCTTAGAGATTGATTGGGAGTGAGATTGTAATAAGCGAGTATTAGCCTCAAGATTGCTTATCACTCTTTCTTCAAAATCTTGGCTTCTCGGAGGAGGTGGTGGTTGTTGGTAGTTGGATCTTTGATGGTAAGGTTGAGGGGCCTATATTGAGGTTGTTGAGATTGGGAATTAAAGGAATTTTGCCCTTGGAAAGAGGGACTTGGTTCTTGAAATTTTCATGAAAATGCCGGATGATTCTTGTAATCAGGATTGTAAGTATTTGAATATGGATCATTAATCTGTTTAGAATACATGGCATTCGCTTACTCTTGAGCATAATCGGGAGATTGATCGACAATAGGACAATCTCGCACATAATGTGAAGTGCTATAGCAAAATGAACACCCTTCCTGATTTTGAGCAGGTTGGCTTGGAGTAGGCAGCCCATTTTTCATAATTTGGTCAATTTTTTGGGTTAAGACTTCTACTTGCATGGCAACCTCATCTACCTTTGAAATCTCATGCACTCCTCTACAAGGTTGGGTGGATTTCCCTTTTCTAGTCGAGGAGCGTTGTGTTGAATTATTACTTAGGGTTTGAAAAAGTTTCCATGCATCATCAGGGCTTTTCAAAAGGTATCCACCTCCACAAGCGGAATCTATCATTTGCCTATGTTGCTCACTTACCCCATCATAAAAGCTTTGCACTAGCTGCCATTTTGGGACAACATGGTGCGGACAAGATTTAAGAAGATCTTTTAATCTATCCCAAGTCTCATGAAATTGTTCTTGATCAATTTGGGTGAATCCGGTGATTGCTCGCCGAATATCACTTTTCTTTCCCATTGGGAAGTATTTTTTTAAGAATTCAATTTGCATCTCCGCCCACGAATGATTGAGTTAGGTTCTAAGGAATTGAACCAACTTCTAGCTTTATCCTTTAGGGAGAATGGAAACATACGAAGCTTTAGATTATCCTCCATAAACTGTGGTACCCGGATGGTGGAACATACAGAAAGGAAGTAATCTAAATGCCGGTATGGATCTTCATTTGGGAGACCATGGAAGCTATTAAGAAGATTGATGGTGGAGGACTTTATTTCAAATTGATTTGCCACTACATCAGGAAATGGAATACATGAAGGTACTTCAAATGTAGTCAAAAGATAAACGTCTGTAAACAATTCTCCTTAAGGAGGAGGAGGTGGAGGTTGTTGTCCATGATTAAATGGAGGTAGTCCGGGAGGTTGTCCATCATTTGGGTCCATGTTTTCAGTCCTAAGCAATATAGGGTTCCTAGAGGTTCCTCTACGATGTCTAAGTGTTCGTTCAAGTTCAATATTACACGGAAGCAAAGGAAGTGACAATGACCGTCTACCTAGCATGCATTAAAAGTAAAACAACACGTCAATATGCAAAATAAAAGAAAATTACTCAAATGCACAATTTTTAGACTTTATACTCACAAAGGGTTCCAACTTTGATCCTTTGAGATGCCCACTATGTGGTATACCTAAAATCAAGCAATTTGAGAGATAAGAACAAGATATATACAAAAAAGGATGAAAAAATATTTTTAGCCTAAGAATTAAACCAGATTTAATCTTTCAATGGCGACAATAAAACCGTAGTCCCCGGCAACGGTGCCAAAATTTTGATGTGGCTAAACTTGATTGTACTTGTAAGCTTATTTATTTCTTTTTCAAAATATAATTTAACCACTAGCAAGAGCACAAATCTTTGTAGATACGGTTCTATATAGAGGGTATCGATCCCACGAGGACTAGTTGTTAATTGTCTTGAAGAGAGATTAATTCCACTTTAATTCTAAAAATAAGATTTTGATTTTTGTTTTAAAACTATTGCATGAAATATAAAAACACTAAATTTAAAGAGTTAAAAGTTGGGAGAGAGAACTAGGGGTGGTTTCCACCACTAGCCATTCACATGTCCATAAATGTAGCAAGCTTGGGATTTATAAAATTAAATGTCTAACAATGTCATTAGGCTTGTGACCTCAATAACATTTCAAAAGATTAATGTGTGTGCAAACTTATCATAATCCATCTTCAACAAGAATAGTTCTTCAACCTAACTAATTACCCTACTCTCTAAGTGAACCTAAATGCATCCAAATTACCTCATCTTGGCATGGTTTATACAAGCAAGAACAACACATTCAATTTAAATACCATTACCTAGCCATCATTTGCATTTCTTGTGGAAGATGCAAATGTTGTGCATTCACATGATAGATTCTACTCTAAGACTAGAATAAAATCAACATCAAATGAATATACATAAGAAATGTATAAGTGTACATTGTCACTAGACTAAATAATCAACATTTAAATACAAATCCCAAATAATGTTACAAAAATTAACAAGTTTACATGGCTAGGGGTTTCACCCACACCCTAGCAGAGAAGTTAGTTGATCATAGCAACCTTGAACTCTTCCATTGATGGAGAAAATGAAGCTTCAAGGTCTGCTTCAGCTTCCCTTCTTCATCTCCAGAAAGTCTTAATGTATGTGTATGTTGTATGTGGGAAAAAGGCTCTTTTTATGCATTTGTGGCTACTTTTCATCCTTGGGGCCCACCATGTATATATATAGCAATATATATATACCAACTAAGTCAATAATGTCTCCATGTGTCTTGTTCAAGTAAGAAAATCCATCCAAGTTGTGAAAAAGGTAGATTTTGTTGCAAGTGGGAGAGTAGGTAAGCAAGTGGGCAAGTGGGTCTGCAGAATCTCGATTGATCAAGATTGGAATCTCGATTGATCGAGATTTTGATTAATCGAAATGCATGTCTCGATCAATCGAGATCTCGATTGATCGAGATCAACATCTCAATTGATCGAAATGCCTTAGCTTCATTTCTGAATTCTGCTCTTCAACTGCAAATGGCCTCAAACATTGCTCCTTTTGGTTCAAAACCTGTAAAACATCAAAAACACAAAATACCGTAAACGTACCTCGGTAAACGTAATAACGAGAGTAACATATGCAATAAAGAGGGTTCAAATGCATAGTATTGAACACTTATCACTTATCACACCCCCAAACTTACATATTGCTAGTGTCTTAGCAATACAAAACTATAAATAAAGTAAAACAACTAAACTACTTCCTCTTTCGTGTGAGATCCAATTGCATTTAGCATATGCAACAAGCCTTTTAAACCCCTAAGTTACCCCTAGTGGATGAGTGAAGTCTCGTGTGGGTTTTCAGAGATGTTCCACACAACATGTCAAACGTCTTATTTTAGACATTAATCAAGACGAAGACTACAAAATACAGTTAAAGACTTGCATTCAAGAATACTTTCAAATCCCTAAATCCCATAATTCAAAAGAATGGTTCTCACAAAAAATTTACATCAATCACAACTCAAAGAAACTAACTCTAGCCCTTCATGAAAAGTGAACTAACATTAATCAATGTGGTTTAACCCCGCCCTGAGTGAGCAATTACAAGTACCTTCAATTTATTGGTGCCCTTTATTGAATGTATCACTTAAAACATTAACACATGCAAATTGTTTTTTTTAAAATTTTTTTTTTTGCCTTTTTTTTTATATATGGTTGTGCAACGCCCAGGTTTATTAGGCTTTTGCATTGATCCATGTAGCGAGCTTTTAGCCTGTGACTCCCAAACCCAAAGACTTTAGGGCACTAGGTTTCAAGATATCCCGATGGACCAAATAACTTGAATCAGAACGACCACAAACCATAGACTAACCAATAATGCAATGACAATTGTACTAATTGTCACCACTCACCTTCTGACAATGACAATTGTATTAATTTGGGACGTTTAATTTATGCATTCAGAAAAGAATGGCTACAAGGCCAGTTCAATTCTATCAAGAGGATTCGTTCAATATTCAATTAAGTATAACTCTTCCTCAGTTTAAGTTTGGGGGTGAGGCGATGTCTATTTTTGTGCTTTAATGCAATATAGGGGGGAAATTTGTATGAAATTCTTTTTGTATTAGGATTTTATTTTATTTTATTTTCTTAGTTTGTTTTTTTATTTTATTTTGTTTTATTTTTAGATAGAATGTTTTGACATTATTCAAGGGATTAGTACCTTATGTAGGTGCTTAACTTGCAATTTTTGAGTATGTTTTAAATTTTTGGAAACTATGGTTTAAATTATGTGGTTTTAATCATGGTTTGCAATAATATGTTTTGGAGTGATTGATTTTAGTTCCCTTACATGCACAGACATACTAGCATAGTCTTGTGGGGTATATACTTTGGTTTTGAGTTATTGAGTTACATATGCTTGATATTAATTAGTATCTCTTGAGAATGAGTACCGATGATGTGTTGTACTTAACTTCAATGGAAAAAAAAAAGAAAAAAAAAAGTGATGAATAAGCAAATCAATTTGATCCTTTTCATGAGTAACCGGGCCTATATGCCTCAGGAAGCACGGAGTGTTCGCGTCAAAAGTGAAAGGGTGAGAAAAGATGAGCATTGGTTGTCTTGATTTGTAGCCTGACTGATTCGAGTAATTAGGTCTTCGGGGTATCTTAAAGCCTAGTGCCCTAAAGTCATCTGGTTTGGGAGTGACTGACTGAAAGCTTGCTACGTGGATCTTTCAGAAAGCTTAATAGATCAAGGCATTGCACAACCAATGAAGCAATGAAAAAAAAAAGGAATGATGAAAAAAAATGAAAAAAGTCATGTATGCATGTTGGGAAGTATGATTTCAATAAGGGGAGCTAGTGAGTTGAAAGGCGTATGTGCCTTAATATATTCAGAGCTTGGTTATGCTACATGAGATGATTGCTAGTTCACTTTACACGAGGCAATTAGAGTTGATTATTTTGAGATATGTTGATGTGAATTATGCATGGGGACCATTGCTTTGAATTATGGAATTTGAAAGTTTGAAATTATTCTTGAATGCAAGTTTGTAACTATATATTGTAATCTTCTTCTTGAATTAATGTTGAAACAAAATTTTGAATGTTTGTGCGTAACATTTCTGGAAACCCTCACGAGACTATACTCGTCCACTAGGGGGAACCTAGGGGTTTAAAGGCTTGTTGCATATGCTAAATGCAATCGTTTCTCCCACAAAAGTGGAGTTGGGTAGTTTAGTTAGTGTTTAGTAGTTTCTTTGTTTTAGTTTTGTTTTATTCTATTGCTAAGGGACTAGCAATATGTAAGTTTGGGGGTGTGATAGGCGTTGAATGTTACGCATTCTAGCCTCTTAACTTATGTATTTTATTCTCTTAGTGATAGATTATTTTGTTATTTTACTTTGTTTTAGTGTTTTCTGTATTTTCAGGGCCTTAATGATTATTTCAGTTAAAACCAAGCTTTTGGGCTTTTAAAGAAGACATCCAAGATGGTTAGATGAAGCCTACATCAAGGAAATTCACTCAACCATTTATTTTAACCCAAATCAGCCCAAGAAAGAGGTCCAAGAGAATTACAGCTGCTTAAGAAGGTTTCGGGCCTAAAGCCCAAATCTGCGCATAATACAGTCTTAATCCCGTTTTGGAAAATAGACCAGAAGTTTTATTTTCGAGCCTCAAATCGACATAATTCTCTCGTGGGATTGAACGAAGTTTGATTCTGCACACTTTTGTATTTCACGAAAATTCCGTAAATCGGACTTCTAGTGGGTCAAAAGTTGGGCCGAAGTCAGCAGAAAAAACCCACCTGATTAGTGCTGCGGGAAACCCTAATTTATTCCTAATTGGGTTAGGACTTTGGTGCATTCTCTTGGGGAATAAAGTGAAGACTTGAAGGCTAAGTTGGGAGAGCTTACACAGAGATTGGAGAGTCTGAGAGGGCTGAGAAGAGAACAGAAACATATTTGCAGAGCCATTGGAAAACAAAGTCATACGCGTAATTCAGAAAGATGATGTCTTCTTCCTCAACAGTTGAAGCTTCTTCTTCTACCATGAGCGGCTAGTTCATCCACTAGGGTTTTGATGTAGCCCTAACAAAGCATCAATGGTTTGATTGTTTTAATTATTGGGGACCTTTATATACATGCATAGATTGTGTAATTGTGAGGATTCTTATTATAGAATTGAGCAATAAAAGTCTTGTAAATTCAATCTCAATGATTTCTTATCTTGTCTTAGATATTTAGTTGTTGTTATTGAACTCAATCTCTCTTGTTTTCTGTGATCATGAGAAAGATTATTACACAATGGTAATCACTGAATATATTGTTATGAGCTTTGATGGATTATGCCTAGAGAAGATGAACCATACTGCACCCTAGATTAGAGTAGTTAGGCAGATGGCCCATGCCAATCGAAGATAGTCCATGGCTTAGTCTTAATCATATGTTATCTTCTTGACGGATGAAGGTGAGCTTGTAGCCACCGACACCACTTATGCATGATGTAATTCCCCTATAGTTGATTCAATTGACCATTGATTGTGGAGTTAGTGGTGAAGTCAAACACCCTAGGTTTCTCTCCTATTATCTTCACTATCTTGTTTACTTTGATTTATTTTATTTTACCTTTTTAATTAATTTAGTTTAAAAATTGGAATTCTTTTCTTCTAAATTTAATTAGAATTAGTTCCGTATTCCAACTCATTAGACCATAATCCCTGAGGTACGATACCCCTTTCGATAGCCCTATTCTGCAAGGAATTCGTTCTATTGCGAAGTGTGGAAATTTTTAATTGATATATTTTTGAGTCACACTCACACACGAATCACCATCTTCAACAAGCATAGCTCTTCAGCCTAACTAATTACCCTATTTTCTAAGTGAACCTGTAAGGACCGGAATTTTTTTGACCAGTTCTGGGTGAAATTTTGACCGGATTTATTTTTTTTGAATAAATTAAATTCGAAAAGAATGTGGTGGATATACATATATATATATATATATGGAGTTATATATATATTGGTGGAGGATGTAGTTATATATATATATAGGGATATATATGTATATATAGTTGTGGTAAGTGTATTTATATTAAATTATAAATACATGTGAATGTGTGTGTGTGTAGTGTAATATGTATATGAATAGTGTAGGTATGTATACATGTGTACGTGCCCCATTTTTGCACATGGGCTGATTTGGATATATATACATATTATATGTTTTATGTATATGTGGCTGAGAGTGGGGGAAAGAATTGTGGACCAAAAGAAAAGATAAAACAAAAGAAAATAAGGAGAGAAAAAGAGGGATCAGCCGAAAAAGGAAAAGGAGAAAAAGAAAGAAAGAAAAGAAGAGAGAGAAAGAGAAACCGAGTGAGATCGGGAAGAAGAGGCCACGGCTGGCGGCGCTCATGGTGGGGCTTCGCCTGGGCGATTGCGAACTCCAGCGACGGTTGGCGGCAGCGGCTGACGGCGATGGCGGTGGCTAGTTGCAAGTTGCTGGCCGCGAGTGGGGGGTTTCGCAGCTGGGCCGTTCGCGAAGCGGAGCTTTGACTGATTCGATACGGGTCCGATCACGGTGGGTTTTTGGGTGGTTTCAGTTGTGGCGGCCGGATGGTGGTGGTCACGGAGGTCACGGTGGTGGGTTTGGCCATGGCTGGTGCCGACAGTGGCTTCAGATGGCCCGACGATGGTGCGCATGGCTTGTTTGTGCTGTGTTTGGTTCGATTCTTTTGGGGTTCTTCTAGTTGGATTTTTGAAGTTTTTGATGTGGCTTCAGCAGGTGTGTTCCGGCGGTGGACAGCCGGGGAAGTTGGTGGAAATAGGCAACTTCTGATGGGTTTTCTATGGGAGTTACGGCTGATGTTTGGTCTCGGCTTGGCTGTGGTTGTAGTACTGAGTTTGGTTGGTGATGAGGGGCTGCCGGTGATGGTGGCCAGTGGCTTGTGTTGGGTTCGGCCGTGACACGGTGGCGTTTGACTCGGTTGTAGAGATATTTTCAGAAACGGGTTTGTGTTGGGTCAATTGGGTTTTGGGTGTTGCAGCTTGGGTTCAGTAATTGGGGTTGATTTGTGGCATTTGGGTTTGGTCTCGAACGAGGGTAGGCTGTCGTAAAATTTAGTTCTTCTTTGGGCAGCTATGTTTTGAGGCTCGGACTTGTCAAATCAATTAGACCAAGCATGGAAACAAAAAGAGAAGGAAGTGAGTTCATATGTGATTATGACACTGGACTGGACCGGGCTTGGTATGGATTGCCTTGCAGACGCGGATTCATTGGAGAGCGGGACCTCAGGCAAGTTGATTCTTGCCTCTATCTCTTACAAATATTTTTGATATGTTGGTTAATTTCCTATGTCCCTTAATTTGATCATAGGTGGCTTATATATATATATATATGTACATTTATATATATATGTGGGTGGATGTTGCATATGTGCGGGATATGGGGATATATGTATATATGTATATATATATATATATATATACATATGTGTGGTTTTGGGAAGCGATGACATTTTAAATTTAATCGCTTAATTGCATTGTGATATGCATGTATTGTATTGATTGAGATCATGTAAAAAGTATGCTAAATTACATGCATGTTTAGTTATGTGTTGTATTGTATGCATATGTGGTTTTTATGCATGGTGTTAAATATATATGTGAATATATATATGGTTGCAGTGATAGAAATGCATGATAAGTATGAATGTAACTTATGGCGAGCATTTGAAAAGCATGAAATGTGCTAAGTGTTTAATATGTTCTTGATACATATGTGGGTGATGTAATATATATGTGTATATATATTGTGATTGGAATGCATGTTAGCTACTTGTAGTGAATACATGCATTGAATGAGAGCATTACTGTATTTATGCTAGCGTAGGTGCATATGTGATTTATATGCATGATTTGACATATACGTGGCTATATGTGGGAATGTGGATATGAGATGCATGCTAGCTATATTTACATATATTGAATGTATGCATTGGTTATAGCATGATAAAAATGTATGTACTATATGTGTTGAAATGTGATGAGAGGCATGCTAAATACTTCTTTTTAGTATTCATAAGCATGGGTTGAAGCATGAAAGTATTATGCTGTGTATATATGCATCCATATTGCATGTATAGGAGGGAAATGACACATATGTGGTTATATGTGGGTTTATGTGGAGATGAAATGCATGTTATGGATTCTTAACTAGCTTAGGCATTGTGAGGTATGAACATAGAAATGTTTAGTTATTATATGTTTGAAATGCATATATGACGCCGTTGTGAGAAAACGGGGAAGTGTGGTTGAATAACCTAGAGTAGGTCAATACTCGGTTAGGGTTGTGGTCATAAAGTGGGCAAATCATCCAGAGTAGGTCAATACTCGGTCACGATTAGAGCATTGGAGCGGTAACGTCATCTTGGAGTAGGTAAATACTCGATGACGGTGGTCTACTCACATTGGAGTAGGTAAATACTCGGTGTGGATTCCAAAACGAGGCCCAATCACCTTGGAGTAGGTAAATACTCGGTGATTGTGGTTTGTTCACCTTGGAGTATGTGATGACTCGGTGATAACTATCTAACCGCCTTGGAGTATGTGATTTACTCAGCGAGGAAAACTATCTAACCACCTTGGAGTATGTGATGACTCGGTGATGAATTCCAAAACTAACTAATCACCTTGGAGTATGTGATGACTCGGTGGCGGTGTTAGAATTGTGTGGGAGGCGTTTCGGTCACATGATTGGTTAAGAATCATGTTAGGATATTGAGTTGAGTCCGGGAGAAGGACAAGTGTGTGAACTTGCTTGCATTATCTATTGTGAAGCATGTTTCGTGTTTAACGCATTCTTATATATGCGTTGTTTGTGACAGAACATGATATATGTTGGATATCTATTGCTTTTACGCATGTTATATAGTTTAAATGCATCTTTATTGCATTTGGGATGTACTACTTGACGAGTAGGAGATATGGTAGTTGATTTACATCGGTTATGTAAATGTGTTGACATATATGTTCTATGTATATATTGATGCTTGATGTTTAATGCTTTCAAGCATGTTGAAAATGAGTTCTAAAATCATGTGTTGTGGATTTTGTATGTTTATATGTGTTAGAGTAGCCATATACATCATTAGTTCATGCATGCTAGGTGGGGCATGGTCTTAAATATTGTGATATATTTAAGTGCATGTATATTTTTGAGAATATGTGAGGATGGACCTGCTGCTGCGATGATAGTATGATTCTACATAGCTTGTTGGGCCTTTGAGCTCACCCCCTCCCAGGTTTTGCAGGTATTGCTGATTTCGAAGTCAGTTAGGGGGATCAGTAGTCCCAGTTGCAGAGGTAGTAAGTAGATTCCTTAGAATCTAATGTATGTCCAGGATAGCGGATAGATAGATGCTTTACATTTGGATTAAATGTATAAAGCGATTGTGTAGATTCAGTTCCTTCAGTTGTATTTTATTCATGTGATGTATGTATTTAATACGGACATTCAAGGACTGAGGCATGTACATTTATGATTGAATTATGCATGTTGTAGAAATATTGGGGGGGACACAGGCCCAGAAGTGTCCATTTTTATTGTTTAGATATAAATATTGGGGGGACACGTGCCCAGAAGTGTCCATATAAATTGTAAAGCAGGTATATCATGCCCGGAGCTGATTATTTAGAATGGGTCATGCCCAATTTTCGTAAAAATGATAGGAAATTGAGGTTGCATGATCAGGTGGTGGTTAGAGCGTGAGGGTGATCTCACGAGGTTCACACCTCAGTTTTTGGGCCTCGAGAATCGGGGCGTGATAGAACCTACATGCATCCAAACTACCTTATCTTGGCATGGTTTATACAAGTAAACACCACACATTCATTTAAACACCATTATCTAGCCATCATTTGCACTTCTTGTGGAATATGCAAATGTTGTGCATTCACATGAAAGAATCTACTCTAAGACAAGAATAAACTCAACATCAAATGAATATGTATAAGAAATGTATTAGTGTACATGGTCAGTAGGCTAAATAATCAACATTTAATTACAAATCCCAAAATGCTACAAAAATGAACAAGTTTACATGGCTAGAGGCTTCAACAACACCCTAGTAGAGAAGTTAGTTGCTCATGGTTGCCTTGCACTCTTCCATTGATAGAGAAGATGAAGCTTCTTGGTCTGGTTTAGCTTCTCCTTCTCCTCTCCCGAATGTCTCTCCTCTAGTATTCTGATGTGTATGAGAGATATGTGAGAAAATGGCTTCTTTTTGTGCTTTATGGCTACCTTTTTCAACCTTGGGGCCTACCATATATATATATATATATATCAATATATATATATATGTATATTATATCAAGAAGGTCCCCAAGGGTCTTGTTCAAGTCAGACAATCCCCTTAAGTCGTGCAAAAAGGGGGATTTTGTTGCAAGTGGGAGAGCAGGTGAGCAAGTGGGCAAGTGGCTCTCCAGAATCTCGATCAATCAAGATTGGATCTCGATTGATCAAGATTTCGATCAATCGAAATAAGATCTCTATTAATCGAGATCTCGATTGATCGAGATCAACATCTCGATTGATCGAGATGCCTTGGCTGCAATTCTGACTTTTCTCTTCAGCTGCAAAAAAGCCTCAGATTTTTGCTCCTTCCACTACAAGACCTGCAATACATCAAAAACACAAAAATACCGTAAACATATCTCGGTAAACGTAAAAACGGGACTAACATATGCAATAAAGAGGGTTCAAATGCATAGAATTGAACACTTATCACACCCCCAAACTTACATATTGCTAGTCCCTTAGCAATGCAATATCACAAAAATGAAATTAACTATCTTATACAAAAATTTAATCCTACTTAGTCATCAACTAGATAAAGGGCGATCATCCGTTCATTTCACATTTGGCAAATGCAACAAGTATTACAGAACTATGCAGTCATTAGCAAAAATGGACTTTCACAAGCTATAAATAAATGACGGTCCCCACATGATGGCCAGCCCAAACAAACATACCGGTCCCGACCCCAAAATCCTCTTCAAAAAGTGAACATGCACTCTAGCACGTGATTTTGTCATATTTGGAGAAGAATGGGAACAAATCTGTTTTTAAAAGAAAAACTCATTGAAACGGTTCGACACTGTTGTTCATTATCTAAAAACATTCATGATTGCTCATGTGCGGCTGACCGTGCAATGCTTAGCTCTTTTTGCTTTCTTGTAAGCCCATGTAACGGCATTGGGCCAATGACTCCCAAACCAATTGGTTTTAGGGCATTAGGTGAAGAAGCACCCCTCGGACTTAATAACCGAGCTTACAAGGCGATGAGCTTAAGCAAGCCACCCGCTTTATTACTGCTCAACCTTGCACACTTATACGCGAACACTGCATGCTCAATGAGACATAAAAATCCGATTTATTGAGTGAGAAGGCTTATTGCATTTTTTTTTCTTTTTTTTACAACAACCGGAAGAACTTATTCTTTAAGCTGTTCGGAAAAAAATAAAAATTTACAAAATTCTCCATCAGGCTTATACCCCATAGTTTAAAATGCATGTGTGCGAATTTGTGCTGTTAAGGACAAATTTAGGGCAAGAATTGTACTTGTTCATATTTGGACAAAAATGTAGACCGTTCTAGCCTATTATAAAGCTTGCAAAAGTGCGGGTATTTACAATGTTAAAGTTCTTAACTACCTGCTGCATTTACCACGGACATTTATTCAAATGATCTTCCTTTAAAAAGCAAGACATCATAGCAAGCATGCAAAAATATCAAGAAAAGAAACTTGCTTTACAATGAATATCTAGTTTTATGAAATTAAGTTTTTCTTTATTGTCCTGAAATATATTGTATAACATATAATAGTTGAAGTAATATAAGTTAGATCACTTCTTTATTTTTTTGTCAATAATAGTTTGACATTAATATATATTAAAAAAATATGTGAATTCAATGAGATATATACTTAATGTTTGTTCTAAATGCTCTATTATTTGAGGGATATTAATGTTTTTATTTGATTTCAATATAGTGAAAATTGTATTATTGATTTAATTATGTCGTTAATATAATTAATAATGTTTGTTTGTTATATTTAAAATGAGAGAAAAATATTATTGTAATTTAATTAATATTTTAAATTTTATTAAGTTCAAACTTTCATTATTGTAAATTAAATATTATTGTTATGGCATATGTAGATAAAAGTCATTGGTAGATTCATGGTAGAAGCGTTTAACTAATTTAGAAGTTGTACACGGCTCAATTATCACAACAACATTCATAATTAAAAGACTTACAATAAAGGTTTTCACAAGTCAAATTGTCATGATCTCACTCAATATGATATTGGTCAGCATATATTATTATATAACATTACTTTTTAAGACTGACCTTAATATTTTTTTCCCCAGAAGCTTACTTCCAAAGTGATATTTGAATGGACATTAAAGTCAAAACCAGCTTTCCACTAAAGATTTCTGGAGAACAAATATTTTTACCAAGAACTTATTGGGAAAAGTAATATTTTTATAAGAAAATATTAAATAAAAAATACCTATTACATGACTTGATATTGAAGTTAATTTAAATATAATACCCAAAAGAAATCTTGCTTAAAGTATAGTATCTATAAGACTATAATCTATAGACATCACTCACACATATTTCTCCAATCATGAGCCGATAAACAACAAGTTACATATAAACTAATTAAACAAACAAGACAATGGTCAGCATTCATAGTATACAAATAGTGATTTTAATAAGTAAACAGATTCTTATTGTTCAATGTCGTCGCAATTAGTGCTAGAAAAGACATACAATCTCAAGAGTCTCCTAGTCTAATACACTTCGAGACTATCCCTTTTGCCATGGGCTATTCTCCATTTATATTTTAAATTTCTTCTCCTTCATAAAATTACTCACTTATTTACCAATATACATACATATATTTATATATATACCCATATAAAAAGATGCAATTGAACTTTGGAAGTTTGGCTTTCTTGTATCCAGTAGATAGAGATTGTTGGGTTATTCATATCTTTCCAAATTTTTTGTTAGAAAATAATTATTTAACTTGAAATGGAATATCCTTGTATCTTTACCTTACATCTTTTATAATGATGGTGGAGCAATGAGACTTTGAGAATATATACAAAGACAAGCTATGCCTAGATAGTTGATTAATGTGAATGTACCAAGCTAAATGGAAGGTTGAATAGGTAGAAGCGGGATTCATTGAAAGAGGGTTCTACTACAAGTCCATTGCAACTACACTCTAAGGGTGTACTTATTGAAGCCTATCACTGCAAGAGTTCAAGTGTCATTATTTGCTATGAAGTCAAGTGTTTGTATCATTATCAATCTGGACTTTGAAGACTAACAATCAGAGCTTGAAGATTTACAAATTGACTTTGAAGACCAATAATCAAAGCATGAAATGTTGCTGCTTACTACATCGAGCTGACTCCACAATTCACTATGTATAATCCAAGTATAGGGATACTTTGAACAAGGGAAGTGTGAGTGATTGTGATGAGATTGGTGAGAGATAGGTTGGGCTTTGGGAAGCCTAGGCTGGGTTGAGAGTAGAAAAGATATTGTGAGAATTGGTGAGAATGGTTTAGGCCTAGGGAGGCTGTGAACTAGGTTGAGAGCTGGAGTGATTATGTGGTGAGATGGGTGAGTGTTAGAGTGATTGAAAGATTATTGTACTACCCTTTCAGACATAGTGGAGCTTAGTTTGGGCTGCAGGCCAAAAGATTTTTCACCCCACCTTAGGGCTTTCCTCTATAAGCCTCTGTGTCATGTTTCTATGATTTGAGTGTGTCATACTTAGAGCAATTTTAAGAAGAAAAATGGAAGAACATATTCACCCCCTCCCCCTCTAAGTTCATCAAAAGTTTTGATGAATTATACCTAAAGAAGATGGACCATTCTACACCCTAGAATAGAGTAGAGAGGTAGATGGCGAATGCTAATTCAAGATAGTTCATGACTTAGCTTTGATTATACATAATCTTCTTGACAGTTGAAAGTGAGCTTGCAGCCACTAAAACTACTTATGCATGATATAGTTCCTTATAATTAGTTTAATTGACTATTGATTGTGTGGTTAGAGGTGAAGTCAATAACCCTAGACTCATCTCATATTATCTTCACTTATCATATTTTTTTACTTTTATTTAGTTAATTTTTACCATTAGAAACAAAATTCAGCAATCTTTTCTTTTTAATTTAATTAGAATTAATCCTATAAATTCAAAACAAACCTAGTAATAGTTTATGTCATGCCCCGGTTCCTGACTTTCGAAAACCGTGTGTGATTATGTTTACCGAGCCACACTTCGAACCATAATCCCTCTTAATATCATACATTGCAACCAAGAGTTTACCTCAACACTCTTACTAAGGTACCATGCTCTAATACCATTTCCTGTCAAGCCCCAAAATCTAGACTACCGAGACTCCCCCGAGCTGACCCCGAATCTTCGAGTGTGAACCCGTTCGTTAACCCTAACGATCATTTCCACTCTCTCTATTACCTCGAAAGCATACTTTTCAAATGTACACGTATGTACGTGCACTGTAGACCATACTAATCTCAATAGGACCCTCAAAAACTCCCTTGCATCTCTTTATCTAAATGTAGAATTCACACATTTTGATGCATTGAAATGATGGTTTCCATGCATCGCATATGTATCGATTATCTATCAACCAAAACATACTCTCGGGACTTTTGATATTCTAAAATCCTGCAAGTTTTTTGATGCATCGTACTTGTCATTTTGATACATCTCAGGATCGATGGACATGTCGATGCATCGAAATATCCAGACTGGTGCACCTTCAAAAAATCCTGCAATTATGCAAATGGTCATTTTTTTTGCATTCTAAGTCCTTCTTGCGATTAAAATCCATCCATACAACATTGAAATCATATATGTAAGGAACCTACATCATTTACAAGTTCAAAATCATACTAATAATTCAATCGTACATCCATGTGAATCATTCTCTTTCACAAACATAATCCATTCATATTGAAAACATCCATCAAATGAACTAAGTACCACAACAAGCATAACATAAACAGTTCCATTGTATTTTCATATACTTATGGTCCAAGCGCACAACCACGTTACATTTGTATAAAATATAACTACTACTCAAAATGAAGTCTCATACCACAAGCCGGCATGAAAAGCCACAATATATATACAATATCCAAAATATAGCAAAATGCTACTATAACTCTACTTGGACACTCATGTCCCATCTGTCATCGGTACCTTATCTGTGTTAAGAATTTGGTAAAAAAAGGGTGAGCACCACGGCAACTTAGTAGAGATACCCCAACTTACCTAAGTGCCGACTCGACACCAACCTATATGAAAGCATGCCACTACATTACACGTATCACCCAACATATATCATGTTTGTTCACAAGCAACACATATATAAGAATGCATTAAAAAAGAATCACGCTTCACAATAAATAATGAAAGCAATTTCATACACTTGTCTCCCTCTTGGACTCAACCTAATACCCAAACATGATTTTTGACCAGCCAAGCGACTTGGGACAGTTCCCACACAATTTTGAAATTTGTCACTGAGTATTGCCTACTCCAGGTGATTAGACCATATCGAAATTAGTCATCGAGTATTCTGTACTCTAAGGTGATTAGATTGTTTCAAGATTTTCATCGAGTATCCACCTACTCCCAAGTGATTAAGTAGTTTCAGAATACGTCACCGAGTATTACGTACTCCAAAGTGATTAGACCATTTCAGAATTTGTCACCAAGTATTGTGTACTCCAAGGTGATTAGACCATTTCATGACCATCACCGAATATTTATCTACTTCAAGTGACTAGGTTATTCTACCACTTTTCCCATTCTCCTCACAACGGCCCTATATATGCATTTCGAACATAAAAAGATCAAGCATTTAAAATTCATGTTTCACAATGTGTAAGCTAGTTATAGAAGCACTTAGTATTCATTTCACCTCCACAGACTCACACGTATAAATTACCTATATATGTAAAACCTATCATACAAATTCATATATGTTTATAAAATTCACCTAAGCACATTTTTGTCATGCTTCACCAATGCACACATTTTTTATATAAAGATAACATGCATTTAACCCACATAGCAACACATAATATAAACATGTTCATTTAGCACATTTTTACATCTGTACACAAAACTTAGCATATAAGCATACATGCAAATTTCTCCCACACTTTCACCCCTCATATGATGATACTACCATACATAAATCAATTTAATACAAAAGACTAAAGAAAAGTAGAAAGACACCACATCCCACCCTCTTACCACTTTAAATCATACAATACACATTCTTTGCTCTCACCATTTATGCTAAAGCCCTAAAATCAACAATGAAATGAGAAGAGAAACCCATACCTCAAAATTGAAGGATGTCCAAGCACTTCTCAAATTTTCAGCAATGTCTACCTTTCCAGCCCTGTCACAAAGTCCATAGTGACGTGTTCCCACTTTCACATAGACATCGAAAATGGCTGTAAAAAACCTGTCGATCTATGATACTCGGCCTTCACTTACTGACAACTGAGACACCTCGCCATAAACCATGCAACGTCCTTTTTCATACCCTTTCACCAATATTGTCTATGAAGGTTGTGGTACACTTTGGTACCACCGGGATGCACTGCAAGTCTAGAGTTATGAAACTCCCTTAGAACCTCATCCCTACAAGTTAATGGAACAACCATTCTATCTCTGAACCTTAGACCTTCGTCTGAATGAATAACCCAATCCTCCACTGCTTCACCACCCGTAATCTGAGTGCAAATGCTCTCTAACTCACTATCATGCCTCTGCTCCTTAATCACCCTACTCACTAAAGTTAGTTACGCTATGAGTGTGAACAAAGTGGCCTGGCAACCACTCTCACTAAAGCACAATCTCATTTTTCAGATGTCTTTCATCATCTTCCACTCTCGGATGATACTGCTAGCCAAATTACCGTGTGATTTCTAGCTCAATGCATCGGTAACCACATTAGCCTTCCCCGGGTGATACTAAAGATCAAAGTTATAGTCTTCTATGAATTCAACCCACCTCCTTTGTCTCATATTCAAGTCCTTTTGTGTAAAAGGTATTTCAAGCTCTTATGATCAGAGAAAATCTCAAACTTCACTTCGTAGAGATAATGCCTCCACGTTTTTAAAGCAAAAATTACTGCCGCTAAGTCCAAGTTAAGAGTCAGTAAATTCTGTTCGTGGATCTTCAACTACTGGGAATCATATGCAAAAACCCTCTCGATCTGCATCAATACACATCCCAAACCATCCCGTGAAGTTTCACAGTAGATAACATAACCCAAACCGCACTCGGGAATAATCAAAATTGGAGCACTGGTCAATCTTCTCTTTAGTTCCATAAAGAAATTCTCGCAAGCCTCATTGCACTAAAACTGTACTCCCTTACGAGTAAGCTTGGTCATCGGCGTTGCTAACTTCAAAAAGTCTTTCACGAAACACGATAATATTTTATCAATCCCAAGAAGCTACGTACCTCAAATATATTCTTAGGCCTCTCCCAATTCATTACCGCTTCAATTTTTGAAAGGTCTACCGATACTCCTCCTTCTAACACCACGTGTCCTAGGAACATCACCTCCGTTAGCCAAAATTTTGATTTTTTGAATTTGGCATACAAACGGTGCTCTCTCAAAATCTATAACGTTGTTCTCAAGTGGATCTCATGCCCTCCATAGAAGAAGCATATACAAGAATTTTGTCCATAGAAACAACCACAAACTTATCTAAGTAAGCTCTAAATATCCGGTTCATCAAATCCATGAACGTTGTCGGTGAATTCGTTAATCCCAATGGCATTACTAGAAAATCATAGTGGCCATATCTAATCTAAAAAGATGTATTTGGAATGTCCTCTTCCCATACCCTCAACTGGTAATATCCCAACCTCAAGTCGATCTTTGAAAAACAAGTTGAACCGTTAAGCTGATCAAACAAGTCATCTATCCTTGGCAAAGGATAGTTGTTCTTAATCGTTACTTGGTTCAACTTATGGTAATCTATGCATAACCATAAAGATCCGTCATTCTTTTTAGCAAATAGGACCAGAGCTCCCTAAGGTAATGTACTAGGTCGTACAAATCCCTTATCCAACAATTCTTATAACTGATCTTTTAACTCCTTTGACTCGGTTGTTGGTCGTCATTCTTTTTAGCAAATAGGACCAGAGCTCCCTAAGGTAATGTACTAGGTCGTACAAATCCCTTATCCAACAATTCTTATAACTGATCTTTTAACTCGTTTAACTCAGTTGGTGCCATCTGATACGGTGTTATAGAGATAGGCGTGGTACTAGGAGCAAGTTCAATGCTAAACACTACATCTCTCATCGGAGGTAACTCTGTCAAGTCCCCCGAAAACACATCTAAAACACACTAACCACCAGTGGAAATCTTCACTAGTCACAATCTCATCCTCCTCAACTAATAAGATAGCTAGGAAATATCTAACCTCATCCCATACACCAGAACTAAGAAACGATGGAACTTAGAAATCAGCCCCCTCTCCCACAAAGTAAAAACAATCACCCCCAGGCGTGCACACTGTCACTCTGCTACGGAGATGATCAATCATAGCTCTAAATGTAGATAGCCAATCCATACCTAGAATGACATCAAAAGTGGTCATGTCTAGTAGCACAAAGTCGAATACTAATTGACGCCCAACAACCTCAATCTCGCAAGACTAACATACTCTATCCAAGGTAACCCTACCCCTAACAAGCATACAATGGACAATGGTAACTCTAGTGATGACACCCATAGCCACAATACACAAGCAAATGCAATAGATATGAATGAATGTGATGCTCCTGAATCTATCAACACCCTAGCCCACGAGTTAGAAACCAGGAAAATGCCTCTGACCATTGACGGACTTGGTATGTCCTATGTCAGAGCAAGCATGAACACACAGCCCCGTGTTTGCTGACCCTACTAGCTAGTCCCCTGTAAGCTTAACTGTAAACTAGAAGTAGGCGTAGAACCCCACGCTACTCGAGATCCCTAAGTTGACTACATTGGCTGAGGCAGTGGTAGTACTTTGAAGCCAAACTGAAATGCAGCTGTCTATACCAACCTCTAATGAGACACCGAACCACTCAGTGTCCCCTACTTCTACGGGCAGTTAGCCCTCATGTGTCGAGGATGTTTATAATAGAAACATACATTTTCCTTCACTATTAATGCTGGCACTGATGCCACTGCATATCCCTGTGAGCACTCTATGCTGAAATGGCCAGTCTACTAACACATATAGCACACCACATATGATCATGAAGATTCAGTAGAAAAGGCTAATGAAGGTATCGGGTGAGCTTGTTGCTGCCCTTGAAAACCTGACCTGCCATCTCTGTGCCTTTTTTTCCCTGACCACCCAAAGATGCCCCCGCACTCTTCGCCTGATTCTTAGAGTCTCATATTCTTTGGGTATCTCTATCATCCTCTTTTGCCACCAATGGTCTATCAACAACCTTAATGTAGGTCCTCAAACCTATAATGGATATGCTCTTTCTGATATAGGTTTTTAGCCCTTTCACAAACTTCTTCACTTTCAATTCCTCATTCATCACTATCTCCGGGGCAAAGGGAGTCAATGATGTAAACTTAGTCTCATTCCCCATAACTTCTAAGTCCCCTTAGAGTAGATCCATAAACTCTTGCCTCATTCGGCCCCTCATCGAAGCTGGAAAGAACTTGTCAAAAAATAACCCCTTAAAGGTTTCCCAATCGATGGTCTCGGTATTGTGAACATTCCCAATGAATTGCCACCACCAGTTTGTTCTCCTTGCAAGTGAAGTGATGTCACTCCCACTTTTAGATCTTCATCGATTGCAAGAGCAACCACAAGTTTATGAGTCTGATAGATCCAATTTTCTACAACTAATGGATCACGTGCACCACCAAATCTAGGAGGCTTAAATTTCATGTATTTCTTCATAGCAACCATTTGTCGGCTCAAGGCAACCCCTAGGTAATACATGAAACTCTTCTTCTTTGGCTTCCCTAGCCATCCTTCTCATAGTGTTCGTCATGTAACGCATGAATTGTGTTCCATCAGCTGGCTCTTGAAGAGCAACAGTGCCTATATCTCGTGCCCTTCTTAGAGGCATTTTGCTATATGCACAACAAGATAAATTTTAAGACCAAGAATTTACTCTCTTACACCATTTTCACAATGTTTACCCATGCCATGTCAATTTAGCCCATAAAGGCATGTTATGAAAACATAACCATATAATCATGTTCCACATAAGTAATTTACGACTCTAAGTGAAATCCCTTATGTCTACATCCTCAACATCAAGTGATCACTAGATCAGGTTTCACCCTTCGTCCTTAGGTTTTTAAACTTAATACTCTGATAATTATCCAAAAATAATCAAATCCTTTCAAATCAAAATTTGGTAAAACATTTACTCGTCATCCCTAGGTATTCTAACATAAAGTTCTGATACTATGCTGTAACGCCCCAATTCTCAACCCCAAAAATGGAGTGTGATTATGTTTACTGAGCCACACTTTGAACCACAATCCATCTTGATATCATACTTTGATACCAAGATGTTACCTCAACACTCTTACTAAGGTACCATGCTCTGATACCATTTCCTGTCACGCCCCAAAATCCAAACTACTAGTACTTCCCTGGGCCGACCCTGAATATTCGAATGTGAACCCGTCTGTTAACCCTAAAGAACCTTTCCTCTCTCTCTAGTACTGTGGAAGAACACTTTTCAAATGTACACGTATGTATGTGCACTACAGACCATACTAAACTCATCGAGCCCCGCAAACACTTCCTTGCACTCTCTATGTCAACGCAGAATCCATACATTTCAATGCATTGTATATGTATCAACCATCTGTCGACGAAAACACACTCTCGGGACTTTTGACATTGCAAAATTCTATAGGTTTTTTTATGCATCGTACTTGTCATTTCAATGAATCTCAAGATCAATGCATCAAAATAGACATTTCGATGCATCAAAATGCCCAGACTGGTGCACCTACAGAAAATCCTACAACTATGCAAATGGTCATTTTTTTGGCATTCTAAGTCCTTCTTGCCATCAAAATCCATGCATAGAAAATTGAAATCATATATGGAAAGAACCTACATCATTTACAAGTTCTAAATCATGCTTATGATTAAATTGTACATCCATGTGAATCATTCTCTTTCACAAACATAATCCATTCATATTGAAAACATCCATCAAATGAACTAAGTACCACAACAAGCATAACATAAACATTCCATTGTCTTTTCCTATACAATAAGCTTATGGTCCAAGCGTACAATTATGTTATATTTGTCTAAAATACAACTACTACTCAAAATGAAGTCTCATGCCACAAGTCGGCACGAATAGCTGTGAGTTGTGCGGTGCAGAAGCAGTTGCGAAAAGTATTTTATAACCTAGAGGGGGGTGAATAGGATCACTTGCTTGTTTGCTTAATTTTTAATTAATTCAATTTTAAGTCCAATTAACCAAACAATTAAAGCAAGTAAATAAATAAAGCGCAAGTAAAGAAAAGAATGCACCAGATATACATGGAAACCCAAGACGGGAAAAACCACGAAGGGAGGCGGCACGCCTCAGGAAACCAAATCACTATGATGAAGCAAAGTACGACTCTGTCAAGGATCTGATGCGGAACACCTCAGACTTATGATTGTGATAACACGTCCAACAGTTGCAAACTTTTAGCTAACGTCACAATCCTTACAGAAAAGTTGCTGGAAGAACTAAAATACTCAACAAGTATTTCGTTCCCTTCGTAGTGCAATCTGGGCACCTTTCTTCCTCAGCAAGCAAGCAAGCGAAGAACCATCAATCCAATGTTCTGATCAGCAAATTGATTTGATGCAGTCTCTGAGCAGCTAATCAGAAGTAGAACACCATCCTAAATATTACTCATGAAGTATGGACGTATGTTCTTAAAAATATATAGCCTAATTATACTGTATATACTTTCTCTCTCTAAAAATATGTTTCAGGCATATATTACGTGCTTATTTTGTAGAGAAAATTTGAATACATATATATAGGCAAGGAAGTTCTAATTCTACTTGGAAAAGAAGTTATATACCAAAATAGAACTCTCCTAGAAGTTTCAAACCCAATCAAAATAAGAATTTCTGTTAAAATCTATTTCCTATTTGGAACAGGTTAAGTGGGATCGGTGCCAAATAAATAGGATCGGTGGGACTTTTGTAAAACCTGCAGAAACCAAACTGCTGAGAAAAGTTGGACCTGTCCTAAATATTGGGGACCGGTCCTACTTTAAAAACCCTAAAATTTTCATTTAAACCCTAGTTTTTCAAAATAGGTTCGAAACTAAAAAGTGCAGAATGTCCTCACCATACTTACCTATACTATATAGTGTTCTAACTGATTTGTTTGCATCCACTCACTTGAATATCGGCTCGAAGTTGTCGACAATCAATACAAAGAATCAATCAAAAATTACAACTTGATCAATCAAGTTTTCATCATCGAAATATGCCAATTACAAATTTATATCTCACAATCTCCCCCTTTGGTAATTTCGTGACAGAACCACTTAGACAATTATAACCTAACCCAATGGAAAAATTAGATTACAATGTTGCCCAAAAATACATAGAAATAAAGAACTGATCAACAGAAGCTTCACTTGTGTGTTCAAGATGGTCAGAAGAAAAACCTATTGTACCTACACATCTTTTAAACAACACAACCTGTGAAAAGCTTAATAAAGAACCCTTTTTGGAACAAATTGACAAAGTAAGAACTAGATAATAAAATAAGCACATAGAGAGATTAAGACAATAATGAAACAAAAATAATATTTTCACTAATCAAATAAATATCCAAAGCATATCAGTTGATTGAATAAACAGAACATAACAAGATCAAGCATCAAACCTAGACAAAATAGAGTTAACTAATCAAAGTCTAGCAAAACATAACTAAGTCTATCATCAAGACCTAATCCTCATCATCATCATGAGCTCCAAAAACTAGATATCAACCTGTATCAAAAAGATATCATTGGACGTGTAACTCCATCCATTGAAATTTGCATCAAAGTTCACAAAAGTATGATCCAAGCACAAATATAGTATCTATAGAATAGACATTCAACTTAATCAAAGACACCATATGTATTCAAAAATAAACAAGTCTAAGTCATAAACCTAGTAAACAGATGAACTAGTCTGAATCATCAACGCTTCAAAGCCTAAAAACTAGTTATCATCAGTTATGTAGGACAATGAATGATGTCCATTATCAAAGATGCATTAGACTCTCATAAGGCTCGAATTATTATCCTTTACAGATGGTTTATCAAGATTTGTCCTCAAATATTACAAAATAGTACCGTCTGTTAAGATCAAGAATACCAATTACTTGAGTCATAACAATTGTATTTACCTCAATGATAATGCCAAACACTTTGGCTGTAAATGATAAAACATCCAAATCTGAGACATATATATTTCATAAACATATTTCATTCAAATCACATAAGAAATCCCAACCAAAGTCTTTCAAATCAACATTCTTATCCACTTATAAAAATACTAACCTAGCTCTTTAATCTATCCATTAGAGCTACACCGAATGGAAGCATAAATAAGATCACAAGCTCCATTAAAGAATTTTAGGAAACACTTAGAGAGTAAGATTCTAAAAAAAATTGAGCACAACTTGTTTGATTAATTACTTCAAAATCAACTCAAATCCTCCAAAGATAATCCCTTCCACCATTTTCAATCCAAAATCATTCACAAATATCAACCAAAATTATGTATATTATGTAGCACAAGATAGGTTGAAGATTGATGCAATTTGAAGAAAAATAGAGTCAAAAATTTCATTGAGTCAATTAATTGAACACCTAGTGTGCAAGTCTTCAATCTTCAAACTTCAAAGATATTTGTTTGATTAATTCACCACAAAACTCAACAATAATCAACACAACCTCCAAAATAACCAATCACAACCTCCAATAATCACAAATCAAGAGAAATATAGATGTAGAGAAAATAATGTGAGTTGGAGAATTTTAGAGTGTAAAGAATGTTAGAGAGATTGAGTAAGAGTGTTTGAGCGCATATATGAGGAATGTAACTTAAAGCAACAAGGCGTGTGCATGGATTCCATAAATCTGGGCATTCGCTAAGTGCGACTGGTCCTCATATTTGGGGACCGGTCCAACTTCTCTCGTTTCCTCAGAACCTACAGAAATGCGACGGGTGTGAAAAATTTGGGACCGGTCCAACTTTGTGAATTATGAAAAATTACACTTTGGACCTCTAATTCACCAAATATACCTCATCTCAACTTGATTTAGCAATTAAGCACACAAGGTATGAAAAATAAACACATAACCACAATAAAACACATTTTTGGATTTTTTAAAATTTTTCAAGAGAAAATAAAAATAAAAATAAGAATAATCTCATTAGAATAATTAAAGCACATTTTTCAGACAATAAAATGAATTCTAAAATTTTTGAAAAATTTCAAACATTTATAAATGTAGAATTTTAAAACCCATAATTTATCCATAAAATTCATTCTCAAATTCATGATCATAACACAACCTCCAACACACAAATATTTATAAAAATTTAGAAATTCATCTAATAAATCAATGTGTGTGTGTGTAATCCAACTTCATTAAAAATTAATCATATTCCTTTGGTCCATCTTCTAAAACATATTGGATAATAAGCAAATATAACTACTCATGATCAATCATTTAAAATTTCTTTTCATTTTTTTTATTTTTCTAAGATAGTGGCTTTCACGCTTACGGGCAGGCAGCTATTTTTCTCAAAATAACTCTTTAATTTTTAAAGATATCTCATTGAAAATTTACATTGTAGTGGAAGCTACGAACACATCTCGAAGGTAGCCTTTTCCTTTTTGTCTTAGATATTCAGCAAATTTTCATTTTTTTTTCATTCTAAATAAAAACATATTTTTTTCATCATTTTTTTTTTATTGATCATTTAAGCTTTCAATACTACTCATACAATATACTCTAGTCAACTTCACATTAGTTTTCAATCAATTCTCTCAAAGTGTGACTAGTGCACAAATTGTATAGACTCGGAAGATTTACCTCTAAAAAGAAACAAATATAGCATATTGGTTATTAATGCTTTGATCATAAAATCAAGCACTTCATTCATTGACAAACTAAGTGTCCCAATTATCCATTCACAAATCAAAGTGAAATTAAAAAGAAATATAAAGAATTCATATTATTTCTCAGAAAAACATGATTCTCATAATCTCATATGATTATTACTAAAAATAAAGAAAACCTATCATAAACTAAAATATATGGTCCAATGGAAAACAAATAATGGACATAAGCTCAGTCCATGACCACAAAAAGTCTTAATGACCTATTTAGGGGGTTTTGCAGCCAAAGACCTATTAGGAGTAAATCCCATAGTAAATCCAATAATGTGGCTTTTTAGCATGAACCCTATTCTTAGTAAAAGAATTATGCATATGAAAATCAGAATTAGAATGTCTTTTCTTTTATAGCAATAGTGTTGACTATGTCCATTCTTACCACAAAAAGAACAATAAAGCACATTGGACACAACATTAGCATGCAAAGACTCAACTTGGGATTCAGGTTTGGGTTCAGACGCAATTAAGTTCTTGGGTTTAACAAAAATGGTTTTACCCTTAGATAATGATCCAACAAAACCTAATCCAGATTTATCTCCTACAGGCTTACCAACACTAATCATGCTATCAAGCTTAATCTGCCCAAAAGTAAAAGTAATTAATTTCTCTTGTAATTTTTTCAATTCAGACTTAAGAAAGTTAATTCTAGCAATAAGAATATCTTTAGAAGAAATAGCTTGACTTATCTCGCTTTCGAGAAACTTGACTTTGCCTTGAAGATTCAGAATTTCTATTTTAGTTTCTTTAATCAACTTCACTTGATCTTCATTCTTTTTCTTCGAAGCTCTTTCTCAGATTTTTCTTGCTTCAGCTTCTCAGATTTTTTATTATAAGCTTCCAGCAATTTCTCAAAGAGTTTTGGCAGCTTGCTTTCACATGGTTCTACATCAAACTGCTCAACTTCTGAATCATCAGACCCTACTTGAGTGAGAGTAGTATATATTTGTGTTTCACCTACATCAGAAGAAGAATCATTAGCAGTATCACTATTCAATAAAGCAGTAAAACTAAGAGAATCATTCTCAATCGAAGAATCACTATCAGAGTTAGAAGATTCAGACTCAAAGATAATAGCTTTCAAAGGCTTTCCAAGTACTTCCCAAATTTCCAACAATGTATACCTTGTTGGATTGCAACTTTGTTCGGTTCAAACCAAAGCCCTAGTCGTTCCTTACGTATCTCCCTTATTTGGCAGAACTCAAATCATCCCCGAAGGCCTCCAAAACTTAGAGAGAAGAAAAAGGAAGATATAAGAGAGAGAGAGAGAGAGAGAGAGAGAGTAGCTGGTGTGAGAATGACAAATTTGAAATATCTCTGCAAAATTTTACTTGTAACGCCCCTAGGCCACGAAAGACCAAAATGCCCCTCGAGCCACTTAACGTACCCTTCCAGACTCTGTTTTGGATTTTAGAAACTCTTATGGTCTTAAAATCACTTCCTTAACTTTTTCAATATTCCATCTAAGCCATTATAAGAAAAAAATATTTTTCATAATTTTTCGAATTCCCAGGCCCACTAGAATCGCATCCCGAGCCCCAGTTTGACCAAAAAGTCAAATTTCTTCAAATATTTCAAAAACTTACCAAAAACCTTATAGCACTTTCCAAACATATTTAACATCACTCAAAATGCACTTATGACAATTATGACACAAAAAATGGAAAACGACCAAAATTGGTCATAGTCCTTACAGTCTATGTGGTTCAACACCCTCACTTTTGACCCTATACTACAAGGATACCTGCTATTGCGAGTGGTAATTTTAATTGGTAATAATTAATCATGATTAGTATGCATGGGAATCACCTAAAGGAAACCCACACGTCATATAACATAGTGACACACCATGCACGCATTGATAGGAGTTGAACGAAGTTATACGCATAATTTATGAAGATGATGCCTTCTTTCTCAGTAGTTGATGCTTCTTCTTCTATCATGAGTGGCTAGTTCATCCACTAGGATTTTGATGTAGCCCTAACAAAGCATCAATGATTTGATTGTTTTAATTATTGGGGACCTTTATATACATGCATAGATCATGTAATTCAGAGGATTCTTATTATAGAATTGAGCAATAAAAGTCTTGTAAATTCAATCTCAATGATTTCTTATCTTGTCTTAGATATTTAGTTGTTATTATTGAACTCAATCTCTCTTGTTTTCTGTGATTATGAGAGAGATTATTACACAATGGTAATCATTGAATATATTGTTAAGAGCTTTGATGGATTATGCCTATAGAAGATGAACCATACTGCACCCTAGATTAGAGTAGTTAGGCAGATGGCCCATGCCAATCGAAGATAGTCCATGGCTTAGCCTTAATCATATGTTATCTTCTTGAAGGATGAAGGTGAGCTTGTAACCACCGACACCACTTATGCATGATGTAATTCCCCATAGTTGATTCAATTGACCAGTGATTGTGGAGTTAGTGGTGAAGTCAAATACCCTAGATTTCTCTCATATTATCTTCACTTTCTATCTACTTTGATTTATTTTATTTTACTTTTAATTAGTTTAGTTTAAAAATCAGAATTCTTTTCTTATAAATTTAATTAGAATTAATTCCGTATTCTAACTCATCAGACCATAATCCCTGAGGTACGATACCCCTTTCGATAACCCTATTCTGCAAGGAATTCGTTTTATTGCGAAGTGTGAAAATTTTTAATTAATATACTTTTTGAGTCACACTCACACACGAATCAATTTTTGGTGCCGTTATTGGGGATTATCTATTTGATTGATTGAATTTTACAAAATTAATTTTAATTGGATTTTTAGTTTAGGAAAATTTTTATATTTTATTTTTGTTTTCTTTTCAGGTGCTTTTGGCTAATATATGCAAGGTCGTCGTTCTGTAGCTGATCCTTTTATACCTCTTGATCCTGAGCCTGAACATACTCTTAGGCAACAGAGGAACATCACTGTTGATATAATTGTGCAAGAGGAATAATTAATTGAAGATATGGCAGAAGAGAGGAATAATAACCTTGTTCCTAATGCTGATGGAGAAAGAGCTAGATTGCTTAGGAACTACTATGTTCCTGAGACATATACCTCACCAGCAGGTTTTCAACTGCCCAATGTCACAGCACAGAATTATGAGATCAAGTCGAGCATTATTCAGATGCTACCATCTTATTTTGGACTGACTCAAGAAGACCCTTACAAGCATCTGGATGACTTCATTGAAGTGTGTTCAACTATTAAAATTCACAACTTCTCTGAAGATGCTTTCAGAATGAGACTTTTTCCATTCTCCTTGAAAGACAAAACAAAGTTTCGGTTCAATTCTCTATCGGCAGGTTCTATAACAACTTGGACTTAGATGCAATATGAAGTTCTTAAGAAGTATTTTTCGATAGGGAAGACCAATCAGTTCAGACGTGCTATCACTGGTTTCTCCCAAAATGAGGGGAAACAATTTTATGAGACATGGGAAAGATTCAAGGACCTTCTTAGGAAGTGTCCCCATCATCAAGTTCCTAAGTGGCAACTAGTGCAGAGCTTTCATGAAGGGCTGACAGAAGCCAACAGACAGATGGTTGATGCATCTTGTGGAGGTACTTTTATGTTGAAGAGTGAAGAAGAGGCATGGACCTTATTTGAAAATCTTAGTGACAACTCTCTACAACATGTGTCCTCTACTCGTTCTAGCAGACCTGCCACTATAAGGAAGACTGATGGGATTTTTGAGGTTGGTGCTTCAGAAGTTATGCCAATTGACATTGATTTAATTGCACAGAAGGTAGCAACAATTATGGCTTCCAGTCAAACTCCTTCTGATTCAAATTCTTCACTGATAGGCCCTTGTGAATTTTGCTCTAGTACTATGCATAATGTGAGCAATTGTCCTTCAATAGGGCAATTTTCTGATGTTCAACATGAGCAAGTCCAAGCTACATTCACTGGACCAATGAATCCTCCACGAGGTAATACTTACAATCCCACATGGAGGAATTATCTTGGTTTTTCTTACAGTAACCAAGGGGCAGCAATGTAACCATCATATCAACCTAGGACTTTTGTGCCTCAACAGCAATATCAAACATAAAGTTCTATGGCCCAAAGAATTTCTGCTATTGAAGACAAGATGACACTTACCTTGTCTAAATTTGACAAGCTTGATTCTCTCATAGAGACAATGTAAGCTACTGCAGCAATAGTACAATCTACAGTTCAGCTAGTGCACTCGCATTCTCAATCCATTACCAAACTGGAATCTCCATTTGGACAGATTGCTACTTCATTGAGTAGAAGAGAAGAAGGGAAGCTCCCTAGTAAACCAATTGCTAATCCAAGACGGATGCAAGCTTCCACAAGCAACCCCCACCATAAGCAAGTTCAAGCCATTACCACTTTGAGGAGTGGGAAAATAATCGATAATAAGGTGGGTGAGAAGAAAAAAGAAGAAAAAGTGACCACAAGTCCAATTACTGAAATTCCTTATGAGCCCAAGGCTCCTTTCCCACAATGTTTCTAATAAGTGTTCAATTCTATGCATTTGAACCCTCTTTATTGCATATGTTAGTTCCGTTTTTACGTTTACCGAGATATGTTTACGGTATTTTTGTATTTTTGATGTATTGCAGGTCTTGGAGTAAATGGAGCAAAGTTTGAGGCTTTTTGCAGTTCAAGAGAAAAATCAGAAATTGCAGCTGATGTGGTCAGAACTAAATTATATTGTAAGCTTAATTTTTCCCTTTTTATCAAAATATAATTTAACCACTCGCAAGAGCACGAATCTTTGTAGATAAGATTCTATATAGAGGGTATCGATCCCACGAGGACTAGTCGCAATTGTCTTAAAGGAAGATTAATTCTACTTTAATTTGAAAAACAGATTTTTGAATTTATGTTTAGAAACTATTGCATGAATGAAATGACAAAAAAAGTAAAGAGTTTAAAGTTGGGAGAGAGAACTAGGGTTGGTTTCCACCACTAGCCATTCACATGTTCATAAGTGTAGCACGCATGGGATTCATTAATTAAATGCCTAACAATGTCATTAGGCTTGTGACCTCAATGACATATCAAAAGATCAATGTGTGTGCTAACCTATCATAATCCATCTTTAACAAGCATAGCTCTTCAACCTAACTAACTACCTAATTACTCTACTCTCTAAGTGAACACTACATGCATCCAAACTACCTTGTCTTGGCATGGTCTATACAAACTAACATCACACATTCATTTAAACACCATTATCTAGCCATCATTTGCACTTCTTGTGGAGTATGCAAATGTTGTGCATTCAAGTGACAAAATCTACTCTAAGACAAGAATAAATTCCAAATCAAATGAGTATATATAAGAGATGTATTTGTGTACATAATCACTAGGCTAAATAATCAACATTTAATTACAAATCCCAAGAGCTACAAATATGAACAAGTGTACATGGCTAGGGGTTGAAACCAACACCCAAGGAGAAGAGTTAGTTGCTCATGGTTGCCTTGAACCCTTCCATTGATGAAGAGAATGAAGCTTCTTGGTCTGGTTCAGCTTTTCCTCTTCCTCTCCCGAAGGTCTCTCTCTCCCTTGTTGTGTGTTGAGAGATATATCTGATATGTGTGACTTTTTGGTGCTTTTTGGCTCCTTTTTCTCCTTTGGGGCCCACCATATATATATATATATATATATATATATCATTATATATATCTCTTGTATAAAGAAGGCCCCCAAAAGTCTTGTTCAAGTCAGACAATCCCCCTAAGTCGTGCAAAAAGGGGGATTTTGTTGCAAGTGGGAGAGCAGGTGAGCAAGTGGCCAAGTGGGCTCTGCAGCATCTCGATTGATCGAGATTGAATCTCGATTGATCGAGATTTCGATCAATCAAAATGAGATCTCGATCAATCGAGATTTTGATTAATCGAGATCAACATCTCGATTGATCGAGATGCCTTGGGCTGCATTTTCTGATTTCTTCTCTTGACTGCAGAAAGCTTCCAACTTTGCTCCATTGCTCCAATACCTGCAAAACATCAAAAATATAAAAATACCGTAAACATATCTCGGTAAACGCGAAAACGGAACTAACGTATGTAAGAAAGAGGGTTCAAATGCATAGAATTGAACACTTATCAACAGCCAAAGGCTTCTCGATCAATTGAGATGTTGATCTCGATTAATCAAAATCTCGATTGATCGAGATCTCATTTTGATTGATCGAAATCTCGATCAATCGAGATCCAATCTCGATTGATCGAGATTCTGCAGAACCCACTTGGCCACTTGCTCACCTGCTCTCCCACTTACAACAAAATCCCCCTTTTTGCACGACTTAAGGGGATTGTTTGACTTGAACAAGGCCCTTGGGGACCTTCTTGATATAAGAGATATATATATTGATATATATATATATGGTGGGCCCCCAAGGTTGAAAAAGAAGCCTTAAAACACAAAATAGCCTCATATCTCTTATATCTCTCAACACATCAGACCATCAAGAGGGGAGACATTCGGGAGAGAGGAGAAGAAGCTGAATCAGACCAAGAAGCTTCATCTTCTCCATCAATGGAAGAGTGCAAGGCAACCATGAGCAACTAACTTCCATACTAGGGTGTTGGTTTCAACCCCTAGCCATGTAAACTTGTTCCTTCTTGTAGCACTTGGGATTTGTAATTAAATGTTGATTATTTAGCCTAGTGATCATGTACACAAATACATTTCTTCTATATATTCATTTGATATGGAGTTTATTCTTGTCTTAGAGTAGATTTTGTCATTTGAATGCACAACATTTGCATATTCCACAAGAAGTGCAAATGATGGCTAGATAATGGTGTTTAAATGAATGTGTGATGTTTGCTTGTATAGACCATGCCAAGACAAGGTAGTTTTGATGCATGTAGGGTTCACTTAGTGAGTAGGGTAATTAGGTAGTTAGTTAGGTTGAAGAGCTATGCTTGTTGAAGATGGATTATGATAGATTAGCACACACATTGATCTTTTGATATGTCATTGAGGTCACAAGCCTAATGACATTGTTAGGCATTTAATTAATGAATCACATGCTTGCTACACTTATGAACATGTGAATGGCTAGTGGTGGAAACCAACCCTAGTTCTCTCTCCCATCCTTTACTCTTTAATTTTATTGTCATTATATTCATGCAATAGTTTATAAACAAAAAATTCAAAAACCTATTTTTAGGATTAAAGTAGAATTAATCTTTCTTTAAGACAATTGCGACTAGTCCTCGTGGGATCGATACCCTCTATATAGAACCTTATCTACAAAGATTCGTGCTCTTGCGAGTGGTTAAATTATATTTTGATAAAAAGGGCAAAATTAAGCTTACAATATAATTCGAGTTTAGCCACATCAAAATTTTGGCGCCGTTGCCGGGGACTACGGTGTAATTGTCGCCATTGAAAGATTAAATCTGGTTTAATTCTTAGGCTAGAAATTCTTTCATTCTTTTTGTATCTATTTTGTTCTTATTGCTCAAATTTCTTGATTTTAGGTATACCACATAGCGAGCATCTAAAAGGATTAAAGTTGGAACCCTTTGTGAGTATAAAATCTAAAATTAGTGGTTTGAGTTCTTTCATTCTTTTTGTATATATTATTATTTATTTTCGTGTATTGAGATGTTGTTCTATAATTAATGCATGCTAGGTAGACGGTCCTTGTCACTTCCTTTGCTTCCTTGTAATATTGAACTTGAAAGAACACTTAGACAATGTAGAGGAACCTCTAGGTACCCTATATTGCCTAGGATTGAAAACATGGACCCGAATGAGAGACAACCTCCCGGACTACATCCTTTTAATCATAAACAACTGATCGACATCGAATGTTGCGCATTCTAACCTCTTAATTTATATATTTTATTCTCTTAGTGATAAATTATTTTGTGATTTTACTTTGTTTTAGTGTTTTCTGTATTTTCAGGACCTTAATGATTATTTCAGTTAAAACCGTGATTTTGGGCTTTTAAAGATGACATCCAAGATGATTAAATGAAGCCTACATCAATGAGATCCATTTCACCATTTATTTCAACTGAAATCAGCCCAAGGAAGAGGTCCAAGAGAATTACAGCTGCTTAAGAAGGTTTCGAGCCTGAAGCCCAAATCTGCGCATAATACAGTCTTAATCCCGTTTTGGAAAATGGACCAGAAGTCTTATTTCCAAGCATCAAATCGACATAATTCTCGCGTACGGTTGTTCTAATTATTGGGAATTTTTGTATTCATTCATAGATTGTGTAATTTAGAGGATTCTTCTTATAGAATTGAGCAATAAAAGTCTTATAAATTCAGTTTCAATGATTTCTTATCTTGTCTTAGATACCTGATTGTTGTTATTGAACTCATCCCTCTTGTTTTCTGTGATCATGAGAGTGATTATTACACAATGGTTTTCAGTGAATATATCATTAAAAGATTTGATGGATTATGCCTAGAGAAGATGAACCATACTGCACCCTAGATTAGAGTAGTTAGGCAGATGGCCCATGCCAATCGAATATAGTCCATGACTTAGCCTTAATCATATGTTATCTTCTTGACGGATGGAGGTGAGCTTGTAGCCACCGACACCACTTATGCATGATATGATGCCCCATAGTTAGTTCAATTGACCATTGATTGTGAAGTTAGTGGTGAAATCAATTACCCTAGACTTATCTTATATTCTCTACACTCCTTAGTTTTTCTTGCTTTTGTTCAATTGCTTCATTAGTTAATTTAGAATTAAAAATCAGAATTTATTTCTTTTAAATTTAATTAGAATTAATCCTAACAATTCAACACAGTCAGACCACAGTCCCTGAGGTACGATTCCCCTTTCGATAGCCCTATTTTGCAAGGAATTCGTTCTATTGCGAAGTGTGGAAAATTTTAATTGATATACTTTTTAAGTCACACTCACACACGAATCAATTTTTGGCGCCGTTGCCGGGGACTGTCCATTTGATTGTTTAAATTTTTAGAATTAGTTCTAATTGGATTTTTAGTTTAGGAATTTTTTTTCTTTTATTTATTTATTTATTTTTTGTTTTTGTTTTCTTTTCAATTACTAATTAGTTTTATTTTATTTTTTAGTTTAGAAATTTTATTATTGCTACTAATCTAATTTATTTTTATTTTTTTTTCTTTTCCGGTACTTCAATCACCATACCATTAAGCAAGAGGAAGAGAATATTGATATCATGGATGGTGTGCGTGGTAATACTGAGGACAACAATATTGTGCCTAATGCTGTTGTGGAAAAAGCGAGATTGATCAGAGACTACTATGTCCCAGAGACTTATAACTCCTCAGCTAATTTTCAATTGCCTTATGTCACTGCACAGAACTATGAGATCAAGCCCAATATCATTCATATGTTGCCATCCTATTTTGGGTTGACTCATGAGAATCCGTACAAGCACTTGGATGATTTTTTAGAAGTTTGCTCATTAACAAAAATTCATAACTTCTCAGAAGATGCTTTTCGGATGCGACTCTTTCCATTCTCTTTGAAGGAGAAGGCCAAGTATTGGTTCAGATCTCTACCGGCGAGCTCTATCACTACATGGACTCAACTGCAAAATGAATTTTTGAAGAAATATTTTTCGATAGGGAGGACCAATCAATTCAGACGAGCTATCACTAGTTTCTCTCAATTTGAGGGAGAACAATTTTTTGAGGCATGGGTGAGATTCAAGGACCTTCTTAGGAAGTGTCCTCATCATCAAGTTCCAATGTGGTAGTTAGTGCAATGTTTCTATGAGGGACTGACAGAAAGTAACAGACAGATGGTGGATGCATCATGTGGGGGCACTTTTATGTTAAAAAGTGAAGAGGAAGCTTGGACTTTGTTCGAGAACCTCAGTGACAATTCTGTACAACATGTGTCTTCATCTCATTCAAGCAGATCAACCCATTCAAGGAAGGCAGATGATATTTTTAATATTGGTTCTGCAGATGCTATGTCTACCATTGTGGATGCTGTGTCACAGAGAGTGGTGCAACTCATGGTGGCTGGTCAAGTTCCTAATCAATCTTCATATCCTCTTATTTTTTAGCCATGTGATTTTTGCTCGAGTCCTATGCACCATGTCAATAATTGTCTTTCACTTGGGTAGTTTTTCAATCTTCCACAAGAGCAAGGGGTAGCAATTCAGCCCACTTTTCAACCTCAGAACTATGTGCCTTCACAATCATATCAAGAACAAGTTCTTATGGCACAGAGGTATTCAGCCATTGAGGACAAGATGACAATTGTCCTAGAAAAACTTGAGAAGCTTGACTCTATTATAGAGATAGTGCAAGCTACTGCAGCAACAGTTCAATCCACAACTCAACTGATTCATTCTCATTCTCAATCGATTGCCAAATTGGAATCTCAGTTTGGACAACTTTTCAATGCCGTGAGTAAAAGAGAAGAGGAGAAACTACCAAGCCAACCAGTTGCCAACCCAAGAGGGGTTCATGTCCTTAACAATATTTCTTCTTCAAGCAACCCACACCATGAACAATTTCAAGCCATCACCACTTTTAGAAGTGGAGAAATAAGTGACAACAAGGTGGGGGAGAAGAAGCTTGTTGAAGAAGAGGTGCCAAAGACTCCAAATGTTGAAATTTCTCATGAGCCTAAGGTGAACTTGAATAATTATAATGTCATTCAACATCCTCTAGATGAGAGTGATTGTTTCTTCATGGATGGCTTTGATGATTATGTTGAAGAAGGTGATCCGGTTGCTCTATCACATGATGTTGAGAAGTCCATTGAGGGGGTGAATGATTTACTTGATGTAGTGGCCATGAAAAATACTCCACCTTGGAGGATTCCGATTGAGCCATTGCCTATTCTTTCTAGCACTCCTCCGATTCCATCATTAGAGTCTCCTCCATGGGTAGAATTGAAACATCTTCCCTCAAGGCAGAGAGATGTGTTTTTCAAAGCCAATGAGACCATTCCGATCACTTTGAGTTCGACACAAGGAGGTGAGGATCATATAGGAGGGACGAAATTAAATCTCCTCAAGAGATGTGGCATTGGATGAACTTTCAATTCAAGTTGATGATCGTCGCCTACGGACGTTAAATTATAAGATTTGTATGTATTTCTATCCCTTAATTTCTTTAGTTTTCTTTTATTTTTATTTTTATTTTTTATTATTTTTATTTTTAGTTTATCTTTTTCTTTATTTTTCTTCCATTAATAGGTGTGTTTAATGTGTTTTCTTTGACTTTTTGATGTATAAGTTGCTTCCGGAGGATGCCAAGAGGTGTACCGAGGTATTTGGACTCAAGACGGGTGAAAAAACGTGCTCTCGGTCGACCTTGGGCGATGGAGACTTCAAAAATACATGTCCCGGTCGACCTTGGGCGATAAAGGCTTCACAGGCATCAGCTGGGGGGATCGATCGCCCAAGCAAGGGGGGATCAATCGCCCCCATTTTTCCCCAAGCTGGGAGAGCAACCAGCTGGGCGATCGATCTCCCAGCCCTAGGGGGATCGATCGCCCAGCCTCTGAATGCCCAATTTGATTTGTTTTCTCTCTTTTTGCTCCCTCTTCAATACTTATATGCTCCCACTTGAAAATACATCACTTTGGTGACTGATTCGTGTGTGAGTGTGACTCAAAAAGTATATCAATTAAAAATTTCCACACTTCGCAATAGAACGAATTCCTTGCAGAATAGGGCTATCGAAATGAATGGGTATCGTACCTCAGGGATTATGTTCTGACGAGTTGGAATACGGAATTAACTCTAATTAAATTTATAAGAAAAGAATTCTGATTTTTAAACTAAACTAATTAAAAAGATAAAATAAAATAAATCAAAGTAAACAAGATAGTGAAGATAATAGGAGAGAAACCTAGGGTGTTTGACTTCACCACTAACTCCACAATCAATGGTCAATTGAATCAACTATAGGGGAATTACATCATGCATAAGTGGTGTCGGTGGCTACAAGCTCACCTTCATCCGTCAAGAAGATAACATATGATTAAGGCTAAGCCATGGACTATCTTCGATTGGCATGGGCCATCTGCCTAACTACTCTAATCTAGGGTGCAGTATGGTTCATCTTCTCTAGGCATAATCCATCAAAGCTCATAACAATATATTCAGTGATTACCATTGTGTAATAATCTCTCTCATGATCACAGAAAATAAAAGAGATTGAGTTCAATAACAACAACTAAATATCTAAGACAAGATAAGAAATCATTGAAACTGAATTTACAAGACTTTTATTGCTCAATTCTATAATAAGAATCTTCACAATTACACAATCTATGCATGTATATAAAGGTCCCCAATAATTAAAACAATCAAACCATTGATGCTTTGTTAGGGCTACATCAAAACCCTAGTGGATGAACTAGCCGCTCATGGTAGAAGAAGAAGCTTCAACTGTTGAGGAAGAAGACATCATCTTCCTGAATTACGCGTATGACTTCGTTCTCCAATGGCTCTGCAATATGTTTCTGTTCTCTTCAGCCCTCTCAGACTCTCCAATCTCTGTGTAAGCTCTCCTCAATTCAGCCTCCAAGTCCTCACTTTATTTCCCCAGAGAATCCCCCAAAGTCCTAATCCAATTAGGAATAAATTAGGGTTTCCCGCAGCACTAATCAGGTGGGTTTTTCCTGCTGACTTCGGCCCAACTTTTGACCCACTAGAAGTCCATTTTACGGAATTTTCGTGAAATACAAAAGTGTGCAGAATCAAATTTCGTTCAACCCGAAGGGAAAATAATGTCGATTTGAGGCTTAGAAATAAGACTTCTGGTCCGTTTTCCAAAACGGGATTAAGACTGCATTATGCGCAGATTTGGGCTTCAGGCCCGAAACCTTCTTAAGCTGCTGTAATTCTCTTGGACCTCTTTCTTGGGCTGATTTGAGTTGGAATAAATGGTTGAGTGAATCTCCTTGATGTAGGATTCATCTCACCATCTTGGATGTCTTCTTTCAAAGCTCAAAAACTTGGTTTTAACTGAAATAATCATTAAGGCCCTGAAAATACAGAAAACACTAAAACAAAGTAAAATCACAAAATAATCTATCACTAAGAGAATAAAATACATAAGTTAAGAGGCTAGAATGCGTAACATTCAACGCCTATCACACCCCCAAACTTACATATTGCTAGTCCCTTAGCAATAGACTAAAACAAAACTAAAACAAAGAAACTAACAAATACTAACTAAACTACCCAACTCCACTTTCGTGGGAGAAACGATTGCATTTAGCAGATGCAACAAGCCTTTAAACCCCTAGGTTCCCCCTAGTGGACGAGTATAGTCTCGTGAGGGTTTCCAGAAATGTTACCCACAAACATTCAAAATTCTGTTTCAACATTAATTCAAGAAGAAGATTACAATACATAGTTACAAACTTGCATTCAAGAATAATTTTAAATTTTTAAATTCTATAATTCAAAGCAATGGTCCCCATGCATAATTCACATCAACATATCTCAAAATAATCAACTCTAGCTCCCTCATGTAAAGTGAACTAGCAGTCATCTCATGTAGCATAACTCAGCTCTGAATATATTAAGACACATACCCTTTCAACTCACTAGCTCCCCTTATTGAACTCATACTTCCCAACATGAATACATGACTTTTTCATTTTTTTTCATTATTCTTTTTTTCTCATTGCTTTGTTGGTTGTGCAATGTCTTGATCTATTAAGCTTTCTGAAAGATCCATGTAGCAAGCTTTCAGTCAGTGGCTCCCAAACCAGATGGCTTTAGGGCACTAGGTTTTAAGATACCCCGAAGACCTAATTACTCGAATCAGTCAGGCTACAAATCAAGACAACCAATGCTCATCTTTTCTCACCTTTTCACTTTTGACGCGAACACTCCGTGCTTCTTGAGGCATAGAGGCCCGGTTACTCATGAAAAGGATCAAATTGATTGCTTATTCATCATTTTTTTCTTTCTTTTTTTTTTCTTTTTCATTGAAGTCAAGTAAAACACATTATCGGTACTCATTCTCAAGAGATACTAATTAATATCAAGCATATGTAACTTAATAACTCAAAACATAGGTTTATACCCCACAAGATTATGCTAGTGTGTCTGTGCATGTAAGGAAACTAAAATTAATCACTTCAAAACATGTTATTGCAAACCATGATTAAAACCACTTAATTTAAATCACAGTTTCCAAAGATTTAAAACCTACTCAAAAATTGCAAGTTATGCACCTACATAAGGTATTAATCCTTTGAATGATGTCAAAACATTCTATCTAAAAATAAAACAAAATAAAATAAAGAAACAAACTAAGAAAATAACATAAAATAAAATCCTAATACAAAAGAATTTCACACAAATTTTCCCCATATGCAATAAAGCACACAAATAGGCATCGCCTCACCCCCAAACTTAAACTGTACATTGTCCTCAATGGACACCCAATTAAAGCATAGAGAAGAGTAAGAACGATAGTACCAGGATCAGGGAGTAGTGGAAAGAAAATAGAGTACATCACGAGGACGAAGGCAATGCAAGCACACCCCCAAACTTGGATGTTAAAACCTGTCAAAACAAACCACTATACCCCAAAGATCAAGTGAAAATAGTATGGGTGAAAATAAATATGAAAGAGAAAAATCCTAAAAAAAATATATATATATTTTTTCATTTTTCCATTTTTTTTTATTGATAATAAAAATCTAACTACAAAAAGAAAAATAAAGAGAAAAATAAAAGCTAAAAATAAAATAAAATACAAAAGATGGTTACCTTTCTGTCAAGGATGTGGAGGTGACTGAGCATCTGGATCCAAGTTTGCTTGGCGCATCAATGCACACATCATCCTCCTCATCTCTAGTTGCTCTTGGCGAGTGTCACGAAAGTGATCCGCCATCTCTGCTCTCATTGCACCAAACTGTGTGGAGACCTCTGTCTGTAAGGTGCCAAACTGGGCTATCAACCCAGCAATCTGCCCTTCTAAATATTGATAATCATGGCCACCAGCCTGTGCATGCACTGCCTCTTCCTCTGCCTCCATCTCTTCTGGACCGTCCACCGGTGGTGGTATATCTACATGCTCTCCTCCCTGGGCCAACCTAGATACCTCACCAGGCGCCGCTATGACTCTCTGGTGCATATGAGATCGACTCAGGTTCCAGTCATGCGTGCCATAATGAAGATCACGTGGAAAGGCAAGCTCGTCCTCATGGACTGCATACCCCTGTGACACAAGCAACTGATGAATAATGGTAGGGAATGGAAACTCCCAGTCACTTGCACTGTCTGGTGCCTTGGCCACAACTTTGGAATAGAATTTCTCCATCTGGCCCCAGACAATCTATGGGAATGACAGCCAATGCCCAAAATGTATAGCATATAAGGCTCTGAGGAACTCTTGACGTCTTTCGGTTTTATGTCCAATTGGACATACATTCTTGAGTAGCACAGCGTCAAGGAACCATAAATGATTTGGCATTGAAGATTTTGAAGCTGCATTCCTTTTCGGCCCAAAAAATTGGTTGGCACACAATCGTGCAACCACATTGCCCACCGACAACTCATCGGGTAAAGGAGTATAGATATGAGATAAATCAGCTGGGCATTCATGAGGACAACCCATGGCAATGGCAATGGATGACATGTCCACTCGAACTATTGTTCCATCTACGGAAGAAGTAAGCATATCCCGCTCATCAAGTTTCGGCATTAAGTTCTGATAAAATACCTTGACAAGCCTCGGGTAAATGGTAGATGAGAGTGGAACAAAAATGGATGCCGACCGACGACGACGGATGTCAAAAATCCCCCACCGTGTCTCGGGAAACATACCATAAAGTTCGGCTATGTCAAACATTGTTTCGAAATTCAACGCCCTTGGATGCCATGTTTCTTGAATACCGTCTCGGCGAGATCGTGAAGAACCTGTGGTCTGATCATGCCTCGCTCGGCGAGGATTACGTGAACTTGAAGTATCTTGGTGACTTGCTCTCTTTGGTGCCATAGAAATAGAAAAAGTGTGGTTGAGGAATTAAATCGAACACTTGGTGTGCACAATTCTTTTGTATCCTTCAACCTCCTTTTTTCGGTAATTTTTCCACCCAAATCGAACAAGTAATTGCACCAAATTGATCCCCCAAACTTGGTCTTCAAAAGCCCTCAAAAAGATTTGAACAATTTCTTCAAGGAAAAACTTCACTTACTTTGATGTTGAACTTAAAAAAGTGTGAGCTTCCTTTGAGAACTAGTGATTTTTGATCCAATTTGATGTTGAAGTTGATGTTGATCAATGTTGAAGTCTTGTATAATAATCACTAATTGAAGAAATTAGTTTTCCGGATGATGTAGGACTTGAATTGGAGTTCAAAGAGGCTTAGGATGCAAGTAGTGGCAACATAGGAGGATAAGGAGTCCATTTATAGCATACACTTTCGGCCAGCCCACCCATGGGCTTGGGCGATCGATCCCCCCTAGGGTGGGCGATCGATCGCCCACCTGCTGGTGGGAATCCTTGAGAAAATGCATGGGGCGATCGATCCCCCTTGGCTGGGGCGATCGATCCCCCTCCTGGAAGCTTGTTGGACCCTCCATCGCCCAAGGTCGACCGAGAGCATGATTTTTCACCCGTCTTGAGTCCAAATACCTCGGTACACCTCTTGGCATCCTCCGGAAGCAACTTATACATCAAAAACTCAAAGAAAAAACATTAAAACGCAACTAGAGTTGAAAGAAAAAGTAAGAAAACTAAAACTAAAACTTAGAATCAAAGAAAACTAAAGAAATTAAAGGATAGAAATACATACAAAACCTACAATTTAACATCCGTAGGAGACGATTGACTCTCCGAAGGGATTAAGTCGGATAGACGGGATCCGTCAAGTCGACGGACTCCACGTCTCTTCTTGGCACACATCCTTCCACACAATGTTTCAACCTTTGGCCATTAACCTTCATTAAAGTAATTTCAAACAATTGCTCATCCGGGAATGAGTCTCGAATAGGTAATGCACCGAATACCGGCTCAGACTCGATTCGAGATAAATGATCCGCTACCACATTCTCCGTCCCCTTTTTGTCTTTTATTTCCAAATCAAATTCTTGCAGCAATAAAATCCACCGAATAAGACGCAGTTTGGTTTCTTTCTTTGCCAATAAGTGTCTCAATGCTGCATGATCAGAGTAGACAACCACCTTGGACCCCAATAAATAAGAACAAAATTTGTCCAAGGCAAACACTACAGCTAGAAGCTCTTTCTCTGTGGTTGTATAATTGAGTTGGGCATCAGAGAGAGTCTTACTAGCATAGTAGATGACATGTGGTCGTTTCTCTTCTCTCTGTCCCAACACGGCTCCTACTGCATAATCAGAGGCATCACACATGATTTCAAAAGGTATAGCCCATTTTGGAGACTGCATAATTGGTGCAGAGGATAACAGAGATCGAAGCTTTTCAAAAGCTTTCACACAATCTTTATCAAAGATAAAGGGAACATCTTTAGATAACAAATGGCATAATGGTCGAGCCACTTTACTGAAATCCTTGATGAATCTTCTATAGAACCCGGCATGGCCTAAGAAAGATCGAACTTGCCTTACCGAAGTTGGATGAGGCAGAGTTGCAATTAGATCGATCTTTGCTTTATCAACTTCAATGCCCCTCTCTGAAACAATATGGCCCAATACAATACCTTCTTTCACCATAAAGTGGCTCTTCTCCCAACTAAGTACCAGATTCCGTTCTCGGCACCTTTGAAGCACAAGTGATAAATTGCTCAAACAATGTTCAAAAGATGATCCAAAAACAGAGAAGTCATCCATAAACACCTCCAAGAATTTTTCCACCATGTCAGAAAAGATGGCCATCATACACCTTTGGAATGTAGCCGGAGCATTACATAATCCAAAAGGCATACGACGATACGCAAAAGTACCAAAGGGACAAGTGAAAGTGGTCTTCTCTTGATCTTCTGGATCCATAGCTACTTGGTTATAACCAGAGTAGCCATCCAGAAAGTAATAATAGCTCTGACCAGCTAACCTTTCAAGTATTTGATCAATGAATGGAAGAGGGAAGTGATCCTTCCTTGTCATAGAATTGAGCTTTCTGTAATCAATGCAAACACGCCAACCTGTGGCAGTACGTTGTGGAACAAGCTCTCCCATGGAGTTAGGGACAATGGTAAGACCAGATTTCTTTGGAACCACTTGTGTCGGACTCACCCATGTGCTGTCAGAAATTGGATAAATGATTCCTGCATCAAGTAACTTGACAACCTCTTTCTTTACCACCTCCTTCATGTTGGGGTTCAATCGCCTCTGTGCCTCTCTAGTTGGCTTACATCCTTCTTCCAAATGGATTTTGTGCATGCAAACTGAGGGATCAATGCCCTTAAGATCAGCAACACTCCATCCAATTGCTTCACGATGTTGGTATAAAACCTCTACTAAGCTCTTTTCTTGAATTTCTGTCAGATCAGAGGCAATTATAACAGGAAGAGTTTTCTGTGCCCCTAAGAATACATACTTCAATTTGTCAGGCAAAGGCTTCAACTCTAATTCTGGAGGGGACTCTAATGAAGGCACTAAGGGAGTGCTAGAGAGAAAAGGTAGTGGCTCAATTGGAAGCATCAGCAGTAGCTAAGAAAGGTCGACCAAGGATCACAGGAATGTGCCTATTCGGATTGTGAACTGGCTCAGTGTCAAGTACAATGAAATCAACAGGAAAGTAGAACTTGTCCACTTTAATGAACACATCTTCTATCATTCATCGGGGTTGCTTTGTTGATCTGTCTGCAAATTGTAATACCACCGAGGTAGGCTTCAATTCTCCCAAGCCCAATTGTAAGTAAATTGAATAAGGTAGCAAATTCACACTTGCACCCAAATCAAGAAGAGCTTTATCCACATGGTGCTCCCCAATAATGCATGAGATAGTTGGAGCACCAGGATCCTTGTACTTGGGAGGAGTACACTGCTGAATTATTGAACTTACTTGTTGTGGCAGCATTACTTTCTTTGGCACATGGCTTTTAGAACGCCTTTTCTGAGTGCACAAGTCCTTCAAAAATTTTGCATAAGGAGGAATTTGCTTGATGGCATCAAGGAGTGGCAAATTAATCTTCACTTGGCGAAACACCTCCATCATGTCATGCAGCTTGTCCCCTTGCTTCCCCAACTTGGATGCTTCAAGAAAACGTTGTGGGAAAGGAGCCTTGGGCTCATAAGGAATTTCAGCACTTGGACTTGTGATCACTTTTTCTTCTTCTTTCTTTTCACCCACCTTATTGTCAATTATTTTCCCACTTCTCAAAGTGGTAATGGCTTGAACTTGCTCATGGTGTGGGTTGCTTGTGGAAGCTTGCATCCCTCTTGGATTAGCAATTGGTTGACTAGGGAGCTTCCCTTCTTCTCTTCTACTTAATGAAGTAGCAAGCTGTCCAAACTGAGATTCCAGTTTGGCAATGGATTGAGAATGCGAGTGCACTAGCTGAACTGTAGATTGTACTGTTGCTGCAGTAGCTTGCACTGTCTCTATGAGAGAATCAAGCTTGTCAAATTTAGACAAGGTAAGAGTCAGCTTGTCTTCAATAGCAGAAATTCTTTGGGCCATAGGACTTTGTGTTTGATATTGCTGTTGAGGCACAAAAGTCCTACGTTGATATGATGGTTGCATTGCTGCCCCTTGGTTACTGTAAGAAAAACCAGGATGATTCCTCCATGTGGGATTGTAAGTATTACCTCGTGGAGGATTCATTGGTCCAGTGAAAGTAGCTTGAACTTGCTCATGTTGAATATCAGAAAATTGCCCCATTGAAGGACAATTGCTCACGTTATGTATAGGACTAGAGCAAAATTCACAAGGGCCTAGCAATGTAGAATTTGAAGCAGAAGGAGTTTGATTGGCAGCCATAATTGCTGCTACCTTCTGTGCAATTAAATCAATATTAGTTGGCATAGCTTCTGAAGCACCAACCTCAAAAATCCCATCAGTCTTCCTGGTAGTGGCAGGTCTGCTAGAACGAGTAGAGGACACATGTTGTAGAGAGTTGTCACTAAGATTTTCAAATAAGGTCCATGCCTCCTCTTCACTCTTCAACATGAAAGTACCTCCACATGACGCATCAACCATCTGTCTGTTGGCTTCTGTGAGCCCTTCATGAAAACTCTGCACTAGTTGCCACTTAGGAACTTGATGATGGGGACACTTCCTAAGAAGGTCCTTGAATCTTTCCCATGTCTCATAAAATTGTTCCCCCTCATGTTGGGAGAAACCAGTAATAGCATGTCTGAACTGATTGGTCTTCCCTATCGAAAAATACTTCTTGAGAAACTCATGTTGCATCTGAGTCCAAGTCGTGATAGAACCAGCTGGTAGAGCGTTAAACCAATACTTTGCTTTGTCTTTCAGAGAGAATGGAAAAAGTCTCATTCTGAAAGCATCTTCAGAGAAGTTGTGAATTTTTGTAGTTGAGCATACTTCAATGAAGTCATCCAGATGCTTGTAAGGGTCTTCTTGAGTCAGCCCAAAATAAGATGGTAGCATCTGAATAATGCTGGACTTGATCTCATAATTCTGTGCTGTGACATTGGGTAGTTGAAAACCTGCTGGCGAGGTATATGTCTCAGGAACATAGTAGTCCCTAAGCAATCTAGCTCTTTCTCCATCAGCATTAGGAACAAGGTTGTTATTCCTTTCTTCCGCCATGTCTTCAATTAATTCTTCCTCTTGCACAATTGTATCAACAGGGTTGTTCTTCTGTTGTCTAAGAGTACGTTCAGGCTCAAGATCAAGAGGTATCAAAGGATCAGCCACAGAACGACGACCTTGCATATATTTACCGAAAGCACCTGAAAAGAAAACAAAAACAAAATTAAAAATAAAATATAAAAATTTTCTAAACTAAAAATCCAATTAAAACTAATTCTGTAAAATCCAATCAATCAAATAGATAATCCCCGGCAACGGCACCAAAAATTGATTCGTGTGTGAGTGTGACTCAAAAAGTATATCAATTAAAAATTTCCACACTTCGCAATAGAACGAATTCCTTGCAGAATAGGGCTATCGAAATGGTCAATTGAAACCTAGTGGTGTTTGACTTCACCACTAACTCCACAATCAATGGTCAATTGAATCAACTATGGGGGAATTACATCATGCATAAGTGGTGTCGGTGACTACAAGCTCACCTTCATCCGTCAAGAAGATAACATATGATTAAGGCTAAGCCATGGACTATCTTCGATTGGCATGGGCCATCTACCTAACTACTCTAATCTAGGGTGCAGTATGGTTCATCTTCTCCAGGCATAATCCATCAAAGCTCATAACAATATATTCAGTGATTACCATTGTGTAATAATCTCTCTCATGATCACAGAAAATAAAAGAGATTGAGTTCAATAACAACAACTAAATATCTAAGACAAGATAAGAAATCATTGAAACTGAATTTACAAGACTTTTATTGCTCAATTCTATAATAAGAATCTTCACAATTACACAATCTATGCATGTATATAAAGGTCCCCAATAATTAAAACAATCAAACCATTGATGCTTTGTTAGGGCTACATCAAAACCCTAGTGGATGAACTAGCCGCTCATGGTAGAAGAAGAAGCTTCAACTGTTGAGGAAGAAGACATCATCTTCCTGAATTACGCGTATGACTTCGTTCTCCAATGGCTCTGCAATATGTTTCTGTTCTCTTCAGCCCTCTCAGACTCTCCAATCTCTGTGTAAGCTCTCCTCAATTCAGCCTCCAAGTCCTCACTTTATTTCCCCAGAGAATCCCCCAAAGTCCTAATCCAATTAGGAATAAATTAGGGTTTCCCGCAGCACTAATCAGGTGGGTTTTTCCTGCTGACTTCGGCCCAACTTTTGACCCACTAGAAGTCCATTTTACGGAATTTTCGTGAAATACAAAAGTGTGCAGAATCAAATTTCGTTCAACCCAAAGGGAAAATAATGTCGATTTGAGGCTTAGAAATAAGACTTCTGGTCCATTTTCCAAAACGGGATTAAGACTGCATTATGCGCAGATTTGGGCTAGTGTCAATTTACTTCCATGCTCAATTTACCAACAACTAGGTTTGGGGGCCACGGTTGTGTTGCAACTTGCCGACCGCTCGGTGAAGCAACCACGTGGCATAATTGAGGATGTAATCATTTAAGTGGACAAATTCTTTTTTCCGGTGGACTTCATAGTCCTTGACATGGAACCGGTCCAAAATCCAAATCGACATATTCTGATAAGTAATGAATATTGCATATTCAATGCCCTTAAAATTATATGAATTAGTGTCTTAGTAATATTTATTTCATATTTTTATTAATAATTTTAATATTTTTATGATTGCAGGTGATTAAGGGTAATTCTGATTAGGAATGGTGAAATCGGGCTACAAATGGTGCTCATTTAGTTATCACTGAAGCTTGGCCCATTAGAGATATGTTTATATTGAAGATCCAAACTAAATGGACGAAAGAAATGGGCTAGAAATGAATTTAAATGAAGAAAAGGAGCACGGGCCCATTCGCATAGAAGATTGGGCCAATTCAGGCCTAAAAAGTCCTGGACCCGTGTTCGTATTCAGACCATAACTCCGTACACGATTGTCAAAACGACCCAAACTCTAAACGGGTTGAAGGAAATTCAATTCTGCACAATTTCATATTTCACGAAAATTTCTTAAAACGGACGTTTTCATCAACTTTCTGCCCTATTTGCGTAGCTGCCACTTTTTGGGCGCAAATGCCACTTTGTGAGGAGCAAGTGCCATTTTATTATGCGCACTTGCCACCTTGGGTAGGCCAGGTGTCCCGTTGGTTTGTTTTCGCAAAGTAAAAATGAGGAAACGGGGAAAAACTAGGGTATTCGGAGAGGGAGGAACACAGAGAGAAATACAGAGACGATTCGTGACGATACGGACAAGACGATGGCGATTTCATCATCGTTCAAGCTTGGACTTCCGATCATGAGTGGCTAAACACCATTCCGGGGAAGTGATGTAACCCTAACCTATCTTTCAATGTTTTAAGTTGTATATTAATTTGGGAACGATTTACTATGTGCATTGATTGTATAACTGAGACATAAACAATAGCTGTGCTATTGCTTTCAATTTAAATGTATTGATTCATTGCATATTTATTCTTATTCTTGTAGAATGAATTCAAATTTGCAATGATTAGGGTTTGTTCTTTTCAACTTCTGTGATTTTGTTAAGACAAGTTATACAATAGTTTTCACATATCGTTTAATTTAGATTTTTGATAATTCGTACTAAGCGAAGATGGGTTATAACATCATTAATTAGTCAGATGTATAGGCCATGCTAAGCGAAGACGAGTTATCACTACAAGGATTAGGCTTTTTAGGAACAGTCCTTTAGTGACAGTCCAAAAAACTGTCACTAATAACAGTCCTTTAGTGACAGTCCAAAAAAACCGTCACTAATAACAGTCCTTTAGTGACAGTCCAAAAAACCGTCACTAATAATCTAAAAAACCGTCACTAATAACAGTCCTTAGTGACAGTTCAAAAAATCGTCACTAATAACTCTATATCTTTTAAGGACAGGCAAAAACCGTCACTAAAAGTCCTATTTTTTTAGGGACAGTAACACTTTACCGTCACTATAGCACACCCTTTAAGGACGGTACATTAAAAACCGTCACTAAATCCTTAGAAGTTTTGGTCACCAAAATTTTCAGCGGGAAATATAGCGCCAGAACTTTCCTTATGCCTTACCCTTTCCTGATGCGAATACATGTCTTTAGGGTTTGCAAATTTCAACTTAAAGAGAGACTCTGCTTGAAGCCCTGAAAGTTGTAAACGAAGATAGCCCTAACCCTCAAACCCCAATATCTCTCTTACATCTACCGTGAAGCCCTAGATTTCTCTCTTTTGTATCCATCAGATTCCTTTCTTTCTCTATCGAAGCCCCAATCGCTCACTCTCTGTGAAGTTACTTCCCTCTCTCGGTTCAATTTCTCACTCGCATTCCATTTGTAGAGCTCTTCTGGCAAGCAATGGATCCCTAATTGAACGAATTTACAAGGTATTAATTTCTTTCTCTCTATATCTCTCTGCTATATATATATATCTGTTTGTATCTCTCTCTCACACACACACATAAACATAAACGCACACACAAGAACACAATCTCAAAGAGTGAGTTTGGTTCAATGATTGTGACAAACAGAGTATGCTGAGAGTGATTTTTGTCCTCAATTTATTGTTTTATTTTATTATTATTTTTCTTTTAGTTTATGATTACAAAGAAATGGAGTGTTTTTTCTCACTCACTGGCTGTGTTTATTGAAGAAGCTAGGAACTGTCAGGGGTTATGCGACACAGAGTGGAAAGGGGGTGACTGCCCAAAGCCTCAAGATTGATGGGATTAAAGATATAATTGTTGTCTCTTCTGATAAAGGTGGCGTGGGCAACTCCTCGTGGTAATGTTGCACTATTCTTTTATTATTATTTTTTCTTAATCATGATTTGGATATTTGAAATGGGTTTTTTTCTGGATGATTAGTTATGGCGCAATATAAATAGGACAAGCAAGTAAATGAAAGGAATAAAAAATTACAAAAGATTAATATCATGATATATGACATCATATAAGTTAGGTAGAAGCTAGTCAACCCAATTTTCTCTGCAAGGATCTTGCTCCTAAATGTGGCAATTTAGTGGTGAGCTCCATTCACGTCTTGGAGAATGTACTATCAAGTGGACTTAAGAAGTTACCAAACACTATTTATGACACTTATATGGGTTCATAGTATGGCTCCATACATGCCATTGTGTGGTTTCACATTACAATTAAATGAGGCAATTTCTAAAATCCTTTTTACTAATATTACAAATATTCTTGTCGATACTTGTGGTATTTGTAGTTAATTTGGCCGTTGCACTTGCCAGTTGCTTATGTATATAGACCATCTATTCCTACCATGATGAAAATCCATGGAAGGCCTGAAGTGAGCATAGGTGATGCTTTAATTGTATAAGATCCTTAGTAAGATGTTCCAGAATTCATATTCTCAATGAGTAACTTGCTCATAATGCATATAGTTGAATACTTGAATTGCTAAAGCAAGTTATATATAACGGGTTTAAAGTGTTAGTTAATTTCTATGGGTAACATTTTTAGGTTGGTATGAATTTGACAGTTTTGATTCTTGTCCTTTCACCTCATTTTCCAATATCTTTGTTAAAGTTATCATTGCCAGAAAGCAGTAAATGAAACTGCACTTTTGCTGAGTATATTTGACATACTACATCCAGTAATCCACCTATATACATGTATATAAATATATATATATATATATAGGTGCATGTTACATTTTGCGTTTGCACTGATAATATATAATAGTTTTTTCATATTCCTTTTCTATTAAAAGAAATGACAATATTCATGTTAAAGAAAAAGGAAAAATAGGAGGAATAATTTGAAGATTTTTCCAAGATTAAATGGGTAGAAGCTAGAGAAGTTGGTATGATTGCTAATCATACAACAGTATAATGACATTAGGCTACTGAATGTCTAAAATGTCCACTGAACTCCTCCAATGTAATTGCTCTTATTTCAACTAGGTAAACAGATCACCATTGGTTACTCCATTAATTCAAATGTAATATTTATTAATATTGGATCAATAGTCTATCAGAAACCTCTTTTGTGATATGTTATATCTTTAAGCAATTTATTTCTTTCCTTCTCTTGTCAGTTTGAGGTATTGATTCCAGTGTTTTTTTGGGAGAAACAGTTGGGATTCATATATTCTGATGTAGCTAAACATGCCACTGATTTAAGCAACTATCAATTTCATTTTGGGCATAGATAATAGTCAAAGAGCAAAAAAGTGAAAAAGATTTTGGAAGAAGAGGTAGGAAAGTAACAAATTAATAGTTGTGCTTATTGGTACAGTGTGATGTCTTTTTTTTTTTTTTTTTCTGTGAGCAGCTGAGTCTAAAATATAAGATTTAAAAAATCCAAAACTTTTAACTTCTATACCTGTATTACATGGCTGTTCTTTGCATAAATGTTGTTCTTGGGTGTCCTTTATGAAAAGGATTAACTCTTACCAAAGTATTGCAGGCTGCCTAGTTGTTGGTTGGTTTTACTAAATGTTGATTGAATTTGAATATGGCAAGTTTAAATAGCTAGAACACAGAGTGGCATATCAACCTAGTAACTGTTATAACACTAGTTGTTACCAACTGGAAAAATTTGGTTATAATAAAAATTATAACCATATTCTTCACAGAGCTGAGTTTTTTAGCAGGGGTGTTACTGTGCTTGTTCAAGTGGATAGGGCATGGCATAAGCATCTCCCATGGCCATGCCTATGTCTGCTGGTACTGGTATGCTGAAGCCTCAGAAAAGGCCTATCACAATCTATAATACTAGGAATGTCGTTCACATTTCACAGTTCACACTGATAAGATCCCTCTTATGATCAGGAAATATGTGGATTATTGATTTATATGCAATAATCAATATACCAGCAAGATCTTCGTAAACAATTCTGGAGGAAAGTAAATTTTCACTCTTTATTTTTAAAGTGACACAAGTAGGTTTCAACCACTCTCTACTACCTTGTTCAACCCTAATCCAAATCTCTCCATTTCGTTGGTTCTTACAAGTTGTTGAGATCAAATTTGGGGGCATTGGACCTTTGGTTGGGTTGGCATTAGTCCTTAGATCATTAAAATAGAGATAGATGTAAACTCATGGATTCTTGGAGAAGAAAGCCATTCAGCCATTGTGATTAGGAAATTGAATCGTTGTGTACAAATTCAGAACCCATATTATACGCTTATGAAGTGATATGCATGCATACTTTAATTGACGAAGGCTTAACGAGATTAAACTAAATAAAATCTAAAGGGTATTTTGCGAAGAATTCTATTAAACTATGATCTTTTTGTATATAACTCTTTTGGTTCTGCTACTCATTAATAGGATTTGGTGGTCTTATATTTTTATAAATAGGACTTTTTGTAATTTCTCCCCTCTTCTATTTTATTTTATTTTTTTATTTCTAATTCATCCATTTTTACTTCCATTTTATGTGTGGTTCTGCTACTCTTCAAGTTATTCTCCAATTTGCTTGCAATTTTTTACTACCATATTAGTGATGAAAAGGATCAAGATCAACTAAAATGTCTCACTTGTGATATGATGTAAACTAAAATTTTGTTTCAATTAGGATTTTATACTTTTTATTACAATTACTATGATTATGTGTGTGTGTGTCTACAGATAAAGAGAGAGAGTTCTGATTTTGATAGAGAGGAAGCTAATCTTTCGAATTAATCAGCTAGGATAATGGGTCAGTGGTAGTCCAGGTAATATCTTTCTTTCTTCTTTTCTCACCCTATCATGTTATTCTATGTATTAGGTTCAATTTCTGTTGAAATGAAACAAATGCATAGATTTGAAATGGCAATGCTTCTTTGGTGGTGTGTATGCATTTAGAGAAGCATCAGGGTTGAAGGTTCTAAATGGCTTATTCATGGTCTCTCTCTTCGGATAGATAATATATATATTGCAAAGGACACTGGTGTTAGTTATACATATAACTACTGGTCCTCTGGGAGTTGGCTGTCAATCCATAGGTCTGATATGAAGTATGATGACTTCCACTTCTTAAGTGATATGATATGCATTAAAGAAATGGAGTGCCTTGGGCTCCATGGGAATTTTGGTGTTGATAACTAAAACAAATACTTTTGTTGTCCAAAACAGTGAAGAACACTCGATTTACCTATGCACTTACATAGCAAGAAGAGAGAAGAAAACAACCAGAAATAACATTATGATATATGAATAATCTGAATAGTGTGTAATTGGGGAAGAGCTGCTACTGCAATAGATTTGATTGAGGGAAATTGCGTTTAAAAGTCATTTGAAGAATTTAAAATTTACTATTGTAGCAATTTGTTGCAGAATATTGTTACTAATGGTAGGCAGTTCGATCTGGTTAGATCATATCAATCACTAAGGCTCCTTTTAAATAAATTTAATTACATATCAATAGAATTGATTGAGGGAAATTGCATTTTTGGTTGGACCAATTCCAGGGCATGGAGAGAGAATATTAGAGGAGGTGAAGAGTGTGAACAAAATTTGGTAGTGCTTGTTCTTGGTGTTTTGGAAAAATAGGAATACAATGATAAAGCAATTAGAGTTATTATTTCATTCCCGTTCTCCAACTTTTGGACATACGTATACATGTTTAACATGATACAGTCTCATTTCTGTCTGTTCTTTTTTATCTGGTTACTCACTGGATGGAGCAAAAATATTTACATTTGACATATTTTGTTTCCCCCAAAATGCTTGGTTAAATATGTCAAGATTGGTATGTTTTTCAGGAAAGTTATAAGTATTTTGTTGTAGATTTATTTTTTATTTCTATTGGGTAAGCAAATAGCGGACACCCATTTTACCCCACTTGGGAGTTGGGGCTTGAACCTTTCATCTCCCATTTGGGGAGGTAGAGATCATACCACCTAGGCTAAGGGCAGGTGGTTATTGTAGAAATTTTTTAATATGTAGGAAGGTATCAAATTATAATTACTAGCTGCAGTCGGTTTTTCCCTTCATAAATTAGAGTTCTTCCATTTTTGTGTTTTTCATTACATCTCAGATTAGTTTAGGCTTTCTTGAAGACCTTAAATTAAGTAATGACTTGGGCATAGTTTAATGTGGACAACCTTCAAGAAACAAAGATTTCAACTAGGTGCTTCCTCATCTTCTATGTTTTCATTTTATACACGGAAGAATCTTGGCACTATCCCCCACGAAAAGAGAGAGATAAAAGAAAAGAAAAGAAAGTAATGGGTGGGTCTCTTAAAGCTCTGTTCTCGATCAGGGGAACCAAAAGCTACAGATTTCTGAAAGAAAACAGAGGTAGAAACCAAGAGGAGAATAAAAGGAGTGATGATGATGATGATGATTGTTGAATATTAATGATCAAGAAGATTAAGGTCCTCCAAAACTTTATATATGTTAGCCAAGAAGAAGAGACATAGTTTAGCTCTAAAACAAGAGTTGATAGGAAATAATTTAGATATTAATTAATGAGGTTTACCTTCATTTGCGAAATGAATACATCCCTGTAAATAGTTTTTTAAAACAATAGTCTGTTAAATACATAAATAAATAAATAAATAAAGTAAAAGCGATGACATTGTACATTCAATAGCTGGTTGGAGTTGAAGGGGCTGTACGTGCTGTGGCCTCACAGTTTCAATTTTTATTTATTATTTATTTTTGTTTATTTTTGGGGTTTAGGGTTTCAATTCAAAGATCATCAAAAGCTCCATCATTTTCTAGTGCTTTTTAACTCTCTAGTAGTATCTGAGTCTGAGTACCTCCCAAAAGCTCTCTAATCTCGCTTTCTCTGGTCTATGAGAACCTTTATGTCTCTAGTTACTTGATGAGAGAATTGTACTTCACACTTTTCTAGTGCTTTATTAATTTTGACACATCATATTTGCATTTACAATATAGTGTAATTACTGTGATTATCTAATTAGGAAATACAAGATTCACTTGTGAAATTATTCATAGAAAAATTATAGAGTACTCCGGAATTTCTTTCACCAATACTATCTCCCAACTTTTTTTTTTTTTATCAGTGTGATATATATTTTGTTAAATGCAAAAAGCACCATCACATAATAGTGGAACAAAGTAGAAATTAGAGGAAAAAGTAGAAAAAGCACAGACATTCTGTCTCTCAAAATTGGAGTTTGGGTAATAGAAATATTGATGAATTAATCCTTCCTTGAATTCAACCCGTAACAGTCTCATTCCCCTTTTTCTACAATTCTGTCTGTTGCAGACTCTCTCTCAACTTTTTGAGATTGCGTTATTTGTTTGATTATGACACTACCATCATGAGATTTTCCTTTCCTTAGCATCAATATACAATATTGTTTCTCTCTCTCTCTCAATGGCTATTTGTTTAATTTCTTATTAGTCTAAATTGTCTGTCACAGTCTTTCTTTATCTTGATGAAACTGGACTTCGATTTGCCCAGTGAAGCCTCAAACTTGTCTTCTTATCCAAAAATCCTGAGCTGCTTTGCTGATCTCATGCATAACAAGTGCAACTAGGCTAGACTACGCAGCCCCCAATGGTACCGTGCTACATACCCTTTTCTTTCGGGTAATCATCTTCTTGATGTAATGTTTTCTCCCATATCTCTAAAGATAACATCACCATATCACCCTCAAGATCTCTCTCTCTCTCTCTCTGTCTCTCACTCACACACACACACACACACACATATATATATATATATGTGCTATACTAATCTCATTTCTTTTTTGCTTTCCTTCTCATTTGTTCCTAGCTAGAAAGAGACTAACAAAACATATAGAGCAAAACCTAGCTACAACTTTAGTTCTTTGTTCTCATGACTTGTTTGGTGAATTTGAAATTATAAAAACCCAATTGCCACTGGCTATTTTAATTTCGTGTAGGAAGCAAACTTACCTAGAATAGATATACCAACGTAATGTATGCTATACTACATAGACTCTGGAAGTTTTGATTGGAGTGGGTTGCTTTCATATACTTCATTTCTTCAGTTATAGGGATATAGCGTGGACCCCTACAATCTTTTAATGCACTTCAAATTCTTATCATTAATTATACCAACACCTACTCTTTTAAATTCAAGTTACCATCCCTCTGTCTTGTTAAAAACTCAAAGTTAATTTAGCTCACTACTCCATAAAATTATAATGTGGGAGTTGAAACTAAAACAGAGCAAAACCAGAGAGCTTCCATGCTATCTCAATTAGGGTACATACAGAACTTTAGTTTGAGAAATGCAGAAATAAAACTTATAGCCCAGTAATGTGGGAGTTGACCACTTTTTGGTTCATGTCTTTCCAAGTAAGCTTCTTCTTTTATTCTTTTTCTCTTTTTTATTTATTTATTTCCCAACAGTTTGTTGATCTTTGGCGTTCTTTTGATATAAATATTGTATTGATTGCTTTTTTCTTCTTTTTGTGTTCTTTCATTTTTCTTTTCTTTTTCTCTTTTTTTTTTCTTTTTCCATTGTCTGTACATATATATATATGTATATGTGCGCGTAGGAGTGTATAACAACATCACATATATGCTGTCTTGTGGAATCTCATTTTGCTATAGCATACAAAGTCGATACCACAACAGTATTACTTAATCTATAAGACTATAACCGTGACAATAGTGTATTAGTCTTCCAATTAAGGACAATAGTGTTTTGTATGCCTTGATATTTTGCCTCTAAATTAATATAGGTGAAACAATGCTCTCCAAATATGTCTCTGCTTCATTCCATGGAGGAGTATTGGGAATCTTTTACCTATATGTATTTTCTTGTAGATTACACTTCACAAGTTAGTTTTTAGTGATTAGGTTTCATAATCTATTTTTTTTTTTGTAATTTTTAGAGAAAGATGATATTTTGACTTATTTTTAGTGTTAGTTTCATTTTGTTTATAGGTTTCCTTATGTTAATGGTTATGATGATTTAACTTTTTGTTTCTAGCATTCAAGGAAAAAAAAGTGTTGGATGAGATTAAGGGGTAATTTTGCAGCTTTCTAGCAAAAAATACTGCCTTCTAGGGAAAAAAAAAAATTTGTTGGATGAGATTAAGGGGTAATTAAGGACACACACTTTAAAGAAAATTCTGGCTGGGTAAACGAGAAAGCTAAAAGGAATTATGTAAGTTAATTATGACACTGTTTTAATCATTAATGTTACTAATTCTTGTTTTATTTATTGGTCTTTCATTTATTTTATATATTTTTAATTTTATCTAGACTTAAAATATGTTATTTTAATGCAGGATGATATGATAGAAAAGTCCTTACAAGTTTCTCTCGAATCTGATGGTACCAGCAGTCCAAATGATGTCGAGATACCGTTGGAGCAACTAGGAGGTGTTAGGAAGGGATATCCTCGTGGCCTTGGGAATGGGTACATTGTTTTGAATCGTCAACGTGTATCCTCATCTTTTGAAGAGTCCTCTAGAAGGAGGGCAGAAATAGCAAAGGAAAAAAATGAAAAAATGGCAGAGGAATTAGCAAACGTGCGAGAACAGTTGCAAAAAATTACCAAAGTGCAGGCGATGATGCTTGTGCAACAACAACTACCTCCGCCATGGTTCCACCATTATTAGCAAATATCAGATTCCAAACAGCAGCATGCACCACCTGCACCACCAAGCTATCCCCAGCCACCACCATGGTGGCAGTATCAGCATCCACCACCATGGTTCCAGTTTTTTCAGCAGCCCCAATCAACACCAACACCAACACCATCAGAGTCAGCCCCAACACCAACACCCCATTCAGCACCAACACCACCTTAAATCTGGATTTGCTTTTGTAGGTTCTATCTTAGATCATGCTTATTTTATTTCAAGACAAATTTGTTTGATTTATGTTTTATTTTGTTATCTTGGATGTTGAACTAGCTTGTATTAACTTATTGGTTTTTTTTATAAAAGTCCTAATTAGGTATTGTTATGTAATTTGTGCAATATTTATTTAATATTGTCATATATATAATATTTATTTAAGAAATGTAAATTAACAAATTAAGCAAATTATAAAAATAAAAATTAAGCAAAATATATTAATTTAAAAAAATTATTTGTAGTATTCGGGACAGGGCTAATTGTCCCTAATACGTATGCATATTAGTGACAGTCAAAAACTGTCACTAATAGTCCAGTTATTAGTGACGGTCAAATCCGTCACTAAAACACCAATAAATTAGTGACAGTTCCTGACCGTCACTAATAATCCAGTTATTAGTGACGGTGAAATCCGTCGCTAATACATCAGCGAATTAGTGACAGTTCTTGACCGTCACTAATAGTCCATTTATTAGCGACGGTCATAACCGTCCCTAATAGTCCAGTTATTAGTGACGGTCAAAACCGTCACTAATAGTCCCCGTTATTAGTGACGGTCAAAACCGTCGCTAATAGTTCTCGTTATTAGTGACGGTGAAAACCGTCGCTAATAGTCCAATTATTAGTGACAGTCAAACTGGACCGTCACTAATGCCCTTTTGCGACGCCACTTTTAGTGACGGTCCGGTTTGAGCATTAGCGACGGTTTTTTGACTTTTAGTGACGGATTTGACCGTCACTAAAACCCTGATTTCTTGTAGTGTATGCTTAATTGAATGTTGAATGAATTCTCTTGATAGAATTGAATTGGGCTTGTAGCCATTCTTTTCTGAATGCATAAAGTAAACGTCCCAAATTAGTACAATTGTCATTGTTAGAGGGTTAGTGGTGAAGTCAGTTCCCAGGACCTTCTCTTCCTGATTAAATTTCATAACACCAATTTATAAAAAGCTTTAATTTTCTCAATTAATTTCAAGATCAAATATCAACAATTGTTTTCCAATTAATTTAGAATTAATTCAAAGACTGAGTAACATAACAATTCAACCTTGCAAGTCCTTGAGGTTCGACACCCTTTATATAGCCCTGTCCTACGAGGACTCATTCTATTGCGAGTGGTTAAGTATAATTGAACTCACATCAATTTTTGCTATCATTCTAGGTCGTCCATTCTTGGCCACGGCAAATGCTTGCGTTAATTGCCGTACTGGAGTGATGGACATCTCTTTCGGGAATATGAAAGTCTGCTTGAACATCTTCAATGCTTCCCACCACACATCCGAAGACAAAAGTGAGTGCTTTTGTGTCGATGTTGTGGAAGACCTTGTTCAAGAAGCACTTCATTCTATTCTTTCCAAGGATCCTTTAGAGGCATGCCTAAATCACTTCAACTATGATGGTTTTGACGTTGAACAATCCATATGTGAAGTCAACTCAATGCTCGATGTCAATACTGTCATGCATGTGCCTAAATGGAGAGTTCCAAGAGAACCCTTGCCTCCTTTGTCCAAAACTTCCCAAACTCCTTCTCTAATTTCCCCACCATAACTTGAGCTCAAGCCTCTTCCGGCTACACTCAAGTATGTTTTCTTGGGCGCTAATGAGACCCTTCCAGTCATTATTGCTTCCAATCTCACCAATGATCAAGAGATGGAACTCATCAAAGTGCTAAAAGAGCACAAGGAAGCAATAGGATGGAGTGTGGCAGATCTTAAGGGAATAGACCCTTCTATTTGTATGCACCGCATACACTTGGAAGAGGATGCAAAGACCTCAAGGGAGGCACAACATCGATTAAATCCAAATATGAAGGACGTTGTAATGAAGGAGGTGGTGAAGTTACTAGATGCGGGAATTATTTACCCCATCTCAGATAGCAAGTGGGTTAGTCCCACTCAAGTGGTTCCAAAGAAGTCAGGTATTACGGTGCAACTAAATGATGAGGGTGAATTAGTTCCCCAACGCACAACCATGGGCTGGAGAGTATGCATAGATTATAGGAAATTAAATTCAGCCACTCGGAAAGATCACTTCCCCCTCCCATTCATTGATCAAATATTGGAGAGATTAGCAGGGCAAAGTTTTTATTGCTTTTTAGATGGATACTCCGGCTATAATCAGGTTGCTATAGACCCGAGGGACCAAGAGAAAACCACATTTACATGTCCTTTCGGCACATTTGCTTATAGACGCATGCCCTTTGGGTTGTGCAATGCACCGGCAACTTTTCAACGGTGTATGATGTCTATCTTTTCGGACATGGTGGAAAAATTCTTGGAAGTGTTCATGGATGATTTTTCCATTTTTGGGCCTTCATTTGAATCGTGCCTCCAAAATCTATCCTGTGTTCTCAAACGATGTCGAGAGACCAACCTGATTCTTAGTTGGGAAAAGAGCCATTTTATGGTTCAAGAGGGTATTGTCCTAGGGCACATTATGTCTAAGAAAGGAATCGAGGTTGATAAAGCCAAGGTTGAACTCATTTCCAAACTTCCTCCACCATCAACGGTGAGAGAGATTCGTTCATTCCTTGGGCATATGGGCTTTTATCGCCGTTTCATCAAAGATTTTAGCAAGATCTCTCGGCCTTTGTGTCGCCTTCTTGAAAAAGAATCTTGCTTTACCTTTGATGAAGCGTGCCTTAACGTTTTTGAAAAACTCCGCACCATGCTTACAACCGCTCCAATTCTAATCCCTCCAAATTGGGCCCTCCTATTTGAGATCATGTGTGATGCATCCAATTATGCCATGGGTGCGGTCTTAGGGTAACGAGTAGATAAACTGCCACATGTCATCTACTACGCAAGTAAAACCCTTTCTGAGGCTCAAATCAATTATACCACAACGGAAAAGGAGTTGCTTGCGGTAGTATTTGCATTAGACAAATTTTGAGCTTATTTATTAGGTTCAAAGGTCATAGTCTATTCGGACCATGCTGCCCTCCGGCATCTTTTGGCCAAAAAGGACACCAAGCCTAGGTTGATCCGATAGATACTCTTATTGCAAGAGTTCAATTTTGAGATTAGAGACAAAAAGGGAACTGAAAATGTGGTGGCTGACCACCTCTCTAAAATTCTTGTTGAATCCCTCCATAATTCCATTCCAGTTTGTGAATCCTTCCCGGATGAATAACTCATTGTCATTTCTCAAGAGAGTATCCCTTGGTATGCAGATGTGGTTAATTACTTGGCAACCGGTAAAATACCATCTTCTTGGACCAAGCAAGAGAAGGATCGTTTTCTCTCCCAATCACGATCATATTATTAGGACGATCCTCAATTGTTCAAATATTGCCCCGATCAAATAATTCGTAAATGTGTACCCAACAGTGAATTCCAAAGCATTCTCAAATTTTGTCATACACTCGCTTGTGGGGGACACTTTAGTGCTAAGAAAACCGCAGCAAAAATTCTACAATGCGGATTTTTCTGGCCAACGCTTCATCGGGATGCATATTCATTATACCGCTCTTGTGAGCGATGTCAGCGCCTCGGTGCGATGTCTCGGAAGGACATGATGCCTCTTAACCCTATTCTTATTGTTGAGATATTTGATGTGTGGGGCATTAACTTCATGGGACCATTTCCACCCTCTACTGGTGGTGGACTACGTATCTAAGTGGATAGAGGTTGTTGCTACCAAACCAATGATCATGCAGTCGTGGTTAAGTTCATTCAAGCTAATATTTTTAGCCGATTTGGTATGCCTCGGGCCATCATCAGTGACGGAGATAAACATTTCTGTAACCGGTTCCTTCGAACCTTGCTTACCAAATACTCCGTCACACACAAAGTAGCCACGCCATACCATCCTCAAACTAGTGGCCAAGTAGAGGTATCCAATAGGGAGATTAAGAACATTCTTGAGAAAACTGTTCGGCCTGACCAGAAAGATTGGTCATTGCGACTAAACGATGCACTATGGGCATACCGAACCACGTATAAAATTTCCATTAGAATGTCACCTTATCGGTTGGTTTATGGCAAAGCGTGCCATCTTCCGGTCGAATTGGAGCATAAAGCTATGTGGGCCACTAAAACTTTCAATTTTGACATGCAAAAGGCCAGATCTAATCGAAAGCTTCAATTAAATGAATTGGAAGAATTGTGACATGACGCGTATGACAACGCTAAAATCTATAAGGCAAAGTCCAAAGCCTTTCATGATCGTAATATTTGAGTCAAAACATTTTCGTCGGGCCAAAAAGTATGGTTGTACAACTCACGCCTCCATTTGTTTCCCGAAAAACTTCGCTCCTGTTGGGATGGTCCATTTTTGGTTAATTCCGTCACTCCCCACAGAGCGGTGGAATTAAAGGACTTGAAAGATGGCTCATTGTTCAAAGTAAACGGGCAGCGCTTAAAAGTATGTGTGGATGACCAAGTTACCACTGAATACGTGGATGTCGTCACTTTGACGGATCCCGTATATTTTGACTCGTGAGCAAATCTGAACGTCATCCCATAGACGTGTAAGGTGGCATAGCCGTGGTAGCTATCATGCTTCCATGATGTCCTTTTAATCTAAGTTAAAGTTTGTGCCTTAGCAACTTAGTATCTAATTCCCAAAAATCCAAGTCCCTGAAGCATAACTTATGCTGGTTGTTTTTGAGCATCTCGATTGATCGAAACCAGGATCTCGATCAATCGAGATTTTGATTGATCGAGATTTCAGTCTCGATTGATCGAAAAATTGCAGAGAGTTTGCCAAATCCAAAGTCCCGAGAGGTAGTATTCTTCGATAACACTTCGATAGGTCTTCGATCGATCGAAATTTTGATTGATCGAAATGGGATTTCGATTGATCGAAGTAAATTCTCGCTTGATCGAATTAAAATTTCAATTGATCAAATTAAAGTCTTGATTCAGTGAAGGAAGTCTCGATTAATCGAAGGAGAGATCTTGATCGATCGAAGCTGATTTCGATTGATCGAAGTTGGATTTTGATTAATCGAAATCTCGATCAATCGAGATGTACATCTCAATCAATCGAGATGCACGCGATGCCTGCACGTGAGCCAAAATCTTATTTAAACGGTTGGGCTTCCCTCTCATTTTCACATTTCTTCCTCAAACCGTCTGACTTCCTTCTCTTCTCCAAGCGATCCAGAGCTCTCCAAACGCCATTCTGCACGTGATCTTCCATCGCCGAGCATCCACCGCCGTTCGACATCGTCCGAGACCCCCGCTAGCACTCGCACGCTCCTCTTTTCGCGACTGCGAGTTGGGTTTTCACCTTCGTGTGCCGTTCATCTTCTTCACCTTGAGGTAAGTGATGCATGGCTACATTTTGCGTACTTTCTCACTATTTTTGATAGTTCTACGGTGTAATAAACATATACAGTTGATGTTGGGTTGGTTGGGTGCATTTGCGATATTTGTAATGGGATTTTGTGGGTTTCGGGGGGTAGGAATTCATGTAGGGATAAGACACTGCATTCTCTCTATTTCAAATGCTTAGTGTACGGTTTGTAACCGCGACCCTTCGTTTCGGTTGCATCCGCTCGCGCTGTCTCTTTGAGAGCGACTTTTTGAACTCATGTCAGCACCATGGACTAGGGCCTCATTTTCATTTTTATTCTTTTATTTTTATTCTTAGTTTATTATTCCTTTTATTTTCTTTTTATTTACGTAATTTTTGGAATAAAGTGCAGACCACTCCAAGATCATGGCGAGGGTGAAGAATGCACCCAGTGCAATTAGAGACGTGCCCGGGCGAGTCTTCCGATCTCGGAAGTTTCACTCAGAGCAGATTTTCACCCTAGGCGAGTTCGAGAGTCGTCCCGACAGTATGTGGACTGTCGCCGAGCTCAGGAGGCGTCGCCTCGACCGACTATGTGTGCCTCCCACTGATGTGGCACACGAGCGCTTAGTGCAGGTCTTCTACGAGCGCATGACCTACTCCTGCACAGCGCCGGACACATTAGAGACGGTCGTGGGCACCACGACGATCACGATTACGCCGAGCCGGATTGCGTAGATGCTCGACATTCCTCACTAGCAGCCGCCAGACATGGTTGACCAGGACGGTCGACCACTTTTCAGGGCCGCACTTCTAGTAGACACGACACTATTCTCCTCGTGATGGACATGTGTGGCGGGGCATTTACCACGCCCAGTCACAATTGCACATCCAAATCGATGTGCCCGAGTAAACTGTGGTTCCTGGACACCGTTCTCATCAAGAACGCGTGTCCCCTACAGCACATGGCGGAGCGCAAGGGTGACCTCCTCCGTTGCCTCTATGCTTTCCACACGGGCACGTGGTTTTCTGTCCCATCGCTGGTGTGGGGGCAGATGTTCAAAGTTTGGGACGGCCTCGTCAACAAGAGGATGAGGCAATCAGTGAGCTGGCGGCTTCCCTTTCCTTTCCTGGTCGCAGCTTTTCTCAGTAGTGCCAGTATACTGATCAGTGATACTGACGTCCAGTTGGCACCGCCCAACCGCTTCACATCTGCCCATTGGGAGTGGGTGAGGCGACACCTAGAGCAACAGGACCACTAGGGTGATCCACCAGATGATGTAGATATGGATGCCCCGGTGGAGATGGAGGAGGGAGAGCCTGCAGGGGATGGGTCTGAGGACGAGGAGATAGAGGATGAGGAGATGGATATTGCTGCAGAACGGCACGACATCCTGGCGACGGGCTATTCCTGCCTGGCAGCTGATGTTGAGCGGCTCCAGCAGGGTTTTGACGAGCACGTCTAGGTGACGCAGAGTCAGCTGGAGGGCATTCGTTCGGACATTTCTTCTCTGGCACAGGGTTAGAGGGCGATTCTAGACGAGTTCCAAGCCTTCCGGCAGGACCTGCAGTTCCTATTTGCAGGACGAGCTTCCACCTCCACTTCTGCTCCCACCGAGCCACCACCACCACCACCCACCCTCGAGTAGCTGCTTTTATTTGTCTTTTCTGTTTTACTTTCTGTATTTCTTTTTCTTTCTTTATATTTGATAGGCCATGTTGGCCATGTTTTCTTTCATTTTTAGTTTTTTATGAGTATTCCAGATACATGTACGATTTGTACTGAACTCATTTTATATACTTATGGAATACAGTTATCTTTTCTTTTATACCATGTCTTATCTTTACTGTCTGGATTTTCGCTTTCTGTCAATATATCTGTTCTCTACACTTTGACTATGTATGTAGTACCACTTGCCTAATTGTTATATGCGATTCAGTTGATGATTTCCGTTTATTACCGCCTGGTTTAAATTCCCAATAGTGTTGAGATTGCTTCAACGCAGTATAGCGGTAATAAAGAAAGGCAGCCCCTTTGCATGCTATACGTTAGCGTGCCTGGATAGTTAATATCTTATCGCATAGACCTCTCAGACAATTGGGAAACACCAGTTCAGACTCTTAGATATGCAGTGATCTTGGCAGTGTCTCTTTGTGCATACTTATTTTATTATGCTCTTTTCATATACTTTTTGTTCCTTTTAATGCTCGTGGTATCCAGTTGGTGTTCGGTGCAGGTTTTTCTTATTTGCAGGATGACCGCTACTGTGGAATCCCATTTTTGTCGCATTCCGTAATCCCCGTAACTTCTTTCCTTATTCTTCTTGTCCTAACATTGAGGACAATGTTGCATATAAGTTTGGGGGTGCGGTATGCTATACCACTTGCATATGCATGCAATGTTCAGTCTTATACTGGGTGTCATTGTAGAGCAATTTTTTTGATATTTTTGCATGCTTGCCATGATGTCTTGCTTTTTAAAGGCAAATCATTCGAATAAATGTCCGAGGTAAATGCAGCAGGTAGTTAAGAACTTTAACATTGTAAATACCTGCACTTTTGCAAGCTATATAGTAGGCTGGAACGGTCTACATTTTTGTCTAAATTTGAACACGTATGGTTCTTGCCCTAAATTTGTCCTTAACCGCACAATTCGCACACATGCATTTTAAACTGTGGGGTATAAGTCTGAGGGAGAATTTTGTAAATTTCTGTTTTTATCAGAACAACTTAAAGAATATGTTCTTCCAGTTGTTGTAAAAAAAAGGAGAAAAGAGAGAAAAAGAGAAAATTTTGCAATAAGCATTCTCACTCAATAAATCGGATTTCTATGCCTCAAAGCAGGGAGTATTCATGTATAAGTGTGCAAGGTTGAGCAATAATAAGCGGGTGGCTTGCTTAAGCTCATCGCCTTGTAAGCTCTGTTATTAAGTCCGAGGGGTGTTTCTTCACCTAATGCCCTAAAACCAATTGGTTTGGGAGTCATTGGCCCAATGCCGCTACATGGGCTTACAAGAAAGCAAAAAGAGCTAAGCATTGCACGGTCATCTGCACATGAGCAATCATGAATGTTTTGTGATAATGAACAACGGTGTTGAGCGTTTTCAATGAGTTTTTCTCTTAAAAATAGATTTGTTCATTTTCTTCTCCAAATATGACAAAAGTCGCGCGTTAGAATGCATGTTCACTTTTCAAAGAGGATTTTGGGGTTGGGATTGATATGTTTGTTTGGACTGGCCATTATGTGGGGACCGTCATTTATTTATAGCTTGTGAAAGTCCATTTTTGCTAATGACCACATAGTTCTGTAATACTTGTTGCACTTGCCAACTGTGAAATGAACGGATGATCGCCCTTTATCTAGTTGATGACTGAGCATGACTAAACTTTTGTACAAGATAATTAATTTCATTTTTGTAATATCGTATTGCTAAGAGACTAGCAATATGTAAGTTTGGGGGTGTGATAAGTGTCCAATTCTATGCATTTGAACCCTCTTTATTGCATATGTTAGTTCCATTTTTGCGTTTACCGAGATATGTTTACGGTATTTTTGTGTTTTTGATGTATTGCAGGTCTTGGAGTAAATGGAGCAAAGTTTGAGACTTTTTATAGTTCAAGAGAAAATTCAAAAATTGCAGCCAAAGGCATCTCGATCAATCGAGATGTTGATCTCGATTAATTGAAATCTCGATTGATCGAGATCTCATTTCGATTGATCGAAATCTCGATCAATCGAGATCCAATCTCGATTGATCGAGATTCTGCAGAACCCACTTGGCCACTTGTTCACCTGCTCTCCCACTTGCAACAAAATCCTCCTTTTTGCACGACTTAAGGGGATTGTCTGACTTGACCAAGACCCTTGGGGACCTTCTTGATATAAGAGATGTATATATTGATATATATATATATATATATATGGTGGGCCCCCAAGGTTGGAAAGGAAGCCTTAAAGCACAAAATAGCCTCATATCTCTCATATCCCTCAACACATCAGACCATTAAGAGGGGAAACATTCGGGAGAGAGGAGAAGAAGCTGAACCAAACCAAGAAGCTTCATCTTCTCCATCAATGGAAGAGTGCAAGGCAACCATGAGCAACTAACTTCCATACTAGGGTGTTGGTTTCAACCCCTAGCCACGTAAACTTGTTCCTTCTTGTAGCACTTGGGATTTGTAATTAAATGTTGATTATTTAGCCTAGTGATCATGTACACAAATACATTTCTTCTATATATTCATTTGATATGGAGTTTATTCTTGTCTTAGAGTAGATTTTATCATTTGAATGCACAACATTTGCATATTCCACAAGAAGTGCAAATGATGGCTAGATAATGGTGTTTAAATGAATGTGTGATGTTTGCTTGTGTAGACTATGCCAAGACAAGGTAGTTTTGATGCATGTAGGGTTCACTTAGTGAGTAGGGTAATTAGGTAGTTAGTTAGGTTGAAGAGCTATGCTTGTTGAAGATGGATTATAATAGGTTAGCACACACATTGATCTTTTGATATGTCATTGAGGTCACAAGCCTAATGACATTGTTAGGCATTTAATTAATGAATCCCATGCTTGCTACACTTATGAACATGTGAATGGCTAGTGGTGGAAACCAACCCCTTTAATTTTATTGTCATTATATTCATGCAATAGTTTATAAACAAAAAATTTAAAAACCTATTTTTAGGATTAAAATAGAATTAATCTTTCTTTAAGACAATTGCGACTAGTCCTCGTGGGATCGATACCCTCTATATAGAACCTTATCTACAAAGATTCGTGCTCTTGCGAGTGGTTAAATTATATTTTGATAAAAAGGGCAAAATTAAGCTTACAATATAATTCGAGTTTAGCCACATCAGTTTCCTTGAAGCATCTAAAGTGGGGAAGCAAGGGGACAAGTTGCATGACATGATGGAGGTGTTTCGACAAGTAAAAATTAATTTGCCACTCCTTGATGCCATCAAGCAAATTCCTCTTTATGCTAAATTTTTGAAGGACTTCTGCACTCAGAAAAGGCGTTCTAAAAGCCATGTGCCAAAGAAGGTGATGATGCTACATCAAGTAAGTTCTATCATTCAATAGTGCACTCCTCCTAACTACAAAGATCCTGGTGCCCCAACTATCTGATGCATCATTGGGGAGCACCATGTGGTTAAAGCTCTTCTTGATTTGGGTGCAAGTGTGAATTTGCTACCCTATTCAGTCTACTTACAATTGGGCTTGGGAGAATTAAAGCCCACCTCGGTGGTATTGCAATTTGCAGATAGATCAACAAAGCAACCCCGAGGAATCATAGAAGATGTGCTCATTAAAGTGGACCAGTTCTACTTTTCTATTAATTTCATTGTACTTGACACTGAGCCAGTTCATAACCCGAAGAGGCACATTCCCGTGATCCTTGGTTGACCTTTCTTAGCTACAGGTGATGCTTGCATAAATTGTAGGTCAGGGATCATGGACATTTCAGTTGCCAACATGAATGTCAAGCTTAATGTGTTCAATGATATCCAACACCCTCCAGATTAGAGTGATGTGTTCTGCATAGATGATATTGATGAATGTGTAGAGGAATTTGTGTCATCCTCTATATCTAGAGACTCCCTAGAGGTAAGTAAGTCTCTTTATGACTTTGAGAAAATTGATGATGAAGGGTTGTGTGAAGAAGTGCATTCTATGCTGGAAGTGGATGCTATTCAGAATACTCCACCATGGAGAATTCCAATTAAGCCACTACCTTCTCTCTCTAGCACTCCCCTAGTGCCTTCATTGGAGTCCCCTCCAACATTAGAGTTGAAGCCTTTGCCTGATAATTTAAAGTATGTATTTTTGGAAGCACAAAAAACTCTTCCTATTATAATTGCCTTTGATCTGACAGAAATTCAAGAGAAGAGCTTAGTAGAAGTCTTATATCAACATCGTGAAGCAATTGGGTGGAGTGTTGCTGATCTCAAGGGCATTGATCCCTCAATTTGCATGCACAAAATCCATTTGGAAGAAGGATGTAAGCCAACTAGAGAGGCACAGAGGCGACTGAACCCCAACATGAAGGAGGTGGTAAAGAAAGAGGTTGTCAAGTTACTTGATGCAGGCATCATTTATCTAATTTCTGACAACACATGGGTGAGTCCAACGCAAGTGGTTCCTAAGAAGTCTAGTCTTACCATTGTCCCTAAATCTATGGGAGAGCTTGTTCCACAACGTACTGCCATAGGTTGGCATGTTTGCATTGATTACAGAAAGCTCAATTCTATGACAAGGAAGGATCACTTCCCTCTTCCATTCATTGATCAAATACTTGAAAGGTTAGCTGGTTAGAGCTATTATTGCTTTCTGGATGGCTACTTTGGTTACAACCAAGTGGCTATGGATCCAGAAGATCAAGAGAAGACTACTTTCACTTGTCCCTTTGGTACTTTTGCTTATCGTCGTATGCCATTTGAATTATGTAATGCTCCAGTGACATTCCAGAGGTGTATGATGGTTATCTTTTCTGACATGGTGGAAAAATTCTTGGAGGTGTTCATGGATGATTTCTTTGTTTTTGGATCATCCTTTGAAAACTGTTTGAGCAATTTATCACTTGTGCTTCAAAGATGCCGAGAACGGAATTTGGTACTTAGTTGGGAGAAGAGCCATTTCATGGTGAAAGAGGGTATTGTATTGGGCCATATTGTTTCAAAGAGAGGCATTGAAGTTGATAAAGCAAAGATCGACCTAATTGCAACTCTGCCTCATCCAACTTCAGTAAGGTAAGTTCGATATTTCTTAGGCCATGCTGGTTCTATAGAAGATTCATCAAGGATTTCAGTAAAATTGCTTGACCATTGTGCCATTTGTTATCTAAAGATGTTCCCTTTATCTTTGATGAAGAATGTGTGCAAGCTTTTGAAAAGCTTCGGTCTCTGTTATCCTTTACACCAATCATGCAGTCTCCAAAATGGGCTTTACTTTTGAAATCATGTGTGATGCCTCTGATTATGCAGTGGGAGCAGTGTTGGGTCAAAGAGAAGAGAGACGGCCATATGTCATCTATTACGCTAGTAAGACTCTCTCTGATGCCCAACTCAATCATACAACCACAGAGAAAGAGCTTCTAGCTATAGTGTTTGCCTTGGACAAGTTTCGTTCTTATTTATTGGGGTCCAAGGTGGTTGTCTACTCTGATCATGCAGCATTGAGACACTTATTGGCGAAGAAAGAAACCAAACCGTGTCTTATTCGATGGATTTTATTGCTGCAAGAATTTAATTTGGAGATAAAAGACAGAAAGGGGACTGAGAATGTGGTCGCAGATCATTTATCTCGGATTGAGTTTGAGTCAGTGATCAATGCATTACCTATTCGAGACTCATTTCCAGATAAACAATTGTTTGGAATTTGTGAGATGAAACTTAATGGGCAAAGGTTGAAACATTGTGTGGAAGGATGTGTGCCAAGAAGAGACGTAGAGTCCGTCGACTTGACGGATCCCGTCTATCCGACTTAATCCCTTCGAGAGTTAATCGTCTCCTACGAACGTTAAAATGTAGGTGTTGTATGTATTTCAATACTTTATTTGCTTTAGTTTTCTTTAATTTTAATTTTTAGTTTTAGTTTTTTTTTAAGTTTTCTTTCAATTCTAGTTGCGTTTTAATGTTTTTTCTTTGAGTTTTTGATGTATAGGTTGCTTCCAGAGGTTGCCAAGAGGTGTACCGAGGTATTTGGACTCAAAATGGGTGAAAAATTATGCTCTCGGTCGACTTTGGATGATGGAGACTCAAAAATATCAAGGCCCGGTCGAACTTGGGCGATGGAGGTCCAACAAGCATTTAGGGGGGGATCGATCGCCCCAGCCAAGGGGGATCGATTGCCCCATGTTAATTCTTGAAGATCCCCACCAGCAGGTGGGCGATCGATCACCCACTCCAAGGGGGATCGATCGCCCAAGGATAAAAAGGGGTTGGCCGAAAGTTTGCTCTATATATAGACTCCTTCTCCAAATCCAAAGTTACTACTTGCATCCTAGACCTCTTTGCACTCCAATTCAAGTCGTACTTCAACCGGAAAATTATTTTCTTCGATTGGTGATTATTAAACAAGAATTCAACATTGATTATCATCAACTTCAACATCAAACCGGATCAAGAATCACTGGTTCTCAAAGGAAGCTCTCACTTTTTCAAGTTCAAGTTCAACATCAAAGTAAGTGAAGTTTTTATTTGGTGAAATTGTGTAATTCTTTTTGAGGGCTTTTGAAGACCAAGTTTGGGGGATCAAATTGGTGCATTTACTTGTTCAATTTGGGTGGAAGAATTGCCAAAAGAGGAGGTTGAAGGCTACAATTTCATTGTGCACACCAAGTGTTCGATTTAATTCCTCAACCACACTTTTTCTATTTCTATGGCACCAAAGAGAGCAAGTCACCAAGGTACTTCAAGTTCACATAATTCTCACCGAGCAAGGCATGATCCAACTACCAGTTCTTCACGATCTCGCCGAGAAGGTATTCCAGAGAGATGGCATCCAAAGGCTTTGAATTTTGAAACCATGTTTGACATCGCCGAACTCTATGGTATGTTTCCCGAGACAAGATGGGGGATTTTTGACATCCGTCATCGTCGATCGGTATCCTTTTTTGTTCCACTCTCGTCTACTATCTACCTGAGGCTTGTCAAGGTATTTTATCAGAACTTAATGCCGACACCTGATAAGCGCGATGTGCTTACTTCTTCAGTAGATGGAACAATAATTCGAGTGGATATGTCATCCATTGCCATTGCCATGGGTTGTCCTCATGAGTGCCCAGATGATTTGACTCATATCTATACTCCTCTACCCGACGATTTGTCAATGGGTAATTTGGTTGCACATTTGTGTGCTAATCAGTTTTCTGGGCCAAAAAGGAATGCAGCTTCCAAGTTTTCAATACCAAATCACTTATAGTTCCTTGACGCTGTTCTACTCAAGAATGTATGTTCAATTGGACATAAAACCGAGAGACGTCAAGAGTTCCTCAGAGCCTTATATACTATACATTTTGGGCATTGGCTGTCATTCCCACAAATTGTCTGGGGCTAGATGGAGAAGTTCTATTCCAAGGTTGTGGCCAAGGCACCAGACAGTGCAAGTGACTTGGAGTTTCCATTCCCGACTATCATTCATCATCTGCTTATTACACAGGGGTATGCAGTCCATAAGCACGAGCTTGCCTCTCCACGTGATCTTCATTATGGCACGCATGACTGGAACCTGAGCCGATCTCATATGCACCAGAGAGTCATAGCAGCGCCGGGTGAAGTATCTCGGTTGGCCCAGGGAGGAGAACATATAGATATACCACCACCGGTGGAAGATCCTAAAGAGATGGAAGTAGAGGAAGAGGAGGTTCATGCACAAGCTGGTGGCCATGATTATCAGTATTTAGAGGGGTATATTACTGGGTTGACAGCCCAGTTTGGCACCCTACAGGCAGAGGTCTCCACATAGTTTGGAGCAATGAGGACTGAGATGGCGGATCACTTTCGTGAAACTCGCCAAGACCAACTAGAGATGAGGAGAATGTTGCGTGCACTGATGCACCAGGCAAACTTGGATCCGGATGCTCAGTCACCACCACACCCTTGACAGGAAGGTAACCATCTTTTGTATTTTATTTTATTTTTAGTTTTTATTTTTATTTTTCTTTCTGTAGTTAGATTTATATTATTAAAAAAAATAAAATATGAAAAAAATATTTTATTTTTTTAGGATTTTTCCCTTTCATATTTATTTTCACCCATACTATTTCACTTGATCTTTGGGGTATAGTGGTTTGTTTTGACAGGTTGTAACATCCAAGTTTAGGGGTGTGCTTGCATTGCCTTCATGCTAGTGGTGTGCTCTATTTTCTTTCCACTACTCCGGATTTCTGGTAACATCGTTCTTACTTTGTCTCTATGCTTTCATTGGGTGTACATTGAGGACAATGTACAGTTTAAGTTTGGGGGTGAGGCGATGCCTATTTTTGTGCTTTATTGCATTACGGGAAATTTTTTTGTGAAATTCTTCTTATTTTAGGATTTTATTTTATGTTATTTTCTTAGTTTGTTTATATTATTTTCTTTTGTTTTATTTTTAGATAGAATGTTTTGACATTATTTAAGGGATTAGTACCTTATGTAAGTGCATAACTTGCAATTTTTTAGTATGTTTTAAATTTTTGGAAACTATGGTTTAAATTATGTGGTTTTAATCATGATTTTGCAATAACATGTTTTGGGGTGATTAATTTTAGTTCCCTTACATGCACAGACACACTAGCGTAGTCTTGTGAGGTATAAATTTTGGTTCTGAGTTATTGAGTAACATATACTTGATATTAATTAGTATCTCTTGAGAATGAGTACCGATGGTGTGTTTTACTTGACTTTAATGAAAAAAAAAAGAGATGAAAAAGAAAAAAGAATGTGATGAATAAACAAATCAATTTGATCATTTTCATGAGTAACCGGGCCTCTATGCCTCAGGAAGCACGGAGTGTTCGCGTCAAAAGTGAAAGGGTGAGAAAAGATGAGCATTGGTAGTCTTGATTTGTAGCCTGACTGATTCGAGTAATTAGGTCTTTGGGGTATCTTAAAGCCTAGTGCCCTAAAGCATTCTGGTTTGGGAGTCACTGACTGAAAGCTTGCTACATGGATCTTTCAGAAAGCTTAATAGATCAAGACATTGCACAACCAATAAAGCAATGAAAAAAAAAGAATGATGAAAAAAATAAATGAAAAAGTCATGTATGCATGTTGGGAAGTATGAGTTCAATAAGGGGAGCTAGTGAGTTGAAGGGGTATGTGTCTTAATATATTCAGAGCTGGGTTATGGCTAATGAGAGGACTGTTAGTTCACTTTACACGAGGGAGCTAGAGTTGATTATTTTGAGATATGTTGATGTGAAATTATGCATGAGAACCATTGATTTGAATTATAGAATTTGAAAATTTGAAATTATTCTTGAATGGAATTTTGTAACTATGTATTGTAATTTTCTTCTTGAATTAATGTTGAAACAGAATTTTGAATGTTTGTGGGTAACATTTCTGGAAACCCTCACGAGACTATACTCGTCCACTAGGGAAACCTAGGGGTTTAAAGGCTTGTTGCATATACTAAATGCAATTGTTTCTCCCATGAAAGTGGAGTTAGGTAGTTTAGTTAGTATTTCTAAGTTTCCTTTGTTTTAGTTTAGTTTTATTCTATTGCTAAGGGACTAGCAATATGTAAGTTTGGGGTGTGATAGGCGTTGAATGTTACGCATTCTATCCTCTTAACTTATGTATTTTATTCTCTTAGTGATAGATTATTTTGTTATTTTACTTTGTTTTAGTTTTTTCTGTATTTTCAGGGCCTTAATGATTATTTCAGTTAAAACCAAGGTTTTGGGCTTTTAAAGAAGACATCCAAGATGGTTAGATGAAGCCTACATCAAGGAGATTTATTCAACCATTTATTTTAACTCAAATCAGCCAAGAAGGAGGTCCAAGAGAATTACAGCTGCTTAAGAAGGTTTCGGGCTTGAAGCCCAAATCTGCACATAATACAATCTTAATCCCGTTTTGGAAAACAGACCAGAAGTCTTCTTTCTGAGCCTCAAATTGACATAATTTGTACATGGGGTTGAACGAAATTTGATTCTGCACACTTTTGTATTTCACGAAAATTTCGTGAATCGGACTTCTAGCGGGTCAAAAGTTGGGCCAAAGTTAGAAGGAAAAAACCCACCTGATTAGTGCTGCGGGGAACCCTAATTTATTCCTAATTGGATTAGGACTTTGGTGTATTCTCTTGGGGAATAAAGTGAAGAATAAGAGGTTGAGTTTGGGGGAGATTATAGAGCTTGGAGAGTCTGAGAGGGCTAAGAAGAGAACAGAAACATATTTGTAGAGCCATTGGAGAACGAAGTCATACGCATAATTCATGAAGATGATGCCTTCTTCCTCAACAGTTGAAGCTTCTTCTTCTACCATGAGCGGCTAGTTCATCAACTAGGGTTTTGATGTAGCCCTAACAAAGCATCAATTGTTTGATTATTTTAATTATTGGGACCTTTATATACATGCATAGATTGTGTAATTCAGAGGATTCTTATTATAGAATTGAGCAATAAAAGTCTTGTAAATTCAATCTCAATGATTTCTTATCTTGTCTTCGATCTTTAGTTGTTGTTATTGAACTCAATCTCTCTTGTTTTCTGTGATTATGAGAGCGATTATTACACAATGGTAATAACTGAATATATTGTTAAGAGCTTTGATGGATTATGCCTAGAGAAGATGAACCATACTGCACCCTAGATTAGAGTAGTTAGGCAGATGGCCCATGCCAATCGAAGATAGTCCATGGCTTAGCTTTAATTATATGTTATCTTCTTGATGGATGAAGGTGAGCTTGTAGCCACCGACACCACTTATACATGATTTAATTCCCCATAGTTGATTCAATTGACCATTGATTGTGGAGTTAGTGGTGAAGTCAAATACCCTAGATTTCTCTCATATTATCTTCACTTTCTATCTACTTTGATTTATTTTATTTTACTTTTTAATTAGTTTAGTTTAAAAATTGGAATTCTTTTCTTATAAATTTAATTAGAATTAATTCCGTATTCCAACTCATCAGACCATAATCGCTGAGGTACGATACCCCTTTCAATAGCTCTATTCTGCAAGGAATTCATTCTATTGCGAAGTGTGAAAATTTTTAATTGATATACTTTTTGAGTCACACTCACACACGAATCACGCATGCATGCGTATATGCTTCCCTAAGGCAGCAAAGAGCACACTGCCATGGTTTATTTGTGTGTACATATACTGCCCTAGGGCAATGCCGTGCTTCCACTGCAATTGCGTCAGTGCTGCGCGTAACACTGTCACTGGCCGACCTATGCGCAGCCTGTTGCTGAGCACAGAGCAGCGCGCACTACCGTAAGGCATTGTGCTGCCGTGCGCACAGTGGCTATTGTTGCTGGTGTCGGTGCTCGCGAGCTAGTGGTCTTTCTTCTTCGCCTATCCTCCATGGATAGATTCTTCGAGATCTAGGGTTCTTCAATTAAAAGGCTTTCCAATATTTACATCAAAATTTTAAAATATATTGAAATAAAAAATTATCTCAAAAACTTACACTATAAAAAAGAAAAACCCTAGCCTCATCCATGTATCCATACAATCAATTATTCATGGCAATCAATAAAATCAATAACCATTGCTAACATATGCGTAACATGATTTTTAGAACCCATGAATATTTAGAAAAATTTTAAATACATAATTTTTCATAAATATCAAGGTGGCTCTAAAACGACTTAATGTGAAGAGGAGTTTTTTGAGAAAAATCTTCAAAACAGTTTGCGGAAGCTTGGTTCATTGAAATAAAACTGAACCATTTTATGTATGAAAGATTATACAAGCAACAAATTTTTTTCTCATGAACACGAATATGATTGCATGGAGAATAGGGGATTTAGAGATCAAATACCTAATGGAAATAATTTTTTAACCCCCTAATCTTCAACAGTTGGTGAAGCAATCGATCTCCTTTGGTGTATTGCCCGTAAGAATCACCGCTATGACCCTAGAGGCTAATTCTCAAAAAACCTAGTTATTGTGGGAGAACCCTAGGTTTTGTAAATTGATTTCTACATAAACACACACCCCTGGTATGGGAGAGAATATGAGATATTTATAGGATAGTCTCTCTCAAGTCAACTATTCATTTCCATATATGCAAGATATGATAAATCATATCTTCATATAAAAGAAAACTATATACATACTTCATATCTTATATTCCCCTACAAAAAATAAGATATTATGTATATATTTAAATTAAATATTTTAATATATATATTCTAGGATATTATAATATCTAATATATATTTATATATAATTTTACTTATGCCCTTAGCATGTAATCAAATTACAAATTCCCAAATTCCCCTAGCATATTAAAACAATTCGTATTTAATAAACTAGTTGGTTTTAAATCGACTCAGCAGGCTAGAAGTGAGGATCTTATTAAATGGCCCAAACTCTTCTTGGGTCCAATGAATTATAATTAGCCTGGTCATCCCATGACCTTAAATTATAACAATTTATTAACCACAACTTAATTTTACTATATACGTGTGGTTGCACGCCAACTCGAGAATGGTTGAATCATGTATTATCTTTAAATCTTGTGTTGCTTCAACACACAACATTCGTGTTAATTATACGAAATTACCCCTCTATGCACAATTGGATAGTGCCCTCAATCCAAATCAACAATTGAATATTTATTAAGTCGATTGATTACTTCCTGTTCAATCAATAAGCCTTTAATAAAACTTATGCAATTTCTTAAGGTGCATACCCATTTTATTAAAGCCAAACCAAGTGCTGGAATTTACCATTGATTAAACTATTCAAACCATAATAAATTAGCTAGCATAAATGTAAATGTTCGGAGCATGTTCTAAAGCACATGATCAACTAACACCCAACATACACTATAAGAAAAAAGGTTTTTAAGGACATTTTTTGCAGTGGGCCTACAAAGCCTGTGGTGGAAAGTGAATTTTTACAACGAGCTCATGTAGCCCGTGGTGAAAAGTTATTTTATACGGCGGGCTATGTAGGCTCGTCATAGAAATCCATTTTACACCACAGATGTAGTGGCCCATGGTAGAAACACACTTTCCATCACTGGCTATGCTTGTGATGAAAATATTTATATTTACCACGGCCTTAGCCCGCAATGGAAGGTTTATTTTCGTGGAAAATTAAAATTCGCTGTGTTTTTTCTTCTTCTTTTTTTAGTGAATGAAAATTCGTGTGGTACCAAAACCTTCTCTTTCTCCAGGTAAATAAAATAAAAAATCCTCTCTTTCTCATCTGATGCCTCTAATCCTCTCTCTCTCTCTGTGTCCCTTCCTTCGATCGAAACACACCAACTGAAGCCCTAACCCTCATTCAATACTGAAGCCCTAACCCAAACACTACATTTGAGATTCTTTAGATTTTTTGCCCTCGTTTGATACCCTAACCCTCTCTTTCTCTTTATCACTACCATGCTCCTTCCCGACTGCAATTGTATGATCTATTAGTTCATCATTATCAAGTTCAGAGAGAGAAAATTCATTTACAAGAGAAGCCCCAATTCGTAGCTGTTCTCTCTTTTGTATCACTCCCTCTCACATTATTGTTTAATACCCTAACCCTCTTTACAATTGAAGCCCCAATTTCTCTCTTACTGAAACTGGAGTCATTAGATGTTTCTTTGCGAAGGTTTTTGACACGTTTGAATATATATATATATATATATATATATACTTTGACATGCCTGAGATTTCTAGCTTTGTTTTTAATTTATCATCTTTTCGATTTTTGTTTTTGCTTGTATAAATAGTTTTTCGAAAGCAAATTTAATTACAGTCGCTCTTTCTCTCTCTTGACTACTATTTTGTTTTGGTTCAATGTTTTTTGTTTGTGATGACTCTGTACTCATCTCTCTAAATTAGAAAGTGATAAAGTTTGATTTGCACTCTTCCATAGTCATGCCCATGGATATGATAGTTTGTTTGATGTATTTTGTCTCCATTAATCCATATTCTGAGTAGTTGAGACTAATATTTTTATATCCAACCATCTTAAAATTTGGTCATAGTATAGAGATTTAAGTTGTGACTGCAGTTGCATCTGTGCTTTCCTTGCTCCCCTCTCTATCCTCAAAATCGATCCTTGTATATGGCTCTCTCTCTCACTCCTTTCTTATTTGGTTCTAACATATTTTCTTGATGGGTTTTATATATTATTGTTTTGGCAAGACATTGGGATATCTGTTTTCACATTAAATATACTATTAACTCAGAACTTCTCCTATCCATCCTAATTAACTAGTTTACAAAATTTCCCTCATAAAAGATTTTTAAGTTTATGAAAAAATGGATTATTGAATAGTCTACATTTTCCTTGAAGTTTGGTTTTGAATATTACACCCCAATCTGTGCCATCTTTTTATTTTCACTAAATACGTTGAAAAAAGAAAAGAAAAGAAAGTGATGGGTTTAGTGTGAAAATATGTCTGGAAAAATGTGAAGATTAGAAAACAAGGTTAATTTTAATCTTTTAGCACCTCATGATAGTGATGGGCATGGATCATTGCTACATGTGTCATAGTTTGACCCAAATAGTAATTAGTGTTTTGGACAATTTTCTCAAAGAAAAAATATATTTAGATTTTAGACCCTCAGTCCACGACATATATCAAAGTGTTAACCAACCATGCCTAGGTTTCATCACTCCCTCATACTTGAGGATAACATTTGCTATGACAAGTAGTAATTGCAATGATGACCTTACAATTACTTTGATAATGATTTGTCGGTAATCCTATTATATTCTTTATCAATAGGAAGTCTACCCACTATTTTCAAACGAACAAAACACTTCATGATAACACAATATGAGTGACTTGTACTTCCGACTTTGGTATTCATATCATGCACGCGTCAAGTCATTGTGTAGTCAATAGCCACTATGATTCGGATCTTGAATCGAATCAAGACATAACATTTATAATATATAAACAGTGCTTTTGATAAACAAATAGATTCTTATTGATAATTTAATGTCATTACATTGCAATTAGTGCTTTAAAGGGCATACGAATTCAAGAGTCTCCTAGTCTAACACACTTCGAAAGTAGTTCCTTTTTCCATGGACTATTCTCCATTTATATTTTAAATTTCTTCTCCTTTATAAAATTACTCACTTATATATATATATATATATAGTAAAAAAGAGCAATTGACTTTAGAAGTTTGGCTTTCTTGCATCCAATAGATAGAGATTGTTGGATTATTCATATCTTTCCAAATTTTTTGTTAGAAAATAATTATTTAACAAGAAATGGAATATCCTTGTATCTTTTCCTTATATCTTTTATAATGATTATGGGGCAATGAGACTTTGAGAATATATACTATGGAGAACCCAAAAGCAAAGTCAAAGATTGGTTTTGTTTTTATTTGTGAGCTTAGATTGGTGGTTTGTAATTTTAATTTTAGACAAGTCGGTGGTTCCAGTCAAACATGTAGAGAGGGGGTTTCACATTAGATTAATTTTCAGTAAGAAGGAGAGAGAGAAGGGGGTACAAAAGAAAATAAGAAGATAGATTGAGGATATTTTAGTCCTTGAAAAAGATCAACGGTGTTCTTTTAGTATAGTGGTAACTAGGTGTGGCAAAATGGGTGTTGACCCGCCAACCCGCCCAAATTCACCCACTAATAAATGAATTTGGGTGACCTGTTTATCTATACGGGTCATAAATGGGTTGGATAATAATTCAACCATTAATTCAAGGATTATGTGAGTTGAATATGATACCTATATTCAACCTATGTTCCACCCATTATTATAAAAAGAATCAGATGTATAAATGTTGTCTCATTTCATACAATCTCATATTGTTTTACCCTTTCTCTCTCTAAATTAATTATCTTTGTTCTCTCTCCTCTATGCATACCGCCCCACCCTTTCTCTCTCTAAAATTTCTCTCTCTAAATTATCACTCTCTCTCTCTAAATTATCGGTCTCTCTCAGTGCTCTCTCTCATGATCCCTCTCCTGATCTTCGCCTCTCTAAATTCTCTATATATAACAATTCATATGACTTATATCAAATTTATTTATATATATATATAAATATTCTATATATAACAATTCATATGACTTATATCAAATTCTCCAAGACTACAAAAAATAAAAATAAAAAGTAATGCAAATGGCGATATCAAGAATACTTAATCCACGTAGGTACTCACGATCTAAATATCTTAATTTTGACTATTTAGGATTTCAAAAATTGAGAATTATAAGTGATTACATGCATTTATTAAGATTAGTTTACTAATCCCTAAAAAAAAATCCAACTATGCTCGAGCTTATATATATATATACGCCTTTAGTAGCAAATTATGGCAGCACTGGCACCAGGCAATTGGTTTACTATAGATTCATGAATGTAATTAAACACTAGATTGCAATTAAATTCTTATATTCTTCTGTGCAATCAGCTCGTGGATAAAAAAATAAAAAAAAATTGCTGACACCCAAAAATAAACAAACCATATAAATAATATCAGTACGATTAGCAAATTATTGTAACATATTTGCTAATCATAGTTTTTTTGTTTGGTTATAAACCTTGTGCATTTTTGTCTTTACACTGTTATTATTATATTTTTTTGGATAAAAATTAACAAGATTATGTTGTATCCATTCTTTATACATCTTGATCATGAAGAGGACAAATTTATAATTTTTTTTCTCCAAAAAGACAAGAAAATAGGTATGGGTCGGGTCTTTTATACGAGCCAGGTCCTATAAATGAGTCGGACCCATATTTGGGTCCGGATAATTTTTTATATCTTAAAGTCCACACAAAAATAAAAATAAAAAGTCATTTTTAAAAGAGCAAACAAAAATTTATTGACCTGATCATTTATGAAAATGTGTCAGGCTCTGTAAACAGTTCGAGTATTATAAACGGGTCAGATTTGATGGGTCTTTCATACGGGTCGGATTTGACCCAATTTAACTAATTTATGTCACAAGTTTATTTATTATATTATTTATTAAATTTTTTATAGCATAATTAATGAATGTCAAAAGAGTAAGGGTGTCCAAGTTTAACAAAGTAAGTCAAAAAATTTTAATTGGGTCAGGTTTAACCCATTAGTTCAGATTGGATCGACCCGTTTGTTCGAATTAGATCAGCCTATTTGACCTGGGCCTAGGGTGGTTTGACTAATCTCGGTCAAGTTAGCACATTTATTTCGATTGGTCGGCCAATTTGGTTGGGTTAGATCAAATATGAGTTGGCGGATTGACCCGACCCGTATTTGAACCGCCCATATTCAACCCGTTACAAACGGGTCAAATATGAGTCCCGCCCATATTCAACTAGGTCCAAACCCGCCCATTTTGCCACGCCTAGCTACTATCGTGTCTAATCAAGTCAAAGATGGGTTGACGGGTTGACCCGACTCATATTCAACATGCTCATATTTGACCCGCTACAAATTGATTCAATATAGGTCACAACTCATATTTAATCCGCCCATATTGGACTCGGTTCAAACCTGCCCAACTCACCCAATTTGCCAACCCTACAGTGGTAACCAAGCCAACTCAGACATCACTAACACATATTTCTCCCATCATGGGTTGTTAAAAAATCAGATACTTATAAACTAATAGAACAAACAAGACAATAGTGCCACCTGATATAAGTTGAAATACAAATCAACTAATAATTAAGTTATTCACAAAACTGTATCATCGAATATATGGTAGCATAGAAATTTTTACCATATTATAAGAACATCACTCACCGTGACAATGACATCTTAAAACACAAAGAAAATTACTTATTTTAACACAGTTGAATAGTCAATCCAACACTCAAATTCTAACCAGAGTCAGTAAACATCATCTGAAATTGAAATATCAGATTTTTTCAAAGCTTTGAAAATCTTATATAGATATTAAAATAATGAAATAAAGAAAATAGAAGAAAAGAAAATCATTCACCCTCAAAATGATAATGACTTACAAAAAGAGAAATATCTGATTCGCATATATATAGTAAATATCTTGAAACTTTTCTAACAACCAAACTCTTGAAGATGAAGTTTTAATATCAGAGAGAAAGAGAGAGAACCAAAAAACTCTAGAAGATCAAACTCTAATATGAGTGAGACTATGATATTGTTTCGACCAAATTCAATCATATAAGGTCTTAAAATCACATTTTTTCATCTATAAAAAGACTTTATTATTTCGAAATTTTTGTTCAAAGTCTAAACAAATTTAGATTGGGTTGAAATTTGATATTTAATAATTTTTTATTATTAAGTTTCTTATTCTAATTTTTTTTTCAGAATTTTTATAAAACGTTGAATATTGAACAATTTGCTATATGTCTGCCGCCTATTTTTCTTCTAGTGTTATTGGTCTCTTATAACGGATCAAACACTTACCAATGACTCAAAAATATAAATTATTAAATAGTTGAATATTGAACAATTTGCTATATGTCTGCCACTTATTTTTCTTCTAGTGTTATTGGTCTCTTATAACGGATCAAACACTTACCAATGACTCAAAAATATAAATTATTAAATAGTATTGTCTACACACTCTCTGTCAGCATAAGTTATTGAATAGTTTTGTAATGCATCAAACACTTGCCCAACGTCACACTATGTTATTTATTAAATAAGTAAACAATTAATTCATGCCAAATAAAGGTACTCAAATGTCAAACGGTCATGATCTCACTGTATGATATTGGTCTGCATATTTTATTTATATATATATATATATTATTATTATAAAAACATTCTCATACCTCATGCCGAAGGAGAGAGCAAATTATATAAGATTACTCTTCAAGACCGACCTCATTATCTTATACTATTCTCATTCCTGGTCGTTGTTGAATATTAACAATAAGACACGTTGAATATGTTGGAAAACTACGCATTAAATAGTTCATGAAAGATTATGACATGTGTTCGAAAGTGAAATTAACTTTGAGAAAATATATTTACAATATCTGTTGGACTTGTATAACATAACATTTTTTTCCCCAGAAGCTTACTTCCAAAGTGATATCTGAATGGACATTAGAGTCAAAACCAGCTTTCCACTAAAGATTTATGGAGAACAAATATTTTTACAGAACTTATCCGGAAAAGTAATATTTTTATAAGAAAATAGTAAATAAAAAATACCTATTACATGACTTGAAATTGAAGTTAATTTAAATATAATATCCAAAAGAAATCAAGCTTAAAGTATAGTGTCTATAAGACTATAATCTATAGACATCACTCACACGTATTTCTCCAATCATGAGCTGGTAAACAAGAAGTTACATATAAACTAATTAAACAAACAAGACAATACCTGATATTATTTGTTAGTCACTTCTACCAAATACACGTGAAAGAGAAAGTCCAGCATGCCAATATTGAACACTGTTTTAGTTTATTGTCACATTTGGAAATTTTGTCACAGTTGGAAAATTTGTCTTCATAGCTTCCAGATGCCACTAAGGTCCGTCTTGGATCTTCAGTCATAGCAACTGAAATTGATTTGATCACTGTGATGTTTAAATTATTTGACTTTACAAAGAAAAAAAATCAACAAACTTACCATAATTGCGCAACTTTCTGGAATCTTTCGAGGTATGAATTTTAAATAACTCCTCAACTCTTTTTAATTATTTGAAATTCCTAGGTATAATTTTCTCAAATTCAATTATTTCAAATACACCAAATTATATTATTTACACAATTTACCTAGATTTATTCATGTTATATATAGCAATCATACCTGATTGATTATTAAACTTTAAAGTAGCTTGAGAAGTCTGCTAGTTCCGTAAAGTGCAATATCCCTTCTAAGAGTTGTTCTTATATACGATGAGACTAAATAGAGTTATGAAACCCTTAGATAACAAGGACATTGACAGTTTCTCTAAAACAAAAATACATATTTAAGTCTCCGTTTCCATTATGAAAACTTAGATACCAATGTTTAACATTAAATCCCACTATATAAAATTAGCGAACCACGGTATAACGGTAAAAGATTATACTGCCAATTAGAGTACAAAATAAGTATAACCACAACCCATCAAATATAAATAATCAAATTGCAATCAAATTTCAGAACACATAGTGCATGGGACAAGAAACAATAATTTTTAGTTATTTTAAAATTTTGCAACAATCTCCCACTGATCCGTAACTCAAGTTTTATAAACTTGTGCTTTAAAATTGTCATATATTTGTTTTAATAAATTATTTCTGTTTAAATTGAAATTAAAATTATTTGAAAAAAAAGGAGTCACATAAAAAATAGTTTGAAAGAAAAAGAAGTTGAGTTAAATGGATGTTTCATTTAGGAGACAGGTCTTTGAAAACAAGAAAACTATTGTACTTAAAGGAATATATAAAAAGTGAAAAGTGCATAAACTCTTTGGATGTTTTTTTAATTAAGACTACTCATTTTAAAACACAAAAAGTCACATAGATTTTATTAAAATAAGAGTAAAGTACAAAAAAACCTCTTAAACTATGTTCAAATTTGAAAATAATTCTCCTAAATTATATTTTGTACACAAAACCCCTTAAACTATCACGATTTGTTGCAAAATGCACCTCATGCCTAGTTATTTTTCATTAAATAACCATAATGCCATTTTATTGAATTATACTTAACACATTTTTCTTATTAATATAAATTATGATAAAAATTCATAATATTTGATGACATATTCTACATCAAATTTGTATAAATTTACCTTTAATTCTTGAAATTAAGTTTTTAATAAAAATTTTAAGTAATTTTTTAAGTAATTTAATTTCTTAATTTTTCATGAATATATTTTCCCTCTCTCAAAGAACTCCCCTGAACTATCATTTGGACATTAATCCCTTAAACTATTTTCTCTCTCTGCAATAAATCCCAAATCGTTAAATTACTGTCCAAAATTTAAAATTAGTTGACACACATGACCCACTCCAAATTTAGAATGCCAAAAATACCCTTATGACTGTTAAACCCATTATATATATATATATATATATATATATATATATATATAAATACGCCTTATATCTCAACATCTACAATCAAAATAACCAACATGTCTTATTTTATTGTATTTTATTTTGTTATATTTATATTTTTTGAATCACCAATTTCGTATTTATTGTATTTTCTAATTTTTTTATTCTTTTTTTTATAAATAAAAAAAATCATAAATGAAAACCTGAACTGAAAAATGAAATCTGAAACTGAAAGTTTCGTTATGAAACTTTCAAATTATGCCTACGGATTGTCAAAATTTTGACATCACTTTCATTTTTTCAGAAATAAAAATTGCGTTACCAAACGCAATTTCTATTGTGACTTCCAAAAAAATAAAAATGAAAGCTGAAATCTGAAATCGAAAGTGCTACCAAACATGACCTTTGTTTATTTCACCAACAATCATACATACTAACCAAGGACAAAAAGTAATTTGATTTTTTTTCTCGCTAAATGTTAGTTGACGATTTGTCCTTAAGTGTGTGTTTCTTATAGTTTAGGGAGGTTTCTTGCCATCTGGTGATAGTTTAAGGGGCCAATTCGTAGTTCAGGGAGTTTCTTGCAATCTGGTGATAATTCAGAGAGGTTTCTTGCAATCTGATGATAGTTCAGGGGGTCAATTTATAGTTCAGTGGAGTTTCTTACGATATGGTGATAGTTCAAGGGGGTTTAATGCACTTAACCCTTAATAATTTTATAAGAGAAAACATAATGAAGATAATTTAATAATATAGAACAAATTTAATAGGAAAGAGTAAAATTATTTTTTGTTATACGGGGGTTATTTGCAAAAGAGTAATAGTTCTGCAGGGGGGGTTGGGGGTTTATTGAACTTTACCCTTAAGATGCGATATTCGCACTCCAGTTTTCTATAATTGCACTCAACTTACTTTTTTCTTTTAAATAAAATGACATGAAGGTCCCTTGATATTATAGACTTTACCTCTTTCTAACTTGATTTAGTAAACTTTTTGGGTTTGGGCCAAAAGAAGACTTTTTTCTTTTTCTTTTTTATTCTGTCAAAAGAGAGAATTTATTCAAGATAATTTTTTATTTTTTTTTGCATTCCATACTCTTTTTTTCTGTCTTGGAGATAATTTATTCAATAGAGAGAACAACTTTTTGGATAAATTTTTTTTTTTGTCAAAAGAAAATTTATTAAATAGAGATAACAATTTTTTTTTGGGTCATAGAGAGAGAACTTTTTTTGGATCAGAAATAATTTATTTAGATAAATTTTTGGGATGCTAGCGACAAAGATAACTATTTTTTTTTTGTTTTTGGGTAATATAGATATATATATATATATATATATATTTATATATATCTATATTTTATCATGTCGAGAGAAACCCAAAACATTAAGGATTTCAGACATGAAGAGGATGTTAAAAGGGTAATTATGTAAGTTGAAAAAAATAATTATTCAGTATAGAAATGTCAATATCTGGAAGAAAAAAAAAAGTGCAAATACAAATATTTTCGTAAAGAATAATGTTACATGTCATGAAAATATTTCATGAATTTTTATCTTGATTGATGTGGCAATTAAATAGTAAGTTAGTATTGGTGAGATTCCCCCATACACGGAATTCCAATGATATTATCACCTGCCACATTATTTATGATGACAATTCATAATAAAATTTTATGACGTTTAATATTTCCCTTCCCTATATTACAAATGTTATAAATTCAAGATATATTTAAAAATATTTATTGGAGATGTATAACACTGCCCAAATTAAGACCGTAAGCAACGACCTCTGTATTGTTTCTCCATGTTGATATACCAGGTCGGAGTCACTACTTCAAACGATTGTCTCCGGGCAAACCCATTAACAATCTAACTCAACGACACATGGCGTCCAAAATCAAACCAAGCTATGACATAATATCCACTGATATTCTGTTTTCATAAGATATCAATTAAGTTTCAAGGGATATCCATGTACAGATTCATATATAAATTAATATCTATTTTCGGAGATAAGGAGACATCATTTCCAGTTTTGGGTTTTTTTTTATGCATGGTTGGTCAAACATGAGTTAAACTATGATTAAAGAGGGCCCACTAAGAGCCTTTAAATTGGAGCATCGGACGTTCCAGTTTCAGTCATCACCTTCCTCTTGGTTGTTTCATCAACTTTAATTGGCTTGCCAGCTATTTGCTTTTCCAAGCTAAGTTGATAATAATGGAGCTGGGTTTGGGGTGGTGAGTTTTCACAGCTTTATTGGGTGGTATCATTGCTTTTTTTTTTTTTTGGTTGTTAAAGACGAGAAATTATTAATTGACATGAGATTTTGTGTAGTAAGGAAATCTTAGCAGTGGTAAAATTTTATGTTTTACGATTTTTTATAATAATAAAAAATTATGTTTTATAGTGGTAGAATTCTTAGAATCCTGAAATATTATAGAATTACTCGTTAAAGAGAGAGCAAATGAGTGGCTCTACGAGAGCAGTTTGGGAGCAAAGAAGTTCTCTCCTCTTCCTGGTGACTTGGGCTGGCTACTCATTCGGACTGTGGTCCTTCAAATCTTATAAATATGGCGACCCTCATTCTTTCCTATCCAGTTTTGCTGCCAGGTCGCTATAGACACACCCGTCTTTTACAGAAACATATATATATGACATACCGCATCTCTAATTCAAAAATTTCTTGCTGTCTTATTTTATTTCATCCTGATGAGTAAGAGATCACTACTCATATATATATATATATATCACATATCTTAGGATAGGATACTACATATATATACATATACATATAATTAATATTTATTATAGTTTTCAAGAAAATCCACTTGTAGCACATATATGCAGTACATATAACATAGTAAGCACCTAAGCTCATCCTTATTCTATTAATTAATTTGATTATTGGAATGAATACATCCAGATTTGGTGACACTAGATATACAAGGCCTTCATGTTTGGAAACCCAACCATCATTGTTACATCACCTGAAGCATGGAGACGAGTGCTGATGGACGATGAACGTTTCGGTTCCGGTTTGGCCTGTTTCTATGACATATCTAATTGGATTGACACCGGCGTCTCCTTCGTCTGACAGCGACTCCTGTCAAAGACGTTGTGATTGCTTGATTGGATGAATGGACTAGAATGGAGGACCGCCCTATCGAATTCTTAAAGGAGATGAGGAAGATCGCTTTCAAAGTGATTATGAATGTTCCCTTGAGTGGCGACACCAATCCAAGGTTCCACAACGTGGAAAGTGAGTATTCGGCTCTTAATGAAGGGGTGATTTCCATCCCCATTAATATCCCTGGATTCGCTCATCACAAAGCAATGAAGGTGACTTTTCGCAATACCAATTGTAAGAATTCATTATTGGACTCCATTAATTACTCCAGTTGATGTATATAATTTACCTTCGCCTTATCCTTTTTCATTTTTCTGATCTGATGCCAGGCTCGGAAAAAGTTGGTAAAAATGTTTCAAGATGTTTATAATGAAAGAATAGCCATGATAAAAAGAAATCAATCAAATGCAAAGATGGACATGTTGGATTTACTTGTGAAAGTTGAAGATGAGAATGAAAAATTGAGTGCTGAAGATTCATGGCCAGCATTCAAGTAAATGATTACATTAAAGTAAATGATTTGTTAATCATTTACTTGAATGCTGGCCATGAATCTTCTTCACTTACCACAATGTGGGCAGTTATATTCATAGAAGAACATCGACAATACTTCCAGAAGGCCAAGGTACTAATTAGAGAATATATATATATATATATATATATATATATATATGTGTGTGTGTGTGTGTGTGTAATACCCCACTCCAACATATAGTATGATATTGTCCGTTTTGGGCCTAAGCCCGCACGGTTTTACTCTTTGATTTTACATCAAAAGGTCTCATATCATTTGGAGAGAACACACTACATATAAGCACATTCCTTTATCCACACCTAGGCGATGTGGGATTGAGCAATCCTGATATGCCCCGGCAGTATTCTGACATGCCCCAGCAATCCACCCCACGGGTGATTACAATCCACCCCCCTATGAGACCCGACGTCCTCGTCGGCACATTTCTGGCTAGGTTTAGACTCTGATATCAATTGTAACACCCCTTTCCAACACATGAAAGACATCAACCCGCATGATTTTGATCTTAGATTTTACTCCAAAATGCCTCATACCATTTGGAGATCACACACCACTTATAAGCACATTCCTTTCTCCACACTTAGGTAATGTGGGATTGAGCAATCCTAACATACCCCGGCAGCAATTCTGACATGCCCCAGCAATCCACCCCCCTATGAGGCCCGACGTCCTCGTCGGCACACTTCTGGCTAGGTTCAGGCTCTGATATCAACTGTAACACCTTTTTCCAACACATGAAAGACATCAACCCGCATGATTTTGCTCTTAGATTTTACTCCAAAATGCCTCATACCATTTGGAGATCACACACTACTTATAAGCACATTCCTTTCTCCACACTTAGGCAATGTGGGATTGAGCAATCCTAACATACCCCGACAGCGATTTTGACATGCCCCAGCAATCCACCACGATGGGTGATTACATATATATATAATCTAAGCTCGGCAGGAACAATAATATATTGTTACCTAAGCATATATATTATATTTTGTCTTCGTTTCACCAAACATACACTACAAGAATTTTAGCTTTCAACGACAAGCCTTTTATGGCGGGCCCGTGTAGCCCATGGTGGAAAGTGATTTTTTACAGCGGTCCCGTGTAGCCCGTGGTAGAAAGTGACTTTCTACGGCGGGCTTAATAGCTCGTCATAAAAAAAAAATTGTACTGCAGTCGACTTGGGCCCGTTGTAGAAAGTGAACTTTCCACCACGGGCTAAGCCCGTGATGGATGGTCATATATTTTTAAAAAAATTAATTTGACTTGGCGCTGTATTTTTTTAAGAAAGTTAAACTTTGGACACCCTAATTCTCTCTCTCCCCCCCCCTTCCTTCAATGGAATACGGAAGCCCTAATTCTCTTTCTCTCTCTCCCCCCTTTCCTCCAGGGGATTGATTTCCAAATCGCTGTTGTGAGCAAACCCATCCTTCTTGAGCGTTCAGTGTTAACCCCCTCTTTCTCTCCCCCTCTCTGTTGTCTTCTTCGTAGTCGAGAGATGGTATGGTGATACAACCTACAGAGGCATTGAAATATCTATCCTTTGTCGATTAAAAGAGGAAATCTTATCTGGAGCTCGTCGTGTCACTCTCTAGTTCTCAATTGTACTCTCGATCAAAGTAATCTAGCAGATCTGCTGATAAACGGGTCGAATCGGGGGAAGAAAAACGCGCTCACGACGTTGTACAAGCTCTGTTCTGTGAATCTAAATAAGGTGTAATACCCCGAAAAATTTGGACGTCTATTATTTTAAAGAATTTAAATTTCTTTATATTATTATTATTATTATTATTTTTCAATTCATGTGAAATGCCTTTATCTGCATTTTATCATTTCATGTGAATTGTTAGGTCTTTATACAATTATTATTTTATGTGAATTGGTTCTGTTTATAAATTCTTTCATTTCATGTGAATTGCTCTACTTTTATTTTTATCAATTTATATGAATTGTTTATTGATTGTGTATTAGTTGATTTAAATATTTTAAATGCTTTGGATTGGGCTAGGGAGGAATCTAGGCTGGAATGGTTGGGCTAAGGATATGCTTAAGTTGTTGGGCCATGGTTATAGTTATATTATTATGGTTATTATTATTATTATTATTATTATTATTATTATTATTATTTTTAGTAATTTAGTTTTTAGAAAAAAATAATAATAATAGAATAAAATGATTAGGACAAAAAATAATAAGAAACTAGGGTTTCTGCCATTTGCATTACGCACAAAAATCAGGAGAGTAAACGAAAGAGAGGAGTTCGGGTGAACGAGTGTTTGAATTGTCAAAGAGGCAAGTTTGATTCTTCTCTTCCCCTTTGAATCCGTATGCATAGTCTAGGTTTGAGGATTGTGTTTATTTTGGAAATTTGTATATAATTGTTTTTTTTTCTGTTAATAAATTTTGTGAGAATTAATTATGCTAACTGTATAGACATGTTGCTAGAAATTTGTATGCATTTAATTATGAAATTAAATGATTTTGCATGCTAAGAATAATTTTGTGAATTAAACATTATGATTTTGGAGTTTTGGTACTGTTTTAGGATATTTTTGCATATGTATATACATGTATATATGATTATATAAGCGGGTGTATATATATACGAACATAAAATTTGGGTCTACTGTGTTTATCATTTTTGAGGGATTTTGTTCTGATCAATAGGTAGATCTTACTTCCTAGAACAATCCTTGAAAATTTGGTTGTAAACTGTTGGGTAGATTGATGGGAATCTGAGTTTAAAATTTTAGATTTTTGAAACTTGAAATTGGGCGTTTTTGATTTAGTCCGCGAGAGGGGATGATTTTGATACCAATACGTAGCTTAGACCGATACAAGTTCAATGGTACATTCATATGCGCGATTCGGTGCCCGGAAGTGATCGAAACATGGTCGAAAAATTTCGGCCTCCATTGTTGAGCGTGAAAGCTTCAGCTGAGGAAGAAAGAAACAAAGAAAAAAAAAAAAGGGGGGGGCCACCCGTCCGCCGGTGCGTGGGGGCGCGTGCCGCTGGCGCTGGTGGCCGAAAAAGTATTTTTGGGGCCCACTCTCGGGGACCCACCTCTGGGTCTGGGTCTGATATGGGCCCATTCCGAATTATTTTATTATTTGTTTTGAATTTTTGAAAAAAACTTGAAAATTCGGAAAATGATTTTTTAAAAATACTTTTATAATTCTAAAAATTTCCAAAATTTAATGTCAACTTCCTGGGAGCTTAAGGAGCTTGGGGTTTAAATTTCATGTCAAAATGATTTACCATTGTCATTAAATTAATTTTTAAAGTGTCTAAAAACTATTTTTTTTAGCTTCTTTAATTTTAGAAAATACTTAAAAAATTTTAAAAATTATGAAATTTTTACTGTAATTCTCTGGAGGATAAATACACTTGGGTTTAAATTTTCAACTCAAAATAATCTTTCCTTGTTGTTCAAGTTATTTTTAAAGTGTCTAAAAGTTGGATTTTCACCTTCTTTTATTTTTAGAAAATATTTTAAAATCCCAGAAAATTCTAAAAAAATTTAGGTAACTTTATAGGATTAAAATGCACATGGGTTTTAAATTTCATGTGAAAATTAGTCTCCCTTGTGATTGTGTTGGTTGTGAAAGTATGCCTCAAATTATGTTTATTTTCTTTTTGCTACAAAAAAATATTTTTAAAATTCTCAAAAATTCTAGGAAATTACAGCATGATTTAATAGGGTTCTTAGCAGTAGAATATGCCCAGAAACCTAGATAAAAGTTAGGTTTAGACTCCCTCATATATTTGAGTGCATTGAAGGTTGAGTTGGGAAATTGCTTCTATAATGTATGTTTGAGTTATTTGATTTACTTGAATGTAATTTTCTTTAAGGATATAAATGTCCATCAAATACTTGATTATAGTCTACTTGTGAACGATTTGTCTTATGATGATAATTTCATGTTGGATGATTTGAAATAACGGTTTGTACAAATTTAAATCATAATGCACCTTGTTATTTTATATTGCATATTGGAATGTATTTATGCATTTTATTTTGGCATGTAAGGATTGCCCGGCGTGTCTGGATCTCCCATACCAAATAAGGTATCTATGTATTTTATTTGGCATGTAAGGATTGCCCGGCGTGTCAGGATCGCCCATACCTAATGAAGTATCTATGCATTTTATTTGGCATGTCAGGATTGCCTGGCGTGTCAGGATCGCCCATACCTAATAAGGTATCTATACATTTTATTTGGCGTGTCAGGATCGCCCATATCTAATAAGGTATCTATACATGTATGTACATGTTTTCTTTATTTTGAACTTAAAGAATGTGTTCATTGTTGGATGATAAGGGTTTGTTGGAACAATGTATAAGATGATTTTACTTCTGAAAACATGAACTAAATAGGAAATGACTAGTATGTATATATCTATACCTATCAAGGTATCAAAAGATTAAATGGTGGCATGTTTGGATTGCTTAAACTTAATATTATTTCATGTTATGTTTATTTCCGCTGAACTTAAAAAATGTGATCACTTTTGCATAATAAGGATTTGGGTGGAATATTATAATTAGTGACTGTTGTTTTGAAAACATGAAACTGGAATAAGAATAGCTTGTATGTTAAATCTATTATTTTCTTTTGTGTCCCCTTATACTGAGGGTATGTATATTGGTTCTCTGATTGGGATGTAGTAGATAGAATTTGCTCGTGGGTTTAACCCACTTTGTTGATATTTCAGATTTCAGACAGGTTCCACTGCAAGGATAGAGTTTTAGGGTTAGTTGTGGCAGACATCTCTTCTCATCGGTCACAGGGTAGAAACCTATCCTCTTATTCAAAGGGTCAGACTATGAACCCTTTTGGAGGTTTTGGTTGTTGGTTTTAAATTAGAGTCTTAAACTTGTGTTTATTCTGGTTAAGGGGTCCTTGCGTTACGGGACTTCCAAATTGTATTACCAGGCATATAACTATTTATTTATCGGTTATTTCAATTCAGTGAAATTTTCAGTTCAGCTTTTAGAATTTATTTTAGTCTGTCTTTTGTATTCTATACTTGTTGCTACCAGTTGTATGTATCTCCTAGGTTTTGTGTATGAGACTGGCCACCTCATATGCAAAATTTTCTGGGGGTATTTCATAAAGAGAGGGCAGTGAGCACCAGAATGGTGAGGCCTCTGGTGGAGCTAGTGGCAGAGCAGGGCACGGGAATGGCAAAAAAGGCGATGGTGGTTTTGAATAGCTTGGCAGCGATTCAGGAGGGGAAGGCAGCGATTGTGAAGGAGTTTGTGGTGCTGATTCTGTTGCAATTGTGTGCTGATAGTGTGAGGAATAGAGGATTGCTTGTGAGGGAAGGTGGGATTCCTCCTCTCGTTGCTCTTTCTCAGTCTGGGATTGCTAGAACCAAGCACAAGGTGAGCTTGTTTTGGTTATGAGTCTAATTGGTTACTCAGTGAGTGAGTGGTGAGTTGAATTATTAATGCATATATATATATATATAGATATACATATATATATATATATTATTAAATTGGCTTAATTATGCAGTTGATTGATCTTGATTTTCATTTAAATTTTTGGGTCTAATTGAATTTCATCTATAGTGACTAGTGAATGAAGTTAGATACCCATTATATACTTACAACATACCAAATTACTGTGTTGACTTATATGAAGTATGAACTACAAATTGTGGATTGTGGACACATTGTTTGATTAAATATTCTATTTTACCCAATTACCCATTGAGTTATGTACTTGTATAACATATCAAATCCCTGTGTTGACTTTTATGAACTACAAATTGTGCACATTGGACACATTGTTTGATTAATTTTGTTGAAGTAATTGCTTAGTTTAATACTTCGGTTAAAAATCTGAATGATGGATAGTCACCACTGTCTTGGTTTGATTGTTATTCATATATTGTAATGACAATTACATGATTGTTTTTGAGTTGAAGGTTGATGCAAGAAACAAATTGTGGCTCAGAGAGTCAAAGTGTAACTTTCATTGACTATGATGTATTGTCTATCTGCTTGTATTTCTATGCATGAAAACTGCATGTTGTTTGTGTCTATGTGGGGCTGAATTTTAATTGTATTGGTTTTTTTTTTTCTGGCTTTGCTGGCTGAAATGCTTCTTGGGTATTTGAGAGAACCAAGACAAGAAGCTACCACTTCTAATCCATAGAGAGGTATCTAGTATGGGATCAGATTATTATTATATTATAGGGTGAGTGGTTGATTGTTGACTGTATCTAGCAAGTGTATTAGATGATTTGTACAGAGTCGTCAAGAAGCTTGAGGGATTATGATGAAGTGAAGAAAAAAGAAATTGTAGAAGCTAGTGAGAAGAATATGACCTTTCTATATGGTTATTGACTAGGTTTTCGAGGCTCTTATTTACCTCTTATTAATATTTGTCTTTGTGGTTGTTGACTGGATTATTTTTGAGGAATTGACTTTCCACTTAAATAATCTTTGTGTTTTGTGGAGGAGGAATACTTGTTTGCCTAGTGGGTTTTAGATTTTGGTGAGGATTTGGATTTTCATGCTTATGTTTTGTTTGGTTGGTCCAAATTGTGTTAAAAGGGTTACTAATTGTTTGGTTTTGCCTTGTGAAAACAGAGAAATCTTGTGTTGTTTATTAGATCAGCTCATGTATGCTTTGTGATTACAAAGGAAAAGCTAGGTTTGTAATGTGTATTATTATGTAAGAGGTTCTCTCTTTAAGTGTCTATATTAGTTATATATTTTCTTGGTCCAATATATTTTTTGTGATTGGCAAGCAGGAGCATTCGTGAGCCAAACAAGTTAGGCATATGAAGATGGATTCCAAATTTTTGTATCCTTGGCAATTCTGTATATTGAACATCAATACTTCTTCACCATTTGTATCCTTGGCCATTTGGTCAAGAATTTCTAGAATTCTAACTGGTTTTTCATACATTGAATCAAGTTGACCTGCTTACTCATTTGAATATTCCCATATTCTGCTAGCTACATCTTTCAAAAAGATTGTTATTGTTGCTATTATGTTTGGATGTAAATAAGTTTAATAATATGTAAGGATCTATAACAAGGAATAGACAATAGGAGAAAAAACACTTTTTTTCATTTTATACTTCTTTTAAGTCTCTATTGTCCTATTTCGTTGCACTCTCTATCTCTTAATAAACAATAGTTGGTACATAATATTAAGCTTCATACTGCTTTACATTCTTACTTGACTCTTAAAGAGCTCTCTATTTTTTAATTGTTGCTAGTGGGATTATTTCCTCTTGCTGGTTTACTTGACTGTGCACAATCTTTTAGTTATATTGGACTTGTTTAGCTTGGTTTCCTTATCTTGATGTTCTAAATGGTAGGCTGCTTCCTTGTATTTGTTTGCTTCAAGTGACTAACTGTCTAGTCCATTTGGAGTTTAGCCAAGATGGCTTTTTGTTTGTCTCATAATCCTTGTACTTGTTTGCTTCAAGTGACTAACTGTCTAGTCCATTTTGTTTATCATAATTGAGACCACACTGAACATATTAGTTGTTCAGTGTGCAAAGGGGTCTATAAATATTAGTTTTTAATTTAAAGCTGAAACAGACTAGCATTCTTTGATTTATCACAACCTCCATGACCCTTCCAGCCAAGCATTCGATATTATATGAATACTGAGTATTCGTCCTTCAAGCTTGCATCTTTAATATGAAAATTAGGTGGGATGACTATCTTTAAATAATCGGCTGCCTAATTGAATGGATATCATTTAATGAATGAAAAGTATATTTTGTGTGATGAAAGAGTTCAGTTAAGAACTCAATAGGATTTAGGGATGACTATCTTCAACTTCAGAATTTTATATTTTCTGTGCCTATTCATGTTGTTGTGAACTCAATTTTATGGAATAAAGTCAAATTCTCTTTTAAAAATGCAATGACCATGTGGAGAGGTACCAAACCTAAAGTGAATTGGTTTCAGCTTTGCTAGAATGGCTCTACACCAAGGGTCTCAATTACGTGTTATTTCACTACAAGAATTTTAACTTTCAACAATAGTAATAACACCAAAAAAAGAATAGTGAAGCAAATAAAGAAAAAATCTCCTCTTACATCAGAAAGAAAGACTATAGTTACTCAAACCAATTTCGGAGACTAGATTTCTAAAGGGAGTTATGAGAAAATCCTTAAAAGAATTTTATAATATCAAATTATATCAATGAACACTTGGTTAGAGAAAATAAAGAGGGCTGTCCCTTTTATAATAAAACTATTAATGACATTTCACTTTTCTAGACTGACTTTTAACCAACAAAAGCATTAATAATAACTTTTACTATTCCCATACCATAATTACTACATAATAAACTTTGACTAGACACTTTTTAAGAACAAAATTCTAGGTAGGCTAATCACACAAAGGCCCCCCATTTAAAGGCATGGTAACTGACATTTTAATTGAACCTGAATTGTCCCAAGGTGGATTCATCAATAAGAACTAATTAGCAAGTCTTTTCTATGACCTACTTTCTCTAAAATCAAATGACAGAAGTTTTTTTCCCCTTTCCACAACCTATGTATCCTTTGTAGTACCCCTAGTGGAACAATGTTTCTACTCTCAATGGCAATTCTTTTTCTGTCATCAAAAGTTACTCCCACCCTAAATCCTCGATAATAATAATACATCCTAAAATAGAACAGAACCACAAACAATTATCTCTTTGCAAAGAAATGATATGATGAACGGTACAAGGTGGGGTAACTATGTTTACAAATCCATAATGATGTGCACATATCACAAAATAGTATAAAGATGGCTCCAAGACATCAACAAAGACAATAATGAAAAATATGAAAAAAATCAACAGTAATAGAATATAGAGGATGCAATAAAATGCTTCCTGAGGACTAACACTAGCATTGCTAGACATATCTGACAATGAACTTAGAGTCTGAGTAATATGCATAGGAAACCTCGTGTTATGTTGATTGTCGCGCCCTTTATTTCTCACCAATCGTCCATGCCCAGTATTTCTTTTCATGGTGATCCCAAGTCTAAGAAAAGGAGGACTGCATTAGCAGCTATCAGCCACCATCCTCGGACCTTTATATACAAGAAGGTAGTTTTGGACCAATAATAAAGGTCAATAACTCATACGGAGTACTACTTGAAACACCCCACATATTCCTAAATAGCACTAGAGTCATGGAAAATGATCAGGGACTATTCTTGTGATTTTGTGTATAATTCCTGGGAATAATGACTTTGGTTATTTATGTTTCTGGAGTTGCTAAGGCTAAATATTTCATGGTGGAAATGGTCATGCTTATTAGAATAGAGTTTTTAAGCTTAAAAAAGTGGTTAAAAATTGCTGATTGCAATTATAGATTTCTGTAAACTAAAGAAAGAAGAAAAATAATAACCTAGGAATCAATCCAAGAACACATTAGTCATCATTAAAGATTGGGGTAGCATCACAATTAGTTAAAAAGGTCATGCTATAGTTCAATGTTTTAGGTTATGGTTCTGACAAATAGAAGATTAGTTGAACATTTTAGGACATATAATACGAAAAAGGGAGGCAATGATGGAGAATTACACATGTATGCAAATGGAATTGCAATAGCTCTTGTACCCTTGCAAGAAACTGGTACAACTTCAGATAATTTTATTAGGGAAATTGCACTATATATTGTTGGCCAAACTGATTATTGTTGTGGGATTGAATCATTGCAATATATATTAATTTCTTTTGGAAAAAGCTTTTTATTCACAAATAAAGAAACATGCTGATCCATTGTGCAATTTAAATGATATATTTTCTGATCTCGTGTACAATTTAAATGCCAATGGACCTCTACATCCAACCAAATGGAACCAAACTATGCCCAAAATCACATTAATTATCCTTCCTATCAATAAACACTAACCATTTGCTTATCTAATAGAAAAAAAAAATTAGACTACATATCCCTTGGACATTTTGTTCCTATATTAGTGAAGGTAATGAAAGAGAAGAGTAGAGAAGCAATGATGGAGGGCGGATCATTGATTGGGATGTGACTAAAACTATGGAATCCAACTCAAGCTAAGTCTTTGATTTGAGTTACCCCTCCAACTCTAAGTTTGAAGGTATCTTGCAACACTCACAACTCTTTATTATTCCCTATTTTACAACTTCGTTGAAATACCATTGTGTTTACTTTGATGTAACATTGAGTTTTGTCTAGTAGTTTGTAGGTTATTCTTTTTTTTTTGGTAAAGGCTTGTAGGTTTGTAGATTTGTTTTTTAGTTTTGTTGATATTTGTTTATTGGGGTTGTAGTCAATAATGTTCTTTGTGTTCATTTGCTGCAGCTTATATTGAATTTATTTTCTACACATGTTTAGTTGAATATACAAAGGAAGGCCCCTGTTAGCTATAGGCCGACAGATGTGGTTTGTTGTAGGACTATTGTAGGTACCCTGAGAAGGTAGATTTTAAATTTTTTTTCCCTTTTATTTTGGATATCAAATTATCTATAAGTGTTTGTTTGTGTAGTTTAGTAGATTGCATTCCAAGGGGCTTGTTTGGTTTTGTTAGTTTCTCTTTTATGCAAAATTGGGTGGTGATGGAAAATTTGGTACTTATATATATATATATATATATATATATATATATTGTTTTCTTTCCTATCTTTGATTATGAATGTTTCATATTGACTTGTGATTTCCATTTGGTTTGTTGAAATAATTTTGAAAACCATAATCAATAAGGGAATGTGAAAAAAATTTAACCTCATTGACGGTCTTATGGCTGCTTGTAAAATGGTAATTAGATTGCTTTATAAAAACAAGTTACTGAAAAACTAAATCTTTTTCTAATTATTTGGAATTGACTTAAAAATCAAAGCACAAACTAATAAAACTTATTGACTTTGATCATAATTCATTTCATGATTTAGTTGCTATTAGTGAGGTGTGGGTATGCATGTGCAATTATGTAAATGTATTGTGTGTATATGAGTATATAGGTGCTTTAGTTAATTAATTGTTACTTCATTGAAAGATATTTAATATCCATGGCTATCACTTGAAAGATAGGAAGTGTGGGACTAGTAAACAGAAATATATGAAAGAATAATTGAGGTATATATTAATAGGTAAAACCACTCAAACGAAAGTGTGCCACATAGCATTTTGTGTAGTCACCATACTAGCATCACCACTCTTTTTGAAAATATCAACTCTTGTGGGCCTGCAGAAAAGAGCAAATGTTTAAAACAATTCTAATAATTAGTAGATGACAGCTTTGACGTAGTTAACAAGGCTCCTGGTCATGCAACTCATAAAATTATAGATCCTAAGACTCTTTCCTTTAGTAAAAGAAATAAATATTCATTTATTTTTTTTCCTTTAAATATCTCAGGTTCTTCATTCAAGTACATTCTAAAATTATTTTTTTTTGTTCTCTCTACAGATGCTGAATCAGAAACACAAGGTTGGAGAGATCAGAGTATGGCAAAAGATCTAGAATGGTTTAAAGAGCAAGGTCATGTCATTTCTAAACCATCATTAGAAGCAGAGTCATATTAATGGGGAACTAGAGTGACTTTGAGATAAATGATTTATTTGATGTTATGATACTAGTTAAGGAGGAATCTCTTCATTTCTGTAGGTTGTTAATTGATATGCCATTACTATAAACTTATAGCCCTGCTTGGGTTTGTAATATGTAAACTAAATTAATTATTATGCATCATAAGTGATTTATTATAGGATTTGATTATAAGGCTTGGTGTTGGTTGTTCAGGTTTTTGGCTTTGTGTTGGGAACAATGCAGAGACATATTTTAATATATTTTTTAAAATATTTACTTTTTACAGCGGGCTAAGCCCGTTGTAGAAAACAGACACTTTTAACCACGGGCTTAACCTGTGGTTAAAAGAATACTTTCTACCACGGGCTAAGCCAGTTGTAGAAAACATAACTTTCCACCACGGGCTAAGCCCGTGGTGGAAAGTATACTTTTTACCATGGGCTAAGCCCGTGGTTGAAAGACCCTTACCAACTAGGACACCGGATAATACGACGGGCCAAAACCATGGTAAAAGCCATTTTTGCCCGCCGTAAAAAGTCTATTTTCTTGTAGTGATAGTTTCCATTTTAGGAAGAGAAAGAGGAAATTGTAAAGAAAAGACCATTGACGCAAAATAGATTGAGCTTTAAAGAAATTAGTGAAATGCAATATCTTCCCAAGGTACATCTGTATCAAGAATATAACACAATGTGAAAATATATATATATAATTTTTTTGATATGGTAAGTATATAAGATAGATGATAAAATGTACAAGAGAGGTCATCAAGATAACCAACCAGAGGCATGAGCCTCAAACAAGAAAGAACATGAAGAAACAAGACTTAAGCCTTCACTATAGAAGACATCAATTATAGAGGGAGTAGAGAGTATGAATCAAGCAGCAATTTGGCATCAAGTAGCTATTTCTGGAGGCTTTACAAAGGGTAAACCTGGAATAGTGTTCCTGATTAGAGGTCAGGAGGTTTTTGTGAAGCCCTAATTGTGAAGCTTGGAAGCTGCCATGTTGTTGCAAGTTGTCTAGCTGCAATACTATCCTTGAATGAACATGAATGAAGTTTTAGAATGATAGTTTCTATGATGGACTTCATGATAATTTGCGGAGTTAAGGATTTGTTTCTAATGACTGTTGTTTCTCTCAGTCCAAATTGCATACACACAGGATACAACGACAAGCTTATGAGAAAGGTTAGCAATGGGGTGTGTCCATTCAATTGAGGCCCAAGAAAGGCTGGATTGCTAAGTAATGAGATTAGTTTGGAAGTTGCATAAGTTTTGAAAGTGATTCCAAATGGTGGAGGAGAAAGAACATTGGAAAAAGAGGTGCTTATGGTTCTCCATGGCAGCTAAACAGGTGCAGCAATTTGGAATTCTTTTGTAAGCCATAGAAGATTTCTCAAGTGGTTCTTGATGGCACAATGTGATAATGTTAAATAGAATGGTTCCATTAATTCACCCTAAAATCCAGAAATTCAAATTATTATTCATTACGTATTTGAAAAATTATACATCTTTTATCCTTAGAGGTAATTGATGAAACATTGCGCTTGGTTAATTTCACTTTTACATTTTTTCGAGAGGCAACATGCGATATTGAACTGAATGGTTAGTCGTAAATCTGCACCTTTTTCTTCATTCTTTCTTTTTCTTTTTGGGTATAACCTAAAGTGTAAAATTTTCAGGTTACACCATACCAAGGGGATGGAAGGTCTTGGTATAGATGAGGAATGTTCATCTAAACCATAGTTATTACACGAATCCAAATGAATTTAATCCTTCAAGATGGTAAGTAACTAAAATTATAGATCTATTTTCTTTAAGATGATATAATTAATGTCTTCTATGATGGAGTTATTTGCCTTAATTTGAATGCATGCCTACATATATATATATATATATATATATATATATGTGTGTGTGTGTGTGTGTGTGTGTGTGTGTGGTTGTGTATAACTTATAAATATTGGTCTCTAACTCACCTTGTCTAGTTGAATTATATATAGGGTTACACTACCAAAGTAGGAATTTACAGTCCTTTTGGAGCAGGAAGTAGGCTGTGCCCTAGGAGAGACTTGGTCAAGCTTGAAGTTTCTATTTTTTTTCATTATTATTTCCTAAACTACAAGTGAGTCCACACTCCATATCAATTTACTCACACATATATACTATTTTAGTAAATATTGTTAATTTTTATACATAAAACTAGCATTTTAAAATTTATAGATAAAAACTAACACCACCAAACATAAATATATACATTGTCCTTCCCACAAGCAAAAATTGATGTTTGAGAAGAAAATCTGCTTCAACCATGCAAATTTTTTAATTGAAAGTCTAAAAATATTGAGGATTTCACATGCAAATTGATGTCTTTATTATATAAATGAAAATTTTAACTTTAAACATTTTGTTTAGATATATGCAGGTTTGAAAGACTTAATCCAAAATGCAGAATGCATCACTTACCTATTAAAACACCAGTAGACAATTGCGTTAGGAGAATCAAGAAGATCTTACTGCCAGCAACATAAGTGATTTATTTAAAAAAATAAGTGATTTGCACAAAAAAAAGTTAAAAATTTTTAAACAAATTACAGATTTGTAGTGTGCTTAATTGTAGTAGTTATATAGAACCTTCCCACCAATAAGCACTTAACTTTGGCTGAGATACAAGAGTGAAATGCTTATGGGATCTCTTCCATGAAAGCTCCCTGCTCCCCTCCTACCCTCCCTTCAACATCCCTTCCTCCTCTTCTTCTTTTACTTGTCTTGCTCCTCCTCTGTCTTAACCTTCTGCTCAATTCCCGTTGCTTCAAGTCCAAGTCTAAGTCCAAGTCCAAGTCCAAGTCCACCACCCACTTCTTCCACTATCATTTCTAAGACCGCCAAATCATTTTCCCAATCCCTCTTTTCACCCCCTTCGCCTATTCTCAAGATGCAATCCGCCCCTCCTGGCCAGTAAACCATCCTCTCTCAAGATTGCAAGAAAAAGACCACCCTTTCTTCCTTCAAAGTTGAGTACAAGATCCAAATTCATTACATTCAATCATCTCCAACCCCCTAGAAACCTGGCAAACCACCCAATGCCAGCCCAAGCCAACTAATCACATCGAGGAAGCTCAATTTTATAACTATTTTTCCACATCTCAAGGATAGCCTTCAACATTTCAGACTTCATGATCCATAGAATGTGTTGGATGGCATCAACATCAATAATACTCAATGCATGGTCGATGAGATTTACAGACTCCGTATTTTCTTAGACCAATATAAATTTGGGGAGAAATACAGGGACCTCGTGGAAGAAGTGGACTTGCTTCGTGGCATGTTTAGTGGGGCGCACCAAGCTCATGACATCATTCAAAAAGAGCTTGCTCAACTCAAGCAACATCTCAGCCATGTGTCCACAATTTAGGGCTTCCACCTACAAAACAGAGCTACAGTGGCAAACCAAATTCAAATTTTAAATCCTAGCACAAGTCTCCCTAGCAACACATTTCCAACCACCCTAAGCCTGCTGTGGAAAACCCCCAGCCACACCTTTCAAACCACCCTAATCCTACTGCAGGAAACTTACACGGAATAAGCAACCTTTCCAAACCAAATGCGCTAACTTCAAAAAGTCTACCTGCCACCTTACCCAAACTGTCCCATCTTTCCTCCCTCCAACCAGACACTAGTCCAACCCATAATTCACTGCAACACCCTCCCTTTCCTTGTCCACAACCTCTGCACAAAACACCTCCACCTACATGGGCTTCTGTTGTCACTAACCCGAAGGAACATCAAAAGATGCCCCATAATTTCTTTAAACCAAGCCCTCTTAAGGATCGTACTACCATTGACCCACCTCTTGAGATAGATGAGGAGGGAGCTTCATCGTTGTAGACCTATATAATGGGATATTTCATTCAAAAAAGCCTTCCCATTGGGCTTATCATGAAACTTACCTCCAAGCTTTGGTTAAATATGGGACTTCTGAAGCTTACTAGTTCAGAAAAGGGCCTCTTCTAGTTTCATTTCTCTACTATTGAAGAATGTTATGTTGTTCTTCATGCTGGACCATGGTTCTTAGCAAATAAACCTTTGATTCTTCAAAAATGGGAACCTGGGTTTCAGAAAGTATCCTCTCCTAGTAGTATCCCTATATGGGTAAAGCTCTTTGGCATACCTCTTAATTATTGGACTGGCACTAGACTTAGTGTAGTGACCCTTATGGGCGGGTGTGATGTGGGCGGGTGCAAGAAGAGACACTGGGCGAGTGGAAGGCTACAAGGTGCTTAATCCCACATTGCCTGGGTGTAGAAAAGGGGATGTGCTTATATGTAATGTGTTCTCTCCAACTAGTATAAGGCCTTTTGGGGTAAAACCCAAGAGCAAAACAGTACAGGCTTAGGCCCAAAGCAGATAATATCATATCATCAGGTGGAGCGGACTATTACAAATAGTATTAGAGCTGGAGCCCAGCCGGAAGTGTGCTGACGAGGACGTTGGGCCTCCTAGGGGGGGTGGATTGTAGTGACCCTTGTAGGTGTGTGTGATGTGGGCGGGTCCAAGAAGAGACACTGGGCGAGCTACCTTACTGGCAGGCTACAGGGTACTCAATCCCACATCACCTGGGTGTGAAAAAAGGGATGTATTTATATGTAATGTGTTCTCTCCAAATGGTATGAGATCTTTTGGGGTAAAACCCAAGAGCAAAATCGTGCGGGCTTAGACCCAAAGCGGACAATATCATACGATCAGGTGGAGTGGGTTGTGACAAATGGTATCAGAGTCGGAGGCCAGCTGGAAGTGTGCTGACAAGGACGTCGGGCCTCTTAGGGGGGTGGATTACAATGACCCTTGTGGGCGGGTGTGATATAGGTGGGTGCAAGAAGAGACACTAGGCGAGCTACCACACTAGCAGGCTATAGGGTGCTCAATCCTAGATTGCATTGATGTGAAAAGGAGGATGTTCTTATATATAATGTGTTCTCTCCAAATGATATGAGGCCTTTTGGGATAAAACTCAAGAGCAAAACCGTGCAGGCTAAGGCCTAAAACGGACAATATCATACCATCAGGTGGAGTAGGCTGTTACACTTAGTTTCATTATCAGCAGCATTGGGTGCCCTCTCTTTGCAGACTCTATTATCGAAAGAAAAAGCAAGACAAGGCTTGCCAGGGTCTGTGTCCAAGTGGAAGCTAGCTCATCCCTTCCAAGTCATCTCAAGCTCAAGCTCAACAATGGTCAGATTGCCAATATTAGAGTTGAATACCAAGGAGTAAAATACATAAAGGATACTTAAAACTGATAGCAAACAAGTATAGAATAAAAGGATAAAAGAAAAAGAATTATAAAAGCTAAAAGGAAAGTCTAACTGAAATAAATAATAATGTTAAATAAACATAATGTGAGTCTGAACAATACAACTTAGAAGTCCCATAACTCAAGGACCTCTTAACCAAAAATCATAAAATTAAATACTTTATGAAAATATCTAAGTCCATACTCTGAACTCTGTTGAGGAATAGATGACTGCCATGCTCTATGAACTCCACACTATAACCTCGAGGTGGAAATTGCCTGGGACTTGAAATATCAACAAAGTAGGTTAAACCCACGAGCAAGTTCCCTCTACTATCACCCAATCAGATAACTGACAAACATACACTCTATATGAGGACAATAAAAACATATAGATACAATTATACTATTTAATCATTTAGTCCTATCTCATAAATAATTATAATTATATTTTGAACCAACCCATCCATTATCACAATAAAGGTAGAACAAATTTCTAAGTTCAAACCATAGGCAATCCTATCATGCCTGAACACACTAACTTTTCTAATTAGATTATAGGCAATCCTACCATGCTTTCCACCATATTTTACAAATGCCTTACTAGGTATAGGTAACCTAATCTGCCTCGACCAATAATCCTTCCACAAAATACTAAACTTATGTTTACATACAATTAAGTATAATCCACTAGCTCATAAACATATCCACAATTAACATTGAGACTCAAGAATAGAGCAGCCCTACACACTACACTAACCCATATGTTAGCACAATGTAAGTGCAGACTAGTTTTAAGTTTACACAAGAGGCAATCCTAACATGCCCAAATACATATCGAATAATTTTCTTATTAGATATTAGGCAATCCTGACATACTCCAAATATAACGTACAGATACCTTATTAGGTATTAGGCAAACCCGACATGCCCAAATATAATGTACAGATACCTTATTACGTATTAGGCAATCCTAACATACCTGACAATCCTGACATGCCGAAAAGTATAATGTATAGATACCTTATTAGGTATTAGACAATACTGACATGCCTGTCAATTCTGACATGCTGAAAGATATAATATATAGATAACTTATTAGGTATTAAGTAGGTAATCATGACATGCCAATAAATATAATGTATTGATACCTTATTAGGTATTAGGCAATCCTGACATGCCTCCATAATACTTTTAAATAATAATCTAACACACTTAAAAGCATGCTAATTAAAATCATGAAAATTCTATTGTCACAATTATTAATTAAACAATTAAAAATGACACAACATACTATGAAAGTAACTGAGTTTAACATAATCCCATAAATTGATCTAAACATGATATAATTAATCAAGAACTTTTACGCTAGCAAAGAAACAATTAAAGAAAACATATATAATTAATTAAGTCACTACAGCCTACACTTCCATTTAAATATCAAATATATCTAAACCTAGCTCTAGCCTAAGTTTTCGTGCATAATATGCTTTTTTAAAGTCTTAATTAATTTTTTGGAATTTTTCGATAATTTAAAAGTAATTTCAAAACAAAAAAAAATAAAATCCCAACTTTAAAGTATACTTTTTGTACTAATTCTACAACAAGGGGAACTAATTTCATCTTGAAATTAAAAACCCATGCGTATTCTGTCCCTAAAGATAAATTTAAATTTTTAAAAAATTTTTGGAATTGAAAATTAACTTAAAAGTATTTTTCCTGTTTTTTTTTCAAATTTAAAAATGATTTAAAAATCTAAAAAAATATTAAACTATTCCAAACAGGGCCTAAATTGGGCCTAGTGGGTGGGCTTGGCGAGTGCAATCGGATGGGAATTTTTTGGGTCCTCGCCAGTGACTGTAGTCAGTCGCATGTGCCCCAAGCGCTGACGACGCGCATGGGCCTAGTGGCCACAACTTTCTTCTTCCCATTTTTGTCTTCTTGTCTTCTGCAATATGCAACAACAGTGCCCAGCCACAAAACCACAACTTCCATGCCATTTTCTGGCCACCTCCAACCCCCAAATCTCATGTTTGAATATACCATTCAACTCCTCTCAGTCTAAGCTATGTATTGGTACCAAAATCTCCACCATTTATAGCCTAAATCAAAGGCCCCAAATTCAAGTTTTAGGGTTCTTAAACATCAAACTCAAATTACCCAACAACTCACCACCAAACTTACAAGGACTATTCAGGAGAGCGAGATCAACAGTTTAATCAGAACAAAATCCTTCAAAAATGGCATTAACATTCAACACGAATTTCATGTTTTTATATATATATATATATATATATGTCTGCCTATATACCCATATATACCTGTATATACATATGAAATTTTACGCCATAGCTGTACCAAATCCACAGATTAATTATGTTTAATCAGCGAAAATCCCTTAGCATGCATAATCATACTATCATATAGTTATATACATAATAATCATGCAATACAAATATTTATCTACGTTTACAAGTTCAAAGGGGAAGTGAACAGATTGAACTTGCCTTATGATTTTGAACAAAATCACATTCTCTCCCTTTTTCCAATATCTACCGTTCTCTCCTTGTCTATGCGTAGGAACTACTGAACCCTAATTTCTTATTCTCTTATTTTATTTTCTTTCTAGGAAACTAAAATAATTCCTAAATAATTAAGATAATAAATATAAATATATTTAGCCCATATATATATATATATATAGCCCAACTCAAAAATGCAGCCCAACTCTCCCTAGCCCAGACTAAAAATAATAAAAATAAAAGAAAATTCAAAAGTATGGTCCAACCTAAAAAAATACAATAAAATAAAACCTAAAGCATTTAATAATTTAAATCATTCAATACACAATTTAAACAAATAAAAAACTTAGCATTTAAAACCCTAAATGAACCATTAAAACCATTAGGGCAATTTAAACACAGAGCATTTAGCATCAAGGACACTCACCAAAAATAAATAATTAAATAACTAAAACACCCAATTTAAATAGCCTCAAAATTTATGGGGTATTACATTCTCTCCCCCCCCCCCCCCATAAAAAGAAGAATTTCATCCTCGGAATTCAGCACATACCTAAAATAAAAAGCTCTGAATATTTTTCCTTTATTTTATCCTCCCTTTCTTAAGTGGACTTCGCCTCGTTGTGTTGGCTTCACTAAACCCGAACTAAAGGAATGGTCTTGTAATGAAGGATCTGGTTCCTACAGTTAAGAATACAGTAAGGTTGCTCCATATATGTTACATCTGGCTGCAACTCAATCTCCCCAACCTCAGTGTGCAGATAGGTATCCTCATCCCTAAGGAATTTCCATAACATAGACATATGTAAGACATTATGCACCTTGTGCATTGTGTCTGGTTACCCCAATCTATATGTTACTGCCTTAATCCTGTCATTAATCATGAAAGGACCCACAAAATGAGTTAAAAACTTTCCCTTTTTCCTAAACCGCATTACTCCCTTCATGGAACAAACCTTGAGTAAAAACCAGATCCCCTACCTTGAACTATAATGCTTGAGTTCTGCGATCAGGATAACTCTTCTGTCTACTCTGAGCAATCCTTATACGATCTCTGATAAGAGTGACTTTCTCTGATGTATCTTTAATGAATTGAGAACCCAAGAATATTATTCTCTCTAACCTCCAACCAGCATACAGGTGACTTACGTGGGCGCCCATACAAAGCCTCGAATAGTACTACACCAATAATCTTTTGATAACTATTGTTATAAGCAAACTCAACGAGTGACAAGTAACTTTCCTAATTACCTTTGAAGTCGAGTACCCATGCTCGTAACATATCCTCCAAAATATGAGGGTGATAGGCTATTCTGAGATGCAGAGCTATACCCATAGCCTACTGAAAACTCTCCCAAAAACCCTAAAACAAAGTTCAAATCTCTATCCGATATAATGGACAAAAGTACCTTATGAAGCTTCACTCTCTCTCTAATGTAAAGTTTCGCGTATTGCTCTGAGGTGTAACTTGAGCGAACTGGCAAGAAATGGGCTAATTTTGTTAGCCTGTCCACTATAACCCAAATAGTATCATGATTCTTCTGTGTGGTGGGAAGTCCCACAATGAAGTCCATAGGAATACTCCCCTACTTCCACTCTAATATAGGTAGTGGCAGCAAAGATCCCAGTGGTCTCTGGTGATCAAACAAATATAGCAATGTCCCTTTTCATGCCTGCCCACCAAAACTAGCGCTTTATATCCTGGTACATTTTGTCCCCGCCCGGGTGTACCAAAAATTGCGAACTATAAGCCTCACCCATCACTGTCCACCTCAAATCATCCTTAAGAGGAACCACTAACTGCCCCTTATATCTTAATCCTCCATATGTACCCACTGTATAGAACGGTATTTCCTCTGATTTCAACTCAGTCACTTTCTCTATGCACTGCGGTTAGTAAGCTAATCTGAAATTACCCTCTATATGATATTAGGTGTAACCACTACACACGCTACAAAAGCATTAGCTAAGTCATCAATGCTTCTCAAATCATTCCATTATGTTTCAAATAAAGTTAAAAGACTAGCATAGGGTCGGTGACAAAAACATTAGTTATAACATTCGCTTTCCTTGTGTGGCATTGGATGAAAAAGTGATAATCTTTCCCGAATTCCAACCACTTGTGCTGCCTCATATTCAGCTCCTTCTGTGAGAATAGATATTACAAACTCTTGTGGTCACTTAACAATCTGAAAGTCTCCCCCAAGAGATAATGCCTCTAGATCCTCAAGGCAAAAATCACAACTGCTAACTCCAAATCATGAGTCGGGTAATTAAGCTCATGAGGCTTAAGCTTACGTGAAGCGTATAATATTGGTCTCTCCTCTTATATCAATACGCATCCTAAATCTTGTAATGACACATTGGTATATACTAAGTAATCAATATCGCTTTGAGGGGTAGCTAGAACAGGGGCAGTTGTCAACTTGCTCTTCAACTCATCAAACGTCACCTGATAAGATTCATCCCACACGAGAGGTACACCCTTTTTAGTCAGATGGGTGAGCGAGCTAGCAATCTTGGAGAAGTCCTGAATGAACCTACGATAATAACCAGCTAACCCTAGAAAACTACGAATCTCCATGAGTGAGGTAGGCTACCTCCACTCTAACAATGCTAACACCTTACTTGGATCAACCGTTATCCCCTTCTCAGATACTACATGACTCAAGAACTTAACCTCTGTCTACCAGAAATCATATTTCTCGAACTTTGCATACAACTGGTTTTCTCTCAGTGTCTATAGAACAATACTGAGATGTCTGGCGTGATCCTCCTCTAACCTAGAAATAGGCCTGGTGCCTAGAGCTAAAGAAATTACAAAGTTTATCTCATGACTTGGTAATAGCCCAGGAATTTCTTGAAACACATCCTGAAAGTCTCGCACCACTGGAATGGAATCCATAGAAATTGTAATTCCCTCTGGAGACTCCTCACTAATAAATAATAGGTGAGTCCTAGACCCTTCATTTGATTATGGCATAGCAATCAAATACATCTCTTGACCCGACATAGCAAAAATAATTACCTTATCATGGCAACTTACATGTGCATGATAATGTGATAACGAATCCATCCCGAGTATGACATCATATGAACTCATATCTAGGACCAATAGGTATGCCAAGAACCTAAGTCTGCCAATGTCTATAGTGACCTGACTAAGTGTTCATGTAAAATCGTAATAACCCCCAATGGCGTAGCAATATGAAATGGAGAACTACATGATTGAATAGCTATAACAGATGGTCTAACCAATGATCGAGTTTACTATTTATCAGAATTGACCATGATTTGGGTTCACATTCCTCCCCCTTTGGGGGTGGCATCTGAATAATACCCCAACAATAGACTAAAATGTATAGAGTACAATAAGTCCTATACTTAGATTCGACTTATTAGAATACACAATACAGAAGATACCATACGATGGACCCTAAAGACCAGAGAATACATGAACCTAGAATGTTGTGATACCAACTGAAATAGCCCCTACAAATTTCACACATGATGTGGCCTGTCTCACACATAAAACAAAAGGGATACATACAACTGATAACAAACAAACATAGAATACAACGATAAAAGAAAAAGAATTATAAAAGCTGAAAGGAAAGTCTAACTGAAATAAATAATAATATTAAATAAATATAATGTGAGTCTGAATGATACAACTTGGGAGTCCCGTAACTCAAGGACTCCTTAACAAAAAATTATAAAAGTAAATACTTTATGAAAGTATCTAAGTTCCTACTCTAAAGTCTGTTAAGATAGATGACTACCACGCTCTATGAACTCAACGATTTAATATCGAGTTGGAAACTGCCTCGGACCTGAAATATCAACAAAGTGGGTTAAACCTACGAGCAAGTTCCCTCTACTACCACCTAATCAGAGAACTGACAAACATATCCTCTATATGAGGACAATAAAAACATATAGATACAATTATACTATTTAGTCATTTAGTCTCCTGTCTCATAAATAATTAGAATTATGTTTTGAACCAACCCATCCATTATCACAATAAAGGTAGAACAAGTTTCTAAGTTCAAACCATAGGCAATCTTATCATGCCTGAACACACTAGGTTTTTTAATTAGATTATGGGTAATCCTACGATGCCTTCCACCTTATTTTACGAATGCCTTACTAAGTAATAGGCAATCTAACCTGCCTCCACTAATAATCCTTCCACAAAACACCAAACTTATGTTTACATACAATGAAATATAACCTACCAACTTATAAACATATCCACAATTAACCCTGAGACCTAAGAATAGAGTAGTCCTACACACTACACTAACCCATCTGTTATCACAATGCAAGGGCAGACTAGTTTTAAGTTTACACAAGAGGCAATCCTAGCATGCCCGAATACATGTCGATCAATTTTCTTATTAGATATTAGGTAATCCTAACATGCCCCAAATATAATGTATAGATACCTTATTAGGTATTCAGCAATCCTGACGTGCCCAAATATAATGTACAGATACCTTATTAGGTATTAGACAATCTTGACATGTCTGGTAATCCTGACATGCCAAAAAATATAATGTATAGATACCTTATTAGGTATTAGGCAATCTTGACATGCCTCAAAATATAATGTATAGATACCTTATTAGGTATTAGGCAATCCTGACATGCTGAAAAATATAATGTATAGATACCCTTTTAGGTATTAGGTAATCCTGACAAGCCTGGCAATCATGACATGCCTCAAAATATAATGTATAGATACCTTATTAGCTATTAGGCAATCTTGAGATGCCAAAAAATATAAGGTATAGATACCTTATTAGGTATTAGGCAATCTTGACATGTCAAAATATTTAATGTATAGATATCTTATTAGGTATTAGGCAATCCTGACATGGCTAACAATCCTGACATACCCAAAAATATAAAGTATAAATACCTTATTAGGTATTAGGCAATCCTGACATGTCAAAAAAAATAATGTATAAATACGTTATTAGTTATTAGAAAATCCTTACATGCCTCCATAATACTTTTAAATAATAATCTAACACACTTAAATTCATGCTATTAAAATCATGAAAATCCTATTGTCACATTTATTAATTATACAATTAAAAATGACACAACATACAATGAAAGTAACTGAATTTAACATAATCCCATAAACTGATCTAAACATTATATAATTAATCAAGAACATTTATGCAAGCAAAGAAACAGTTAAAGGAAAAATAAATAATTAATTTAAAAGAAAACCCCACACTAAACCCTACACTTCCATTTAAACATCAGGTATATCTAAACCTAGCTTTAGCCTAGGTTTTTGTGCATAATATGTTTTTTTAAAGTCTTAATTATTTTTTGGATTTTTTTTGGTAATTTTAAAATACTTTCAAAACAAAAGAAAATAAAATTCCAACTTTAAAGTATACTTTTTGTACTAATTCTACAACAAGGGGAACTAATTTCATCTTTAAATTAAAAAAACCATGTGTATTCTATCTCTAAAAGATTAATTTAAAGTTTTTGAAATTTTCTAAAATTTAAAAATATTTTTCCAATGTTTTTGTCAAATTAAAAAATGATTTAAAAATCTAAAAAAAATATTAAACATTTTTGGACTGGGCCCAGTGGGTGGGCTTAGTGAGTGGGACCAGACTGGAATTTTTCTGGTCTCCGCTAGTGGCCGGAGCCGGCCGCATGCGTCCCACCCACCGACGGTGCACTTGGGTCTTGCAGCCCTAGCCTTCTTCTTCCTTATTTTTTTTCTTCTCTCTTCTGCAATTCGCAACAACAGTGCCCAGCCGTGAAAACGCAACTTCTAGGCCATTTTTCAGCCACCTCCGACCCCCAAATCTTATGTTTGAATATACCATTCAACTCATCTCGGTCTAAGCTACGCATTACTACCAAAATCCCCACCATTCATAGCCTAAATCCAAAAGTCCTAAATTCAAGTTTTAGGATTCTTAAATTTCAGACACAAATTCCCATCAAATTACTTAATGATTCACCACCAAACTTACAAGGACTATTCGGGAGAGCGAGATCAACAATTTAATCGGAGCAAAATCCTTAAAAAATGGCATTAACATTAAACACAAATTTCCTGTATATATATATATATATATACATGCCTGCTTATATACTTATATATACACGTATATACATATGAAAAGTTACACTATAGTTGTACCAAAAACACAGATTATTCTGGTTTAATCATCAAGAATCCCTTAACATTCATAATCATACTATCACATGGTTATATACTTGTATATACATAATAATCAAGCAATACAAATATTTATCTATGGTTACAAGTTCAAAGGGAAAGTGAAGAGATTGAACTTGCCTTCTCTCCCTTTTTCTAGCATCTATCGTTCTCTCCTTGTTTGTGCGTAGAAACCATCTATGCGTAGGAACTACTCAACCCTAATTTCTTCTCTAGAAAAATAAAATAATTTCATAATAATTAAAATAATAAATATAAATATATTTAGCCCATATATATATATTTATATATATATTTACATATACATATACATATATATATACATATATATATATATATATATATATATATGTAGCCCAACTCAAAATTCTAGCCTAACTCTCCCTAGCCCAGAGCGAAAATAATAAGAATAAAAGAAAATTCAAAAGTATGGTCCAACCTAAAAACAAAAATCAAACCTAAAGCATTTAACATTTTAAAACACTCAATACACAATTTAAACAAATAAACAACTTAGCATTTAAAATACTAAATAAACCATTTAAACAATTAGAGCAATTTAAACACATAGAGCATTTAACATCTAAGACACTCGCCAAAAAAATAAATAAATAAATAACTGAAACACCCAGTTTAAATAGCCTCAAAATTTACGGGGTATTACAAGGAGAACACCTCAACCCTCTTTTGACTGGAAAATTGTTCTTGTCACCACCCCTCCAAGTATAAACAAGTCCAACCACCCATAAACCTTGACATTGCTTCCTTTGTCTCTCCAACCCCATCTAGACACCTCTCCCCATGTCACACTTCTCCACCACCTTCCCTCACAAATTCGCAGTTCCAGAACACTGTTACCCATTTTTTCAAGGCGAAAGAGAGGCTTGTGATTGACCTATCCTCTAGAATAGCACAAAATGATGTTCCATCATCCAGGTTTGTTCCAACCAGTCCTTTTGTGACATCACCCACAACCATGAACAATATGTTCAATCCTGTTGCCCAAGACGACACAAAGTTCTCAAGCCTTTCTGAATGTGAATCTGACTCCTCTTCACAGAGCCTTACTACAGTCTCCAAAGCACATAAAAGGATGAAACATTGCAAAAACAATAAGGTTTCAAGCCATAAGGGACCTTTGTTGACTCTTAAAGGGATGCAGAAGCAAATTTTTCCACATTGTTAAATGGTTGTTGTAGCCATTTGGAACATAAGGGGCCTCAATCACCCTTCTAAAAATGTTGAAGTGAAGAGTCTCATCAAAGAGCACAAAGTTGACATTAACTCTGTAATTGAAACAAAGGTGACTCTGGAAAATGTTGACCATATCCACAAATCCATTACAGGCACCAAGAGCATCATTCATAAGTACCAACACTCCCAGTTGGGGAGGGTATGGGTTTTATGGAACCCATGCTCTATAGACATCAGGGTTGTCCATGACTCTCGGCAAGCCATTCACTACTCTGTGACTATCTTGAAGTGCAAAACCAGTTTCAACCTTTCATTTATTTATGGGGCAAACACAACCTCTAAGAGGTTGTCTCTATGGCAAGACATTTCTCAACATACATCTCTCTTTGCATCATCTCTGTGGCCACTGGCTGGTGACTTAATGTCATTAAGTCTCCTCACAAGAACTTTGGTGGCTTTTAGAGAATCACTCAAGCAATGCCTAATTTCTATTCTCGATTAGATTCCTCCAACCTTGATGAATTAAGGTTCTCAGGAATCATTCCACACTTGGACCAATAAAAGCATTAGAGTAGCCAACATTTCTAAGAAGCTTGATAGAGCATTCCTAAACGACCAATGGAACTCCTTTTTTCCACTTTCATTATGCACTTTCCTTCCCTATGGAATTTTCAACCACTGTCCATTGATTCTCAAGCTTGGGAACCCATCACCCAAATGGAAAGTCCCATTTTGATTCTTCAACTATTGGACCAACAATTCCTTCATCCTTCAAACTATAGAGTCAGTTTGGCACTCCCAAATCAACGGGTACTCTATGTTCCAAGTTGTATCCAAGCTCAAGAAACTCAAGAATCCTCTTCGAGATACATGCTCCAAAAAGTACTCAGACATCTCTAACAAAGCTTTAATTGCTAAAGATAAGCTGTCGGCCTGCCAAATTTCCTTTGATGATACCCCCTTTGACCTTACCTTGAGGATGGAAGAGAAACTGCTCCACACAACCTGCTCCAAATTGAGAGGAGCTGAAGAGCTGACCTTTAAAAAGAATTTAGAGTCCTTTGGCTGAAGGCTGGGAATTCTAATACATGCGTCTTCTACAAATACATGTTTATTCTAAATTTAAAAGGAAAAAAATTGTTTCCATCGTAGCGGAAGGTTCTTTCTTACTTTCAGAACCTCCTAGGCACGTCTTCTCACTCCTATCTTAGAATTGATTATCTCTCACCATTTGTTACTCACTCCCTCCCCTCTGATTTTATCTCATCCCTATCTTCTATTCTGCCTGACGAGGAAATACAAACGTGCATGTTCTCTCTCAGTAATGACAAAGCCCAATGCCTGATGGCTATAATGAATTTTTCTTTAAACAAGATTGGCTTATCATAGGCCGTGACATTGCCCTAGACATTAAGGAATTCTTTTCATCAGGCAAGCTTCTTAAAGAAATCAACAACACTTTTATCTTCTTGGTGCCTAAAATTTCCAATCCTACCTCTTTGAATGATTTTAGGCCAATCTCTTGTTATTCTACCATTTACAAGTGCGTTGCCAAACTACTTATCAATATGCTCAAGCCAACCCCACATCATTAGCCCCTCTCAGTCAGCCTTTATCCAAGGTAAAGTCATTGATGATTGTATCCTTATGGCTCAAGAGCTTCTCAATGGCTACCACAAGCATTCATTCTCCCCAAGCTGCGCAATGAAACTTGATTTGAGGAAAGCATTCGACTTAGTTTCTTGGGTTTTACTTATTGACACCTTGAAGCTCATTGGTTTCCCACCACAATTCATCAACTGGATTTCAGCATTCATCACTTCACCTTCCTTCACCATTTTAATCAATGGAGAGTTTCATGGATTCTTTAAGGGGGTCAAGGGTCTTAGGCAAGGTGATCCTCCATCACCCTTCTTATTTGTTATTGTTGTCCAAGTTTGTTCTTCTATTTTAAACGTGACCACCTCTAAAAAGAGCGACTTTAAGTTTCACTGGAGATGTAAAAAATTATCCCTTAGCCACTTGATCTTTGCTGACGATCTTATGTTGTTCTGCCATGGCAACCTTAATTCCATTCAACTCCTTAAATCAACCATTGATCAGTTCTCCTACCTCTCTCGTCTCAAGATCAACCACAGTAAAAGTTACATCTTCCTCTCTAGTGTATGTGTATCTGTTGAGTCGCAAATTCTGGCTCTGACTGGATTTCAATTGGGTTCCTTACCATCGAGATATTTGGGAGTTCCCTTGTAATATATCTAGTCTCAAATCTATGGATTGCAAGATGTTAATAAAGAAGATTGTTAGGAGAATTAGCCATTGGACAAGTAAATGGCTCTCATTTGAAGGTCGTGTACAACTCATTAGAGCTATTCTTTTCAGCACCCAAATTTACTGGAGCTCCAAGTTCATCTTACCTAAAAGTGTGCAAACTAAGCTCACCTATATTTTTAGAAGATTCCTCTGCTCAGGCATTGAACTTAGCAAGAAGAGTGCAAATGTTTCTTGGTCCACAATTTGCCTTCCTAAGCCCGCTAGAGGGTTTAAGATCCCCAACCTCCAATTTTGGAACAAATGTGCCATCCTTAAGCACCTTTGGAATCTAATCACTATCAAGGAAAACATGCTCTGGGTACACTCTTACCTCCTCAGAGGAAGAAGTATTTGGGGGATCAATATTCCAGGAAAATGCTTATGGAGCTGGAGAAAACTGCTCCAGCTTAGGCTAATATCCCTTGTCAAACTGGAAATTGTAAATGGATGCAGCTCTAATTTCTAGTTTGACAGGTGGTCGTTTTTTTGGGTTCTTCACTGTAGAGGTAGTTCCCCAAATGATCTTCATGAATCCTCATTTTATTCCAAAATTAAGATCAGTATTTTCATTGATGGAGGTACATGGTCATTCCCACCATCAATTTTAAGAATCTTGCATTTTCTTTGCAACCTACAACTACTGCCTCATCCATGCCTAACAAGGTGTGACAGATACAAATGGATTTCGTTCCCTTTCGAACAATTCTCTATAAGCCATGCCCTCAAAGCAGCCAACCAAAACCATCCCTCTCTACCGTGGCCAAACCTGGTATGGTCTCAACTGTCCATCCCAAATCTTAACTTCATACTCTGACTTGCTTGTCATACTCAACTATCCACTCTTAATCAATCTTCAATGAGCCACGTGAACCATCTAAGAACCCGTTTACTCTGCCCAACCTTCCCAAAATCTTATGATCATCTTTTCTTCAAGTGCCCGTTTTCCTCCTCCATTTGGTCATTCATATAAACACGTTGTGGATTCCACATCCATCCACCCTCATGGCATGCTCTACTCTCCTGGAGTATCAATCATTGGACCAGCAAAGGGACTAACTACTGAACAACTATATGAAAACTGTCTCTTGCTATAGTTATGTACAACATTTGGCATTAGAGAAATCGTCGATCCAATAAGAGGAAATCATTGTCTTGGGAAGCTGTCTTACAACAAACCCTTGAAATTATTCGATTGAAATTGATGACCATATCATTCATTGATTGTCCATATGCACGTCAAATTATCTCCGACTTGGACCTTCCTGCTTACATTCTCTATCCTCCGGTGCGTCCCCCTGACTGAATGAGAGGCTAGGCTATCCCATGCCAAGTTACAAGTTGTCGGATCAAGAGACCATCTAGTGGTCATGTTTTTAGCCTAGGCTCTAATTGGAGCTCCAATAGGGCGTTGCTCTTGCCTTCTGATTTGAAACGTAATTATCTCTTGGCCTAACCCTTAGGCCTGTACATTACCTTACATATCTATACAATTAACTTTACCTTTCAAAAATAATAATAATTGTAGTAGTTATTAAAATTGCAATTAAGCTCCTGCATATATTATTGTATGCAATATTTGAAATTAATCTCCTATATATATGTATCCTTTTCAGGAAATTCTGTACTACTGTAAGCTCCTACATAAATTATTGCCCAGTAGTGCAAAGGCATCTGATTGCCATGGCTGGATTTCCTTTGTATTCAAGAGGTGATGCATAAAATGTTAACCTTTGGGTCTGAAATTTGCACTCAATCGTACTTATCTAGTTTCTTTTATCTAGTTACTAAATTATTTATATCCTTTAATAAAATATACATATAGCCAACAACAAATAAGAGGGAAACACTTCAAACAACTGATCAGAGGTACAGCCAGATCCCAACCAGAACTCAAACCAAAAAATTACAAATGACAGCTTGAAAAAAAAAACCATTTCTAAAATTCAAAAATAAGATAGCACAACCAATCAGACTATTGAACATGGCTGCAGTAATGATTCTTCAGATCAATATGAGTTACTAACACTCTGTTCTTTCCAAAGACGGTTGAAAATTTTAAATAAATAAAATTATTTACGTGGTCCTATGCACTATATTTTTAAAAATCGGGTATATCCATACAAAAGTATTCTAAAATTTAATCTTCAATGATGTATGATTACTAAGTTCCACTTCAATTATTGGAGTATTCTTGAAATCTACATGTTGATTATTGTATCTAAATCCAACAACTAATATCAAACTTAGTGTATCTAAAAATCCAACATACTAATATAAGATTTTTCTTGTAGAAATGAAAAAGTAAAGATTTATTGTCAATGAACTACAATATTTTAGTCGGTTTGTTACTGTTAATGGATTGAATTAAATACTACATATTTATATAAATACTGAAATCAGGTCGATCTAGGTTTATGATTTTAATGTTGGTCGATGTTCTTTAATATCTTTTCAGTAATTTATCTTGATTATCTTCTCAGTAGTTGAACTCCATAATTACATATACATCTTACTTTGTCTAGCAATATTAATATATTATATCTATACTATTATTAAACATATAAATATTAATACTACATATTTATATCTATTTTTTTATTTTTATAATATTATTTATTACAATAAATATATATAAACATAACTTTCATTGCACTCTTAGAAGTATTTTTTTCTAATTCTATTTATTCTCACAAACTTCATAACTAGCACAAACTATTTAATCCCTAAAATATAGAATTTTATTAATTTGTATAATAATTTTAATTAATTTATAAATTACTTTTCATTATAAAATTATAAAGTACTTCTCACCACGTGCATCGTAGGTGCGTTTTTACTAGTATTATGATAAGTCTTTGAATGCCTTGTCTAATTACGTGATTGGAACATTGGTTCAATGCTTGTGACGTGTATGTTTATATACAAGTGGCTTTAGGATATAAAAGGATCTAAAGAACAGTTGAACGTAGTCACGAGACTTATTGAGTTTCGCGCCTCTAGTGCCAAGCCAAAATTTCTGAACTTAATTAGTTTGTGCGCACATATATATATATATATATATATATATATATATATATGTGCGCACAAACTAATTAAGTTCAGAAATTTTGGCTTGGCACTAGAGGTATAATTGTTTCATATGTAATCATATAGCACATGACTCAATTAATTTGACATTAAAACAAGGGCGGTAAATGAGCCAATATTTTGACCAACAACTCGAGCTCGGCTCGAGTCAAACTCAGATTGTGTTGGTTTAGTTATTAAACAAATCAAGCCCTAACAAAGTATATGTGTTTGATTCGTCTAACCCAATTTTTTCTCTTTCAAACTAAAAGGCCCAAGCCCAACTATGTATTTCCAAGAACCCCAAGTTCCTAACCCATATGTTATTTGTGTAAATCCCTAATCTTCTATTATCTTCTCTCTTTCCAACCCTAGTTGCACAACCAGAGGTTGCAGAATAATGACTACGAAAATGATTTCCAGAAGCTGCAGAATCACCGGAACTGGAGAAATACTCGTCGACGGCCAACAATGCCAATAGTAATGTCTTATGCTAAGAGCTACTTGATTGAGGTGTCTTTGAATTGCAGAATTGTAATACCCCGAAAATTTAGATATCTATTATTTTAAAGAAATTGATTTTTTTTATATTATTACTTTATTTTATTAATTCATGTGAAATGACTTATTTCTATAAATTATCATTTTAGGTGAGTTGCTTTTCTTTTATATGCATTTTATCATTTTATGTGGATTGCTTAGTTTATATAGATTCCATCATTTCATATAAATTGCTCTATTTATTTTTATCATTTTATGTGAATTGTTACTGATTATGTGTTGTTGTATTTAAATCTTTTAAATCCTTTGGTTTGGGCTAGGGAGGAATTTGGGCTAGAATGATTGGGCTAAAGATATGTTTAAATTGTTGGGTCAGGGTTATAATTATATTATCATTATTATTATTATTATTGTTATTATTATTATTATCATTATTTTTATTTTATTTAGTTTAGAAAAATCAATAATAGAATAATAATTAAAACAAAAAGGAAAAAGAAGAGAATTAGGGTTTTTGGCGATTGCTTTACGCACAGAACTGAGAGAGTAAACGAAAGAGAGAAGATAGTGACGATCGGGTGAATAAGTTGATTCGTCAAAGAGGCAAGTTTGATTCTTCTCTTCCCCTTTCAATCCGTATGTATAGTCTAGGTTTAAGAATTTGGGTTATATTGAAAATCTATTTATAATTGTATTTTATTTTGTTGCTTCGATCTTGTGGATAAATTTCATGGGAATTTATTATACTAAATTGTATATAGGATTATAGATATATATATGTAAGAATATATGCATATATATATTTCATGTATGTGTAAATTGTATAGGAATCTGTTTATGCATGAATTTAGGACGAGAAAATATATTAATTCGTAAGCCTTCTCTGTTGTGATTGTCTACAAAACAACCCTTGATCTTTAATAAAATAGATCGTGAGAAATTTGAGTTGAATTTTTTAAATTTTGCGAAGAATCCTAGAACTTGTGAATTAAGGGTTTTTTATTCGGGCAATTTTTTATGCGGCCTTTTGTACCAATGGGTAGAGGAGAATAAGAGGAGAAGAATGGTACAAAAATTAGGGTGAACAGAGGTCGGGAGAGGCCAAAAAATCCCCCAGCGCGATGCAATGTGCGCTGGGGAAGACAGCCCCAGTCGACGCGTGATCCCCATGTGCGCCGCCGGGGCCGGCCATTAGCCGGAAAATTTTTTTTGGGCCCCACTCGTGGGGTCCACCTCTGGGTCCAATACGGGCCCATTCCGAATTGTTTGGTATTTATTTTGTATTTTTTAAATTTTTGGGAAAACTTGAAAATTTGGAAAAATTATTTTTTAAAAATACTTTTATAATTCTAAAAATTCCCAAAATTTTATGTCAACTTCCTGCGAGCTTAAGGGGATTGGGGTTTAAATTTCATATCGAAATGATTTACCATTTTCTTTATATTAATTTTTAAAGTGTCTAAAAACTGAATTTTCGGCCTCTTTAATTTTAGAAAATAGTTAAAAATTTCCAAAAATTCCAAAATTTTTACTGTAATTCTTTGGAGGCTAAATACACTTGGGTTTAAATTTTTAACTCAAAACAATCTTTCCTTTTTGTTCAATTAATTTTTAAAATGTCTAAAAGTTGGATTTTCACTTTCTTTTATTTTTAGAAAATATTTTAAAATTTTAAAAAATTCTAGAAAATTCCAGAATGACTTAATAGTGTTCTTAGAAGTAGAATACACCCAGAAACCTAGATAAAAGTTAGGTTTAGACTCCCTCATATATTTGAGTGCATTGGGGGTTGAGTTGGGGAATTGCTTCTATAATGGATGTTTGAGTTATTTGATTTACTTGAATGTATTTTTCTTTAAAGATATAAATGTCCATCAAATACTTGATTATAGTTTACTTATGAACGATTTGTCTTATGATGATAATTTCATGTTGGATAATTTGAAATATTGGTTTGTGCAAATTTAAATCATAATGCACCTTGTTTATTTTATGTTTCACATTGGAATGCATCTATATGTTTTTAATTGGCATGTAAAGATTGCCCGGCATGTCAGGATCGCCCATACCTAATAAGGTATCTATGCATTTTAATTTGGCATGTAAGAATTGTCCGGCGTGTTAGGATCGCCCATACCTACTAAGGTATCTATACATTTTTATTTGGCATGTAGGGATTGCCCGACGTGTCAGGATTGTCCATACCTAATATGGTATCCATACATTATATTTGGCATATCATGATTGCATAGATTGATAATATGGTTGCATATGTTTCTTGATTTCTTTAACTTAAAGAAAGTGTTCGTTTTAAATAATAAGGGTTGTTGGGATAATGTATAAGATGATTTTTACTTTGAAAACATGAATTGAATAAGGAATATTCTGAATAGTTGCACCTATGTTTATCTCTTGTGTTCCTCACACTGAGGGTATGTGTATTGGTTCTCTGATTGGGATGTAGTAGATAGAACTTGCTCGTGGGTTTAACCCACTTTGTTGATATTTCAGGTCCCAAGCAGTTTCCCCCACGAGGATAGAGTGCTAAGGTTGGTTGTTACAGACATCTACTCTCATCAGTCACAGGGTAGGAATCTTATTTTTATTCAGGAGTCAAACTATGAACTCATTTAGAGGTTTTGGTTATTGGTTTTCAATTAAAGTCTTAAACTTTTGTTCTTTCTAGTTAAGGGATCCTTGGGTTATGGGACCTCCAAATTGTATTACCAGACATATAATTATTTATTTATCAATTATTTCAATTTAATGGGATTTATGTTTAGCTTTTAGTAGTTATTTTATTTCTGTCTTTTGCCTCTATACTTGTTGCTATAGTTGTTAACATTCCTCAGGTTTTGTGTATGAGACTGGCCACCTCATGCACGAAATTTTCTGGGGAGTATTTCAAGAATACATTAAGGTGAAGATTTCTAATGGAGACAAGATATGAAATCATGAAAAACACCAAAAACACGTAAAAACTATACAATATATGCAACTACGGGATTAAAATACGTAAGTAAGGGCGTGAGAATGTATAACATTCAACGTTTATCACACCCGCAAACTTAGATATTGCTAGTCCCACAACAATACAAAGGATTTAATTTAAAACAACTACACTACTTCCTCTTTCGTGGAAAACACAGTTGCATTTACCGAATACAACAAGCCTTTTAAACCCCTAGACATGTCTAGTGGATGAGTGAAGTCTCATTGAGTTTAATATGCTTGTTAAACTCACAAAAGTATGCAAAAATGGTTGATTAGCTCAGTCATTAACTAGTAAAGGATGATTGCCTTAATTTTTGTCAAAGGGACGAATAGAACAATTATTAGGAAGCTAAATGGACATCAAAATCAAAAAGCTTTTGAAATCACAAATTAAATAACAACCCCCACATAATGCTCAACTTGACACAAATACCAGTGCTAACCCTAAAATCCTCTTTGAAAAGTGAACATACATCATAATGAGTGGTTTAACATCGTAACTGGAGAACAACTTCAACATCAATCTTTGAAAGAAATTCTTTTTGAAATAGATCATAAAGGCATGTCATTAAAATATAAATACTTTACAAAAGCTTTTTTAAAAGTGGTCGTGCAATGCGTAAGTCCCTAAAGCTTTTTAGCAGCCCATGTAATGAGCTTTAGGTCAATGACTCCCAAATTGAACGATTTTAGGGCATTAGGTGAAGAAACATCCCAAAGGACTTATTGACTCAAACTGACTAGGCTGCAGACTTAAACGGGCCATTTTTCCTATTATTGCTCAACCTTATACACTTTTGAACGCGGACTCTTAATGCTTACTGAGGAAAGAGGCTCGGTTAATAGGTGAGAAGGTTTATTGCAATCTGATTGCTATAAAAATTTTTTATATAGATTTTACAATGCAAAATGAAACTGTTCTCATAGTTGTTAAAAAAGAAATAGATATTTTCAAAATTCTCTATACGATATATACCGCACAATTAAAATGTATGTGCATTTGTGCAGTTAATGACAAATTTAGGGCAAGAATTGTAAAGTGTTCAAAAATTTTGCAAGAATTTGGACTGTTCAATTCTAAAACTTATTTCTTTAAATTTCAGAATTTTTAAGATGTCAAAGTTCTAAATTACAAAATGTATTCATTTTTGGCGTTTGGACATTCAAACCTTTAATGGCAAGACATCATTATTGGTATGAAAATGAATTTAAAATATATGCAAAAATAAAAACTTAAACGGATTTGCCCGTACCCCCAAACTTAAATGAAATAATGTTCTCAATGTTTGAAAATAAGAAAAGTTAGAACAATTTTATCGACATTGTTGATGGGATTCAAAAATTCAAAACATCAATCGTGTCAGCATAATGGGTCCACGGGGTACGTATCTGACAAGTGGATTGATAAAACCTGTCGATGATGCTCCGCATTCACTTTGCGATGGTCTGTAAAGTCCGACTGGAGCCGTGCCAAGTTTGCAGTCAAGCACGCGTAACTAGTAACCAGGTACTCATAGTCATCCTAGCCCATGCCTGGCATATCATCCTCATCGGGCATGTCATCAGTCTTCGGGGCATCTATGTCTATATTAGCTGCCTAATCAGCCACAAACTCATCCTCATCAAGCTCCCTCTCTGGAGCAACTTGCGATAAGACGATCATGTGTGACAATATCTGATAAGTAATGAATATTACATATTCAATGCCCTTAAAATTATATGAATTAGTGTCTTAGTAATATTTATTTCATATTTTTATTAATAATTTTAATCTTTTTAGGATTTCAGGTGGTTAAGGGTAATTCTAATTAATAATGGTGCAATTGGGCTATAGATTGTGTTAGGCCTATTCACATTGAAGATTGGGCCAATTCAGGCCTAAAAAGTCTTGGACCCGTTTTGGTATTCAGACCATATCTCTGTACACGATTGTCAAAACGACCCAAACTCCGCGTGGGTTGAAGGAAATTCAATTCTGCACAATTTCATATTTCACGCAAATTTCCTAAAACGGACGTTTTCATCAACTTTCTACCCTATTTGCGCAGCTGCCACTTTTTGGGCGCAAATGCCACTTTGTGAGGAGCAAGTGCCATTATCTTATGCGCACTTGCCACTTTGGTAAGGCCAGGTGTCCCGTTGGGCTGTTTTCGCAAAGTAAAAACGATGAGACGAAGAAAACTAGGGTATTCTAGAAAAGGAGGAACACAGAGAGAAATACAGAGGCGATTCGTGACGATACGGACACGAGGATGGCGATTTCACCATCGTTCAAGCTTGGACATCCGATCATGAGCGGCTAAACACTATTCCGGGGAAGTGACGTAACCCTAACCTATCTTTCAATGTTTTAAGTTGTATACTAATTTGGGAATAAATTACTTTGTGCATTGATTGTATAACCGAGACATAAACAATAGCTGTGCTATTGCTTTCAATTTGAATGTATTGATTCATTGCACATTTATTATTGTTCTTGTAGAATGAATTTAAATTTGCAATGATTAGGGTTTGTTCTTTTCAACTTCTGTGATTTTGTTAAGACAGGTTATACAATAGTTTTCACATATCGTTCAATTTAGATTTTTGATAATTCGTACTGAGCAAAGATGGGTTATAACATCATTAATTAGTCAGTTGTAGAGGCCATGCTAAGCGAAGACGAGTTATGCTTAATTGAATGTTGAACGAATTCCCTTGATAGAATTGAATTAGGCTTGTAGCCATTCTTTTCTGAATGCATAGATTAAACGTCCCAAATTAGTACAACTTTCATTGTCAGAAGGTTAGTGGTGAAGTCAATTCCCAGGACCCTCTATCTCCAGTATCCATCATTTATTTATGTTATTTAATTTTAGCAACTTAATTTAAAAACAAAACAAATTCTCTTTCAATTAAATTAGACAAGATCTTGATAGCTTAACAACACAACCAACGCAGTCTCTGTGGGTTCGACCCCTACTCACCACTTTACTAATTTTAGTAGAGTATTTGTAGGATTTTATAAATTATTTTTTTGTCGAGGTGTAAAACAACAACGACATTATTCCATATTATTTTATCACGTTTTGCACGTCGATCAAAATGGCGTCGTTGCCGAGGACTGCGATCATGATTGTGTTGTTAAGTTTAAAGATTAAGTCTATTTTAATTATAATTTAGGACTTGTATATATTTTATTTTTAATTTATTTTAGGTGTTTTGTGTGTTTGAATATAGGTACAAGAGCTACTACACAAGTGGAAAGAAGTTGAAATTTCAGGACGTCTTGTGAGTTTTTGTATTTTAATTCATTCACTTATGTTTAGGATTGTTAGTTTCTTTTAATTTTGATTTTTTTTTTACATGTCATTTCAGTATGAGTATCCTTCAGAGGCATGTTTTGATCAATTTGGTTGTGTTATGGAGAATGTGAGTGAAAATTCAATGGATGTGTCTAAAAAATTAGATATATTATCATGGAGATTGGACCAATTTATGCCCTTTAGTAATGCTACTCCTACTCACTCGTCCATACCATATGAGTCATGTGCATGTTGCTTTAGTCCTTTTCATCATGTGATAAATTGTCCTACTGCGGGACAATATTATGATTTTTATCCTGAATACACACATGAAAATTTTTCTATACCGAGTGATGATCCATTTTATCATACTTATTCTCCGGGATTTGAGGACAAAGTTTTGGCTGCCCTTGGCAAACTTGATGAACAAATTGGCAAACATGAAGAACAAACTAAATTGTTAAATTCACATTTACAATCCATAGCTAGGCTAGAAGTTCAAATCGAGGAAATAACCAATGCTTTGAATTGTGAAGATCAAGAGGAACTTCCAAGTCAGCCCATGACTAATATTGAACTCACACAACCAATTGAGTTAGACCATGCCCCCTTTGTGGAACCATTACCCATACCGGACTCCAAAACATTATATGAAGAACTTAAGTGTGATCACTTAAGTCCCAATGAGAGTCCACTTTTTACCTTTGTTTTTGACTTGAGTAGTGACAAATTAGACATCAATGAGAAAATTAGTCAAGAACAAGTTAAAGGGTCATGTTTTCCTGAATTAGTCGAATTTTATTCGATTGATTCATTTTTCTTAAAGCCTCACATTGATATAGATAATAGGTGCCTAAAAATTGTTTGGATTCCGGCACAAGAAAGTGAGGACAAAATAGGGGGGACACTCTTAGAGCTCCTCAAGAGATGTGGTATAGGGTGAACCTTCCATCAAAAGTAGTAGTTAGGAAGAGTGTGTTTTTCTTTTCATTTATTTTTTTTCATTTTAATTATTATGTGTGTTTGTTTTTCATTTTGTTACATTCATTTTATTTTATTTTGTTTTGTTATTTTTTTTTTCCTTTTAATATGCGTGGTGTGTAGTTGTATTTTTTATGACAGGTTCTTGCATCCAAGTTTGGGGGGATGGCCAACCCTTATTCATGTGAATGTTTTGTCAAATTTTTACAATTCTACCACTACGGTAATATTGTTCTATCACTTACCATACGATTTATATTTTTGTTACACATTGAGGACAATGTGTGATTCAAGTTTGGGGGTAAGGAAGAACACTTTTGTTTGTTTATTTATTTATTTATTTTAGGTTGTTTTATTTTCAGTTTAGATGTTTTAACATCAATCAAGAGTTTAATACTTTATGTAGGTTCTTGACTTGCAATTGTAGAGTATGTGTAACATTTCTAGAAACTATGGTTTGAATGCAGTGGTTTAAGTCGTTATTAGCATTGACATGACTTGAAGTGGTTGACTCTAATTCTTTTCACAATTCACATGCACACTAGTAGAGTTAGTGGGGTTTGTACTTGGATTTGAGTATCAATTATGTGTGCTGAATATAAGTTGGTATCCCTTGAGAATAAATATTTTAAACATGCTACACTTGTAAAAAGAAAAATAATACAATAAAAAAAAATAATCCTATGGTTTGTGGCCGTTTTGGTTCGAGTTATTAGGTCCTTCGGGGTATCTTGAAACCTGGTGCCCTAAAGCCATTTGGTTTGGGAGTCACAGGCTGAAAACTCGCTACATGGACCAATTCGAAAGCCTAATAAACCTAGGCATTGCGTTATTGGTTAGTCTATGGTTTGTGGCTGTTTTGATTTGAGTTATTAGGTCCCTCGAGGTATCTTGAAACCTGGTGCCCTAAAGCCATTTGGTTTGGGAGTCACAGACTGAAAGCTCGCTACATGGATCAATTCGAAAGCCTAATAAACCTGGGCATTGCACAACCATATCAAAAAAAAAAAAAAAAAAATTTTACATGTGTTCATGTTTTGAGTGATACATTCAATAAGGGGATCCAATAAATTGAAGGGACTTGTAATTGCTCACTCAAGGCCGGGTTAAATCACATTAATGAATGCTAGTTCACTTTTCATGAGGGGGCTAGAGTTAGTTCCTTTGAGTTCTGATTGATGTAAATTTTGTATGAGAACCATTATTTTGAATTATGGGATTTAGGGATTTGAAAGTATTCTTCAATGCAAGTCTTTTAACTGCATTTTGTACTCTTCGTCTTGATTAATGTTTGAAACAGGAATTTTTGGTATTCTTCAGGCCTAAAAAGTCTTGGACCCGTTTTGGTATTCAGACCATATCTCTGTACACGATTGTCAAAACGACCCAAACTCCGCGTAGGTTGAAGGAAATTCAATTCTGCACAATTTCATATTTCACGAAAATTTCCTAAAACGGACGTTTTCATCAACTTTCTGCCCTATTTGCGCAGCTGCCACTTTTTGGGCGCAAATGCCACTTTGTGAGGAGCAAGTGCCATTTTCTTATGCGCACTTGCCACTTTGGTAAGGCCAGGTGTCCCGTTGGGCTGTTTTCGCAAAGTAAAAATGATGAGACGAAGAAAACTAGGGTATTCTGGAAAAGGAGGAACACAGAGAGAAATACAGAGGCGATTCGTGACGATACGGACACGAGGATGGCGATTTCACCATCGTTCAAGCTTGGACATCCGATCATGAGCGGCTAAACACTATTCCGGGGAAGTGACGTAACCCTAACCTGTCTTTCAATGTTTTAAGTTGTATACTAATTTGGGAATAAATTACTTTGTGCATTGATTGTATAACCGAGACATAAACAATAGCTGTGCTATTGCTTTCAATTTGAATGTATTGATTCATTGCACATTTATTATTGTTCTTGTAGAATGAATTTAAATTTGCAATGATTAGGGTTTGTTCTTTTCAACTTCTGTGATTTTGTTAAGACATGTTATACAATAGTTTTCACATATCGTTCAATTTAGATTTTTGATAATTCGTACTGAGCAAAGATGGGTTATAACATCATTAATTAGTCAGTTGTAGAGGCCATGCTAAGCGAAGACGAGTTATGCTTAATTGAATGTTGAACGAATTCCCTTGATAGAATTGAATTAGGCTTGTAGCCATTCTTTTCTGAATGCATAGATTAAACGTCCCAAATTAGTACAACTTTCATTGTCAGAAGGTTAGTGGTGAAGTCAATTCCCAGGACCCTCTATCTCCAGTATCCATCATTTATTTATGTTATTTAATTTTAGCAACTTAATTTAAAAACAAAACAAATTCTCTTTCAATTAAATTAGACAAGATCTTGATAGCTTAACAACACAACCAACGCAGTCTCTGTGGGTTCGACCCCTACTCACCACTTTACTAATTTTAGTAGAGTATTTGTAGGATTTTATAAATTCTTTTTTTGTCGAGGTGTAAAACAACAATGACATTATTCCATATTATTTTATCACGTTTTGCACGTCGATCAACATCTTATACCAATTCGAAAGCATGAAGCTACGTGGTGCTCCCATGGTAACCTTGTTCAGCTCGAACTTAAAAGGGACCTTTGTTAGGAAGGACATGACCAAGTAAGGGAATGACAGCTTCATGGAACTAGCCTTCTTGTCGATTAATTGCTCACTTACTTTATGAATTTACCTCCATATGACAGCTGTGATTGAAAACCAACAACCTGTATACATGGCATATAATCCTGTTAAAAACCTACCCCTATGATTAGTTGAATGCCCAAATAGGAGGGAATTCTTGTACAAGATCGTATCAAAAACAATAAGTGTCGGGGAATGAGTGACTTGCTGGTGCAATTGCTTTTTGGGTTCTTAAACCAACCATCACACATAGTCCGCACCATCCTATAGACAATGAGTCTTGGATCAAGTTGATGGAACTGGTAATGATCCTCTCTCGGTGCAAGCTCCTCGGGCTCCTCATGTGGACAGCTGATAAGGTGAGCAATGTCCCCAATAGAAATAGTAAGGAACACGCCATCTATACTAGTGCACAATACCCCCGGGTCATTGCAATCGTAGGTGAGGTTCATATAGAGTCGGGGGTAGGCAATGTTCATTACCGGAGTTAATAGCTCTAGAAGCCAGCGACTCCGCAATACCACCAATGTCCATTTGGCATGCAGGTCATCCACAAAGTCAGTCTCATCCACTAGGCACTCCAAAATAATCTCGCAGTTTTTCCATTTCCCGCGCGGCATATACCTTATCTTTCCCGTTGGAGCCTTGGCATGCACCATTTTCTCTCAAGAATTTTGTTTGGGAATTTTGTCAAATAGGTGAGGTGCATAATGCTAGGATAGCCTTTATTTCAGCTACCAATCCAATAACAAACTCAATCAATCTCTCTCTCCTCTATCAATGCTCAATCAAGAAAATCTTAACCAAGCAAATCCTCAAATTAACCCTCCATAACTCAACTCAAATCGTACTTTAATGTACTACACAATCCCCAACTCCAAGATAAAAAAATGTATTGAATCAACTATGACAACTCAAGATCTTAGCTTCAAACTTTCGAATGGGACTCCAAATAGGTGTTCAAACCTTCCTTAATTTGACAAAAGTTCAAAAATTTATGAAGATGGATAATGATGGTGGTGATTGTGGTGTTTGCTGTGTATGGTTGAGAGGGGGAGAGGTTTAGGTCGTGAGGAAGCGATAAAAATGAGAGGCAAAATGAGGGTTTCAAAATTATAAGAGACTACACAAATAATCACGTGTACCTGGTGATGCATCATAATGGATTTTACGATGCATTGCCAAAGATGCGACATAAGGTGCGAAAATTTCTGGATGATAATTCAAAATTTGGGACTTTAAAGTTTGATGCATAATCCTTGCATTTTCGATGCATCAAAATGTCAATGCATCCCCTATTATGCATAAAAAGGTGCCAAAACCCTTGGAATATTAACATTAAAACATCTTATATGAATGATGCATCACAATGACGATTATAATACATCGAAATATCATTTCTGATGCATCTAAATGAGTTACAAAAGTAAGGTCAAAATTATCCTCAGGGACAAAAATGCTAAGGAATCAATGTACAAGCCTAAAATTAAGACTAAGATAATTAGATACATTCCCATTGGATTCTATGAGTCTCACAGAACATGATAGGACCATGGAAATGCCAAGTCTACTATTTACAGTGAGACATGAAAATGTATCATATGTCCAAATATACAGGATTCGTTAAGTCGACCCCATCCATGTATTCCATTTGCATTTGACTATTTATGCAAGGTTTCACATTTTTCCCTTTGACATCGAAAAGCATACCATCCTTGGGATCCTTTTACTCCACTGCTCTGTGGGGAGCAATAGAATTTATGATAAGTAGACCATCCCAGCAAGAATGAAGTTTGCTAGGAAAATAGGCGCAGCCGAGAGTTGTAAAGCTAAACTTTTTGGCACGGAGAGAGTGATTTGACTTAGATATTGTGGTATGAAAGGTCTTAGTTTTTGCCTTATAGATTTTTGCACTCTCGTACTCATCATTCTGTAATTCCTCCAACTAACTCAATTGGAGCTTCCAGTGAGAGCCAGCTAATTTCATCTCGAAATTGAATTTCTTAATAGCCCAAAAGGCTTTGTGCTTGTGAGGACTGGAATAATTTTGACCGATTCCGGGTGAATTTTGACAGGAGTTATTTTTTCGAATAAATTAAATTCAAAAAGATGTTGATACATATATATATATATATATATATATATATATATGGAATTATATATATATATATATATATATATGGAATTATATATATATATATAGTTTGGATGTGGACATTTATATATATAGGATTATCTATATATAAGTGAGGAAGTGCATATATATATATATATATATAGTGGGTTTGTACATATATGTGGGAGAAAGGAGAATACCCATGTGGTATTTTATGCATATAATGAATATATGTATTTATATAACAAAGTGGGTGAGAATGTGTGGTGTATAGAGGTTCAAGAAAAATAAAAGGGTGAGGGAGACCCACGTGGTCTCGGCTGGGAAGAGAAAAGAAGAAAAGAGAAAAGAAGAAAAGAAAAGAAGAAAAGAGAAAAGAAGAAAAGAAAAGAAAAAGAGAAAAAGAAGAAAGAAAAGGAAAAAGAAAAGAAAAGGGAGAGAGAAGAGAGGAAATCAGGGAGAGAGAGAGAACCGAGAGAGAAAGAGAGAGCGGCCGAGGGAGGCGACGGTTCCGGCGCCGACAGTGGCTGCCGTCGTTCATGGTGGTCACGGCCCGGTGGCAGTGGGCTGTTGCGGAGCCCGGTTCCTCGGTCCTTGGGCTCTCGGGTTCTATGGAGGGTCGGACCGAAGGGGGTTTGTTCGGCCGTGGATGGCAGCGACGCCACTCGGTGGTGATCTGTGCTGGGTTCTGATTCGTGTGTGAGTGTGACTCAAAAATATATCAATTAAAAATTTCCACACTTCGCAATAGAATGAATTCCTTGCAGAATAGGGCTATCGAAATGAATGGGTATCGTACCTCAGGGATTATGTTCTGACGAGTTGGATTACGGAATTAATTCTAATTAAATTTATAAGAAAAGAATTCTGATTTTTAAACTAAACTAATTAAAAAGTAAAATAAAATAAATCAAAGTAAACAAGATAGTGAAGATAATAGGAGAGAAATCTAGGGTGTTTGACTTCACCACTAACTCCACAATCAATGGTCAATTGAATCAACTATAGGGGAATTACATCATGCATAAGTGGTGTCGGTGGCTACAAGCTCACCTTCATCCGTCAAGAAGATAACATATGATTAAGGCTAAGCCATGGACTATCTTCGATTGGCATGGGCCATCTGCCTAACTACTCTAATCTAGGGTGCAGTATGGTTCATCTTCTCTAGGCATAATCCATCAAAGCTCATAACAATATATTCAGTGATTACCATTGTGTAATAATCTCTCTCATGATCACAGAAAACAAAAGAGATTGAGTTCAATAACAACAACTAAATATCTAAGACAAGATAAGAAATCATTGAGATTGAATTTACAAGACTTTTATTGCTCAATTCCTTAATAAGAATCCTTACAATTACACAATCTATGCATGTATATAAAGGTCCCCAATAATTAAAACAATCAAACCATTGATGCTTTGTTAGGGCTACATCAAAACCCTAGTGGATGAACTAGCCGCTCATGGTAGAAGAAGAAGCTTCAACTGTTGAGGAAGAAGACATCATCTTTCTGAATTACGCGTATGACTTCGTTCTCCAATGGCTCTGCAATATGTTTCTGTTCTCTTCAGCCCTCTCAGACTCTCCAATCTCTGTGTAAGCTCCCCCAATTCAGCCTCCAAGTCTTCACTTTATTCTCCAAGAGAATATACCAAAGTCCTAATCCAATTAGGAATTAATTAGGGTTTCCCGCAGCACTAATCAGGTGGGTTTTTCCTGCTGACTTCGGCCTGACTTTTGACCCACTAGAAGTCCGATTTACGGAATTTTCGTGAAATACAAAAGTGTGCAGAATCAAATTTCGTTTAACCCATCGCGAAAATAATGTCGATTTGAGGCTCGGAAATAAGACTTCTGGTCCATTTTCCAAAACGGGATTAAGACTGCATTATGCACAGATTTGGACTTCAGGCCCGAAACCTTCTTAAGCAGCTATAATTCTCTTGGACCTCTTTCTTGGGCTGATTTGAGTTAAAATAAATGGTTGAGTGAATCTCCTTGATGTAGACTTCATCTCACCATCTTGGATGTCTTCTTTAAAAGCCCAAAATCCTGGTTTTAACTGAAATAATCATTAAGGCCCTGAAAATACAGAAAACACTAAAACAAAGTAAAATCACAAAATAATCTATCACTAAGAGAATAAAATACATAAGTTAAGAGGCTAGAATGCGTAACATTCAACGCCTATCAGGTTCCTTCTCGGCGACCGTGGCTGGTCGCGACGGCTGGTGGAGGCCGGGGTTAGTCCGATTTTTAGGTTGAGCACAACTGGTTCGCCGGTTCGATGGGGGTTTCGGTGGTTGGTTCGATCTTGGGTCGAGCTCGGTGGTGTTTGGCTGGGTTCACGGCTGGGTTTTCTCGGGCCGGCCGTGGGTGAGGGTGTTGATGCCGTGGTGGTGCCCGGTCTTTGACAGGTGGGTTGGTTTATAGAGGCTTCGGCTGATAGATCCATTACGGTGAGTTGGTTGGGTTTGGTTTTCAAATGGATTTCGTTTTGGTATGGTGAGTGGTGGCCTTTGTGGTTGTGGCTTGCGGGTTGTTGACAGCGGCTGGGATTTCTTGGCCGAGGGTTGTGGATCTCCGATTTGGGTTGGCTTCGGATGGCCCGACGATGGTGTGCTCGGCTTGGTTAGGGGCTATTTTAGCTTGGATTTGCGAAACTTATGGTGGCTAATCATGGAGGTTGAATTTGGGTTCGGCTTTGGAGTCGACAATAGTGCCGAAGCTTAGGGCTTTGATTGGGTGGGTTGGTGGTTTCGAATGGCGCCGAAACTTGTGGGTTGTGCATTGATATATACATAGTAGTGGTGATACATATGTACACATATATAAATGATGAGTTGTGCATTGGGCTTAGGCCTTGAGTTTGTGTTGGATTTCCAATGGAACTAGAAGTGGGCTGAAATAAATTTGGGTTGGAATTGGTCTAAGATTGGGATGGACTTAATGATGGGTTGGGCTACCATGAAGGTGGTCCTTGGTTGGTCTCGGCAACCATGTTTTGGGCCGTTTGGAGTGGCAATTAAATTGGACTTGGACATTGAATTGGATTGGTTTAAATTGGGATTTAGATTGGAAATGGAGCCGGATTGGATTGGGATCAAGCATGGGAATAAAAGGAGATGAAGTGGTTCAGTGCATTGTTTGTGTGGGCTTTGACACGGGACTGGACTGGACCGGGACTTTGGACCGCTTTGCAGGCACGGGGCATAATAAGAGCGGGATCTAAGGCAAGTTGATTCTTGCCTCTATCTCTATGTATATTTTAATTATGCTGATTAATTTTACATATGTGCTTAATTTAGTCATATGTGACGTTTGCATATATATATATGTGCATATGTATATATATAAAGGTGTTTATATATATATATATACGTGGGATGTGAGGATATATATATATATGTGTGGGCTTAGAGGGTAAGAGCATTGTTAAACTCAAATGCTGATTTGCATTGTTATATGCATGTTTAGGGATTGAGCCATGTAAAGTATGCTAAATTACATATGTATATTTAGTTAGATGTTGCCTTACATGCATATATGATTCTTTTACATGAGTTGAATATATGTAAGTGTATACGTGATTATTTATGTGGTGCAGTAGTAGAAATGCATGCTAAATCGATTATGGCATAGAAGGACATCGGAAAAGCATGAAGTATGTGAAGTGTTATGTATGTTTTCACTACCTATATGGGCGACATGATATATATACATTTATATTTGTGTGATTGCATATGGTTGTAATAATGCATGTTGGTTGCTCGTAGTAAATGCATGATTATTTATCCTAACATACGTATATATGTGATTTTATGCATGATGTGACATATATATGTTGTGTATGTGCAAATGTGACTAAGAATGATTTCGGTGAAAAGTGTGTGTATTGGTGAAAACGTGAAAATGTAGTGTTTATAGATTTATGCATGAAAGATATGACTTTCTTAAAAAATGCATAAGCATGACGATTTCCATGATATGAGTGTGATGATATTGTGACAATCTTGAGGTGAAAGGAAAATGCATTGGTTTGACAAAAATGCATTCATGGTGTGGATAAGTGCATGGATGTGATTATATGCACTATATATATGATTTTGGGGCATGAGTGTGAAATTAAGATAAGGAGAAGGCCCCTAGGGTGAAAGACCCAAAATTTGGCTAAGAGGAGGTGCTCCCTTCGGGTTAGTAACCCGATAAAGCACAAGCAGAGTTTGGGTGCCGAAGAGACCCTTACTATTGGAGTGATGAGAAAGCCCCCTATGAATTAGTTTGGTGTGAGTTATATACATATGTATTTGCACTTTATGTGAAGCATCATGCATGATTTGAGAAATGTGGATGTTTGGGTAAAAATGCATGAGCATGTGCATTTATGCATGATTCAATGGATCTTGTTGAGTAGGTGGCGTGGTATTTGATTTACCTTCTTCATGTAAATACTTCTGTTCATATATGTTTTCTATACATAATGATGTTGGATGTGTACTGCCTTGAACATGTTGTAAATGATTTTCATAAGTCATGTATAGTTGATTTAAATGTTCATAAATGCTAAAACTGCCATGTGCATTGTTGGTTCATGTATGCTAGGAGGGGCATGACTTTAAATATTGTGATATATTTAAGTGCATGTATATTTTTGACAATATGTGAGGATCGACCTGCTGCTGCGATGATAATATGGTTCTACTTACCTTGTTGGGCCTTTGAGCTCACCCCCTCCCAGGTTTTGCAGGTATTGCCGCTTATAGAGTCAGTTGGTAAAACTGATAGCACCAGTTGCAGAGGTAGTAGTTAGATTACTTAGAATCTAAATTATGTTCAGGATAGTAGATGAATGTTGTACATTTGGATTAAATGTAAGAAGTGATTATGTTGAGGCAATCCCTTTAAGTGTATTTCATTCATGTGATGTATGTTTATTATACGGACATTCAAGGACTGAGACATGTATATTTTTTATTTTATCATGCATGTTATAGAAATGCTGGGGGGGACACGTGCCCAGAAGTGTCCATTTTTATTGTTAGATATTAATGCTGGGGGGGACACGTGCCCAGAACTGTCCATATGAATTGTAAAGCAGGTGTAACATGCCAGGAGCTGATTATTTAGAATGGGTCATGCCCGATTTTCGTAAAAATAATTGGAAATTGAGATTTTATGATCAGGTGGTGGTTATAGTGTGAGGTTGAGTAAAAGGGTTTGCAACTCGGGGTTCGGGTCGGTCCGGGGGAGTCCCGGCGGTCCAAATTTCGGGGTGTGATAGTGCTCAAGCTCTACCGGTAAGTGACATGCTTTGCCATATACTAGATGATACGGAGACATCCCTATCACGATTTTATAAGTGGTTCAGTAAGCCAACATTGCGCCATTTTGACGCTTTGACCAATCTCTGCGATCGGGGTGAACCATTTCTCTAAGATGTGCTTAATTTTCCTATTAGATATTTCCACTTGGCAACTCGTTTGAGGGTAGTATGGTGTAGCAACCTTATGGGTGATAGAGTACATGAGTAGCAAGGTTCATAGGAGCCGGTTGTAGAAATATTTTTCACCGTCACTAATTATGGCATGTAGCATCCCAAAACCACTAATGATGTTCGTTTGAATGAACTTGACCACGATTGCGTGGTCATTGGTTTTGGTAGGCATGACCTTAACCCATTTAGGTACATAATCCTCCTCCACGAGTATGACCTCAAAATTAGAGGATTGTGAAAACGGGCACATGAAGTGGATGCCCCAAACATCGAAGAGCTTGATGATAAGGATTGGATTCAAAGGCATCATATCCTTCTGGGACATGGTGCTGAGGTGCTGACATCGCTCACATGAGTGGCAGAATGAGTATGAATCCTGATGCATAGATGGCCAGAAGAAACCACATTGAAGAATTTTAGAGGCGGTCTTCCAAGAACTGAAATGACCTCCGCATTCAAGTGTATGGCAGAAAGAAGAATACTAGGAATCTCACTATCAGGCACACACCGGTGGATGATTTGATTGGGGAAATACTTGAATAGCTGAGGATTGTCCCAAAAGTACGTACGTACTTGGGAGAAGAAACGATCATTTTCCTATTTGGAGCAAGATAAGAGAATTTTCCTGATAGCTAGGATGTTAACTATGTTAGCATTTTCAGAAAGTTGTTCGTGAGTGACCCTGAAAAGTTGCTCATCCGGGAAGGATTTGATCAGCATTGAATGTTACGCATTCTAGCCTCTTAAGTTGTATATTTTATTCTCTTAGTGATAGATTATTTTGTGATTTTACTTTGTTTTAGTATTTTCTGTATTTTTAGGGCCTTAATGATTATTTTAGTTAAACCATGATTTTAAGCTTTTAAAGATAACATCCAAGATGGTTAATGAAGTCTACATCAAATGGATCCATTCAAATTGATATTTTAACTCAAATTAGCTCATGGAAGAGGTCCAAGAGAATTACAGCTGCTTAAGAAGGTTACGGGCCTGAAGCCCAATTCTGTGCTTAATACAATTTTAATCATATTTTAGAAAATGGACTAGAAGTGTCATTTTCGAGCCTCAAATTGACTTAATTTCTTTTGAATTGAACAAAATTCGATTCTGGACACTTTTGTATTTCATGAAAATTTTATGAATCGGACTTCTAGTGGGTCAAAAGTTGCACCAAATGTCAGCAAAAAAATTTACCTAATTAGTGCTGCGGGAAAACCTAATTAATTCCTAATTGGACTAGGATTCTGGTGTATTCTCTTGGGGCATAGAGTGTCAAACTGAAGGCTATTTTGAGAGAGCTTGGAGAGCCTTTGGACAGGATTGGATATATACTTTGTAGAGCTTTAGAGTGGAGAACCATTGGAGAATGAAGTCTTACGCATAATTCAAGAAGATGATGTCTTCTTCGTCAACCATTGAAGCTTCTTTTTCTACCATGAGTGGCGACTTCATCCACTAGGGTTTTGATGTAGCCCTAACTAAGCGTCAATGGTTTGATTGTTTTAATTATTGGGGATTTTTATTTACATGCATAGATTGTGTAATTTAGAGGATTCTTATTATAGAATTGAGCTATAAAAGTCTTAAAAATTCAGTTTCAATGATTTCCTATCTTGTTCTAGATATTTAGTTGTTGTTGTTGAATTTAATCTCTCTTATTTTTTATGATTATGAGAGCGATTATTACACAATGGTAATCACTGAATATATCATTATATGCTTTTATAGAGTATGCCTAGAGAAGATGGACCATACTGCACCCTAGAGTAGTGTAGTTAGGCAGATGGTCCATGCCAATCGATGATAGTCCATGACTTAGTTTTAATCATATGTTATCTTTTTGACAGATGAAGGTGAGTTTGTAGCGACTGACAACACTTATGTATGATGTAATTCCCCATAATTAATTCAATTGACCATCGATTGTGACGTTAGTGGTGAAGTCAAATACCCTAGATTTATCTCATATTATCTACACTCTTTATTTACTTTTGTTTTATTTTACTTGTTTTCTTTAATTAGTTTAAATATAAAAATTAGAATTCTTTTTTTTTCTAAATCTAATTAGAATTAATTCCGTACCAAGTCATTCAGACCATAATCTTTGAGGTTCGACACCCCTTTCGATAACCCTATTCCGCAAGGAATTCGTTCTATTGCGAAATGTGGTAATTTTAATTGATACACTCACAACACACAATCAATTTTTGGCGCCGTTGCCTGGGATTATCTATTTGATTGATTGGATTTTACAGAATTAATTTTAATTGGATTTTTAGCTTAAGAAATTTTTTTATTTTGTTTTTGTTTTCTTTTCAGGTACTTTTTATTAATATTTGCAAGGTTGTCATTCTATGGCTGATCCTTTGATACCTCTTGATCTTGAGCCTGAACGTACACTTAGACAACAGAGGAACATCCCTGTTGAAACCATAGTGCAAGAGAAAGAATTGATTAAAGACATGACGAAAGAAAGGAATAACAATCTTGTTCCTAATGTTATTGTGGAAAGGGCCAGACTACTCAAGGATTACTATGTTCCTGAGATATATACTTCACCAGCTGGTTTTTAACTACCCAATGTCATAGCACAAAATTATGAGATCAAGTCTAGTTTTATTCCGATGCAACCATCCTATTTTGGACTGACTCAAGAGGACCCTTACAAACATCTTGATGAATTCATTGAAGTGTGCTGAACTACCAAAATTCACAACTTCTCTGAAGATACTTTTGATGTGGTCAGAACTAAATTATATTATAAGCTTAATTTTGCCCTTTTTATCAAAATATAATTTAACCACTCGCAAGAGCACGAATCTTTGTAGATAAGGTTCTATATAGAGGGTATCGATCCCACGAGGACTAGTCGCAATTGTCTTAAGGGAAGATTAATTCTACTTTAATTCTAAAAACAGATTTTTGGTTTTGTGTTTAAAAACTATTGCATAAATGAAATGACAATAAAATTAAAGAGTAAAGTTGGGAGAGAGAACTAGGGTTGGTTTCCACCACTAACCATTCACATGTTCATAAGTGTAGCAAGCATGGGATTCATTAATTAAATGCCTAACAATGTCATTAGGCTTGTGACCTCAATGACATATCAAAAGATCAATGTGTGTGCTAACCTATCATAATCCATCTTCAACAAGCATAGCTCTTCAACCTAACTAACTACCTATTTACTCTACTCTCTAAGTGAACACTACATGCATCCAAACTACCTTGTCTTGGCATGGTCTATACAAACTAACATCACACATTCATTTAAACACCATTATCTAGCCATCATTTGCACTTCTTGTGGAATATGCAAATGTTGTGCATTCAAGTGACAAAATCTACTATAAGACAAGAATAAATTCCAAATCAAATGAATATATAAAAGAGATGTATTTGTGTACATAATCACTAGGCTAAATAATCAACATTTAATTACAAATCCCAAGAGCTACAAAGATGAACAAGTTTACATGGCTAGGGGTTGAAACCAACACCCTAGTAGAAGAGTTAGTTGCTCATGGTTGCCTTGCACCCTTCCATTGATGAAGAGAATGAAGCTTCTTGGTCTGGTTCAGCTCTCCTCTTCCTCTCCCGAAGGTCTCTCCTCTGATATTCTAATGTGTTTTGAGAGATGTATGAGATATATGTGATATGGCCCTTTTTGTGTGCTTTTTGGCTCCTTTTTCTCCTTTGGGCCCACCATATATATACATATATCATTATATATATCTCTTGTATCAAGAAGGCCCCCAAAAGTCTTGTTCAAGTCAGACAATCCCCCTAAGTCGTGCAAAAAGGGGGATTTTGTTGCAAGTGGGAGAGTAGGTGAGCAAGTGGCCAAGTGGGCTCTGCAGAATCTCGATTGATCGAGATTGAATCTCGATTGATCGAGATTTCGATCAATCGAAATGAGATCTCGATCAATCGAGATTTCGATTAATCGAAATCAACATCTCGATTGATCGAGATGCCTTAGCTACATTTTCTGATTTCTTCTCTTAACTGCAGAAAGCTTCCAACTTTGCTCCATTTACTCCAATACCTGCAAAATATCAAAAACACAAAAATACCGTAAACATATCTCGGTAAACGCAAAAATGGAACTAACGTATGCAATAAAGAGGGTTCAAATGCATAGAATTGAACACTTATCACACCCCCAAACTTACATATTGCTAGTCCCTTAGCAATACAATATTACAAAAATGAAATCAACTATCTTGTACAAAAGTTTAATCATGCTCAGTCATCAACTAGATAAAGGGCGATCATCCGTTCATTTCACATTTGGCAAATGCAACAAGTATTACAGAACTATGTGGTCATTAGCAAAAATGGACTTTCACAAGCTATAAATGAACGACAGTCCCCACATAATGGCCAGCCCGAACAAACATAACAGTTCCAACCCCAAAATCCTCTTTGAAAAGTGAACATGCATTCTAACGTGTGGCTTTTGTCATATTTGGAGAAGAAAACGAACAAATCTATTTTTAAGAGAAAAACTCATTGAAAATGCTCGACTCGGCTGTTCATTATCACAAAACATTCATGATTGCTCATGTGCGGATGACCGTGCAATGTTTAGCTCTTTTTGCTATCTTGTAAGCCCATGTAGCGGCGTTGGGCCAATGACTCCCAAACCAATTGATTTTAGGGCATTAGGTGAAGAAGCACCCCTCGGACTTAATGACCGAGCTTACAAGGCGATGAGCGTAAGCAAGCCACTCGCTTATTATTGCTCAACCTTACACACTTATACGCGAATATTCCCTGCTTTGAGGCATAGAAATCCGGTTTATTGAGTGAGAAGGCTTATTGCATATTTTTCTCTTTTTATTTCTTTTTTTTTACAACAACCAGAAGAACTTATTCTTTAAGTTGTTCAGATAAAAACAGAAATTTTCAAAAATTCTCCCTCAGACTTATACCCCACAATTTAAAATGCATGTGTGCGAATTTGTGCGGTTAAGGACAAATTTAGGGCAAGAACTGTACGTGCTCGAATTTGGACAAAAATGTAGACCGTTCTAGCCTACTATAAAGCTTGCAAAAGTGCGGGTATTTACAATGTTAAAGTTCTTAACTACCTGCTGCATTTACCTCGGACATTTATTCAAATGACTTCCTTTAAAAAGCAAGACATCATGGCAAGCGTGCAAAAATATCAAAAAGAAGAAAAAAAACTCTGCTCTACAATGACACTCAAAATAATGACCGAACATTGCATGCGTATGCAAGTGGTATAGCATACGGCACCCCCAAACTTATCTGCAACATTGTCCTCAATGTTTGGACAAGAAGAACAAGGAAAGAAGGTACCGGGATGGCAGAATGCGAGAAAAATGGTATTCCACAGCAGCGGTCATCTTGTAAATAAGGAAAACCTGCACAGAACACCAACTGGATACCACGAGCATTAAAAGGAACAAAAAGTAGATAAATAGAACATAATGAAAGAATTATACACAAACAGATAATGCCAATATCACTGTATATCTAAGGGTCTGAACTGGTGTTTCCCAATTGTCTAAGAGGTCTATGCGACAAGATATTGACTATCCAGGCACGCTAACGTATAGCACGCAAAGGGGTTGCCTTTCTTTATTACCGCCATACTGTGTTGAAGCAATCTCAACAGTATTGGGAATTAAAATCAGGCAGTAATAAACGGAAATCATCAACTGAATCGCATATAACAATTAGACAAGTGGTACTACATACATAGTCAAAGTATAGAGAACAGATAGATTGACGGAAAGCAAAAATAAACACAGTAAAGATAACACATGGCATAAAAGAAAATATAAATGTATTCCATATAAATGAAAATGAGTTTTAGTACAAAGTGTACATGTAGGTAGAATACGCAAAAAGAAACTAAACATGGCCAACATGGCCTATCAAAAATAAAGAAAGAAAAATATAGAAAATAAAGCAGAAAAGATGAATAAAATGCAGCTACTCGAGGGCGGGTGGTGGTGGTGGCTCGGTGGGAGCAGAAGTGGAGGTGGAGGCTCGACCTGCGAACAGGAACTGCAGGTCCTGCCAGAAGGCTCAAAACTCGTCTAAGATCGCTCTCTGGCCCTGTACCAGAGAAGAAATGTCCGTCCAAATACCTGCCAACTGACTCTGCGTCACCTGGACGTGCTCGTCAAAACCCTACTGGAGCCGCTCTACGTCAGCCGCTAGGCAGGAATAGCCCGTCGCTAAGATATCATGCCGCTCTGCAGTGACATCCATCTCCTCCTCCTCCATCTCCTCGTCCTCTGACTCACCCTCTGCTGGCTCGCCCTCATCCGCCTCCACCGGGGCATCCATATCTACATCGTTTGGTGGATCACCCTGGTGGTCCTGTCGCTCTAAGTGTCACCTCACCCGCTCCCACTGAGTAGATGTGAAGCGGGTGGGCGGTGCCAACTGGACGTCAGTTTGACTGACCGGTATACTGGCACTGCTGAGAAAAGCGGCGATAAAGAAAGGGAAGGGAAGCCGCCAACTCGCTGCTCTCCTCTTCCTCTTATTGACGAGGCCATCCCAGACTTTGTGCATCTGCCCCCAGATCAGCGATGGGACAGAAAACCAAGCGCCCGTGTGGAAAGCATAGAGGCAACGGAGGAAGTCGCCCCTGAGCTCTGTCACGTGCTGCAGCGGACACGCGTTCTTGAGGAGAACGGTGTCCAGGAACCAATATCTGCTCGGGCACATCGATTTGGACGTGCAGTTGTGACTGGGCGTGGTAAACGCCCCATCACACATGTCCATCATGATCGAGAACAGCGTCGTGTCTGCTGGGAGTGCGGCACTGTAAAGTGGTTGACCACCCGGGCCAACCATGTCCGGTGGCTGGGGTTGAAACCAACACCCTAGTAGAAGAGTTAGCTGCTCATGGTTGCCTTGCACCCTTCCATTGATGAAGAGAATGAAGCTTCTTGGTCTGGTTCAGCTCTCCTCTTCCTCTCCCGAAGGTCTCTCCTCTGATATTCTAATGTGTTTTGAGAGATGTATGAGATATATGTGATATGGCCCTTTTTGTGTGCTTTTTGGCTCCTTTTTCTCCTTTGGGCCCACCATATATATACATATATCATTATATATATCTCTTGTATCAAGAAGGCCCCCAAAAGTCTTGTTCAAGTCAGACAATCCCCCTAAGTCGTGCAAAAAGGGGGATTTTGTTGCAAGTGGGAGAGCAGGTGAGCAAGTGGCCAAGTGGGCTCTGCAGAATCTCGATTGATCGAGATTTCGATCAATCGAAATGAGATCTCGATCAATCGAGATTTCGATTAATCAAAATCAACATCTCGATTGATCGAGATGCCTTAGCTACATTTTCTGATTTCTTCTCTTAACTGCAGAAAGCTTCCAACTTTGCTCCATTTACTCCAATACCTGCAAAATATCAAAAACACAAAAATACCGTAAACATATCTCGGTAAACGCAAAAACGAAACTAACGTATGCAATAAAGAGGGTTCAAATGCATATAATTGAACACTTATCAACTTTCAAAATGAGACTTTTTTCATTCTCCCTGAAAGATAAAGCAAAGTATTGGTTCAATTCTCTACTGGTAGGTTCTATCATGACTTGGATTCAAATGCAACATGAGTTTCTTAAGAAGTATTTTCCGATAGGGAAGACCAATCAGTTTAGACGTGCTATCAATGGTTGCATAGATTGTGTAATTCAGAGGATTTTTATTATAGAATTGAGCAATAAAAGTCTTGTAAATTCAGTTTCAATGATTTCTTATCTTGTCTTAGATATTTAGTTGTTGTTATTGAACTCAATCTCTCTTGTTTTCTGTGATCATGAGAGAGATTATTACACAATGGTAATCACTGAATATATTGTTAAGAGCTTTGATGGATTATGCCTAGAGAAGATGAACCATACTGCACCTTAGATTAGAGTAGTTAGGCAGATGGCCCATGCCAATCGAAGATAGTCCATGGCTTAGCCTTAATCATATGTTATCTTCTTGACGGATGAAGGTGAGCTTGTAGCCACCAACACCACTTATGCATGATGTAATTCCCCTATAATTGATTCAATTGATCATTGATTGTGGAGTTAGTGGTGAAGTCAAACACCCTAGATTTCTCTCTTATTATCTTCAATATTTATTTTACTTTGATTTATTTTATTTTCCTTTTTAATTGTTTTAGTTTAAAAATCAGAATTCTTTTCTTGATAAATTTAATTAGAATTAATTCCGTATTCCAACTCATCAGACCATAATCCCTGAGGTACAATACCCCTTTCGATAGCCCTATTCTGCAAGGAATTCGTTCTATTGTGAAGTGTGAAAATTTTTAATTGATATACTTTTTGAGTCACACTCACAAACGAATCAATTTTTGGCGCCATTGCCGGGGATTATCTATTTAATTTATTGGATTTTACAGAATTAGTTTTAATTGGATTTTAGTTTAGGAAATTTTTATATTTTATTTTTAATTTTGTTTTTGTTTTCTTTTCAGGTGCTTTTGGTGAATATATGCAAGGTCGTTGTTCTGTAGCTGATCCTTTGATACCTCTTGATCCTGAGCCTGAACGTACTCTTAGACAACAGAGGAACATCCCTGTTGATACAATTGTGCAAGAGGAAGAAATAATTGAAGACATGGCAGAAGAGAGGAATAACAACCTTGTTCCTAATGCTAAAGGAGAAAGAGCTACATTGCTGAGGGACTATTATGTTCCTGAGACATATACCTCGCCAGCAGGTTTTCAACTGCCCAATGTCACAACACAGAATTATGAGATAAAGTCCAGCATTATTCAAATGCTACCATCTTATTTTGGGTTGACTCAAGAAGACCCTTATAAGCATCTGGATGACTTCATTAAAGTGTACTCAACTACAAAAATTCACAACTTCTCTGAAGATGCTTTCAGAATGAGACTTTTTCCATTCTCTCTGAAAGACAAAGCAAAGTATTGGTTCAATTCTCTACCGGCTGGTTCTATCACGACTTGGACTCAGATGCAACATGAGTTTCTCAAGAAGTATTTTTCGATAGGAAAGACCAATCAGTTCAGACGTGCTATCACTAGTTTCTCCCAACATAAGGGGGAACAATTTTATGAGACATGGGAAAGATTCAAGGACCTTCTTAGGAAGTGTCCTCATCATCAAGTTCCTAAGTGGCAACTAGTGCAGAGTTTTCATGAAGGGCTGACAGAAGCCAACAGACAGATGGTTGATGCGTCGTGTGGAGGTACTTTTATGTTGAAGAGTGAAGAAGAGGCATAGACCTTATTTGAAAATCTTAGTGACAACTCTCTACAACATATGTCATCTACTCGTTCTAGCAGACCTGCCACTACAAGGAAGACTGATGGGATTTTTGAGGTTGGTGCTTCAGAAGCTATGCCAACCGATATTGATTTAATTTCACAGAAGGTAGCAGTAATTATGGCTGCCAATCAAACTCCTTCTACTCCAAATTCTTCATTGTTAGGCCCTTGTTAATTTCGCTCTAGTCCTATGCATAATGTGAGCAATTGTCCTTCAGTGGGGCAATTTTCTGATATTCAACATAAGCAAGTTCAAGCTACATTCACTAGACCAATGAATCCTCCACGAGGTAATACTTACAATCCCACATGGAGGAATCATCCTGGTTTTTCCTACAGTAATCAAGGGACAGCAATGCAACCATCATATCAACCTAGGACTTTTGTGCCTCAACAGCAATATCAAACACAAAGTCCTATGGCCCAAAGAATTTCTGCTATTGAAGACAAGCTGACTCTTACCTTGTCTAAATTTGACAAGCTTGATTCTCTCATAGAGACAGTGCAAGCTACTACAGCAACAGTACAATCTACAGTTCAGCTAGTGCACTCGCATTCTCAATCCATTGCCAAACTGGAATCTCAGTTTGGACAGCTTGCTAATTCATTATGTAGAAGAGAAGAAGGGAAGTTCCCTAATCAACCAATTGCTAATCCAAGAGGGATGCAAGCTTCCACAAGTAACACACACCATGAGCAAGTTCAAGCTATTACCACTTTGAGGAGTGACAAAATAATTGATAATAAGGTGGGTGAGAAGAAAGAAGAAGAAAAAGTGACCACAAGTCCAAGTGCTGAAATTCCGTATGAGCCCAAGGCTCCTTTTCCACAATGTTTCCTTGAAACATCTAAATTGGGGAAGTAAGGGGACAAGCTACATGACATGATGGAGGTGTTTTGACAAATGAAGATTAATTTGCCACTCCTTGATGCCATCAAGCAAATTCCTCCGTATACTAAATTTTTGAAGAACTGGTGCACTCAGAAAAGGCGTTCTAAAAGCCATGTGCCAAAGAAAGTGATGCTGCCACAACAAGTAAGTTCAATAATTCAGCAGTGTACTCCTCCCAAGTACAAAGATCCTGGTGCTCCAACTATCTCATGCATTATTGGTGAGCACCATGTGGATAAAGCTCTTCTTGATTTGGGTGCAAGTGTGAATTTGCTACCCTATTTAGTCTACTTACAATTGGGCTTGGGAGAATTGAAGCCTACCTCGGTGGTATTGCAATTTGCAGACAGATCAATAAAGTAGCCCCAAGGAATCATAGAAGACGTGCTCATTAAAGTGGACAAGTTCTACTTTCCTGTTGATTTCATTGTACTTGACACTGAGCCGGTTCACAATCTGAAGAGGCACATTCCAGTGATCCTTGGTCGACCTTTCTTAGCTACTGCTGATGCTTGCATAAATTGTAGGTCAGGGATCATGGATATTTCATTTGGCAACATGAAGGTTAAACTTAATATTTTCAATGCTGTTGAGAATCCTCCAGATCAGACTGATGTTTTTTTCATGGACTCTGAAGATGTGGTTGAATCAACAAATGAAATAAGGGTGCACGAAAAATAGAAGGAGAAGAAGATGTTTGAAGATCAATTTTCTACCATGGTGGTAACTTCTGTATGCACTACACTTTCCAAAACACTTTAGAGGGAGCAATTGTTTGGAGTGTCCAACAACTCCACACCATGGTATGCAGATATTGTGAATTATTTATCCACAGGAAAAGTGCCAAGAGACTGGACCAAGCGAGAACGTGATCGATTCTTCCCTAAAGTTCATCATTACTTTTGGGAGGATCTAGAGTTATTTAAATACTGTCCAGATCAGATTATTCGGTGATGTGTCCCAGACCATGAGTTTCAAGATATTCTCAAGTTCTGCCACTCATTAGCATGTGGAGGCCATTTCAGTGCAAGGAAGACAACAACAAAAGTACTTCAATGTGGATTCTTTTGGCCTTCTCTGTTTCATGATGCATATGTCTTTTGTAAGACCTGTGATCGTTGTCAAAGATTGGGTTCAATGTCAAGGCGAGATATGATACTAATGAGCCCCATTCTGGTGGTTGAAATTTTTGATGTTTGGGGAATTGATTTTATGGGACCCTTTCCACCTTCTTTTGGCTACGAATACATTCTGGTTGGTGTGGATTATGTTTCCAAATGGGTGGAGGCCATTGCAACTCGAACCAATGATCATAAGGTGGTAATCAAAATCATGCATGAGAACATTCTTAGTCGATTCAGAATTCCTCGAGCCTTGATCAGTGATGGTGGTACTCATTTTTGCAATAAATTCTTGAGAAGTCTGCTTGCTAAATATTCAGTGACACATAAGGTGCCAACACCTTATCATCTTCAGACAAGTGGGCAAGTAGAGATGTCCAACCGAGAAATTAAGCATGTTCTTGAGAAGACAGTGAGACCGGATCGAAGAGATTGGTCATTGCGACTGAGTGAGGCACTATGGGCATATCGGACTGCTTACAAGACTCCTATCGGTATGTCACCATATCGGTTGGTGTATGGGAAAGCATGTCATCTTCCAGTAGAGATCGAGCATAAGGCACTCTGGGCAATTCAAAAATTCAATTTCGATGCAAAAAGAGCTGGGGAAGAGAGGAAGTTGCAATTGAATGAATTAGAAGAGTTTACACGTGATGCTTATGAAAGTTCCCGAATTTACAAAGAGAGGACGAAGGCATTTCATGATCGACATATCTCACGAAAGTCATTCTCCCCAGGTGATAAAGTGTGTCTCTTCAATTCCAAGCTTCGGTTGTTTCCCAGAAAATTGCGTTCAAGGTGGGATGGACCATTCCAAGTGATTTCAGTTTTTCCTCATGGAGCTATGGAAATTCAAATCTTTTGAGATAATACTTTGATGAAAGTAAATGGCCAAAGGTTGAAGCATTGTGGGAAGGATGTGTGCCAAAAAGAGACGTAGAGTCCGTCGACTTGACGGATCCCGTCTATCCGACTTAATCCCTTTGGAGAGTTGATCGTCCTACGGACGTTAAATTGTAGGTTCTATATGTATTTCTATACTTTATTTCCTTTAGTTTTCTGTAATTTTAATTTTTAGTTTTCTTAAGTTTTTCTTCAATTCTAGTTGCGTTTTAATATTTTTTCTTTGAGTTTTTGATGTATAAGTTGCTTCCGGAGGATGCCAAGAGGTGTACCGAGGTATTTGAACTCAAGACGGGTGAAAAATCATGCTTTTGGTCGACCTTGGGCGATGGAGACTCAAAAATATCAAGTCTCGATCGACCTTGGGCGATGGAGGGTCCAGCAGGCTACCAGAAGGGGGATCGATCGCCCCATTGGAGGGGGATTGATCGCCCCATGATTTTTCAAAGAGAAACCCACCAGCAGGTGGGCGATCGATCGCCCACCCTGGGGGGGATCGATCGCCCAAGGTTAAATGTGGGCTGCCCGAATTTTCTTGGTATTTAAAGCCTCCTTATCCTCCTATGTTGCTACTACTTGCATCCTAGACCTCTTTGAACTCCAATTCAAGTCCTACATCATCCGAAAAATTAATTTCTTCAATTAGTGAATATTAAACAAGAATTCAACATTGATCATCATCAACTTCAACATCAAAACCGGATCAAGAATCACTAGTTCTCAAAGGAAGCTCTCACTTTTTCAAGTTCAACATAAAAGTAAGTGAAGTTTTTCTTTGAAGAAATTGTTCAAATCTTTTTGAGGGCTTTTGAAGACCAAGTTTGGGGGATCAATTTGGTGTAATTACTTGTTCGATTTGGGTGGAAAAATTGCCGAAAAGAGGAGGTTGAAGGTTTCAAGTTAATTGTGCACGCCAAGTGTTCGATTTAATTCCTCAACCACACTTTTTCTATTTCTATGGCACCAAAGAGAGCAAGTCACCAAGGTGCTTCAAGTTCATGTAATCCTCGCCGAGCGAGGCAAGATCCGACCACAAGTTCTTCACGATCTCGCTGAGAAGGTATTGAAGAGAGATGGCATCCAAGGGCGTTGAATTTTGAAACCACGTTTGACATAGCCGAACTCTATGGTATGTTTCCCAAGACAAGATGGGGGATTAAAATATCCATCGTCGTCGGTCGGCATCCATTTTTGTTCCACTCTCGTCTACTATTTACCCGAGGCTTGTCAAGGTATTTTATCATAACTTAATGCCGACACCTGATGAGCGGGATGTGCTTACTTCTTCAGTAGATAGAACAAAAGTTCGGGTGGACATGTCATCCATTGCCATTGCCATGGGTTGTCCTCATGAGTGCCCAGATGATTTATCTCATATCTATACTCCTTTACTCGACGAGTTGTCAGTGGGTAATGTGGTTGCACAATTGGTGCCAACCAATTTTTTGGGCCGAAAAGGAATGCAGCTTCCAAGTCTTCAATGCCAAATCATTTATGGTTCCTTGACGCTGTTCTACTCAAGAATGTATGTCCAATTGGACATAAGACTGATAAGTGCACAAAACTTGCTATTTTATATCCTAAAATAAGTTTTTAATTCATCTTTTATTCTATTTAAAGGTTTTTATCTTTGCATTTTATGTTTTATAGGGGTTGATTTCCAAAGAAGAAGAAAAACAGTAAAAGAGGGCTAAAAAGGATATATATAGCCAAAGATGAACATAAGAAGAATTGTAGGAGAGATGGTATTCTGTGAAATCTACTTCACAAGAGGTCTCAAGTTCAAAACTTTGCCAAATATTTTGTACACGGCCACGTCTGCAGTCCATAATTGAAATTAAAGATATGGAAATCAAATTTTAGATATTCAAATTCAAAATTTTGTATTTTGAATTTTTGTTTTTGAATTTTGAATTTGGTATTTCAAATTTGTATTTTGAATTTTGTATTTAAAATTTTTCCCACCTAAACCATTCCCCTCTAACTCTATAAATAGGGGGTCTTAGCGGATGATGAAGGGAGTTAGAAATTGTAGAGAAATTATAGAAAAAAATAGTGTAATTGTTTTATTGATTCAATGATGAGTAGTAGTTTCATTTCTATTTGTTTGTTTTCTTTTAATATGCAAGCGTAAACATCCTTCTCAAGGGAGTGATGAAGCCACCATGGCTGAAGTATAGGTAAGTTGTTTTATTTTCTTGTCTATTTTTTCCTCCTAAGAGCATTCTTCTACTCTTCTATTCTGGATTTTATTTTATAAAATTAGAGGAAGGATTTTTCGTGTTTGCCAAATAATGGTAATTCGAAGAATGCCTACCTCTGTTTACCTAGCCAATGTGCATCAGATTAAGTAAAGAATGTCTCTCTCATATATAATCAAGTCATTCTTTTTTATTCCATATTTTCCTTCATCTTTCCAAGTTCTAATTGGATTGGTGAAGTGTATTGGTTATTGGAGGAAAAACTAGATAAGAATATAAAAAAAAAACTTTATTTATATGGATCCATGGTGGTGAATTCTCTTTCCTTGAGATTTGTCCTATCATTTGATCTAAGACATTTAATATTAGTTTTTATTATTAAATAAAAAATCAGAATTTTATTTTTTTAAATATTCATTTTTCATCTCAAGAGATTTAGGTTTTGAAGTTTAGACTTGTTACTGATTCTCACTTGAGAGTGGTTCGACCCTGCTTACTACTATACAGTTTTTAGTAAAGTTTTTGCAGGTTTTATTATTTTTTGTACGAAGTGTAGAAAAGCAACGACAAACATCCAATAATCTACACTCGTCAAAGACCAAGAGACGTCAAGAGTTCCTCAGAGCCTTATATGCTATACATTTTGGGCATTGGTTGTCATTCCCACAGATTGTCTGGGGCCAGATGAAGAAGTTCTATTCCAAGGTAGTGGCCAAGGCACCAGACAGTGCAAGTGACTGGGAGTTTCCATTCCCTACTATTATTCACCAGTTGCTTGTGGCACAGGGGTATGCAGTCCATGAGGACAAGCTTGCCTTTCCACGTGATCTTCATTATGGCACGCATGACTGGAATTTGAGCCGATCTCATATGCACCAGAGAGTCATAGCAGCGCCTGGTGAGGTATCTCGGTTGGCCCAGGGAGGAGAGCATATAGATATACCACCACCGGTGGAAGATCCAGAGGAGATGGAGGTAGAGGAAGAGGATGTGCATGCACAGGCTGGTGGCCATGATTATCAATATTTAGAGGGGCAGATTGCTGGGTTGATAGCCCAGTTTGGCACCCTACAGACAGAGGTATCCACCCAGTTTGGGGCAATGAGGACTGAGATGGTGGATCACTTTCGTGACACTCGCCAAGAGCAACTAGAGATGAGGAGGATGATGCGTGCACTGATGCGCCAAGCAAACTTGGATCTAGATGCTCAGTCACCACCACACCCTTAACAGGAAGGTAACCATCTTTTGTATTTTATTTTTTTTCTTTATCTTTTCATTTTATTTTTCTTTTTGTAGTTAGATTTTTGTTATTAAAAAAAAAAATTTGAAAAATGAAAAAATATATATATATATATTTTTTAGGAATTTTCTCTTTCATATTTATTTTCACCCATACTATTTCACTTGATCTTTGGGGTATAGTGGTTTGTTTTGACAGGTTTTACCATCCAAGTTTGGGGGTGTGCTTGCATTGCCTTCATACTAGTGGTGTGCTCTATTTTCTTGCCACTTATTCTCCAAATTTTTGGTAACATCGTTCTTACTCTTCTCTTTGCTTTGATTGATAGTACATTGAGGACAATGTACATTTTAAGTTTGGGGGTGAGGCGATGCCTATTTTTGTGCTTTATTGCATATGGGGGAAAATTTGTGAAATTCTTCTTGTAGTAGGATTTTATTTTATTTTATTTTCTTAGTTTGATTATTTTATTTTATTTTGTTTTATTTTTAGATAGAATGTTTTGACATTATTCAAAGGATTAATACCTTATGTAGGTGCATAACTTGCAATTTTTGAGTATGTTTTAAATTTTTGGAAATTGTGGTTTAAAATTATGTGGTTTTAATCATGATTTGCAATAACATGTTTTGGAGTGATTGATTTTAGTTTCCTCACATGCACAAACACACTAGCATAATCTTGTGAGGTATATACTTATGCTCTGAGTTATTGAGTTACATATGCTTGATATTAATTAGTATCTCTTGAGAATGAGTACCGATGATGTGTTTTACTTGACTTCAATGAAAAAGAAAAAAAAAGAAAGAAGAAAAAAAGAAAAAAAAAGAGAAAAAAAGTGATGAATAAGCAAATCAATTTGATCCTTTTCATGAGTAACCGAGCCTCTATGCCTCAGGAAGCACGGAGTGTTCGCGTCAAAAGTGAAAGAGTGAAAAAAGATGAGCATTGATTGTCTTGATTTGTAGCCTGACTGATTCGAGTAATTAGGTCTTCGGGGTATCTTAAAGCCTAGTGCCCTAAAGCCATCTGGTTTGGGAGTCACTGACTGAAAGCTTGCTACACGGATCTTTTAGAAAGCTTAATAAATCAAGACATTGCACAACCAATAAAGGAATGAAAAAAAAAGAATGATGAAAAAAAAATGAAAAAAGTCATGTATTTATGTTTGGAAGTATGATTTCAATAAGGGGAGCTAGTGAGTTGAAGGGGTATGTGCCTTAATATATTCAGAGCTTGGTTATGCTACATGAGAGGACTGCTAGTTCACTTTACACGAAGGAGCTAGAGTTGATTATTTTGAGATATGTTGATGTGAATTATGTGTAGGGACCATTGATTTGAATTGTGAAATTTGAAAGTTTGGAATTATTCTTCAATGCAAGTTTGTAACTATATATTGTAATTTTTTTCTTGAATTAATGTTGAAACATAATTTTGAATGTTTGTGGGTAACATTTCTAGAAACCCTCACGAGACTATACTCGTCCACTAGGGGGAACCTAGGGGTTTAAAGGCTTATTGCATATGCTAAATGCAATCGTTTCTCCCACGAAAGTGGAGTTGGGTAGTTTATTTAGTATTTTTTAGTTTCTTTATTTTAGTTTTGTTTTATTCCATTGCTAAGGGACTACAATATGTAAGTTTGGGGGTGTGATCGGCGTTGAACGTTACGCATTCTAGTCTCTTAACTTATGTATTTTATTCTCTTAGTGATAGATTATTTTGTTATTTTACTTCGTTTTAGTGTTTTCTGTATTTTCAGGGCCTTAATGATTATTTCAGTTAAATCCGTGATTTTGGGCTTTTAAAGATGACATGCAAGATGGTTAGATGAAGCCTACATCAAATGGATCCATTGAATTTCATATTTTAACTCAAATCATCCCAAGGAAGAGGTCCAAGAGAATTACAGCTGCTTAAGAAGGTTTCGGGCCTGAAGCCCAACTCTGCGCATAATATAGTGTTAATCCCGTTTTGGAAAATGGACCAGAAGTCTTATTTCTGAGCCTCAAATCGACATAATTCTTTCTTAGGGTTGAACAAAATTTGATTCTGCACACTTTTGTATTTCCCAAAAATTCCGTAAATCGGACTTCTAGTGGGTCAAAAGTTGGGCCAAAGTCAGCAGGAAAAACCCACATGATTAGTGCTGCGGGAAACCCTAATTTATTCCTAATTGGATTAGGACTTTGGTGTATTCTCTTGGGGAATAAAGTGAAGACTTGGAGGCTGAATTAAAAGACAACACAGAGAGATTGGAGAGTCTGAGAGGGTTGAGAAGAGAACAGAACAGAACATATTTGTAAAGCCATTGGAGAACGAAGTCATACGCGTAATTCAGAAAGATGATGTCTTCTTCCTCAACAGTTGAAGCTTTTTCTTCTACCATGAGCGGCTAGTTCATCCACTAGGGTTTTGATGTAACCCTAACAAAGCATCAATGGTTTGATTGTTTTAATTATTGGGGACCTTTATATACATTCATAGGTTGTGTAATTCAGAGGATTCTTATTATAGAATTGAGCAATAAAAGTCTTGTAAATTCAGTTTCAATGATTTATTATCTTGTCTTAGATATTTAATTGTTGTTATTTAACTCAATCTCTTTTGTTTTCTGTGATCATGAGAGAGATTATTACACAATGGTAATCACTGAATATATTGTTAAGAGCTTTGATGGATTATGCCTAGAGAAGATGAACCATACTGCACCCTAGATTAGAGTAGTTAGGTAGATGGCCCATGCCAATCGAAGATAGTCCATGCCTTAGCCTTAATCATATGTTATCTTTTTGATGGATGAAGGTGAGCTTGTAGCCACCGACACCACTTATGCATGATGTAATTCTCCTATAATTGATTCAATTGACCATTGATTGTGGAGTTAGTGGTGAAATCAAACACCCTAGATTTCTCTCTTATTATCTTCAATATCTATTTTACTTTGATTTATTTTATTTTCCTTTTTAATTGTTTTAGTTTAAAAATCAGAATTCTTTTCTTGATAAATTTAATTAGAATTAATTCCGTATTCCAACTCATCAGACCATAATCCCTGAGGTACAATACCCCTTTCGATAGCCCTATTCTGCAAGGAATTCGTTCTATTGTGAAGTGTGGAAAATTTTAATTGATATACTTTTTGAGTCACACTCACACATGAATCAATATACATGGAAAACCCAAGGCGGGAAAAAACCACGGAGGAATGTAGAAAGCCTCAGGAAACCAATCCACTATAATGAAGCAAAGTACAACAAACTATCTCAGACTCACATCCCTCTTCACTCTGTCAAGAATCTGATGTGGAACACCTCAGGATTATGATTGCGACAACACGTCCAATTGCTGTAGACTTTCGACTAACATCACGATCCTTACAGAAAGGTTGTTGGAAGAACAAAAATAGTCAGCAAGTATCTCGTTCCCTTTATAGTGCGGTATGATCACCTTTCGTCCTCAGGGAGCAAGAGAAGAACCATCAATCCAATATTCTAATCAGCGAATGATTTGGTGCAATCTCTGAATTGCTAATCAATTATAGAACACCATCATGAATATCACTCGTGAAGTATAGATGTGTGTTCTTAAAAATATATAGCCCTAATTATACTATATATACTTTCTCTCTCTAAAATTAATAATTTTTCTGGCTCTTCTGTAGAGAAAATATAGATACATATATACAGGCAAAAGAGTCCTAATTTACTTGGAAAAGAAGTTAAATACCAAAATAGAACTCTCCTAGAAGTTTCAAATCCAATAAGAATCAGAATTTTTGTCAAAATTTGTTTCCTATTTGGTACAGACTAAGTGGGACTAGTGCCAAAATAATAGGACAGGTGGGACTTTGTAAAAACCTGCATAAATTACACTGCCGAGAAAAGTTAGACCAGTCCTCCTTTAAAAAATCCTAAATTTTTCATTTAAACCCTAATTTTCAAAATAGGCTCAGAAATAAAAAGTGCAGAGTGTCCTCACCATACTTACCGGTACTATATGGAGTTCTTACTAATTTATCTGCTTCCATGTACTTGAGTGTCAGCTTGAAGATGTTGATGATCGATTACATAAAATAGTACAAAAATTACAACTCGATCAATCAGGTTTTGATCATCGAAACATGCCAATTACAAATATATATATATCACAATCTCCCCCCTTTGGCAATTTCGTGACATAACCACTTAGACAATTATAACCTAACCTATTGAAAAAATTAGATTACAATATTGCCCAAAAATACATAGAAATAAAGAATTGATCAACAGAAGCTTCGCTTGTGTGTTCAAGACAGTTTAGAAGAAAAACTTTGTACCTACACATTACTTAAACATCACAACTTGTGAAAAGCTTAATAAAGAAATATAAACATGAATCTGTAATTCTCAACTCTTTAATGCTCCCCCTTAATCTCCTCCTTAAACAAAAATATGAAATATCTGATAAATACTTCTCTCCCTTTTTGTAACAAATTGACAAGGAAATGCCAAAGAAAAGCATATAAACAGATAATTAAATAAACATATAGAGAGAATAAGACAGTAATGAATCAAAAATAATCATCATCACTAATCAAATAAATATCCACAATATATCAGTTGATGTAATAAACAAAACACAACAAAAATAGATAATCTAGACATAATGGGTAAAGAAGTTAAAAATAGTCTAGAACAAAAGTTATTTAGACCTAAAGTCTAATCATCCTCTGCATCATCAGCAGCCTCATCAGATACAGCAGGGTCAAGCCTGTCTATCCTAGCATGTTAGCGATCAAACCCTTGCTATATGAACCTAAGAACCTGGTTCATCTGATTGGTCATCACTGGCGTGTCAGTAGCAGGAAGCTCAAAGACTCCACGACCTCCAGATATAGCCTGTCCAGCTCATTGACTAAGCTCATAAGCTTTCATATCCTTCTCTTTCTTGTTGACTGAATGATTAATTGACATAGCATCAATTATCTCTTTCGGTCTCTCAACATCTACTCCATTAGAAATAGGAACCCTAGCACCTCTCAGAATAGCCATGATAATCTGTGGGAAGGGTAAAGCTGATGATGACCTAGAGTGTCGAGTAGCTAGAATCATGGTACGCATGATTGTCACAGGAAGATTGATGGGATCCTCTCGAACAATATGGTATAGTAGCTCAGCTCAACTTTTGATCAAATTCCCTTTGTGATCATGAGGATCTAGGTTATAGGAAACAACCAAATTCAATGCCGACACATTGTGTGAGATATAGAGAGACAACAACCTATCAACAAGCCTTGGGGCATTTGGGTATGCATAACTCCCTAATCATGTCATCTATGGTTGGTCGAATTGGATCCCAAACTTGGTATGGCAAAATAATTCCATTCTCAATCTCTGGGACTCCCAATATATTGGCAATAGTGCCCTTAGTGACTTCAACATGAACACCATAACACTTGGTGAAAAAGGTTAGGTCATCCAAACTAGATGTAATGATATTGCTATAGAAGTATTTAACCATGTCGGGCTGGACAATCTCCCGAATACCACAGAGAGACTCCCAACCATTATCCTCAAAATATTGTACAAAATCCAATTCCCATTCTTGTTTTATTGCCACAAGGTTCACTTTCCATTCTATCATCATAGCCTGGCAACAAATGATGTTTATGAAGTTGTTGTAGTTGAAGTCATCTTTAAACATGTTCCTAGTGAACACAATGCGATTATTCGCCACTTGTTAACACCTCACTACGTCCCCGTTTGCGTGCCATGAAGACCACAACCTAGTGTTCAAGTCTAGAAACCTCAAATTTCAAAGATATTTATTTGCACAAGATCACCACAATCCACAAACAATCAACATAAACTCCAATTATACAATCCCAATCCTCCAATATCAATCAATCACAAAAAATAAGAGAGAAGAAGAAGAGTGCTTGAGATTTTGAGTGTTTGAGTGTATGAGTGTGTATGTAGAGCTTGAGATGAGAGTTAAAGTGTAAGTGTGCGAATGAGGACTATAGGCATCCTTCAAGCAAAACGCGCGCACGAATTTTCAAAAATCTGGGCATTTTCTAAGTGCGACTGGTCCTAATATTTGGGGAACGGTCCAACTTATCTCGGTTCCTCAAAACTTGCAGAAGTGCAACTAGTGCTTAATAATTGGGACTGGTCCAACTTTTGTGAATTATGAAAAATTACCCTTTGGATCTCTAATTCACCAAATACACCTCATCTCAACTTGATTTAACAATTAAGCACACAAAGTATGAAAAATAAACACATAATCAATATAAAACATATTTTTGGATTTTTGAAAAATCTTCAAGAGAAAAAGAAGTAAATAAAAATCAAACATGAATAATCTCATCAGAATAAACAAAACATATTTTTCAAAGAATAATATGAGTTCTAAAGTTTGTAAAAAATTTTAAAAGTATTTATAAATATAGAATTTTAAAACCCATAATTTATCCGTAAAATTCATTCTTGAATTCATGATCATAACACAACTTCCAACACAAAAATATTTTTAAAAATTTTAAAAATCATCTAATAAATCCATGTGCGTGTGTGCAATCCAACTTCTGATAATAAGCAAATATAACTACGAATGATCAATCCTTCATTTTTTTATTTATTTTCTAAGACAATGTCTTTCATGCTTATGGGGCAACCAGGTATTTTTTTCAAAACAACTCTTTAATTTTTAAAGATATCTCATTGGAGATTTACATTATAGTGGAAGCTTCGAACACATCCCGAATGTAGACTTTTCCTTTTTGTCTTAGATATTCAGCAAATTTTCTTTTTCATTTTCTTTTTCTTTTCTTGCTAAACAGGAATTTTTTTTTTATATATACTTTGATCATTTTAAGCTTTGAATGCTACTCATACAATATATTCCAGTCAACTTCTCATTAGTTTTCAATCAATTCTCTCAGAGTTGGACTAGTGCATAAATTGTATGAACTCAAAAGATTTACCTCTAAAAGGAAATAAATATAACACATTGGTCATCAAAGTTTAGATCATAAAATCAAGTACTTCATTCATTGACAAACTAAGTGTCACAATTATGCATTCACAAATCAAAGTGAAATTAAAAAGAAATATAAAGAATTCATATTATTTCTCAGAAAAATATAATTCTCATAATCTCATATGATTATTAATGAAAATAAACAAAAACTATCCTAAACTAATAGATATGGTCCAATGAAAAATAAATAATGAATGAAAGCTCAGTCCATGACCATTAAAGTCCGAATAACCTAGTTAGAGGGGTTTGCACCCAAAGACCTATTAGGAATAAATCACATAGTATCAAGAGACACAAACTTCTCCAAATCGTCCTTTTTCATCTACATTGTTTTAACATACAATTTATTAGGAAAGTATTGTGGAGAAACAAAAACATTTTCTTTCTTGTTCGAATTCTTTTTAACTTAAGAATTTTTGGGTTTGTTCCAATAATATGGCATTTTAGCATTAACCCTATTCTTAGCTAAAGAATTATTCATATGAAAATCAGTATTAGAATGTCTCCCCTTTTATAGTAATAGTGTTGACTATGTCCATTCTTACCACAAAAAGAACAATAAAGCACTTTGGACACAACATTAGCATGCAAAGACTCAACTTGAGGCTTAGGTTTGGGTTCAGACATATTCAAGTTCTTGGGTTTAACAAAAATAGTTTTTCCCTTAGATGATGACCCAACAAAACCTAATCTAGTTTTATCTCCTATAGGCTTACTAACACTAATCATGTTATCAAGCTTAATCTGTTTAGAAGTAAAAGCATTTAATTTCTCTTGTGATTTTTTCAATTCAGGCTCAAGAAAATTAATTCTAGCAATAAGAGCTTCTTTGGCAGATATAACCTGACTCACCACACTTTCGAGAAACTTGACTTTGCCTTGGAGATTCAGAATTTTGGTTTTACTTTCCTTAACCTTCTTCTGGATCTTCTCAGTTTCTTCTATCAGTGATTCTTTTTCACTTTCTACCATCTCCAACTGTTTTTTTTTGTTTTTTGTAGGCTCTTTTGACCCTGATAGTTTCTGTAAAGAACTCCTCAAAAGTCTTGGACAGTTCTTCGTTAGTTTGTTCTTCTTTTTCTTCATCTTCTGAATCATCAGACCCAACTTCGCTTAGGGTTGTAAACTTCTCTATTTCACCTTCATCAGAAAAATGATTATCAGCAGTATCATTATTCAATAAAACAATAAAAGCAAGAGAATCATTCTCAATAAAAAAATCACTATCATAGTTAGAAGATTCAGACTCAGAAATAATAGCTTTCATGGCTTTCTTTTTAGTGTTTGAACTTATTTTGCACTAAAGCTATTTTTCTTAGGACTTGGACATTAATTAGATGTATAACCTTTACCACCACATATCCAACAAGTGATCTCAGTCTCCCTAGAGTCATCTTCTTTCTCTTTTCTTTCCTTACCTTTGGATGATGAGCTTTGATCCTGAAATTTAGAAGGATTTCTTTTTCTCAAATTTTTATCATTTTCATATTTAAGAAACTTTCTAAATTTCCTAGCAAGAAGTGCAACATCAATATCTGAATCATATTCACAACTTTCAATTTTTTCAACTTCAGATTTTGAAGAATTTAAAATATTTGACAAAATTGAAGACTTAGAAGTCTTGAGGTTTTTAAAATAAGAATCTTTGGATATTTCATTTCAAAAGTTTGAATTGATCCAACTAACTCAGCCACTTCCATTAAATTTACATCTCTGCTCTCATCTAACCTGCATAAACTAAACTATCGAGAAAAGTTGGACCAATCCTAAATATTGGGGACCGGTCCTACATTGAAAAATCCTAAATTTTTCATTCAAACCCTAGTTTTTTAAAATAAGGTCAGAAATAAAAAGTGCAGAGTGTCCATGCACTTGAGTGTCAGCTCAAAGATGTTGATGATCGATTACATAAAATAATATGAAAATTACAACTCAATCAATCAGGTTTTGATCACCGAAACATGCCAATTACAAATATATATGTCACAATCTCCCCAAGCATAAGCCCCAAAAAGTGTAAAATGATCATCTTCAAAAAATCAATTTACAATTTGTCTACCAAAATGGGAAACAGACATCACCATTGAGTTCAAAGGTATCAAAAATCTCAAAAATGACTACTCATAGGAATCAGAAATTCTCTTGAACACTTGATTTCGTTTAAACCCTAAACTAAGGTTAAACGGGTCAACCCAAAAGTTTGACTAACAAACCTTTTCTCAAATCGATGAACAGACCTCACCACCACGATCATAGGTTACAAAGACTATAGGAAACACTGTAATATTGATATATTTTTGACCAAAACCTTAGTTCAAGGGCAAAACATTTTTTTCACTGCACACACTGTCTAGATCTAGAATTTCAATTTTGGATAAAATGAAATCATTTTATTACATCACCACAGTGACATCAGGAATGAGAGAATCCTAAAAATTATACAATTTTTGCCCTAGAGAAAGAAGAATTTAGGAATTTGGCTAGAGGAGGACACGTGGAAGCCAACAATTGGCTACCACAATTTCGCAAAAATTCTCGTGGAAATTTTTACGAGAATTTTTGCAGAAAGTTTTACTTTTTCATCAACGGTCCAGATCGACTTAATCCAATGGCTACTGATCATCTAAATTCAAAATTCACTTTGCAGAGCCATGATTCACTCGAAAATGAAGCAGTTTTCACCATTTTTTATCCAACAGTCCAGATTTGCCCAATACAAAATATATATCTCAAGCAATATCTCCTTTATCTAATAGCTCACATTCATTTTGACAAAAATGATTGATTGAGATTCAAGGAGACCAACCCATTGCCATTTTACACTTTTTACACACCCTTTTTAGTTTTTTTCTATTTTTCATTCAAAGGCTCACATTCACTTTCCCTAATCCTATGGATGACATCCACCACTTTTGACTATAAATACCTCCCTTTCTTCATTAATTAAGACATCAACTAAAACTACAACAACAATTACACTCATATTTGCTCTCATCTTTCTCTAGATAGCTTTCCACCTCTCTAGAGCCCTCATCATCTTCTACCTTCCATCTCCAAACCTTCTTGCCATAAATATCCTTTAGAAGGTAGTTTTGTGGAGAAAACATTCTCCACCACCCATGCACTACTTTAATGTTCAATATTGCACTGTCTTTGTATTTCTAGCATTTTTCTTTACATTTTATGCATTTTAATTCATGTCTTTACATTTCATGCATTTTAAATATATGTCTTTACATTTCAAGAATTTTAATTCATGTCTTTACATTTCATGCATTTTAAATACATGTCTTTACATTTCATGCACTTTAAATTTATGTCTTTACATTTCAATCATTTTAATTCATGTCTTTAAATTTCAAGCACATTTTTTCTTTTAGTTTTGCTCCTTTTAAAATGTTTCTGCACATCTATTACAAATGAACATTTTAAAGCCAACATCATCACTTCAAGCCTCCATTTGTGGAGTGTCATAGAAGAGTGATGTTTGGAAGAGAAACATATTAATTCTTATTCGATCAATATTTATATTTCAAGAATTTTAATTCATGTCTTTAGATTTCAAGCAATTTTTCTTTCATTTTTTCTCTCTTTAAAACGTTTTTACACATCTATTGTAATGAACATTTTAAATCCAACATCATCACTTCAAGCCTCTACTTGTGGAGTGTTATAGAAGAGTGTTGTTCGGAAGAGAAACAATATCTAAGTTATACATATATTTATATAAAAGCTTTCTTTATTTGAACTTGTTCATTTCAAATTCTTTTATTTCTTTGTCTGAACTTGTCCATTTCAAGTTCCTTTAATTCTTGCTTTTGAACTTGTCCATTTAAAGTTTTCTTTAAATGCTTGTCTTTATATATATTGCTTCAAAATTCAAGTTATTCTCAATGTTCAATGCACATTCTCATATATTCTCATTCATATCTCCCACGTATATCTTTTACCCCATCTACTTTCTTTCACTTTGTACACCAAGAACACTAGTTTGGTTTGAAACCTGGTGATACACAAAAAAATCAACCCTAAAAGAAAGTATCAACAAGAATTCAAATCATGCCTGTAGGTTTTTTGTACAAAAACTTCACATACAACCACTTTCTCATGCATCACATATATCATCATTTTTCTTTTAATTATTTTTGATTTACTAACCCTACTAAAAAATATTTCAAGTTCCTTGTGACATCACTTTTGTATTAGGTAAATCCATAAAAGTCCTTTTGTTTGCTACAAAAAGAGGTATGACTTCTACCCTCTCTCCCATTAATTTTCATGTCATTTTTGGACACTTTTATTTAAAGTGTCCACTTTTCTACATGTTTAATTGTTCAATTTATGTTTTATCATCTAATGCATGCCTAGCTGTTCAATACATGCTCAATTCATGTTTTCTCAATTATATTTTTAGTTGTTTAATTCATGTTTTCTCATTCACTACAAGTTCAGTTGTTCAAATTATGCTTTTTCGTTTAATGCATGCTTAATTGTTCAATATATGCTTAATTCATGTTTTTATCATTCAACTCATGCTTAGTTGTTCAATGCATGCTCAATTACATGTTTAGTTGTTCAATCCATGTTTGCTCATTCAAATACATGCTTAGTTGTTCAATATATGTTCAGTCTATGTTTTTCTTATCTAACACATGTTTGCATTTTATTTGAGTCCCATGACTCATCTCATTTTAATTCAAAGAGCGGTTATGGGAACCTTAAACCCATTGTGCTTAAATTGTATTTAAGTCACATGACTCATCTCATTTCAATTCAAGAGCGATCATAGGGACCTTAAACCCATTGTGCTTAAATTTCATTTGAGTAATCGACTCATTTCAATTCAAGAGTGGTCATGTATACCTTAAACCCATTGTGTTTAAATTTCATTCGAGTCATCGACTCATTTCAATTCAAGAGCAGTCACGAGAACATTAAATCTATTGTGCTTAAATTCCATTTGAATCATCGATTAAAGAGCGGTCACGGGGACCTTAAACCCATTATGTTTAAATTTCATTCGAGTCATCGACTCATTTCAATTCAAGAGTGGTCACGAGAACTTTAAACCCATTATGCATAGATTTCATTGGAGTCATCAACGCATTTCAATTCAAGAACAGTCACGGGGACCATAAACCCACATTCAACTAAGGAATGGTCATGGGGACCATAAACCCATATTCAACTAAGCAATGGTCATAGGGACCATAAACCCATACTCAAGCCAATTCACAATCATGGGGACCATAACCTAGGGTCACGGGGACTATAACCTGATACAGTGAAAGGTCATAGGGACCATAAACCCACACTCAACTAAGGAACAATCATGGAACCATAATCCTACACTCAATCCAATTCACAATCACGGGGACCAAAATCTAAGGTCACGGGGACCATAACCCGTTATAGTGAAAGGTTACAAGGACCAAAACTCAGGGTCACAGGGACCATAACCTAGTATAATAAATGGTATGTGGAGACCTTTAAACCCGATGCGTTCAACTGAGACATCCACTGCTCATTGAAAATCAATTTGCAGTCCTTGGTACTATAACACATTGAGTTCAACTGAGTCATCCATGGCTTACTCAAGATCAATTTGTAGTCTTTGGGTATTATAACCTATTGCGTTCAACTTAGTCATCTACAGCTCATTGAAGATTAATTTGGAGTCCTTGGGTAATATAACCCATTTTGCTCAACTAAGTCATCCACAGCTCGTTGAAGATCAATTTTTAATCCTTGGGTACTATAACCCATTGTATCCTTTTTACTGAACTACATTCGACCTAATCCTTGGATAACTCTAAGGTACATAGGCAATCTAGACAGATCTGGATTCTTTCCCACCACCACCATCATTTCATATCATTTATCATTTTATTCACTTCCTTCATATTTCATACTCGATCCATCTCCATTACATTACAAATATTTCATCCAATGATCATTCAATCCAGGTCATTGGAACTACGTTTAACTAGATTCCCTTAATCGAGATACATAGGCAGCTCGGTCAACCCCGTGTTTGGTCAAATTTCCCACCTAACTCCCCCTCTTCTTCTTTCCCTTCTTAAATATACACTTATAAATGTTGGCCCCATTTTTTTGAACATAATTATCTTTCAAATAGCAAAGCATCATGAGGATTAGGTAACCATGTTCAATACGAATGTTATGGGGTGCCTAACACCTTCCCCACACATAACCAAACTCTCGGAGTCACTAATCTGGTTTTGAAATATCATATGATATTCATTCAATTACGCCTGCACATACATTTACATCTCAGGTGACCTAGCACACTAGAACTCAATGTTAGGTGGTGACTCTAAGAACACATCTCTTTCTCAGGCCCATCACAAACTCCGTCGCGATAAATGAAACTCACAACTGGCGGGTGATTCGTGTGTGAGTGTGACTCAAAAAGTATATCAATTAAAATTTTCCACACTTCACAATATAATGAATTCCTTGCAGAATAGGGCTATCGAAAGGGGTATCGTACCTCAGGGATTATGGTCTGATGAGTTGGAATACGGAATTAATTCTAATTAAATTTATAAGAAAAGAATTCTGATTTTTAAACTAAACTAATTAAAAAGGAAAATAAAATAAATCAAAGTAAACAGATAGTGAAGATAATATGAGAGAAATCTAGGGTGTTTGACTTCACCACTAACTCCACAATCAACGGTCAATTGAATCAACTATAGGGGAATTACATCATGCATAAGTGGTGTCAGTGGCTACAAACTCACCTTCATCCGTCAAGAAGATAACATATGATTAAGGCTAAGCCATTGACTATCTTCGATTGGCATGGGCTATTTGCCTAACTACTCTAATCTAGGGTGCAGTATGGTTCATCTTCGCTAGGCATAATCCATCAAAGCTCTTAACAATATATTCAGTGATTATCATTGTGTAATAATCTCTCTCATGATCACAGAAAATAAGAGAGATTGAGTTCAATAACAACAACTAAATATCTAAGACAAGATAAGAAATATTGAGATTGAATTTACAAGACTTTTATTGCTCAATTCTATAGTAAGAATCCTCTGAATTACACAATCTATGCATGTATATAAAGGTCCCCAATAATTAAAATAATCAAACCATTGATGCTTTGTTAGGGGTACATCAAAACCCTAGTGGATGAACTAGCCGCTCATGGTAGAAGAAGAAGCTTCAACTGTCGAGGAAGAAGACATCATCTTTCTGAATTATGCGTATAACTTCGTTCTCCAATGGCTCTGCAAATATGTTTCTGTTCTCTTCTCAGCCCTCTCAGACTCTCCAATCTCTCTGTGTTCTTCTCCTGTTTCCTATTCTCTCTCAAACTCAGCCTCTTATTCTTCACTTTCTTCCCCAAGAGAATACACCAAAGTCCTAATCTAATTAGAAATAAATTAGGGTTTCCTGCAGCACTAATCAGGTGGGTTTTTTCCTACTAACTTCGGCCCAACTTTTGACCCACTAGCAGTCCGATTTACAGAATTTTTCTAAAATATAAAAGTGTGCAGAATCAAATTTCATTCAACCCATCGTGAGAATAATGTCGATTTGTGGCTCAGAAATAAGGCTTCTGGTCCATTTTCCAAAACGGGATTATGACTGTATTATGCGCATATTTGGGCTTCACTTGGACCTCTTTCTTGGGCTGATTTGAGTTGAAATAAATGGTTGAATGATTCTCCTTGATGTAGGCTTCATCTAACCATCTTGGATGTCTTCTTTCAAAGCCCAAAAGCTTGGTTTTAATTGAAGGAATCATTAAGGCTCTAAAAATACAGAAAACACTAAAACAAAGTAAAATCACAAAATAGTCTATCACTAAGAGAATAAAATACATAAGTTAAAAGGCTAGAATGCGTAACATTCAACGCCTATCACACCCCCAAACTTACATATTGCTAGTCCCTTAGCATTGAATAAAAGAAAACTAAAACAAAAGAAACTACTAAATACTAACTAAACTACCCAACTCCACTTTTGTGGGAGAAACGATTGCATTTAGCATATGCAACAAGCTTTTAAACCCCTAGGTTCCCCCTAGTGGACGAGTATAGTCTCGTGAGGGTTTCCAGAAATGTTACCCACAAACATTCAAAATTCTGTTTCAACATTAATCAAGAAGAAGATTACAATATATAGTTACAAACTTGCATTCAAGAATAATTTCAAATTTCTAAATTCCATCATTCAAATCAATGGTTCCCACACATAATTCACATCAACATATCTCAAAATAATCAACTCTAGTCTCCTCTTGTAAATTGAACTAGCAGTAATCTCATGTGCATAACTCAACTCTGAATATATTAAGGCACATACCCCCATCAACTCACTAGCTCCCCTTATTGAAATCATATTTCCCAACATGAATACATGACTTTTTTCTTTTCTCATTCTTTTTTTTTCATTGCTTTATTGGTTGTGCAATGTCTTGATCTATTAAGCTTTCTGAGAGATCCATGTAGCAAGCTTTCAGTCAGTGACTCCCAAACCAGATGGCTTTAGGGCACTAGGCTTTAAGATACCCCGAAGACCTAATTACTCGAATCAGTCAGGCTACAAATCAAGAGAACCAATGCTCATCTTTTCTCACCCTTTCACTTTCGACGCGAACACTCCGTGCTTCCTGAGGCATAGAGGCCCGGTTACTCATGAAAAGGATTAAATTGATTTGCTTATTCATCACATTTTTTTTCTTTTTTTTTTTCATCTCTTTTTTTTCTTTCTTTTCTTTTGAAGTCAAGTAAAACATATTATCGGTACTCATTCTCAAGAGATACTAGTTAATATCAAGCATATGTAACACAATAACTCAAAGCATAAGTATATACCTTATAAGATTATGCTAGTGTGTCTGTGCATGTAAGGAAACTAAAATTAATCACTCCAAAACATGTTATTGCAAACCATGATTAAAATCACATAATTCAAACCACATTTTTCAAAGATTTAAAACATACTCAAAAATTGCAAGTTATGCACCTACATAAGGTATTAATCCTTTGAATATTGTCAAAACATTCTATTTAAAAATAAAACAAAATAAAATAAAATAAACAAACTAAGAAAATAAAATAAAATAAAATCCTAATACAAAAAGAATTTCACACAAATTTCCCCCATATGCAATAAGCACACAAATAGGCATCGCCTCACCCCCAAACTTAAACTGTACATTGTCCTCAATGTACACTCAATTAAAGCATAGAGAAGAGTAAGAACGATGTTACCAGGACCAAGGAGTAGTGGCAAGAAAATAGAGCACACCAAGTTGTAAGAAGGCAATGTAAGCACACCCCCAAACTTGGATGTTAAAACCTGTCAAAACAAACCACTATAGCCCAAAGATTAAGTGAAATAGTATGGGTGAAATTAAATATGAAAGAGAAAAATCCTAAAATAAAATATATTTTTTTTCATTTTTCAAAATTTTTTTTCTTAACAAATAAAAAAAATCTAACTACAAAAAAAAAATATATATATATAAATAATAAATAATAAAAATAAAAAAAATAAAATACGAAAGATGGTTACCTTCCTGTCAAGGGTGTGGTGGTGACTGAGCATCTGGATCCAAGTTTGCTTGTCGCATCAGTGCACGCATCATCCTCCTCCTCTCTAGTTGCTCTTGGCGAGTGTCACGAAAGTGATTCGCCATTTCAATCCTCATTGCTCCAAACTGTGTGGATACCTCTGTCCGTAGGGTGCCAAACTGGGTTGTCAACCCAGCAATCTACCCCTCTAAATACTGATAATCATGGCCACCAGCTTGTGCATGCACCTCCTCTTCCTCTGCTCCCATCTCCTCAGGATCTTCCACCGGTGGTGGTATATCTATATGCTCTCCTCCCTGGGCCAACCGAGATACCTCACCAGGCGCCGCTATAACTCTCTGGTGCATATGAGATCGGCTCAAATTCTAGTCATACGTGCCATAATGAAGATCACGTGGAAAGGCAAGCTCGTCCTCATGGACTGCATAACCCTGTGCCACAAGCAACTGATGAATAATAGTAGGGAATGGAAACTCCCAGTCACTTGCACTATCTAGTGCCTTGGCCATCCGATGATCTACATAGTCTGCTGTTTTATGTCCTTCAAGATTGGCGGGGGGTGCGGAATATGGCTCTTTCAGAATATGATGGCATTTATTATGCCTAAGGCCCCAGACAATCTGTGGGAATGATAGTCAATGCCCAAAATGTATAGCATATAAGGCTCTGAGAAACTCTTGAAGTCTCTCGGTCTTATGTCCAATTGGACATACACTCTTGAGTAGAACAGCGTCAAGGAACCATAAATGATTTGGCATTGAAGACTTGGAAGCTGCATTCCTTTTTGGCCCAGAAAACTGATTAGCACACAAACGTGCAACCAAATTACCCACTGACAAATCGTCAGGTAGAGGAGTATAGATATGAGATAAATCATCTGGGCACTCATGACGATAACCCATGGCAATGGCAATGGATGAAATGTCCACTCAAACTATTGTTCCATCTACTGAAGAAGTAAGCACATCCCGTTCATCAGGTGTCGGCATTAAGTTCTGATAAAATACCTTGACAAGCCTCGGGTAAATAGTAGATGAGAGTGGAACAAAAATGGATGTCAACCGATGACGACGGATGTCAGAAATCCCCCATCGTGTCTCGGGAAACATACCATAGAGTTCGGTTATGTCAAACGTAGTTTCAAAGTTTAAAGCCCTTGGATGTCATCTCTCTTGAATACCTTCTCGGCGAGATCGTAAAGAACCTGTGGTCGGATCATGCCTCGCTCGGCGAGGATTACGTGAACTTGAAGCACCTTGGTGACTTCCTCTCTTTGGTGCCATAGAAGTAGAAAAAGTGTAGTTGAGGAATTAAATCGAACACTTGGTGTGCACAATTAACTTGTAACCTTCAACCTTCTCTTTTCGGCAATTTTCCACCCAAATCGAACAAGTAATTGCTCCAAATTGATCCCCCAATCTTGGTCTCCAAAAGCCCTCAAAAAGAATTGCACAATTTCACCAAAGAAAAACTTCACTTACTTTGATGTTCAACTTAAAAAAGTGAGAGCTTCCTTTGAGAACTAGTGATTCTTGATCCAGTTTTGATGTTGATGATGATGATGATCAATGTTGAATTCTTGTTCAATAATCACCAATTGAAGAAATTCATTTTTCGGTTGAAGTAGGACTTGAATTGGAGCTCAAAGAGGTCTAGGATGCAACTAGTAGCAACAAAGGAGGAGAGGTGGCCTTTATAGGCCTTAAAAATTCGGGCAGCCCCTCCATGGGCCTCGGCGATCAATCCCCCCTTGGATGGGCGATCGATCGCCCACCTGCTGGTGGGTATCCTCTTGGAAAATCATGGGGTGATCGATCCCCCTCCTCTGGGGTGATCGATCCCCTTCTAGTAGCCTGCTGAACCCTCCATCGCCCAAGGTCAACCGGGACTTGATATTTTTGAGTCTCCATCGCCCAAGGTCGACCGAGAGCACTATTTTTCACCCGTCTTGAGTCCAAATACCTCGGTACACCTCTTGGCATCCTCCAGAAGCAACTTATACATCAAAAACTCAAAGAAAAAACATTAAAACGCAACTAGAATTGAAAGAAAACTTAAGAAAACTAAAAATTAAAATTAAAATCAAAGAAAACTAAAGAAAATAAAGTATAGAAATACATATAGAACCTACAATTTAACGTCCGTAGGAGACGATTGACTCTCCAAAGGGATTAAGTCGGATAGACGGGATCCGTCAAGTCGACAGACTCCACGTCTCTTCTTGGCACACATCCTTCCACACAATGTTTCAACCTTTGGCCATTAACTTTCATCAAACCAATTCCAAACAATTGCTCATCCGGGAATGAGTCCCGAATAGGTAATGCATCGATCACCGGCTCAAACTCAATCCGAGATAAATGATCCGCAACCACATTCTCCATCCCCTTTTTATCTTTTATCTCCAAATCGAATTCTTGCAGCAATAAAATCCATCACATAAGACGCGGTTTGGTTTCTTTCTTCACCAATAAGTGCCTTAATGCGGCATGATTAGAGTAGACAACCACCTTGGACCCCAATAAATAATAACAAAACTTTTCCAAGGCAAATACTACAGCTAGAAGCTCTTTCTCTGTGGTTATATAATTGAGTTGGGCGTCAAAGAGAGTCTTACTAGCGTAATAGATGACATATGGCCGTTTCTCTTCTCTTTGTCCCAACACTGCCCCCACTGCATAATTAGAGGTATCACATATGATTTCAAAAGGTAAAGCCCATTTTGGCGATTGCATAATTGGTGTAGAGGATAACAGAGACCGAAGCTTTTCAAAAGCTTGCACACATTCTTCATCAAAGATAAAGGGAACATCTTTAGATAACAAATGGCACATTGGTCGAGCAATTTTACTAAAATCCTTGATAAATCTTCTATAGAACCCAGCATGGCTTAAGAAAGATCGAACTTGCCTTACCGAAGTTGGATGAGGCAGAGTTGTAATTAGGTCGATCTTTGCTTTATCAACTTCAATGCCTTTCTCTGAAACAATATGTCCCAATACAATACTTTCTTTCACCATAAAATGGCTCTTCTCCCAACTAAGTACCAAATTACGCTCTCAGCACCTTTGAAGTACTAGTGATAAATTACTCAGGCAGTGTTCAAAGGATGATCCAAAAACAGAGAAGTCATCCATGAACACCTCCAAGAATTTTTCCACCATGTCAGAAAAGATGGCCATCATACACCTTTGGAATGTCGCTGGAGCATTACATAATCCAAAAGGCATACGACGATAAGTGAAAGTACCAAAGGGACAAGTGAAAGTGGTCTTCTCTTGATCTTCTGGATCCATAGCCACTTGGTTATAACCAGAGTAGCCATCCAGAAAGCAATAATAACTCTGACCAGCTAACCTTTCAAGTATTTGATCAATGAATGGAAGAGGGAAGTGATCCTTCCTTGTCATAGAATTGAGCTTTCTGTAATCAATGCACACACGCCAACCTGTGGCAGTACGTTGTGGAACAAGCTCTCCCATAGAGTTAGGGACAATGGTAAGGCCAGACTTCTTAGGAACCACTTGTGTTGGACTTACCCATGTGCTGTCAGAAATTGGATAAATGATGCCTGCATCAAGTAATTTGATAACCTCTTTCTTTACCACCTCTTTCATGTTGGGGTTCAGTCGCTTCTGTGCCTCTCTAGTTGGCTTACATCCTTCTTCTAGATGAATTTTGTGCATGCAAATTGAGGGATCAATGCCCTTAAGATCAGCAACACTCCATCCAATTGCTTCATGATGTTGATATAAAACCTCTACTAAGCTCTTTTCTTGAATTTCTGTCAGATCATATGTAATTATAACAGGAAGAGTTTTCTATGCCCCCAAAAATACATACTTTAATTTGTCAGGCAAAGGCTTCAACTCTAATTCTGGAGGGAACTCCAATGAAGGCACTAGGGGAGTGCTAGATAGAGAAGGTAGTGGCTCAATTGGAATTCTCCATGGTGGAGTATTCTGAATAGCATCCACTTCAAGCATAGACTGCACCTCTTCACACAACCCTTCATCATTAAATTTCTCAAAGTCATAAAGAGACTTACATACCTCCAGGGAGTTTCAAGATATAGAGGATGAAACAAATTCCTCCACACATTCAATTCTCCCAAGCCCAATTGTAAGTAGACTGAATAGGGTAACAAATTCACACTTGCACCCAAATCAAAAAGAGCTTTATCCACATGGTGCTCCCCAATAACGCATGAGATAGTTGGAGTACCAGGATCTTTGTACTTGGGAGGAGTACACTGCTGGATTATTGAACTTACTTGTTGTGGCAGCATCACTTTCTTTGGCACATGACTTTTAGAACGCCTTTTTTGAGTGCACAAGTCCTTCAAAAATTTAGCATAAGGAGGAATTTGCTTGATGGCATCAAGGAGTGGCAAATTAATCTTCACTTGTCGAAACACCTCCATCATATCATGCAGCTTGTCCCCTTGCTTCCCCAATCTAGATGCTTCAAGGAAACATTGTGGGAAGGGAGTCTTACGCTTATAAGGAATTTTAGAACTTGAACTTGTGGTCACTTTTTCTTCTTTTTTCTTCTCACCCACCTTATTGTCAATTATTTTCCCACTTCTCAAAGTGGTAATGGCCTGGACTTGCTCATGGTGTGAGTTACTTGTGGAAGCTTGCATCCCTCTTGGATTAACAATTGGTTGACTAGGGAGCTTCCCTTCTTCTCTTCTACTCAATGAAGTAGCAAGCTGTCCAAACTAAGATTCTAGTTTGGCAATGGATTGAGAATACGAGTGCACTAGCTGAACTATAGATTGTACTATTGCTGCAGTAGCTTACACTATCTCGGTAAGAGAATCAAGGTTGTCAAATTTAGACAAGGTAAGTGTCAGCTTGTCTTCAATAGCAGAAATTCTTTGGGCCATAGGACTTTGTGTTTGATATTGTTGTTGAGGCACAAAAGTCCTAGGTTGATATGATGGTTGCATTGCTGCCCCTTGATTACTGTAAGAGAAACCAGGATGATTCCTCCATGTGAGATTGGAAGTATTACCTCGTGGAGGATTCATTGGTCCAGTGAATGTAGCTTGAACTTGCTCATATTAAATCTCAAAAAATTGCCCCACTGAAAGACAATTGCTCACATTATGCATAAGACTAGAGAAAAATTCACAAGGGCCTAGCAATGAAGAATTTGAAGTAGAAGGAGTTTGATTGGCAGCCATAATTGCTGCTACCTTCTTTGCAATTAAATCAATGTCTGTTGGCATAGCTTCTGAAGCACCAACCTCAAAAATGCCATCAGTCTTCCTTGTAGTGGCAGGTCTGCTAGAACAAGTAGAGGACACATGTTGTAAAGAGTTGTCACTAAGATTTTCAAATAAAGTCCATGCCTCTTCTTCACTATTCAACATAAAAGTACCTCCACACGACGTATCAACCATCTGTCCGTTGGCTTCTGTAAGCCCTTCATGAAAACTCTGCACTAGTTGCCACTTAGGAACTTGATGATGGGGACACTTCCTAAGAAGGTCCTTGAATCTTTCTCATGTCTCATCAAATTGTTCCCCCTCATGTTGGAGAAACCAGTGATAGCACGTCTGAACTAATTGGTCTTCCCTATCGGAAAATACTTCTTGAGAAACTCATGTTGCATCTGATTCCAAGTCGTGATAGAACCTGCCGGTAGAGAGTTGAACCAATATTTTGCTTTGTCTTTCAGAGAGAATGCAAAAAGTCTCATTCTGAAAACATCTTCAGAGAAGTTGTGAATTTTTGTAGTTGAGCACACTTCAATGAAGTCATCCAGATGCTTGTAAGGGTCTTCTTGAGCCAGCCCAAAATAAGATGGTAGCATCTGAATAATGCTGGACTTGATCTCCTAATTCTGTGCTGTGACATTGGGTAATTAAAAACCTGATGGCGAGGTATATGTCTCAGGAACATAGTAGTCCCTAAGCAATCTAGCTCTTTCTCCATCAGCATTAGGAACAAGGTTATTATTCCTCTCTTCTGCCATGTCTTCAAGTAATTCTTCCTCTTGCACAACGGTATCAACGGGGATGTTCCTCTATTGTCTAAGAGTACGTTCAGACTCAAGATCAAGAGGTATCAAAGGATCAGCTACAGAATGACGACCTTGCATATATTAGCAAAAAGCACCTGAAAAGAAAACAAAAACAAAATTAAAAACAAAATAAAGAAAATTTCCTAAACTAAAAATCCAATTAAAATTAATTCTGTAAAATCCAATCAATCAAATAAATAATCCCCGGCAACGGCGCCAAAAATTGATTCGTGTGTGAGTGTGACTCAAAAAGTATATCAATTAAAATTTTTCACACTTCGCAATAGAACGAATTCCATGTAGAATAGGGCTATCGAAAGGGGTATCGTACCTCAGGGATTATGGTCTGATGAGTTGGAATACGGAATTAATTCTAATTAAATTTATAAGAAAAGAATTCTGATTTTTAAACTAAACTAATTAAAAAGGAAAATAAAATAAATCAAAGTAAATAGATAGTGAAGATAATATGAGAGAAATCTAGGATGTTTGACTTCACCACTAACTCCACAATCAATGGTCAATTGAATCAACTATAGGGGAATTACATCATGCATAAGTGGTGTCATTGGCTACAAGCTCACCTTCATCCATCAAGAAGATAACATATGATTAAGGCTAAGCCATGGACTATCTTCGATTGGCATGGGCCATTTGCCTAACTACTCTAATGTAGGGTGCAGTATGGTTCATCTTCTCTAGGCATAATCCATCAAAGCTCTTAACAATATATTCAGTGATTACCATTGTGTAATAATCTCTCTCATGATCACAGAAAATAAGAGAGATTGAGTTCAATAATAACAACTAAAAAAAATCTAAGATAAGATAAGAAATCATTGAGATTGAATTTACAAGACTTTTATTGCTCAATTCTATAGTAAGAATCCTCTGAATTACACAATCTATGCATGTATATAAAGGTCCCCAATAATTAAAATAATCAAACCATTGATGCTTTGTTAGGGTTATATCAAAACCCTAGTGGATGAACTAGCCGCTCATGGTAGAAGAAAAAGCTTCAACTGTTGAGGAAGAAGACATCATCTTTCTGAATTACGCGTATGACTTCGTTCTCCAATGGCTCTGCAAATATATTTCTGTTCTCTTCTCAGCCCTCTCAGACTCTCCAATCTCTCTGTGTTTTTCTCCTTTTTCCTATTCTCTCTCAAACTTAGCCTCTTATTCTTTACTTTCTTCCCCAAGAGAATACACCAAAGTCCTAATCCAATTAGGAATAAATTAGGGTTTCCCACAGCACTAATCAGGTGGGTTTTTTTCTGCTGACTTCGGCCCAACTTTTGACCCACTAGAAGTCCGATTTACAGAATTTTCGTAAAATATATTAGTGTGCAGAATCAAATTTCGTTCAACCCATCGCGAGAATAATGTCGATTTGAGGCTCAGAAATAAGGCTTCTGGTCCATTTTCCAAAACGGGATTATGACTTTATTATGCGCAGATTTGGGCTTTAGGCCCGAAACCTTCTTAAGCAGTTGTAATTCTCTTGGACCTCTTTCTTGGGCTGATTTGAGTTTAAATAAATGGTTGAATGATTCTCCTTGATGTAGGCTTCATCTAACCATCTTGGATGTCTTCTTTAAAAGCCCAAAAGCTTGGATTTAACTAAAATAATCATTAAGGCCCTGAAAATACAGAAAACACTAAAACAAAGTAAAATCACAAAATAGTCTATCACTAAGAGAATAAAATACAAAAGTTAATAGGCTAGAATGCGTAACATTCAACTCCTATCAGCGGGCGACCCCACCCCACTCACCCATCATTTTTGGTGGGGGGGACTATCCGATGGTAGAAGTTCATGACTGCGACAATATATCCATACATCTAATTGCATACATAAACATAAATAAATAAGGAAAAAAATTCATGGGTGAGACATTTCTATAAAAGAAATACAATAGAAATAAAAACTTCTATTTCTGGTGAATTTCCATTTGCGCATAGCACCCGAACTGTGACACCCCTAATTTTCATGCATAAGTTGGCAACGTTTATACACAAAAATTAGGAAATACCAACACATGATAATAAAAAAATAAAAAAAACACAGAATACAAGACGTAATAAAGAAGGAATTTAATAGCAGAAAGAAAATATAATAAATAATAAATTCTGAATCATAAATCTCCATAGCTAATTCATAATTTAATTCAAAGTATATGCTAAAATCCTTAAACAAATATAACTCGGAAATCAAGTAACTCAAGGACCCCTATATCCAAAACTGAAAAAAACCATAGTCTAATAAACTAAAAAAAAAATAGAATAAAATCCCTACTCTTAAAATATTAGAATAGAATGTAGACATGCGAATTTAAAAAGAATCTCAAACTCAACTTTGTGGTTGGAACTACCAATGACCTGAAATATCAACAAAGAGTGTGTTAAACCCACAAGCAAGTCCTCTATAGTACATTCCAATCAGAGAATCGAAAAACCTGTCATCTCCCATCCAGACAACCTAAATTACATGATAAATACACAACTTTCATGTTTTTAACACAATTGATGAACAATTTTACATAATAACAACAATAACAAAAAATATATATTTGTAAAACGCAATCCTGACATGCCGTGTATATATATATATTGGTGAGACTGTTTATTAGCTAGCTACCAATTCCGTATGTCAATCATGGCATACTATGTATATATATTGGTGAGACTGCTTATTAGCTAGCTCCCAATTCCGTATGGCAATCCTAACATGCTGTGTATATATATCATTACGAAGAGTAGATTAAAGCACATAACTATGCATTTAAACTAATTTATCATTTTTCACAAAGTAAAAAATAATAATAAATAAATGAAACATTAAAAATACTATTCACGGGTACTGTTCATCGGCAATGTTCAGAGTTACTGTTCACTGACGTTGTTCATGTATACTGTTCATAGTTATCGTTCATAGGTACTGTTCACCAACACTGTTCACACATAATTTTTTTTCATAGATACTATTCCTAGAAATTCAAAACAAAAATGCATTCACAACACGAATTAACTCAAAATATAAATTTAACAACAATGCCCTAGATTTTGATCAACATAAATATCTCAAAACAAAACCCTAGTTTAATACAATATATATATATATATATATATATATATATCACATTTAAGAGGTGAAGAGTTTATAAATTTGAAGGGGAAGAGAAGAAAATGTACTTATCTCTTCGAAAACAAAGGTAGAAATCAAGTAAACACAAAGCCCTTTGCCCAAAATCATAATCCACTTCAACTCCTCTTCTCAAATCCGCCCTAGGGTTTGTATCTCCCTCTCTTCCTTTCTATGTTTTTCTCTAAAAATATATGTATAATGAAATTTGTAGAAAACCCTAATATAGTAGCTCATGTATATTCTTCCTTAAAACATATGCGCTTGAGCCTAAGTAAAATAAACCCATACTCTCCCTATATGAGCCCAAATACGCCCTAAAACAAAACCCAACCGAAAATAAAAGAAAAATAAAAGGTCCAACCCTCGTCAATAAAATAAAAACCCATAAAAAATATATATATATATATAAATATTTAATAAAACTACTACACACTTATTTAAAACAACCAAAGCATTTAGTACCACATAATTAGCATCTAAATTAAACATAATTAAACAAATTGACAAAATTTAAATTAAAGCATTTAAAACACACAAATAGGTAAATGACCCATTTACATAACCTCAAACTAATGGGGTATTACATTCTTCCCCCTTTAGAAAGGAATTCCGTTCTCGGAATTCACCCCATACCTAAAATAAAAGCTCTAGATATTTTGTCTTTATTGTTGTTGTGGCTCCACTGGACACGCACTAAAGGAATAGTCCTGGAACGAAGAATATGGTTCCTATGATCAATAATATAGTAAGATTGCTCCACTTATGTTATAATTGGCTGCAACTCAATCTTTCCAACTTCAATATGTTAATAAGCATTCTTATCCCTAAGGAATTTTCACAATATAGACACATGAAAGACATTGTACACCCTGTGCATCGTGTCTGGTAATGCCAATATGTACGCTACCGCCCCAACCCTATTAGTAATCATGAAAGGACCCACAAAATGAGGTGACAATTTCCCTTTTTTCCCTAAATCGCATCACTCCTTTCATGGGAGAGATCTTAAGCAAATTTTGATTGTAATACCCCGCTCCAACACATGGTATGATATTGTCTACTTTGGGCCTGAGCCCACACGATTTTGCTCTTGGGTTTTACTCCAAAAGGCCTCATACCATTTGAAGAGAACATACTACATACAAGCACATCCCCTTTTCCACACCTAGGCGATGTGGGATTGACCATCCTGTACCCTGTCAGTGTGGTAGCTCGGTCTAGTGTCTGTCTTTGCACCAGCCCACTCATACTCGTCCACAAGGGTAACTACAATCCACCCCCCTACGAGGCCTGACATCCTCGTCGGCACACTTCTGGTTGGGTTTAGGCTCTGATACCAACTGTAATACCCCACTCCAACACATGGTATGATATTGTCCACTTTAGGTCTGAGCCCACACGATTTTGTTCTTGGGTTTTACCCCAAAAGGCCTCATACCATTTGAAGACAACATACTACATATAAGCACATCCCTTTTTCCACTCCCAAGCGATGTGGGATTGAGCACCTGTACCCTGTCAGTGTGGTAGTTCAGCCCAGTGTCTGTCTTTGCACCCGCCCACTCACACCCGTCCACAAAGGTTACTACAATCCACCCCCCTTACGAGGCCCGACGTCCTCATTGGCACACTTTCGGCTGGGTTCAAGCTCTGATACCAATTGTAATACCCCGCTCCAACACATGGTATGATATTGTCTGCTTTGGGCCTAAGCCCGCATGGTTTTACTCTTGGGTTTTACCCCAAAAGGCCTCATACCATTTGAAGAGAACATACTACATAGAAGCACATCCCCTTTTCCACACCCAGGCAATGTAGGATTGAGCACCCTATACCCTATCAGTGTGGTAGCTCGGCCTAGTGTCTGTTTTTGGACCCACCCACTCACAACTCTTCCCCCACCTTGAACTCTAATGTCCAAGTTCTACGATTAGTATAACTCTTCTGTTTACTTTGTGTAGTCCGCATACGATCTTTAATAAGAGAAATTTTTTCTAATGTGTCCTTAATAAATTCAGGATCCAAAAATCTACTCTCTCAAACCTCCAACCAACAAACCAGCGACTATACAAAGCCTTAAACGGTGTCATACCAATAGTCTTATGATAGCTATTGTTATAGGTAAACTCAACAAGTGGCATATAACTCTCCTCCAAATTTTGATTAACCCTCTTAGTTTGACCATCGATCTGAGGGTGATAAGCTGTACTAAGAAGCAACTCTGTACCAATAGCCTGCTGAAAGCTCTCCCAAAACCCGAAAATAAAGTTCGGATCTCTATCCGATATAATGGACAAAGGTATGCCATGAAGCTTTACTATCTTTGCAATGTAAAGCCTTGTGTAATGCTCTGAAGTGAAATCTAAGCAAACTGGCAAGAAATGGGTTGATTTTGTCAACCTATCCACTATAACTCAAATGGCATCGTGATTCCACTCTGAGGTGGGAAGTCCCACAATAAAGTCCATAGAGATGCTCTCCCATTCCCACTCTGATACAGATAGTGACTGCAAGGATCCTGGTGGTCTTTGGTGATCAATCTTGATCATTTGATAAGTGCTACAATTAGAGACAAATATAGCAATGTCCCTCTTCATGCCTACCCACCAAAATTATCGCTTCATGTTATGGTACATTTTATCCCCTCTTAGATGTATCAAAAATTGAGAACTATATGTCTCACTCATCACTGCCCTCCTCAAATCATCCTTGGGAAGAACCACTAACTGCCCCTTGTATCTCAATCCTCCATCCGTACCCAAGGTATAAAACGGTACCTTTCCAAATTCCAACTCAATCACTTTCTCTGTGCACAGTCGGTTAGTAAGTTGATCTATAATTACCTTCTGAATAATAGTAGGCGTAACCACTATACATACTACAAAAGCATCAGCTAATTCATCAACGTTCCTCAAGTCATTCCATTCTATCTCAAAAAAAGCTGAAAGACTAGCATAGGGTCGACGATACAGTGCATTAACTACTATATTCTCTTTCCCTAGATGGTACTAGATGAAAAGTGATAATCTTTCACAAATTTCAACCACCTACATGTTCAACTCCCTCTATATGAACAGATACTGCAAACTCTTGTGGTTGCTGAACAATTTGAATGTCTCACCCAAGAGATAATGCCTCCAAATCCGCAAAACAAAACCATAACTACTAACTCCAGATCATAAGTCGAGTAATTAAGCTCATAAGGCTTAACTTACTTGAATCATATAATAGTGGCCTCTCCTCCTTCATCAACACACATCCTAAACCTTGTAAGGATGCATCAGTAAATACCAAGAACTCAATTCTACTCTGAGGGGTAGCTAGGACAGGTGCAGATGTCAACATGCTCTTTAACTTATCAAACGCTGCCTGACAAAAATCATCCCAAACGAAAGGCACACCCATTTTAATCAAATGGGTGAGCGAACTAGCAATCTTGGAGAAGCCCTGAATGAACCTACGATAATAACTAGCTAACCCAAGAAAACTACAAATCTACAAGGGTGAGGTAGGTTGTCCCCACTCCAAAACCACTGACACGTTACTTGGATCTGCCATTATCCCTTTCTCAGATACTACGTGACCCAAGAACTTCACCTCCCTCTGCTAGAAATCACACTTCCCAAATTTTGCATACAATTGGTGGTCTCTCAATGTCTGCAACACAATACGGAGATGTTTGGCATGATCCTCCTCTAATCTAGAATAAACCAAAATGTCATCGATAAAAATAATAACAAACTAGTCTAGGTAAGCCCTGAATACTCTGTTCATTAGATCCATGAAGACAACGGGGGCATTTGTCAACCCGAAAAGCATAACCCAAAACTCATAGGATTCATATCTGGTAAGGAATGTTGTCTTTGGTACATCCTGCTCCCTCACTCGAAGCTGTTAATACTTGAATCTCAAGTCTATCTTCGAGAAGTAGGTCACTCCCTTCAGCTAATCGAACAGATCATCAATCATAGGCAATGGGTACTTGTTGCGAATTGTGACCCTATTCAATTGTCTGTAGTCTATGAAAAGGCGAAGAGACCCACCCTTCTTCTTCACCAAGAACATCGGTGCTCCCCACAATGCAGTACTCCTAGGAATAAGTCCCTGACTGAGATGCTGCTGAATTTGATCCTTCAGCTCCCTCATTTCCATAGACATCATTTTGTATGGGGCCCTAGCAATAGGTCTGGTTCCTGGGGCTAAATCAAGCACAAAATATATCTCGTGATCGGTGATAGCCCTGGGATTTCCTTAAACACATCCTGGAAGTCTCGTACCACTAGAATAGAATCCATAGAAATTGAAGTTCTCTCCTGAGACTCCTCCTTAATACAGGTGCTAGACCCTTCATTTGATTGTGGCATAATATCCAAATACATCTCCTAACTTGGTATAGCAAAATAATTGCTCTATCATAGCAATTAACTTGAGCATGATAATGCGATAACCAATCTATCCCATCTATGACATCATATGAATTCATGTCCAAGACTAACAAATCTACTAAAAATTGTAGTCCACCAATATCCATAGTGACTATCCCACAATTTTTTTGTAAAACTGTACTAACTCCCAATGGTGTAAATATGTTAAGAGAAAGACTACAAAGCGGAGACAGTAGTCCAGATAAAACAACAAAAGATCTAGACACAAAAGAGTGTGATGCACCGGTATAAAAATTAACTTAACCAAGTCTACCATGTATAGGAAACATCTCCTTAGTACCCTAATAACGGACTAAAAGATAGAGTACAATAAGTCCTATACTTAGGCTCTATTTATCAGAATACGCAGCACGAAAGATATCATACAAAAAATAACAAGGAACTGAGAATACTTAAACCTAGAATGCTCTGATATCAACTGTGACACCCCTTAATGTCCATGCATAAGTTGGTCAGGCTTATACACAAAAATTAAGAAATACTAACATATGATAATAAAAAAAAAACACATAATACAAGACGTAATAAAGAAGGAATTTAATAGCAAAAAATAAATCTAATAAATCATAAATTCTAAACCATAAATCTCCAAAGCTAATTCATAATTTAATTTAGAGTATACACAAAAATTCATAATTAAATACAACTCGGGAATCCAGTAACTCAAGGACCCCTATATCCAAAACTAGAAATAAACCATAGTCTAATAAACCAAAAAATAAAATAGAATCAAATCCCTACATTGAAAAGACTGGAATAGAATGTAGACACACGAATTTAAGAAGAATCTCAAACTCAACTTTGTGGTTGGAACTTCCTATGACCTGAAATATCAGCAAAGCATGGGTTAAACCCCCGAGCAAGTCATCTCTGCTGATAATCGATAAACATATCATCTCATATCCAAACAACCTAAATTATCTAATAAATACACAACTTTTATATTTTTAACGCAATTGATGAATAATTTTACATAATAACAACAATAACAAAAAAAAAATATTTGTAAAGAGGCAATCCTGACATGCTCTACATATATATATATATATATATATATATATATATATATATATATATTGGTGAGACTGCTTATTAGTTAGCTCCCAATTCCGTATGATAATCCTAACATGTCGTGTATATATATTGGTGAGATTGCTTATTAGCTAGCTCTCAATTTTGTATGAAAATCCTAACATACTGTGTATATATTGTGACATATAAATTTGTAATTGGCATATTTCGGTGATCAAAACCTGAATGATCGAGTTGTAAGTTTCATGTTATTTTATGTAACCGATCATCGACAACTTCGAACTGACAGTCAAGTGCATGGAAGCCGATAAATCAGTTAGAACACCATAGTACAGGTAAGTATGGTGAGGACACTCTGCACTTTTTAGTTCTGAGCCTATTTTGAAAACCAGGGTTTAAATGAAAAGTTTAGGGTTTTTCAAAGTAGGACCGGTCCCCAATATTTAGGACCGGTCCAACTTTTCTAGGTAAGATGGTTTCTACAGATTTTCAAAAAGTCCCACCGGTCCTGATTATTTGGCACCGGTCCAACTTAGCCTGTTCCAAATAGGAAATAAATTTTGACGGAAATTCTGATTCCTATTGGGTTTGAAACTTCTAGGAAAGTTCTATTTTGGTATTTAACTTCTTTTCCAAGTAGACTTAGAACTTCCTTGTCTATATATATGTATTCATATTTTCTCTATAAGGGTAAGTAAGGAATATATGCCTGAAACATATTTTTAGAGAGAGAAAATATATACAGTATAATTAGGGCTTTATATTTTTAAGAACACACATCCATACTTCACGAGTGATATTTAGGATGGTGTTTTACTTCTGATTAGCTGCTCAGAGATTGCATCAAATCTATTTGCTGATCAGAACATTGGATTGAAGGTTCTTCGCTTGCTTGTTTGCTGAGGAAGAAAGGTAACCAGAGTGCACTACGAAGGGAAGAAAATACTTGCTGAGTATTTTGGTTCTTCCAGTAACCTTTCTGTAAGGGTGGTGACGTTAGCCGGAAGTCTGCAGCAGTTGGACATGTTGTCGCAATCACAAGCCTGAGGTGTTCCGCATCAGATCCTTGACAGAGTGAAGAGGGGTATGAGACTGAGACAGAGTCTGTTGTACTTTGCTTCATCATAGTGAAATGGTTTCCTGAGGCGTGCCACCTCCCTCCGTGATTTTTCCCGCCTTGGGTTTCCACGTATATCTGGTGCATTCTTTTCTTTACTTGCACTTTACTTATTTGCTTGCTTTAATTGTTTGATTAATTGGACTAAAAATTGAATTAATTAAAAATTAAGCAAACGAGCAAGTGATCCTATTCATCCCCCCTCTAGATTCTAAAATACTTTTCGCAACCGCTTCCGCACCGCGAAACTCACAATTGGTATCAGAGCAGTGTTCTCTAATTTGTGAGTAGTTCCTTGCGAAATTTTTTTAATCAAAATTTATTTTTGTTTTCAAAAATTACTATGGAATCTAGTATGAAAGAGGGTGGATCAAATCAGCAAACTCCTTTGTTTGATGGTTCAAATTATACTTTCTGGAAGTCTCGCATGAAAGCCTTTTTAAAATCTCAAGGAGAAAGAGTTTGGATGGCTGTAGAGAATGGCTATAAAACTCCTACCATTACAACTGGTGATGGTGATGCTGTTGTGACTGTAGAAAAGGATAAGGCAACGTGGTCTAATGTTGAACATGAAGATGCAAATAATAACAACAAGGGTTTATATGCTATATTTAATTCTGTTGTTCCTTCTGAATTTGCTAGAATTTTTGCGTGTTCCACTTCAAAAGAAGCATGGAATATTTTACAGGTAACTCATGAGGGTACCACTAAGGTAAGGAGATCTAAGCTACAAATGCTTGCCACTAAATTTGAAACAATTAGAATGGATGAAGATGAGATGTTTTCTGATTTTTATTCTAGGCTTAATGATATTGTTCAAAGTAGTGCTAACCTTGGAGAGAAAATTCCTTCTTTTCAGATTATTAGAAAAATCATGAGATCATTGCCTGATAGGTTCCAAGCTAAGTTGGAAGCCTTAGATGAAAGAAGAGATGTAGATTCTATGGAGGTGGCTGAGTTAGTTGGATCAATTCAAACTTTTGAGATGAAATATCCAAAGCTTCAGAAATCAAAAAATTTGGCTTTAAAAACATCAAAGACTTCAAAGTCTTCAAGTTTGTCAAATTGTTCAAATTCTTCAAAATCTGAAGTTGAAAAAATTGAAAGGTTTGAATATGATTCAGATAATGATGTTGCACTCCTTGCTAGGAAATTTAGAAAGATTCTTGAATATGAAAAAGGTAAAAATTTGAGAAAAGGAAATCATTCTAAATTCCGGAATCAAAGCTCATCATCCAAAGGTAAGGAAAGGAAAGAGAAAGAAGAGGACTCTAAGGAAATTGAGGTTATGTGTTGGACATGTGGTGGTAAAGGACACACATCTAATCAATGTCCAAGTCCTAAGAAAAATAGCTTTAGTGCAAAGAAAATTTCAAACAAGAAAGTTATGAAAGCTATTATCTCTGAGTTTGAATCTTCTAACTCCGATAGTGATTCTTCTGTTGAGAATGATTCTTTGGCTTTTGTTGCTTTATTGAATGGTGATACTGCTAATGATTCTTCTTCTGATGTAGGTGAAATAGAGATGTACACTACTCTCAGTCAAGTAGGGTCTGACGATTCAGAAGTTGAGCAGTCTGATGAAGAACCATGTGAAAGCAAGCTGCCAGAACTTTTTGAGAAATTGCTGGAAGCTTATAATAAAAAATCTGAGAAGCTGAAGCAAGAAAAATCTGAGAAACAGACTTTGAAGAAAAAGAATGAAGATCAAGTGAAGTTGATTGAAGAAAGTAAAACAGAAATTCTGAATCTTCAAGGCAAAGTCAAGTTTTTCGAAAACGAGGTAAGACAAGCTAATTCTTCTAAAGATGTTCTTATTGCTAAAATTAATTTTCTTGAGCCTGAATTGAGAAAATCACAAGATAAATTAATTGCTTTTACTTCTGGGCAGATTAAGTTTGATAGCATGATTAGTGTTGGTAAGGCTGCAGGAGATAAAACTGGATTAGGTTTTATTGGGTCATTATCTAAGGGAAAAACTATTTTTGTTAAACCCAAGAATTTGATTGTGTCTGAACCCAAACCTAAGTCTCAAGTTGAGTCTGTGCATGCTAATGTTGTGTCCAATGTGCTTTATTGTACTTTTTGTGGTAAGACTGGACATAGTCAACATTATTGCTATAAAAAAAGAAAACATTCTAATTCTGATTTTCATGTGCATAATTCTTTTGCTAAGAATAGGGTTCATGCTAAAAAGCCACATTATTGGAACACACCCAAAAAGTCTCAAGGTAAAAAGAATTCAAATAAAAAGAAGAATGTTTTTGTTTCTCCACAATTCTCTCCTGATAAATTGCATGTTAAAACTATCTGGATGAAAAAGGAAGATTTGGAGAAGTTTGTGCCTGTTGATACTATGGGATTTATTCCTAATAGGTCTTTAGGTGCAAAACCCCCTAACTAGGTCATTAGGACTTTGATGGTCATGGATTGAGCTTATGTTCATTATTTGTTTTCCATTGGACCATATCTTTTAGGTTAGGATAGGTTGTGTTTATTTTTAGTAATAATCATATGAGATTATGAGAATTATATTTTTCTGAGAAATAATGTGAATTCTTTATAGTTCTTTTTAAATTTCACTTTGATTTCTGAATGCATAATTGGGACACTCAGTTTGTCAATGAATGAAGTACTTGATTTCATGATCTTAACATTGATGAACAATATGTTGTATTTATTTCTTTTTAGAGGTAAATCTTTTTGAGTCCATACAATTTGTGCACTAGTCCAACTCTGAGAGAATTGATTGAAAACTAATGTAAAGTTGACTAGAGTATATTGTATGAGTAGCATTGAAAGCTTAAATGATCAATGAAAAAAAAATGATGAAAAAAAAATATTTTTATTCAGCATGAAAAGAAAAAATAAAAATTTGCTGAATATCTAAGACAAAAGGAAAAGGCTACCTTCGGGATGTGTTCATAGCTTCTACTACAATGTAAATCTCTAATGAGATATCTTTAAAAATTAAAGAGTTGTTTTGAGGAAAATAGCTGGCTGCCCGTAAGAGTGAAAGCCACCGTCTTAGAAATAAATAAAAATATATATATATGTTTGATCATGTGTAGCTATATTTGCTTATTATCCAATACGTTTTAGAAGATAGATCAAAGGAATTTGATTAATTTTTGATGAAGTTGGATTGCACACACACACATGGATTTATTAGATGAGTTTCTAAATTTTTATAAATATTTGTGTGTTGGAAGTTGTGTCATGATCATGAATTTGAGAATGAATTTTATGGATAAATTATGGGTTTTAAAATTCTGCATTTATGAATGTTTAAAATTTTTCAGAAATTTTAGAACTCATGTTATTCTCTGAAAAATGTGTTTTGATTATTCTCATGAGATTATTCATGTTTTAGTGTTATTTTTTTTCTCTTGAAAAATTTCAAAAATTCAAAAATATGTTTATTTTGATTTTGTGTTTATTTTTCACTCTTTATGTGCCAAATTGCTAAATCAGATTAAAAATATGTGTTTTTGGTGAATCAAAGGTCCAAAGTGTAATTTTTCATAATTCACAAAGTTGGGCCGGTCCCCATTATTAAGCACCGGTTGCACTTCTGCAGGTTCTGAGGAACATAAAGAAGTTGGACCGGTCCCCAAATATGAAGACCAGTCGCACTTAGCGAATGCCCAGAATGTTGATTCTGCGTGCGCGCATTTTGGATTAAAACCCCTCACTTATTCTCACTCACATACACTCATATCTCTAACTCTCAAACTCTCTTAAAAACACTCCAACTCACACACATTTCTCTTCATCTAAAATTCTTTGTGATTGATTGATATTGGAGATTGGGATTGAACTTTTGGAGTTTGGGTTGATTGAGTATTGATTTGGGAGAAATTGTGCAAATAAATTGTTTTGAAAATTGAGGTTTAAAAACTTGCACACAAAGTGTTCGACAAAAAGTCTCAATGAAACTCTTGGCTATATTTTTGATCCCATTCATTATGGTGTTAATGGCATGCAAACGGGGACGAAATGATGCGTCCACAAGTGCAGATAATCGAATTGTGTTTACTAGAAACATGTTTGAAGATGATTTTAACTACAACACTTTCATAAACATCATTGGATGTCGGGCTATGAGGATAGAAAGGAAAGTGAATCTTGTGGCGATTAAACAAGAATGGGAATTGGATTTTGTGCAATATTTTGAGGATAATGGTTGGGAGTCTCTATGTGATCTTTGGGAGATTGTCAAACCGGACATGGTTCGATATTTCTATGGTAATATCATTACATCGAGCCTGGATGACCTAACTTTTGTGACCAAATGTTATGGTGTTCGGGTTGAGGTTACCAAGGATATAATTGCCAATATATTGGGAGTCCCAGAGATTGAAAATAGCTTAGTTTTGCCATATCAAATTGAGGATCCAAACCGACCAACCATGGATGACATGATTAGGGAGTTATGCATACCCAATGCCCCTAGACTTGTTGATAGGTTGCCTTCACTTTATATCACACACAATGTGTCGACATTAAATTTGGTGGTCTCCTACAACCTTGATCCTCATGATCATAAAGGTAATTTGATCAAGAGTCGAGCCAAGCTACTATATCATATTGTTCGAGAGGATCCCATCAATCTTCCTGCAACAATCATGCGTACCATGATTCTAGCTACTCGACACTCAAGGTCATCATCAGCCTTACCCTTCCCACAGATTATCATGGCTATTCTGAGAGGTGCAAGGGTTCCTATTCCTGATGGAGCAGATGTTGAAAGACCGAAAGGGATAATTGATGCTACCTTAATTACTCGTTCAGTCAACAAGAAAGAGAAGGATAGGAAAGCTTATGAGCTCAGTCCAGGAGCTGGTCAGACTGTGTCTAGGGGTCGTGGAGTTTTCCAACTTCCTGTGACTGACACACCAGTGACGGCAAATCAAATGAACCAAGTTCTCAGGTCAGCAAGGGTTTGATCGTTTACATGCTAGGATAGACAAGCTGGACCATGTTGTATCTGATGAGGCTGCTGATGATGCAGAGGATGATTAGACTTTAGGTCTTGCTATATTTTTGTTCTAGACTATTGTTGATTTCTTTATCTTTGATGTCTAGATTATTTATTTTGGTTTATTCCATCAACTTATATGTTTTGGATATTTATTTGATCAGTGATGATGATTATGTTTGTCTTAATGTGCTTCATGATTTATCTATATCTTTTTGCTAGTTCTTTGACAATTTGTTCCAAAAAGGGGGAGATAATATTGTTATATGCATATGATATGATATGAGATTAAGGGGGAGATATTGATATATGATTATCTTTCTTTATTAAGCTTTTCACAGGTTGTGTTGTTTAAGAGATGTGCAGGTACAACAAGTTTTTACTAACCGTCTTGAACACACAAGTAAAGCTTCTGATGATCAGTTCTATATTTCTGTGTATTTGGGCAAATTTGTAATCTAATTTTTCCAATGGGTTAGGTTATTGATTGTCTAAGTGGTTTTGTCACGAAATTGCCAAAGGGGGAGATTGTGACATATAAATTTGTAATTGGCATATTTCGGTGATCAAAACCTGAATGATCGAGTTGTAAGTTTCATGTTATTTTATGTAACCGATCATCGACAACTTCGAACTGACACTCAAGTGCATGGAAGCCGATAAATCAGTTACAACACCATAGTACAGGTAAGTATGGTGAGGACACTCTGCACTTTTTAGTTCCGAGCCTATTTTGAAAAACCAGGGTTTAAATGAAAAGTTTAGGATTTTTCAAAGTAGGACCGGTCCCCAATATTTAGGACCGATCCAACTTTTCTCGGTAAGATGGTTTCTGCAGATTTTCAAAAAGTCCCATCGGTCCTGATTATTTGGCACCGGTCCAACTTAGATTGTTCCAAATAGGAAATAAATTTTAACGGAAATTCTGATTCTTATTGGGTTTGAAACTTCTAGGAAAGTTCTATTTTGGTATTTAACTTCTTTTTCAAGTAGACTTAGAACTTCCTTGTCTATATATATGTATTCATATTTTCTCTATAAGGGTAAGCAAGGAATATATGCCTGAAACATATTTTTAGAGAGAGAAAATATATACAGTATAATTAGGGCTTTATATTTTTAAGAACACACATCCATACTTCACGAGTGATATTTAGGATGGTGTTCGACTTCTGATTAGCTGCTCAGAGACTACATCAAATCTATTTGCTGATCAGAACATTGGATTGAAGGTTCTTCGCTTGCTTGTTTGCTGAGGAAGAAAAGTAACCAGAGTGCACTACAAAGGGAACAAAATACTTGCTGAGTATTTTGGTTCTTCTAGGAACCTTTCTGTAAGGGTGGTGACGTTAGCCGGAAGTCTGCAGCAGTTGGACGTGTTGTCGCAATCATAAGCCTGAAGTGTTCCGCATCAGATCCTTGATAGAGTGAAGAGGGGTATGAGACTGAGACAGAGTCTGTTGTACTTTGCTTCATCATAGTGAATTGGTTCCCTGAGGCGTGCCGCCTCCCTCCGTGATTTTTCCCGCCTTGGGTTTCCACGTATATCTGGTGCATTCTTTTCTTTACTTGCACTTTACTTATTTGCTTACTTTAATTGTTTGATTAATTGGACTAAAAATTGAATTAATTAAAAATTAAGCAAACGAGTAAGTGATCCTATTCACCCCCCCTCTAGATTCTAAAATACTTTTCGCAACCGCTTCCGCACCGCGCAACTCACATATATATCATTACGAACAGTAGATTAAGGCACATAACTATGCATTTAAACTAATTTATCATTTTTCACAAACTAAAAAATAATAATAATAATAAATAAATAAAATTTAAAAATACTGTTCACCGACACTGTTCATGTATACTGTTCATGACATTGTTCACGATTACTATTGAAGACATTGTTCACGATTACTATTAAAGACACTGTTCACAGTTACTATTCACCGACACTGTTCAGGCAGAATTTTTTTTCTTTTCATAGAAACTATTCCTAGATATTCAAAATAAAAATGCATTCATAGCACGAATTAACTCAAAATATAAATTTCACAACAAAACCCTAGATTTTGATTAGCACAAAATCCTAGTTTAATACAATGCATTCATGCATTATAAAACAAATACAAACATATATATATATATCATTTAAGATGTGAAAAGTTTATAAATTCAAAGGGGAAGAGAAGAAAATGTACTTGTCTCTTCGAAAGCAAAGGTAGCAATCATGTAAACACAGAGCTCTTTGCCCAAAATCACAATCCTCTTCTCAAATCCACCCTAGGGTTTGTATCTCCGTCTATTCCTTTTTATGTTTTTCTCAAAAAATATACGTATAATGAAATTTGTAGAAAACCCTAATACACTAGCTTATGTATATTCTTCCTTAAAACATATGGGCTTGGGCCTAAATAACATAAACTCATACATTCCCCTTATCAGCCCAAATACACCCTAAAACAAAACCCAACCTAAATTAAAAAATAAAAATAAAAGGTCCTTGCCAATAAAAATAAAAACCCAAAAAATATATATATAAAAAAAACATTTAATAAAACTACTCCACACTTATTTAAAACAATCAAAGCATTTAATACCACACAATTAGCATCTAAATTAAAAATAAATAAATACATTAAAAAAAATTTAAATTAAAGCATTTAAAATACTCACAAATCAGTAATTTAAATAAATAAATTACACATTTAAATAACCTCGAAATAATGAGGTATTACACGAACCACACAATGCATGGATGTGTCCGTAATAGGCATAGAATGTTACACAATCTAGCCTCTTAATTTGTATATTTTACTCTCTTAGTACTATATTATTTGTGATTTAACTTTGTTTTAGTGTTTTTCTTATTTTTAGATCCTTCATAGTAATTTAACTCAAATAATGATTTTTTGTGCTTTCAAATATGATATTCAAGAAGGTTAGAAGAAACCTACATCAATTGGACCAATTCAAATCAATATTTCAACTCAAAAAAACTCAAAGAAGAGGCATAAGAGAAGTGCAATTGCGTAAGGAGACTGCAGGCTGAAATCCAATTGTGTATGAAATACATTTTTAATCTTGTTTTGGTAATATGTTCATAACTCTTATTTCTGACAATCAAAACATCCCAAATCCCATATAAGTTAAGCGAAATTCGATTCTAGATCTTTTTGTATTTCACGAAAATTCTATGAATCAGACTTCTGAGGCGCCAAACGTTGGACCTAAGTTAAGCAGAAAAATTCACCTATTTGGGGACTGTGGGAAAACCCTAAATGTCTCCTAATGTGGTTGGGATACTTCTTACTTCTATTGGCAAATAAATGTGATGAATTAGGGCTGTTTTGGGGACCTTTTGATGAAGTTTTAAAGATCTTTTGGAGTGAAAAATATTGGAAAATAAGGCATAGCACTACTTATATAGAGATGATGTATTCTTCCTCAACCTTTGAACGTCTTCTTCTACTATAAGCGGCTAGTTCTTCCACTAGGGTTTTGATGTAGCCCTAACTAACCATCAATGGTATGATTTTTTTAATTATTGGATATATTTATATTTATGCATAGATTATGTAATTTAGAGGATTCTATTATTAAAGAATTGAGTAATAAAGTTTATATTCAATTTTAATGATTTCTTCTCTTGTCTTAGATACTTAGTTGTTGTGATTGAACTCAATCCCTCTTATTTTCTGTGATTATGAGAGTGATTATTATATAGTGATTTTAATTGACTATATGGTTAAAGTTTTGATGAATTATGCCTAAAGAAGATGGACCATGTTACACCCTAGAATATAGTAGAGAGATAGATGGTGCATGCTAATTGAAGATAGTTCATGACTTAGCTTTGATTATACATTATCTTCTTGACGATTGAAAGTGAGCTTGTAGCCACTGAAACAACTTATGCATGATATAATTCCCCATAGTTAGGCTAATTAACCATTAATTGTGAGGTTAGTGGTGAAGTCAACAACCCTAGAGTCATCTCATATTATCTTCACTTATCAGATTTTTTTGCTTTTATTTAGTTAATTTTTAGCATTAGAAAAAAAATTATGCAATCTCTTCTTTTTAATTTAATTAGAATTAATCCTATAAATTCAAGACAAACTTAGTAACAGTCTATGTGGTTCGACACCCTCACTTTGACCCTATCCTACAAGGATACTTGCTATTGCGAGTAGTAATTTTAATTGGTAATAATTAATCATGATCAATACGCATGGGAATCACGTGGAGGCAACCCACGTGTCACATAGCATGGTGACACACCATGCGCGCCCGCATGCGTATATGCTTCCCTAAAACAGCAAAGCTCATGCTGCCATGTTGCATTTGTGCACACACACGTGCATATGCTGCCCTAGGGCAGTGCCGTGGGTGTGCCGCAGCTACGCTAGCATTGCACACAGTGCCACCGCTGGCTGACCTGTTCACAGGTTGTTGCTCTGCGCAGAGCAACGTACATTACCCTATGGTAATGCACTGCTGTAGCGCAGCAGCTATTGCTGCCAGTGCCAGTGCTCGCGAGCCAATGGTCTTTCTCCTTCGCCTGTCCTCCATGGATACATTCTTCATGTTCTTCGCGATCTAGGATTCTTCGATTACAAGGCTTTCCAATATTTATATCAAAAATATAAAATACATTGAAATAAAAAAGTTTCTCAAAACCTTACATCATAAAAAGGAAAACCCTAGCCTTATCCATGTATCCATACAATCAATTATTCACGGCATTCAATAAAATTAATAACTAATGCTAACATATGCATAACATGATTTTTAGAACCCATGAATATTTAGGAAAATTTTAAATACATTTTTTTTCATAAATATCAAGGTGGCTCTGATACGACTTGATGTGAAGAGGGATTTTTTGAGGAAAAATCATCAAAACAGTTTGCGGAAGTATGGTTCATTGAAATAAAACTGAACCACTTGATGTATAAAAGATTATGCAAGCAGCAAAATTTTTTTCTCATAAACATGAATATGATTGCATGAAGAATATGGGATTCAGAGATCAAATACCTTATGAAAATAATTTTTCAACCCCCTAGTCTTCAATAGTTGGTGAAGTAGTCAATCTCCTTTGGTGTACTGCCCATCAGAATCACCGCTATAACCCTTGAGGTCGATTCTCTAAAAACTTAGTTATTAGGAGAGAACCCTAGGTTTTGTTAATTGATTTCTATGTAAATGCACACCCCTGATATGGGAGAGAACATGACATATTTATAGGAGTGTCTCTCTCAAGTCAAGTCTTCATTTCCATTTATCATATCTTCATATAAAACGAAACTATATACATACTCAATATCTTATATTCTCCTATGAAAATAAGAAATTATGTATATATTTAAATTAAATATTTTAATATATATTCCAGGATATTATAATATCTAATAAATATTTATATATAATTTCACTTGTGCCCTTAGCATGTAATTAAATTACAAATGCCCTTAGCACATTATAACAATTCACATTTAACAACCTAGTTCGTTTTAAATCAACCCAGTAGGCTAGAATTGAGGATCTTATTAAATGGCCCAAACTCTTATTGGCTCCAATTGATTATAATTAGCTGGGTCATCCCATGACCCTATATTATAATTCATTAACCACAACTTAATTTTACTATATAAGTGTGGTTGCACTCCAACTCGAGAATGGTTGAACCATGTGATGTCTTTAAACCTTGTGTTGCTTTAACACACAACACACGTGTTAATTATACAAAATTACCCCTCTATGCACAATTGGATATGGACATATAAGTGCCCTCAATCCAAATCAACAATTGAATATTTATTAAGCCGCTTGATTACTTACCGTTCAATTAATAAACCTTTAATAAAACTTATTCACTTTGTCAAGGTGCATACCTATTTTATTAAAGTTGAACCAAGTGCTTAAATTTACCATTGATTAAACTATTCAAACCATAATAAATTAGCTAGCATGGATGTAATTGTTGGGAGCATATTGCAAAGCGTATGATCAACCAACACCCAACATACACTACAAGAAAAAAGGTTTTTAAGGATAGATTTTTTATGGTGGGCCCACAAAGCCTGTGGTGGAAAGTGAATTTCAACGACAGGCTCGTGTAGCCCATAGTGAAAAGTTATTTTATACGGCAAGCTATGTAGGCTAGTTATAGAAACCTACTTTCCACCACAGATGTAATGGCCCACAGTAGAAAAACACTTTCCACCACGGGCTATGCCCATGATAAAAATATTTGTCTTTACCACAACCTTGGCCTGCAATGGAAGGTCTATTTTTTGGAAAATTAAAATTCCCTGTGTTTTCTCTCTTTTTTTTCCAGTGAATGAAAATTCGCGCAGTATCCAAACCTTCTCTTTCTCAAGGTTAAAAAAAAAACAATCTCTTTCTTATCTGATGCCCTTAATCATCTCATTTGCATCACTCACTCTCACATTATTGTCTAATACTCTAACCCTCTCTACAACCGAAGGCCCAATTTCTCTCTTACTGAAACTGGAGCCATTAGATGTTTCTTTTTGAAGGTTTTTGACACGCCTGAATATAAATATATATATATACACTTTGACATGCCTGAGATTTCTAGCTCTATTTTTAATTTATCTTCTTTTCGATTTTTGTTTTTGCTTTTATAAATAGTTTGTCGAAAGTAGATTTAATTATAGTCTCTCTTTCTCTCTCTTGACTACTTTTTTTTTTTGTTAAATGTTTTTTGTTTGTGTTGACTCATACTCATCTCTCTAAATTAGAAAGTGATAAAGTTTGATTTGCACTCTTCCATAGTCATACCAATGGGTATGATAGTCTGTTTGATGTATTTTGTATCCATTAATTCATATTTTGAGTAGTTGAGACTAATATTTTTATATCTAACCATCTTAAAACTTGGTCACAGTATAGAGATTTACGTTGTGATTGTAGTTGCATCTGTGCTTTCCTTGCTCCCCTCTCTATCCTCAAAATGAGTCCTGATATGGCTCTCTCTCTCTTTTCTAATTTGGTTCTCACATATTTTCTTGATGGGTTTTATATATTATTGTTTTGGCAAGACATTGAGATATTCGTTTTCACATTAGATATACTATTAACTCAAAACTTCTCCTATCCATCCTAATCAGTTGGTTAACAAAATTTCCCTCATAAAGGATTTCTAAGTTTATGAAAAAATGGATCATTGAATAGTCTACATTTTCCTTGAAGTTTGGTTCTAAATATTACACCTCAATCTACGCCATCTTTATTATTTTCACCAAATATGTTGAAAAAGAAAAGAAAAGAAAAGAAAGTGATGGGTTCAGTGTGAAAATATGACAATGTGAAGATTATACAACAAGGTTAATTTTCATCTTTTAGCACCTGTGATGGGCATGCATCATTGGTACATATGCCACAATTTGACCCAAATAGTAATTAGTATTTTGGTTAACAAAATTTCCCTCATAAAGGATTTCTAAGTTTATGAAAAAATGGATCATTGAATAGTCTACATTTTCCTTGAAGTTTAGTTCTAAATATTACACCTCAATCTACGCCATCTTTTTTATTTTCACCAAATATGATAAAAAAAGAAAAGAAAGTGATGGGTTCAGTGTGAAAATATGACAACGTGAAGATTATAAAACAAGCTTAATTTTCACCTTTTAGCACCTCATGATGGGCATGCATCATTGGTACATGTGCCACAATTTGACCCAAATAGTAATTAGTGTTTGGACAATTTTTTCAAAGAAGAAATATATTTGGATTTTAGACCCTATGATCCACAGCATATATCAAAGTGTTAACCAACCATACCTAGAGTTCATCACTCCCTTATACTTGAGAATAACATTCGCCATGACAAGTAGTAATTGCAACGACGGCCTTACAATTACTTTGATAATGACTTGTCGGTGATCCTATTCTATTCTTTATCAATAGGAAATTCACCCACTATTGTTAAACGAACAAAACACTTTATGATAACGCAATATGAATGACTTGTGCTCCCGACTTTGGTAACCATACCATGCACGCATCAATTCATTGTGTAGTCAATAGACACTATGATTCAGATCTTGAATCGAATCAATACATAACATTCATAATATATAAACAGTATTTTTGATAAGTAAACAGATTCTTATAAATAAGTCAATGTCATTATATCGCAATTAGTGTTATAAAGGGCATACAATCTCAAGACTCCTCAGTCTAATACACTTGGGGACTAGTTCCTTTTCCCATGGGCTATTCACCATTTATATTTTAAATTTCTTCTCCTTTATAAAATTATTCACTTATTTACCAATTCCATTTCTAGTTAAATAATTATTTTCTAACAAAAAAGATACGAATAACCCAACAATCTCTATCTACTGGATGCAAGAAAGCCAAACTTCCAAAGTTCAATTGCTGCTTTTACATGGGTATAGCCAAACTTCCAAAGTTCAATTGCTGCTTCTACATGGTTATATACCCATGTAAAAGCAGCAACTGAACTTTGGAAGTTTGGCTTTCTTGCATCCAGTAGATAGAGAATGTTGGGTTATTCTCTGAGATATAAATTTGTAATTGGCATATTTCAGTGATCAAAACCTAATTGATCGAGTTGTAATTTTTTATTTATTCTTTGTATTGATCATCGACAACTTGGATCTGATATTCAAGTGCATGGAAGTCAACAAATCAGTATGAACACCATATAGTATAGGTAAGTATGGTGAGGACACTTTGCACTTTTTAATTCCGAGCCTATTTTGAAAAATCAGGGTTTAAATAAAAATTTTAGGGTTTTTCAAAGTAGGACCGGTCCAACTTTTCTCGGCAGTTTAGTTTTTGCAGGTTTTCAAAAAGTCCCACTTAGCCTGTTCCAAATAGGAAATAGATTTTGATGGAAATTCTGATTCCTATTGGGTTTGAAACTACTAGAAAAATTCTATTTTGGTATTCAACTTCATTTCCAATTAGAATTAAAACTTCCTTGCCTATATATATGTATTCATATTTTCTCTACAAAAGAAGCCCTGGAATATTATTTTTAAAGAGAGAACGTATATACATAATAATAAGGGTTTATATATTTTTAAGAACACACATCCATACTTCACGAGTGATATTTAGGATGGTGTTCTACTTCTGATTAGCTGCTCAGAGACTGCATCAAATCGATTTGCTGATCAGAACATTGGATTGAAGGTTCTTCGCTTACTTGCTTGCTGAGGAAGAAAGGTGACCAGATTGCACTACGAAGGGAACAAAATACTTGCTGAGTATTTTAGTTCTTCCAGCAACCTTTCTGTAAGGGTGGTGACGTTAGCCGGAAGTCTGCAGCAGTTGGACGTGTTGTCGCAATCATAAGCCTGAGGTGTTCTGCATCAGATCCTTGACAGACTGAAGAGGGGTGTGAGACTGAGATAGAGTCTGTTGTACTTTGCTTCATCATAGTGAATTGGTTCCCTGAGGAGTACCGCCTCCCTCCATGGTTTTTCCCGCCTTAGGTTTGCACGTATATCTGGTGCATTCTTTTCTTTACTTGCACTTTATTTATTTGCTTGCTTTAATTATTTGATTAATTGGACTTAAAATTGAATTAATTAAAAATTAAGCAAACGAGCAAGTGATCCTATTCGCCCCCCCTCTAGGTTCTAAAATACTTTTCGCAACCGCTTCCGCACCACGCAACTCGCAATTGGTATCAGAGCAGTGTTCTCTAATTTGTGAGTAGTTCCTTGCAAAGTATTTTTAAAATTAAAATTTATTTTTGTTTTCAAAAATTGTCATGGAATCTAATAAGAAAGAGGGTGAATTGGTTCAACAATCTCATGTATGTGATGTGTTAAACCATAAGGATGACATAAATTTTTTTACTAGAAAATATAAAAGATTCCTTAAGAATAAAGAGAATGAAAATTTTAGAAAAGAAAATTCTTCTAAATGCAGAAGTAAAAATAATAAGAAAGATATTTTCGTTGCTTTTACTGCTTATGTTGATGATGATACTACTAATAATGTTTTTTCTGATACAGGTAAATCTGAAAGATGTGCCTCATTGAGTAAAATTGGTTCTGATGATTCGAATGATGAAAAAGCTAATAGAGAATCATATGAAAGCAAGTTGCAAGAAGTCTTTAATGAGTTATTAAAAGCTTACAAGAAGCAGACTAAAAAGCTAAAATTGGTAGAAAAAGAAAAAAAAGCATTGAAGAAAGAGAATGAGCAGAAGCAACAATTGATTGATGATGAAAAAGCTGTCAATCAAAACCTCCAGAATAAAATTGAATCTGAGAAAGAGACTTTGAAGAAAAAGAATAAAGATCAAGTGAAGTTGATTGAAGAAAGTAAAGCTGAAATTCTGGATCTTCAAGGCAAAGTCAAATTTTTTGAAAACGAGGTAAGTCAAGTTATTTCTGCTAGAGAGACTCTTATTGCTAGAATTAATTTTCTTGAGCCTGAATTGAAAAAATCACAATAGAAATTAATTGCTTTTACTTCTGGACAGATTAAGCTTGATAGCATGATTAGTGTCGGTAAGCCTGTAGGAGATAAGACTAGATTAGGTTTTTTTGAGTCATCATCTAAAGGAAAAACTATTTTTGTTAAACCCAAGAATTTGATTGTATCTGAAACCAAACCTAAGTCTCAAGTCAAGTCTGTGCATGCTAAAGTTATGTCCAATGTGCTTTATTGTTCTTTTTTGTAGTAAGACTGGACATAGTCAACACTATTGCTATAAAAAGAGAAGACATTCTAATTCTGATTTTCATGTGCATAGTTCTTTTGCTAAAAATAGGGTTCATGCTAAAAAGCCACATTATTGGAACAAATCCAAAAATTCTCAAGGTAAAAAGAAGAATGTTTTTGTTTCTCTACAATTCTTTCCTGATAAATTGCATATTAAAACTATTTAGATGAAAAAGGAAGATTTGGAGAAGTTTATGCCTGTTGATACTATGGAATTTATTCCTAATAGGTCTTTGGGTGCAAAACCCCCTAACTAGGTCATTAAGACTTTGATGGCCATGGACTGAGTTTATGTTCATTTATTTGTTTTCCACTGGACCATATTTTTTTTAGGTTAGGTTTTGTTTATTTTTAGTAATAATCATATGAGATTATGATAATTATATTTTTCTGAGAAACGATGTGATTTTCTTATATTTCTTTTTAATTTCACTTTAATTTGTGAATGCATAATTGGGACACTTAGTTTGTCAATGAATGAAGTACTTGATTTTATAATCTAAACATTGATGAACAATGTGTTGTATTTATTTCTTTTTAGAGATAAATCTTCTAAGTCCATACAATTTGTGCACTAGTCCAACTCTGAGAGAATTGATTGAAAACTAATGTGAAGTTGACTAGAATATATTGTATGAGTAGCATTGAAAGCTTAAATGATCAATGAAATAAAAAATAAAAAATAAATGTTTTTATTCAGCATGAAAAGAAAAAGAAAATAGAAAATTTGTTGAATATCTAAGACAAATGGAAAAGGCTACCTTCGGGATGTCTTCATAACTTCCACTACAATGTAAATCTCCAATGAGATATCTTTAAAAATTAAAGAGTTGTTTTGAGGAAAATAGTTGGCTGCTCGTAAGAGTGAAACCCACCGTCTTAGAAAAAAAATGATGAAATTTAATGAAAAAAAATGATTGATCATGTGTAGTTATATTTGCTTATTATCCAATATGTTTTAGAAGATGGATCAAATGAATTTGATTAATTTTTGATGAAGTTGGATTGCACACACACACATGGATTTATTAGATGAGTTTCTAAATTTTTATAAATATTTGTGTGTTGAAAGTTGTGTCTTGATCATGGATTTGAGAATAAATTTTATGGATAAATTATGGGTTTTAAAATTCTGCATTTATAAATGTTTGAAATTTTTCAGAAATTTTAGGACTCATATTATTCTTTGAAAAATATGTTTTTGATTATTCTTATGAGATTATTCATGTTTTATTTTTATTTTTTCTCTTGAAAAATTTTCAAAAAAAAATCCAAAAATATGTTTATTTTGATTTTGTGTTTATTTTTCACTTTTTGTGTTTAATTACTAAATCAGATTGAAAAGATGTGTTTTTGGTGAATTAGAGGTCCAAAGTGTAGTTTTTGTATAATTCACAAAGTTGGACCAGTCCCTATTATTGAGCACCGGTCGCACTTTTATAGGTTATGAGGAACCAAGAGAAGTTAGACCGATCCCCAAATATGAGGACCAGTCGCACTTAACGGATGCCCAGTTTTGATGAAATCCGCGCGCGTGCCTTAATGTTTTAAGTGGAGTTCCTTATACACTCGCACACACACTCATATATCTTAAATTCTCACTCTCAAGCACTCTAAAACACTCCAACTCACTTACACTCTTCCTCTTCTATATTTCTTGTGATCATTGACTATTGGAGGTTGGGATTGAAATTTTGGAGTATTGTGTTGATTGTTGTTTGATTATTTGAGGATTTGATGATAGTTGTGCAAACAGATACCTTTGCAATTTGGGGTTTTTCTTGGTGCACACCAAGTGTTTCATTAATTGACTCAATAGAACTTTTAACTCTATTTTTCTTCAACTTGCATCAATCCTCAATCTATCTTGTGCTACATAATCTACATCATTTTGGTTGATATTTGTAATTGATTTTAGATTGAAATTGGTGGAAGGGATTATCTTTGGAGGATTTGAGTTGATTTTGAAGTAATTGATCAAACAAGTTGTGCTCAATTTTTTTTTAAATCTTGCTCTCCAAGTGTTTGACAGAGTTCTTCAATGGAGCTTGTGACCTTGTTTATGTCTCCATTCATTATGACTTTCATGATTAGGTTTAAAAGAGCTAGATGAGTATTTTTGAAAGTGAAAAGGAATGTTGCTTTGAAAAGATTTTGGTTTGGAATCCTTATGTGATTTGGATGACATAATTCTATTTGAATGTTTATCTTTTACAATCAAAGTTTCGTCATTATCATTGAGGTAAATACAATTGTTATAACTCAAGTAGTTGATGATATTGATTAAGAGGTGGTATTCTTTTGCAATATTTGAGGACAAATCTTGATAGATCATCAATAGAGGATAATAATTCAAGCCTTATGAGAACCCAATGTATCTTTGATAATGGACATCATTCATTCTCCTACATAACTGATGATAACTAGTTTTTAGGCTTTGATGTTTTGATGATTCAGACTAGTTAATTTGTTTGCTAGGTTTATGATTTAGACTTAGTTATTTTTTTATACTCATGGTGTCTTTGATTAGGTTGCATGTTGATCTTATGGATACCATATTTATGTTTGGATTATACTTTTGTGGACTTTGATGCAAATTTCAATAGATGGAGTTATATGTTCAAGGATATCTTTTTGATAAATGATGATATCTAGTTTGTAGAGCTCATGATGATAATGAGGATTAGGTCTTAATGATAGACTTAATTATGTTTTGCTAGACTTTGAGTAGTTAACTCTATTTTGTCTAGGTTTGATGCTTGATCTTGTTATGTTTTGATTATTCCATCAAATGATATGTTTTGAATATTTATTTGATTAGTGATGATGATTTTTGTTTCCTTAGTATCTTATTCTCTATGTGCTTCATGATTTATCTGGTTATATAAATCTCTTGGGTATTTCTTTGTCAATTTGTTCCAAAAATGGGGAGATGATATTGTATGATATGAGGTTCTTTGACAAAGGGAGAGATATATTTATATCAGATATTTTTGCTTGGGAGATTAAGGGGGAACATTGCAAGATTTGAGTATTATAGAGTTATGATTATATTTCTTTATTAAGCTTTTTACAGGTTGTGTTGTTTAAGAGATGTGCAGGTACAATAGGTTTTTATTATAATCATCTTGAACACACAAGTGAAGCTTCTGATGATTAGTTCTATATTTCTGTGTATTTGGGCAACTTTGTAATCTAATTTTTACAATGGGTTAGGTTATTGATTGTCTAGGTGGTTTTGTCACGAAATTGCCAAAGGGGGAGATTGTGAGATATAAATTTGTAATTGGCATATTTCAGTGATCAAAACCTGATTGATCGAGTTGTAATTTTTTATTTATTTATCGTATCGATCATCGACAACTTGGAGCTGATATTCAAGTGCATGGAAGTCAACAAATCAGTATGAACACCATATAGTACAGGTAAGTATAGTGAGGACACTTTGCACTTTTTAATTCAGAGCCTATTTTGAAAAATCAGGGTTTAAATGAAAATTTTAGAATTTTTCAAAGTAGGACCAGTCCCCAATATTTAGGACCGGAACAATTTTTCTCGGTAATTTAGTTTCTGCAGGTTTTCAAAAAGTCCCACCGGTCCTATTTATTTGGCACCGTTTCCACTTAGCCTGTTCCAAATAGGAAATAAATTTTGACAGAAATTATAATTCCTATTGGTTTGAAACTACTAGGAAAATTCTATTTTGGTATTCAACTTCTTTTTCAAATAGAATTAGGACTTCCTTGCCTATATATATATTCATATTTTCTCTACAAAAGAAGCCCTGGAATATTATTTTTAAAGAGAGAAAGTATATACATAATAATTAGGGTTTATATATTTTTAAGAACACACATCCATACTTCACGAGTGATATTTAGGATGGTATTCTACTTCTGATTAGCTGCTCAGAGACTGCATCAAATCAATTTGCTGAGCAGAACATTGGATTTAAGGTTCTTCGCTTGCTTGCTTGCTGAGGAAGAAAGGTGACCAGATTGCACTACGAATGGAACAAAATACTTGCTGAGTATTGTGGTTCTTCCAGCAACCTTTCTGTAAGGGTGGTGACGTTAGCCGGAAGTCTGTAGCAGTTGGGCGTGTTGTCGCAATCATAAGCCTGAGGTGTTCTGCATCAGATCATTGACAGAGTGAAGAGGGGTGTGAGACTTAGATAAAGTCTGTTGTACTTTGCTTCATCATAGTGAATTGGTTCCCTGAGGAGTGCCGCCTCCCTCTATGATTTTTTCCGTCTTGGATTTTCACGTATATCTGGTGCATTCTTTTTTTTACTTGTACTTTATTTATTTGCTTGCTTTAATTGGTTGATTAATTGGACTTAAAATTGAATTAATTAAAAATTAAGCAAACGAGCAAATGATCCTATTTACCCCCCTCTGGGTTCTAAAATATTTTTCGCAACGCTTCCGCACCACGCAACTCACATATTCGTATCTTTTCAAATTTTTTGTTAGAAAATAATTATTTAACTAGAAATGGAATATCCTTGTATCTTTTGCTTACATCTTTTATATATCATGGAGAACTCATAAACAAATTCAAAGAATGGGTTTGTTATTATTTGTGCGCTTAGATTGGTGGTTTGTAGTTTTAATTTTGGACGGATCGGTGGTTCCAGTCAAACATGTAGAGAGAGGGTTTCGCAATAGATTAATTTTCAGTAAGAGGGAGAGAGAGAAGGGGGGTACGAAAGAAAATAAGAAGACTGATTGAGGATCACTAACACATATTTCTTCCATCATGAGTTGTTAAACAATCAGATACTTATAAACTAATAGAACAAATAAGACAATAGTGCCACCTGATATTAGTTGAAATACAAATCAACTAATAATTCAAGTAATTCACAAAAGTGTATCATCGAATATATGGTAGCATAGAAATTTTTACCATATTATTACAACATCACTCACGGTGAAAATGACATCTTAAAACACAAAGAAAATTACTTATTTTAACACAGTTGAATATTCAATCCAACACTCAAATTCTATAACCAGAGTCAGAAAACAACATCTGACATTGAAACCATCAGATTTTTTCAAAGCTCTAAAAATCTTATAAAGAAATTAAAATAACGAAATAAAGAAAATAGAAGAAAAGAAAATCATTCACCCTCAAAGTGATAATGACTTACAAAAAGAAAAATCTCTGATTGGCAGACATATAGTAAATATCTTGGAAACTTTTCTAACAATCGAACTCTTGGATGATCAAGTTTTAATATGAGAGAGAGAGATAGTGAGAGACAGAGACAACCAAACTCTTGAAGATCAAATTCTAACATGATTCTAACATGAGAGAGACTATGATGTCGTTTTGATCAAATTCAATCGTTTAAGGTCTCAATATCACATTTTTTCGATATATAAAAAAACTATTATTTCAAAAAAATTGTTCAAAGCCTAAAAAATTCAGATTTGGTTGAAATTTGATATTTAATAATTTTTTATTATTAAGTTTCTTATTTTTTTTTTTTCATAACTTTTATAAAAAGTTGAATTTTGAACAATTTGCTATATGTCTGCCACCTATTTTTCTTCTAATGTTATTGGTCTATTGTAATAGATCGGATACTTACTAATGATTCAAAAATATAAGTTATTGAATAGCATTGTTTATCTTCTCTCATCCGTTAGTTATTCCACAGTGTTGTAACAGATATGACTCTTACCAACGTCACACTATGTTATCCATTAAATAAGTAAACAATTAATTCATGCCAAATAAAGGTACTCACATGTCAAACTGTCATGATCTCACTGTATGATATTCGTCTGCATATTTTATTTATATATATATTATTATATTCTCATACCTCATGCTGCATACAGCAAATTATATAACATTACTATTCAAGACCGACCTCATCATCTTATACTATTCTCATTCCTTGTCGTTGTTAAATAGACACGTTGAATATGTTGGAAAACTACGCATTAACTAATTAGTCCACAAAAGTGAAACTTTGAGAATATATATTTTACAATATTTGTTGGACTGTATAACATAACATTTTTTTCCCCAGAAGCTTACTTCCAAAGTGATGTCTGAATGCACATTAAATTCAAAACCAGCTTTTAACAAGACCACTAAAAACTTACGGAGAACATATAATTTTATCGAGAACTTATCGGAAAAGGTAATATTTTTATAAGAAAATAGTAAATAAAAAGTACCTATTACATGACATGAAATTTAAGTTAATTTAAATATAATACTCAAAAGAAGTCTAGCTTAAAGTATAGTATCTATGATCTATAGACATCACTGGCACATATTTCTCCAATCATGAGTTGATAAACAATAAGATACATATAATCTAATAAAACAAATGACATGAGGTTTGTTATATTTACATGGCGACTATGTGAATTTTTATCATAACATTTTTTGTCAATTCTTTTTATTTTTTTTAATATGTGAAATGTATTAATTGGCTTTGATTATTTAAATATATTTTAATATAAAAATATCATAATAGAAAAATGATCGCAATAACCGTGATAATATGCCTTGACAACTAATTTTTTATTTTATTTTAATTTTATTATTTATGAAAATAAATAATTATATATTAGGTTATATATATTATAGTGTATATATATAGATGAATAGAGGAAAGAGAAAAAAATTTAATTAATTTTTTATTTTATGTTAACAATATTATTTATGAAAATAAATAATTATATATATGTAATACCCCGCTCTAACACATGATATGATATTGTCCGCTTTGGGCTCAGCCCGTACGATTTTGCTCTTGGGTTTTATCCCAAAAGGGATCATACTACCCGCCCACTCACACTTGTCCACAAGAGTTACTACAATCCACCCCCTACGAGGCCCGACGTCCTCGTTGGCACACTTCCGGCTGGGTTCAGGCTCTGATACCAACTGTAATACCCCGCTCCAACATATGGTATGATATTGTCCACTTTGGGCCTGAACCCGCACGATTTTGCTATTTGGTTTTACCCCAAAAGGCCTCATACCATTTGAAGAGAACATACTACATATAAACACATCCCCTTTTTCACACCCAGGCGATGTGGGATTGAACACCCTGTACCCTGTCAGTGTAGTAGCTCAGTCCAGTGTCTGTTTTTGCACCCGCCCACTCACACTCGTCCACAAGGGTTACTACAATATATAGGTGTTATATATTATAGTATACTATATATATATATATATATAGAGAGAGAGAGAGAGAGAGAGAAAAGGAAAGAGAAATTTAATTACTTTTTTACTTTATGTTAACATTATTATTTATGAAACTAAATAATTATATATATAGGTTATCTATATATATTATAGTATACTATATATATATATATATATATAGATAGATAGAGAAAAGGAAAGAGAAATTTAATTACTTTTTTATAGATTACATATATTATAGTGTGTATATATATATATAGGTATATTCAAAAGGGTATTTTGGTCCATTAGACATGTTTAAATGGATAAATTTAGTATTCAAATGTGTTAGGTTCGAAGTTAAAGGACAATATGATCATTTTATTGTCAAAAATTCCTCTAACATGATGTACTTTTAACCGAAAAAAGTGTATATGATAAACAACACAAATCACAAAAATTATTGGTAACGAAAATTCACAAAGTTGTGACTTCATTTGAATTAATAATATTTACTCTAAAACAAACAAGACAATACTGTCACCTGATATTATTTGTTACTCACTCGTACTAATCAACAACAGAATATTGGATGATCTGAACAATCCACGTTAAAGAAAAAGTCCAGCATACCAAAATAGAATTATTTGTTACTCACTCCTCCTAGTCAACGACATAATATTGGATGGTCTGAACAGTACATGCATGTTAAAGAAAAAGTCCAGCACACCAAAATTGAACACCATTTTAGTCTATTGGAGTTTCTGAACCAATTATCTACGTGTGACAGAGAAACCAAATTGTCAAGTTGGCAAATTTGAAAAAATTGTCTTGATAGCTTCCCTATGCCACAAAAATTGAAATTTGATTTCATCACTGTGATGTTTAAATTATTTGACTTAGACAAAGAAAAAAAATCAACCAACTTGCAATAATTGCGCAACTTCTTTGTATCTTTCGAGATATAAATTTTAACTAACTCCTCGACCCTTTTTAATTAGAGAAATTCTAAACGTCACAATTTTATTTCACGAATTTTAATTTGAATCTATGTGGCAGGTAATAATATCATAGGGACTCCGTGTATGAGAGAAAATTCCACCAATAATAACTTACCATTTAATTTTATCTCCTAAAATAATGGACTATATCACCTGCCACATAGATTCGAGTTAAATTTCGTGATATTTATTCGAGACGTGTAGCATTGCTCTTTTAATTATTTGAAATTCATCCGTACAATTTTCTCAAATTCAATTCTTTCAAATCCATCAAACTATATTATTTATACTATTGACCTAAATCCATTCATGTTATATATATCAATCGTATTAAATTTTAATATAAGAACGACAGAGGAACAATTTCTCTCCAAAAAAATATATATACTTAAGTCTCCGTTTCCAGTATAAAAACTTAGATACCAATGACTACGATTAAATCTCACCAAATAAAGTTAGCAAACCACAATCTAACGGTAAAAGATTATACTATCAATTAGAGTACAAATTAACAAATATAACCCTAACCCATCAAATATAAATAATCAAATTGCAATCAAATTTTATAAAACATAGTGCATAGAATCACAAACAATAATTTTTAGTTATTTTAAAATTTTGTAAAAATCTCCCACTTGATCCATGAACTCTAAATTTTATAAAATGACAATGTAAATTGCGATACTTTAGAAATGTTGATTGGATTATATAAGGTTAAACCCACAAATTTTAAGGAACATGATGTTTGAGACGACAACAACCTGTTTTAAAATTGTCATATATATATTTTGATAAATCATTTCTATTTAATTTGAAATAACAATTATTTGAAAAAAAAGAGGGAGTCACATAAAAATATTTTGAAAGAAAAAGTTTTGAGTGTTTCATCTAGGAGACAACTGTTTGAAAACAAGAAAACTATTGTACTTAAACGGGTGTATAAGAAATGAAAAGCATGAACTCTCTGTATGTTTTTTTTAATTAAGACTACTCTTTTTAAAATGCAAAATAGTTATTTTTCGATCATAATACCCAATAACCCAACGACACATGGCGTCCAAAATCAAACGAAGCTATGATATAATATCCACTGATATTTATTATTATTTTCAAGATTGACAATGACCTTAATGCATGGTTGGTCAAACTTGAGTTAAACTATGACTAAAGAGGGCCCACTAAGAGCCTTTAAATTGGAGCATCGGGCGTTCCATTTCAGTCATCACCTTCTCTTGGTTGTTTCATCAACTTTAATTGGCCATTCTAGCTATTTGCTTTTCCAAGCTAAGTTGATGATAATGGAGCTGAGTCTGGGGTGGTGGGTTTTCACAGCTTTATTGGGTGGTGTCATTGTTTTTTTTGGGTTGTTAAAGAGAGCAAATGAGTGGCTCTACGAGAGCAGTTTGGGAGCAAAGAAGCTCTCTCTCCCTCCTGGTGACTTGGGTTGGCCACTCATTGGGACTATGTGGTCCTTCTTCAAAGCTTTTAAATATGGCGACCCTGATTCTTTCCTATCCAATTTTGCTGCCAGGTCACTATATACACACACATCTTTTACATAAACATATATATATATATATATATATATAATCTCTTGCTTACCATTGAGCAAAAAATTCTTCCACACGATGAATGATAACCATTGGATATAATTGTAATATTTTTTAAAAGTTAACTTTTTTTTATACTCTGATCATATCCAACGATTACTATTCTTCATATGTAGAAAATTTCTTGTTCACGGGTGAACAAAATATATATAACATACCGGATACTACATATATATTCATATACATATAATTAATATTTATTATAGTTTTCAAGAAAATACCATTGTAGCACATATATGCAGTACATATAACATAGTAAGCACCTAATCTCATCCTTATTCTATTAATTAATTTGATTATTGGAATGAATACATGCAGATTCGGTGACACTAAGATATACAAGGCCTTCATGTTTGGAAACCCAACCATCATTGTTACATCACCAGAAGCATGCAGACGAGTGTTGATGGACGATGAACGTTTTGGTCCCGGTTGGCCTGTTTCTGTCACAGATCTAATGGGAAGGAAAGGACTTCATAACGTAACCATTGAAGAACACCGTCGTCTTCTTCGTCTCACAGCAACTCCTGTCAGAGGCCACGAGGCACTGTCCGGATATCTTGATCATATCAAAGAAGTTGTGATTGATTCATTGGATGAATGGACTAGAATGGAGGACCGCCCTATCGAGTTCTTGAACGAGATGAGGAAGATCGCCTTTAAGGTGATTATGAATGTTCTCTTGAGTGGCAACACCGATCCAAGGTTCCATGACATGGAAAGGGAGTATTCCGCTCTTAACGAAGGAGTGATTTCCATGCCCATTAATATCCCTGGATTCGCTTATTACAAAGCAATGAAGGTGAGTTTTCGCAGTACCTATTGTAACAATTCATTATTGGACTCCATTAATTACTGTAGTTGATATATATAATTTGTCATCTCCTAATTCAAGATGTTTTCTTTTTTCTGATGCCAGGCTCGGAAAAAGTTGGTAAAGATCTTTCAAGATGTTTATAATGAAAGAGCAGCCATGAAAAAAAGAAATCAATCAAATGCAAAGAAGGACATGTTGGATTTACTTATGGAAGTTGAAGATGAGAATGAAAAATTGAGTGCTGAGGAAATCATAGATTTGTTAATCATTTACTTGAATGCTGGCCATGAATCTTCTTCCCTTACCACAATGTGGGCAGTTATATTCCTAGAAGAGAATCCACAATACTTCCAGAAGGCCAAGGTAATTAGAACATATACATATATATATATAGATATATATTTTGTCTTCGTTTCACCAAACATAGTTTCCATTTCAGGAAGAGCAAGAGGAAATTGTAAAGAAAAGACCATCGACACAAAATGGATTGAGCTTTAAAGAAATTAGAGAAATGCAATACCTTCCCAAGGTAGGTCTATATCAAGAATATGACACAATGTGATAATGTTAAATGGAATGGTTTCATTAATTCACCCTAAATTCCAGAAATTCAAATTATTATTCATTGTGTATTTGAAAAATTATACATCTTTTATCCTTGAAGGTAACTGATGAAACATTGCGCGTGGTTAATTTCGCTTTTACATTTTTTCGAGAGGCAACATGCGATATTGAAATGAATGGTTAGTCGTAAATCAGCACCTCTTTCTTCATTCTTTCTTCTACCTTTTGGGTATAAACTAAAGTGTGAAATTTCCAGGTTACACCATACCAAAGGGATGGAAGGTCTTGGCATGGATCAGGAATGTTCATCTGAACCATAACTATTACCCGAATCCAAATGAATTTAATCCTTCGAGATGGGAAGTAAGTAAAATTATAGATCTATTTTATGTAATATGATATAATTAATGTCTTCTACGATGGAGTTATTTGCCTTAATTTGTATGCATGCCAACATACATATATATTGCTGCATGCTTGTGTATAACTTATAAATATTCGTCTCTAACTCATCTTGTCTGGTTGAATTATATGTAGGGTTACACTGCCAAAGTAGGAACTTACAGTCCTTTTGGAGCAGGAAGTAGGTTGTGCCCTGGGAGAGACTTGGCCAAGCTTGAAGTTTCTGTTTTCCTTCATTATTATCTCCTAAACTACAAGTGAGTCCACACACACATATATATATACTTTTGTTATGAAACTAGTTTACATGGGCATTGTTGCATTTGAACTATTTTAATAAATACTGTTAATTTTTATACATGAAACTAGCATTTTAGAAGTTATAGATAAAAACTAACACCACTGCACATAAATATATACATTGTCCTTCCCAGAAGCAAAAATCAAGGTTTGAGAAGAAAGTCTGCAAAAATTTTAATTGAAAGTCTAAAACATTCAAGATTTCACATTCAAATTGATGTCTTTATTATTTAAATGAAAATTTTAACATTAAAGATTTTGTTTATATTTATGCAGGTTTGAAAGACTTAATCCAAAATGCAAAATGAATCACTTACCTGTTAAAACACCAACAGACAACTGCCTTGGAAGAGTCAAGAAGATCTCACCGTCAGCAGCATAAGTGATTTACACAAAAAAATAAATAAATAAAAGATTAGTAGTGTGTTTGTAGTAGTTAATAATAATGCTTCTTTATGCAATATTTGAAATTAAGCTCCTATATGTATCATTTTCATGTAATTCTGTACTACTGTAAGCTCCTATATAAATTGTTGCCCTGTAGTGCAAAGGCATCTGATTGCCATGGCCGGATTTCCTTTGTATTCAAGAGGTGATGAATAAAATGTTAACCTTTGGGTCTGAAATTTGCACTCTATCATACTTATCTAGTTACTTCTCTTTTGAATTTATATTTAAGAAAGAAAATATATTTTGAATAAGTAAATATGACTTTCGTTCTCAAAATGACTCAAGAAAGTGGATGTATTACTCTTTAATAAAAGGAAAATTATTTCTAGGCCGAATTCAGCCCATAGCAATAGAAGAAAGTGGGATGGGAATGGGATGCGAGTTGCTCCCACACCCACCTTTTGTTTATGGCCTGTGCCAAATTCGGTCCAAACAACCGAGAGTACTCTTTAGAAAATGAATTAAGTTTAAGAAATACGTATAATATTTTCCTTCAACAAAATGGAGTAGCACATTCAGAAAACCACATAAATGCAGATGTAAGAATTTTTTGTGTGAAAAATGATATCCATCAAAAGGAAAGAATTTTCTTTTATGGGTAAAGAGGTAACTAAATTATTTATATCTTTTAACAAGATATATATGCAGACAACCAGAAACAAGATGGAAACTCCTCAAACAATTGATCAGAGGTCTACAGCCACATCTCAACCAGAAAGCTCAGCCAAAAAATTACAAATGACGGCTGAAAAAATAAAAACGAACTTGGATCCTTTAAAAATTCTTTGCATTATCATAAGTTGAATCATTTAGATAATGACACAAGGCATTTAACATAAATATCTACGGTTATATTACACCAAAACACAAGTTCACTCTTTGGCCTGTCATTCTTAAGAGCTTGTCCACCTTAGATAGGACTGCATATCTCAACATTCCAAATCTGTGCCCTTTATGCAGGACGTCTACTGAATCAATAGATCACCTGTTCTTCAAATGTTCTTTTTCAAAGCCAATTTGAACATTTATTCAAACACAATGTTGGTTCAATATAAACTCTATGAATTAGGATACTTTTATATTGTGGGCAAGCCATTATTGGAAGCAAAAAAGTTGTGGCAACTCCACTAATAAACAGGCTCTTTCAGCAACCGTTTACCACATCTAGATCGAAAGGAACATGAGGCAATGTGAAGGCAAAGGAAACCTGGTAACTTAGCTCGAACACAAATTGTTAACTGTATCAGGGATCGATTGTATCATCTTTCCCATAAGGTATGCCTAGCCTCAAGTAGAGCTCACAAAGCATGGGAGCTTCCAGATTCCTTTCTGCATCCTCGTCCTCAACCCCCTGATTGAACTATCAACTCTTCCTAAGGGAGAAGGAGAGTTGAAATCTCTTGTGGCAACCGGATGCGAATCTCATAGCCGTTACAACTACTATTTGAATTAGGAAGGCTCATTTTTGGGCTAATTTCTATTTGGATTTACACTGTTAAACAACAAGCTAGTGTGGGCCTTGCCTCCTTTTCGGACTATTGCTTTTTGGGCTTAGTCATTCCCTTTAATTAGGTTTTGTAATTACTTACTTCTTTCAATACACATTGCTTAACGTTTTGAAGAAAAAAAAAATCTCTACCGTCTCCTTAATGACGTTAACATTCTCGTGCTCTCTCTCTTCTTGTTCATTCCTAGGATGTTTGAAAACTAGTAACTCTACTTCATTCTCTCTCATGCTTAACCTAAATAGCACAAGAGGAGTGATTTTATAGGCCCGACTTTAAATGAGACTCGAAACCCTTCAGGTACAAGTTATCCTATCTAAACTAAAATTTGGGATTTTGATTTCATTTTTGAAAGATTTTTTTCTCTGAAAGCTTTTAGTTTAGATTTCATTTTTGAAATATAAATAGCAAAATCGTGGGAATGGCACTCTTTCAAATTTTGGTTTTCCATCTATAATGTAAAGACAATTGCTTCTGTGTAATAGGGTCTGTTTGGCTCCAAATAAATCAAAGGTAACCAAAAGGAGAGCTTGTAATTAATCTTTGTTACAAGATTTCAGTTGTGTTTGTGGGTTAATTTTGCTTTATATGTTTAATCGCTAAGTTTTGGTCATGCTATTTTTGGTGTTATGTGAGCAGGAGACTGGGATTTGCTATGGAGACATAAGTAGTGGAGTGTTTCTGGTGCTTGTTTCCCTTGTTTTAGTTGGAGAGATGGACTTTTTCTCCAAATTATTCATACTCTTTATCTTGTTGTTTTTGCTTTTAATTGTATGAGACACTATTGCTTTGCAATATTAGGTGAGGATTACCAAAACTTTTTCACTTTAACTAATGTTCGTTTCATGAATAGAATATAGTTATAGTCAGTCAACTATTCCTTAATTATGATGATATCAATTATTCTTTAATTAGGGGCAGAATCACTACTTTCCATATATGGTTATTTTCTTTATTTATGTCATTTAGATCATTATAAATTCATATTATAGTCACTATTTGAATATATAATAAAACAGTCTATTTCTCTCCTCTCTCTCTAAGATTTCTCTATCAACTTGGCCTATTTTGTTGACATGATACTAGAGCATCAAGATCCAAGTTGAAGACATAACGTAAGAAACTTCTTCTTCTTCTTTTCTTCTTCCTTTTCTTTTTTAATTTCTTATTTCTCAGTTTCTCTTCTCTTTCTCTATTCTTTTTTTGGCAGAATGACCTAGAACCCTAAGTCTCAAAAAAAAAAAAGTTGTTCTCTATAATTCTAGCAGAGATGACTTAAAAAAAATTATGTTCTTTCTCTATTTCATGTTCAATATTCTATAGTTCTCTCTCTTGTACTTGGATTGTCTCGTCTCGACTATTATGAATGACAAATCAAAAAATAAGGACTCTTTTTTTTTTGGCTTGATAACTACTACCAAATTGAACAAAAAACAGATTGATTCATGGGAACAAGAGGATGCACAGATTATGACTTGGCGATAGAATAGTATGGAACCAGAGCTATTTAATAATGGTTCGTTTCTGGAGTCTGCTAAGGAGATTTGGAACATACTCAAAGAAATGTATTAGTTAGAAAAGAATATTTCTTGCATCTACCAGTTGTACCAAGATATCTTTTCTTTTCAACAAGGTGACTGTTCGATTGAAGAATACTAGATCAAAATACATCGACATTCGACATCATTTTATTCAAAAATTAGTTGAACATAATGTCGTGTCTTTGGAGAAGTGCATACAGATCAAAATTTGGCTTATATTTTCACAAATCATTTAGATTCTTCTAGGTTTAATCACCTTAGGAAGTCTATAAGCATCTGTTTTCTTGACTAGATTGCATGAGATCAACATAATCTAGATATGAGAGTCATTTTCATCTTATAAGTCTAGATTATACATTTAACCTTGTATTTTTATTTTTAGGTTTTATTTATTTTAGTTTTGAAGTCTAAGTAAATCATATTAAAATAAGTATTTTGGACACAAGGAGATTAATGACACATAAATTACATGTGTATGACATACTATGGCCATGAGTTGAAAATTTTGGTCCTGCTTATATATTTTGTCTAGTAGATGAACTATGCTGAGTATATTTACTAAATTATTTTTATGTCAATGTTTTGGTCAAAGATAGTTTTGATATGATATAGCATTATCTTGGAGATTGAATTTTCAATATTGTGTTAAAGACAAAAAGAGTAACAAAAAGAAATTGAGTGTAAAAGAATATATTTTTTTCACAAAGTTGTGAGTCACAGTTCCTAAAGTACCTATATATTATGGGACGGATGGAGTATGATTTATTAGTGATTTAGTTATTGAAGTATGCTAAATCAACAATAGATATATCTTAGGGGTATCTTTTCTATCTTCTAAAGGGCAAGGTTGAAGGTTTAAGTTCTTAATGGAACAAAGTAAGTGGGTTAACAAAATTAAAGTCACATAAATGTTAGGAATTGTATCTCAAATTCCTCTTCTAATGGTGAGAGGGAGTCTTATGGGGTAGACGAAGAAGAACTCTAGGGCAAGAGTTTTTGTACATGATCTAGTGTTGGAAATTCTCTATTGTTATAATATCTCTACATAATCATAGTGAATCTTTTCTCATCTATGACATAGGTCGGGTTTGGCTAAACCACGTAAATATTATGTTTTGTGTGTGATTGCTTTATTATTTTCATCGGATCTTCATGTTCATGTGCTTCCACTATCCTAACAAGTGGTATCACAATCAAAGGATCGTGCCGGAAAGTGTAGCCTTATTTGAAAGTGATCTAGAAAACACAAGAAGTCTCAATTGGTGCAACAATGGTTTCAGTTGCAAGTGGAGTTAATCAATTGTTTGGTCATGATATATAGTTAAAAAATCGTGATTGGTTACATCGCATAAAACTCGAGTAGTTAAGTTGGAGCCTTGGAGGTTTTATTGATCGAGTAGTGTATAGTAGGGATAATCAAAGTTTTACAGGAGGATCATGCAATCTTAGCATCCATTCCAAAGAACAAGCAGTAATTGTGTCCTTGGGTGAAAGACCATAAATTAGTTTGGGTCATAAGACTAGTTTGTGGGTTAAAATCCTTGAATGATGATGCAGTTTGTGTGCAAGATTGAAGCTATATGAATTATCTTGATAAATGTCGTGGGAAGCGATGATTGACTTTATGGAATTTCAGCTAAGGTGTAGATTGTTAGACATTGTGTCTCAAAATTCTATTATAATTAAGTTTCTATTTTATAGTTGTATTTTATTAAGTAATTTCTTGACAAACAAGCCTTGGGCTCTAAGTAATTGTAATCATTGTCTAATAAGGAATTGAGTTTTAGATTTTATCAATAGATACTTAGGTGATGTAGTAACTCTTGTGGACGGGTGCGAAGACAGACACTAGGCTGAACTACCACACTGACAGGGTACAGGATGTTCAATCCCACATCACCTGGGTGTGAAAAATAGGACGTGCTTATATGTAGTGTGTTCTCTTCAAATGGTATGAAACCTTTTGGGGTAAAACCCAAGAGCAAAATCGTGTGGGCTCAGCCCAAAGCAGATAATATCATACTATGTGTTGGAGCGGGGTATTATAGTTGGTATCAAAGCCTGAACCCAGCCGGAAGTTTGCCGACGAGGACATCGGGCCTCGTAGGGGGGTGGATTATAGTAACCCTTGTGGACAGGTGTGAGTGGGCAGGTGCGAAGATAAACACTGGGCTGAGCTACCACACTGACACGGTACATGGTGCTCAATCCCACATCGTCTGGGTGTGAAAAATGGGATGTGCTTATATGTAATGTGTTCTCTTCAAATGGTATGAGGCCTTTTGAGGTAAAACCCAAGAGCAAAATCGTGTGGGCTCAGGCCCAAAGCGGACAATATCATACTATGTGTTGGAACGGGGTATTACAGATGATAGGTTGAGACTTATGAGAAGAAGAGACATGTAGCACTAAGTGAACATTAATAGTGCAGCTACGTGAGAGGGAGTCTTGTGAGGTACATGAAGAAGAACTCTAGGGTAAAAGTTTGTGTAGTCTGGTGTTGGAAATTGTCTACTGTTGTTATACTCTACATAATAATAGTAAATCTTTTCTCATCCATGGATGTAGGTCGAGTTTGGTTGAACCACATAAATCTTCGATTACTTGCATGAGATCTCTATGTTCATGCACTTCCGCTCTCCCAGCAATGATTAATAGGATTATGGAAGAAATGTTTAGATACAATCAAGTTGGTTGAGCCATGGAATTCATGTAAAATACTTCTTAAATATATATATATATTTTTAGCTGTATTGATATTGGACTCTCATTTCTCTTTTGATTTAATAGTATGAATTTATTTGTTAACCCATCTACAACCTTAGTAACCACCCTACAAAACTAAATTATAACTCATTCTCCCTATCTCTCTCACTTTTTATTTATTTTTTATTTTTTATAATTAGTAAATTAATCTTCAACAACTTCTTAAACCTTGAATTATATCTTTTTTTTCTAAGGAACGACACTTGCATTTCAAAAAAGGAGAAATTAGTTTGGAATTTCATTCTAAATTAGGAGTCTATATTATTTTCCCCACTGGTTGAATAGCTTTACTACATAGGATTAAAATTTAGAATGAACAATAGAAACAACACATCATACAACCAACATGTTAATAAATTGCATAAATCATTAAAATGCCATGAATTTTAAAGTAAATTTAAACAACAATCGCAATAATATAAAATGAATATAATGAAAGTAACTAATCATACGCAACAAAATATGTTATGGATGGGCTTACCTGCGTTAAACGTAACCAGACCGAACCAAGACTCTGAAACAAAGTGGTGCATAAGCCACTGATTGGGGTGGGGGGAGGTAAATAAGTCTAACTTCTTGTAATTTTTGAAATTCTGTTATTGATACCGTTAATCTAGTTTTATGGTTTATATTGCAAAAGTAACAATAAACACTTGTTTTAATTTGCTTAATAGATATGCAATTGTCAAATCAAATAAACAAGCATGCAAGCACAAATAAATAAATTAAAGAAAATAAGGCAATAATAAAATAACACTAGAATTTTCCAGTCTTTGTCAGCATAATAATAGAGAAGGAAAATGTTATTATCAGAGGGCTGTGGCACGACAATAAGAAAGCAACACAATACTTTTTTAAAGAGAAGTCAATGGCGGCTTCTACTAAACAGTCTGACATCTTACAGAATTTATCATTGACTTGACAACCATTTTATATAATGTAGATTTCATTGTTTATATGTCTTGCAAACTGATTATCATTGGCATGACATTTAGAAAGCAATAAGTACTGTTAGAGATATTTTAATAAAAAATTATAAATATTATTTATGATAAATTTTATTTTGTGAGTTATGTTGTCTTTTTATTAACATCATTATTACCAAAAAAAAGAGTTATACTCAATCTTATACAAAGTGGTTCCACTATATCTAGGGGCATTTGACTTCTGAATATTTTTTATTCTTTTACTTTTGAATACTGTACTTTTTACTCTTCTAATTCTCATATGTATTATATTGCTCTTCCTTTCCTATTGTCATATTAGATTTCTCACATGTGTGTTTAAATATAAGCGAGCAACTGGGGGCATGCCTAAAGAGGCGGCTGCGAGTTACTGGGGAATTCCTCCAAGGTCGTACTTCCAATTTTTTAGGACATCGTTTTCAAATCTTGAATTTGTGACACATCATTTTACAGATCGATCTTCTTTCGTGAGAGATATTCATTTGGTATGTTGTGTGACTCAAAACTATGAGTGATAAAATGGGTACAAATTCATCACTTCATCCACTTTTTAATGGACATGAGTGATCTATTTTAAAATACGGGTCAAAAATAGATTGAATAAATCAAACTTATTTTTATAAAGCTTTAAATGACCCATATTTAACCCATATTTCACTCATATTATAAGAGATCCAAAAACATTTTAAAAAAGAAAATTTATATATTGTATTAAGAAAGTAGGATTCTCTTTTTATATATCACAATCCTCTCTATATCCGCTCTCTCTATAAAATTAGAATTATTCTAAGGAGTTGACAGGTTGGGTTATGTTAATGGATCGGGTCAGGTCCTACAAATGGGTCGGGTCAAAACATATTATAAATTATTATTTCTCTCTTTTGTTACATATTAGCCTTGATAATATCTGTTTATTTTTTATTTTTGAAAAAAATAGTTTTCTTGTGTAAACGGGTCGGGTCAAAACACATTATATTTTATTATTTCTCTCTTTTGTTACATATTAGCTTGATAATATTTGTTTACTTTTTATTTCTAAAAAAAATAGTTTTTCTAGTTAAACGGGTCGGGTAATTGTAAATGAATCGGGTTGCATAAATGAGTCCGATTCTTGTAAACAGATTAGAGTTTATATAAATGGATCAGTTCATGCTAACTTGTTCTGTTAGTTTCGAATTTTATAAAATAGTATAAAATTTAAAAGAATTTTTGAAAAATATTATTGAATTTAAGTGATCAACCAAACATAGTTAATATGGGTTTGTGTTTTTATTCGTTTATTTTTTTTTCTATCTGAATATGATGACGGAATTAGTTTAAATTAAAAATGGCATTTACATTTTTAAAATTTTAAAAACGGGTCAATGGGTTTGGCGGGTTGACCTGACCCATATTTGACCTTCCCATATTCAACCTGTTATAAATGGGTTGAATATGGGTCACAACCCATATTTGACCCACCCATATTCGACCTGGTCCAAACCCACCCACTTTGCCAGGCGTACTCAAAACTCCCACGTTTTGAGGCATAGTAAACCGTATCCCCTTCTCTCTATATATGGATATATATAAATATATATATTACTTTCTATCTCTATAAATAATATATAATACTAAATTATATAACATGAAATAACATAAAAATATATATAAATTATAAATAACATTATATAATTACAAATAATAACCTTACATAGTATTATGTAATTATAAATAATAACATTAAATTAAAGGAATGAGAAGAAGTAAACAAACTGCACATATATATTGCTCTCAAGTGTTAAATAGATTATAATTTAAATTATTAATTAGTTGTACACTTAACATAATATAACAAATAAATTTTTTTATTACATATAAGTAATAAAAAAATATTTCATTAATTTATGTTCAACAAGAGTATTAATTAGATTTTCAAGTAAGGGTTGCTGATCAAAGTCTTGTATATTTTTTTTTAAAGCATGTTTGGTGTGAAATTGTTGCATATTTGTTGGCTTTATATAATAAACGGAATTAAAAATTCATTTAATAGAGGATTTTTCATGAATTAGGACTTTCAAATTAAGAGTTAGAGGATTTTTTTATGAATTTAGAACTCTCAAATTAAGTAGACTTTGAGACGTTTGGTTCCTGTTTGCCTAAAATTTTTGAAGCACTTACTTGGAATAAAAAGTATTATTTTATTCATACAAAATCAAATGGTTTGTTATTTTAAACAATAGTTATTTAAAAGTTACAAAACTGTATTGTTTTATGTCACAAGACATACCACAGGATCTCCTCCCATAGGAGGGGATCCCGATCCTTGCTATCACACCATCTCCAAAGCCGATTATTAATTTTTTCTCAATTTTCATTATGATTACCATTTCTATTATTTAAATTAGAGTAATGATTTAGAGTCTGATCACACTAGTTCAATTTTACTTTTATGTGAGTGGGGTGGTGGGCTCCACCACATGACATTATATAGTAGAGCCCACCACTCATTTCACATAAATTTATTTTCGTGTTTGTCCAATTCAGACTTACTATCGTTACTCTTTAAATTATAGTATTTTCATTTCATCTCTCTTGAATTAATTTTATGTAAAATTATGCCTATTATTGTTGTTCATTGTGTGAGATTTAATCTATGTTACATATCAATGTATGAGTTATGTATATGCTCCATTATGAAATTTCATGAGATACTTATTGAAATACCCCCTAAAATTTCACGCATGAGGTGACCAGTCTCACACATAAAACGTAAGGGATACCTACAAATGATAGTACACAAGCATAGAATACAAATGATGAAAGAAAAGATTTATAAACGCTGAAAGGACAGTCTAAATAAAATAAATAATAATGTTAAATAAATATAATACAAGTTTGACCAATACAATTTGGAAGTCCCGTAACTTAAGGACCCCTTAACAAAAAATCATAAAAGCAAATACTTTTTGAAAAGATCTAAGTCTCTACACTGAAGTCTGGTAAAGAATAGATGATTGCTACGCTCTACGAATTCCATACTCTAACCTCGAGGTGAAACTGCCTGGGATTTGAAATATCAACAAAGTGGGTTAAACTCACAAACAAGTTCCTTCTACTACCACCTAACAGATGACCGATAAACATACTCTCTATATGAGGGACAATAAAATATATAGACATATACGTATCATTTTTGCATTTAACCATTTTTCTAAAATAGAAACCATCCTACACATCATACCAACCCATCCATTATCACACAAATTATAGAACCTATTTTCTAAGTTCAATCCAAATGCAATCCTTACATGCCCAACACTTTATTAAATGTATACCATATTTATATGAGACAATCCTGACATGCTTACCTCCATACTTTACGATACCTTATTAGATATTTGGCAATCCTGACATGCATCCCCCTTAAACGTATGAAATACCTTATTAGGTATTTGACAATCCTAACATACATCCTGACAATCCTCACATGCCTCCCTTATTAACATTGAATACCTTATTAGGTATTTGGCAATCCCGACATGCCTCTTGGCAATCATCACATGCCTCTCTTATTAACCTTAAATACGTTATTAGGTATTAGACAATCTTGACATGCCTTCTAACAATCCTCACATGCCTCCCATATTTCTTTTAAATAAAATTTAACATACTTAAAAGCATGCTAATTAATATCATAAAATTTTTATCGTCACATGAATTAATTAAACAAATAAAATAATATAACACACCACAAAAGTAAACGAGTTTAACATACTCCCATATACTGAGTTAAACATCAAACAATAAATCAAGTAAGTTTATGCTAGCAAAGAAGAAATTAAGGAATTTTTTTTGACTAATTACACAAAAAGAAAAGCCCACAAAAACCTACATTTCACTTTAAACATCAAATATATCTTAACCTAGCTCTAGCCTAATTTTTCGTGCATATTCTGTCTTTACAAGTCTTATTAAAATTTTTGAAAATTTTCTGAAATTTTTTGGTAATTTAAAATATTTTTTCTATTTTTTTTAATTTAAAAATTAAAAAAAATATATTTAAATATTTTGGACTGTGTTTGGGCCCAGTGGCTGGGTTTAACGAGTGGGACCGAATTGTTTCTTTTTTGGTCCCCGCCGGCAACCGGATACCGTCGCATGTACAGGCGGTGCACGTAGGCATAGTGCATGCGCTAGGTCATAGTCCGGCCTTTGTTCGCCTCCATTTTTACGCCAATCTTCTCTTCTTGATCTAAGTTACTTATTGGTGTAATACCCCGCTCCAACACATGGTATGATATTGTCCGCTTTGGACCTGAGCCAGCACGATTTTGCTCTTGGGTTTTATCCCAAAAGGCCTCATACCATTCGAAGAAAACATACTACATATAAGCACATCCCCTTTTCCACACCCAGGCGATGTGGGATTGAGCACCCTGTACCCTGTCAGTGTGGTAGCTCAGCCCAGTGTCTGTCTTCGCACTCGCCCACTCACACCCGTCCACAAGGGTTACTATAATCCACCCCCCTACGAGGTCTGACGTCCTCGTTGGCACACTTCCGGCTGGGTTTAGGCTCTGATACCAAATGAAATACACCCCAAAAAATTTTGCGCATGAGGTGGCCAGTCTCATACACAAAACCTGAGGAATGTTAACCACTGATAGCAACAAGCATAGATGCAAAAGACAGAAATAGAATAACTACTAAAAGCTGAACAGAAATCCCATTGAATTGAAATAATTGATAAATAAATAATTATATTCTGGTAATACAATTTGGAAGTCCCGTAACCCAAGGACCCCTTAACCAGAAAGGACAAAAGTTTAACACTTAAATGGAAAATCAATAACCAAAACCTCTAAATGAGTTCATAGTTTGACTCCTGAATAAAAAGTAGATTCCTACCCTGTGACTGATGAGAGTAGATGTCTGTCACAATCAACCCTAGTACTCAATCCTCGCGGGGGAAACTGCCTGGGACCTGAAATATCAACAAAGTGGGTTAAACCCACGAGCAAGTTCTATCTACTACATCCCAATCAGAGAACCAATACACATACCCTTAGTGTGAGGAACACAAGAGATAAATATAGGTGCAACCATTTAAAATATTCCTTATTCAGTTCATGTGTTTCAAAGTAAAACTCAACTTATACATTATCCCAACAACCCTTATTATTTAAAACGAACTTTAAGTTAAAGAAATCAAGAAACATATGCAAGCATATTATCAATCTATGCAATCATGATATGCCAAATATAATGTATGGATACCTTATTAGGTATGGGCGATCCTGACATGCTGGACAATTCTTACATGCCAAATAGAAATGTATAGATACCTTATTAGGTATGGACGATCCTGACACGCCGGGCAATCCTTACATGCCAAAATAAAATGCATAGATACCTTATTAGGTATGGGCGATCCTGACACGCCGGGCAATCCTTACATGCCAATTAAAAACGTATAGATGTATTCCAATATGAAACATAAAATAACCAAGGTGCATTATGATTTAAATTTGCACAAACCATTATTTCAAATTATCCAACATAAAATTATCACCATAAGACAAATCATTCTCAAGTAAACTATAATCACGTATTTGATGGGCATTTATATCCTTAAAGGAAAATACATTCAAGTGAATCAAATAACTCAAACATCCATTATAGAAGAAATTCTCAATTCAACCTCCAATGCACTCAAATATATGAGGGAGTCTAAACCTAACTTTTATCTAGGTTTCTAGGCGTATTCTACTGCTAATATCCCTATTAAATCATTCTGAAATTTTTTAGAATTTTTGGAAATTTTAAAAATATTTTTCTAGCAAAAAGAAAATAAACATAATTCGAGGCATACTTTCACAACCAACACAATCACAAGGGAGACTCATTTTCACATGAAATTTAAAACCCAGGTGCCTTTTAATCCTATAAAGTTACCTAAATTTTTCTAGAATTTTTTAGAATTTTAAAATATTTTCTAAAAATAAAAGAAGGTGAAAATCCAACTTTTAGACACTTTAAAAATAAATTCAACAACAAGGGAAGATTATTTTGAGTTGAAAATTTAAACCCAAGTGTATATAGCCTCCAAAGAATTACAATAAAAATTTTGGAATTTTTGGAAATTTCTAAGTATTTTCTAAAATTAAAGAAGCTAAAAAAAACAGTTTTTAGACACTTTAAAAATTAATTCAAAGAGAATGGTAAATCATTTCGACATGAAATTTAAACCCCAAGCTCCTTAAGCTCCCAGGAAGTTGACATAAAATATTTGGAATTTTTAGAATAATAAAAGTATTTTAAAAAAATGATTTTTCCAATTTTCAAAATTTTCCAAAAATTTCAAAAATACAAAAGAAATATCAAAACTATCCGGAATGGGCCCAGATTGGACCCAGAGATGGGCCCCCGTGAGTCAGGCCAAAAAATAGTTTTCCGATAATCGGTCGGTGTCGGCCCCGGCGCCGCGCGTGGGGAACACGCGCCGGCTGGGCTGTCTTCCCCAATGCGCTGGGGGATTTTCCGGCGCTGATTCCGGCTTCGTCCGACCTCCGTTCAGCCTGATTTTTGTACCGTTCTTCTCTTCTTGATCCCCTCTACCCATTGGTACAAAAAGCCTCATCAAAAATTGTCCGAATCAAAACCCCCTAATTCACAAGTTCTAGGGTTCTTCACAAAATTTAAAAATTTCAACTCAAATTTCTCACGATCTATTTTATTAAAGATCAAGGGTTTTTTTTTTGTAGACAATCACAACAGAAAATGCTTACGAATTAACATCTTTTCTCATCCTAAATTCATGCATAAACAGATTCCTATACAATTTACACATACATGAAATATATATATGCATATATTCTTATATATATATATATATATATATCTATACTTCTATATACAATTTACCATAATAAATTTTCACGAAATTTATCCATAAGAAGCAACAAAACAAAATGCAATTATAAACAGATTTTTCGATATAAACCAAATTCTTAAACCTAGACTATGCATACGGATTCAAAGAGGAAGAGAATAATCAAACTTGCCTCTTTGACGAATCAACTTGTTCACCCGATCGTCACTCCTTTCTCTCTTTCGTTTACTCCCTCAGTTCTGTGCATAAAGCAACGGCAAAAACCCTAATTTATTCTTTTTCCTTTTTGTCTTAATTATTGTTCTATTATTGATTTTTCTAAAACTAAATAAAATCATAATAATAATAATAATAATAGCAATAATAATGTAATTATAACCCTGGCCCAACATTTTAAACATAACCTTAGCCCAATCATTCCAACCCAAATTCCTCCCTAGCCCAAACCAAAACATTTAAATAAAATAACACACAATCAATAGCAATTCACATAAAATGATAAAAAAAAATAAAAAGAGAAATTTACATGGAATGATTTGAATCTATAAAATCTAAGCAATCCACATAAAATGATAAGATGCATATATAAAAGAAAAACAACTCACCTACAATGATAATTTATAGAAAAAAAACATTTCAAATGAATTAATAAAATAAAGTAATAATATAAAGAAATTCAATTTCTTTAAAATAATAGACATTTAAATTTTTTTCGGGGTATTACATTCTTCCCCCTAAAAAGAGGAATTCCGTCCTCAGAATTCAGCTCATACCTGAAAGAAAAAGCTCTGAATATTTTGCTTTTATGTCATCCTCTCTTTCCCAAGTGGACTCCGCCTCGTTATGGTGGCTCCACTGAACTCGAACTATCAGAATAGTCTTTGAACGAAGGACCTGATCCCTACGGTCAAGAATACAATAAGGTTGCTCCATATATGTTGCATCCGGCTGTAACTCAATCTCTCCTACCTCAATGTGCTGGTAAGTATCTTCATCTTTAAGGAACTTCCGTAGCGTGGAAACATGAAAAACGTTGTGCACCCTGTGCATAGTGTCTGGTAATGCCAGTCTGTACGCTACCGCTCCAACCCTATCGGTAATCATAAAGGGACCTACAAAATGAGGTGCCAGTTTCCCTTTCCTTCCAAACCGCATAACTCCCTTCATGGGAGAAACCTTGAGTAGAACCTGATCCCCCACCTTGAACTCTAGTGAATGAGTTCTTCGATCAACATAACTCTTCTGTCTACTCTGTGTAGTCCGCATACGGTGTCTAATAAGGGCAACTTTTTCTGAGGTGTCCTTAATGAACTCAAGACCCAAAAACCTATTCTCACCAACTTTCAACCAGCAAATCGGTGATCTACACGGTCGTCCGTACAGAGCCTCAAATGGTGCCATACCAATAGTCTTTTGATAACTATTGTTATAGGTAAATTCAACCAACGGCAAATAACTCTCAGGGTTACCACCTAGTCGTGAGATAGACTTTGTGATAGATTTAGCTCCAAGTACCAGACCTATTGGTAGGGCTCCATACAGGATGGCTCCGGTGGAAATGAGGGAGTTGAGGGATCAGATTCAGCAACTTCTTAGTCAAAAATTTATTCGCAGGAGTACTTCACCGTGGGGAGCACCGGTGTTATTTGTGAAAAAGAAGGATGGGTCTCTTCGTCTTTGCATAGACTATAGGGAGTTGAATAAGGTCACAATCCGCAACAAGTACACGTTGCCTAGGATTGATGATCTGTTCGATCAGTTGAAGGGAGCCACCTATTTCTCAAAGATAGATTTGAGGTCCGGGTATCATTAGCTTCGAGTTAGGGAGCAGGATGTATCGAAGATAGCCTTCCTTACCAGATATGGGTCGTAGGAGTTTCGGGTTATGCCGTTTGGGTTAACAAATGCCCTAGCTGTCTTTATGGACTTGATGAATAGAGTGTTCAGGGCCTACTTGGACCAGTTTGTTATTGTTTTCATTGATGACATTCTGGTTTACTCTAGGTCAGAGGAGGATCATGCCAGACATCTTCGTATTGTCTTGCAGACACTGAGAGATCATTAGTTGTATGCAAAATTTGAGAAATGTGAGTTCTGGCAGAGGGAGGTGAAGTTATTGGGTCACGTAGTATCGGAGAAAGGGATAACAGTCGATCCAAGTAAAGTGTCAGCGGTTCTGGAGTGGGGACAACCTACCTCACCTTTAGAGATTCACAGCTTTCTTGGGTTGGCTGGTTATTATCGTCGGTTTATTCAGGGCTTCTCTAAGATTGCTGGTCCGCTTACCAATCTCACTAAAAAAGGTGTGCCTTTCATTTGGGATGACTCGTGTCAGGCGGCGTTTGACGAGTTAAAAACCAGATTGACTACTGCACCAGTTCTAGCTACTCCTCAAAGCGGTATTGAGTACTTGGTGTATACTGATGCGTCATTACAAGGCTTGGGATGTGTATTGATGCAGGAGGAGAGGCCGATATCATATGCGTCACGTAAGCTTAAGCCTCATGAGCTTAATTACCCGACGCATGATCTAGAATTAGCAGCTGTGGTTTTTGCTTTGAGGATTTGGAGACATTACCTTTTGGGTGAGACCTTCAAATTATTCAGTGACCATAAGAGTTTGCAATATCTATTTTCACAGAAGGAGCTGAATATGAGACAGCGCAGGAGGTTGGAATTTGTGAAAGACTATCATTTTTTCATCCAGTACCACCCAGGGAAAGCGAATGTAGTAGCTGATGCACTTAGTCGCCGACCCTATGCTAGTCTATCTGCCCTATTCAAGGTAAAGTTGAATGACTTGAGAGCGTTGATGCCTTAACTGATGCCTTTGTAGCATACGTGGTGGTTACACCTGTAATCATACGAAAGGTAGTTACAGAACAGCTTATTGACCCACAACGCGTAGAGAAGGTGACCGAGTTGAAATTTGGAGAAGTACCATTTTATACAGTGGGTAGAGATGGCGGATTGAGGTACAAGGGGCGATTGGTGGTTCCTCACAATGAGGACTTGAGGAGAGCAGTGATGGGTGAGGCCCACAGTTCTCAGTTTTCGGTACACCCAGGAGGGGATAAAATGTACCAAGACATGAAGCGGCAGTTTTGGTGGGCAGGCATGAAGAGGGACATCGCTATATTTGTCTCTAAGTGTAACATATGTCAAATGATCAAGATTGATCACCAAAGACCACCGGGGTCTTTGCAACCACTGCCTATACCAGAGTGGAAATGGAAAAGCATCTCTATAGATTTCATTATGGGACTTCCCACCTCACAACGAAATCATGATGCTATTTGGGTGATAGTGGACAGGTTGATAAATTAGCGCATTTCTTGCCAATTCGCTCGAGTTACACCTCAGAGCAATATGCGAAGCTTTACATAGTAGAGATAGTGAAACTTTATGGTGTACCTTTGCCCATTATATCAGATAGAGATCCAAGTTTTGTGTCAAGATTTTGGGAGAGCTTTCAGCAGGCAATGGGAATAGCTTTGCACCTTAGTACAGCTTATCACCCTCAGACCGATGGACAGACTAAAAGGGTTAATCAAATTTTGGAGGATATGTTGCGAGCATGTGTACTCGACTTCAAGGGTAATTGGGAGAGTTATTTGCCGTTGGTTGAGTTTGCTTATAATAATAGTTATCAAAAGACTATTGGTATGGTATCATTTGAGGCTCTGTACGGACGACCGTGTAGATCACCGGCTTGCTGGTTGGAAGTTGGTGAGAATAGGTTTTTGGGTCCTGAGTTCATTAAGGACACCTCAGAAAAAGTTGCCCTTATAGAGACCGTATGCAGACTGCACAGAGTAGACAGAAGAGTTATGCTGATCGAAGAACTCGTTCACTAGAGTTCAAGGTGGGGGATCAGGTTTTACTCAAGGTTTCTCCTATGAAGGGAGTTATGCGGTTTGAAAGGAAAGGGAAACTGGCACCTCGTTTTGTAGGTCCCTTTATGATTACCGATAGGGTTAGAGCGGTAGCGTATAGACTGGCGTTACCAGACACTATGCACAGGGTGCACAATATTTTTCATGTTTCTATGCTACGGAAGTTACTTAGAGATGAGGATACTTACCAGCACATTGAGGTAGGAGAGATTGAGTTGCAGCCGGATGCAACATATATGGAGCAACCTTACTGTATTCTTGACCGTAGGGATCAGGTCCTTCGTTCAAAGACTATTCCGTTAGTTCGAGTTCAGTGGAGCCACCATAACGAGGCGGAGTCCACATGGGAAAGGGAGGATGACATAAAAGCAAAATATCCAGAGCTTTTTTTTTCAGGTATGAGCTGAATTCCGAGGACGGAATTCCTCTTTTTAAGGGGGAGGAATGTAATACCCCGAAAAAATTTAAATGTCTATTATTTTAAAGAAATTGAATTTCTTTATATTATTACTTTATTTTATTAATTCATTTGAAATATTTTTTTCTATAAATTATCATTGTAGGTGAGTTGCTTTTCTTTTATATATGCATCTTATCATTTTATGTGGATTGCTTGGGTTTTATAGATTCAAATCATTTCATGTAAATTTCTCTGTTTATTTTTTTTTTATCATTTTATATGAATTGTTATTGATTGTGTGTTATTTTATTTAAATGTTTTGGTTTGGGCTAGGGAGGAATTTGGGTTGGAATGATTGGGCTAAGGTTATGTTTAAAATGTTGGGCCAGGGTTATAATTATATTATTATTGCTATTATTATTATTATTTTGATTTTATTTAGTTTTAGAAAAATCAATAATAGAATAATAATTAAGACAAAAAGGAACAAGAAGAAATTAGGGTTTTTACCGTTACTTTATGCACAAAACTGAGGGAGTAAACGAAAGAGAGAAGGAAGTGCCGATCGAGTGAACAAGTTAATTCATCAAAGAGACAAGTTTGATTCTTCTCTTCCCCTTTGAATCCGTATGCATAGTCTAGGTTTAAGAATTTGGTTTATATCAAAAATTTGTTTATAATTGCATTTTGTTTTGTTGCTTCTTATGGATAAATTTCGTGAAAATTTATTATGGTAAATTGTATATAGAAGTATAGATATATATATATATATATATATATAAGAATATATGCATATATATATTTCATGTATGTGTAAATTGTATAGGAATCTGTTTATGCATGAATTTAGGATGAGAAAAGATGTTAATTCGTAAGCATTTTCTGTTGTGATTGTCTACAAAAAAAACCCTTGATCTTTAATAAAATAGATCGTGAGAAATTTGAATTGAAATTTTTAAATTTTGCGAAGAACCCTAGAACTTGTGAATTAGAGATTTTTGATTCGGACAATTTTTGATGGGACTTTTTGTACCAATGGGTAGAGGGGATCAAGAGAAGAAGAACGGTACAAAAATCAGGCTGAGCGGAGGTCGGACGGAGCCGGAATCAGCGCCGAAAAATCTCCCAGCGCGCTGGGGAAGACAGCCCAGTCGGCGCATGTTCCCCACACGCGCAGCTGGCGCCGGCACCGGCCGGTGACCGGAAAACTGTTTTTGGGCCCCACTCGCGGGGGCCCATCTCTGGGTCCAATATGGGCCCATTCCGGATAGTTTCGATATTTCTTTTGTATTTTTAAAATTTTTGGAAAATTTTGAAAATTGGAAAAATCATTTTTTAAAAATACTTTTATAATTCTAAAAATTCCAAAAATTTTATGTCAACTTCCTGGGAGCTTAAGGAGCTTGGGGTTTAAATTTCATGTCGAAATGATTTACCATTCTCTTTAAATTAATTTTTAAAGTGTCTAAAAACTGTTTTTTTTAGCTTCTTTAATTTTAGAAAATACTTAAAAATTTCCAAAAATTCCAAAATTTTTACTTTAATTCTATGGAGGCTAAATACACTTGGGTTTAAATTTTCAACTCAAAATAATCTTTCCTTGTTGTTGAATTTATTTTTAAAGTGTCTAAAAGTTGGATTTTCACCTTCTTTTATTTTTAGAAAATATTTTAAAATTCCAAAAAATTCTAGGATAATTTAGGTAACTTTATAGGATTAAAAGGCACCTAGGTTTTAAATTTCATGTGAAAATGAGTCTCCCTTGTGATTGTGTTGGTTGTGAAAGTATGCCTCGAATTATGTTTATTTTCTTTTTGCTAGAAAAATATTTTTAAAATTCTCAAAAATTTTAGAAAATTTCAGAATGATTTAATAGGGTTCTTAGTAGTAGAATACGCCTAGAAACCTAGATAAAAGTTAGGTTTAAACTCCCTCGTATATTTGAGTGCATTGGAGGTTGAATTGGGAATTTCTTCTATAATGGATGTTTGAGTTATTTGATTCACTTGAATGTATTTTCCTTTAAGGATATAAATGCCCATCAAATACGTGATTATAGTTTACTTGAGAATGATTTATCTTATGGTGATAATTTCATGTTGGATAATTTGAAATAATGGTTTGTGTAAATTTAAATCATAATGCACCTTGGTTATTTTATGTTTCATATTGGAATGCATCTATACGTTTTTAATTGGCATGTAAGGATTGCCCGGCGTGTTAGGATCGCCCATACCTAATAAGGTATCTATACATTTTATTTTGGCATGTAAGGATTGCCCGGCGTGTCAGGATCGCCCATACCTAATAAGGTATCTATACATTTCTATTTGGCATGTAAGGATTGCCCGACGTGTCAGGATCGCTCATACCTAATAAGGTATTCATACATTATATTTGGCATATCATGATTGCATAGATTGATAATATGCTTGAATATGTTTCTTGATTTCTTTAACTTAAAGAAAGTGTTCATTTTAAATAATAAGGGTTGTTGGGATAATGTATAAGTTGAGTTTTACTTTAAAAACATGAACTGAATAAGGAATATTTTAAATGGTTGCACTAATATTTATCTCTTGTGTTCTTCACACTGAGGGTATGTGTATTGGTTCTCTGATTGGGATGTAGTAGATAGAACTTGCTCGTGGGTTTAACCCACTTTGTTGATATTTCAGGTCCCAGGCAATTTCCCCCACGAGGATAGAGTACTAGGGTTGGTTGTGACAGACATCTACTCTCATCAATCACAGGGTAGGAATCTACTTTTTATTCAGGAGTCAAACTATGAACTCATTTAGAAGTTTTGGTTATTGGTTTTCCATTTAAGTGTTAAACTTTTGTTCTTTCTGGTTAAGGGGTCCTTGGGTTACGGGACTTCCAAATTGTATTACCAGAATATAATTATTTATTTATCGATTATTTCAATTCAATGGGATTTCTGTTCAGCTTTTAGTAATTATTTTATTTCTGTCTTTTGCATCTATACTTGTTGCTATCAGTGGTTAACATTCCTCAGGTTTTGTGTATGAGACTGGCCACCTCATGCGCAAAATTTTCTGGGGGGTATTTCAATTGGTAGAAAAAAACTCATTCATTCATAGCCCAAATCAAAAACCCCTAATTTTCAAGTTCTAGGGTTTTTAACTAAAATTTAAAATTCAATCCAATTCCTCAACAATCTGATTTCTAATGGTCAATGGTCATTTAGCAGAGCAAGAACAACACAAAAAATTAGATTAAAATCCTTCAACACACATAGGTTCATGTTCATACGAATTTTCATGCTTATATATACATACAACACATATATATATATATACACACACACACACACACACACCTATATATATTTACAGTGATCTTCCACACGAATTTATATAAGAAATTAAACAAAATTTCATACTACTATACATGTTCATACAAAACTCTATACATAAATATATGCACACACATATAATCAAACGACACAACATTTAATCTATTTTGACAAGTTTAAAGGGGAAGTGAAGAGATTGAACTTGCCTTATGATTGTGAACAAAATCCCATTCTCTCCCTTTTTCTGGCATTTATTGTTCTCTCCCTATCTGTGCGTAGAAACTCTCTGTGCGTCGGAACTACTGAACCCTAATTTTTATTTTCTCTTATTTTATTTATTAATTATCTTTTCTAGAATTACTAATAATTCCTAAATAATTAAAAACAATAAATATAAATATATTTAGCTCACCTATATATAAATATATATAGTCCAACCAAATAGTCTAGTTCAACCTGAAAATAATTAAAAAAAAAAAAAGGAAATGCCACCCACTAACTCACATATTTTATTTAAAAAAAAAAATTACTTTTAAAACAAAATTTTCACAAACATTTTGAGTCAATCAACACTTAACACCAATTAATCAACCATCTACATTAAACAAAACAAAGAACATGCATTGACAAAATCAACTAAACATTAAAAAACACCACAAAATAAAAAAATATAAATAATTAAAAATTCAATTTAAATATCCTCAAATTACGGATATTACAGATATACAATGTGTGTTTACCTTCTTATAAATTTTCTGTGTATTTCATTGTATAATTGCAAAATACATATTTAGTAAATTTTCCGCAACAAGTACTTGTTTAAAGAGAAGTCTATGGCGGATTGTACTAAACTGCTGGTATACATCTTAAATATTTTACTATTGACTTGACATTCATTTCTTTACTTCATCATAGCGCAATAAGCTATTTAGAAATTAATTTATGTCAAAAATATAGATTTCATTGTTTATATCATGTCTTGCAAACTGATTACCATTGGCATGACAGCAAGAAAGCAACACAATACTTCTTTAAATTAAGAGAAGTCTATGGTGGCGGCTTGTACTCAACACCTAGACATCTCAAAGAGAATTTACCATTGACTTAGACATCCATTTCTTTACTTCATCACAGCAATAAGCGATTTAGAAAAATAATTATGTTATATATAAATATAGATTTCATTGTTTATATATATGTTTTACAAACTGTGTAGGTATTCCAAACTAATCACATACACTAGTCATGGAGAAAAGTTGCTTTGCTCTTTTGCAGGCTGTGTTGTTAGTGCATTGTCTTGTGGCTTGTTTAGGTAAGAGTGTAACCAACATTAGCAGTGACCAATCTTCTCTTCTTGCCTTGAAAGCCCATATCACTTTTGACCCTTATGGTGTCTTGGCTAACAACTGGTCGACAACTACCTCCATTTGCAACTGGGTTGGAGTCACTTGTGGCACTCGCCACCAAAGAGTGACATCCTTGAATTTTTCTAACTTCTCTCTTGCAGGTACAATTCCTCCACAGCTTGGTAACCTCTCATTTCTCGTGTCCCTCGACCTTAGTAACAACACTTTCAGTGGTCATCTGCCGGATGAGTTAGCTCATTTGCGTCGATTGAAATTCATGAGACTCGAATTCAACAATTTTAGTGGACATCTTCCAACATGGTTAGGTTCCTTAACTGAACTGCAACAATTATATCTTGGTAACAATAGTTTTACCGGTACTATTCCACCTTCCTTCTCTAACATGTCAAAGCTAGAGAGCTTTAGTTTAAGTTACAATTTTCTACAAGGAGTGATTCCAAAAGAGATTGGTAATCTTCAAAACTTGAAGATTTTGGATGTGCAAGATAACCAGCTTACAGGTTCTGTGCCAGTCAACATCTTCAATATCTCGTCACTACAAGTTATTGCTTTGACAACCAATGGCATATCTGGTAATCTTCCAATGGATATGTGCTATGGTGTTTCAAACCTCCAAGGGCTTTATGTATCTCAGAACCAGTTACATGGGCAAATTCCATCAAGTTTATATGAGTGCTCACAACTTCAAATTTTGTCGCTGTCGTATAACAAATTCAGTGGAACCATTCCTAGAGGGATTTGGAATTCAACTGTGCTTGAGGCTTTATTTCTTGGCGTTAACAACTTGGAAGGTATTGTTACATACTACCCTGATGTATTTAGTGTATACCATTAATTTTTTTTGTAACTAAGCTAGTCTATATCATGATCGAATGTGCTCTCATCGTGAGTTTGTGTCTCTCACGATGTTCTTTTTTTTTTTTTTTTTAAATTATGGTTGATTCTTACTTTTTTTTTATTGAAAGACAAATAAATCCTTTTAGGACTAATAAGTCCTACTTTCCTAATTGAAAGACAAATAAGTCCTAAATTTTTTTCTTTAGGACCAATAAGTCTTACTTTTTTCATTGAAGGACAAATAAGTCCTAAAATGTTTCTTTTTGGAAGAAAAAGTCCTACTTTTGAATTTCTTTTTCCATTCAAGTCCTAAATTACTAAATCTTCAATTTATACTCTTAATAAATTATATATAGGGAGACGATATTCGCACTCCTATTTTTAAATTTGTAGTTCCATCTTAGGAGAAATGTCACTTCTAACCTTCACTTGACATGTGAATGATTAACTTTTTTCAAAATACTAAACTACCCTTTTAGACATCCTATTTGTCTATTATCTTTAATGTTTTTGGTCTTTTTTAATCGGATCCAAAAAAAATACTCGAAAAAAATTAATAAAAAAGAATTCTCTCTTTTTACTAGACCCAAAAAAAGTTATCTATGTTAAATAAATTATTTCTTTTGACAAGACCAAAATATATATAGATATATATCTGTTAAAGAAATTATATCTTTTGGCATGAGATAAAAAAAAATTCTCTGTTTAATAAATTTTTTATTTTGGTACGAATTAAAAATTAAAAAATATCGAAAAAATAATTATCCTTGTTGAATAAATTTTCTCAGGACCCAAAAAAGAAAGTACATAAAAAATTATTCTTGTTGAATAAACAATCTACATTGAGAGTACCCAAAAAAAAGTTATTGTTATTTAATAAATTATATCTTTTGATTGGTTAAAAAAATGAAATTATCTTTATTGAATAAATTATCTATATTGGAAGAAGCAAAAAAACAAATTATTTTTGTTCAATAATTTATCCATTTTGACAAGACAAAAAAAAAAGTACTAAAGAAAGTTAAAAAGGTAAAAAAAAATATTTCTTTTGACAAGACCCAAAAAAAACAAAATAAAGAAGCTAAAGAAGGTAAAAAAGAGTTTAACTTGATAGTATAAAAGATAGTTGTTGTATTATAAAATAAAGAATGATGTATTAATTAGTTTAGGGACCATCGATCTTGTCATTTTCTTTAAAAGAAAAAGGTAGGTGGAATGCAATTGTAGAAAAAAGGAGTGCGAATATCGCCTCCCTTATATATACTATTTGTTATATTAGATATAAAATTTTGACTCAAATTTTCATATATACCCTTTAAAAAGTAGAAATAAAATTTGAATAAAAGGTAAAAAAAATACACGTTATTAAATTTTTTATAGAATAATTAATTTTTTTGTACTAAAATCGTCTATTTTACATGAGTTTTTGAATTGAATTTAAATTAAATTAATTATTATTCAAATTTATAATTCAATATTATTAAGTAACTAATTAAAACTTAAAGCAATATATAAAAAAATAGATTATATATCAGTTCTTCGATAAATATATAATTATAAGATTTTACTTCCATTTAGTTAAGGGTGTAAATGAAATATGTAGTGATTTAGGACTTAAATGAAAATAAATTCAAAAGTAGGACTTGTTGGTCCTAAGAGAAATTGTTTAAGACATATTTGTCTTTCAATGAGAAAAATAAGAGGTATTAGTCCTAAAGAAAAAATTTTAGGACTTATTTGTATTTCAATGAGAAAAGTAGGATTTATTGGTGCTAAATAAATTTTTTAAGACTAATTTTCTTTGAATGAGAAAAGTAGGACTTAACAGTATTTTTTTTTCCATAACTTAAAGTTGTATAAATTATATATATATATATATATAAATTTTTAAAATTTTAATAGTAAAATAACATTTAAGGGAAATAACCTTGTCATGTGTAAAAAGAAGAAAAACAAAAGGACAATATTTGTCTACTCAACGGTGAGTAGACAATCTCTAAAGTTATTAAGAGATCGACTTCATCATAACCTTACTCATGTTAAATTCTTTTGCAGGTGAAATTCCACCAGAGATAGGCAGCCTTCTTAATTTGGAGTATTTAGGATTGGAGAATGCGGGTCTCATTGGTCCGATTCCATCTTCCATCTTTAACCTCACTTCTTTGAAAATTCTTTATCTTAATCAAAATAAATTGACAGGTACAACCCTTTTATTGTGGAAAGTTTTGGAAGTTGTTGTTTTGCTTTTGTTGCACTTCAAATTTTGGCCCCTCTGGTGGGTCCCACTATTGGCCATCCAATTAACATACAAACTTTTAACCAAGTAAATGATATATATATATATATATATATATATATGTGTGTGTGTGTGTGTGTGTGTGTGTGTGTGTGTGTGTCTGTTTTAGTTTTTGTCATAACTTTCCTTGCCAATTTTCTACACTTGAATGTCACCTAAAATTTTCCACACCTTCAACTAGTGCGTTTGTTTCCATGATGGCCAATGCTTCTACACATTATAACATTGCAAAGCTTCTCAGGGAACTTTACGTTTGTTAAACATTATAACAAGTTGTACTAAACTTTACCGTTTGTTAATTTGTACGTTGTTCATTTTTGCATGCATGCAGGTGTAATACCTCAGGAGATTGGCGGGCTTCACAACTTGGAGGAATTAAATTTTGGTTCAAATAGCCTAGAAGGTCCCATTCCAGCAACCATCTTTAACATCTCAACACTACGACTCATTTCACTTCCCGTCAATCACTTCTCAGGGAACCTTCCGTCAAGTATTGGCCTCATGCTGCCCTATCTTAAAATACTTAATCTTGGAGTCAATAACCTCACTGGAAGTTTTCTCGACTCTATCTCAAATGCTTCTCAACTCACTAGTCTAAATCTCATCTCCAATGGATTCACAGGTTCAATTCCCAATTCACTTGGCAATTTGGCACGACTTCAGCAATTGAACCTGGCATACAACTATTTCGTCAGTGATTCTTCTTCTTCGTCTCTAGAATTGACCTTCCTCAATTCTTTGACCAATTGCAGACAGTTAACAAGATTATGGTTAGCTGGCAATCCTCTAAATGGTGTTCTTCCAGCTTCTATAGGCAATCTCTCCACTTCCCTTCAAAATATAGCTGTAAGCCGTTGTGGAATCAAGGGAAGCATTCCTCATGAGATTGGTAATTTAAGCAATTTGGCTTTTTTACATCTTTTTAATAATGACTTGAGTGGGGTTATTCCAACAACCATCAAATGGTTAAGAAAACTTCAGGTATTATATATTCATGACAACAGAATTCAAGGATCCATTCCAGAGGATCTGTGTCATTTAGTGAACGTGGGTTCATTAGAATTTAGTAAAAATAATCTTTCCGGCCCCATTCCGGCATGCTTTGAGAATATTACTTCCTTGAGATATCTACATCTAAATTCCAACAAATTGACTTCAACCATACCAACCTCCTTTTGGAGTCTCAATGACCTTTTGGAATTGGACCTCTCCTCAAATTCTTTAAACGGTCGTCTAGCTCCAGAAATTGGAAAATTAAACGTGGCAACGCTAATTGATCTATCAATGAATCAATTCTCAGGTGATATTCCAAGCACAGTTGCAGGTCTTGAAAACTTGATTCATCTATCTTTGGCCCATAATAAAATACAAGGAAATATTCCTGAGTCATTTGGCAACTTGCTAAGTTTGGAATTCTTGGATCTATCTCAAAACAATCTCTCTGGTGTGATCCCAAAGTCATTAGAGTTACTGCATCTTAAATATTTCAATGTATCTTTCAATAGACTGGGAGGAGAAATTCCCACTGGAGGTCCTTTCACAAACTTCACAGATCAATCTTTTTTGTCGAACGAAGCATTGTGTGGAGCTCCTCAGTTCCATGTCCGGCCATGTCACATGTCAAAGATGAAAAGAATGCTTCTAATAGATATTTTGTTGCCTATCGCATCAGTACTTCTTGTGTCAACAATTTTATCTCTGTGCCTAAGAAGCCGATGGAGGAGAAATAAAATTCCAATTCAAACTGAATTGATACCCCTAGTTAGATGTGAAAGAATTACATACCATGAACTTGTGCGAGCAACAGATGGGTTTAGTGAAATCAATTTCCTTGGAATGGGTAGTTTTGGTTCAGTTTACAAAGCTACACTAACAGATGGGACGGTTTTGGCTGCAAAGGTATTCAATCTGCAACAAGAAATTGCATTCAAGAGTTTTGACACAGAATGTGAAATGTTGCGCAACATTCGTCACCGAAATCTCACCAAAGTCATTAGCACTTGCTCTAACCTTGATTTCAAGGCCTTGATATTCGAGTACATGCCTAATGGGAGTCTTGAAAAGTGGTTGTATTCACACAACTACTTCTTGGATATCTTGCAGAGACTGGACATAATGATAGATGTGGCGTGTGCATTGGCCTATCTCCACCATGATTACTCAACTCGTGTGGTTCATTGTGACCTCAAACCCAGCAATGTCCTACTAGATGAAGATATGGTTGCACATGTGAGTGACTTCGGCATTGCAAAGTTCTTAGAACAGGGGGAAAGCATTGCACTAACCAAAACTCTAGCCACATTTGGGTATATTGCACCAGGTGAAGCTTCTCGCTTTTAATTTTTTTCTCAAATTCTAGTTATGTTATTCTTTTTCTAATAGCAAAAATTTAATTAACTTTCATCACAACAGGCCAAGTCTTTTGATTAATTATAATGTTGGATGTAGAGTATGGATTGGAAGGATTAGTATCAACAAGGTGTGATGTTTACAGCTATGGTATTATGTTGATGGAAACATTTACAAGAAGGAAACCCACTGATGAAATTTTTGCTGGAGATTTAAACCTCAAGGGTTGGGTAAATGAGTCATTACCCAATGCAATAATTCAGGTTATGGATTCCAACTTGCTAAGGCCAGAGGAAGAACACTACACAACGAAGGTGCAGTGTGTATCATCCATCATGGAACTTGCTGTGAATTGCTCTGCAGAATCACCCCAAGAGAGGATCGACATGAAAGGTGCTCTTGTAGTACTCAAGAAGATCAAACATCAATTACTCAAAAATTGTGAGTGTGTTGAAACATGAAGTATCTATCCATGCTAAGTTTGGTTTTTTATATTCTAAATTACAAAGAGCATGCTTGGTTTAATTTAACTTTCATAAGACATTCAAATCCAAATGAACCTTAATTTTATATCGAATTCCATGCAGGTGAGCAGTTGGAGACAATAACGAGACGCACTCAATGAGGTCTGAATGTGTGTTATCATTGATGTTGCTATCTTAGAGGTTGCAATCAATGAAAAATGTCTAGTTCTTCAACATTGGCATAACTTGACTAATCGAAAAGATTAAGTCATAATTTAACATGCTAATAGAGTACTTTAATTTGCAGGAATTATGAAGATGCAAGTGTGGTATCTTGATATCAGAAGTATGATGCAATAAAAAAAACACACCAAATAGGCTGCATTTGGAAATTGGTTGTATGCTTGTTATTTTTTTTTTCCAAAAATGTACTACTAATGTTGTGAGTGTGAATTGTGTGCTCTGCAGAATACTAATTTAGTTGTAAAAAACATTGGTTTTTAATAGAATATGTGGTTTAAATGCTTTAAATACATAAGGTGAATACTATGTATTAGTCAGTTAATGAGATGAATCATGGTTGTCCATTTGACTATGCATAATTTAATATATGTGTATCATGGGTGTTCATGCAAATATTATAGGGGAGTGCTAGGGACAGTCGCTTCATTGCACAGCTACACGGATTGGTGAAAATCAATCCCAAAAATTAAATGATTTCCTGTAATAAATTTTCTACTTTTTCATCAATTAATATACCTTTTTAATTCTAAAGTATTTACACTGGTACCATCAACAAACAAATAAAATTATAAACATAAAGTATTAAAATATTTTAATTTATATTTTTTTATATTGTCCTACCTTTAAATATTTTTAATAATCTATATACTTATTATAATCATTTCCTGTATAATTTTTAAAATTTTGTAATTATGGTTAATTGAATTAAAGAACATATTTTTAAAGTATTAAAATATTTTTATTAATATTCTTTTTTTATAATTTCCTGCTTTTAATTTTTTTTAATAATTTATATACTTAGTATAACCATTTGCTAAATAATTTTTAAAATTTTGTAATTATGGTTAATTGAATTAAAGAACATATATTTAAAGTATTAAAATATTTGTATTAATATTTTTTTATATTTTATTGCTTTTAAATATTTTTAATAATCTATATACTTATTATAATCATTTCCTATATAATTTTTAAAATTTTGTAATTATTGTTAATTGAATTAAAGAACATATACTTATTATAATCATTTCCTATATAATTTTTAAAATTTTGTAATTATGGTTAATTGAATTAAAGAACATATTTTTAAAGTGTTAAAATATTTTTATGATTTTTTTTTATATTTTCTTGCTTTTAAATATTTTTAATAATCTATATACTTATTATAATCATTTTATATATAAGTTTTAAAATTTGGTAATTATGGTTAATTGAATTAAAGAACATATTTTTCTTTTATATACTTATCATATTTTTCTTTTATAAATAGTTTTATTTGTTTGTTGATGGCACCAATGTAAAATACTTTAGAGGTAGAAGGGTATATTGATTGATGAAAAAGTAAGACATTTATTACAGGAAAATATTTAATTTTTGTAATTGATTTCCACCAATTAGTGGAGCAACTATGCAAGGACACTCACTTGAGTGAATGCCCCTAGTACTCCTCAATATTATATGAATTAATCTCTATCTATACTATTGTGGGCCCACTCAAGTAAAATAATTATAATAGATTTATATTTTTTAAAAATTTTTAATTATATAATACTACTTTGGCCCCTAACCAACAATTATTGGCTTAGCCCTAAACAATCACCATTGTGATATTGACATTATTTCAAAAAAAAACATTTTCGACCATAGCCACCCTATCGCAACATAAGCTTGACTACACTTTGCAAAAGTCAGTAGAGGCCGTACAACTAATCGTTTTTGGCTCGGCTTGGACATAGACCATTGTGATTTTCAATTTTGAAAGCGGCTACAGTTCCGAAATCGCTTCCTTAACTTTTTAAACATTTCATTTAATTTAAAATCATAAATAAATATTTTCAAAAAATTTTTGGATTCTCGGGCCCACCTGACTTGCGTTCTGGGCCCCACCGACCCAAAATTCTTAAATTTTGACAAACACTCCCAAAACTTTTCAGAACCTCTAAACAAGTTCCCAAACATTCTTTTCACATTTAAAATATACATAACATCATTTAAAAAGGATTGATGATGAAAATAATGCATAAAAAGCAAACCGATCAAAATTGGGCCCGAACTCTACACCCTCCCACCTTCAAGGAATTTCGTTCTCGAAATTAGAAACGTACCTCAAGTTTCGGAGTGTTGTCAAAAAAACCTTTAGTAACCTCTTCTAACTTACTTTTATCACCGATAATAGTTATAAACTTTTCAGTCTCCAACACTCGGCTTTTACTCCTTACCTAAAGAGGCATTTGGTTAGCACCATACAACTTCACTTTGAGTCCACGAAACATCCCAGCTACTAGTACACCTCAAACTATCTCCAGGTATTACCAGTAGTGCAATTATCATGTCGTGAACCACCATGACAACTATTATCTTCCAAACCAAGTTTAGGAAAGATCAAAACAATAACCAACCCACTTTCAAATCAATAGAAGTATGCGTACATACCTTCTTCTAATAACTTATCCTCCTTGAGCCACAATTTTTAAAAAAGTCTTACACAAGACAATATCATGTAAACAAAGGATTTCACTTTTTATTTTTATTTTTTTTTATAGTCCAAACTCACACTCTTCGGTTAACAACTAACCAAAAACAAAACTAATGGCATACTTATCGCCATCCTTCTATGACATCAAAGCTAGTCATGTCCCAAAAATTGAGTCAAACCCTAGACGATAATTCAAAACTTCGATCTCTTAGTGTCACACTACCCATAACGGTACATCAATAGACAAAACTGTGCCTGAAAGACATTCGTCAATGATGACAAATCTAAAATATGTAAATATTTGAGGGCCCCAAACTATTTCCTCAAGTACTCTAACAAGTATCATAATGCATAACCTCAAGAGTGGTCTGAGACTAGCCTACTCTTATCACCATGAACCATTTGATAAGCACTTTCTTACTCATTTATAATTGTATACCCTGGTAATATGCTACATAACCTTTTTCAATCATATACCCATCAATGAGAAAAAAACTTTTATACTCAAAAATACTCAAACCTCATTTCATTGCTCGTCAATACCCAACAAGTCAACTCTAACTACTTGAACCCAACACATAGTAAGAGAAGTGTTATTCAAAGAAAAATGTCCAGCCAAGTCATTTTCTCTCGTTAGCTCAACCTCGACAATATGCCTTCCTTGTCCTCATACTTTCAATTCCAATTGTCCATCCTACCACACACCGCATCATCCAACGTATATAAGTCACTAAGTATCCCCGAGGACTCAAACTTGTAACCACACTCAATTCTCAATTTTCTATATGAAAAACACTACATTAGGCTATCTCAACACTAGCTTGATAGTTATTATTTTATGCAAATTCCATTAGTGTAAGATGATCCTCCCAACTACCCCGAAAATCAAGTAGAAATCCCAACCCACTTTGCACATTATATAAGGCGTTACACTCACAACACCTAACTCACACCACTAAAGTCTAGCACAAAAAGTGCATCTAAAACACTTAAAAGTTCAAAATTGCCAAACCTTTACTCAAAGTTTCCATGTTCTTTCCAAATCAACTACCACGCTCACACAATCCCCGATTGTCAAACATGATTCATAATACCGACATACCATTCTAGGCATAATCCACAATTCCGTGCATTTATCGAAACAAACCACATAACATTGCCCAAATTTTTTTTTTTTTTTATAGACTACAACCCGATGGAACCTAGTTTAGGGTCTTACAGCCCACTGATTTCACAATCCCATTAACTAATCAATTCCCATCACCAATTACCCAAGAAAAGAATCACGCCTCATTCGATCCCTCCAATCCAAGGAGCTGGTTAACAGTTAGAGAGAAATCCCTTCATATAAGCACTTCTTTTAGATAACGCTTACCAGTGTGAGTTTAAGTTAACCTACAATTACCTACAATCTCATACAGCAGCCTTGGCCTACTGAGTCCACTATGTCTATTGCGTCCACCCCTCCCCCTCTTGGTAAGAAATCTCCCTCACTTCTGATACCACATGTCAGGGTTCTCTCTACTTTATAACTTATCATTCATCTAAACATCATATCAAACACTTAACACACAACTTTCAACTCATTTCGCATAATTCAAACACATCACTTTCAGACGTACAAGCTGTCACATCTCTATTAACTCAAAAATAATTAAATCAATTCTAAGCATTCATCCAACAGTCTCAATAGTACCCCTCAGACATACCCTAGCTAGAATCATGGTGTCATAGTACCACCAATAGCCTCACTCAATTGTCTGACCTTTAGCCCCAAATGCTCATGCAAATGGTACAACACTAATATGAACCATTAAACTAACTATTTCGACTCTGACAATGCCATAAGGTAATGTGCCATAGCAATGAGTGTGGTACTAGGAGCTAGATCAATATTAAACACTACTTTCTATCTCGAAGGTAAGTCTGTCGAGTGTTCCAAAAACATGAACCTTTTCCCCCCAGTACACTAACACATGCTGGAATACACAACTTCAAGAGTGGTTCAAAACCATACTACTCTTACCATCTAAACATATTGGTAGACACTTTCCTATCCATCTATATCTGTAACATAAGGTAACATCCTTGACCAACTATATCGATCATTCATAGTGACACTTCCTTACGATTGGGGATCGTCCACACTTAAAAAAATTCCCTCACTAATTATTTACCCATCTTCACCTGGATGAAGCAACTCAAGTTTAGACCTCTGTCCAGGTTTACCAATCCTTAAAATTGGGATTTTTCAGGTGGTGACAACATGCCACTACAAGTCATGCTACGCATAATTGAACATTTAAGTATATTACATAGTCACATAAATCATGCTCACTATACAATATATATTACACTACACATGGAATATAAAACTTAACATACTTTATCAAATAGAACACATAATATATGATATGATATATAATGTACTCAAATGAATCAAGACCCCAGCTCACTAGCTAAAACTCATAAATATACCTTGCCTGAGTAGTAGAAAACTGTATAGAATGTCACTGAGATTCCATTCATTTCCGTGCACCTTGCCTTTGAGGACAATCACGCCTAGTATGTCCAAGCTGGCGACAATGGAAGCAAATCACATGTGCCTGAAGGGATTTCGCATGCAGGGGAATCAACAATGCTATTGGAGATGGTGGTAGTACCCCAATGCTAGACTGGCTCACAAAAGACTATGAAAAACACTATTTAGACCTTATCTCACACCATGTACTCCTCATCCGAGGATAAATGGACCTATTATGTCCAAGTTGATGACAATGGTAACAAGTTTAGCCTTCCCTTGGTGCCGACTGCCTCCTTGGGCACTTACACCTATAGTGGCTTGGTTGATGGCAATGATAGCACAGCATGCCTGACAGGGAAGATCCTATAAGTAAAAGGGTCATTGGTACCAATCATCCCCATTATTGCTCCTGAGAACATGAAGTATTCTCCCTTTGTCTCTTCTTAGGGTGTCCACTCGCTTGCAATGGACTCACTAGTTGTGATCCTGTTGCCCCATCACCCTTGCAAGTTGTTGCAGGGCTGCAACCACAACCCTAACAACCTAAACTCCATCAACTATGTTATGTGGAATAGAGGGTAGTTTTTTATGATCCTTCTCTAACATTATCTTATTATAGAGATAATAAGGAGACTTAAGAATAATGTATACATTAATTGACCAATCAACTCCCACTATACTTACACAACACCATGCTAAATCGTTCCATAATTAGCATGTTATTTTAAACACATAAACATCAAATCAAGTTCCACATAGATATGTAATAGACCTTAAGTCTACATTTTTAACCTCAAGTATATACGTGGTTCCACCATAGTCATCGTCCATAGGAAATCAAATCTAAAGTTCAAATGACTACCAACTATCATGCATCTTCAAACCAATGTGTAATTCAATCCTCACCCTTTTTCCCTAGGTATTCAAACCCAGTTAAGCTTTTATACCAAGTTGCAACGCCTTGATTTCTGACACCTAGTTAAGAGCAAGAAAAATGGGAGGTGAGTGGTGAATATCAAACATCAATACTACTCATCTATAATCTCACATTGATATCAAATTCAGATACCAAGTTGTCACGCTCCGATTTCTGATTCGGGTCCGAATCTCAAGAGTAACCTGTCCATTTAAACCTTAATGAACCATCTTAATATTTGATTACTGTAGAAGCTTAATCACATATAAACACATATATATGTACAGCTCAACATCAACTAAAGCCAATGGGCTCCACACTTGACCTCACATACATGTCCAAACACATCTAACTGTCAAACTTTCTTATGGATTAGGATACATCGTAATGTAGATGCATCGTAATATCATATGAAATTTATTATTTTCTAACCCAAATTCTCTACATTATTATGATACATCATCCTTTGACCTTCGATACATTACTAGATTCTGATACATTATAATGTGGATTATGGTGCATCGTAATCTCTCGAATACAAACTCTGCAGAATTCATATGTGTTCACTAGTCTAATATAATTCACAACCAAACACATTGTGAGTCCATAAATCTATCCATACATCATAGCAACATAAATGAAGTATTACAACATCATAAATCCCATACATTTGATCCAAATCATACATTTGATTGAACATCTCTCCAAAACCCACAATTGTCCACATGGTTTATATAAGAAAATCTAAATAAAATACAAGTCCCTTATCTATAATTGTAACATAAAAGAGGTATCAACATGCCATAAGCCGGCATGGATATCAATATATACAACATCAAAAGTATCTCAAAAATGCCACTATGAGTTCCACTTGGTCACTCAAGTCCCGTTCGTCATCGGTGCCTTATTTGTAAAACATTTTGGAGGGAAAGGGGGTGAACAAAATAATGAACTCAATAGGAATGCCCCAACCCACCTAGGTATCGACCCGACACCGACTTACATAATATGCAGCCATGATATCGCTACACTACATGACATATTCAATTGATCACAAATGCAATTCGATAAGTATGCATTTAATCCATACATCATGTTTAACAGTTAAAACACATAAGTATCAAGATATTTACATCTTCGTCGGTGATAATCTGATACATAGACATGATTGGTCAACTCCGACAATCATGTGGTGTTGGACAACTCTGACGATACCCGTAAATCCTCAATTATCAAATCCTGAACACTACGATCATGGTGTGGGACTTCCTCATTCGAAACCTGCCCGCAACGACCATGACCACCAGCCATAGAAACTAATGAAATCTCACCCAGGAAGATGCTGAAGCTTTGATACCAACTAACGCCGAACAGAATAGTGATTATTCTATAGGCTAATGGCCACAGGTAATTCACAGAACGAATGCAAGAGAATCACCCAAAAACTCAGAGAAAAACCTCTCGAATTTCTATTCAATATTCAAAATCAAAGTCCCCTCAATATCAGCCCACAAGCCGGGCTATATAGCTAAAAAAAAGGTCATTATCGGAATTTTACCAAAAATAGCAAAATATCCCGAAAAATTTAGATGTCTATTATTTTAAAGAAATTGAATTTCTTTATATTATTACTTTATTTTATTAATTCATGTGAAATGCCTTATTTATATAAATTATCATTGTAGGTGAGTTGTTTTTCTTTTATATGCATCTTATCATTTTATGTGGATTGTTTAGGTTTTATAAATTCAAATCATTTCATGTAAATTTCTCTGTTTATTTTTTTTTTATCATTTTATGTGAATTGTTATTGATTATGTGTTATTTTATTTAAATGCTTTGGTTTGGGCTAGGGAGGAATTTGGGCTGGAATGATTGGGCTAAGGTTAAGTTTAAATTGTTGGGCCAGGGTTATAATTATATTATTATTGTTATTATTATTATTATTATTACTATTTTGATTTTATTTAGTTTTAAAAAAAAATCAATAATAGAATAATAATTAAGACAAAAAGGAACAAGAAGAAATTAGGGTTTTTGCCATTGCTTTATGCACAGAACTGAGAGAGTAAACGAAAGAGAGAAGGAAGTGACGATCGGGTGAACAAGTTGATTCGTCAAAGATGCAAGTTTGATTCTTCTCTTCCCCTTTGAATCCGTATGCATAGTCTAGGTTTAAGAATTTGGTTTATATTGAAAATCTATTTATAATTGTATTTTTTTGTTTTGTTGCTTCTTGTAGATAAATTTCATGGGAATTTATTATGCTAAATTGTATATAGGAGTATAGATATATATATATATATATATATATGTAAGAATATAGGCATATATATATTTCATGTATGTGTAAATTGTATAGCAATTTGTTTATGCATGAATTTAAGATGAGAAAAGATGTTAATTCGTAAGCCTTCTCTGTTGTGATTGTCTACAAAACAACCCTTGATCTTTAATAAAATAGATCGTGAGAAATTTGAGTTTGAATTTTTAAATTTTGCGAAGAACCCTAGAACTTGTGAATTAGGGATTTTTGATTCGGGCAATTTTTGATGGGGCTTTTTGTACCAATGGATAGAGGGGATCAAGAGGAGAAGAACGGTACAAAAATTAGGGTGAACGGAGGTTGGGAGAGGCCAAAAATAGTGTCAGAAAATCCCCCAGCGCGCTGGGGAAGACAGCCCAGCCGGCGCGTGCCGCCGGCGCCGACACCGGCCGATGACCGAAAACTTGTTTTTGGGCCCCACTCGCAGGGGCCCACCTCTGGGTCCAATATGGGCCCATTCCGGATAGTTTTGTTATTTCTTTTGTATTTTTGAAATTTTTGGAAAACTTGAAAATTTGAAAAATTATTTAAAAAAAATACTTTTATAGTTCTAAAAATTTTCAAAATTTTATGTCAACTTTCTGGGAGGTTAAGGAGCTTGGGGTTTAAATTTCATATCTAAATGATTTACCATTGTCTTTAAATTAATTTTTAAAGTGTCTAAAAACTGAGTTTTTCAGCTTCTTTAATTTTAGAAAATACTTAAAAACATCCAAAAGTTCCAAAATTTTTACTGTAATTCTCTAGAGGCTAAATACACTTGGGTTTAAATTTTCAACTCAAAATAATCTTTCCTTGTGGTTAAATTTATTTTTAAAGTGTCTAAAAGTTGGAATTTTCACCTTCTTTTATTTTTAGAAAATATTTTAAAATTCCTAAAAATTCTAGAAAAAATTTAGGTAACTTTATAGGATTAAAATACACCTGGGTTTTAAATTTCATGTGAAGATGAGTCTCCCTTGTGATTGTGTTGGTTTTGGTTATTGGTTTTCAATTAAAGTCTTAAACTTTTATTCTTTCTGGTTAAGGGGTCATTGGGTTACAGGATTTCCAAATTGTATTATCAGAATATAATTATTTATTTATCAATTATTTCAATTCAATGGAATTTATGTTCAGCTTTTAGTAGTTATTTTATTTCTGTCTTTTGCCTCTATGCTTGTTGGTATCAGTTGTTAACATTCCTTAAGTTTTGTGTATGAGACTAGCCACCTCATGCGCGAAATTTTCTGGGGGGTATTTCAGGTGGAGTGGGGCAGAAACTCGCTGGGGCGGAGAAATTGCCACCCCTACTAATGGCCACTAATGGCTCATCCAATTAACAAACAAACTTTTAACCAAGTAATTGATATATATATATATATATATAATCTCTTATTCACTAGTGAAATGATCTCTTGCTCATTGATGAGCAAGATTTCTTACACATCAAGCATAGTAACCGTTAGTTATGATCTAAATGTAAAAAATGTAACTTTCAAAAATTATTACAATCATATCCAATGATTACCATACATGGTGTGAAAGAATTTCTTACTCACCGGTAAACAAGAGATCATTTCACTGGTGAACAAGAGATTATTTTTGTATATATATATATATATATATATATATTTGGTTAAAAAAAAGATATTTAATAGACCATGATATAAATACATGTGTTAGTTTTTGTTACATACTACCCTTAATTTGTTAATTTGTACGTTGTTGATTTTTGCATACATGCAGGTGTAATACCTCAGGAGATTGGTGGGCTTCACAACTTGGAGGAATTAAATTTTGGTTCAAATAGCCTAGAAGGTCCCATTCCAGCAACCATCTTTAACATCTCAACACTACAACTCATTTCACTTCTCGTCAATCACTTCTCAGGGAACCTCCCGTCAAGTATAGGCCTCATGCTCCCCTATCTTGAAATACTTAATCTTGGAGTCAATAACCTCATTGGAATTTTTCTTGACTCTATCTCAAATGCTTCTCAACTCACTAGTCTAAACCTCATCTCCAATGGATTCACAGGTTCAATTCCCAATTCACTTGGCAAATTGGTATGACTTCAGCAATTGAACCCGGCATACAACTATTTCGTCACTGATTCTTCTTCTTATTCTTCTTCGTCTCTCGAATTGACCTTCTTCAATTCTTTGACCAATTACAGACAGTTAACAAGATTGTGGTTAGCTGGCAATCCTCTAAATGGTATTCTTCCTGCTTCTATAGGCAATCTCTCCACTTTCCTTCAAAATATAGCTGTAAGCCATTGTGGAATCAAGGGAAGCATTCCTCATGAGATTGGTAATTTAAGCAATTTGGCTTTTTTACATCTTTTTAATAATGACTAGGGTGGGGTTATTCCAACAACCATCAAATGGTTAAGAAAACTTCAGGTATTATATCTTCATGACAACAGAATTCAAGGATCCATTCCAGAGGATCTGTGTCATTTAGTGAACGTGGGTGCATTAGAATTTAGTGAAAACAATCTTTCTGGCCCCATATCGGCATGCTTTGAGAATATTACTTCCTTGAGATATCTATATCTAAATTCCAACAAATTAAGTTCAACCATACCAACCTCCTTTTGGAGTCTCAATGATCTTTTGGAATTGGACCTCTCCTCAATTCTTTCAGCGGTCGTCTAGCTCCAGAAATTGGAAAATTAAACGTGGCAACGCTAATTGATCTGTCAATGAATCAATTCTCAGGTGATATTCCAAGCACGGTGGTGGGTATTGAAAACCTGATTCATCTATCTTTGGCCCATAATATAATACAAGGAAATATTCCTGACTCATTTGGCAAGTTGGTAAGTTTGAAATTCTTGGATCTAGCCGAAAACAATCTCTCTGGTGTGATCCCCAAGTCGTTAGAGTTACTCCTTCATGTTAAATATTTCAATGTATCTTTCAATAGACTAGGAGGAGAAATTCCCACTGGAGGTCCTTTCACAAACTTCACAGATCAATCTTTTTTATCGAATGAAGCATTGTGTGGTGCTCCTTGGTTCCACGTCCGGCCATGTCACATATCAAAGATGAAAAGAATGCTTCTAATATATATTTTGTTGCCTATCGCATCAATACTTCTTGTCTCAACAATTTTATCTCTGTGCCTAAGAAGCCGATGGAGGAGAAATAAAATTTCAATTCAAACTGAATTGATACCCCTAGTTAGATGTGAAAGAATTACATACCATGAACTTATGCGAGCAACAGATGGGTTTAGTGAAATCAATTACCTTGGAATGGGGAGTTTCGGTTCAGTTTACAAAGCTACACTAGTAGATGGGACGATTTTGGTTGCAAAGGTAATCAATCTGCAACAAAAAATTGCATTCAAGAGTTTTGACACAGAATGTGAAATGTTGCGCAACATTCGTCAGCGAAATCTCACCAAAGTCATTAGCACTTGCTCTAACCTTGATTTCAAGGCCTTGATACTCGAGTACATGCCTAATGGGAGTCTTTAAAAGTGGTTGTATTCACACAACTACTTCTTGGATATCTTGCAGAGACTGGACATAATGATAGATGTGGCGTGTGCATTGGCCTATCTCCACCATGATTACTCAACGCGTGTGGTTCACTGTGACCTCAAACCCAGCAATGTCCTACTAGATGAAGATATGGTTGCACATGTGAGTGACTTCGGCATTGCAAAGTTCTTAGAACAGGGGGAGAGCATTGCATTAATTGAGACTCTAGCCACATTTGGGTATATTGCACCAGGTGAAGCTTTTGGCTTTTAATTATTTTCTCAAATTTTAGTTATGTTATTCTTTTTCTAATAGCAAAAATTTAATTAACTTTCATCACAACATGCCAAGTCTTCTGATTATTATAATGTTGGATGTAGAGTATGGATTGGAAGGATTAGTATCAACAAGGTGTGATGTTTACAGCTATGGTATTATGTTGATGGAAACATTTACAAGAAGGAAACCCACTGATGAAATTTTTGCTGGAGATTTAAACCTCAAGGGTTGGGTAAATGAGTCATTACCCAATGCAATAATTCAGGTTGTGGATTCCAACTTGCTAAGGCCAGAGGAAGAACACTACACAATGAAGGTGCAGTGTGTATCATCCATCATGGAACTTGCTGTGAAATGCTCTGCAGAGTCACCCCAAGAGAGGATCGACATGAAAGGTGCTCTCATAGCACTCAAGAAGATCAAACATCAATTACTCAAAAACTGTGAGTGTGTTGAAACATGAAAATATCTATCTATGCTAAGTTTGGTTTTTGATATTCTAAATGACAAAGAGCATGTTTGGTTTAATTTAATTTTCATAAGACATTCAAATCCAAATGGACCTTAATTTATAATCGAATTCCATGTAGGTGAGCAGTTGAAGACAATAACAAGACGCACTTAATGAGGTCTGAATGTGTGTTATCATTGGTGTTGCTATCTTATAGGTTGCAATCAATGACTAATGTCTAGTTCTTTAACATTGGCATATCTTGACTAGTCGAAAAGATTTAGTCATAATTTTACATGCTAATAGAGTACTTTAATTTGCAAGAATTATGAAGATACAAGTGTGGTACCTTGATATCAAAAGTATGATGCAAAAATAAATAAAAAAATAAAATTGTGACAAATAATCAAGGTGTCTTTAGATCCTTTTATTGGTTTGCAGGTAAATTATTCGGCAAACACACCAGATAGGATGCATTTGGAAATTGGTTGTATGCTTATTATTTTATTTTTTTGGAAATGTACTACTAATGTTATACCCCGCTCCAACACATGGTATGATATTGTCCGCTTTGGGCCTGAGCCCGCACAGTTTTGCTCTTGGGTTTTACCCCAAAAGGCCTCATACCATTTGAAGAGAACATACTACATATAAGCACATCCCCTTTTCCACACCCAGGTGATGTGGGATTGAGCACCCTGTACCCTGTCAGTGTGGTAGCTCAACCCAGTGTCTATCTTCGCACCCGCCCACTCACACCCGTCCACAAGGGTTACTACAATCCACCCCCCTACGAGGTCCGACGTCCTTGTCGGCACACTTCCGGCTGGGTTTAGGCTCTGATACCAACTGTAATACCCCGCTCCAATACATGGTATAATATTGTCTGCTTTGGGCCTGAGCCCGCACGGTTTTGCTCTTGGATTTTACCCCAAAAGGCCTCATACCATTTGAAGAGAACATACTACATATAAGCACATCCCCTTTTCCACACCCAAGCGATGTGGGATTGAGCACCTTGTACCCTGTCAGTGTGGTAGCTCAGCCCAGTGTCTATCTTCGCACCCACCCACTCACACCCGTCCACAAGGGTTACTACAACTAATGTTGTGAGTGTGAATTGTGTGCTCTACATAACACTAATTTAGTTGTAAAAGACATTGGTTATTAATCGAATACGTGGTTTAAATGCTTTAAATGCATAAGGTGAATACTTTGTATTGGTCAGTTAATGAGATGAATCATGGTTGTCCTTTTGACTATGCATAATTTAATACATGTGTATCATGGGTGTTCATGCAAATATTATATGAATTACTCTCTATATATACTATTGTGGGCTCACTCAAGTAAAATATATTATAATATATTTATATATTTATAGTACTTTGGGCCCCAACCAACAATTATTGGCTAAGCCCTGGACATAGACCATAGTGATTTCATAAACAACTAATTCCTTAGGTGACCAAACATACCATAACTCAATATTAGATAACGATTCCAAACACACAAGACATCAACCTTATTTCACAAAAAAAAAAAACATTTCTAACCATAGCCACCCTATCACAACATAAGTTCGACTGCACTTTGCAACAACTGGTAGAGGTCACAAGTGGGACATCTAGCGACTTCACTGAGGAATTTCATAAGTGGATTTAAGCCAAAATATTTTTGATGTTGCTTTTCATTGCATTGCATAATAATATGATCCAATTCATTTAAAATGCTAATTTCTTCAAGGCATAGTACATAATATATTGTTTCTCATACAGACATGTTTGTTTTATTTTTCACACGTACATGCTGTTAGGAATTGTGGCTCATATTCCTATTATAATTGTGTTTCTATTTTAAAGTTGTAATTTATTTGGTAATTTCTTATTACGGACGTCTTGGGCTTCAAGTAAATTGTAATCCTTGTACAATAAAGAAAGTGTTTGGAGATTCTATAAATAGAGACAGGGTTAAAGAGGACGAGAGGGAGAGAGAGAGAGAAGGGAAAGATGTAAGGGTTTAGTGAGTGTTATGAGAAGACGAGATGGTATATATAATTCCGGGGGGAAGATGTCAATAGAGAGTGAAAGAGTATGTGGTAGACATGCCTTCCGCATACTATATATTCTCTTCTCAATATAGTGGAATCTCTCTCTCCATGGACATAGCCTTAGAGTTGGGTAAACCATGTAAAATATTGTGTTGTGTATCGATGTGTGTGATTGTTATCTTCATATTGGTTTGTATGATTGTACTATGATGATATGCTTCCACTGTGTCGAAAAAAGGGAGATTAATTTCCAACAACTGGTATCAGAGCTAACGATAACCTCTCATTTCTCGTGTTCCCCAACCTTAGTAACAACACTTTCAGTGCTCATCTGTCGGATGAGTTAGTTCATTTGCGTCGATTGAAATTCATGAGACTTGGCATGGATTCAACAAATTTACTGGACATCTTCCATCATGGTTAGGTGCCTTAACTGAACTGCAACAATTATATCTTGGTAATAATAGTTTTATAGGCACCTTCTTTCTCTAACATGTCGAAGCTAGAGAGCTTTTGTTTAAGTTACAATTTTCTATAAGGAATGATTCCAAAAGAGATTGGTAATCTTCAAAACTTGAAGATTTTGGATGTGCAAGATAACCAGCTTACAAGTTCGGTGCCAGTTAACATTTTCAATATCTCGTCACTACAAGTTATTGCTTTGTCAACGAATGACATATCTGGTAATCTTCCAATGAATATGTGCTATGCTGTTTCAAATCTCCAAGGGCTTTATGTATCTCAGAACCAGTTACACGGCCAAATTCCATCAAGTCTATATGTGTGCTCACAACTTCAAATTTTGCTGCTGTCGTATAACAAATACAGTGGAGCCATTCCAAGAGGGATGTGCAATTCAACTGTGCTTAATACTTTATTTCTTGGCGGTAACAACTTGGAAGGTATTGTGACATACCACCCTTAATTTGTTTATCATGTATTTTGTGTATACCATTAATTTTTTTGTAACAAAGCAAGTCTATATCATGATTGAATGCGCTCTCATCGTGAGTTTGTATCTCTCATAATGTTTTTTTTCTTTTTGAAAAAATTTCTGTTAAGTTCTACTTTATTCATTGAAAGACAAATAAGTCTTAAATTTTTTTCTTTAGAACCAATAAATCTTACTTTTCTCATTGAAAGACAAATAAGTCCTACTTTTGAATTTCTTTTTTCGTTCAAGTCCAAAATCACTAAACCTTCAATTTTTACTTGAAATACACCCACAAAATTTTGCGCATGAGGTGGCCAGTCTCACACACAAAACCTGAGAGATACTAACAACTGATAGCAACAAGCATAGAAGACAAAAGACAGAACGAAATAATTTCTAAAAGCTGAATAGAAAATCCCACTGAAATGAAATTACAGATGAATAAACAATTATATACTTGATAATATAATTTGGAAGTCCCGTAACCCAAGGACCCCTTAACCAGAATAAACAAAAGTTTAAGATTCTAATTTAAAACCAACAACCAAAATCCCCAAAAGAGTTCATAGTCTGATCCTTGAATAAGATGATAGGTTTCTATCCTGTGACTGATAAAAAGAAATATTTGCTACAACCAACCCTAAAACTCTACCTCGCAGTGGAACATGTCTGAAAGCTGAAATATCAACAAAGTGGGTTAAACCCACGAGCAAGTCCTATTTACTACATCCCAATCAGAGAACCAATATACATACCCCCAGTATAAGGGACACAAAAGGAATCCATAGATTTAACATACAAGTTATTCTTTTATCCAGTTTCATGTTTCCAAAACAACAGTCATTATTTAATGTTCCATCCAAATCCTTATTACGAAAAGTGAACACATTTCTTAAGTTCATCAGAAATAAACATAACATGAAATACTATCAAATTTAAGCAATCCTAACATGCCACCATTTTATCCTTTGATACCTTAATAGGTATATGTATATACATACTAGTCATTCCCTACCTAGTTTATGTTTTCAGAAATCAAAATCATTTTATATATTGTCCCAACAAACCCTTATCATTCAATAATGAACACATTCTTTAAGTTCAAAATAAAGAAACATATGCGTGACCCGAGAATTGTCCCTAGAGGGGGGTGAATAGGGACTTTAAGCAAACAATGGAACTTTTTCGATTTTAGAATATTTTGACAAAAAATTAGTTTAAATGGAATTTTGTCAAATGCTTGGTGAACTTATGTATTCAACAAGTGGATTGAGAATGCTCTATCTATTATGCACTTAAATGATCTAGTGGAAACAACAAACGTAAGTGTTCATGTAAGTGCAAGATATAATGCTTGTAGTATATGGAGATGTTGATTGTGCATTTGTCAAATGCATGGTATGCAAATTGATTAGTAAATAGATACTCAATAACTACTCAATCAATTAACAATTTAATCAATTTCACAACTTAACCAAAATACTCCAAGCATTCATCCCGTCCTCCTCATATGAATTAAAACATATAATCTTATAGCATTCATATATAAAGCATATGGAATTTAAATAAATGAAATGCTATCAAATAAAAGAATTTAAAGATATAGAAATGCAAACCAAGTGACACCATGATTTTTACATGGTTCGGCCCCTCTTGCCTACATCCATTCCTCAAGAGAACTTCTTGAGGTTTCCACTATAGAGCCTTCCTTAATGGTGGAAAGCAAACCGTAAAATTGCCAAGTAAATTACTTGGGCTTCCTTGCTCAATGACATCCTCACCAAGACTTCTTTGCCAAGCTCATGGCTTGGGCTTCCTTGCTCAATGAACTCCTCACCAAGACTTCTTTGCCAAGCTCATGACTTGGGCTTCCTTGCCAAGTACATCACTTGGTCTTCCTCTCAAAGGTAGATAAGAATTTGTGGAACAATTACAACAATATTCCTTAATGAATAGATATTCAATACACGGTCAAATCCTAGAGTTATATATGAAGGTCTCAAATGAAAAGCTCAACTCTAGATATGCAAGATGAATCACAATGAATGATGGGAAAGGTGAGGCTCAATGGTGATTCCTACAAGAGATATACTACCAAGTAGAATGCAAATATTTGCATTCAAGAATTTCTCAAGTTTTTGCTCATGGGTAGGTTTCTCTCTACCTCTCTTGCTCTCTCCTCCACTCTTCTCTACTCTTGGCTCTACATTGCACTATATCTCTCTCAATTTGCAAAATGCAGCTCAAATAAATTTATAGTGTATTGGAAGAATAGTGGCGGCTACCATTGGATGAATGAACTGAAGATTTTAGCTCTAAGGTAGCATCTACCAATAATATATGATCATGAAGGATTATGGTAGTCTCTCTCACATGTATAATTCATATACAATGTGTATTTATAGTGCAAGAATGAATTATGGACGTTTGGAAGTGGTTGGGAAACTTTAAGTGCAGAAAACTAGCCGTTGGAGTTGGAATCTCCAGGTTTCGGTCGACTGATGAATTCATCGGTCGACTGAAAATGGTGTTTCGGTCGACTGAAACAATGCTTCGGTCTGCTGAAACCTCCCCTGTTTTGCACACCTTACTGGAATGAATTTCCAGTTTCTATCAGTCGACTGATGGATTCCTTCAGTCGACCGAAAGACCTCTATCAGTTGACTGATGGGTTCATCAGTCGACCGAAAGTCCCCAGGTCAGAATCTGTTCTCAGACTCAGCCAGTTTCTCTTGCACAGTGCACTAATACACTGCACACTTAATTACATTGAAAACATTTAAATCTCTCATAAACCTTTATATTTCTATTTACTTTATATTTACTTTAAGTTATTCAATGTAATTAAGTAAAGTATCCCCTATTTGGATTCAATAAAAATAGTTTCAAAATCAAATTCTAAGTGAATCAAAATCTGATTTTTCAGTTTTAGTACAAAATAGATTTTCATAGCTTTGACATAACAATTTAACGTGCAATATGAATGACCAAAATAAGTCATTTGGGGCTGAGAAAATTTATGTGATCATGATAAATCATGGGGTACAATTACCGGAACTTTTTATGTCAAGATTCATTAAAAAACTCATATTTACGTTTTTGCCCCTAGAATCCAACACTTAGCCAAATTTCTGCGCTAAGTAGCCGAAACAGTAACTGTGCATGACACGGCTTTATATAGTGATTCATTTGAGTTTAAAGCCTAAGTCAATCTATCTAAGAACCATAAATGATATTTCTAGTTCAAGTATAGGTTCTAGAATTTGTTTACTCAAGAATTGAATTTCTTCAAAGCTAAACATAAGCTTGAATTAACTCAATCTCAATGAAGGCCTTAAAGATGATTCAATGAAGTTCATGGCCTAATTCTAAGTGTCCAAGGAACTATGATATGATATGAATGATATGCATTGGTCCTAAGGTCCACTAGGTCAATAGATGAGCTTTCAAAAGAAGTTACTTCATAAATAACTTTACATTAAATCTAGCACTCACCCAAGACTAGCCTACCCAAGTCTTTTGATCTTCAAATCTTTAAGCTTTTGGGTTTCTTCATCATGTGGCTTGGATTTACTTCAACTTCGCCATTGATCTTGATTATTGATCTTTGAGTTCCATGATCATGTGGCTTCATGTATCTTCTTGTAATTCGTTTTGAAGTCCAATGCCTTTAAGATACTTGAGATAATATAATATTTTATAAACTGCACACTCAAGTAAACTTATTAAATCTACACTATAATAGTTTGTTATCATCAAAATCACCCAAATAACCTTGGGTTAAAACCTTGAGGTCAATACATATGCATGAATTTTATTAAATCTAAGCAATCCTAACATGCCAAATATAATGTATGGATACCTTATTAGGTATGGGCGATCCTGACACACCAGACAATCCTGACATGCTAAATAAAATGTATAGATACCTTATTAGGTATGGGCGATCTTGACACGCTGGGCAATCCTTACATGCCAAATAAAATGCATAGATATCTTATTAGGTATAGGCGATCCTAACACGCCGGGCAATCCTTACATGTCAAATAAAATGCATAGATACCTTATTAGGTATAGGAAATCCTGACACGCCGGGCAATCCTTACATGCCAAATAAAATGCATTGATACCTTATTATGTATGGGCGATCTTGACATGATGGAAAATCCTTACATGTCAAATAAAATGCAGAGATACTTTCCCAATATGAAACATAAAATAAACAAGGTGTATTATGATTTTAATTTGCACAAACAAAGTAATTCAAATTATCCGATATGAAATTATCACCATAAGACAAATCGTCTACAAGTAAACTATAATCAAGTATTTCATGGGCATTTATATCTGTTGACCTTAAGGTTTCAACTCAAGGTTATTTGGGATTTTGATGATAACAACCTATTGTAGTGTAGATTTAATAAGTTTACTTGAGTGTGCAGTTTACAAAGTATTATATTATCTCAAGTATCTTAAAGGTATTGGACTTGAAAAGGAATTAGAAGAAGATATATAAAGCCACATGATCGTAGAACTCAAAGAACAATAATCAAGATCAATGGCGAAGTTGAAGTGAATCCAAGCCACATGATGAAGAAACCCAAAAGCTTAAAGATTTGAAGATCAAAAGACTTGGGTAGGCTAGTTTTGGGTGAGTGCTAGATTTAATGTAAAGTTATTTATGAAGTAACTTCTTTTAAAAGCTCATCTATTGACCTAGTGGACCTTAGGACCAATACATATCATTCATATTATATCATGGTTCCTTGGACACTTAGAATTAGGCCATGAACCTCATTGAATCATCTTGAAGGCCTTCATTGAGATTGAGTTAATTCAAGCTTATGTTTAACTTTGAAGAAATTCAATTCTTGAGTAAACAAATTCTAGAACCCATACTTGAACTAGAAATATCATTTATGGTTCTTAGATAGATTGACTTAGGCTTTGAACTCAAATGAATCACTATATAAAAGTCGTGTCATGCACAGTTACTGTTTCGGCTACTTAGTGCAGAAATTTGGCTAAGTGTTGGATTATAGGGGCAAAAACGTAAATACGAGTTTTTTTAATGAATCTTGACATAAAAAGTCCCGATAATTGTACCCCATGATTTATCACAATTATATGAATTTTCTCAGCCCCAAATGACTTAATTTAGTCATTCATATTGCATGATAAATCTTTATGTCAAAGCTGTGAAAATCCGTTTTGTACTAAAACTAAAAAATCATATTTTGATTCACTTAGAATTTGATTTTGAAACTATTTTTATTGAATCCAAATGGGGGGTACTTTACTTAATTACATTAAATAACTTAAAGTAAATAGAAATATAAAGGTCGACTGATAGAAACTGGAAATTCATTCCAGTAGGGTGTGCAAAACAGGGGAGGTTTCAGCCGATCGAAGCATTGCTTCAATCGACCGAAACAACAGTTTCAGTTGACCGATGAATTCATCAGTCGATCGAAACTTGGAGATTCAAACTCCAACGGCTATATTCTTCACTAAACGGCTGCCACATGACTCAAACGGCCATATTTCTTCCAAAACACTATATATATGAGTGTGAGCTGCATTTTGCAAGTAAGAGAGAGATAGTGCAATGTAAAGCCAAGAGTAGAGAAGAGTGGAGGAGAGAGCAAGAGAGGTAGAGAGAAATCTACCCATGAGCATAAACTTGAGAAATTCTTGAATGCAAATGTTTGCATTCTACTTGGTAGTATATCTCTTATAGGAATCACTATTGAGCCTTACCTTTCCCATCATTCATTGTGATTCATCTTGCATATCTAGAGTTGAGCTTTTCATTTGAGATCTTCATATATAACTATAGGATTTGAACTAAATTTTGTGTATCTATCCATTGAGGGATTTTCTTCATTGTACCTAAACTCTTATTCATCATTTGAGATGAAGACCAAGTGATACACTTGGCAATAAAGCCCAAGTCATGAGCTTGGCAAAGAAGTCTTGGTGAGGTGTTCATTGAGCAAGGAAGCCCAAGCCATGAGCTTGGCAAAGAAGTCTTGGTGAGGTCTTCATTGAGCAAGGAAGCCCAAGTAATTCACTTGACAATTGTAAGGTTTGCTTTCCACCATTAAAGAAGGTTTTATAGTGGAAACCTCAAGAAGTTCTCTTGAGGCATGGACGTAGGCAAGAGGGGCCGAACCATGTAAAAATTATGGTGTCACTTGGTTTGCATTTCTCTATCCCTAAACTCCTTTATTTTATAGCATTTCATATGTTTAAATTCTATATGCTTTATATATCAATGCTATGAGTTTATATGTTTCAATTTATATGAGGAGGATGGGATGAAAACTTGGAGTACATTGGTTGAGTTGTGGATATAATTAATTGTTGATTAATTACATTCTTATTTTATTATCTTGTTATCAATCAATTTACATACCATGTGTTTAATAAAATATGTTATTAACTTTTCCACACACTACAAGCATGATATGTTGCACTTACACTTGTTATTGTATCCACTATATTATTTAAGTGCATTATAGCTTTCTAAGATAGAGCATTCTCATTCCCACTTGTTAAATACATAGGTTCATCAAGTGTTTGACAAAAGTCCATTCAAGATAATTTTCATAAGTTTGTCAAAACATACTAAACCGAAAAAAGTTCCATTGTTTGCTTAAAGTCCCTATTCACCCCCCTCCCCCCCTCTAGGGACAATTCTCGGGTCACAATATCTTTAAAGGAAAAATACATTCAAGTAAATCAAATAACACAATTAACCACTTTAAAAACAAACACTCAATCAAACCTCCAATTTATCCAAACCTTCAAGGGAGTCAAAACCTAACTTAAATTTAAGTTCTCGGGCCTATTCTTTCCCTAAAACCGTATTTAAACATCCTGGAAATTTTCTGATATTCTCGTGAATTTAAAAGAAATAATTTCTAATCAGAGACAAATAAAGTATAGTCAGAGGCATACTTATACAACCGATACAACCTCAAGGGAAACTCCTTTTCACTCAAAATTTAAAACCCAGGTGCATTTTAATCCTATAAAGTTACCTGCATTTTTTTAAAATTTTCTGAAATTTTAAAAATATTTTTCTAAAATGAAAGAAGGTGAAAACCCAACTTTTAGACACTTTAAAAATCATTTGAACACCAAGAGAAGCTCATTTAAAGATGAAAATTTAAACCCAAGTTCATTTAGCATCTCGAAAGTTACAGTAAAAATTTGGGAATTTTTGGAAAGTCTTAAGTATTTTCTAAAATTAAAGAAGCTTAAAAATCCAATTTTTTGACACTTTAAAAGTCAATTTAAAAACCAAGCTCCTAAAACTCCTAGGAAGTTGACATAAAATTTTGAGAATTTTTTGAATTATAAAAGTATTTTTAAAAAAATGATTTTCAGAATTTTCAAGTTTTTCCAAAAATTTCAAAAATTCAACAAAGGTGGGCGAACTTTCCCACCATTTTTCGGTCACTTCCGGGCACCGAATCGCGTGTATGAATATACCATTGAACTTGTGTCGATCTAAGCTACACATTAGTACCAAATTCACTCCCTCTCGTGGCCTAAATAAAAAACACCCAATTTCAAGTTTCGAAAATCTAAAATTTCAAAGTCAGATTCCCGTCAACCTACCTAACGGATCGCAACCAAATTTTCAAGGATTGTTCTAGGAAGCAAGATCTACGTATTGACAGGAACAAAAATCCTCAAAAATGATAAACACATTAGACCCAAATTTCATGTTCGTACATATATATATATATATATATACACCTGCCAACACAGTCATATATACATGTATATACATATACAAAAATACCCTAAAACAGTACCAAAACTCCAAAATCTTCATGTTTAATTCACAGAATTATTCTTAGCATGCAAAATCATTTAATTTCATAATTAATTGCATACAAATTTCTAGCGACATGTCTACACATGCAATTAATATATATATTATACATATATTCCAGCAACATGTATATACAAATAATATATATGTATACAGATTCAAAGGGGAAGAGAAGAGTTTGAACTTGTCTCTTTGACTATTCAAGACTCATTCCCCCTATCACTCCTTCACTCTTTTTTCTCTTTCGTTTACTCTATTGGTTTCTGTGCATAAAGCAAACGGCAGAAACCCTAGTCTCTTATTTTCTTTTGTCGTAATTATTTTTTATTCTATTATTGTTTTTCTAAAAACTAAATAAACTAAAATGAATAAATAAATAAATAAAAGAATTATGATAATATAACCATAATTCTGGCCCATCAACTTAAGCATACCCTTAGCCCAACCATTCTAGCCCAGATTCCTCCCTACCCGAATTTAAAGCATTTAAAAATTTAAATAAGACAATACTTGATCAATAAACAATTCACATAAAATGGCAAAAAAAATAAAAGCAGAGAATTTCATATGAAATAAATGGAATTTATAAAGACAAAAACAATTCACATAAACTGATAAACAAAATCAAACTTATCAATTCACATGAAATGATAAAACGCCTATAAAAGAAAAACAACTCACAGAAAATAATAAAAATAGAGACAAGGCATTTCACAAGAATCAGTAAAATAATATAAAGTAATTCAAAATTCTAAATGTCACACCCCGGATTTTCGAAGAGAAATCCAAGATGTGAAAGACAAATAAAAACAAACTTAAAATAAAATAAAGGAAGAAAGAGAAATCTAAAGTTCTCAAACAGTCCCTTTATACATAAAGTCCTGTACAAATGCTATTACAGTGGAAGATAATATTAAATATATTTCTTCCATACAAATCCACAAAAATATACAATATCTCAAAAACTAGACAAAAATGAATTCTAATGGTCCCACTCTGCTACCTCTTCAACCGGTACTACCGAGTCTCATAATTGTCCATGTATTAGCAACCTAACTTGCAAAGTCTGGGAGGGGGTGAGCTCAAAACTCAACAAGGATATGCTGAACAATCTTTCATTGCCGTAGCAAGTTGACTTTTGCGTCATAATCTCAAAATACTTTAATTTATATATAGATAAGTAAATACCATCCAATATTACAATTTAATCCTAGAACATTTAACATTCAATGAATTTAAATCGACAAAAACATATCGGCAAGTACAAGCAATCATATACAATTTGTGCACATAACCTGACATAATATAAATACACCAATTATACATCCACAAGTACAAATAACAATTACCATTGTATACATAAAATAACTTAATTTAAATGCACAATTTAGTTAACGAGCACATTTAATTGTACATAAAAGTTAACTAGCACACACATGCATATTAACAAATAATGCACATAAAATAATACACCAATTGCACTGAAGTATCAAAACACGTGAATAAATTACAACACAATCACCTTTATCAACCACCATTTAAATTGCAAAAACATAATTTCAAATAAAACAATTTAAATTCTCATGTCCATAGTCATCACGTAAATAAATTATAACACAAACACCTTTATCAACCACGATTTAAATTGCAAAACATAATTTCAAATAAATCAATTTAAATCATCACATCCATAGTCATCACGTAAATAAATTATAACACAATCACCTTTATCAACCACAATTTAAATTGCAAAACATAATTTCAAATAAAGCAATTTAAATCACCATGTCCATAGTCATCAATATATATATATATATATATATGTATATATATATATATATATATATATTCATACACATAATAATTTTCAATATATATATATTATTATATATATATACATTTAATGCAAGTAAGTATTTAAAAATACTAACATATCGAATTTATATATATATATATTTATATATATAAATTCTATACACATTAAATCACGTTTGCACATATATATAAAATATTCGTATATTAAATATAGGCAAATAGGAGAAAAGAGCAAGTATCAACTTGCCTCGGATTTTTATCCAGAAAGCCCGCGAATCTATTACTGTCCAGACCATCTTGCATCAGCCACAAATGATTTCAGCCCAATGTCAAGCCCATCCTTTATTTAAAGTGGTACTAGGCCTCTTTTAACAAACCCAAATTAAATCAAGCCAAACCAAAATTTGACAAAGCCCAATCAACTAATTAGGCTCAATTTTATCAAGCCCAATCCAAACTTTGGCCCAATCAAAGTAACCACCCGAATACTAAAAATCAGCCCACACTATTATAACAGCCCAGGCACCATCCACAAATTAAACTAAGCCCACCATGAACACCTTGCTATGGCTGCCACCAACCCAGCTGAACCCACCATGAACTGGCTACTCCCATCCGAACACACCAAGCGAAGACCCGAACAATTCCTTGTGATCCAACCAATCCCAATCAAGAAAATCAATGTGAACAGTGTCATTCCCTTCAAGAAGCTAAAAAAAATGAAACAAACATCCCAACCATGAGACACCAATTTTTCTTAGTATACCATTTGTCCTCAACCTCACCTATCAGATTCAATGCTTTCAAAGTAATCACGGCAAGTATGAAGAATTGGATTCAAAATACTAAAAACAGTTTATTGAAAAGAATTTATATCCATATATATACACCTGATACTTATATGATTATATCATGAGGAATCATGAAATAAATCATGGAACTTTAAACAATCAAGACCAATGTCAGTGCCTTCCTCGCCGAAATTCACTTCTAGGCACCAAACCAAGCTAGCTGAACCCACGCGGTACTCCATTCCAGCCGAACCACACATCTGCCATTCCAGCCATACCAACCCAGCGCCCATGCGAAGACCTATTAAACTATGAAGACCCATCATGGTTAGCCCGCCGTGACCAGCTACACCCAGCCACCATCTCGCCGGAACAACCTCCCCTTGCCGTGGAGACCCACCACCAACCGCTACCATGCTGCCAACCACAGCCGCAACCACCGTGAACAGCCCCTCCAAAGCCCGCTGTCTCGGCCATGCATGAGGAACCAGCCGAAACCTCAACCACAAGTAACCTTAACAGCCTCCAACAAGCTGCTGGAAAACCACCAGCCATGGCCACTGTTCCAGCCGGAACCTCCCTCTCTCTCTCGGCTGCCCCTCTTTCTCTCTCTGTATATGGATATATATAAATATATATATTACTTTCTATCTCTATAAATAATATATAACACTAAATTATATAACATGAAATAACATAAAAAAAATATAAATTATAAATAATATTATATAATTAAATAACATTATATAATTACAAAAAATAACCTTACATAATATTATGTAATTATAAATAATAACATTAAATTAAAGGAATGAGAAGAAGTAAACAAATTGCACATATATATTGCTCCCAAGTGTTAAATCGATTATAATATAAATTATTAATTAGTTGTGCACTTAACATAATATAACAAATAAATTTTTTTTATTACATATAAGTAATAAAGAAATATTTCTTTAATTTATGTTTAACAAGATTATTAATAAGATTTTCAAGTAATGGTTGTTGGTCAAAGTCTTGTATTTTTTATTTTAAAACGTGCTTTTGCATATGTTGGTGTGGAATTGTTGCATATTTGATGGCTCTATATAATAAATGGAATTACAAATTCATTTAATAGAGGATTTTTCATGAATTTAGATTTCTCAAATTAAGAGTTAGATGATTTTTTATGAATTTAGAACTCTCAAATTAAGTGGACTTTGAGATGTTTGGTCCCTGTTTGACTAAAATTTTTGAAACACTTACTTGGAATAAAAAATATTATTTTATTCATACAAAATCAGATGGTTTGTCATTTTAAAAAATAGTTATTTAAAAGTTACAAAACTGTATCATTTTATGTCACAAGACATACCACAAGATCTCCTCCCTCACGATCCTTGCTATCACACCGTCTCCGAAGCTAGTTATTAATTTTTTCTCAATTTTTATTACGATTACCATTTCTATTATTTAAATTAGAATAATGATTTAGAGTCCAATCAGACTAATTCGATTTTACTTTTATGCAAGTGGAGTGATGGACTCCACCACACGACATCACTATGATATTATATAGTAGAGTCCACCACTCACTTCAAATAAAATTATTTTCGTATTTGTCCAATTCAGACTCACTATCGTTACTCTTTAAATTATAGTATTTTTATCTCATCTCTCTTGTATCAATTTTGGGTAAAACTATGCCTATTATTGTTGTTCATTGTGTGAGATTTAATCTATGCTTCATATGAATGTATGAGTTTTGTATGTGCTCCATGATGAAATTTCATGAGATACATATACAATGTGTGTTTACCTTCTTATAAATTTCTATGTATTTCATTGTATAATTGCAAAATAAATATTTAGTAAATTTTCCCCAACAAGTACTTGTTTAAAGAGAAGTCTATGGCGGATTGTAATAAACAGCTGGTATATAACTTAAATAATTTACTATTGACTTGACATTCATTTCTCACACACCCACTAAGAGAACTTGAACATTGAAATTTACATAATCATATGACATGGATATTATTATGATTACCTATAATTTCTGACAAATTTGGAAAAGACAATCACCATCGCATGGTTATGAATTATTAAATTATCCTAATTTTAGGCCTAATTTTTGTAAAAAAAACAAGTTACATGAGATAAACTCTTCTGTGCCTGCCTAATGTTCTTCCAATTAAACTGATGACTTGTCTTTCAGTCTTTGTCAGCATAATTATAAAGAAGGAAAATGTTATTATCACCGGGCTATGGCATGACAGGAAGAAAGAAACACAATACTTCTTTAAAGACCCCGCAATTTGAGGATATTTAATTTGGGTTTAGTGGAGCATCACAGTGAGATGGAGTTCACTTGAAAAATGGATGATGAAATAAAGGCAAAATATCCAAACCTTTTATTTCAGGAATGAGGTGAATTCCGAGGACGGAATTCATCTTTTTAGGGAGAAAGAATGTAATACTCTGAAATTTGAGGATATTTAATTTGGGATTTTAATTATTCAAATTGTTCATTTTGTGGTATTAATGTTTGTTCTTCTTTGTTTAATGTGGATGTTGATTTGTTGCCAAGTATTAATTGATTTTAAATGCTTGTGAAATATTTGTTTTAGATGTAAATTTTTTTTTAAATAATTTGGTTGGGTTTTTAGACTGAAATTCCTTGTATTTGTTTTTTAATTATTGTCGGGTTAGGCTAGAGTTTTGGGTTTGGGCCACATTTATATATATATATATATATATATATATATATATATATTAGGTTTATTATTTGAATTATTTAGGGAATTATTTTAATGATTTTTAGAAAAGAAAAAAATAGATAAAAGAAAGATAAAATAGGATTAGGATTCAATCGTTCCTACGCACAGACAGAGAGATATTGTGATTTTGCTCAAAATCATAAGGCAAGTTCAATCTCTTCACTTCCCCTTTGAACTTGTAAACATAGATAAGTAACTGAATTGTTTGATTTCATGCATATATATATATATATAGGTTTATGTGTGATTGGGGTTAATAATTTATGATTATTGCTTAATTTCATGCTAAAGAAAGCTCGTATGATTAAACATAAATAATCTGTGAATTTGGAGTTTTATGGTATAAATTTTGATATGTATATATGTGTATATATGAGTATATAGGCAAATATATATGTATATATATGTATATACATGAGATTTGGGTTGAATATAAACGTCATTTTTGAAAGTTTTTTTTCCGCTTAAACTATTGATCTTGCTCTCCTAAATATTCCCTGTAAGTTTGGTGAAAAATCGTTGGGTGGTTTGACTAGAATTTGGGTTTGAAATTTTAGAACCCTAAAACTTAAAATTGGAGCTTTTTGATTTAGGCGATAATTGGTGGTAATTTTGGTACCAATGCGTTTAGACCGAGAAGAGTTGAATGGTATATTCATACGTGAGTTTTAATAGTCGGAGAAGGCCGATAAATGGCCAGGAAAATGGCAGCCGTGGAAGTTCACGTTTGCTGGAAGTTATAGGAAAAAGAAGGAAGAAGAAGAAGAAGAAAAAAAAAAAAGGGGCTACGCGCCCACACGATTCGCCGCGCATGGGGGTGCGTGCGCCACCTGCTAGGGATCAGGAAAGGTTCATTGGCTCCCACTCGCCGGGCCCATCCACTGGCCCAATCCAATTTGGATTATTTTAATATTTTAATTTATTGTTTTTAATTGATTTTAAATTGAAAAATAAGACAAATAATTTTTAAAATTACTTTTAAATTCTAGAAAATTTTAAAAAAATTTAAGTAACCTTTTAGGGATAGAATACTTTTGGGTTTTAAATTTCAAGTAGAAATGAGTTTCCCTCGTGGTTAAATTAGTACAGAAAGTATGCCTCAAAATTAACATTTCACTTTCTTTTATTTTTGGAAGTACATTAAAATTTTCAAAAAAATTCAAAAAATTCCAAAATAATAAAATAGGATTCTTAAAGACAGAATAAGCCCGAAAACCTAGGCTAGAGCTTGTTTTAGATACTTGATTTTTTAAATTGAAGTGTTGGTTTTTGTGGGTTCTCTTTTAATTAATTATTTTTTCCTTTAATTGTTTCTTTGTTTTCATAAATGTTCTTGAGCAATTGTATAGTGTTTAAATCAGGTTTAATTATTTATTACTTGTTCCATAATGGTTTCTCTGATGTCATAAACATGCTTGACTTATTGTTTAATGTTTGAGATAGTATACGAGAGTATGTTAAACTTGTCTGCTTGTGTGGTCAATTATGTACTTTATTTTGTTTAATTAATTCATGTGCCAATAGGATTGTGTGATGTTAGTTAGCATGCTTTTAAGCATATTAGATTATTTTATTACAATGTTAATCTAGGGGGCATGTGAGGATTGCGAAGACTTAATAAGGTATTTAAAGGATTAAGGGAGGCATATATTGATTGCTAATACCTAATAAGGTATTTAATAAGTATAAAGGAGGTATGTATGGATTGCCAATACCTAATAAAGGTATTTAATAGGATTATAAAGGAGACATGTATGGATTGCCAGTACCTAATAAGGTATTTAAATAGGTTTATAAGGGAGGTATGTGAGGATTGCCAGTTACATAATAAAGTTTTTATATACATACTTAAACAAGGGAGTCATATCAAGATTGCCAAATACTAGGCATATAATGTAGATAAGAGAGAGATGTTAGGATTGCCAAATAATAGTAGGATATGTACTTACTAGGGGTTCGAGCATGTATAGATTGCCTTTAGATTAAATCTAGGAAAGCGTGTTCTATATTTTGTGATAACATATGTGTTGGTACAGGATATAGGATTGTCCTAATTTGGATCCATAGGTTAAGTAAGAAAGGGTATGTCTGTAAATTGTTAGGATTGCCAAAAGGGTATTCAAGGTTAATTAGGGAGGCATGTGAGGATTGCTAGGATGCATGTCAGAATTGCCAATAGGGTATTTAAAGTTAATAAGGGAGGCATGTGAGGATTGTCAATTACATAGTAGGTTACTTAATATGTATTTAGGGGAAGCATGTCAGGATTGTTAAATATTAATAAGGTATTTTTATTTAATAAAGTGTCTGCGCATGTAAGCATTGCCTTTGGTTTGAACTTAGAAAATAGATTATATAATTTGTGTGATAAGAGATGGATTGGGATGGTGTGTATGATGGTTTCTATTTTGGGACAGAGGTTAAATAAGGAAATGATACATATATATTTATGTTTGATGGATTGAGATGGTGTGGAGGATGGTTTCTATTTTGGGACAGAGATTAAATAAGAAAATGATACATATATATTTATTTTTTTATTGGCCCTCATAAAGAGGGAATGTTTATCGGTTCTCTAATTGGGGTTGTAGTAGAGGGAACTTGCTTGTGTGTTTAACCCACTTTGTTAATATTTCAGATCCCAGACAATTTTCACCTTGAAGTTAGAGCGTGGAGTTCGGAGAGAGTGACGGTTATCTATTCCTTACCAGACTTTAGTATATGGACTTAGATCTTTTCATAAAGTATTTACTTTTATGATTTTTGGTTAAGGGGTCATTGAGTTACGGACTTTCAAGTTGTATAGTTCAAACTCGCATTTTGTGTATTTAATAGTATTATTTATTTCAGTTATACTTTCCTGTCAGCATTTAAAATTCTTTTTTTTCTTTTGTTATTGTATTCTATGCTTGTTTGCTATCAATTATAGATATTCCTTATGTTTTTTGTGTGAGACTGGTCACTTCATGCGTGAAATTTGTAAAGGGTATTTCAAATAAGGAATTGAGTTTTAGATTCTATCAATAGATACTTAGGTGATAGGTTGAGACTTATGAGAAGAAAAGACATGTAGCCTTGATTATATAGTATTGGATAGTGCTAACCTTATGAGGGAGTTGATGGGTAGAGGGAGTTATAGGTTTGGTAGAGTGAACACTAATAGTGCAGTTACGTGAGGGGGAGTCTTGTGGGGTACACGAAGAAGAACTCTAGGGCAATAGTTTGTGTAGGCTGGTATTGGAAATTGTCTACTGTTGTGATACTCTACATAATAATAGTAAATCTTTTCTCATCCATGAACGTTGGTCAAGTTTGGTCGAACCATGTAAATCTTTTATTGCTTGCATGGGATCTCTATGTTCATGAGCTTCCGCTGTCCCAACAATGAATTAATAGGATTATGGAAGAAATGTTTTGATACAATCAAGTTGGTTGAGCCATGGAATTCATGTAAAATACTACTTAAATATTTTTTTTTTAGCTCTATTGAAATTGGACTCTCATTTCTCTTTTGATTTAATAGTATGAATTTATTTGTTAACCCATCTATAACCTTTTTAACCACCCTACAAAACTAAATTATAACTCATTCTCTCTATCTCTCTCACTTTTTTTATTTTTATTTATAATTAGTAAATTAATCTTCAACAACTTCTCCAATATATCCAGCAAGTGTCAGACCAAGCTCTTGGGAAGGGACTGGTTGCTTCAAGAGTTGTACTATAGGCCTGACTAGTGAGGTTGGAATATGTGAAGTTTATTACGTATTATTTATGATAGACAAGTTTCTCATACACCCACTAAGAGAACTTGAACATTGAAATTTACATAATCATATAACATGGATAGTATTATGATTGCCTATAATTTCTGACAAATTTGGAAAAGACAATGACCATCGCATGGTTATGAATTATTAAATTATCCTAATTTTAGGCCTGATTTTTGTGAAAAAAACAAGTTACATGAGACAAACTCTTCTGTTTTAGGCCTGCCTAATGTTCTTCCAATTAAACTGATGACTTGTCTTTCAGTCTTTGTCAGCATAATTATAAAAAAGGAAAATGTTATTATCAGAGAGCTGTGGCATGACAATAAGAAAGCAACACAATACTTCTTTAAAGAGAAGTCTTTGGTGGCGTCTTGTACTCAACACCTGGACATCTCAAAGAGAATTTACCATTGACTTAGACATCCATTTCTTTACTTCATCACAGCAATAAGCGATTTAGAAAAATTATGTTATATATAATTATAGATTTCATTGTTTATATATATGTTTTACAAACTGAGTCGGTATTCCAAACTAATCACATACACTAGTCATGGAGAAAAGTTGTTTTGCTCTTTTGCAGGCTGTGTTCTTGGTGCATTGTCATGTGGCTTGTTTAGGTAAGAGTGTAACCAACATTAGCAGTGATCAATCTTCTCTTCTTGCCTTGAAAACCCATATCACTTTTGACCCTTATGGTGTCTTGGCTAACAACTGGTCGACAACTATCTCCATTTGCAACTGGGTTGGAGTCACTTGTGGCACTCGCCACCAAAGAGTGACATCCTTGGATTTTTCTAACTTCTCTCTTGAAGGTACAATTCCTCCACAGCTTGGTAACCTCTCATTTCTCGTGTCCCTCGACCTTAGTAACAACACTTTCAGTGGTCATCTGCCGGATGAGTTAGTTCATTTGCGTCGATTGAAATTCATGAGACTCGGATTCAACAAATTTAGTGGACATCTTCCATCATGGTTAGGTGCCTTGACTGAACTGCAACAATTATATCTTGGTAACAATAGTTTTACAGGTACTATTCCTCCTTCCTTCTCTAACCTGTCGAAGCTAGAGAGCTTTCGCTTAAGTAACAATTTTCTACAAGGAATGATTCCAAAAGAGATTGGTAATCTTCGAAACTTGAAGATTTTGGATGTGCAAGATAACCAGCTTACAGGTTCTCTGCCAGTCAACATCTTCAATATCTCGTCACTGCGAGTTATTGCTTTGTCAACTAATGGCATATCTGGTAATCTTCCAATGGATATGTGCTATGGTGTTTCAAACCTCCAAGGGCTTTATCTATCTGAGAACCAGTTACATGGCCAAATTCCATCAAGTTTATATCAGTGCTCACAACTTCAAAATTTGTTGCTGTCGTATAACAAATTCAGTGGAGCCATTCCTAGAGGAATTTGGAATTCAACTGTGCTTAAGGCTTTATTTCTTGGCGGTAACAACTTGGCAGGTATTGTTACATACTACCCTTAATTTGTTTATCATGTATTTATTGTATACCATTAATTTTTTAGAATGTGCTCTCATCGTGAGTTTGTGTCTCTCACGATGTTCGTTTTTTTTTTTTAAAATTATTGTTAAGTCTTAATTTTTTTTATTGGAAGAAAAATAAATCCTACAAAATTATTTTTTGGACTAATAAGTCCTACTTTTTCAATTGAAAGACAAAATGAGTTCTAAATTTTTATCTTTAGGACTAATAAGTCTTACTTTCCTCGTTGAAAGACAAAAAAGTCCTAAAAAATTTCTTTTTGGACCAAAAAGTCCTACTTTTGAATTTCTTTTTCCATTCAAGTCCTAAATCACTAAATCTTCAATTTATACTCTTAATAAATTATATATACTATTTGTTATATTAGATATAAAATTTTGACTCAAAATTTCATATATACCCTTTAAAAAGTAGAAATAAAATTTGAATAAAAAGGTAAAAAAAATACATGTTATTAATTTTTTTATAGAATAATTAATTTTTTTGTACTAAAATAGTCTATTTTACATGAGTTTTTGAATTGAGTTTAAATTTAATTAATTATTATTCAAATTTATAATTCAATATTATTAAGTAACTAATTAAAACTTAAAGGAATATATAAAAAAATAGATTATATATCAGTTCTTGGATAAATATATATTATAAAATTTGACTTCCATTTAGTTAAGGGTGTAAATAAAATTTGTAGTGATTTAGGACTTAAATAAAAATAAATTCCAAAGTAGGACTTGTTGGTCCAAAAAGAAATTGTTTAGGACGTATTTGTCTTTCGTTGAGAAAAATAAGACGTCCTAGTTCTAAAGAAAATTTTTTAGGACTTATTTGTATTTCAATGAGAAAAGTAAGATTTATTAGTTCTAATGAAATTTTTTAACACTTATTTTCTTTGAATGAGAAAAGTAGGATTTAACACGATTTTTTTTTCCAGAACTTAAAGTTGTGTAAATTATATATGTATATATATAAATTTTTAACAATTTAATAATAAAACAGCATTTAAGGAAAATAACCTTGTCATGTGTAAAAAGGAGAAAACGAAAGGATAATATTTGTCCGGTGAGTAAAGAGTCTCTAATGTTATCAAGAGATCGACTTTATGATAACATTACTCATGTTAAATTCTTTTGCAGGTGAAATTCCACAAGAGATCGGCAGCCTTCTTAATTTGGAGTATTTAGGATTGGAGAATGCGGGCCTCATTGGTCCGATTCCATCTTCCATCTTCAACATCACTTCTTTGAAAATTCTTTATCTTAACCAAAATAAATTGACAGGTACAACCCTTTTTTTATTGTGGAAAGTTTTGGAAGTTGTCGTTTTGCTTTTGTTGCACTTCAAATTTTGGCACCTCTGGTGGGTCCCACTATTGGCCATCTGAACCAAGTAAATGATATATATATATATATATTTTGTTAAAATAACATTTAATAGACCATGTTACATATGTGTTAGTTTTCGTTATACTTTCCATGGCAATTTTCTACACCCAGGGACGGCCATGGCAATTTTCTACACCCAGAGAGTACATTTTTCTCACTCATAATTGCCCTGCCATGACACACATATATAATTTTTCCGAACATATTTAGTTAGCTAATCATATAATCAGATTATATATGTAATAATATATATATTTACACACATAAATAATCTGAATTTTTATTTATAATAATTAAAATACAACTAGTTTCTAAATAGGTTTATTTATTAAAGAAATCTAAGAATTATATAACTAAAAAACTAAACAATAATTGCTTTTGGACTTTGTTTAATTTCGGCAACCTTCATCATAATTAATTTTTTAACAAATTTTAATTTTCTTCCATTTTGATCTTTGGTTATCTGGATTTTTTTTCTCAATACTCTTAATCTCCTTTTCTCTCATATTCCAAGTAAATGTATATACGTATAAGTCAATCTTGTTTATACCTTAAACAAAATTTAGCTTCTTTCAGTCTCTCTTTCTTCTCATATGGAACCATCCATTTCCTATTGGGTTTTCAAAAAAAAAAAAAATTCACTTTCACTATTCTCTTCCCTCATTTTTCTTCTTCATCATCTTCACCTCTAATCATAATATTAATTCTTCATAATTCAAATGAGAGGGCATTATCTGCTATAAATATTGTAATATGATAACTCGTCGAAGATAGTTGTAATTGTATTTAATGAAAATATTATCAATCTATATTTTGGTTCTTATATTTGTCAAGTTTTTTCTTATTCTTTTTATTTGAGATTATATATAGATGAGATTATATATGAACAATTTATTTTTGTTAAGTATTTTTGGTTCTTTTTATTTGAGATTATATATATGATATGAGATTATATATAAACCATTTATATTTCTTATCGTAGCTTTTTTTTTTTCTATCAAGTACACTGTGCCCCTGAAACCAAATCCTGGCTCCGTCTTGTCAGACTACACCTAAATGTCACCTGAAATTTGATGTTGAAGAACTAAGGAGGTCCTTCAACTAGTGCGTTTGTTTTAACGATGACCAATACTTTTACACATTACAACATTGCAAAGCTTCTCGATGGATCAACAAGTTGTACTAAACTTTACGTTTGTTAATTTGTACATTGTTGGTTTTTGCATGCAATGCAACACATCTCGAATAAATATCATTAATTTTAACTCGAATCTATCTGGCAGGTGATATACTCTATTATTTTAGGAGATAAAATTAAATAATAAGTTAGTATTGGTGGGATTGCCCCCATACACGGAGTCCCAATGGTATTATTACCTGCCACGTAGATTCGAGTTAAAATTCATGAAATAAAATTGTAAAGTTTAGCATTTCCCTTTTGCATGCATGCAGGTGTAATACCTCAGGAGATTGGTGGGCTTCACAACTTGGAGGAATTAAATTTTGGTTCAAATAGCCTAGAGGGTCCCATTCCAGCAACCATCTTTAACATCTCAACACTACGACTCATTTCACTTCCCGTCAATCACTTCTCAGGGAACCTTCCGTCAAGTATAGGCCTCATGCTGCCCTATCTTGAAATACTTAATCTTGGAGCCAATAACCTCACTGGAAGTTTTCTTGACTCTATCTCAAATGCTTCTCAACTCACTAAACTAAACCTCATCTCCAATGGATTCACAGGTTCAATTCCCAATTCACTTGGCAATTTGGTACGACTTCAGCAATTGAACCTGGCATACAACTATTTCGTCACTGATTCTTCTTCTTCGTCTCTAGAATTGACCTTCCTCAATTCTTTGACCAATTGCAAACAGTTAACAAGATTGTGGTTAGCTGGCAATCCTCTAAATGGTATTCTTCCAGCTTCTATAGGCAATCTCTCCACTTCCCTTCAAAATATAGCTGTAAGTCGTTGTGGAATCAAGGGAAGCATTCCTCATGAGATTGGTAATTTAAGCAATTTGGCTTTTTTACATCTTTTTAATAATGACTTGAGTGGGGTTATTCCAACAACCATCAAATGGTTAAGAAAACTTCAGGTATTATATCTTCATGACAACAGAATTCAAGGATCCATTCCAGAGGATCTGTGTCATTTAGTGAATGTGGGTGCATTAGAATTTAGTAAAAACAATCTTTCTGGCCCCATACCGGCATGCTTTGGGAATATTACTTCCTTGAGATATTTATATCTAAATTCCAATAGATTGACTTCAACCATACCAACCTTCTTTTGGAGTCTCAATGATCTTTTGGAATTGGACCTCTCCTCAAATTCTATAAGCGGTCGTCTAGCTCCAGAAATTGGAAAATTAAACGTGGCAACGCTAATTGATCTATCAATGAATAAATTCTCTGGTGATATTCCAAGCACAGTGGTAGGTCTTGAAAACTTGATTCATCTATCTTTGGCCCATAATATAATACAAGGAAATATTCCTGAGTCATTTGGCAAGTTGCTAAGTTTGGAATTCTTGGATTTATCTCAAAACAATCTCTCTGGTGTGATCCCCAAGTCATTAGAGTTACTCCTTCATCTTAAATATTTCAATGTATCTTTTAATAGACTGGGAGGAGAAATTCCCACTGGAGATCCTTTCACAAACTTCACAGATCAATCTTTTTTGTCGAACGAAGCATTGTGTGGAGCTCCTCAGTTCCATGTCCGGCCATGTCACATATCAAAGATGAAAAGAATGCTTCTAATATATATTTTGTTGCCTATTGCATCGATACTTCTTGTGTCAACAATTTTATCTCTGTGCCTAAGAAGCCGATGGAGGAGAAATAAAATTCCAATTCAAACTGAATTGATACCCCTAGTTAGATGTGAAAGAATTACATACCATGAACTTGTGCGAGCAACAGATGGGTTTAGTGAAATCAATTTCCTTGGAATGGGGAGTTTTGGTTCAGTTTACAAAGCTACATTAACAGATGGGACGGTTTTCGCTGCAAAGGTATTCAATTTGCAACAAGAAATTGCGTTTAAGAGTTTTGACACAGAATGTGAAATATTGCGCAACATTCGTCACCGAAATCTCACCAAAGTCATTAGCACTTGCTCTAACCTTGATTTCAAGGCCTTGATACTCGAGTACATGCCTAATGGGAGTCTTGAAAAGTGGTTGTATTCACACAACTACTTCTTGGATATCTTGCAGAGACTAGACATAATGATAGATGTGGCGTGTGCATTGGCCTATCTCCACCATGATTACTCAACGCGTGTGGTTCACTGTGACCTCAAACCCAGCAATGTCCTACTAAATGAAGATATGGTTGCACATGTGAGTGACTTCGGCATTGCAAAGTTCTTAGAACAGGGGGAGAGCATTGCATTAATTGAGACTCTAGCCACATTTGGGTATATTGCACCAGGTGAAGCTTTTGGCTTTTAATTATTTTCTCAAATTTTAGTTATGTTATTCTTTTTCTAATAGCAAAAATTTAATTAACTTTCATCACAACATGCCAAGTCTTCTGATTATTATAATGTTGGATGTAGAGTATGGATTGGAAGGATTAGTATCAACAAGGTGTGATGTTTACAGCTATGGTATTATGTTGATGGAAACATTTACAAGAAGGAAACCCACTGATGAAATTTTTGCTGGAGATTTAAACCTCAAGGGTTGGGTAAATGAGTCATTACCCAATGCAATAATTCAGGTTGTGGATTCCAACTTGCTAAGGCCAGAGGAAGAACACTACACAATGAAGGTGCAGTGTGTATCATCCATCATGGAACTTGCTGTGAAATGCTCTGCAGAGTCACCCCAAGAGAGGATCGACATGAAAGGTGCTCTCGTAGCACTCAAGAAGATCAAACATCAATTACTCAAAAATTGTGAGTATGTTGAAACGTGAAAATATCTATCTATGCTAAGTTTGGCTTTTGATATTCTAAATTACAAAAAACATGCTTGTTTTAATTTAATTTCATAAGACATTCAAATCCAAAATGTCTAGTTCTTCAACATTGGCATATCTTGACTAATCGAAAAAAGTTAGTCATAATTTTACATGCTAATAGAGTACTTTAAATTGCAGGAATTATGAAAATGCAATTGTCGTATCTTGATATCAGAAGTATGATGCAATAAAAAAAAAAGGGTTTGTGACAGATAATTAAGGTGTCTTTAGATCCGTTTATTGGTTCACCGGTATATTACTTGGCAAACACACCAGAAATGATGCATTTGGAAATTGGTTGTATGGTTGTTATTTTTTTTCAGAAATGTACTACTAATGTTGTGAGTGTGAATTGTGTGCTCTACATAACACTAATTTAGTTGTAAAAGACATAATATTTTGTTTCTCATACAAACATGTTTGTTTTATTTTTCACATGTACATGCTGTTAGGAATTGTGGCTCATATTCCTATTATAATTGTGTTTCTATTTTAAAGATGTAATTTATCTGGTAATTTCTTATTACGGACGTCTGGGGCTTCAAGTAAATTGTAATCCTTGTACAATAAAGAATGTGTTTGGAGACTCTCTAAATAGAGGCAGGGTTAAAGAGGATGAGAGGTAGAGAGAGATAGGAAAGATGTAAGGGTTTGGTGAGTGTTATGTGGAGACGAGATGGTATATATAATTTTGAGGGGAAGATGTCAAGAGAGAGTGAAAGAGTGTTTAGTAGGCATGCTTTCCGCATAATATATATTCTCTTCTCAATATAGTAGAATCTCTCTCTCCATGGACGTAGCCTTAGAGTTGGGTAAACCATGTAAAATATTGTGTTGTGCATCGATGTGTTTGATTGTTATCTCCATATATGTTTGTATGATTATACTATGATGATATGCTTCCACTGTGCCGAAAAAAGGGAAATTAATTTCCAACAACTGGTATTAGAGCTAATGGTGGATCAGAGCCTATGGTTGGTCTTGAAAATCAGAGCTAAAGATTGGTGGTGTGTCAGAGCAAAAGATTGATCACGAAAAGTTATGGAGATATAATCTGAGCCGATGAAGACACGACAATGATGATAGTGTGAAACCCATAAGGAATAAGTCTTGGGGCAAGTAAGAGGATGCTTGTTTTCAAGATGGGATATGATGATGGTATAAACAAGGGAGGTTTGATATTTTTTGTAATTACCTAGGGGTGGATTGCCGGGGCATATCAGGATTGCTCCCGGGGTAAGTCAGGATTGCTCAATCTCACATTGCCTGGGTGTGGAGAAGGTGATGTGCTTATATGTAGTATATTCTCTTCAAATGGTATGAGGCCTTTTAGGGTAAAACTCAAGAGCAAAATCATGTGGGCTATGGCCCAAAGCGGACAATATCATACCATGTGTTGGAGTGGGGTATTACAGTTGGTATCAAAGCTTGAACCCAACTCGAAGTGTTTCGACGAGGATGTCGGGCCTCATAGGGGGGTGGATTACCGGGGTATATCAGGATTGCTCAATCCCACATCGCTTGATTGTGGAAAAGGGGATGTGCTTATATGTAGTATGTTCTCTTCAAATGGTATGAGGCCTTTTGGGGTAAAACCCAAGAGCAAAATTGTGCGGACTCAGGCCCAAAGCGGACAATATCATACCATGTGTTAGAGTGGGGTATTACATTTTTGGCCTAGAAAAGTAATGAGTGAGAGAAGAAGAGGGTGTGGGGGTAGAGATGATGATGATGAGTGATGATGATGATCGATTAGTGGGGTGCCATGCATGAGCAATTGAACACCAATGGAGATGATATAATAGAGTTTGATTCAAGGTGGAGGAATCTTTAATCGAGGTGGAGCTATGGAGGATTGCTTTGATGGAATTTGAGCTAAGGTGGAGATTGTTAGGAATTGTGGCTCATATTCCTATTAGAATTGTGTTTCTATTTTAGAGATGTAATTTATTTTGTAATTTCTTGTTAGGCATGTCTTGTGCTTCAAGTAAATTGTAATCCTTATACAACAATGAGTTCGGAGACTCTATAAATAGAGGTAAGGTTAAAGAGGAAGAGAGAGAGAGAGAGAGAGGAAAGATATAAGGGGTTGGTGAGTGTTGTGAGGAGAAGACACTAATGTAGATAATGTGATGGAGTTTGATTCGAGGTGAAGGAATCTTCAATCAAGGTGGAGCTATGAAGGACTGCGCTGATGGATTTAACCAAGGTGGAAATTGTTAGGAATTGTGGCTCGTATTTCTATTATAATTGTGTTTCTATTTTAAAGTTGTAATTTATTTGGTAATTTCTTGTTAGGAACATCTTGCATGGGCTTCAAGTAAATTGTAATCCTTGTGCAACAAGGAATGAGTTCAGAGACTCTACAAATAGAGGCAGGGTTAAAGGGGAAGAGAGAGAGAGAGAGAGGAAAGATGTAAGGGGTTGGTGAATGTTGTGAGGAGATGAGAGAGTATATGTAATTATAGGAGGAAGATGCCAAGAGAGAGTGAAAGAGTGTGTGTGGTAGACATGCCTTTCGCATGTTGTATATTCTCTTCTCAATATAGTGAAATCTCTCTCTCGATGGACGTAGCCCTAGAGTTGGGTGAACCATGTAAAATATTGTGTTGTGTGTGAATGTGTTTGATTGTTATCTCCATATATGATTGTATCATTGTGATTTTATGATATGTTTTCGTTGTGCTGAAAAAAGGGAATTATTTCCTAACACATACACAAATAAAAAATGTTGACAAAAATTCTCGAAAAACATAAGCTAATTTTTTCATATATGGCACTTATGTTATGAATTTCTTTTACATTATGCTTTGAATAATTTTTATCTTATTTACATTGTTCAATACATGTTTACCTCATTTTTATTGTGTTGTGTGCGGTTGCGCTACTCGTAATTTATAAATTTATCACTCGCAATAGAACGAATCCTTGAAGGATAGGGCTCTAAGTTGAGGGTGTCAATCCCATAGAGACTACATAGGTATAACTCGTTAAGGGTTGAGGGTTGGTTCTTGTTTAAATCACAACCATGTGTGATTGTTTCTTACTCTACTGTGAAAGCATAAAAGATAATTTAAATACAAAATTAAGAGAAGAATAAAGGACTAGGGTTAGACTTCACCAGTAGCCTTGTAGTATGTCATACTTATAATAAATTGGAAGAATTCATATAAATGTGTACTAATGACGCGTTGACAAGTCTCACTTACAACGACGTCGCCAAGAGAATACACACACCTTAATATACTATAACCCATCTTCGAAAAGCGTCATTTTTCTAATTACCTAATTACCTACTTGTAGCGAAATCAGCGTCACTTGATTTCCCTACCTACTTACTTAATTATAGCGAAATCACCTTCTCTAGGCATGGACTATACAAATCTAGCCATACATGTTATAGTGAAAACTAGTCTCAAGCCATCACTTGTAGTTCTTGTGAAACTTACAAGTGTTTGAAGATCATGTGAGGAATCTAAGCATTCTATGACAAGAAGATAAATCATAACACATGAACATGAAGAATTTGTAAACTCATATTTATATAAGGCTCAAAGCAAAAGACATATACATAAAATACATAAAAATCCTCAATTCATTGAAGTTAGAACATAGTTACAAAGCTAGGGTCTGTCAAAACCCTAGAGAAGGATTAGTTGATCATGGTGGGCTAGAAGCACTCCATAGAAAGAGATGATCTCATGCTCAAAATGGTCTTCAAGGCCTTACAAAGCCCTCTTTGAAGCTCTCCCTCTCTTGAACTTCACTTTCTCTCTCTAGAATTCTATATATGATCTCTATTACAAGAATTGTGATATATCTCTCTATTACATATTCTCTAGCTATAGAACTGATCTGAGGCTCAAAATATCATAGAAATTCCATGCAAGGCTTTATCCAAGCAAAATTGGACAAGTGGCAAGTGGAGAAAATATCTATAGAAAAATATGTTCAGCAGGTTAGGGCGATGCATCGAAGTAGCCACTTCGATACATTGTAGCTGCGATGCATCGAAATAGGGACTTCTATGCATCGAACTTCCTTCTTCTACAGATCTTCAACTTTCTAACTTTTTGACTCCGGTCTTGACATACCATTCACTATTCCTTGATGTAAACTTTCTTTGAAGTGTGATAGAAAATAGGAATGCATTGTTGAACTGATAAAGGAGTCGAATTACACCAAATTCTGAATTTAAACCTGAAATCATCAAAAACATAAAAATACATAAAACTATACAATATGTGCATTTATGGGATCAAGATACATAAGTAAAGGTGCTAAAATGTATAACATTCAACGCTTATCACATCCCCAAACTTAGATATTGCTAGTACCTTAGAAATACAAAAAGAAACAAACTAAAACAACTACTCTACTTCCATTTTCATGGAAAACACAACTGCCTTTAGCAAATGCAACAATCCTTTTAAACCCCTAGACACGTCTAGTGGATGAGTGAAGTCTCATTGGGTTTAACACGTTTGTTAAACTCACAAAAGTATGCAAAAATGATGGAATGCTTAGTCATCAACTAGAAAAGAGTGATACCCCAATTGATGTTCAAAATGAAAAATACAACAAGTATTATGGATCTATATGGACATCAATAGATATAAACCGTCAAAAATCAGATATAGGCGACAGTCCCCACATAATGGTCAGTTCGATACACATACCAGTGCAAACCCTGAAATCCTCTTTAAAAAGTGAACATACATGATAGGCGTTGAATGTTTCGCATTCTAGCCTCTTAACTTAAGTATTTTATTCTCTTAGTGATAGATTATTTTGTGATTTTACTTTGTTTTAGTGTTTTCTGTATTTTCAGGGCCTTAAGGATTATTTTAGTTAAAACCAAGCTTTTGGGCTTTTAAAGAAGACATCCAAGATGGTGAGATGAAGCCTACATCAAGGAGATTCACTCAACCATTTATTTCAACTCAATTCAGCCCAAGAAAGAGGTCCAAGAGAATTACAACTGCTTAAGAAAGTTTCGGGCCTGAAGCCCAAATCTGCGCATAATACAGTCTTAATCCCATTTTGGAAAACGGACCAGAAGTCTTATTTCCGAGCCTCAAATCGACATAATTCTCTCGTGGAGTTGAACGAAATTTGATTCTACACACTTTTGTATTTCACGAAAATTCCATAAATCGAACTTCTAGTGGGTCAAAAGTTGGGCCGAAGTCAGTAGGAAAAACCCACCTGATTAGTGCTGCGGGAAACAAAATAAAATAAAAAAACAAACTAAGAAAATAAAATAAAATAAAATCCTAATACAAAAAGATTTTCACACCAATTTCCCCCCATATACAATAAAGCACAAAAATAGGCATCGCCTCACCCCCAAACTTAAACTGTACATTGTCCTCAATGTACTACCAATCAAAGCATAGAGAAGAGTAAGAACGATGTTACCGGGATCATGGAGTAGTGGAAAGAAAATAGAGTACATCACTAGTACGAAGGTAATGCAAGCACACCCCCAAACTTGGATGTTTCAACCTATCAAAACAAACCACTATACCCCAAAGATCAAGGGAAAATAATATGGGTGAAAATAAATTTGAAAGAGAAAAATCCTAAAAAAAATAAAATATTTTTTCATTTTTTATTTTTTATAATAAAAATCTAACTAAAAAAAGAAAAATAAATAGAAGAATAAAAGCTAAAAATAAATTAAAATACAAAAGATGATTACCTTCCTGTCAAGGATGTGGTGGTGACTGAGCATCCGGATCCAAGTTTGCTTGGTGCATCAGTGCACGCATCATCCTCCTCATCTCTAGTTGCTCTTGGCGAGTGTCACGAAAGTGATCCGCCATCTCTGTTCTCATTGCACCAAACTGTGTGGAGACCTCTGTCTGTAGGGTGCCAAATTGGGCTGTCAACCCAGCAATCTGCCCTTCTAAATATTGATAATCATGGCCACCAGCCTGTGCATGCACTTCCTCTTCCTCTGCCTCCATCTCCTCTGGATCTTCCACCGGTGGTGGTATATCTACATGCTCTCCTCCCTGGGCCAACCGAGATACCTCACCAGGCACCGCTATGACTCTCTGGTGCATATGAGATCGACTCAGGTTCCAGTCATGCGTGCCATAACGAAGATCACGTGGAAAGGCAAGCTCGTCCTCATGGACTGCATACCCCTGTGACACAAGCAACTGGTGAATAATAGTAGGGAATGGAAACTCCCAGTCACTTGCACTGTCTGGTGCCTTAGCCACAACTTTGGAATAGAATTTCTCCATCTGGCCCCAGACAATCTGTGGGAATGACAGCCAATGCCCAAAATGTATGGCATATAAGGCTCTGAGGAACTCCTGACGTCTTTCGATTTTATGTCCAATTGGACATACATTCTTGAGTAGAACAGCATCAAGGAACCATAAATGATTTGGCATTGAGGACTTTGAAGCTGCATTCCTTTTCGGCTCAAAAAATTGGTTAGCACACAATTGTGCAACCACATTGCCTACCGACAACTCATCGGGTAAAGGAGTATAGATATGAGATAAATCAGCTGGGCATTCATGAGGATAACCCATGGCAATGGCAATGGATGACATGTCCACTCGAACTATTGTTCCATCGACGGAAGAAGTAAGCACATCCCGCTCATCAGGTGTCAGCATTAAGTTCTGATAAAATACCTTGACAAGCCTCGGGTAAATGGTAGAGTGTCTCGGGAAACATACCATAAAGTTCGGCTATGTCAAACGTTGTTTCAAAATTCAACGCCCTTGGATGCCATCTCTCTTGAATACCTTCTCGGCGAGATCGTGAAGAACCTGTGGTCGGATCATGCCTCACTCGGCGAGGATTACGTGAACTTGAAGCACCTTGGTGACTTGCTCTCTTTGGTGCCATAGAAGTAGAAAAAGTGTGGTTGAGGAATTAAATCGAACACTTGGTGTGCACAATTCTTTTGTAGCGTTCAACCTCCTCTTTTCGGCAATGTTTCCACCCAAATCGAGCAAATGAATGCACCAAATTGATCCCCCAAACTTGGTCTTCAAAAGCCCTCAAAAAGATTTGAACAATTTTTTCAAAGAAAAACTTCACTTACTTTGATGTTGAACTTGAAAAAGTGAGAGCTTCCTTTGAGAACTAGTGATTTTTGATCCAATTTGATGTTGAAGTTGATGATGATCAATGTTGAATTCTTGTATAATAATCACTAATTGAAGAAATTAGTTTTCCGGATGATGTAGGACTTAAATTGGAGTTCAAAGAGGCTTAGGATGCAAGTAGTAGCAACAAAGGAGGATAAGGAGTCCATTTATAGCATACACTTTCGGCCAGCCCACCCATGGGCTTGGGCGATCGATCCCCCCTAGGGTGGGCGATCGATCGCCCACCTGCTGGTGGGGAACTTCTAAAAAATACATGGGGCGATCGATCCCCCTTGACTGGGGCGATCGATCCCCCTCCTGAAGGCCTGTTTGACCCTCCATCGCCCAAGTTCGACCGAGACTTGATATTTTTGAGTCTCCATCGCCCAAGGTCGACCGAGAGCACTATTTTTCACTCATCTTGAGTCCGAATACCTTGGTACACCTCTTGACATCCTTCGGAAGTAACTTATACATCAAAAACTCAAAGAAAAACCATTAAAACGCAACTAGAATTGAAGAAAAACTTAAGAAAACTAAAACTAAAAATTAAAATCAAAGAAAACTAAAGAAAATAAAGTATAGAAATACATACAGAACCTATAATTTAACGTCCGTAGGAGACGATTGACTCTCCGAAGGGATTAAGTCGGATAGACGAGATCCGTCAAGTCGACGGACTCCACGTCTCTTCTTGGCACACATCCTTCCACACAATGTTTCAACCTTTGTCCCTTAACTTTCATCAAAGTGATTTCAAACAATTGCTCATCTGGGAATGAGTCTCGAATAGGTAATGCATCGATCACTGGCTCAAACTCGATTCGAGATAAATGATCCGCAACCACATTCTCCGTCCCCTTTTTGTCTTTTATCTCCAAATCAAATTCTTGCAGCAATAAAATCCATCGAATAAGACGCGGTTTGGTTTCTTTCTTCGCCAATAAGTGTCTTAATGCTGCATGATCAGAGTAAACAACCACCTTGGACCCCAATAAATAAGAACGAAACTTGTCCAAGGCAAACACTACAGCTAGAAGCTCTTTCTCTGTGGTTGTATAATTGAGTTGGGCATCAGAGAGAGTCTTACTAGCGCAGTAGATGACATGTGGTCGTTTCTCTTCTCTCTGTCCCAACACAGCTCCCACTGCATAATCAGAGGCATCACACATGATTTCAAAAGGTATAGCCCATTTTGGAGACTGCAAAATTGGTGCAGAGGATAACAGAGACCGAAGCTTTTCAAAAGCTTTCACACAATCTTCATCAAAGATAAAGGGAACATCTTTCGATAACAAATGGCACAATGGTCGAGCCACTTTACTGAAATCTTTGATGAATCTTCTATAGAACCCGACATGGCCTAAGAAAGATCGAACTTGCCTTACCGAAATTGGATGAGGCAGAGTTGCAATTAGATCGATCTTTGCTTTATCAACTTCAATGCCCCTCTCTAAAACAATATGGCCCAATACAATACCTTCTTTCACCATAAAATAGCTCTTCTCCCAACTAAGTACCAAATTCCGTTCTCGGCACCTTTGAAGCACAAGTGATAAATTGCTCAAATAGTGTTCAAAGGATGATCCAAAAATAGAGAAGTCATCCATGAACACCTCCAAGAATTTTTTCACCATGTCAGAAAAGATGGCCATCATACACCTCTGGAATGTAGCCAGAGCATTACATAATCCAAAAGGCATACGACGATAAGCAAAAGTACCAAAGGGACACGTGAAAGTTGTCTTCTCTTGATCTTTCGGATCCATAGCTACTTGGTTATAACCAGAGTAGCCATCAAGAAAGCAATAATAGCTCTGACCAGCTAACCTTTCAAGTATTTGATCAATGAATGGAAGAGGGAAGTGATCATTCCTTGTCATAGAATTGAGCTTTCTGTAATCAATACAAACACGCCAACCTGTGGCAGTACGTTGTGGAACAAGCTCTCCCATAGAGTTAGGGACAATGGTAAGACCAGACTTCTTTGGAACCACTTGTGTTGGACTCACCCATGTACTGTCAGAAATTGGATAAATGATACCTGCATCAAGTAACTTGACAACCTCTTTCTTTACCACCTCCTTCATGTTGGGGTTCAGTCGCCTCTGTGCCTCTCTGGTTGGCTTACATCCTTCTTTTAGATGAATTTTGTGCATGCAAATCGAGGGATCAATGCCCTTAAGATCAGCAACACTCCATCTAATTACTTCACGATGTTGGTATAAAACCTCTATTAAGCTCTTCTCTTGAATTTCTGTTAGATCAGAGGCAATTATAACAGGAAGAGTTTTCTGTGCCCCCAATAATACATACTTCAATTTGTCAGGCAAGGGCTTCAATTCGAATTCTGGAGGGGATTACAATGAAGGCACTAGGGGAGTGCTAGAGAGAAAAGGTAGTGGCTCAATTGGAATCCTCCATGGTGGAGTATTCTGAATAGCATCCACTTCCAGCATAGCATGCACTTTTTCACACAACCCTTCATCATTAATGTTCTCAAAGTCATAAAGAGACTTACATACCTCTAGGGAGTTTCGAGATATAGAGGATGAAACAAATTTCTCTACACATTCATCAATATCATCCATGCATAACACATCACTCTGATCTGGGGGGTGTTGTATAGCATTGAACATATTAAGCTTGACATTCATATTGCCAAATTAAATATCCATGATCCCTAACCTACAGTTTATGCAAGCATCAACAGTAGCTAAAAAAGGTCGACCAAGGATCACTGGAATGTGCCTCTTCGAATTGTGAACCGGCTCAGTGTCAAGCACAATGAAATCAACAGGAAAGTAGAACTTGTCCACTTTAATGAGCACATCTTCTATGATTCCTCGGGGTTGCTTTGTTGATCTGTCTGCAAATTGTAATACCACTGAGGTAGGCTTCAATTCTCCCAAGCCTAATTGTAAGTAGACTGAATAGGGTAGCAAATTCACACTTGCACCCAAATCAAGAAGAGCTTTATCAACATGGTGCTCCCCAATAATGCATGAGATAGTTGGAGCACCAGGATCTTTGTACTTGGGAGGAGTACACTGCTGAATTATTGAACTTACTTGTTGTGGCAGCATCACTTTCTTTGGCACATGGCTTTTAGAACGCCTTTTCTGAGTGCACAAGTCCTTCAAAAAATTTTCATAAGGAGGAATTTGCTTGATGGCATAATGGAGTGGCAAATTAATTTTCACTTGGCGAAATACCTCCATCATGTCATGCAGCTTGTCCCATTGCTTCCCCACTTTAGATGCTTCTAGGAAACGTTGTGGGAAAGGAGCCTTGGGCTCATAAGGAATTTCAGCACTTGGACTTGTGGTCACTTTTTCTTCTTCTTTCTTCTCACCCACTTTATTGCCAATTATTTTCCCACTTCTCAAAGTGGTAATAGCTTGGACTTGCTCATGGTGTGGGTTGCTTGTGGAAGCTTGCATCCCTCTTGGATTAGCAATTGGTTGACTAGGGAGCTTCCCTTCTTCTCTTCTGCATAATGAAGTTGCAAGCTGTCCAAACTGAGATTCCAGTTTGGTAATGGATTGAGAATGCGAGTGCACTTGCTGAACTGTAGATTGTACTGTTGCTGCAGTAGCTTGCACTGTCTCTATGAGAGAATCAAGCTTGTCAAATTTAGACAAGGTAAGTGTCAGCTTGTCTTCAATAGCAGAAATTCTTTGGGCCATAGGACTTTGTGTTTGATATTGCTGTTGAGGCACAAAAGTCCTAGGTTGATATGATGGTTGCATTACTGCCCCTTGGTTACTGTAAGAAAAACCAGGATGATTCCTCCATGTGGGATTGTAAGTATTACCTCATGGAGGATTCATTGGTCCAGTGAAAGTAGCTTGAACTTGCTCATGTTGAATATCAGAAAATTGCCCCACCGAAGGACAATTGCTCATGTTATGCATAGGACTAGAGCAAAATTCACAAGGGCCTAACAATGAAGAATTTAAAGCAGAAGGAGTTTGATTGGCCGCCATGATTGCTGCCACCTTCTGTGCAATTAAATCAATATCAGTTGGTATAGCTTCTGAAGCACCAACCTCAAAAATCCCATCAGTCTTCCTTGTAGTGGCAGGTCTGCTAGAACGAGTAGAGGACACATGTTGTAGAGAGTTGTCACTAAGATTTTCAAATAAGGTCCATGCCTCTTCTTCACTCTTCAACATAAAAGTACCTCCACATGACGCATCAACCATCTGTCTGTTGGCTTCTGTGAGCCCTTCATGAAAACTCTGCACTAGTTGCCACTTAGGAACTTGATGATGGGGACACTTCCTAAGAAGGTCCTTGAATCTTTCCCATGTCTCATAAAATTGTTCCCCCTCATGTTGGGAGAAACCAGTGATAGCACGTCTGAATTGATTGGTCTTCCCTATCAAAAAATACTTCTTGAGAAACTCATGTTACATCTGAGTCCAAGTCATGATAGAACCAGCTGGTAGGGAGTTAAACCAATACTTTGCTTTGTCTTTCAGAGAGAATGGAAAAAGTCTCATTCTGAAAGCATCTTCAGAGAAGTTGTGAATTTTTGTAGTTGAGCACACTTCAATGAAGTCATCCAGATGCTTATAAGGGTCTTCTTGAGTCAGCCCAAAATAAGATAGTAGCATCTGAATAATGCTGGACTTGATCTCATAATTCTGTGCTGTGACATTGGGCAATTGAAAACCTGTTGGCGAGGTATATGTCTCAGGAACATAGTAGTCCCTTAGCAATCTAGCTCTTTCTCCATCAGCATTAGGAACAAGGTTGTTATTCCTCTCTTCTGCCATGTCTTCAATCAATTCTTCCTCTTGCACAATTGTATCAACAGGGATGTTCCTCTGTTGTCTAAGAGTATGTTCAGGCTCAGGATCAAGAGGTATCAAAGGATCAGCTACAAAACGACGACCTTGCATATATTTACCAAAAGCACCTGAAAAGAAAACAAAAACAAAATTAAAAATAAAATATAAAAATTTCCTAAACTAAAAATCCAATTAAAACTAATTCTGTAAAATCCAATCAATCAAATAGATAATCCCCGGCAACGGCGCCAAAAATTGATTCGTGTGTGAGTGTGACTCAAAAAGTATACCAATTAAAAATTTCCACACTTCGCAATAGAACGAATTCCTTGCAGAATAGGGCTATCGAAAGGGGTATCGTACCTCAGGGATTATGGTCTGATGAGTTGGAATACGGAACTAATTCTAATTAAATTTATAAGAAAAGAATTCTGATTTTTAAACTAATTAAAAAGATAAAATAAAATAAATCAAAGTAAACAAGATAGTGAAGATAATAAGAGAGAAACCTAGGGTGTTTGACTTCACCACTAACTCCACAATCAATGGTCAATTGAATCAGCTATAGGGGAATTACATCATGCATAAGTGGTGTCGGTGGCTACAAGCTCACCTTCATCCATCAAGAAGATAACATATGATTAAGGCTAAGCCATGGACTATCTTCGATTGGCATGGGTCATCTGCCTAACTACTCTAATCTAGGGTGCAGTATGGTTCATCTTCTCTAGGCATAATCCATCAAAGCTCAAAACAATATATTCAGTGATTACCATTGTGTAATAATCTCTCTCATGATCACATAAAACAAGAGGGATTGAGTTCAATAACAATAACTAAATATCTAAGACAAGATAAGAAATCATTGAGATTGAATTTACAAGACTTTTATTGCTCAATTCTATAATAAGAATCCTCACAATTACACAATCTATGCATGTATATAAAGGTCCCCAATAATTAAAACAATCAAACCATTGATGCTTTGTTAGGGCTACATCAAAACCCTAGTGGATGAACTAGCCGCTCATGGTAGAAGAAGAAGCTTCAACTGTTGAGGAAGAAGGCATCATCTTCATGAATTATGCGTATGACTATGTTCTCCAATGGCTCTACAATATGTTTCTGTTCTCTTCTCAGCCCTCTCAGATTCTCTAATCTCTCTGTAAGCTCTCTCAACTCAGCCTCCAAGTCTTCACTTTATTCTCCAAGAGAATACACCAAAGTCCTAATCCAATTAGGAATAAATTAGGGTTTCCCGCAGCACTAATCAGGTGGGTTTCTCCTGCTGACTTCGGCCCAACTTTTGACCCACTAGAAGTCCGATTTACGGAATTTTTTTGAAATTCAAAAGTGTGCAGAATCAAATTTCGTTCAAGCTTTCGCGAGAATTATGTCGATTTGAGGCTCGAAAATAAGACTTCTGGTCCATTTTCCAAAACGGGATTAAGACTGCATTATGCGCAGATTTGGGCTTCAGGCCCGAAACCTTCTTAAGCTGCTGTAATTCTTTTGGACCTCTTTCTTGGGCTGATTTGAGTTGAAATAAATGGTTGAGTGAATCTCCTTGATGTAGGCTTCATCTCACCATCTTGGATGTCTTCTTTAAAAGCCCAAAAACTTGGTTTTAACTGAAATAATCATTAAGGCCCTGAAAATATAGAAAACACTAAAACAAAGTAAAATCACAAAATAATCTATCACTAAGAGAATAAAATACATAAGTTAAGAGGCTAGAATGCATAACATTCAACGTCGATCATGTATTCTCTTGGGGAATAAAGTGAAGACTTGGAGGCTGAGTTGGGAGAGCTTACAGAGAGAGATTGGAGAGTCTGAGAGGGCTGAGAAGAGAACAGAAACATATTCGCAAAGCCATTGGAGAACGAAGTCATACGCATAATTCAGAAAGATGATGCCTTCTTTCTCAACAGTTGAAGCTTCTTCTTCTACCATGAGCGGCTAGTTCATCCACTAGGGTTTTGATGTAGCCCTAACAAAGCATCAATGGTTTGATTATTTTAATTATTGGGGACCTTTATATACATGCATAGATTGTGTAATTCAGAGGATTCTTATTATAGAATTGAGCAATAAAAGTCTTGTAAATTCAATCTCAATGATTTCTGATCTTCTCTTAGATATTTAGTTATTGTTATTGAACTCAATCTCTCTTATTTTCTGTGATCATGAGAGAGATTATTACACAATGGTAATCACTGAATATATTGTTATGAGCTTTGATGGATTATGCCTAGAGAAGATGAACCATACTGCACCCTAGATTAGAGTAGTTAAGCAGATGGCCCATGCCAATCGAAGATAGTCCATAGCTTAGCCTTAATCATATGTTATCTTCTTGACGGATGAAGGTGAGCTTGTAGCCACCAACACCACTTATGCATGATGTAATTCCCCTATAGTTGATTCAATTGATCATTGATTGTGGAGTTAGTGGTGAAGTCAAACGCCCTAGATTTCTCTCATATTATCTTCATTATCTATTTATCTTTGGTTTATTTTATTTTATCTTTTTAATTAGTTTAAAAATCAGAATTCTTTTCTTAAATTTAATTAGAATTAATTCCGTATTCCAACTCATCAGACCATAATCCCTGAGGTACGATACCGCTTCCTTTCGATAGCCCTATTCTGCAAGGAATTCGTTCTATTGCGAAGTGCGAAAATTTTTAATTGATATACTTTTTGAGTTACACTCACACACGAATCAATTTTTGGCGCTGTTGCCGGGGATTATCTATTTGATTGATTGGATTTTACAGAATTAGTTTTAATTGAATTTTTAGTTTAGGAAATTTTTATATTTTATTTTTAATTTTGTTTTTGTTTTCTTTTCAGGTGCTCTTGGTAAATATATGCAAGGTCGTCGTTCTGTAGCTGATCCTTTGATACCTCTTGATCCGGAATCTGAACGTACTCTTAGACAACAGAGGAACATCCCTGTTGATACAATTGGGCAAGAGGAAGAAATAATTGAAGACATGGTAGAAGAGAGGAATAACAACCTTGTTCCTAATGTTGATGGAGAAAGAGCTAGATTGCTTAGGGACTACTATGTTCCTGAGACATATACGTCACCAGCAGGTTTTCAACTGCCCAATGTCACAACACAGAATTATGAGATCAAGTCCAGCATTATTCAGATGCTGCCATCTTATTTTGGGCTGACTCAAGAAGACCCTTACAAGCATCTGGATGACTTCATTGAAGTGTGCTCAACTACAAAAATTCACAACTTCTCTGAAGATGCTTTCAGAATGAGACTTTTTCCATTCTCTCTGAAAGACAAAGCAAATTATTGGTTCAACTCTCTACCGGCTGGTTCTATCACGACTTGGACTCAGATGCAACATGAGTTTCTCAAGAAGTATTTTCCGATATGGAAGACCAATCAGTTCAGACGTGCTATCACTGGTTTCTCCCAACATGAGGGGGAACAATTTTATGAGACATGAGAAAGATTCAAGGACCTTCTTAGGAAGTGTCCCCATCATCAAGTTCCTAAGTGGCAACTAGTGCAGAGTTTTCATGAAGGGCTCACAGAAGCTAACAGACAGATGGTTGATGCGTCGTGTGGAGGTACTTTTATGTTGAAGAGTGAAGAAGAGGCATGGACCTTATTTGAAAATCTTAGTGACAACTCTCTACAACATGTGTCCTCTACTCGTTCTAGCAGACCTGCCACTACCAGGAAAACTGATGGAATTTATGAGGTTGGTGCTTCAGAAGCTATGCCAACTGACATTGATTTAATTGCATAGAAGGTAGCAGCAATTATGGCTGCCAATCAAACTCCTTCTGCTTCAAATTCTTCATTGCTAGGCCCTTGTGAATTTTGCTCTAGTCCTATGCATAATGTGAGCAATTGCCCTTCGATGGGGCAATCTTTTGATATTCAACATGAGCAAGTTCAAGTTACTTTCACTGGACCAATGAATCCTCCACGAGGTAATACTTACAATTCTACATGGAGGAATCATCCTGGTTTTTCTTACAGTAACCAAGGGGCAGCAATGCAACCATCATATCAATCTAGGACTTTTGTGCCTCAACAGCAATATCAAACACAAAGTCCTATGGCCCAAAGAATTTCTGCTATTGAAGACAAGCTGACACTTACCTTGTCTAAATTTGACAAGCTTGATTCTCTTATAGAGACAGTGCAAGCTACGACAGCAACAGTACAATCTACAGTTCAGCTAGTGCACTCGCATTCTCAATCCATTGCCAAACTAGAATCTCAGTTTGGACAGCTTGCTACTTGATTATGCAGAAGAGAAGAAGGGAAGCTCCCTAGTCAACCAATTGCTAATCCAAGAGGGATGCAAGCTTCCACAAGCAACACACACCATGAGCAAGTTCAAGCCATTACCACTTTGAGTGGGAAAATAATTGACAATAAGGTGGGTGAGAAGAAAGAAGAAGAAAAAGTGACCACAAGTCCAAGTGCTGAAATTCCTTATGAGCCCAAGGCTCCTTTCCCACAACATTTCCTAGAAGCATCTAAATTGGGGAAGCAAGGGGACAAGCTGCATGACATGATGCAGGTATTTCGCCAAGTGAAAATTAATTTGCCACTCCTTGATGCCATCAAGCAAATTCCTCCTTATGCAAAATTTTTGAAGGACTTGTGCACTCAGAAAAGGCGTTCTAAAAGCCATGTGCCAAAGAAAGTGATGCTGCCACAACAAGTAAGTTCAATAATTCAGCAGTGTACTCCTCCCAAGTACAAAGATCCTGGTGCTCCAACTATCTCATGCATTATTGGGGAACACCATGTGGATAAAGCTCTTCTTGATTTGGGTGCAAGTGTGAATTTGCTACCCTATTCAGTCTACTTACAATTGAGCTTGGGAGAATTGAAGCCTACCTCGGTGGTATTACAATTTGCAGATAGATCAACAAAGCAACCCCGAGGAATCATAGAAGATGTGCTCATTAAAGTGGACAAGTTCTACTTTCCTGTTGATTTCATTGTGCTTGACACTAAGCCGGTTCACAATCTGAAGAGGCACATTCTAGTGATCCTTGGTCGACCTTTCTTAGCTACTGCTGATGCTTGCATAAACTGTAGGTCAGGGATCATGGATATTTCATTTGGCAACATGAAGGTTAAACTGAATATTTTGAATGCTGGTGAGAATCCTCCAGATCAGACTGATGTTTTCTTCATGGACTCTGAAGATGTGATTGAATCTACAAATGAAATAAGGGTGCAAGAAGAACAGAAGGAAAAGAAGGTGTTTGAAGATCAAAATTCTACCATGGTTGTTACTTCTGTATGCACTACACTTTCCAAAACACTTTAGAGGGAGCAATTGTATGGAGTGTCCGACAACTCCACACCATGGTATGCAGATATTGTGAACTATTTAGCCACGGGAAAAGTGCCAAGAGACTGGACCAAGCGAGAACGTGATCGATTCTTCTCTAAAGGTCATCATTACTTTTGGGAGGATCCAGAGTTATTTAAATATTGTTCAGATCAGATTATTCGGCGATGTGTCCCAGACCAGGAGTTTAAAGATATTCTCAAGTTCTGCCACTCATTAGCATGTGGAGGCCACTTCAGTGCAAGGAAGACAACAGCAAAGGTACTTCAATGTGGATTCTTTTGGCCTTCTCTGTTTCACGATGCATACATTTTTTGTAATACTTGTGATCGTTGTCAAAGATTGGGTTTAATGTCGAGGCGTGATATGATGCCAATGAGCCCCATCCTGGTGGTGGAGATTTTTGATGTTTGGGGAATTGATTTTATGGGACCTTTTCCACCTTCTTTTGGTTACGAATACATTCTGGTTGGAGTGGATTATGTCTCCAAGTGGGTGGAGGCCATTGCAACTCGAACTAATGATCACAAGGTGGTAATCAAATTCATGCATGAGAATATTCTGAGTCGATTTGGAATTCCTCGAGCCTTGATCAGTGATGGTGGTACTCACTTTTGCAATAAATTCTTGAGAGGTTTGCTTGCTAAATATTCAGTGACACATAAGGTGGCGACGCCTTATCATCCTCAGACAAGTGGGCAAGTCGAGCTGTCCAATCGAGAAATTAAGCATGTTCTCGAGAAGACAGTGAGACCGGATAGAAGAGATTGGTCATTGCGACTAAGTGAAGCACTATGGGCATATCGGACTGCTTATAAGACCCCTATCGGTATGTCACCATATCGGTTGGTGTATGGGAAAGCATGTCATCTTCTAGTAGAGATCGAGCACAAGGCACTTTGGGCAATTCAAAAATTCAATTTCGATGCAAAAAGAGCTGTGGAGAAGAGAGGAAGTTGCAATTGAATGAATTAGAAGAGTTTAGACGTGATGCTTGTGAAAGTTCACGAATTTACAAAGAGAGAGGACGAAAGCATTTCATGATCGACATATCTCACGAAAGTCCTTCTCTCCAGGTGATAAAGTGTGGCTCTTCAATTCCAAGCTTCGGTTGTTTCCCGGAAAATTGCGTTCAAGGTGGGATGGACCATTCCAAGTGATTTCGGTTTTTCCTCATGGTGCCGTGGAAATTCGAAACTTTCAAGATAATACTTTGATGAAAGTTAATGGCCAAAGGTTGAAGCATTGTGTGGAAGGATGTGTGCCAAGAAGAGACGTAGAGTCCGTCGACTTGACAGATCTCGTCTATCCGACTTAATCCCTTCGAAGAGTCAATCGTCTCCTATGGACGTTAAATTGTAGGTTCTGTATCTATTTTATATTTTATTTCCTTTAGTTTTAGTTTTCTTAAGTTTTTCTTCAATTCTAGTTGCGTTTTAATGGTTTTTCTTTGAGTTTTTGATGTATAAGTTGCTTCCGGAGGATGCCAAGAGGTGTACCGAGGTATTCGGACTCAAGACGGGTGAAAAATAGTGCTCTCGGTCGACCTTGGGCGATGGAGACTCAAAAATATCAAGTCTCGGTCGAACTTGGGCGATGGAGGGTCAAACAGGCCTTCAGGAGGGGGATCGATCGCCCCAATATATTTTTTTTGAAGATCCCCACCAGCAGGTCGATCGCCCATCCTAGGGGGGATCGATCGCCCAGGCCCTTGGAGGGGCTGCCTGAATTTTTAAGGCCTATAAAGGCCACTTATCCTCCTATGTTGCTACCACATGCATCCCAAGTCTCTTTGAACTCCAATTCAAGTCCTACATCATCCGAAAGATTATTTTCTTCAATTGGTGATTATTATACAAGAATTCAACATTGATCATCATCAACTTCAATATCAAATTTGATCAAAAATCACTAGTTCTCAAAAGAAGATCTCACTTTTTCAAGTTCAACATCAAAGTAAGTGAAATTTTTCTTTGAAGAATTTATTCAAATCTTTTTGAGGGCTTTTGAAGACCAAGTTTGGGGGATCAATTTGGTGCATTCATTTGTTCGATTTGGGTGGAAAAATTGCCGAAAAGAGGTGGTTGAAAGGTACAAGTTAATTGTGCACGCCAAGTGTTCGATTTAATTTCTCAACCATACTTTTTCTACTTCTATGGCACCGAAAAGAGCAAGTCACCAAGGTGCTTCAAGTTCACGTAATCCTCACCGAGCGAGGCATGATCCAACCACAGGTTCTTCACGATCTCGCTGAGAAGGTATTCAAGAGAGATGGCATCCAAGGGCTTTGAACTTTGAAATCACGTTTGACATAGCCGAACTTTATGGTATGTTTCCCGAGACACGATGGGGGATTTTTGACATCCGTCGTCGTTGGTCGGCATCCATTTTTGTTCCACTCTCATCTACTATTTACCCGAGGCTTGTCAAGGTATTTTATCAGAATTTAATGCCGACACCTGATGAGCGGGATGTGCTTACTTCTTCCGTAGATGGAACAATAGTTCGGGTGGACATGTCATCCATTGCCATTGCCATGGGTTGTCCTCATGAGTGCCCAGCTGATTTATCTCATAACTATACTCCTTTACCCGACGAGTTGTCGGTGGGTAATGTGGTTGCACGTTTGTGTGCCAACCAATTTTCCGGGCCGAAAAGGAATGCTGCTTCAAAGTCTTCAATGCCAAATCATTTATGGTTCCTTGACGCTGTTCTACTCAAGAATGTATATCCAATTGGACATAAAACCGAGAGACGTCAAGAGTTCCTCAGATCATTATATGCCATACATTTTGGGCATTGGCTGTCATTTCCACAGATTGTCTGGGGCCAGATGGAGAAGTTTTATTCCAAGGTTGTAGCCAAGGCACCAGACAGTGCAAGTGACTGGGAGTTTCCATTCCCTACTATTATTCACCAGTTGCTTGTGGCATAGGGGTATGTAGTCCATGAGGACGAGCTTGGCTTTCCGCGTGATCTTCATTATGGCACGCATGACTGGAACCTGAGTCGATCTCATATGCACCAGAAAGTCATAGCGGCGCCTGGTGAGGTATCTCGGTTGGCCCAGGGAGGAGAGCATATAGATATACCACCACCGGTGGAAGATCCAGAGGAGATGGAGGCAGAGGAAGAAGAGGTGCATGCACAGGCTGGTGGCCATGATTATCAATATTTAGAGGGGCAGATTGCTGGGTTGACAGCCTAGTTTGGCACCATACAGACAGAGGTATCCACACAGTTTGGAGCAATGAGAACAGAGATGGCGGATCACTTTTGTGACACTCGCCAAGAGCAACTAGAGATGAGGAGGATGATGCGTGCACTGATGCGTCAAGCAAACTTGGATCCAGATGCTCAGTCACCACCACATCCTTGATAGGGAGGTAACCATCTTTTGTATTTTATTTTATTTTTAGTTTTTATTTTTCTTTTTATTTTTCTTTTTGTAGTTAGGATTTTATTAAAAATAAAAAATAAAAAATTGAAAAATGAAAAAAAATATTTTATTTCGGATTTTTCTCTTTCATATTTATTTTCACTCATACTATTTCACTTGATCTTTGGGGTATAGTGGTCTGTTTTGATAGGTTTTAACATCCAAGTTTGGGGGAGTGCTTTCATTGCCTTCATGCTAGTGATGTACTCTATTTTCTTTCCACTACTCCGGATTTCTGGTAACATCGTTCTTACTCTTCTCTATGCTTTAATTGGGTGTACATTGAGAACAATGTACAATTTAAGTTTGGGGGTGATGGCGATGCCTATTTGATTGCTTTAATGCAATATGGGGGGAAATTTGTGTGAAATTCCTTTTGTATTAAGATTTTATTTTATTTTATTTTTTCTTAATTTGTTTTTTATTCTATTTTGTTTTGTTTTTAGATAGAATGTTTTGACATTATTCAAGGGATTAATACCTTATGTAGGTGCATAACTTGCAATTTTTGAGTATGTTTTAAAATTTTGGAAACTATGGTTTAAATTAAGTGGTTTTAATCATAGCTTGCAATAACATGTTTTGGGGTGATTAATTTTAGTTTCCTTACATGCACAGACACACTAGCATAGTCTTATGGGGGTATAAACTGTGGTTTTGAGTTATTGAGTTACATATGCTTGATATTAATTAGTATCTCTTGAGAATGAGTACCGATAATGTGTTTTACTTGACTTCAATGAAAAAAAAAGAAAGAAAAGAAGTGAAAAAAGAAAGAAAAAAAAAGTGATAAATAAGCAAATCAATTTGATCCTTTTCATGAGTAACCGGGCCTCTATGCCTCAGGAAGCACGGAGTGTTCGCGTCAAAAGTGAAAGGGTGAGAAAAGATGAGCATTGGTTGTCTTGATTTGTAGCCTGACTGATTCGAGTAATTAGGTCTTCAGGGTATCTCAAAGCCTAGTGCCCTAAAGTGATCTGGTTTGGGAGTCACTGACTGAAAGCTTGCTACATGGATCTTTCAGAAAGCTTAATAGATCAAGACATTGCACAACCAATAAAGCAATGAAAAAAAAAGGAATGAAAAGAGAAAAAATGATGAAAAAGTCATGTATGCATGTTGGGAAGTATGAGTTCAATAAGGGGAGCTAGTGAGTTGAAGGGGTATGTGCCTTAATATATTCAGAACTTGGTTATGCTATATGAGATGACTGCTAGTTCACTTTACACGAGGGAGCTAGAGTTGATTATTTTGAGATATGTTGATGTGAATTATGCATGGGGACCATTGAGTTGAATTATAGAATTTAAAAGTTTGAAATTATTCTTGAATGCAAGTTAGTAACTATATATTGTAATCTTCTTCTTGAACTAATGTTGAAACAGAATTTTGAATGTTTGTGGGTAACATTTCTGGAAACCCTCACGAGACTATACTCATCCACTAGGGGGAACCTAGGGGTTTAAAGGCTTATTGCATATGCTAAATGCAATCGTTTCTCCCACGAAAGTGGAGTTGGGTAGTTTAGTTAGTATTTGTTAGTTTCTTTTGTTTTATTCTATTACTAAGGGACTAGCAATATGTAAGTTTGGGGGTGTGATAGGCGTTGAATGTTACGCATTCTAGCCTCTTAACTTATGTATTTTATTCTCTTAGTGATAGATTATTTTGTGATTTTACTTTGTTTTAGTGTTTTCTGTATTTTCAGGGCCTTAAGGATTATTTCAGTTAAAACCAAGTTTTTGGGCTTTTAAAGAAGACATCCAAGATGGTGAGATGAAGCCTACATCAAGGAGATTCACTCAACCATTTATTTCAACTCAATTCAGCCCAAGAAAGAGGTCCAAGAGAATTACAACTGCTTAAGAAGGTTTCGGGCCTGAAGCCCAAATCTGCGCATAATACAGTCTTAATCCCGTTTTGGAAAATGGACCAGAAGTCTTATTTCTGAGCCTCAAATCGACATAATTCTTCTAAAGGGTTGAACGAAATTTGATTCTGCACACTTTTGTATTTCACAAAAATTCTGTAAATCGGACTTCTAGTGGGTCAAAAGTTGGGCCGAAGTCAGCAGGAAAAACCCACCTGATTAGTGCTGCGGGAAACCCTAATTTATTCCTAATTGGATTAGGACTTTGGTGTATTCTCTTGGGGAATAAAGTGAAGACTTGGAGGCTAAGTTGGGAGAGCTTACAGAGAGAGATTGGAGAGTCTGAGAGGGCTGAGAAGAGAACAGAAACATATTCGTAAAGCCATTGGAGAACGAAGTCATACGCATAATTCAGAAAGATGATGCCTTCTTCCTCAACAGTTGAAGCTTCTTCTTCTACCATGAGCGGCTATTTCATCCACTAGGATTTTGATGTAGCCCTAACAAAGCATCAATGGTTTGATTGTTTTAATTATTGGGGACCTTTATATACATGCATAGATTGTGTAATTCAAAGGATTCTTATTATAGAATTGAGCAATAAAAGTCTTGTAAATTCAATCTCAATGATTTCTTATCTTGTCTTAGATATTTAGTTGTTGTTATTGAACTCAATCTCTCTTGTTTTCTGTGATCATGAGAGAGATTATTACACAATGGTAATCACTGAATATATTGTTATGAGCTTTGATGGATTATGCCTAGAGAAGATGAACCATACGGCACCCTAGATTAGAGTAGTTAGGCAGATGGCCCATGCCAATCGAAGATAGTCCATGGCTTAGCCTTAATCATATGTTATCTTCTTGACGGATGAAGGTGAGCTTGTAGCCACCAACACCACTTATGCATGATGTAATTCCCCTATAGTTGATTCAATTGATCATTAATTGTGGAGTTAGTGGTGAAGTCAAACGCCCTAGATTTCTCTCATATTATCTTCATTATCTATTTATCTTTGGTTTATTTTATTTTATCTTTTTAATTAGTTTAAAAATCAGAATTCTTTTCTTAAATTTAATTAGAATTAATTCCGTATTCCAACTCATCAGACCATAATCCCTGAGGTACGATACCCCTTCCTTTCGATAGCCCTATTCTGCAAGGAATTCGTTCTATTGCGAAGTGTGGAAATTTTTAATTGATATACTTTTTGAGTTACACTCACACACGAATCAATACATTCAAATGCGTCGTTTATTGTCGTTAATGGAGAAAAAAGAGAACGATTCGTTCTTAGAAGAAATAACTTTCGTACCAGATCACGAAAGCAGAACACTATCTACAAAAATATTTACAAACATTAAACACAATCAGTCGTGCAATGCCTAAGTCCTTTAAGTTTTCTAGTAAGCCCATGTAGTAGCGTTGGGTCAATGACTCCCAAACCGGACGGTTTTAGGGCATTGGGTGAGAAAACACCCCCCAGGCTTAATAACCGAGCTCACTAGACTACGAACTCAAACGAGCCAATTGTTTCTTTATTGCTCAACCTTGCACACCTTTTAGACGCGAACACTCCATGCTTCTTGAGGCACAGAGGCCCAGTTTAATGAGTGAGAAGGCTTATCGCCAATTTTATTTTCTTTTTCTTTTCTCTTTTTTTTTTGGATTTTGATTTTTGTTTCAGAGCAATTCACTCTTCATAGAATTTCAAATAAAAACAAACGTTTTCAAAATTCTCCAAACAACACATACCCCACAAATGAATGCATGTGTGCGTGTTTGTGCCATTAAGGAATTTCAAATAAAAACAAACATTTTCAAAATTCTCCAAACAACATATACCCCACAAATGAATGTATGTGTGCGTGTTTGTGCTGTTAAGGACAAATTTAGGAAAGAACTGTACAATATTCAAAGACTGAACAAAAATGTAAACCGTTCTAACTTAACACGTAATTTTTAAAAGTTTGAGTATTTTCGGATGTCAAAGCTCCTAATTATAAGATGCATTTATCGATGACGTTACGGGTATCACTTCTTCAAATAGAAGGACGTCATGGCAAACATGCAATAAAGATACAATATGTACACAAATAAATAAATAAAAACAGCCAGTGTATGCAAGAATGCATGTGTGCGTGTTTATGTCATTAAGGACAAATTTAGGAAAAAATTGTACAATATTCAAAGACTGAACAAAAATGTAAACCGTTCTAACCTAACACGTAATTTTCAAAAGTTTGAGTATTTTCGGATATCAAAGCTCCTAATTATAAGATGCATTTATTGATGACGTTATGGGTATCACTTCTTCAAATAGAAGGACGTCATAGCAAACATGTAATAAAGATGCAATATGTACATAAATAAATAAATAAAAACAGCTAGTGTATGCAAGTATACCGTACCCCCAAACTTAAATTAAACATTGTCCTCAATGTTTGAACTAAAAAGAGTTAGAACAATGTTACCGGTGGGTTGATGGTTCTCAAAAAGTCAAAACTTCAACCATATAAGGGTAGTGGGTAAACAGGTAGGCGGGGCATCAAAATCTGCACTAGTACAAGTACATACCAGCATAACATACATGAAATGGAAAAGGAAATAGTAAAGACAAACTAACGAAAAACTAATAATATTCTATTAATTCAAATATGTGTGATACAAATGTGGGAATTTATGGAATACAAAAGAATTGCTTTACAAAGCAACAAAATAAAATGTCAACACGACACTAGACAGTTCTATGAATGTAAGTACATAAAAACAAAATATTGGGAATGAAATGAAATTACAAAATACGAAAAAAAAACATAAAATAACTAGGGCTGAGGAGGCGACGGAGGTGGTCTAGAAGTAGAAGCATCCAAACCAAGTGCCTGCCGAAGCAACTGCTGGATCTGCCGTTGGCCCACAACAATGGTATCCAAGCGTGCATCAGTCAACAGGTGATGCTGAAGTGCAAGCTAGTTGTCTTGCATTAGACTAACCATACCCTCGCCGATAGTAACTAAAAATTCATTGGTCTGCTGGCGATGCTCAGCAAACTCCACCTGCAGCTGCTGGTGGTTGGCACTGAGACATTCTAAGCCTGTGGCTAAATAGTCTTAATTGGTATGGCCCATGGCAGGGGTATCTGAGTCTACCTCAGCCATATCAGTGTTAGTGTCCTCCCTCTCAGACACATAAATATCAGGATTCCCCTCTTCAACCTTGGGGCCGACATTGGGAACAAGCAGTATGTGGGTAAACATCTTACTCCACCTCTAAAAAGTGAAGTGAGGGGGAGCCTCACTCGTAATCTCGTCGGGAAAAAAGTGAAAATGAGCACGACGAAGGAGAGCCGTGATAAATAATAGGAAGGGTAGGCTAACATTGGCCGTCCTTGGAGTGGGACGATAAACGAGTTGCTCCCAAACCCGGGACATCTGGCCCTAGATAACAGCCGGAATAGAGAACCAAAATCCAGAATGAAGGGCATACAAAGCCCTCAAAAAGTCACCATAATGATCTGATCAGTGGCCCTTGGGATGTGCATTCCGCTGGAAGATTGTGTCAAAAAACCACAATTATCGCGGGCACAAGGATTTAGTGGTATAGGAATTGGTGGGAGGATCCAAAAAGCAACCCCGACACATGCATCAAATCATGGAAGAAATTGATAGATTAGAAGGAATGGCGAGAAAATGAGGTATCTCCTCTCCCAAGTGGAGGTAGTCGGGTTCCCCATGCGGACACCCGATGCAGTCAGCAATGTCTCGGATGGTGACAGTAACAGCGACACTATCAACAGTGGTTCGCAGTATATCTGGGGTATCAAGTTGGTCGGGCATGTTCATGTAGATTACACAAACAAGTCGTGGGTAGAAAATCCCAGCAGTCGGCACCAAGAGACCAAGCAAATGATGCTCGGTGAGGGCAGAAAGAGACCATGCTACATATGGGTACATAGTAAAGTCGTCAATATCCACCCTATGCTCAAGGTGGAAGTCTCTGATCGCCCATTGACCCCAAGGAATGTCACGGACCGGATTAAGAGGAACTTCGTCACTTGCCATTGCCAGAGAGTGTGTGGAAATGTGAAGTTGGGTGCAAACCTAGCCACACATATTACACATTCAAAAATGGCTCCGAAGCTTATCATATTAATTCAAAGTAAAATCTACGCCTATATATATATATCTATATATATCTCAAACATACTAATTATGCCTAAGTATATTCTCTTCTCTCATTCAAGCTTAATCAAACAGAAGAACATGCACAAGACCCACAAAAATCTATACCAAAAACTCAAAATTCCACGAATAACAAGTAGGTACCAAGGAAGTATAGAACTCTTACCTTGTAAAGTGTAAGTGGAAATGGGAAGACTTAGAATCCTCACCTAAAATGCAAGGGAATGGATGATGGATGATGGATGATTTGAGATGGTGGGTTTGGTTGGCAGTTGCAGTTGACCAAGAGAAAGCTGAGAATCTCGAGAGAAAGAGGGAGAAATGAGAGGGAAGAACAAGGGGTTCAAATATTAAGTGACTGCATATGCAGTCACGTGCCTCGGTGCGATACATCGAAGTGGCTACTTTGATACATCATCGATGTTGATGCATCGAACTAAATGTTTTGATACATCAACCATCTATTGACACAAGGTGCGAAAGCTGCTAGAAATGACAAAAAAATGGGACATTTAAAGATCGATGCATCGAAGCTATGATGCATTGAAGTGGCTACTTCGATGCATCAAAACTTCCTTTGACTATAAGTTTGCAAAATTGTCCCAAGTGTGAAAAAATTAAGTTTCACCCTCAATTCAAACCTATCACACTAAAATACTTCAAAAATATTTAGATACATTCCTTTTTGGATTTGAAGGGTCACACAGAACATGATAGGACCGCGACAGTTGTTGCCAAGTTTAACGTCTATGACGAGATGTGTGCACAAGTTCATGTGTCCAAATATATGGGATCTGTCAATTCGACAAAATCCACATACTCCAATTACATTTGTTACCAATACAAGGTTTCACTCGTCATCCATTAACCATAAAAAGCGTTCCATCCTTGGGATCCTTTAGCTCCGCCGCGCCATGGGGAGCAATGGAGTTGATAATAAAAGGGCCGTCCCATCAGGAATGGAGCTTTCTGGGGAATAAATGAAGCCTAAAATTGTAAAGCCAAACTTTTTGGCTCAGAGAGAGTGATTTGGAATGAATATGACGGCCATGGAAGGCCTTGGTCTTTACCTTATAGATTTTTGCACTCTCGTATGCGTCATTTCGTATCTCTTCTAACTCACTCAATTAAAGCTTTTGGGTTGAGCCAACCAACTTCATGTCGAAATTGAACTTCTTAATAGCCTAAAAGGCTTTGTGCTCTAACTCAACCAGTAAGTGGTATGCCTTACCATACACAAGACGGTATGGTGACATGCCAATCGGGGCTTTATAAGCAGTACGGTATGCCCACAATGCATCACTGAGACGTAGGGACCAACCCTTGCGATCGGGGAGCACTATTTTTTTGAGAATGTGCTTAATTTTCCTATTAGATACTTCTACTTGACCACTTATTTGTGGATGGTAAGGTGTACGAACCTTGTGAGTGATAGAGTATTTGAGCTGCAAAGTTTGAAGGAACCAATTGCAAAAATGTTTACCCCCGTCACTAATGATGGCACGAGGCGTACCAAAATGACTAAAAATGTTCGCTTGAATGAAGCTTGAATAAATTTGACCAGAACTATGTGATCATTGGTTCTGGTAGCGACAGCCTCAACCCATTTAGATACATAATCTACCGCTACAAGTATAAATTCAAAACCAGCATATTTTGGAAACGGGCCTATAAAGTCAATGCCTTAGACATCGAAGACATCGATAATTAAGATTGGGTTAAAGGGCATCATATCTTTATGGGACATGGTGCCAAGGCGCTGGCATCGGTCACAGGAGCGGTAGAATAAGTATGCGTCCCGATGCATGGTTGGCTAGAAGAAATCGCATTGAAGAATTTTGGAAGCATTTTTTTGAGCACTGAAATGACCTCCGCATTACAAAGTATGACAGAAAGTAAGAATACTAAGACTCTCACTCTTTGGCACACACCTGCGGATGATTTGGTCAGGATAATACTTAAATAGATGGGGATCGTCCCAAAAATATGAACGCACTTGGGAGTAAAAATGATCATTTTCCTGTTTGGACCAAGAGGGTGGAGTCTGCCTGGTAGCTAGAAAATTGACTATATCAGCATACCAAGAAGTTTCTGATGAGTGACTTCAAGCAGTTGCTCATCCAGGAAGGATTAGCTAACTTGGATTTGGTAACCACATTCTCAGTACCCTTTTTATCCCGAATCTCAAAATCAAACTCCTATAATAGGAGTATCCATCGAATCAACCGGGGTTTAGTGTCCCTCTTTTTCCAATAAATGCCAAAAAGCGGCATGATTGAAAAAGACAATAACCTTGGACCTTAAAAGTTAGGATCTAAATTTGTCCAAGGCGTAAACAACTGCAAAGAACTCCTTTTTTGTAGTTGTATAATTCAATTGGGCTTCAAAAATGGATTTAATTGCATAATAAATCACATGTGGCAACTTGTCTACACGTTGCCCTAGGACCATCCCCATAGCAAAATTGGATGCATCACACATAACTTCAAACGGGAGAGCCCAATTTAGGGGGAGTAGAATTGGAGCAGTTGATAAAAGTGTGCTGAGTGATTCAAAAGATTTAAGGCATGCTTCATCAAATTAAAAAGGGGTATCCTTCTCAAGAAGCTGGCATAAGGGCCGAGATATCTTGCTAAAGTCCTTGATGAAACGGCGATAGAAACCCATATGGCCGAGGAATGAACGAATACCCCTCACTGAAGAAGGTGGAGGAAGTTTAGAGATGAGTTCTACCTTGGCTCTATCAACCTCAATACCGCGTTTGGACACAATATGCCCAAATATAATTCCCTCTTGAACCATAAAATGGATCTTTTTCCAGCTAAGAATGAGGTTTGTGAAGATAGACATCATATACCATTGAAAAGTCACCGGTGCATTGCATAACCCAAAGGGCATGCGTTTATAAGCAAATGTTCTGAATGGACATGAAAGTGTGGTTTTTTCTTGGTCTTGCGGGTTTACTGCCATTTGATTATATCCTGAATATCTATCTAAAAAGTAGTAGAAACTTTGTCCAACAAGCCATTCTAGGATTTGATCAATGAATGGGAGTGGAAAATGATCCTTCCTAGTTGAGGAGTTGAGCTTCTTATAGTCAATACACACTTGTCATCCTATGGTGGTGCGCTGAGGAACTAATTCTCCTTGCTCATTTGAAAGCACGGTGAAACTGGATTTTTTTGGTACCATTTGAGTGGGGCTTACCCACTTGCTATCCGAGATGGGGTATATAATTCCAGTATCTAATAGCTTGATAACTCCTTTCATTACTACTTCTTTCATGTTTGGGTTCAACCTACGTTGCGCCTCGCATGAGGTCTTTGCAACCTTTTCTAAATATATGCGGTGCATACAAATGGAAGGGTCAATGCCTTTTAAGTCAGCAACGGTCCATCATCATTTGGCTCCTTTATGCTCTTTTAAGACTATTATGAGTGAATATTCTTGGTCATGAGTTAGATTTGAAGTTATAATGACCGGTAGAGTGTCACTTGGGCAAGGAAAATATATTTGAGATAAGACGGTAAAGTCTTAAGTTCAAGTTGTGGGGGAGACACTAGGGATGGAGTACTTGAAAGAGTATGGAAAGGCTCTATTGGTGTCTTCCAAATGGGAAAGTCATTAATGACATTGGCATCGAGCATTAAATTGACTCAAACACGCCTCAAGAGGATCTTTCAATAAGATTTGGGGAAGCATCTCTTCCACAAGCTCATCCACAATATCCAAACAAAAGCAGTCGCTTTCATCGTTGGAGGTGTGGTTAGATGCATTGAAGATATTCAATCTAACAGTCATATTCCCAAAGGAGATGTCCATCACCCTGGTACAACAATTAACGTAAGCATTGGCTACAGCCAAGAATGGGAGACCTAGAATGATCAGAATATGCTTTGTAGGATCTTGGACAAGTTCGGTATCAAAGACAATAAAGTCCACCGGGAAGTAAAATTTGTCCACTTTGATATGAACATCCTCAATTATCCCACATGGTTGCCTCACCAAACGGTCGACAAGTTACAACACAACTATGGTTGGCTTATACTCTCCTAGCTCTAACTTTTTAAAAACCAAAGAAGTAAGTTAACACTTGTTCCGAAGTCAAGGAGGGCTCTTTCGAATTCATGGTCACAAATGACACATGAGATTGTTGGAGCACTCGGATCCTTGAACTTTGGAGGGGTGTTATTTTGGAGAATTGAACTCACTTGCTCAGTTAATTAGACTTTCTTAGGAATAGAGTTCCTAGATTTATGCTTTTGAGTGCATAATTCCTTTAAAAATTTTGCATAGGAGGGAATTTGTTTTATAGCATCAAAAAGAGGAAGATTGATTTTCACTTGCTTGGAAATTTCTATCATATCTTGCAATTTCTCTCATTATTTTTTGAATTGAGTTGGTTCCCTTAATCTTTGAGGAAAGGGAATAGGAGGTTCATAAAAAGCCTCTTGAATTAGAATCAATGAGAATTTAGCTTCAATGATCTTCTCCTTTCCTTTATCTTTTGGATCATTAGAGAACTCTTTTGGATTTATTGAAAGATCTTTTGGATTAAAAATGGGACTATTTGGATTTATCAGATGGTCATATTCTTTCTCTCTTATCTTGTCAACTAGAGTTTCTAGCACTCTACCACTCCTTAGAGTAGTAATTGATTAAGCTTCTTCTTTGTAGAACTCAAAAGAATGAGAAGCATTATCAATTACTTGAACTCTATTCAGGTTTTCCATCATTTGGCTATGCAACTTTCCACCCTCTCTACGATTTATTGCATTAGCTAGCTATCCCAATTGGGACTCTATTTTTGCAATAGATTGTGAGTGGGCGTTGATCTTTTGAGTATTACTTTCGAAATTGCCTAAAGCATCCAAAACTTATTTCTGAAAACTTGGGTTTCGAGAAGGTGGTTGATTAGCAGTGTAATAGAAGTTTGAATTTGAATTGTGTCGATAAGGTCTAGGTTGGAATTAAGATAGACCTTGCTATCCATGTGGTCCCCGAGGTCCTTGATATTGGCATTGGTTTCCATATTGGAATTGATTTTGATTTCTCCATCTGGGAATAGAAGAGTTTTGGTTTGATACTTGGCCCGGCCTGGAGTAGAGTGCATTTGCTTGCTCTTGTGAGAATTTGGGGTATTGCCCCTCATGAGGGCAATCCTTTATATAATGTGAAGGACTAGAGTAGAATGAACACACATCATATGTGGGATGAAGGGTAGGATTAGGAAAGTAGGATTGGAGGAAGAAGAAGAAGAAGAAAAACCAGCCAACATAACTTGATCCAGTTTCTTTTCTAAGGCTTCTATTTTCCTATCTGTTGCTTTCTCCTTACGCATTTCAAAAATTCTTTCAGTTTGGGCATTAAGCGGAGCAACTACCTCATTCTTCCTTTCATTAGAAGAATGATGAGACGTGTTTTCACTCAAGTTCTCAAAGAGTATCCATGCTTCATCGGGGCTTTTTAGAAAGAATGTACTTCCATAACTAGCATTAACCATTTGTTTGCGGGGCTTTTTTAAACCATCATAAAATCCTTGCGCCAATTACTATTTGAGAATAACATGGTGTGGGCAGGACCTCAAAAGATCCTTCATCCTTTCCTAAGTTTCATGAAAAGCTTCTCCCTCCCTTTGAGAGAAACCAAAGATGGCTTTTCGCGCATCATTAGTCTTTTCCATTGGAAAGTATTTCTTTAGAAACTCCCGTTGCATTTCTGTCTAAGAGTTAATATAATTTGGGTCTAAGTAATTAAACCATTGTTTGGCTTTATCGTTAAGCGAAAGGGGAAAAAGACGAAGTCTTAAGTTGTCTTCCGCTTGTGCATTCAACAGTAGAGTTGAACACACTACTAAGAATTCATCAATATGTTTATAAGGATCTTGGTTTGAAAGCCCATGAAAACAAGTAAGAAGATTGATTATTGAGGATTTGATTTCAAAATTGTTCCTCCCCGCATTCAGAAAATGAATACAAGAATGAGATACATAGGTAGATGGAACATAAAAATCTCAAAGAATCTTACTGCCCGGTGGGGGTGTTAAGATTGGATTTTGTAGAACATTTTGGTTTTCATTATTTGCCATGTTTTCTCTCCTATGTTCACTAAACAGTATAAGGTCCCTAGGAATGCTACTATGATGTCTAAGAGTTCGTTCAAGTTCAAGGTCACATGGCAACAAAGGTAATGACAACGATCTCCTACCTTGCATATGAGTAAACCAAAAAACTTTCAACTATGTGCAAAAACAAAATTTTAAACTTCTAAGTGCAAGAAAGTTGAGTACTCTACTCACAAGGATCCAAGCTTGAGTCTTGATGCCTTGTTGTGACAAGTACCAACAATGAAACACTTAAGAAATAAATATAAAGATACTTACAAATAAAGAATATAAAGAATGAGTTAAGTTAAAATTTAAACTAGACTTAATCCTTTAATTTAGCGGTTTAACCGTAGTCCCCGGAAACGGCGCCAAAAATTATTGTGTGCGGTTGCGCTACTCGCAATTTATAAATTTACCACTCACAATAAAACGAATCCTTGAAGGATGGGGCTCTAAGTTGAGGGTGTCGATCGTATAGAGACTACGTAGGTATAACTCGCTAAGGGTTGAGGGTTGGTTCTTGTTTAAATCACAACCATGTATGATTGTTTCTTACTCTATTGTGAAAGCATAAAAGATAATTTAAATACAAAGTTGAGAGAAGAATAAAGGACTAGGGTTAGACTTCACCACTAGCCTTGTAGTATGTCATACTTATAATAAATTAGAAGAATTCATGCAAATGTGTACTAATGACGCATTGACAAGTTTCACTGACAACGACGTCGCCAAGAGAATACACACACCTTAATATACTATAACCCATATTCCATCAGTGTGATTTCCCTAATTACCTAATTACCTACTTGTAGCGAAACAACGTCACTTGATTTCCCTACCTACCTACTTACCTAATTGTAGCGAAATCACCTTCTCTAGGCATGAACTATGCAAATATAGCCATGCATGTTATATTGAAAACTAGTCTCAAGCCATCACTTGTAGTCCTTGTGAAACTTACAAGTGTTTGAAGATCATGTGAGTTATCTAAGCATTCTAAGACAAAAAGATAAATCACAACACATGGACATGAAGAATTTGTAAACTCATAATTATATAAGGCTCAAAGCAAAAGACATATACACAAAATACATAAAAATTCTCAATTCATTGAAGTTAGAACATAGTTACAAAGTTAGGGTTTGTCAAAATCCTAGAGAAGGATTAGTTGATCATGGTGGGCTGGAAGCACTCCATAGAAAGAGATGATCCCATGCTCAAAATGGTCTTCAAGGCCTTACAAAGCCCTGTTTGAAGCTCTCCCTCTCTAAAACTTCACTTTCTCTCTCTAGAATTCTATATATGCTCTTTATTACAAGAATTATGATATATCTCTTTATTACATATTCTCTAGCTATATAACTGATCTGACGCTCAAAATATCATAGAAATTCCGTGCAAGGCTTTATCGAAGCAAAATTGGACAAGTGGCAAGTGGAGAAAATATCTACAGAAAAATATGTTCAGTAGGTTCAGGCGATGCATCGAAGTAGGCACTTCGATGCATCGAAGTTGCGATGCATCGAAATAGGGACTTTGATGCATCGATCTTCCTTCTTCTACAGATCTTCAACTTTCTAACTTTTCTACTCCGGTCTTGACACGCCATTCACTATTCATTGATGTAAACTTTTCATGATGTATGATAGGAAATAGGAATGCATTGTTGAACTGATAAAGGAGTCGAATTACGCCAAATTTTGAATTTGAACCTGAAATCATCAAAAGCATAAAAATACGTATAAACTATACAATATGTGCAGCTATGGGATTAAGATACATAAGTAAAGGTGCGAGAATGTATAACATTCAATGCTTATCATACTACATATACATCACTCATATTATGCTTACATACACAGTACTAAACCTTGAGGGATTATAAACCTATCACTGTTTGACACTGTGCAACTATTCATCACTACCATCCAAGAAAAGCACAAGTTGTGCTATGAAACCAAAGGCTGATACAAAGATTAAGCGGTAAATAAATTAAAACGTTAAACCTAATTATTGCAAAGATATTATAACGTGACAATTTATACTATGACTAGGGTATGCCTGTGCCTACGGCACTATCATGCACCCTTACTTGCGACCGTTAGATAAGGTTATTTTGAACCGTAGATAGGTAGAGACATTTTAACCCATAAGATTGATGTTTTAATCACTTTTGACTGTTAGATGAGATATTTTATCTTATTATATGAAGGTTAGATATAATATAGATATACATATCTCTATTTGTAACTTATTGTGGGCCCACTCAAGTAAAATAAATTATAATAAATTTATATAATTTTTAAAATTTTAATTATGTAATACAAACTACTTTGGCCCCCCAATTGATAGTTTTTGGCTCGGCTTGGACATATACCATTGTGATTTTCATAAACAACAATTGTGTCGAAATTATTTAACTTTCATAATCATCACACAGCCTCTTTTGTTGAATCTACATGAATTTGAACTAGATTTACATGAATTTATGATATATTATAAACCAAATGTTATGCAAAAAAATTCAAAGTGAATGATCGAGTATCTTTAGCTCCTTCTTTACCTCTTATTTATTTATTTTCAAGTTGAAATATTGGAAAATTTTAATGGGATGTTTCTTTAGCATTTTTCCCTAATCGAAATCTAAGGGTAATCTTAAATTGGAATGGGATGTTTAATTATCTTGCATTTTTCCATAATCATAATTAATACACTTTAAAACTCCTTTCAACCAATGAATTTTGTTGAAAGTCAATGACAAACAAAAAAAAAAAAACCACAATGGATGATGGAACAAGATAAAATGAACAAACATAAATATAAGGGTCAACAAAGATACAATGAATGGGCAAGTTGTCCTTCTTCGATGACTTCCAAATCCAAGCTCTAAGGTTCCAAAATAAAGAAAGAAGGATGAGGGATTAAGTGGGAGAGAGAGAGAAAGAGAGTCATAGCTGGCTGTTCTTAAGTGTTTTCAAATGGCTGCAAGTCTCAGCCACTAGATATTTATAATATTGATAAGTGTTCAATACTATGTATTTGAACCCTCTTTATTGCATATGTTAGTCTCGTTTTTACGTTTACCGAGATACGTTTACGGTATTTTTGTGTTTTTGATGTATTGTAGGTTTTGTACCAAAAGGAGCAATGTTGGAGGCCATCTGTAACTGAAGAGCAAAGTTCAGAATTAAAGCTAAGGCATCTCGATCAATCGAGACGTTGATCTCGATCAATCGAGATCTCGATTGATCGAGACTTGATTTCAATTGATCGAAATCTCGATCAATCGAGATTCCCATTTCGATTGATCGAGATTCTGCAGACCCACTTGCCCACTTGCTCACTTGCTCTTCCCACTTGCAACAAAATTCCCCTTTTCGCACGACTTAGAGGAATTGTCTGACTTGAACAAGACATTTGGAGACATTCTTGATATAGTTGGTATATATATTGATATATATATATATATATATATGGTGGGCCCCAAGGTTAAAAATGAGGCCATAAAGCACACAAAGAGGACATTCTCTCATATATCTCATACACATCAGACATTGATTCGTGTGTGAGTGTGACTCAAAAAGTATATCAATTAAAATTTTCCACACTTCGCAATAGAACGAATTCCTTGCAGAATAGGGCTATCGAAAGGAGTATCGTACCTCAGGGATTATGGTCTGATGAGTTGGAATCCGGAATTAATTCTAATTAAATTTATAAGAAAAGAATTCTGATTTTTAAACTAAAATAATTAAAAAGGAAAATAAAATAAATCAAAGGTAAATAGATATTGAAGATAATAAGAGAGAAATCTAGGGTATTTGACTTCACCACTAACTCCATAATCAATGGTCACTGGAATCAACTATGGGAAATTACATCATGCATAAGTGGTGTTGTGGTTACAAGCTCACCTTCATCTGTCAAGAAGATAACATATGATTAAGGCTAAGTCATGGACTATCTTCGATCGGCATGGGCCATCTGCCTAACTACTCTAATCTAGGGTGCAGTATGGTTCATCTTCTCTAGGCATAATCCATCAAATCTTTTAATGATATATTCAGTGATTACCATTGTCTAATAATCGCTCTCATGATCACAAAAAATAAGAGAGATTGAATTCAATAACAATAACTAAATATCTAAGACAAGATAAGAAATCATTGAAATTGAATTTGCAAGACTTTTATTGCTCAATTCTATAATAAGAATCCTCTAAATTACACAATCTATGCATGTATATCAAGGTCCCCAATAATTAAAACAATCAAACCATTGATGCTTTGTTAGGGCTACATCAAAACCCTAGTAGATGAACTAGCCGCTCATGGTAGAAGAAGAAGCTTCAACTGTTGAGGAAGAAGGCATCATTTTCATGAATTATGCATATGACTTCGTTCTCCAATGGCTCTGCAAAGTATGTCTTCTGTTCTGTTCACTCAGACTCACTAATCTCTGGTATCACTCCCCAACTGAGCCTCCAATCCTTCACTTTATACCCCAAGAGAATACACCAAAGTCCTAATCCAATTAGGAATTAATTAAGTTTTCCCACAGCACTAATTAGGTGGATTTTTCCTGTTGACGTTCGGCCCAACTTTTGACTCACTAGAAGTCCGATTCACGAAATTTTCGTGAAATATAAAAGTGTGTAGAATCAAATTACGTTTAATCTTACGTTAAAATTAAGTCAATTTGAGGCTCAGAAATAACACTTATGGTCCGTTTTCCAAAACGGGATTAAAACTGTATTAAACGCAGATTTGGGCTTCAGGCCTGAAACCTTCTTAAGCAGCTGTAATTCTCTTGGACCTCTCCCATGGGCTGATTTGAGTTGAAATAAATGGTTGAATGGATCTCCTCTATGTAGGCTTCCTCTAACCATCTTGGATGTCTTCTTTAAAAGTCCAAAATCATGGTTTTAACTGAAATAATCATTAAGGCCCTGCAAATACAGAAACACTAAAACAAAGTAAAATAATAAAATAATCTATCACTAAGAGAATAAAATACATAAGTTAAGAGGCTAGAATGCGTAATATTCAACACCTATCACACCCCCAAACTTACATATTGCTAGTCCCTTAGCAATAGAATAAAATAAAACTAAAACAAAGAAACTACTAAACACTAACTAAACTACCTAACTCCACTTTCATGGGAGAAACGATTGCATTTAGCATATGCAACAAGCCTTTAAACCCCTAGGTTCCCCCTAGTGGACGAGTATAGTCTCGTGGGGGTTTCCAGAAATGTTATCCACAAACATTCAAAATTATGTTTCAACATTAATTCAAGAAGAAGATTACAATACATAGTTACAAACTTGCATTCAAGAATAATTTCAAACTTTCAAATTCTATAATTCAAAGCGATGGTCCCCATACATAATTCACATCAACATATCTCAAAATAATCAACTCTAGCTCCCTCGTGAAAAGTGAACTAGCAGTCATCTCATGTAGCATAACCAAGCTCTGAATATATTAAGGCACATACCCTTTCAACTCACTAGCTCCCCTTATTGAAATCATACTTCCAAACATGAATACATGACTTTTTCATTTTTTTTCTTATCATTCCTTTTTTTTTCATTGCTTTATTGGTTGTGCAATGTCTTGATCTATTAAGCTTTCTGAAAGATCTATGTAGCAAGCTTTCAGTCAATGACTCCCAAACTAGATGGCTTTAGGGCACTAGGCTTCAAGATACCTCGAAGAACCTAATTACTTGAATCAGTCAGGCTACAAATCAAGACAACCAATACTCATCTTTTCTCACCTTTTCACTTTTAACGCGAACACTCCGTGCTTCCTGAGGCATAGAGGCTCAGTTACTCATGAAAAGGATCAAATTAATTTGCTTATTCATCACATATTTTTTCTCTTTTTTTTTTATTTTTGTTTTCATTAAAGTCAAGTAAAACACATCATCGGTACTCATTCTCAAGAGATACTAATTAATATCAAGCATATATAACTCAATAACTCAAAACCGAAGTTTATACCCCATAAGACTATGCTAGTGTGTCTGTGCATGTAAGGAAACTAAAATTAATTACCCCAAAATATGTTATTGCAAACCATGATTAAAACTACATAATTTTAAACCATAGTTTTCAAAATTTTAAAATATACCCAAAAATTGCAAGTTACGCACCTACATAAGGTACTAATCCCTTGAATAATGTAAAAATATTCTATCTAAAAACAAAACAATAGAAAATAATATAAATAAACTAAGAAAATAAAATAAACAAAAATCCTAAAACAAGAAGAATTTTCACACCAATTTCCCCAATATGCAATAAAGCACATAAATAAGGCAATCGCCTCAACCCCAAACTTAAACTGTACATTGTCCTCAATGTACACCCATTCAAAGCATAGAGAAGAGTAAGAACGATGTTACCAGGAATCAGAAGAGTAGTGGAAAGAAAATAGAGCATACTAATAGAAGGAAGGTAATGCAAGCACACCCCCAGACTTGGATATGATAACCTGTCAAAACAAACCACTATACCCCAAAGATCAAGTGAAATAGTATGGGTGAAAATAAATATGAAAGAGAAAATCCTAAAAAAAATTATTTTTTTCCATAATAAAAATCTAACTACAGAAAGAAAAATAAAAATAAAAACTGAGAATAAAATAAAATACAAAAGATAGTTACCTTCCTGTCAAGGGTGTGGTGGTGACTGAGCATCCAGATCCAAGTTCGTCTGGCGCATCAGTGCACGCAGCATCCTCCTCATCTCTAGTTGGTCCTGGCGAGTCTCACAAAAGTGATCCGCCATCTCAGTCTTCATAGCTCCAAACTGTGTGAAAACCTCTATCTGTAGGGTTCCAAACTGGGCTATCAACCCAGCAATCTGTCTCTCTAAATAATGGTAATCATGGCCACCAGTTTGTGCATGTACCTCCTCTTCTTCTGCTTCCATCTCCTCTAGATCTTCCACCGGTGGTGGTATATCTACATGTTCTCCTCCCTGGGCCAATCGAGATACTTCACCAGGCGCAGCTATGACTCTCTAGTGTATATGACATCGGCTCAAATTTTAGTCATGCGAGTCATAATGAATATCATGTGAAAAGGCGAGCTCGTCTTCATGGACTACATACCTCTGTGCAATAAGAAACTAATGAATGATACTAGGGAATGGAAACTCCCAGTCACTTGCACTGTCTGGTGCCTTGGCCACAACCTTGGAATATAACTTTTCCATCTGGCCCCAGACAATCTGTGGGAACGACAGCCAATGCCCAAAATGTATGGCATATAAAGCTTTGAGGAACTCTTGACGTCTCTCTATTTTATGTCTAATGGGACATATATTCTTGAGTAAAACAGCATCAAGGAACCATAAGTGATTTGGCATTGAAGACTTGGTAGCTGCATTCCTTTTCGGTCCAGAAAATTAGTTAGCACATAAACGTGCAACCAAATTACCCATTGACAAATCATCGGGTAGAGGAGTATAGATATGAGTTAAATCATCTGGGCACTCATGAGGACAACCCATGGTAATAGCAATGGATGACATATCCACCTAAACTATTGTTCCATCTATTGACGAAATAAGCACATCCCGCTCATCAGGTTTCGGCATTAAGTTCTGATAAAATACCTTGACAAGCCTCGGGTAGATAGTAGAAGAGAGTGGAACAAAAATTGATGTCGACCGACGATGACGCATGTCAGAAATCCCCCATCATGTCTCGGGAAACATACCATAGAGTTTGGCGATGTCAAACGTTGTTTCAAAGTTCAAGGCCCTTGGATGCCATCTCTCATGAATACTTTCTCGGTGAGATCTTGAAGAACCGAGTGTTGGATCATGCCTTGCTCGGCGAGGATTTCGTGAACTTGAAGCACCTTGGTGACTTGCTCTCTTTGGTGCCATAGAAATAGAAAAAGTTTGGTTGAGGAATGAAACCAAACACTTGGCGTGCACAATAAAATTGTATCCTTCAACCTCCTCTTTTTTGGCACTTTTTTCACCCAAATTGAACAATTGAATCTACCAATTATATCCCCCAAGCTTGGTTTTCAAAATCCCTCTAAAATATTTGCACAATTTTGCCAAAGAAAAACTTCACTTACTTTGATGTAGAACTTGAAAAAGTGATAGTTTCCTTGAGAACTACTGATGATCAATCCGGTTTTGATGTTGATGTTGAAGATGATCAATGTTAAATAATTGTTTAAGAATCACCAATTGAAGAAAATAATTTTCCGGTTGAAGTAGGAGTCAAATTGGAGCTCAAAGAGGTCAAAGAAGCAAGTAATAGCATCAAAATAGGAGAAGGAGGCTTTAAATAGCAAGATTTTTTGGGCAGCCCCATATTCACCCTTGGGCGATTGATCCCCCTTAGGGTGGGCGATCGATCGCCCACCTGTTGGCCTGTTTGACCCTCCATCGACCGGGACTTGTATTTTTTTAGTCTCCATTGCCCAAGGTCGACCGAGAGCACGTTTTTTCACCCGTCTTGAGTCCAAATACCTCGGTACACCTCTCGGCATCCTCTGGAAGTAACTTATACATCAAAATCTCAAAGAGAAAACATTAAAACGCAACTAGAATTGAAAGAAAACTTAAGAAAACTAAAACTAAAAATTAAAATAAAAAAAAACTAAAGAAATTAAAGGATAGAAAAACGTCCGTAGGAGACGATCAACCCTCCGAATAGATTAAGTCAGATAGACGGGATCCGTCAAGTCGACAGACTCTACGTCTCTTCTTGGCACAAATCCTTTTACACAATGCTTCAACCTTTGCCCATTTACTTTTATCTCACAAATTCCAAACAATTGTTCATCCAGAAATGAGTCTCGAATAGGTAATGCATCGAGCACCGACTCAAACTCAATCTGAGATAAATGATCTGCAACCACATTCTCTGTCCCCTTTTTATCTTTTATTTTCAAATTGAATTCTTGTAACAATAAAATTCATCGAATAAGATGTGGTTTGGTTTCTTTTTTAGCCAGTAAGTGTCTCAATGCTGCATGATCAGAGTGGCAACCACCTTGGACCCCAATAAATAGGAACAAAATTTGTCCAGAGCAAATACTACAGTTAGAAGTTCTTTCTTTGTGGTTGTATAATTGAGTTGGGCATCAGAGAGAGTCTTAGTAGCAAAGTAGATAACATATGGTTGTTTCTCCTTTCTTTGTCCCAACACTACTCCCACGGCATAATCAGAGGCATCACACATGATTTCAAAAGGTAGAGCCCATTTTGGAGATTGTATGATTGGTGCAAAGGATAACAAAGACCGAAGCTTTTCAAAAGCTTGCACACATTCTTCATCAAAGGTAAATGGAACATCTTTAGATAACAAATGGCACAATGGTCGAGCAATTTTACTGAAATCCTTGATGAATCTTCTATAGAACCCAGCATGGCCTAAGAAAGATTGAACTTGCCTTATCGAAGTTGGATGAGGCAGAGTTGCAATTAGGTCAATCTTTGCTTTACAACTTCAATGCCTCTTTTTGAAATAATATGGCCAAACACAATACCCTCTTTCACCATGAAATGGCTCTTCTCCTAACTAAGTACCAAATTCTGTTCTCGGCACCTTTGAAGCACAAGTGATAAATTACTCAAACAGTTTTCAAAGGATGATCCAAAAATAGAGAAGTCATCCATGAACACCTCCAATAATTTTTCCACCATGTTAGAAAAGATGGCCATCATACACCTCTGGAATGTCGCTGGAGCATTACATAATCCAAATGGCATACGACGATAAGCAAAAGTACCAAATGGACAAGTGAAAGTAGTCTTCTCTTGATCTTCTGGATCCATAGCCACTTGGTTATAACAAGAGTAGCCATCCAAAAAGCAATAATAGCTCTGACTAGCTAACTTTTCAAGTATTTGATCAATGAATGGAAGAAGGAAGTGATCCTTCCTTGTCATAGAATTGAGCTTTCTATAATCAATGCAAACCCGCCAACCTGTGGCAGTACGTTGTGGAACAAGCTCTCCTATAGAGTTAGGGACAATAGTAAGACCAGATTTCTTAGGAACCACTTGTGTTGGATTCACCCATGTGATGTCAGAAATTGGATAAATAATACCTACATCAAGTAACTTGACAACCTCTTTCTTTACCACCTCCTTCATGTTGGGGTTCAGTCGCCTCTGTGCCTCTCTAGATGGCTTACATCCTTCTTCCAAATGAATTTTATGCATGCAAATTGAGGGATCAATGCCCTTAAGATCAGCAACACTCCACCCAATTGTTTCACGATATTGATATAAGACCTCTACTAAGCGTTTCTCTTGAGTTTCTATCAGATTAGAGGCAATTATAACAGGAAGAGTTTTTTATGCCCCTAAAAATATATACTTTAACTTGTCAAGCAAAGGCTTCAACTCTAATAATGGAGGGGACTCCAATGAAGGCACTAGGGGAGTGCTAGAGAGAGAGGGGAGTGGCTCGATTGGAATTCTCCATGGTGGAGTATTCTGAATAGCATCCACTTCCAACATAGACTTCACCTCTTCGCACAACTCTTTATCATTAATTTTCTCAAAGTTATAAAGAGACTTATATACCTCCAATGAGTTTCAAGATATAGAGGATGACAGAAATTCCTCTACACATTCATCAATATCATCCATCCAGAACACATCACTCTGATCTGAAGGGTGTTGGATAGCATTGAACACATTAAACTTGACATTCAGGTCGCCAAATGAAATATCCATGATCCCCGACCTACAATTTATGCAAACATCAGCAGTAGCTAAGAAAGGTCGACCAATGATCACTGGAATGTGCCTCTTCGAATTATGAACCAGCTTAGTGTCAAGTACAATAAAATCAACAGGAAAGTAGAACTTGTCCACTTTTATGAGCATATCTTCAATGATTCCTCGGGGTTGCTTTGTTGATCTGTCTGCAAATTGTAATACCACTGAGGTAGGCTTCAATTCTCCCAATCCCAATTGTAAGTACACTGAATAGGGTAGCAAATTAACACTTGCACCCAAATCAAGAAGAGCTTTATAAACATGGTGCTCCCCAATGATGCATGAGATAGTTGGGGCACTGGAATCTTTGTACTTGGGAGGAGTGCACTACTGAATTATAGAACTCACTTGTTGTGGCAGTATCACTTTCTTTGGCACATGACTTTTAGAACGCCTTTTCTGAGTGCACAAGTCTTTCAAAAATTTAGCATAAGGAGAAATTTGCTTGATGGCATCAAGGAGTGACAAATTAATCTTCACTTGTCGAAACACCTCCATCATGTCATGCAGCTTGTCCCCTTGCTTCCCCAATTTAGATGCTTCAAGGAAACGTTGTGGGAAAGGAGCCTTGGGCTGGGCTCATAAGGAATTTCAGCACTTGGACTTGTGGTCACTTTTTCTTCTTCTTTCTTCTCACCCACTTTATTATCAATTATTTTCCCACTCCTCAAAGTGGTAATGGCTTGAACTTGCTCATGGTGTGGGTTGCTTGTGGAAGCTTGCATCCCTCTTGGATTAGCAATTGGTTGACTAGGGAGCTTTCCTTCTTCTCTTCTACTCAATGAAGTAGCAAGCTGTCCAAACTGAGATTCCAGTTTAGCAGTGGATTGAAAATGAGAGTGCACTAGTTGAACTGTAGATTGTACTGTTGCTGCAGTAGCTTGCACTGTCTCTATAGGAGAATCAAGCTTGTCAAATTTGGACAAGGTAAGTGTCAGCTTGTCTTCAATAGTAGAAATTCTTTATGCCATGACTTTGTGTTTGATATTGATGTTGAGGTACAAAAGTCCTAGGTTGATATGATGGTTGCATTGCTGCCCCTTGGTTACTGTAAGAAAAACCAGGATGATTCCTCTATGTAGGATTGTAAGTATTACCTCGTCATTGGTCCAGTGAATATAGCTTGGACTTGCTCATGTTGAACATTAGAAAATTGCCCCATCGAAAGATAATTGCTCACATTATGCATAGGACTGGAGCAAAATTCACAAGGGCCTAGTAATGAAGAATTTGAAGTAGAAGGAGTTTGCTTGGCAGCAATAATTACAGCTACCTTCTTTGCAATTAAATCAATATCAGTTGGCATAGCTTCTGAAGCACCAACCTCAAAAATCCCATCAGTCTTCCTTGTAGTGGCAGGTCTGCTAGAACGAGTAGAGGGCACATGTTGTAGAGAGTTGTCACTAAGATTTTCAAATAAGGTTCATGCCTCTTCTTCACTCTTTAACATAAAAGTACCTCCACAAGATGCATCAACCATCTGTCTGTTGGCTTTCGTCAGCCCTTCATGAAAACTCTGCACTAGTTGCCACTTAGGAACTTGATGATGGGGACACTTCCTAAGAAGGTCCATAAATCTTTCTCATGTCTCATAAAATTGTTCCCCCTTATATTGGGAGAACCCAGTGATAGCACGTCTGAACTGATTGGTCTTCCCTATCGAAAAATACTTCTTGAGAAACTTATGTTGCATCTGAGTCCAAGTCGTGATAGAACCTGTCGTCAAAAAAGATAACATATGATTAAGGCTAAGTCATGGACTATCTTCGATTGGCATGGGCCATCTACCTAACTACTCTAATCTAGGGTGCAGTATGGTTCATCTTCTCTAGGCATAATCCATCAAAGCTTTTAATGATATATTCAGTGATTACCATTGTGTAATAATCGCTCTCATGATCACAGAAAATAAGAGAGATTGAGTTCAATAATAACAACTAAATATCTAAGATAGGATAAGAAATCATTGAAACTGAATTTGCAAGACTTTTATTGCTCAATTCTATAATAAGAATCCTCTAAATTACACAATCTATGCATGTATATAAAGGTCCCCAATAATTAAAACAATCAAACCATTGATGCTTTGTTAGGGCTACATCAAAATCTTAGTGGATGAACTAGCCGCTCATGGTAGAAGAAGAAGCATCAACTATTGAGGAAGAAGGCATCATCTTCATGAATTATGCGTATGACATCGTTCTCTAATGGCTCTGCAAAGTATGTCTTCTATTCTATTCTCTCAGACTCTCCAATCTCTGCTATCACTCCCCAACTCAGCCTCAAATCTTTCACTTTATACCCTAAGAGAATACACCAAAGTCCTAATCCAATTAGGAATTAATTAGGTTTTCCCGCAGCACTGATCAGATGGGTTTTTCCTGCTGACGTTTGGCCCAACTTTTGACCCACTAGAAGTCCGATTCACGAAATTTTTGTGAAATACAAAAGTGTGCAAAATCAAATTTCCTTCAATCTAGTGCAAAAATTAAGTCAATTTGAGGATCAAAAATATCACTCTTGATCCGTTTTCTAAAACGAGATTAAGACTGTATTAAACGCAGATTTGGGCTTCAGGCCCGAAACTTTCTTAAGCAGCTGTAATTCTCTTGGACCTCTTCCATGGGTTGATTTGAGTTAAAATAAATGGTTGAATGGATCTCCTTTATGTAGGCTTCCTCTAACCATCTTGGATGTCTTCTTTAAAAGTCAAAAATCATGGTTTTAACTGAAATAATCATTATGGCCCTGCAAATACAGAAAAGACTAAAACAAAGTAAAATAACAAAAGAATCTATCACTAAGAGAATAAAATACATAACTTAAGAGACTAGAATGCGTAACATTCAAGGTTTCCACTATAGAGCCTTCCATAATGGTCGAAAGCAAATCGTACAATTGTCAAGTGAATTACTTGGGCTTCCTTTGCTCAATGACATCCTCACCATGACTTTTTTGCCAAGCTCATGACTTGGGCTTCTTTGCTCAATGAACACTTTACCCGGACTTCTTTACCAAGCTCATGACTTGGACTTTCTTTGCCAAGTGTATCACTTGGTCTTCCTCTCAAAGGTAGATAGGTAGTTTGATTACAATGAAGAGTATCCCTCAATGGATAGATTTACAAATGATAGCTCAATGGAGAGTATCCCTCAATGAATGGATAGATACACAAATTATAGCTCACATACCTAGAGTTAGTAATGAAATACTCAATTGAAAGCTCTTCACCAGGATTTTGCCACTATGAATGATATGTAAATGTTTGGTTCAATAGTGGTGGCTACCAATAGATGAATGATATGAAGATTTAAATTCTAAGGTAACATCTACTAATATGGTAGTCTCTCTCTTGTATAATATATATACAAGGTGTATTTATAGTGCAAGAAGGAATTCTGGCCATTTGAAAGTGGTTGGGAAGTATTAAGTGTAAAAAATAGTCGTTGGAGTTTGAATCTCCAGGTTTCGGCCGATTGATGAATTCATCGGTTGACTGAAAATGCTGTTTCGATCGACTGAAACCTCCCCTGTTTTGCACACCATACTGGAATGAATACCAACTTGTATCAATCGACTGATGGATTCCATCGGTCGACCAAAAGGCCTCTATCAGTCAACTGATGGGTTGATTAGTCGACTGAAAGTTTTCAGCTCAGAATCTGTTCTCAAACTCAGCCAGTTTCTCCTGCACAGTGCATTAATACACTGCACACTTAATTACATTTAAGTAAATTTATATTTCTATTTACTTTAAGTTATTTAATGTAATTAAGTAAAATACTCCTCATTTGTATTCAATAAAAATAATTTCAAAAGCAAATTCTACGTGAATCAAAATCTGATTTTTCAGTTTTAGTATAAAACGGATTTTCACAACTTTGACATAAAAATTCATCGTGCAATATGAATGACTAAATTAAGTCATTTAGGGCTGAGAAAATTCATATGAACGTGATAAATCATGGGGTACAATTACCCGGACTTTTTATGCCTGGATTCATTAAAAAACTCATATTTTCGTTTTTGCCCCTAGAATCCAACACTTAGTCAAATTTCTACACTAAGTACCCGAAACAGTAACTATGCATGACGCGGCTTTATATAGTGATTCATTTGAGTTCAAAGCCTAAGTCAATGTATCTAAGAACCATAAATGATATAATTGAAAGACATGGTCCTAGTTATAGCTTACTAGTTGAGTTCTTCTAAAGCTTATGATGACTTGAACTAACTCAATCATAGTAATGGCCTCATGATGTTATAAGTGAAGCTCATGGCCTATCGCTTATGGTTTAAGGACTTATGGATGATATGAATGATATGCATATTCCTATAGTCCAATAAGTCAAGTGATGAGCTTTCAAATGAAGTTACTTCGAAGATAACTTTACATTAAATCTAACACTCACCCAAGACTAACTTACCCAAGTCTTTTGATCTTCAAATCTTTAAGCTTTTGGATTCCTTCATCATGTGGCTTGGATTCACTCCAACTTCGCCATTGATCTTGATTATTGATCTTTGAGCTCCATGATCATATGGCTTCATATTCTTCTTCTAATTTGATGTGGTCGGAACTAAATTATATTGTAAGCTTAATTTTGCCCTTTTTATCAAAATATAATTTAACCACTCGCAAGAGCACGAATCTTTGTAGATAAGGTTCTATATAGAGGATATCGATCCCACGAGGACTAGTCGTTAATTGTCATAAAGAAAGATTAATTCTACTTTAATTCTAAAGAAACAGGTTTTTGGTTTTGTGTTTAAAACTATTGTGTAAATAAAATGACGATAAAATTAAAGAGTAAAGTCGGGAGAGAGAACTAGGGTTGGTTTCCACCACTAGCCATTCACATGTTCATAAGTGTAGCAAGCATGGGGTTCATTAATTAAATGCCTAACAATGTCATTAGGCTTGTGACCTCAATGACATATCAAAAGATCAATGTGTATGCTAACCTATCATAATCCATCTTCAACAAGCATAGCTCTTCAACCTAACTAACTACCTAATTACCCTACTCTCTACGTAAACACTACATGCATCCAAACTACCTTGTCTTGGCATGGTCTATACAAACTAGCATCACACATTCATTTAAACACCATTATCTAACCATCATTTGCACTTCTTGTGGAAAATGCAAATGTTGTGCATTCAAGTGACAAAACCTACTCTAAGACAAGAATAAATTCCATATCAAATAAATATATATAAGAAATGTATTTGTGTACATAATCACTAGGCTAAATAATCAATGATTCGTGTGTGAGTGTGACTCAAAAAGTATATCAATTAAAAATTTCCACACTTCGCAATAGAACGAATTCCTTGCAGAATAGGGCTATCGAAAGGAATGGGTATCGTACCTCAGGGACTGTGGTCTGACTGTGTTGAATATAAGGAATTAATTCTAATTAAATTTAAAAGAAGAAAATTCTGATTTTTAAAACTAAATTAACTAGTGAAGCATTTGAACAAAAGCAAGAAAAACTGAGGAGTGTAGAGAATATAAGATAAGTCTAGGGTAATTGATTTCACCACTAACTTCACAATCAATGGTCAATTGAACTAACTATGGGGTATCATATCATGCATAAGTGGTGTCGGTGGCTACAAGCTCACCTTCATCCGTCAAGAAGATAACATATGATTAAGGCTAAGTCATGGACTATCTTCGATTGGCATGGGCCATCTGCCTAACTACTCTAATCTAGGGTGCAGTATGGTTCATCTTCTCTAGGCATAATCCATCAAAGCTTTTAATGATATATTCAGTGAAAACTATTGTGTAATAATCACTCTCATGATCACAGAAAACAAGAGGGACGAGTTCAATAACAACAATCAAATATCTAAGACAAGATAAGAAATCATTGAAACTGAATTTATAAGACTTTTATTGCTCAATTCTATAATAAGAATCCTCTAAATTACACAATCTATGAATGAATACAAAAATCCCCAATAATTAGAACAATCAAACCAGTGATGTTTAGTTAGGGCTCCATCAAAACCCTGGTGGCTGAACTAGCCGCTCATGATACGCCTTGTTCTCCAATGATTCTCTATTCCAAAAGCTCTTCAAAGCTGCTGCCAAGCCCCCTCAATACAGCCCTAATTTGTCACTTTAAATAGCCAAGAGAATACATCAAAGTCCTAATCCAATTAGGAATTAATTAGGTTTTCCCGCAGCACTAATCAGGTGGGTTTTTTCTGCTGACTTCAGCCCAACTTTTGACCCACTAGAAGTCCGATTTACGGAATTTTCGTGAAATACAAAAGTGTGCAGAATCGAATTTCGTTCAACCTTACGCGAGAATTATGTCGATTTGAAGCTCGGAAATAAGACTTCTGGTCCGTTTTCCAAAACGGGATTAAGACTGCATTATGCGCAGATTTGGGCTTCAGGCCCGAAACCTTCTTAAGCAATTGTAATTCTCTTGGACCTCTTTCTTGGGCTGATTTGAGTTGAAATAAATGGTTGAGTGAATCTCCTTGATGTAGGCTTCATCTCACCATCTTGCATGTCATCTTTAAAAGTCCAAAATCACGGTTTTAACTGAAATAATCATTAAGGCCCTGAAAATACAGAAAACACTAAAACAAAGTAAAATCACAAAATAATCTATCACTAAGAGAATAAAATATATAAATTAAGAGGTTAGAATGCGCAACATTCGATGCCGATCACACCCCCAAACTTACATATTGCTAGTCCCTTAGCAATAGAATAAAACAAAACTAAAACAAAGAAACTACTAAACACTAACTAAACTACCTAACTCCACTTTCGTGGGAGAAACGATTGCATTTAGCATATGCAACAAGCCTTTAAACCCCTAGGTTCCCCCTAGTGGACGAGTATAGTCTCGTGAGGGTTTCCAGAAATGTTACCCACAAACATTCAAAATTCTGTTTCAACATTAATTCAAGAAGAAGATTACAATACATAGTTACAAACTTGCATTCAAGAATAATTTCAAACTTTCAAATTCCATAATTCAAATCAATGGTCCCCATGCATAATTCACATCAACATATCTCAAAATAATCAACTCTAGCTTCCTCGTGTAAAGTGAACTAGTAATCATCTCATGTAGCATAACCAAGCTCTAAATATATTAAGGCACATACCCCTTCAACTCACTAGCTCCCCTTATTGAAATCATACTTCCAAACATGAATACATGACTTTTTTCAATTTTTGTTTCTTCATTCTCTTTTTTTTTCATTGCTTTATTGGTTGTGCAATGTCTTGATCTATTAAGCTTTCTAAAAGATCCATGTAGCAAGCTTTCAGTCAGTGACTCCCAAGCCAGATGGTTTTAGGGCACTAGGCTTTAAGATACCCCGAAGACCTAATTACTCGAATCAGTCAGGCTACAAATCAAGACAACCAATGCTCATCTTTTCTCACCCTTTCACTTTTGACGCGAACACTCCGTGCTTCCTGAGGCATAGAGGCCCGGTTACTCATGAAAAGGATCAAATTGATTTGCTTATTCATCACTTTTTTTCTCTTTTTTTTTTTTCACTTCTTTTCTTTCTTTTTTCATTGAAGTCAAGTATAACACATCATCGGTACTCATTCTCAAGAGATACTAATTAATATCAAGCATATGTAACTCAATAACTCAAAGCATAGGTTTATACCCACAAGATTATGCTAGTGTGTCTGTGCATGTAAGGAAACTAAAATTAATCACTTCAAAACATGTTATTGCAAACCATGATTCAAACCACTTAATTTAAATCACAGTTTTCAAAATTTTCAAACATACTCAAAAATTGCAAGTTAAGCACCTACATAAGGTATTAATCCCTTGAATGATGTCAAAACATTCTATCTAAAAATAAAACAAAATAAAATAAAAAAAACAAACTAAGAAAATAAAATAAAATAAAATCCTAATACAAAAAGAATTTCACAAATTTTCCCCATATGCAATAAAGCACAAAAATAGGCATCGCCTCACCCCCAAACTTAAACTGTACATTGTCCTCAATGTACTATCAATCAAAGCATAGAGAAGAGTAAGAACGATGTTACCATGACCATGGAGTAGTGGTGAGAAAATATAGCAAACCAAGAGCATGAAGGCAATGTAAGCACACCCCCAAACTTGGATGTTTCAACCTGTCAAAACAAACCACTATACCCCAAAAACCAAGTGAAATAGTATAGGTGAAAATAAATATGAAATAGAATTTTTTTTTTTTTTACTGAAGAAAGAAAGAAAGAAAGAAGAAATAAAATAAAATAAAGAAGAAAAAAAAATAAAAAATAAAAATAAAAATACAAAAGATAGTTACCTCCGAAAAATCAAGGAGAAGGTGGTGCCGAAGCATCTAAGTCATGGCCGGAATGGAGCATCAAAATCAACCAACTAGGCCACAATCAATGCACAATGTCCTCCCCCAAACTTGTACTTCAAAACCCCTCAAAGAAATCACCCCACTTTCGAAATTAATTCACACCTCTTGTGAAGATGGAAATATGAAAAGGTTGAGATTTTAATGATGAAGGAGAATAAAAAGTTGAAATTGATGATGATGGTGATGAATGATGATGATCAAGTAGTGTTATGAAATATTTTGAGAGTGTATTTTGATGTTGGAGAGGCACAAAGAGTCACCAAAGTGATGCATTTACGGGTGGGAGCAAGTAAGGCATGAAGAAGGGTCTCAAAATAGCAAAAAAATTCAGATTTGGCCTTCAGGGGCTGGGGCGATCGATCCCCCCAAGGCTGGGCGATCGATCGCCCAGCTGGTCGTGGGGTTCCCTTCAAAAATTCAAGGGGCGATCGATCCCCCTTCAAAGGGGCGATCGATCCCCCCTGCTGGGTGCTCTTCGGGCCTCTATCGCCCAAGGTCGACCGGGAATGAAATTTTTGGAGGGTCCATCGCCCAAGGTCGACCGAGACCTCTTTTTTTTCACCCGTCTTGAGTTCAAATACCTCGGTACACCTCTTGGCATCCTCCGGAAGCAACTTACACATCAAAAACTCAAAAAAATACATTAAAACACAACTAATAATGGAAGAAAATAAAGAAAAACATAAACTAAAAATTAAAAATTAAAATAAAATAAAATAAAATAAAATAAAAAGAAAAATAAAAGAAAACTAAAGAAATTAAAGGATAGAAATACATACAAATCCTACAATTTAACGTCCGTAGGAGACGGTCATCGACTTCAATTGAAAGTTCACCCAATGCCACATCTCTTGAGGAGATTTAACTTTGTCCCTCCTATATGATCCTCACCTCCTTGTGTTGAACTCAAAGTGATCGGAATGGTCTCATTGGCTTCAAAAAATACCTCTCTCTCCCTTGACGGAACATGTTTCAATTTTATCCATGGAGGAGACTCTAATGATGGCATTGAAGGAGTGCTAGAAAGAATAGGCAATGGCTCAATTAGAATCCTCCAAGGTAGAGTATTTTTCATGGCCACTACATCAACTAAATCATTCACCCCCTTAGTGGAATTCTCAACATCATGTGATAGAGCAACCGAATCAACTTCTTCAACATAATCATCAAAGTCATCCATGAAGAAACAATCACTCTCATCTCGAGGATGTTGAATGGCATTAAAAGTATTCAATTTCACTTTAGACTCATGAGAAATTTCAGCATTAGAACTCTTGGTTACCTTTTCTTCATCAAGTTTCTTCTCCCCCACCTTGTTGTCACTTATTTCTCCACTTCTAAGAGTGGTGATGGCTTGAAATTGTTCATGGTGTGGGTTGCTCAAAGAAGAAATATTGTTAAGGACATGAACCCCTCTTGGGTTGGCAACTGGTTGGCTTGGTAGTTTCCCCTCCTCTCTTCTACTCACGGCATTGACAAGTTGTCCAAACTGAGATTCCAGTTTGGCAATCGACTGAGAGTGAGAATAAACCAGTTGAACAGTGGATTGAAGTGTTGCTGCAGTAGCTTCCACCGTCTCAACAATAGAGTCAAGCTTCTCAAGTTTTTCTAGGACAATTGTCATCTTGTCCTCAATGGCTGAATACCTCTGTGCCATAGGAACTTGTTCTTGATATGATTGTGAAGGCACATAGTTCTGAGGTTGAAAAGTGGGCTGAATTGCTGCCCCTTGCTCTTGTGGAAGATCAAAAAATTGCCCAAGTGAAGGACAATTATTCACATGGTGTATAGGACTCGAGCAAAAATCACATGGCTCAAAAATAGAAGGATATGAAAATTGATTAGGCACTTGACCAACCGCCATAAGTTGCACCACTCTCTGTGACACAGCATCCACAATGGTAGACATAGCATCTGTAGAACCACTCTCAAAAATATTATCAGCCTTCCTTGTATTGGATGGTCTACTCGAATGAGATGAAGACACATGTTGTAAAGAATTCTCACTGAGGTTCTTGAACAAAGTCCAAGCTTCCTCTTCACTTTTTAACATAAAAGTGCCCCCACATGATGCATCCACCATCTGTCTGTTACTTTCTGTCAGTCCCTCATAAAAACATTGCACTAACTGCCACTTTGGAACTTGGTGATGAGGACACTTCCTAAGAAGGTCCTTGAATCTCTCCCATGTCTCAAAAAATTGTTCTCCCTCAAATTGAGAGAAACCAGTGATAGCTCGTCTGAATTGATTGGTCCTCCCTATCGGAAAATATTTCTTCAAAAACTCATTTTGTATTTGAGTCCATGTAGTGATAGAGCTCGCCGGTAGAGATCTGAACCAATACTTGGCCTTTTCCTTCAAAGAGAATGGAAAGAGTCGCATCCGAAAAGCATCTTCTGAGAAGTTATGAATTTTCGTTAATGAGCAAACTTCTAAAAATTCATCCAAGTGCTTGTACGGATCCTCATGAGTCAACCCAAAATAGGATGGCAATATATGAATGATACTGGGCTTGATCTCATAGTTCTGTGCTGTGACATCAGGCAATTGAAAATCAGCTGGTGAATTATAAGTCTCTGGGACATAGTAGTCTCTAAGCAATCTCGCTCTTTCCACAACAGCATTACCACGCACACCATCCATGATATAAATAATCTCTTCCTCTTGCTCAATGGTATGGTGATTGAAGTACCGGAAAGAAGAAAAAAAAATAAACAAAATAAATTAAATTAGATTAGTAGCAAAAATAAAAATTCTAAACTAAAAAAAAACAGATAAAAAAATAAAACAAAACAAATTAGTACTACAAAAGAAAAAAAAATTAAATGAAAAGAAAGAAAAAAATTTAATAAAATAAAATAAAAAATTCCTAAACTAAAAATCCAATTAGAACTAATTCTAAAATCCAAACAATCAAATAGACAGTCCCCGGCAACGGCGCCAAAAATTGATTCGTGTGTGAGTGTGACTCAAAAAGTATATCAATTAAAAATTTCCACACTTCGCAATAGAACGAATTCCTTGCAGAATAGGGCTATCGAAAGGAATGGGTATCGTACCTCAGGGACTGTGGTCTGACTGTGTTGAATATAAGGAATTAATTCTAATTAAATTTAAAAGAAGAAAATTCTGATTTTTAAAACTAAATTAACTAGTGAAGCATTTGAACAAAAGCAAGAAAAACTGAGGAGTGTAGAGAATATAAGATAAGTCTAGGGTAATTGATTTCACCACTAACTTCACAATCAATGGTCAATTGAACTAACTATGGGGTATCATATCATGCATAAGTGGTGTCGGTGGCTACAAGCTCACCTTCATCCGTCAAGAAGATAACATATGATTAAGGCTAAGTCATGGACTATCTTCGATTGGCATGGGCCATCTGCCTAACTACTCTAATCTAGGGTGCAGTATGGTTCATCTTCTCTAGGCATAATCCATCAAAGCTTTTAATGATATATTCAGTGAAAACTATTGTGTAATAATCACTCTCATGATCACAGAAAACAAGAGGGACGAGTTCAATAACAACAATCAAATATCTAAGACAAGATAAGAAATCATTGAAACTGAATTTATAAGACTTTTATTGCTCAATTCTATAATAAGAATCCTCTAAATTACACAATCTATGAATGAATACAAAAATCCCCAATAATTAGAACAATCAAACCAGTGATGTTTAGTTAGGGCTCCATCAAAACCCTGGTGGCTGAACTAGCCGCTCATGATACGCCTTGTTCTCCAATGATTCTCTATTCCAAAAGCTCTTCAAAGCTGCTGCCAAGCCCCCTCAATACAGCCCTAATTTGTCACTTTAAATAGCCAAGAGAATACATCAAAGTCCTAATCCAATTAGGAATTAATTAGGTTTTCCCGCAGCACTAATCAGGTGGGTTTTTTCTGCTGACTTCAGCCCAACTTTTGACCCACTAGAAGTCCGATTTACGGAATTTTCGTGAAATACAAAAGTGTGCAGAATCGAATTTCGTTCAACCTTACGCGAGAATTATGTCGATTTGAAGCTCGGAAATAAGACTTCTGGTCCGTTTTCCAAAACGGGATTAAGACTGCATTATGCGCAGATTTGGGCTTCAGGCCCGAAACCTTCTTAAGCAATTGTAATTCTCTTGGACCTCTTTCTTGGGCTGATTTGAGTTGAAATAAATGGTTGAGTGAATCTCCTTGATGTAGGCTTCATCTCACCATCTTGCATGTCATCTTTAAAAGTCCAAAATCACGGTTTTAACTGAAATAATCATTAAGGCCCTGAAAATACAGAAAACACTAAAACAAAGTAAAATCACAAAATAATCTATCACTAAGAGAATAAAATATATAAATTAAGAGGTTAGAATGCGCAACATTCGATGCCGATCAATCAACATTTAATTACAAATCCCCAAGAGCTACAAAGATGAACAAGTTTACATGGCTAGGGGTTGAAACCAACACCCTAGTAGAAGAGTTAGTTGCTCATGGTTGCCTTGCACCCTTCCATTGATGAAGAGAATGAAGCTTCTTGGTCTGGTTCAGCTTTTCTCTTCCTCTCCCGAAGGTCTCTCTCTTCTTCTTCTGATGTGTATGTTTAGACCTCTTTGAGATATGTGGCTTTTGGTGCTTTTTGTATGCTTTTTGGCTCCTTTGGGCCCACCATATATATATATATATATCATTATATATATCTCTTGTATCAAGAAGGCCCCCAAAAGTCTTGTTCAAGTCAGACAATCCCCCTAAGTCGTGCAAAAAGGGGGATTTTGTTGCAAGTGGGAGAGCAGGTGAGCAAGTGGCCAAGTGGGCTCTGCAGCATTTCGATTGATCGAAATTGCATTTCGATTGATCGAGATTTCGATCAATCGAAATGAGATTTCGATCAATCGAAATCTCGATTGATCGAAATCCACATCTCGATTGATCGAAATGCCTTGGCAACATTTTCTGATTTCATCTCTTGACTGCAGAAAGCTTCCAACTTTGCTCCATTTACTCCAATACCTGCAATACATCAAAAACACAAAAATACCGTAAACATATCTCAGTAAACGCAAAAACGGAATTAACATATGCAATAAAGAGGGTTCAAATGCATAGAATTGAACACTTATCACACCCCCAAACTTACATATTGCTAGTCCCTTAGCAATACAATATTACAAAAATGAAATCAACTATCTTATACAAAAGTTTAATCATGCTCAGTCATCAACTAGATAAAGGGCGCTCATCCATTCATTTCACAATTGGCAAATGCAACAAGTATTACAGAACTATGTGGTCATTAGCAAAAATGGACTTTCACAAGCTATAAATGAACGACAGTCCCCACATACTGGCCAGCCCGAACAACTATAACAATTCCAACCCCAAAATCCTCTTTGAAAAGTGAACATGCATTCTAACGTGTGGCTTTTGTCATATTTGGAGAAGAAAACGAACAAATCTATTTTTAAGAGAAAAACTCATTGAAAATGCTCAACCCGGCTGTTTCATTATCACAAAACATTCATGATTGCTCATGTGCGGATGACCGTGCAATGCTTAGCTCTTTTTGCTTTCTTGTAAGCCCATGTAGCGGCATTGGGCCAATGACTCCCAAACCAATTGGTTTTAGGGCATTAGGCGAAGAAGCACCCCTCGGACTTAATAACCGAGCTTACAAGGCGATGAGCGTAAGCAAGCCATCCGCTTATTACTGCTCAACCTTACACACTTTTACACGAATATTTCTTGCTTTGAGGCATAGAATCCGGTTTATTTAGTGAGAAGGCTTATTGCATATTTTTTTTTTTTTTTTTTATTTTTTATTTTTTTATTTTTATTTTTTTTACAACAATCGGAAGAACTTATTCTCTAAGCTGTTCAGATAAAAACAGAAATTTCAAAAATTCTCCCTCAGACTTATACCCCACAATTTAAAATGCATGTGTGCGAATTTGTGCGGTAAAGGACAAATTTAGGGCAAGAACTGTACGTGCTCGAATTTGGACAATAATGTAGACCGTTCTAGCTTACTATCAAGCTTGCAAAAGTGCGGGTATTTACAATGATACAGTTCTTAACTACCTGCTGCATTTACCTCGGACATTCATTCGAATGACTTCCTTTAAAAAGCAAGACATCATGGCAAGCATCCAAAAATATCGAGAAGAAGAAAAGAAAGAAAAAAAAACTGCTCTACAATGACACTCAAAATAATAACCGAACATTGCATGCGTATGCAAGTGGTATAGCATACCGCACCCCCAAACTTATATGCAACATTGTCCTCAATGTTTGGACAAGAAGAGCAAGGAAAGAAGTTACCGGGATGGCAGAATGCGAGAAAAATGGAATTCCACAGCAGCGGTCATCCTGTAAATAAGAAAAATCTGCACAGAATACCAACTGGATACCACAAGCATTACAAGGAACAAAAAGTAGATAAATAGAACATAATGAAATAATTATGCACAAACAAACAATGCCAATATCACTGTAAATCTAATGGTCTGAACTGATGTTTCCCGATTGTTTAAGAGGTCTATGCGATAAGATATTGACTATCCAGGCGCGCTAACGTATAGCACGCAAAGGGGCTGCCTTTCTTTATTACCGCCATACTGTGTTGAAGCAATCTCAACAGTATTGGGAATTGAAACCAGGCGGTAATAAACGGAAATCATCAACTGAATCGCATATAACAATTAGACAAGTGGTACTACATACATAGTCAAAGTATAGAGAACAGATAGGTTGACGGAAAGCAAAATAACATGGCATAAAAGAAAATAAACAAAAAAGGGTATTCCATATAAGTGAGAATGAGTTTTAGTACAAAGTGTACCTACAGGTGGAATACTCAAAAAGAAACTAAACATGGCCAACATGGCCTATCAAAAAATAAAAAGAAAGAAAAATACAGAAAATAAAGCAGAAAAGATGAATAAGGTGCAGCTACTCGAGGGCGGGTGGTGGTGGTGGTGGGTCGGTGGGAGCAGAAGTGGAGGTGGAGGCTCGACCTGCGAACAGGAACTGCAGATCCTGCCAGAAGGCTCGGAACTCGTCTAAGATCGCTCTCTGGCCCTGTACCAGAGAAGAAATGTTCGTCCGAATACCTGCCAGCTGACTCTGCGTCACCTGGACGTGCTCGTCAAAACCCTGCTGGAGCCGCTCTATGTCAGCTGCCAGGCAGGAATAGCCTGTCGCTAAGATATCATGCCGCTCTGCAGCGACATCCATCTCCTCCTCCTCGTCCTCTGTCTCAGCCCCTGCTGGCTCTCCCTCATCCATCTCCACCGGGGCATCCATATCTACATCGTCTGGTGGATCACCCTGATGGTCCTGTCGCTCTAAGTGTCGCCTCACCCGATCCCACTGAGTAGATGTGAAATGGGTGGGCGGTGCCAACTGAATGTCAGTCCGACTGACCGGTATACTGGCACTGCTGAGAAAAGCGGCGATCAGGAATGGAAAGGGAAGATGCCAACTCGCTGCTCTCCTCTTCCTCTTGTTGACGAGGCCATCCCAAACTTTGTGCATCTGCCCCCAGATAAGCGATGGGACAGAAAACCAAGCGCCCGTATGGAAAGCATAGAGGCAACTGAGGAGGTCACCCCTGCGCTCGGCCACGTGCTGCAACGGACACGCGTTCTTGAGGAGAACGGTGTCCAGGAACCAATATCTGCTCGGGCACATCGACTTGGACGTGCAGTTGTGGTTGGGCGTGGTAAATGCCCCACCACACATGTCCATCACTATCGAGAAGAGCGTGGTATCTGCTGGGAGCGCGGCACTATAGAGTGGCTGACCGTCCGGGCCAACCATGTCCGGCGGCTGCTGGTGAGGAATGCCGAGCATATGAGCAATCCGGCTCGGCGTAATCGTGATCGTGACAGTGGCCACGGTAGTCTCGAGTGTATCTGGCGCTGTGCAGGAGTAGGTCATGTGCTCATAAAAGACCTGCACTAGGCGCTCGTGTGCCATGTCGGTGGGAGGCACACATAGCCGGTCGAGGCGACGCCTCCTGAGCTCGGCAACCGTCCACTCGGTGTCGGGACGCCTCTCGAACTCGGCTAAGTCGAAAACCTGCTCCGGGTGGAACTTCCGAGACCGGAAGGCTCGCCCGGGCACGTCACGAGCAGCACCGGCGGCGTTTTTCACTCTCGCCATCGCCTCGGAACAGTCTGCACTGGATTCCAAAAGGTACGTAAATAAAAGATGAATAAGAAGAAAGTTAAACTACTACTAGACTAAAAGAATAAAAATAAAAATGAAGTCCTAGTCCAAGGTACTGACAAAAATGCAAAAAGTTGCACTCGAAGAGGCAATGTGAACGGGCGCAACCGAAACGAAGGTGCCGCGGTTATACACCGTACACTAAGCGTTTGAAATGAAGAAAATGCCAAATCCCACTCCTGCTTGAATTCCTACCCCCCGAAACCCACAAAAACTTGATTCAGACATCGCAATCGCAACCATCCACCCCAACATGATCTAACTATGTTTATTCCGCTGTAAAACTATCAAAAATGGCGAGAGAATAAACAAAAAGTAGCCATGCATCACTTACCTCGTGAGGAAGAAGATGAACGGCTCAACCGAAGAAAACTCCACGCGCAGCCGCGAATAGAAGATCGCGCAGATGCTAGCGGCGGATCGGACTGCGTCGAATGGCGGCGGATGATTGGGAATGGAAGATCGAGTGCTCGGGAGTGCTTGGAGAAGGCTTGGATCGCACAGAGGGAGAGAAGAAGTCGGATGGTCTTTTAAAATGGGAGGGAAGCCCAACGGTTTAAATAGATTTTCGGCTCATGTGCAGGCTCTGCGTGCCTTTCGATTGATCAAAATGTGCATTTCGATCAATCGAAATTTCGATTGATCGAAATCTTGCTTCGATCAATCGAAACTAACTTCGATGGATCGAGATTGTCTCTTCGATCAATCGAACATTCCTTCTCTAAATCACATTTTTACTTCGATCAATCGAACATTTAATTGATGCAATCGAACTTTTATTTCGATCAATCGAAATCCCATTTCAATCAATTGAAAGTTTCGATCGATCGAAGACCTATCGAAGTGCAATCGAAGAATACCACCTCTCGGGACTTTGGACTTGGCAAATCTCTGCAATTTTTTGATCAATTGAAACCAAAATTTTGATCAATCAAAATTTTCGATTGATCGAAATCTTGGTTTCGATCAATCGAAATGCTCAAAAACAGTCAGTTTAAAATATGCTTCAGGGACTTGGATATTGGGGAATTAGATACTACATTGCTTAGATACAAACCTACTTTGGATTAAAGGGACACCATGGAAGCTTGATAGCGACCATGGTTTCGCCACCTTACACGTCTATGGCGCGACGTCCGAGTCGGCTCACGAGTCAAAATACACGGGATCCGTCAAAGTGACGATATCCACGTATTCGGTGGTGACTTGGTCATCCACGCACACTTTTAAGCGCTGCCCGTTTACTTTGAATATCGAACCATCTTTCAAGTCCTTCAATTCCACCACTCCGTGGGGCGCGACGGAATTAACCAAAAATGGACCATCCCAACGGGAGCGAAGTTTTTCGGGAAACAAATGGAGACGTGAGTTGTACAACCAAACTTTTTGGCCCGGCAAAAATGTTTTGACTCGAATATTACGATCGTGAAAGGCCTTGGACCTTGCCTTATAGATTTTCGCATTCTCATAAGCGTTATGTCGCAATTCTTCCAATTCATTTAATTGAAGCTTTCGATTAGAACCGGCCTTTTTCATGTCAAAATTGAAGGTCTTGGTGGCCCACATAGCTTTATGCTCCAATTCAACCGGAAGATGGCACGCCTTGCCATAAACTAACCGATAAGGTGACATTCCAATGAGAGTTTTATATGCGGTTCGGTATGCCCATAATGCGTCGTTTAGTCGCAATGACCAATCCTTCCGGTCAGGCCGAACAGTTTTCTGAAGAATATTCTTAATCTCCCTATTGGATACTTCTACTTGGCCACTAGTTTGAGGATGGTAGGGGGTGGCTACTTTGTGTGTGACGGAGTATTTGAGAAGCAAGGTTCGAAGGAACCGGTTACAGAAATGCTTACCTCCGTCACTGATGATGGCCCGAGGCGTACCAAACCGGCTAAAAATGTTAGCTTGTATGAATTTAACCACGACTGCGTGATCGTTGGTTTTGGTAGCAACGGCCTCTATCCACTTAGATACGTAGTCCACCACCACAAGTATGTACTCATGACCAGTAGAGGGTGGAAATGGTCCCATGAAGTCAATGCCCCACACATCAAATATTTCAATGACAAGAATAAGGTTAAGAGGCATCATGTCCTTCCGAGACATCGCGCCGAGGCGCTGACATCGCTCACAAGAGCGGCAGAATGAATATGCATCCCGATGAAGTGTCGGCCAGAAAAATCCGATTGAAGAATTTTTGCTGCGGTTTTCTTAGCACTAAAGTGTCCCCCACAAGCGAGTGTATGACAAAATCTAAGAATGCTTTGGAATTCACTGTTGGGTACACACTTACGAATTATTTGATCGGGGCAGTATTTGAACAATTGAGGATCGTCCCAATAATATGATCGTGATTGGGAGAGAAAATGATCCTTCTCTTGTTTGGTCCAAGAAGATGGTATTTTACCGATTGCCAAATAATTAACCACATCCGCATACCAAGGGATACTCTCTTGTGAGATGACAAAGAGTTGTTCATCCGGGAAGGATTCACAAACTGGAATGGAATTATGGAGGGATTCAACAAGGATTCTAGAAAGGTGGTCAGCTACCACATTTTTAGTTCCCTTTTTGTCTCTAATCTCAAAATTGAACTCTTGCAACAAGAGTATCCATCGGATCAACCTAGGCTTAGTGTCCTTTTTCGCCAAAAGATACCGGAGGGCAGCATGGTCCGAATAGACAATGACCTTTGAACCTAATAAATAAGCTCGAAATTTGTCTAATGCAAATACTACCGCAAGCAATTCCTTTTCTGTTGTGGTATAATTGATTTGAGCCTCGGAAAGGGTTTTACTTGCGTAATAGATGACATGTGACAGTTTGTCTACTCGTTGCCCCAAGACCGCACCCATGGCATAGTCGGATGCATCACACATAATCTCAAATGGGAGAGCCCAATTTGGAGGGATTAGAATTGGAGTGGTTGTAAGCATGGCGCGGAGTTTTTCAAAAGCGTCAAGGCACGCTTCATCAAAGGTAAAGCAAGACTCTTTTTCAAGAAGGCGACACAAAGGCCGAGAAATCTTGCTAAAGTCTTTGATGAAATGGCGATAAAAGCCCGCATGCCCAAGGAATGAACGAATCTCTCTCACTGTGGATGGTGGAGGAAGTTTGGAAATGAGCTCAACCTTGGCTTTATCAACCTCTATTCCTCGCTTAGACACAATATGCCCTAGGACAATACCCTCTTGAACCATAAAGTGACTCTTTTCCCAACTAAGAATTAGGTTGGTTTCTTGACATCTTTTGAGAACACAAGCTAGATTTTGGAGGCATGATTCATATGAAGGCCCAAAAATGGAAAAATCATCCATGAACACTTCTAAGAATTTTTCCACCATGTTCGAGAAGATAGACATCATACACCGTTGAAAAGTTGCCGGTGCATTGCACAACCCAAAGGGCATGCGTCTATAAGCAAATGTGCCGAAGGGACATGTAAAGGTGGTTTTCTCTTGGTCCCTCGGGTCTATAGCAACCTGATTATAGCCGGAATATCCATCTAAAAAGCAATAAAAGCTTTGCCCGGCCAATCTCTCCAATATTTGATCAATGAATGGGAGGGGGAAGTGATCTTTCCGAGTGGCTGAATTTAATTTCCTATAATCAATGCACACTCTCCATCCTGTGGTGGTGCGTTGGGGAACTAATTCACCCTTATCATTAGGTTGCACCGTAATACCAGACTTCTTTGGAACCACTTGAGTGGGACTAACCCACTTGCTATCAGAGATGGGGTATATGATCCCCGCATCTAGTAACTTCACCACCTCCTTCATTACAACGTCCTTCATGTTTGGATTCAATCGACGTTGTGCCTCCCTTGAGGTCTTTGCATCCTCTTCCAAGTGTATGCGATGCATACAAACAGAAGGGTCTATTCCCTTAAGATCTACCACACTCCATCCTATTGCTTCTTTGTGCTCTTTGAGCACCTTTATGAGTTCCAATTCTTGAGCATTTGTGAGATTGGAAGCAATAATGACTGGAAGGGTCTCATTTGCGCCCAAGAAAACATACTTGAGTGTAGCTGGAAGAGGCTTGAGCTCAAGTTGTGGTGGGGAAATTAAAGAAGGAGTTTGGGGAGTTTTGGACAAAGGGGGCAAGGGTTCTCTCGGAACTCTCCACTTAGGCAAATCCATGACAGTATTAACATCGAGCATGGAATTGACTTCACATATGGATTGCTCAATGTCAAAATCGTCATAGTTAAAATGATTTAGGCATGCCTCTAAAGGGTCCGTGGAAAGAATAGAAGGAAGTGCTTCTTGAACAAGGTCGTCCACAACATCGACACAAAAGCACTCACTTTCATCGTCGGGTGTGTGGTGGGAAGCATTGAAGATGTTCAAGCGGACTTTCATATTCCCAAAAGAGATGTCCATCACTCCAGTACGGCAATTAACGCAAGCGTTTGTCGTAGCCAAGAATGGACGACCTAGAATGATAGGAATATGATGATTCAGATTTTGGACCGGTTCCGTGTCAAGGACTATGAAGTCCACCGAAAAATAGAATTTGTCCACTTGAATGATGACATCCTCAATGATGCCACGTGGTTGCTTCACCGAACGGTCGGCAAGTTGCAACACAACCGTGGTATGCTTGAGTTCCCCCAAACCTAGTTGTTGGTAAACTGAGAATGGAAGCAAATTGACACTAGCCCCTAGGTCAAGAAGTGCTTTTTCAAAAGATTGATTTCCGATGGTGCACGAAATGGTCGGAGCACCCGGATCTTTGAATTTAGGAGGGGCTTGGTGTTGGAAAATGGAGCTTATGTGCTTAGTTAAGAGGACTTTCTTAGGAACATTATTCCTAGATTTGCGCTTTTGAGTGCATAAGTCCTTCAAGAATTTTGCATAATAGGGAATTTGTCGAATAGCATCAAGGAGAGGGAGATTGATCTTTACTTGTTTGAAGATCTCCATCATGTCTTGGATTTTCTCTCCTTGCTTCCCGAAATGAGAAGGTTCCTTCAATCGTTGAGGAAAAGGAACCGGAGGTTCATAAGAGGTGTCAAGATTTGGAATCGATGATGCCACAACTTCACTTGCCTTTCCTTTTGGATTTGAAGGGGTATTTTGCAAATTTGGATTTAACGGAAACAATTTTGGATTTAATTGGGATTCTTTTGGATTTTTAGGTTGCTCTTGAAATTCCTTTCTCTCTTCCTCTCCCACCTTGGAGTTAATGATTTTACCACTCCTCAAGGTTGTGATTGATTGAACTTGCTCTGGAGGAGCATTACAAGTTAAAGATGATGGATCTTCAATCATATGCACACCCTTGGGATTCGCCACCGGTTGACTTGGCAACTTACCTTCCTCCCTTCTGTTTAAGGCATTAGCTAGTTGCCCGATTTGAGCTTCTAACCTAGCCATAGATTGAGCATTGGCCTCAAGCTTAGAGATTGATTGAGAGTGAGTTTGCAATAAGCGGGTGTTGGCCTCAAGATTGCTTATCACTCGTTCTTCAAAGCTTTGGCTTCTTGGAGGAGGCGGTGGTTGTTGGTAATTTGATCTTTGATTGTAAGGTTGAGGGTTTGGCCTATAAAGAGGCTGTTGAGATTGGGAATTAAAAGAACTTTGCCCTTGGAAAGAGGGACTTGATTCTTGATTCTTCCATGAAAAAGCCGGATGGTTCTTGTAACCAGGATTGTACGTGTTCGAATATGGATCATTCATTTGTTTAGCGTACACGGCATTCGCTTGCTCTTGAGCATAATCAGGAGATTGCCCGGCAATAGGACAATCTCGCACAAAATGCGAAGTGCTATAGCAAAACGAACACCCCTCCTGATTTTGGACAGATTGGTTAGGAATAGGCAGCCCATTTTTCATGATTAAATCCATTTTTCGGGACAAGGCTTCTACGTGCATGGCTACCTCATCTACCTGTGAAATCTCATGCACTCCTCTACAAGGTTGGGTGGCCTTCCCTTTCCTAGTGGAGGAGCGTTGAGCTGAATTGTTGCTTAGGGTTTGAAAGAGTTTCCATGCCTCATCGGGGCTTTTCAAAAGGTACCCACCCCCACACGTGGAGTCTATCATTTGCCTATGTTGCTCACTCACCCCATCATAAAAACTTTGCACTAGCTGCCATTTTGGGACAGCATGATGCGGACAAGATTTTAAGAGATCTTTTAACCTCTCCCACGTCTCATGGAATTGTTCTTGGTCAATTTGGGTGAATCCGGTGATTGCTCGCCGAATATCACTTGTCTTACCCATTGGGAAGTATTTTTTTAAGAACTCTATTTGCATTTCCGCCCAAGAATGGATTGAGTTGGGTTCTAGGGAATTGAACCAACTTCTAGCCTTATCTTTTAGGGAAAATGGAAACATACGTAGCTTTAGATCATCTTCCGTAAAGTGTGGTACACGAATGGTGGAACACACGGAAAAGAAGTAATCTAAGTGCCTGTATGGATCCTCATTAGGAAGACCGTGAAAGCTGTTAAAAAGGTTGAGGGTGGAGGACTTTATTTCAAATTGATTTGCCGCTACATCCGGAAATTGAATACATGAAGGTACTTCAAATGTAGTCGGAAGGTAAAAGTCCATAAGCAACTCTCCTTGAGGAGGTGGTGGTGGAGGCGGTTGTTCATGATTAAAAGGAGGTAGACCAGGAGGTTGTCTCTCATTTGGTTCCATGTTTTCAGTTCTAGGCAAAATAGGGTCCCTAGAGGTTCCTCTACGTTGTCTAAGTGTTCGTTCAAGTTCACTATTACAAGGAAGCAAAGGAAGTGACAATGACCGTCTACCTAGCATGCATTAACAATTGAACAGCACCTCTACACACAAAGTAACAATCATATATACAAAAGAATGTGAATGATTCAAACCACCAAGTTTTGAAGTTATACTCACAAAGGGTTCCAATTTGAATTCTTCTAGATGCCCGCAATGTGGTATACCTAAAATCAAGAAATTTGAGATATAAGAACAAGATATATACAAAAAAGAATGAAAGAATTTCTAGCCTAAGAATTAAACCAGATTTAATCTTCCAATGGCGACAATTCAACCGTAGTCCCCGGCAACGGCGCCAAAATTTTGATGTGGTCGGAACTAAATTATATTGTAAGCTTAATTTTGCCCTTTTTATCAAAATATAATTTAACCACTCGCAAGAGCACGAATCTTTGTAGATAAGGTTCTATATAGAGGATATCGATCCCACGAGGACTAGTCGTTAATTGTCATAAAGAAAGATTAATTCTACTTTAATTCTAAAGAAACAGGTTTTTGGTTTTGTGTTTAAAACTATTGTGTAAATGAAATGACGATAAAATTAAAGAGTAAAGTCGGGAGAGAGAACTAGGGTTGGTTTCCACCACTAGCCATTCACATGTTCATAAGTGTAGCAAGCATGGGGTTCATTAATTAAATGCCTAACAATGTCATTAGGCTTGTGACCTCAATGACATATCAAAAGATCAATGTGTGTGCTAACCTATCATAATCCATCTTCAACAAGCATAGCTCTTCAACCTAACTAACTACCTAATTACCCTACTCTCTACGTAAACACTACATGCATCCAAACTACCTTGTCTTGGAATGGTCTATACAAACTAGCATCACACATTCATTTAAACACCATTATCTAACCATCATTTGCACTTCTTGTGGAAAATGCAAATGTTGTGCATTCAAGTGACAAAACCTACTCTAAGACAAGAATAAATTCCATATCAAATAAATATATATAAGAAATGTATTTGTGTACATAATCACTAGGCTAAATAATCAACATTTAATTACAAATCCCCAAGAGCTACAAAGATGAACAAGTTTACATGGCTAGGGGTTGAAACCAACACCCTAGTAGAAGAGTTAGTTGCTCATGGTTGCCTTGCACCCTTCCATTGATGAAGAGAATGAAGCTTCTTGGTCTGGTTCAGCTTTTCTCTTCCTCTCCCGAAGGTCTCTCTCTTCTTCTTCTGATGTGTATGTTTAGACCTCTTTGAGATATGTGGCTTTTGGTGCTTTTTGTATGCTTTTTGGCTCCTTTGGGCCCACCATATATATATATATATCATTATATATATCTCTTGTATCAAGAAGGCCCCCAAAAGTCTTGTTCAAGTCAGACAATCCCCCTAAGTCGTGCAAAAAGGGGGATTTTGTTGCAAGTGGGAGAGCAGGTGAGCAAGTGGCCAAGTGGGCTCTGCAGCATTTCGATTGATAGAAATTGCATTTCGATTGATCGAGATTTCGATCAATCGAAATCTCGATTGATCGAAATCCACATCTCGATTGATCGAAATGCCTTGGCAACATTTTCTGATTTCATCTCTTGACTGCAGAAAGCTTCCAACTTTGCTCCATTTACTCCAATACCTGCAATACATCAAAAACACAAAAATACCGTAAACATATCTCAGTAAACGCAAAAACGGAATTAACATATGCAATAAAGAGGGTTCAAATGCATAGAATTGAACACTTATCATAATTCCTTTTGAAGTTCAATGTCTTTAAGATACTTGAGATAATATGATATTTTGTAAACTGCACACTCAAGTACTTAATAAATTGACACTACAATAGGTTGTTATCATCAAAATCACCCAAGTAACCTAGGGTTGAAACCTTGAGGTCAACACACATAACCTTGCCCAATTTTTATTTTTTTTATAAACTACAACCCGATGGAATCTAGTTTAGGGTCTTACACTCCACTGATTTCACAATCCCATTAACTAATCAATTCTCATCACTAATTACCCAAGAAAAGAATCATGTCTCATTCAATCCCTCTAATCCAAAGAGTTGGTTAATAGTTAGAGAGAAGTCCTCTTATATAAGCACCTCACTTTAGACAACCCTTACCAGTGTGAGTTTGAGGTCACCTACAATTACCTACAGTCTCATACAGCAGCCTCGGCCTACTAAGTCCATTGTGTCTATTGTGTCCACCCATCCCCCTCTTGGTAAGAAATCTCCCTCACTTTTGATACCACATTTCAAGGTTCTCTCCATTTTATAACTTATCATTCATCTAAACATCATATCTAACACTCAACACACAACTTTCAACTCATTTTATATAATTCAAACATATCACTTTCTGACGTACAAGTCGTCACATCTCCATTAACTCAAAAAGAATTAACTCAATTCTAAGCATTCATCCAATAGTCTCAACAGTACCCCTCAGACACACCCTGTCTAGAATCATGGTATCACAGTACCACCAATAGCCTTACTCAAATTTCTAACCTATAGCCCCTAATGCTCATGCAAATGGTGCAACACTAATATGAACCACTACACTTAACTCCTTCAACTCTGATGATGCCATAAAGTAATGTGCCATAGCTATAAGTGCAGTACTAGGAGCAAGATCAATACTAAATAATACTTTCCGTCTCGGAGGTAACTCTGTCGAGTGTTCCAAAAACACGAAACTTTTCCCCCCAGTACACTAACACATGCTGGAATACACAACTTCAAGAGTGGTTCAAAACCAAACTACTCTTACCATCTAAACATATTGGTAGACACTTTCCTATCTATCTATATCCATAACATAAGGTAACATCCTTGACCAACTATATTGATCATTCACAGTGACACTTCCATACGACTAGGGATTGTCCACACTTGAAAAAATTTCTCACTAATTATTTACCCATCGTCACCTGGATGAAACAACTCAAGTTCAAACTTCTGTCCTGGTTTACCAATCCTCAAAACTGGGATTTTCAGGTGGTGACAACATGCCACTACAAGTCGTGCGACGCATAATGAAACATTTAAGTATATTACACGGTCACATAAATCATGCTCACTATAAAACATATAATACTACATTACACATGGCATATAAAACTTAACATACTTTATCAAATACAACACATAATACATGATATGATATATAATATACTCAAATGAATCAAGACCCCAGCTCACGAACTAAAACTCATAAATATACCTCGCCTGAGTAGTTAAAAATTGTATAGAATGTCACTAAGATTCCATTCATTTTCATGCACCTTGCCTTTGAGGACAATCACGCCTATTATGTCCAAGCTGGCAACAATGGAAGCAAATCACATGTGTCTAAAGGGATTTCGCATGTAAGGGAATCAACGTGCCATTGGAGATGGTGGTAGTAAACCAAAGGAAAGTAGAGAGTGAAGATAATATGAGATAAATCTAGGGTATTTGACTTTACCACTAACTCCACAATCAATGGTCAATTGAATTAACTATAGGGAATTACATCATACATAAGTGGTGTCGATGGCTACAAGCTCACCTTCATCCGTTAAGAAGATAACATATGATTAAGGCTTAGTCATGGACTATCTTCGATTGGCATGGGTCATCTGCCTAACTACTCTAATCTAGGGTGCAGTATGGTCCATCTTCTCTAGGTATAATCCATCAAAGCGTATAATGATATATTCAGTGATTACCATTGTGTAATAATCGCTCTCATGATCACAGAAAATAAGAGAGATTGAGTTCAATAATAACAATCAAGTATCTAAGATAAGATAAGAAATCATTGAAACTGAATTTATAAGACTTTTATTGCTCAATTCTATAATAAGAATCCTCTAAATTACACAATCTATGCATGAACATAAAGGTCCTCAATAATTAAAAGACTCAAACCATTGATTCTTTGTTAGGGCTACATCAAAACCCTAGTGGATGAACTAGCCGCTCATGGTAGAAGAAGAAGTTTCAACGGTTAAAGAAGAAGGCATCATCTTCATGAATTATGCGTATGACTTCGTTCTCTAATGGTCTGCAAAGTATGTCTTCAATTCTGTCCAAAGCTCTCTCCAATCTCTCTAATCTCTCTCCAACTCAGCCTCCAATTCTTCACTTTATACCCCAAGAGAATACACCAAAGTCCTAATCCAATTAGGAATTAATTAGGTTTTCCCACAGCACTAATCAGGTGGATTTTTCCTACTGACGTTCGGCCTAACTTTTGACCCACTAGAAGTCCGATTCACGGAATTTTCATTAAATACAAAAGTGTACAGAATCGAATTTCGTTCAAAATATGAAAATTAAGTCAATTTGAGGCTCAGAAATAACACTTCTGGTCCGTTTTCCAAAATGGGAGTAAGACTGTATTAAGCGCAAATTTGGGCTTCAGGCCTGAAACCTTCTTAAGTAGCTGTAATTCTTTTGGACCTTTTCCTTGGGCTGATTTGATTTGAAATAAATGGTTGAACGGATCCATTTGATGTAGGCTTTCTCTAACCATCTTGCATGTCATCTTTAAAAGCCCAAAATCATGATTTGAACTGAAATAATCATTAAGGCCCTGAAAATACAGAAAACACTAAAACGAAGTAAAATAACAAAATAATCTACCACTAAGAAAATAAAATACACAAGTTAAGGGGCTAGAATGCGTAACATTCAACGCCTATCATTATTCTAAACACATAAACATCAAATCATGTTCCACATAGATATGTATAGACCTTAAGTCTACATTTTTAACCTCTAGTATATACGTGGTTCCACCCTAGTCATCGTCTATAGGAAATCAAATCTAAAGTTCAAACGACTACCAACTATCATGCATCTCTAAACTAATCTGTAATTCAACCCTCACCATTCTTCCCTAGGTATTCAAACCCAGTTAAGCTTTGATACCAAGTTGTCACACCCCAATTTCTGTCACCCAATGAAGAGCAAGGAAAATGGGAGGTGAGCGGTGAATATCAAACATCAATACTACTCATCTATAATCTCACATTGACATCACATTCGGATACCAAATTGTCACGCTCCAATTTCTGAGTCACCGGAGACTCCATCTCCGGGCCCCGAATCTCAAGAGTGAACACATCCATTTAAACCTTAATGAACCATTTTAACCTTTGATTATTGTGGATGCTTAATCACATATAAACACATATATATGTACAACTCAACATCAACTAAGCCCAATGGGCCCCACACTTGACCTCACATACATGTCCAAACACATCTAAACTGTCAAACGTTCTCATAGATTACGATATATCGTAATGATGATTACAATGCATTGTAATGTATGATGCATCATAATATCATACAAAATGTATTATTTTCTAACCCAAATTCTCTACATTATTATGATACATCATCCTTTGAGCTTCAATGCATCACCGAATTCTGATGCATTATAATGTGGATTATGATGCATCGTAATCTCTCAAATGTAAACTCTGCAGAATTCATAAGTGTTCACTAATCCAATACAATTCACAACCATACACATTGTGAGTCTATAAATCCATCCATAGATCATAGAAACATAAATGAAGTACTACAACATCATAAATCCCATACATATTATCCAAATCATACATTTAATTGAGTATCTCTCAAAAACACACAATTGTCCACATGGTTTACATAAGAAAATCTAAATGAAATATAAGTCCTTTATCTATAATTTCAACATAAAAGAGGTATCAACATGCCACAAGCCGGCATGGATAGCAATATATACAACATCAAAAGTGTCTCAAAAATGCTACTATGAGTTCCACTTGGTCACTCAAGTCACGTCCGTCATCAGTGCCTTATTTGTAAAAGATTTTGGGGGGAGAGGGTGTGAACAAAACAACGAGCTCAATAGGAATGCCCCAAACTACCTAGGCATCGACCCCGACACCGACCTACATGATATCGCAGCACTATATGACATATTCAATGTCCTTATATTCAATTGATCACAAATGCAATTCGAGAAGTTTGCATTTAATCCATAAATCATGCTTAACAGTTAAAACACATATGCATCAAGATATTTACATCTTCTTCGGTCATAATCTGATACATAAATATGATTGGTTAACTCCGACAATCATGTGGTGTTGGACAACTCTGACGACACCATAATGTTGGTCAACTCAGATGACACTCGCACGATTGGGCAACTCCAACGATCATACAATTATGACAATATAATGGTCTTGCCATTGTGATTAGTGACAAGTGCAGAATAATGGATGGATGCCAGTACTTCTCTACACTTCGTGCAAAAATAAACCTGCAAAAACTCTACTAAAAATTATATAGTAATCAGTAAGGTCAAACCACTCTCAAACGAGAATCAATAACAAGTCTCAAATTTAAAACCTCAATGTTTTGGGATGAAAATTGAATATTAAAAAATAAAATTCTAATTTTTTTTAATAATAAAAACTATCAGTAAATATCTTTGATCAAACGATGGGAAAAATCTCAAGGAAAGAGAATTCACCACCATAGATCCATATAAATAAAGTTTCTAATATTCTTATCTAGTTTTTTCCCCAATATTCAGTACACTTCACCAATCCAATTAGAATTTGGAAAGATGAAGGAAGATATGGCATAAAAAAAACAACACTTGATTATATAAAAGAGAACATTTTTTTACTTAATCTGATGGACATTGGCTAGGTAAACAAAGGTAGGCATTCTTCAAATTACCATTATTTGGCAAACACGAAGAATCTTTCCTTTAATTTTAAAAAATAAAAATTCAAATAGAAGAGTAAAAGAATGCTCGTGGGCGGAAAAATTAGACAAGAAAATAAAATAACTTACTTATATTTCAGCCATGGTAGCTTCATCACTCCATTGAGAATGATGTTTACACTTGCATATCAATAGAAGAAAAAACATTTAGAATTGAAATTACTATTCTTCATTGAATCAAGAAAATAATTACACTATTTTTTCTATAATTTCTCTACAATTTTCTAACTCCCTTCACCATCCCCTAAGACCCCTATTTACAGAGTTAGAGGGGAATGGTTTAGGTGGGAAAAATTTTAAATATAAAATTCAAAACACAAAATTTAAAATACAAAATTCAAAATAGAAAATTTAGAAATAAAAATTCGAAGTACAAAAATTTTGAATTTAAATATCTAATATTTAATCTCCATATCTTTTATTTGAATTCTGGACTGTAGACGTGGCAATGTAAAAAAGGATTATGCAAAGTTTCGAACTTGAGACTTCTTGTGAAGTAGATTGCACAGAATACCATCTCTACTACAATTTTTCTTATGATCATCTTTGGCTATATATATTCCTTTCAGCCCTTTTTTCCTGCTTTTCTTCTTATTTGGAAATCAATCCCTATAAAATATAAAGTGCAAAAATAAAAACATTTAAATAAAATAAAAGAGTAATTAAAAACTTATTTTGTGATATAAAATAGCAAATTTTGTACACTTATCAAATTACCCACAAATGAGCTTTTGCAAGTCCTCTAACAAATACAAGCAAAAGAGATTACTATACAAAACTACTACTTTTATTTAACTCCTAACTAAAGATGTGCCACTTCCTAAGTACTACAAAAGAAGAGTTATTTTAAGGCAGTAGTTTCCCCTATTTTTTAGAGAATTTCCTGTATATCCATGAAACATGAAAAATAAGAAATGAAATTATTGAATTCCTCAAATACAACAAGTTACTAGGGTGTCATAAAAATAAACATTAAGGAAAATTCATTCACAAGCAACCTAGAAGCAGAGTGCATGTGTGTGAAGTCGACAAAAAGCCATCATTAAACCCAAGTAATGTAATTCCCAAGTCACTATAAGAAAAAGACGTTTTGACTTCAAATCTCACAGGTAGATATCTCTCTAAAAAACAACTCTCGGAGATTTGGCTAATTGTTTCTCTCAGTTGTATGTGAGTATAAACTTTGTTTCCAAAGTAAAAACAAGCTCACATACTACTATGAAAAATTGATACATATAAATTGAAAAGTCTCATGATATGAATGTTGATCACTTTTGGGAGAATGTCAAGCTACCCACCATAGCGCCTTCTCACTTATTACCCACTATCATAACTTTCCATAAATCCTACAGGTGGTGATTAGGATGGGGTTGTAGGTGAATGTTTTTGAAAGTGAGTCTTCAAAATATCTCAAAGGGAAAATTTGTCTTCTTCTTTTCTTTTTTCTTTTTTTTTTCTCTTTTTCTTTTCTTTTTCTTTGTACACAAGAACATCCGTATCACTTTTCAGAAACTAACAATAGAAACAACGATTATGGTATTGATAGGCGTTGAATGTTACGCATTCTAGCCTCTTAACTTATGAATTTTATTCTCTTAGTGATAGATTATTTTGTGATTTTATTTTCTGTATTTTCAGGGCCTTAATGATTATTTCAGTTAAAACCGTGCTTTTGGGTTTTTAAAGAAGACATCCAAGATGGTGAGATGAAGCCTACATCAAGGAGATTCACTCAACCATTTATTTTAACTCAAATCAGCCCAAGAAAGAGGTCCAAGAGAATTACAGCTGCTTAAGAAGGTTTCGGGCCTGAAGCCCAAATTTGTGCATAATGCAGTCTTAATCCCATTTTGGAAAACGGACTAGAAGTCTTATTTCCGAGCCTCAAATCGACATTATTTTCATGAAGGGTTGAACGAAATTTGATTCTGCACACTTTTGTATTTCACGAAAATTCCGTAAAACGAACTTCTAGTGGGTCAAAAGTCGGGCCGAAGTCAGCAGGAAAAACCCACCTGATTAGTGCTGCGGGAAACCCTAATTTATTCCTAATTGGATTAGGACTTTGGTATATTCTCTTGGAGAATAAAGTGAAGACTTGGAGGCTGAATTGGGAGAGCTTACACAGAGATTGGAGAGTCTGAGAGGGCTGAAGAGAACAGAAACATATTCGCAAAGCCATTGGAGAATGAAGTCATACGCGTAATTCAGAAAGATGATGTCTTCTTCCTCAACAGTTGAAGCTTCTTCTTCTACCATGAGCGGCTAGTTCATCCACTAGGGTTTTGATGTAGCCCTAACAAATCATCAATGGTTTGATTGTTTTAATTATTGGGGACCTTTATATACATGCATAGATTGTGTAATTGTGAGGATTCTTATTAAGGAATTGAGCAATAAAAGTCTTGTAAATTCAATCTCAATGATTTCTTATCTTGTCTTAGATATTTAGTTGTTGTTATTGAACTCAATCTCTTTTGTTTTCTGTGATCATGAGAGAGATTATTACACAATGGTAATCACTGAATATATTGTTATGAGCTTTGATGGATTATGCCTAGAGAAGATGAACCATATTGCACCCTAGATTAGAGTAGTTAGGCAGATGGCCCATGCCAATCGAAGATAGTCCATGGCTTAGCCTTAATCATATGTTATCTTCTTGACGGATGAAGGTGAGCTTGTAGCCACCGACACCACTTATGCATGATGTAATTCCCCTATAGTTGATTCAATTGACCATTGATTGTGTAGTTAGTGGTGAAGTCAAACACCCTAGATTTCTCTCCTATTATCTTCACTATCTTGTTTACTTTGATTTATTTTATTTTACTTTTTAATTAGTTTAGTTTAAAAATCAGAATTCTTTTCTTATAAATTTAATTAGAATTAATTCCGTAATCCAACTCGTCAGAACATAATCCTTGAGGTACGATACCCCTTTCGATAGCCCTATTCTGCAAAGAATTCGTTCTATTGCGAAGTGTGGAAATTTTTAATTGATATATTTTTGAGTCACACTCACACACGAATCAATTTTTGGCGCCGTTGCCGGGGATTATCTATTTGATTGATTGAATTTTACAGAATTAGTTTTAATTGGATTTTTAGTTTAGGAAATTTTTATATTTTATTTTTAATTTTGTTTTTGTTTTCTTTTCAGGTGCTTTCGGTAAATATATGCAAGGTCGTCGTTCTGTAGCTGATCCTTTGATACCTCTTGATCCTGAGCCTGAACGTAATCTTAGACAATAGAGGAACATCCCTGTTGACACCATTGTGTAAGAGGAAGAATTAATTGAAGACATGGCAGAAGAGAGGAATAACAACCTTGTTCCTAATGTTGATAGAGAAAGAGCTAGATTGCTTAGGGACTACTATGTTCCTGAGACATATACCTCGCCAGCAGGTTTTCAATTGCCCAATGTCACAGCACAGAATTATGAGATCAAGTTCAGCATTATTCAAATGCTACCATCTTATTTTGGGCTGACTCAAGAAGACCCTTACAAGCATCTGGATGACTTCATTGAAGTGTGCTCAACTACAAAAATTCACAACTTCTCTGAAGATGCTTTCAGAATGAGACTTTTTCCATTCTCTCTGAAAGACAAAGCAAAGTATTGGTTCAACTCTCTACCGGCTGGTTCTATCACGACTTGGACTCAGATGCAACATGAGTTTCTTAAGAAGTATTTTTCGATAGGGAAGATCAATCAGTTCAGACGTGCTATCACTGGTTTCTTCCAACATGAGGGGGAACAATTTTATGAGACATGGGAAAGATTCAAGGACCTTCTTAGGAAGTGTCCCCATCATCAAGTTCCTAAGTGGCAACTAGTGCAGAGTTTTTATGAAGGGCTCACAGAAGCCAGCAGACAGATGGTTGATGCGTCATGTGGAGGTACTTTTATGTTGAAGAGTGAAGAAGAGGCATGGACCTTATTTGAAAATCTTAGTGACAACTCTCTACAACATGTGTCCTCTACTCGTTCTAGCAGACCTGCCACTACCAGGAAGACTGATGGGATTTTTGAGGTTGGTGCTTCAGAAGCTATGCCAACTGATATTGATTTAATTGCACAGAAGGTAGCAGCAATTATGGCTGCCAATCAAACTCCTTCTGCTTCAAATTCTACATTGCTAGGCCCTTGTGAATTTTGCTCTAGTCCTATGCATAACGTGAGCAATTGTCCTTCAATAGGGCAATTTTCTGATATTCAACATGAGCAAGTTCAAGCTGCTTTCACTGGACCAATGAACCCTCCACGAGGTAATACTTACAATCCCACATGGAGGAATCATCCTAGTTTTTCTTACAGTAACCAAGGGGCAGCAATGCAACCATCATATCAACCTAGGAATTTTGTGCCTCAACAGCAATATCAAACACAAAGTCCTATGGCCCAAAGAATTTTTGCTATTGAAGACAAGCTGACTCTTACCTTGTCTAAATTTGACAAGCTTGATTCTCTCATAGAGACAGTGCAAGCTACTGCAGCAACAGTACAATCTACAGTTCAGCTAGTGCATTCGCATTCTCAATCCATTGCCAAACTGGAATCTCAGTTTGGACAACTTGCTACTTCATTGAGTATAAGAGAAGAAGGGAAGCTCCCTAGTCAACCAATTGCTAATCCAAGAGGGATGCAAGCTTCCACAAGCAACCCACACCATGAGCAAGTTCAAGCCATTACCACTTTGAGAAGTGGGAAAATAATTGACAATAAGGTGGGTGAAAAGAAAGAAGAAGAAAAAGTGACCACAAGTCCAAGTGCTGAAATTCCTTATGAGCCCAAGGCTCCTTTACCACAACGTTTTCTTGAAGCATCTAAATTGGGGAAGCAAGGGGACAAGTTGCATGACATGATGGAGGTATTTCGCCAAGTGAAGATTAATTTGCCACTCCTTGATGCCATCAAGAAAATTCCTCCTTATGCAAAATTTTTGAAAGACTTGTGCACTCAGAAAAGACGTTCTAAAAGCCATGTGCCAAAGAAAGTAATGCTGCCACAACAAGTAAGTTCAATAATTCAGCAGTGTACTCCTCCCAAGTACAAAGATCCTGGTGCTCCAACTATCTCATGCATTATTGGGGAGCACCATGTGGATAAAACTCTTCTTGATTTGGGTGCAAGTGTGAATTTGCTACCTTATTCAGTTTACTTACAATTGGGCTTGGGAGAATTGAAGCCTACCTCGGTGGTATTACAATTTGCAGACAGATCAACAAAGCAACCCCGAGGAATCATAGAAGATGTGCTCATTAAAGTGGACAAGTTCTACTTTCCTATTGATTTCATTATACTTGACACTGAGCCGGTTCACAATCCGAAGAGGCACATTCCTGTGATCCTTGGTCGACCTTTCTTAGCTACTGCTGATGCTTGCATAAATTGTAGGTCGGGGATCATGGATATTTCTTTTGGCAACATGAAGGTTAAACTTAATATTTTCAATGCTGTTGAGAATCCTCCAGATCAGACTGATGTTTTCTTCATGGACTCTGAAGATGTGATTGAATCTACAGATGAAATAAGGGTGCAAGAAAAATAGAAGGAGAAGAAGGTGTTTAAAGATCAAATTTCTACCATGGTGATAACTTTTGTATGCACTACACTTTCCAAAACACTTCAGAGGAAGCAATTGTTTGGAGTGTCCGACAACTCCACACCATGGTATGCAGATATTGTGAACTATTTAGCCACGAGAAAAGTGCCAAGAGACTGGACCAAGCGAGAACGTGATCGATTCTTCTCTAAAGTTCATCATTACTTTTGGGAGGATCCAGAGTTATTTAAATATTATCCAGATCAGATTATTCGGCGATGTGTCCCAGACCATGAGTTTCAAGATATTCTCAAGTTCTGCCATTCATTGGTATGTGGAGGCCACTTTAGTGCAAGAAAGACAGCAGCAAAGGTACTTCAATGTGGATTCTTTTGGCCTTCTCTGTTTCATGATGCATATGTTTTCTGTAAGACTTGTGATCGGTGTCAAAGATTGGGTTCAATGTCGAGGCGTGATATGATGCCAATGAGCCCCATTCTGGTGGTGGAGATTTTTGATGTTTGGGGAATTGATTTTATGGGTCCCTTTCCACCTTCTTTTGGCTACGAATATATTCTGGTTGGAGTGGATTATGTCTCCAAGTGGGTGGAGGCCATTGCAACTCGAACCAATGATCACAAGGTGGTAATCAAATTCATGCATGAGAATATTCTAAGTCGATTTGGAATTCCTCGAGCCTTGATCAGTGATGGTGGTACTCACTTTTGCAATAAATTCTTAAGAGGTTTGCTTGCTAAATATTTAGTGACACATAAGGTGGCGACGCCTTACCATCCTTAGACAAGTGGGCAAGTAGAGCTATCCAATCGAGAAATTAAGCATGTTCTCGAGAAGACAGTGAGACCGGATAGAAGAGATTGGTTATTGCGACTGAGCAAAGCACTATGGGCGTATCGGACTGCTTATAAGACCCCTATCGGTATGTCACCATATCGGTTGGTGTATGGGAAAGCATGTCATCTTCCAGTAGAGATTGAGCACAAGGCACTTTGGGCAATTCGAAAATTCAATTTCGATGCAAAAAGAGCTGGGGAAGAAAGGAAGTTGCAATTGAATGAATTAGAAGAGTTTAGACGTGATGCTTATGAAAGTTCACGAATTTACAAGGAGAGGACGAAAGCATTTCATGATCGACATATCTCACGAAAGTCCTTCTCTCCAGGTGATAAAGTATGGCTCTTCAATTCCAAGCTTCGGTTGTTTCCCGAAAAATTGCGTTCAAGGTGGGATGGACCATTCCAAGTGATTTTGGTTTTTCCTCAAGGTGCCGTGGAAATTTGAAGCTTTCGAGATAATACTTTGATAAAGGTTAATGGCCAAAGGTTGAAACATTGTGTGGAAGGATGTGTGCCAAGAAGAGATATGGAGTCCGTCGACTTGACGGATCCCGTCTATCCGACTTAATCCCTTCGGAGAGTCAATTGTCTCCTACGGACGTTAAATTGTAGGTTCTGTATGTATTTCTATACTTTATTTCCCTTAGTTTTCTTTAATTTTAATTTTTAGTTTTAGTTTTCTTAGGTTTTTCTTCAATTCTAGTTGCGTTTTAATGTTTTCTCTTTGAGTTTTTGATGTATAAGTTGCTTCCGGAGGATGCCAAGAGGTGTACCGAGGTATTTGGACTCAAGACGGGTGAAAAATCGTGCTCTCGGTCGACCTTGGGCGATGGAGACTCAAAATTATCAAGGTTCGGTCGACCTTGGGCGATGGAGGGTCCAACAGGCATCCAGGAGGGGGATCGATCGCCCCATTTGAGGGGGATCGATCGCCCCATGGTTTTTCAAGAGATCACCCACCAGCAGGTGGGCGATCGATCACCCATCCAAGGGGGGATCGATCGCCCAGGCCCATTGAAGGGCTGCCCGAATTTTTAAGGCCTATAAAGGCCACCTCTCATCCTTTGTTGCTACCACTTGCATCCTAGACCTCTTTGAACTCCAATTCAAGTCCTACATCATCCGGAAAACTAATTTCTTCAATTAGTGATTATTATACAAGAATTCAACATTGATCAACATCAACTTCAACATCAAATTGGATCAAAAATCACTAGTTCTCAAAGGAAGCTCACACTTTTTCAAGTTCAACATCAAAGTAAGTGAAGTTTTTCCTTGAAGAAATTGTTCAAATATTTTTGAGGGCTTTTGAAGACCAAGTTTGGGGGATCAATTTGGTGCATTTACTTGTTCGATTTGGGTGGAAAAAATTGCCGAAAAAAGGAGGTTGAAGGTTACAAAAGAATTGTGCACACCAAGTGTTCGATTTAATTCCTCAACCACACTTTTTCTACTTCTATGGCACCAAAGAGAGCAAGTCACCAAGGTGCGTCAAGTTCCCATAATCCTCGCCGAGCGAGGCATGATCCGACCACAAGTTCTTCACGATCTCGCCGAGACGGTATTCAAGAGAGATGGCATCCAAGGGCGTTGAATTATGAAACAACGTTTGACATAGCCGAACTTTATGGTATGTTTCCCGAGACACGGTGGGGGATTTTCGACATCCGTCGTCGTCGATCGGCATCCATTTTTGTTCCACTCTCATCTACCATTTACTCGAGGCTTGTCAAGGTATTTTATCAGAACTTAATGACGAAACCTGATGAGCGGGATGTGCTTACTTCTTCCGTAGATGGAACAATAGTTCGAGTGGACATGTCATCCATTGCCATTGCCATGGGTTGTCCTCATGAATGCCCAGCTGATTTATCTCATATCTATACTCCTTTACCCGACGAGTTGTCGGTGGGCAATATGGTTGCACGATTGTGTGCCAACCAATTTTCTGGGCCAAAAAGGAATGCAGCTTCAAAGTCTTCAATGCCAAATCATTTATCGTTCCTTGACGCTGTGCTACTCAAGAATGTATGTCCAATTGGACATAAAACCGAAAGACGTCAAGAGTTCCTCAGAGCCTTATATGCTATACATTTTGGGCATTGGCTGTCATTCCCACAGATTGTCTGGGGCCAGATGGAGAAATTCTATTCTAAAGTTGTGGCCAAGGCACCAGACAGTGCAAGTGACTGGGAGTTTCCATTCCCTACTATTATTCACCAGTTGCTTGTAGCACAGGGGTATGCAGTCCATGAGGACGAGCTTGTCTTTCCACGTGATCTTCATTATGGCACGCATGACTGGAACCTGAGTCGATCTCATATGCACCAGCGAGTCATAGCGGCGCCTGGTGAGGTATCTCGGTTGGCCCAGGGAGGAGAGCATGTAGATATACCACCACCGGTGGAAGGTCCAGAAGAGATGGAGGCAGAGGAAGAGGAAGTGCATGCACAGGCTGGTGGCCATGATTATCAATATTTAGAAGGGCAGATTGCTGGGTTGACAGCCCAGTTTGGCACCCTACAGACAGAGGTCTCCACACAGTTTGGTGCAATGAGAGCAGAGATGGCGGATCACTTTCGTGACACTCGCCAAGAGCAACTAGAGATGAGGAGGATGATGCGTGCACTGATGCGCCAAGCAAACTTGGATCCAAATGCTCAGTCACCACCACATCCTTGATAGGAAGGTAACCATCTTCTGTATTTTATTTTATTTTTAGCTTTTATTTTTCTCTTTATTTTTCTTTTTGTAGTTAGATTTTTATTATCAAAAAAAAAATGGAAAAATGAAAAAATATTTTATTTTAGGATTTTTCTCTTTCATATTTATTTTCACCCATACTATTTTCACTTGATCTTTGGGGTATAGTGGTTTGTTTTGACAGGTTTTAACATCCAAGTTTGGGGGTGTGCTTGCATTACCTTCGTGCTAGTGATGTACTCTATTTTCTTTCCACTACTCCATGATCCCGGTAATATCGTTCTTACTCTTCTCTATGCTTTAATTGGGTGTCCATTGAGGACAATGTACAGTTTAAGTTTGGGGGTGAGGCGATGCCTATTTATGTGCTTTATTGCATATGGGGGAAATTTGTGTGAAATTCTTTTTTATTAGGATTTTATTTTATTTTATTTTCTTAGTTTGTTTTTTTTATTTTTTTTATTTTTAGATAGAATGTTTTGACATCATTCAAGGGATTAATACCTTATGTAGGTGCATAACTTGCAATTTTTGAGTATGTTTTAAATCTTTGAAAACTATGGTTTGAATTATGTGGTTTTAATCATGGTTTGCAATAACATGCTTTGGAGTGATTAATTTTAGTTTCCTTAAATGCACAGACACAATAGCATAATCTTATGGGGTATAGACTGTGGTTTTGAGTTATTGAGTTACATATGCTTGATATTAATTAGTATCTCTTGAGAATGAGTACCGATGATGTGTTATACTTGACTTCAATGAAAAAAAAAAGAAAAAAAAAAGAGAAAGACAAAAATGATGAATAAGCAATCAATTTGATCCTTTTCATGAGTAACCGGGCCTCTATGCCTCAGGAAGCACGGAGTGTTCGCGTCAAAAGTGAAAAGGTGAGAAAAGATGAGCATTGGTTGTCTTGATTTGTAGCCTGACTGATTCGAGTAATTAGGTCTTCGGGGTATCTTAAAGCCTAGTGCCCTAAAGTCATCTGGTTTGGGAGTCACTGACTAAAAGCTTGCTACATGGATCTTTCAGAAAGCTTAATAGATCAAGACATTGCACAACCAATAAAGCAATGGAAAAAAAAGAATGATGAAAAAAAATGAAAAGTCATGTATTCATGTTTGGAAGTATGATTTCAATAAGGGGAGCTAGTGAGTAGAAGGGTATGTGCCTTAATATATTCAGAGCTTGGTTATGCCACATGAGATAACTGCTAGTTCACTTTACACGAGGGAGCTAGAGTTGATTATTTTGAGATATGTTGATGTGAATTATGCATGGGGACCATTGCTTTGAATTATAGAATTTGAAAGTTTGAAACTATTCTTGAATGCAAGTTTGTAACTATGTATTGTAATCTTCTTCTTGAATTAATGTTGAAACAGAATTTTGAATGTTTGTGGGTAACATTTTTGGAAACCCTCACAAGACTATACTCGTCCACTAGGGGGAACCTAGGGGTTTAAAGGCTTGTTGCATATACTAAATGCAATCGTTTCTCCCACGAAAGTGGAGTTTGGATAGTTTAGTTAGTGTTTAGTAGTTTCTTTGTTTTAGTTTTGTTTTATTCTATTGCTAAGGGACTAGCAATATGTAAGTTTGGGGGTGTGATAGGCGTTGAATGTTACGCATTCTAGCCTCTTAACTTATATATTTTATTCTCTTAGTGATAGATTATTTTGTGATTTTACTTTGTTTTAGTGTTTTTTGTATTTTCAGGGCCTTAATGATTATTTCAGTTAAAACCGTGCTTTTGGGTTTTTAAAGAAGACATCCAAGATGGTGAGATGAAGCCTACATCAAGGAGATTCACTCAACCATTTATTTCAACTCAAATCAGCCCAAGAAAGAGGTCCAAGAGAATTACAGCTGCTTAAGAAGGTTTCGGGCCTGAAGCCCAAATTTGTGCATAATGCAGTCTTAATCCCGTTTTGGAAAATGGACTAGAAGTCTTATTTCCGAGCCTCAAATCGACATTATTTCCGTGAAGGGTTGAACGAAATTTGATTCTGCACACTTTTGTATTTCACGAAAATTCCGTAAAACGGACTTCTAGTGGGTCAAAAGTCGGGCCGAAGTCAGCAGGAAAAACCCACCTGATTAGTGCTGCGGGAAACCCTAATTTATTCCTAATTGGATTAGGACTTTGGTATATTCTCTTGGAGAATAAAGTGAAGACTTGGAGGCTGAATTGGGAGAGCTTACACAGAGATTGGAGAGTCTGAGAGGGCTGAAGAGAACAGAAACATATTCGCAAAGCCATTGGAGAATGAAGTCATACGCGTAATTCAGAAAGATGATGTCTTCTTCCTCAACAGTTGAAGCTTCTTCTTCTACCATGAGCGGCTAGTTCATCCACTAGGGTTTTGATGTAGCCCTAACAAAGCATCAATGGTTTGATTATTTTAATTATTGGGGACCTTTATATACATGCATAGATTGTGTAATTGTGAGGATTCTTATTAAGGAATTGAGCAATAAAAGTCTTGTAAATTCAATCTCAATGATTTCTTATCTTGCTTAGATATTTAGTTGTTGTTATTGAACTCAATCTCTTTTGTTTTCTGTGATCATGAGAGAGATTATTACACAATGGTAATCACTGAATATATTGTTATGAGCTTTGATGGATTATGCCTAGAGAAGATGAACCATACTGCACCCTAGATTAGAGTAGTTAGGCAGATGGCCCATGCCAATCGAAGATAGTCCATGGCTTAGCCTTAATCATATGTTATCTTCTTGACGGATGAAGGTGAGCTTGTAGCCACCGACACCACTTATGCATGATGTAATTCCCCTATAGTTGATTCAATTGACCATTGATTGTGTAGTTAGTGGTGAAGTCAAACACCCTAGATTTCTCTCCTATTATCTTCACTATCTTGTTTACTTTGATTTATTTTATTTTACTTTTTAATTAGTTTAGTTTAAAAATCAGAATTCTTTTCTTATAAATTTAATTAGAATTAATTCCGTAATCCAACTCGTCAGAACATAATCCCTGAGGTACGATACCCCTTTCGATAGCCCTATTCTGCAAAGAATTCGTTCTATTGCGAAGTGTGGAAATTTTTAATTGATATATTTTTGAGTCACACTCACACACGAATCAGGTATGATATGATAGTAGAAAAATAAATTATAAGGCCTATATTTTTCTTAACTCGAAGTGATTTCATTCTCAATGATTAACCAAAATGAAAGATAATGAGACTAATAACAATGTTTAATACGGTGTCTAAGAAAATTGAGTCATCTTGTGACTCAGAGTTAGCATAAAAACTCTCTACAAAGGTGAAAGGCGCGAAAAATCACAAAGTCTAAGACTCTAGTATTAAATTTTTCAAATTATTAGGAGGTTACTCACTTTTCAATTTGAATTGCAAAGTTCGACTTTTGTGCAAAAAGTATTTCTGCTTCTAAATGCCCGGGATGCAATAATGTCTATCATTATATTACCCTAACAACAAGTTCAATTTAGATCAAAACATTAACATCTCTTGGATTTCATGAAATGGATCATAAATTAATCTAATCTCATCATTGTAAAGGTACTATATTGTCAAACACAAAAAAAAATTAAATAAATTAGAAAAATGACTCTATTTTGGATCAAAATATTTTCAAAAGAAGTGTGCATTTTGATAAGTCTACCCCACTCCCAAATAAAATACAACACTGTCCCTCATGTGAAAAGGATAGTAACAAAATAAATAATGTATCGCAGGAGATAGAGAGAAAAACATTGGAACAAATTACCGCAATTATTCTGGTGTGGTAGAAGTATAATCCCTACAAATATGTAATACATAATAATATAGACTAAATGATTTAGAACCATATTAATCAAAGACCGTACCCCCAAACAGAATATAAACATATCCAGCTAGAGTCTACCAAAAAATCCTAAACTAAATAGTAAAACAACTAAACAGCTCCAAAGCTATCAAGTAGGAGTGAAATATAACTAAATGTACTTTAAAATCAACCAGCGAGGTTGCCTCCCAAGAGTGTTAAGTTTAATGTCTTCAGCCAAACGCAAATGAGATAATACCCTTAAAAGATCAATTTGAAAAGACCGGATCAACGAGGAGAACGTCTTCAATTTCACGAACTTCCAACTCAATAAAAGGCTTTAGACGTTGAGCATTAACTTTGAATAACTTTCCATTTTCGGGGATCTTGAACCTCAATAGCACCATGACTAGCAATATGGTGGACATAGTATGGACTAGACCATCGTGACCTCAACTTCCTAGGGAACAATTCAAGACGGGAGTTATACAGAAGAACCTTCTGTCCCGGGGAGAAATCTTTTCTCTGAATTTGTTTGTCATGTTCCAATTTGGTCCTAGCTTTATAAATCCTCGAACTCTCGTAGGCATCCTTTCTGATTTCCTCCAGCTCATCGAGTTGAAGTGACCTACGCTCTCTGGCTTTTTCATAATTAAAATTCATGGCGTTGAAAGCCCAATAAGCACGGTGTTCGAGTTCAATAGGCAAATGACATGCTTTGCCATAGACCAAGCGATATGGAGACATTCCTATAGGAGTCTTATAAGCAGTACGATATGCCCACAAAGCATCTTGGAGGCGGAGACTCTAGTCCTTCCTTATGGAGTTAACCAATTTTTCTAAGATATGTTTGGTCTTCCTATTGGATACCTCAGCCTAACCATTGGTTTATGGGTGATAAGTTAAGGCCACTTTGTGGGTGACACCATATTTAGACATTAAGCTTGCAAAGACTTTGTTGCAAAAATGGGAACCATTATCACTAATTATGGCTCAAGGTACACCGAATCTAGGCAAAATTAAGTATTTCAAGAAATTCACCATAACTCTATGATCTGTTATCTTGGTGGCTAATACTTCTACCCATTTGGACACATAATCAAGAGCAAGAAGGATATAGATATACCCAAATGAGGACGGAAAGGGTCCCATGAAGTCAATACCCCAAACATCAAAGATTTCGACAACAAGAATTGATTGTTGGGGTCACTCATTACGCTTGGTAATCTTACCTAATTGTTGACATCTAGAACAAGTGAGACAGTAGGTATGAGTGTTCTTAAAAAGGTGGGCCAATAAAATCCTAATTGCAAGATTTTTGCAGAGCTAAAATGGCCACCACATACCAGATCATGACAAAAGAAATGATAGACTTTTGGTCTTCCTCAAGGTCACACCTACAGATGATCTCATCTGGACAATACTTAAAAAAATAGGGATTATCCCAAAAATATTCCTTAGCCTTAGCTAGGAATTTGTCTCTCTCTTACTTAGACCAAGTGGAAGGGATTTGACTAGTCACAATGTAATTAACAATATCAACATACCATGGTGCATGAGATATTGCAAAAAATTGCTCATCAGGAAAATAATCAAAGATGAAAAGGGAGTCACTAATATAATCAACAACAAGATGAGACAAATGATCAGCGACTACATTCTCTGAGCCTTTCTTATCACGAATATCAAGCTTAAATTTTTGAAAGAGTAAGATCCATCATATCAACCTTGGTTTAGCATCTTTTTTGGAGAGAAGATATCGCAATGCTGCATGATCGATATAAATGATGACCTTAGATTCGATCAAATAAGAGCAAAATTTGTCAAAGGAAAACACGACTACCAATAACACTTTCTCGGTGATCGAGTAGTTAAGTTGCATGTAGTTCAAGGTCTTGCTAGCATAATAGATCACATAGTGTGTTTTATTAACTCTTTGTCCTAAAACAGCCCCAACCACATAATTCGATGCATCACACATGATCTCAAAAGGTAGGTTCCAATCAGGCAGTGGGATTATGGGTGCAGTGGTGAGGGATGACTTTAATTGCTCAAAAGTCGAGTGACGGGCATTTGTAAACTCAAATGATGCATCCTTAGCTAGAAGATGGGGCAAAGGTCGTGCTATCTTGCTAAAATATTTGATGAAATGCCTATAGAACCTAGCATGACCTAGGAAAACTCGAATATCACAAATAGTTTTGGGGATAGGTAGATTTGAGATGAGGTAAACTTTTGCTTTATTTACCTCAATTCCCCTACTAGAAATAGTATAACCTAGGACAATTCCTTTCTTTACCATGAAGTGACATTTTTTCAGTTAAGAACCAGGTTAGTGTCACGACAACGTTGAAGCACTAGAGTAAGATGGTGCAGGCATTGCTTAAAAGATAAACTAAAGACTGAGAAGTCATCCATGAAGATTTCTAGAAATTTGTCAGCCATATCTTGAAAGATACTCATCATGCACCTCTAAAATGTGGCAGGTGTATTGCATAACCTAAAGGGTATACAATGATAAGCAAATATGCCAAATGGACAGGTGAAAGTTGTCTTGTCTTGGTTATCGGGGTGGACGGGAATCTGGTAATAGCCAGAGTAACCATATAAAAAGCAATAGTATGCCTGACTAGCTAATTTCTCTAACATTTGGTTAACAAAAGGTAGAGGAAAATAATCTTTCCTAGTCACACTATAAAACTTCCTATAGTCTATACAAACTCGTTATCTAGTTTGGACATGAATTGGAACCAACTCCTTATTGTCATTGGTAACAATAGTGATACCAGATTTTTAGGGATGACTTGGATTGGACTTACCCATTGGCTATCAGAGATGGGATAGATGATGTTGGCATCTAGAAGTTTGATAACTTCAGCACGAATAACTTCTTTTAAATTAGGGTTAAGTCTCCTTTGAGGTTGTTGACAGGTTTTAGCATTGTCCTCTAAGTGAATGCGATGTTGAACCACGAAAGGACTAATACATTTGATGTCATCAATAGACCAACCTATTGCTTCCATATTCGCCCTAAGATCCTCAATTAGTTGGGTCTCCTGATCTCGGTTAAATCAAAAGCTATCACCACGGAAAAAATTTCAGACTCACCTAGGTATAAGTATTTTAAAGTCACAGGTAGAGGCTTTAATTCGACCTTAGGGGGTTTCTTGATATTTTCAGATGCAGTGGCATTTGGCAAAGACAATGGTTCAAACTGGGACCTATATTTTGGTGGGTGGAATCGAGCAAGGAATTAACTTCACTAATATAGCTATCCTCATCAAAATCAGAACTAAAATATGCTAAACACTGTTTAAATGGATCCTCGGGGTAGGAATGCTCAAAAGTTTGTGAGGTCAGTGGCTCAATAAGACAAATATCTTCCAAGGAATCAAAGTTGGGGGGTTGTTTCATCAAGCTAAATACATTGACTTCCACTTTCATGTTATCAAAGGTCAATGTCATGCTACCATTCCTACAATTGATGAATGCATTAGTTGTAGCTAAGAATGGTTGACCTAAAATGATTGGAATCTGTTTACCTTGAGTGGTTTGGGTATCCAGCACGATGACATCTACAGGGTAATAAAAATCAGCCACTAACGCGTGCATATTAATGGATGGATGTCGTTAATTCTTTACACTTCGTACAAAAATATAACCTGCAAAAACTCTACTAAAAATCTTATAATACTAAGCAGGGTCGAACCACTTTCAAGTGAGAATCAGTAACAAGTCTAAAATTCAAAACCTAAATCTTTTAAGATGAAAAATGAATATTAAAAATAAACTTCTGATTCTTTTTAATAATAAAAATTAATACTAAATGTCTTTGATCAAATGATGGAACAAATCTCAAGAAAAGAGAATTCACCACCATGGATCCATATAAATAAAGTTTTTAATATTCTTATCTAGTTTTTCTTCCAATAATCAATACACTTCACCAATCCAACTAGAACTTGGAAAGATGAAGGAAAATATAGAATAAAAAAGAATGACTTGATTATATATGAGAGAGACATTTCTTTACTTAATCTGATGCACATTGGCTAGGTAAACAGAGGTAGGCATTCTTCGAGTTACCATTATTTGGCAAACACAAAGAATCCTCCCTCTAATTTTAGAAATTAAAAATCCATAATAGAATAGTAGAACAATGCTCTTGGGAAGAAAAATTAAACAAGAAAATAAAATAACTTACTTATATTTTTGTCATGGTGGCTTCATCACTCCCTTGAGAAGGATGCTTACGCTTACATATCAACAGAAAACAAACAAATAGAAATGAAACTACTATTCTTCATTGAATCAAGAAAATAATTACACAATTTTTTTTATAATTTCTCTACAATTTTTTAACTCCCTTCACCAACTGATAAGTGTTCAATTCTATGCATTTAAACCCTTTTTATTGCATATGTTAGTTCTATTTTTACGTTTACCGAGATATGTTTACGGTATTTTTGTGTTTTTGATGTATTGCAGGTATTGGAGCGTCATGGTGCTCAGTTGGTTTAATTGAAGTGGCGGTTAAGGACTATTTAATGGGTTCTTCCATAGGGGTTTCCCATCGCTAGAGTGGGTTGGGGATTGGCAGCCATTATTGATATGGGTTCGATTGATGCTTGAGATTGACAACGATAGTCAATGGGTTCGGCTTTGGGGTCGACAATAGTGCCAAAGCTTAGAGCTTCGATTGGATGGTTTGATGATGCCGGCCTTGGTGTTGGCTTGAGGGACTGGACCGGACCGGACATGGAAAAAGGATCGCTTTGCAAGCGCGGACTTGGCGAAAGCGGGACCTAAGGCAAGTTGATTCTTGCCTCTATCTCTTACGTAGATTTTATTTACGTTAAGTAATTTACATATGTCTTAATTTAAACATATGTGGTATGTGTATATACATATATATGTAGGCGCTTATATATATATGCGTATAGGGAATGTGGTACATACATGGGATGTGAGAGGATATACATATGCGTGTGTGTATATATATATGTATGTGCGGGTTTGGGAAGCGATAACATGTTAGAATTATCGCCTAATTGCATTGTGATATGCATGTATGTATAGATTAAAGTCTATAAAGAGTATGCTAAATAATACATGTTTAGCTATATGTTGTCTTGTATGCATAGGTGGCCTTTATGCATGAGGTTCAGTATATATATAGGTGATTATATATATATGGTTGCAGCGGTAGGAATGCATGCTAAGTATGAATTTAACTTTCGGCGAGTATTTGAAAAGCATGAAATGTGCTAAGTGCTTTATATGTTCTTGATACATATGTGGGTGACGTAATATATAGGTGTGTATATATATATTGTGATTGGAATGCATGTTAGCTACTTGTAGTGAATACATGCATCGACTGTGAGCATGATTATATGTATGTTGGTATACGTGCATATAGGACTTATATACAGGATTGGACATATATGTGATTATATGTGGGAATGTGAATGTGAGACGCATGCTGGTTTTATTTATATATCAAATGCGTGCATTGTTTATAGCATGATAAAAATGTGCTAAGTTGAAGTTGTTTGCATATATGAGGTATTATGCAGGTTTTGAACATGTATGTGCTATATGTGTTGGAATGTGAGGAGAAACATGCTAAATACTTCTTTTTAGTGTTCATAAGCATGTGTTGGAGCATGAAAGTATTATGCTGTGTATGTACGCATCCATATTGCATGTATAGGAGGGAAATGACACATATGTGGTTATATGTGGGTTTATGTGGAGATGAAATGCATGCTATGTACTTTTAAACTAGTTTAGGCATTGTGAGGCATGAACATTGAAATGTTTAGTTATTATATGTTAGAAATGCATATATGGTGCTGCTGTGAGGAAACGGGGAAGTGTGGTTGAATAACTTAGAGAGGTCAATACTCGGTCCCGATGAGAGCATTGGAGTGGTAACGTCATCTTGGAGTAGGTAAATACTCAATGACGGTGGTCTACTCGCCTTGGAGTATGTGATTTACTCGGCGAGAAAAGCTATCTAACCGCCTTGGAGTATGTGATTTACTCGGCGAGAAAAACTATCTAACCGCCTTGGAGTATGTGATTTACTCGGCGAGGAAAACTATCTAACCGCCTTGGAGTATGTGATTTACTCGGCGAGGAAAACCAACTAATCACCTTGGAGTATGTGATGACTCGGTGGGGGTGTTGGAATTGTGTGGGAGGCGTCTCGGTCACCTGATTGGTTAAGAATCATGTTAGGATATCGGGTTGAGTCCGGGAGAGGGACTAGTGTGTGAACATGCGTACATTATCTATTGTGAAGCATGCGATGTATTTAACGCATTCTTATATTTATATGCGTTTCTTGTGAACAAATATGATATATGTTGGATGATTGCTTCTAAGCATGTTTTACGTTTCAAATGCATCTTCATTGTATTTGTGATTGCTACTTGACGAGTAGGAGGTGTGGTAGTTGATTTACATCGTTTATGTAAATGGGTTGATATATATGTTCTATATACATATTGATGCTGAATGTTTACTGCTTTCAAGCATGTTGAAAATGATTTCTAAAATCATGTGTTCTGGATTTTGTACGTTCATATGTGCTAGAGTAGCCATATACATCGTTGGTTCATGCATGCTAGGTAGAGCATGGTCTTAAATATAGTGATATATTTAAGTGCATGTATATTTTTGAGAATATGTGAGGATCGACCTGCTGCAGCGGTGATAGTATGGTCCTACTTACCTTGTTGGGCCTTTGAGCTCACCCCCTCCCAGGTTTTGCAGGTATTGCTGGTTTTGGAGTCAGTTGGGAAAACTGATAGCACCAGTTGCAGAGGTAGTAAGTAGATTCCTTAGAATCTAATGCATGTCCAGGGTAGTGGATAGATAGACGTGTTACATTTGGATTAAATGTATGGAGAGGCTCATATTGATTCAGTTCCTTCAATTGTATTTATTCATGTGATGTATGTATTTAAATATGGACATTCAAGGACTGAGGCATGTATATTCATGATTGTATTATGCATGTTGTAGAAATATTGGGGGGACACGGGCCCAGAAGTGTCCATATTTATTGTTTAGATATAAATGCTGGGGGGACACGTGCCCAGAAGTGTCCATATAAATTGTAAAGCAGGTGTAATATGCCAGGAGCTGATTATTTAGAATGGGTCATGCCCGATTTTCGTAAAAATAATAGGAAATTGAATTGTATGATCAGGTGGTAGTTAGAGCGTGAGGGTGATCTCACGGGGTTCACACCTCGATTTCTGGGCCTCGGGAATCGGGGCGTGACAGGATGGTATCAGAGCATGGTACCTTATAGAGGGTGAAAAGGGTCCATTGGGATTAATGGACAGGTTAACCTCCGGTTTCCCGGGAGTCGGGGAATCGGGGCGTTACAACATGGTATCAGAGCTCTAGGTCAGAATACCTAGGGACGACGGGTGATGGACATATCATGTGTATGGTTGAGAAGGTTGGATTATGTACCTAATACCAGAATGCTATGAGAACACTAGGTTGGCATGCCTAGGGGCGACGGGTAAGGGTTGAGGATTTGAGGAACTCTTGATTGCTGTTAAAGCATTAGGTTTGAAAAATCTAGGGTATCAAAGTCATAGGTTCGAATACCTAAGGACGGAAGGTCAAATCACGTGTGGATTTGGGGATAGGCAATGGTTGATAGTTGTCTAGACGATAGGTTTGATTACCTATGGACGGTAGTGGAATGACTTGCTCGGTTTGAGCAATCCTAATGAAAGAGCAAAGTGTTGATATGGAATTGAATTGAGTTGGTAAAACTCCCAGAGTTGGTTGAGTTTAGACCTTTGGATTTGGTAATTAAGTCCCATTAGTGAGCAACGAAGAGATACCGCAAGGAAGTTTGCGAGTGTTTAAGTCCTTAGAGATACTTAGGGACTTATGAGATTGATGAGTGTTTTGCCGGGGTTGGCAATTGAGATTGAGATGGGATACAAGGAAGGCATGTTGCCGGAGTTGGGCTAACTGGGAAAAATGGCCTAGCTAGACATTTTTCTTGGATTAGTGCTCCTCTTACAATACGCCGGCTCTTGTGGATGTTGAGTTGTTTCGTCCGGATGACGATGGATAAAGAATTCCCAATAGTAGAGATATGTCACTGAAGGTGATTAGTATTGATAGTCAAGGTTGCTACCTTAGACTATAGAGGTGGATAGATTGGTAGGTGTTTACCAATGAGTACAGAGGATGAGAGTAGGTCAGTTTGGACCACTCTAGAGGTTGTGTTCTAGTATGTGTGTATACTAGGGGGACTGGGCCGTGTTTTACACGCTTGCTCAGGCAGAGGAGGTACCAGGACCGTGTATGGTCAGGGGCATTTTCCTAGTATTAGCCCGAGGGCTAGGTTAACGATTTGATGCATCATATTTCATATCATGCATGGTACGTGTTTATGTGATTAGCATGTTGTATGTTATATGCTATGTGGTATATATGATTCATGTGACTGTGCATTACCCTTTAGTATTGCATTTTGCATTGCATGGCTAGTAGTGACATGTAGTCACCTAGAAGTCCTGGTTTTGAGGATTGGTAAACCTAGGTAGAGGTTTGAAACCGAATGAACTGTGATGTTGAAATAGACATGTAGTGATAGGCTTTGAAAGTAAGTCTGGAATTGTAGGGTCCTAGACGAAGCAGTCAGGATCTTGGAGTCTCAAAGGAGATGCTGGAAAGGAATGGATAAATACCCGGGAAGCCGGAAACGTCCGTTAGGATTAATGGACGAGTAAGTAAATTGGATTCATTCCTTAGGAAATGAGATTTGTGAAGTTAAGGGCATGTAAAACCCTAATCTTGGCACTAAATGCCAATGGAACGTAGTCCACAAAAATGGACGGGACGGGATGATTTGTTTTGACAAGTGCACTCCTTATGTGCCTTGACCTCAGTGGTGTACTGTGATATGCGCATGATAGATGCAGTTAGATCATAGTGTGGATATGATGTTAAGAGAAGGATGGGTTGATAGTGGACGAGGATCCTGACATATGGTATCTGAAGTGAGGATAATTTCTTACTGTGAAGGGGAGAGGTGGACGCAGTGGACGTGTAGACGCAGTGGGCTGCGGCCACTGTATGGCTGCTGTTTGGCTACTGTAGGTGACCTTAAACTTTCATGGGTAAGGGTTGTCTAAAGTGAAGTGCTAATATGAAAGGAATTCTCTCTAATTGTCAACTGGCTCCTTGGGGTGAAAGATGAAAATGGGAAATGTTTCTCCTCTTGAGTAATGAGATTGTGAGATCAGCGGGATGTGAGATCCTGGACTTGGCATTGGATTCCAGTGGGTTGTAGTCTATGAGACTGGGCAGGATTATGTTGCTTGCTGCGGCAAGTACGCTGTTTATGTTGTTTTTATCGGCGAGTACACTGTCATGTGCCTTGCTGGTGAGTGCGCTTGTGATGTGCACAGGATTGATGTGGATTGTGTTGTGATGATGCCCAGGATATTGGACTAAGCCCGGGAATGAAATGCTAGAGATTGAAAGCCATGTCTGATAATAAAAGAATGACTTTGGGTATTGCTGATCCCAGATTATAGGGGATGTATCACTGTGAGTGATTGGTATGATTAGTCGAAGGTGTTGCCTTAGACTAGAGATAGAGATAGACTGGATAGGTCTTGAGGTAGAGACTGTGGACTCTAGGAAGCAAGTCGAGATGCACTGTTGTGCAAGACTTGAGTGTTATGAGTTAGGTGTTGCAAGTGTAGCACCTAGGGTATGTGGAGAGAGAAGGTGACGATCATTGGCGAGAATGACGTCTAGTAAGGATTGGTTTCGGAAAGACCATGACTATGTAAATTTCGAGGACGAAATTCCTTGAAGGAGGGGAGGTTGTAAGGACCGGAATTATTTTGACCGGTTCCGGATGAATTTTGACCGGATTTATTTTTTCGAATAAATTAAATTCGGAAAGATGTGGATATGTATATATATATATATATAGATTGGACGGAGGGTGCATATATAAATATATATATGGAGATATGTATATTTATATGGAATATATTTATATTAAATTATAAATATATTTATTGAGTACATGCATTATTATATATATACACATAAAAGTGTGTATATGTGTGGGTTTATATGCAAATATATAGAAGTGTAATTGTTTAATTGCACTTATGTGGGAGATTGTGTATGTACATACGTATATGTATTATGTACATATACGGGATATATGTGGCATTACAAAATTATGGAGGTATGACATAATTTTTATGTGGAGGAGAATGGTGTAAGTAAAGTTGTGGTTGCAATTAAAGAAAGAGAAGAAAGAAAAGAGAAAAGAAAAGAAAAGAAAAAGAAAAGGAAAAGAAAAGAAGGAAAAAGAGAATCGGGGAGAGAGAAACCGAAACCAAGAAGAGGGATCGGGAGAGAAGCCGAGAGGGGTGATCCGGCGCCGACGGTGGCCGTGGCGGCCGACCAGCTTCGGTCTGGCGACAGCGGCGGCTGGGTTGCTAGCGGTGGGGCTCCGGCTCGGGTGGCGACGCGCAGCTCGTCCGTGGCTTGCGGGTGGATGGCAGCGACGGGGGTCCGTTTGGCTTCGGCTGGTGCTCGGGCCGTGCTGGATCTGTCTCGGCGAGCTCCGGCGGCGAATAACGGTAGTGGTGCGGGATCAAAATGGCCCTGTTTGGTTCCGACGATGGGTCTTCGGTTTGGGTCAGTTTCAGGTGGTTCCGACGAGGAACTTGCGGGCCGTTTGGCAGCAGGTGGTGTTTTTCCAACTTTGGGTTGAGCACGGTGAGTTCGGCTGGGTTGTGTTCGGTCCGATTGGAGGATCACGGCGGTGGAGGTAGCCGGAGATGGGAGTGGCTGATCACAGTGTGGTGGTCGGTGGTCCTTAGGGGCCGTTTTGGGTTCTCTTTCGGTGGGATCGGCTCGGCTATTGGTGTTTTGCTGGGTTCACGGCTGGGCTTTCTTGGGCCGGCCGTGGGTGAGGATGTTGATGCCATGGTGGTGCCCGACGGGGTTACAAGAGGGTCACGACAAGGGGTTTCTCGGTCAGTTTTGTGGCTGGATATTGGGCTGTCATGGTCTGTTTGTGGTAGACTTGGCTGAACATGGTGACTGATATGGTTCGTCGACGGTTGTGGACTGTTTGGCCATGGGAATGGTGGCCTTGTGGTGTCAGCATGGACAGTGGGCTGAAGTTGAGTCTTGAGTTGGTTTGGTTGGTTTATTTGAGCGTCATGGTGCTCAGTTGGTTTAATTGAAGTGGCGGTTAAGGACTATTTAATGGGTTCTTCCATAGGGGTTTCCCATCGCTAGAGTGGGTTGGGGATTGGCAGCCATTATTGATATGGGTTCGATTGATGCTTGAGATTGACAACGATAGTCAATGGGTTCGGCTTTGGGGTCGACAATAGTGCCGAAGCTTAGAGCTTCGATTGGATGGTTTGATGATGCCGGCCTTGGTGTTGGCTTGAGGGACTGGACCGGACCGGACATGGAAAAAGGATCGCTTTGCAAGCGCGGACTTGGCGAAAGCGGGACCTAAGGCAAGTTGATTCTTGCCTCTATCTCTTACGTAGATTTTATTTACGTTAAGTAATTTACATATGTCTTAATTTAAACATATGTGGTATGTGTATATACATATATATGTAGGCGCTTATATATATATGCGTATAGGGAATGTGGTACATACATGGGATGTGAGAGGATATACATATGCGTGTGTGTATATATATATGTATGTGCGGGTTTGGGAAGCGATAACATGTTAGAATTATCGCCTAATTGCATTGTGATATGCATGTATGTATAGATTAAAGTCTATAAAGAGTATGCTAAATAATACATGTTTAGCTATATGTTGTCTTGTATGCATAGGTGGCCTTTATGCATGAGGTTCAGTATATATATAGGTGATTATATATATATGGTTGCAGCGGTAGGAATGCATGCTAAGTATGAATTTAACTTTCGGCGAGTATTTGAAAAGCATGAAATGTGCTAAGTGCTTTATATGTTCTTGATACATATGTGGGTGACGTAATATATAGGTGTGTATATATATATTGTGATTGGAATGCATGTTAGCTACTTGTAGTGAATACATGCATCGACTGTGAGCATGATTATATGTATGTTGGTATACGTGCATATAGGACTTATATACAGGATTGGACATATATGTGATTATATGTGGGAATGTGAATGTGAGACGCATGCTGGTTTTATTTATATATCAAATGCGTGCATTGTTTATAGCATGATAAAAATGTGCTAAGTTGAAGTTGTTTGCATATATGAGGTATTATGCAGGTTTTGAACATGTATGTGCTATATGTGTTGGAATGTGAGGAGAAACATGCTAAATACTTCTTTTTAGTGTTCATAAGCATGTGTTGGAGCATGAAAGTATTATGCTGTGTATGTACGCATCCATATTGCATGTATAGGAGGGAAATGACACATATGTGGTTATATGTGGGTTTATGTGGAGATGAAATGCATGCTATGTACTTTTAAACTAGTTTAGGCATTGTGAGGCATGAACATTGAAATGTTTAGTTATTATATGTTAGAAATGCATATATGGTGCTGCTGTGAGGAAACGGGGAAGTGTGGTTGAATAACTTAGAGAGGTCAATACTCGGTCCCGATGAGAGCATTGGAGTGGTAACGTCATCTTGGAGTAGGTAAATACTCAATGACGGTGGTCTACTCGCCTTGGAGTATGTGATTTACTCGGCGAGAAAAGCTATCTAACCGCCTTGGAGTATGTGATTTACTCGGCGAGAAAAACTATCTAACCGCCTTGGAGTATGTGATTTACTCGGCGAGGAAAACTATCTAACCGCCTTGGAGTATGTGATTTACTCGGCGAGGAAAACCAACTAATCACCTTGGAGTATGTGATGACTCGGTGGGGGTGTTGGAATTGTGTGGGAGGCGTCTCGGTCACCTGATTGGTTAAGAATCATGTTAGGATATCGGGTTGAGTCCGGGAGAGGGACTAGTGTGTGAACATGCGTACATTATCTATTGTGAAGCATGCGATGTATTTAACGCATTCTTATATTTATATGCGTTTCTTGTGAACAAATATGATATATGTTGGATGATTGCTTCTAAGCATGTTTTACGTTTCAAATGCATCTTCATTGTATTTGTGATTGCTACTTGACGAGTAGGAGGTGTGGTAGTTGATTTACATCGTTTATGTAAATGGGTTGATATATATGTTCTATATACATATTGATGCTGAATGTTTACTGCTTTCAAGCATGTTGAAAATGATTTCTAAAATCATGTGTTCTGGATTTTGTACGTTCATATGTGCTAGAGTAGCCATATACATCGTTGGTTCATGCATGCTAGGTAGAGCATGGTCTTAAATATAGTGATATATTTAAGTGCATGTATATTTTTGAGAATATGTGAGGATCGACCTGCTGCAGCGGTGATAGTATGGTCCTACTTACCTTGTTGGGCCTTTGAGCTCACCCCCTCCCAGGTTTTGCAGGTATTGCTGGTTTTGGAGTCAGTTGGGAAAACTGATAGCACCAGTTGCAGAGGTAGTAAGTAGATTCCTTAGAATCTAATGCATGTCCAGGGTAGTGGATAGATAGACGTGTTACATTTGGATTAAATGTATGGAGAGGCTCATATTGATTCAGTTCCTTCAATTGTATTTATTCATGTGATGTATGTATTTAAATATGGACATTCAAGGACTGAGGCATGTATATTCATGATTGTATTATGCATGTTGTAGAAATATTGGGGGGACACGGGCCCAGAAGTGTCCATATTTATTGTTTAGATATAAATGCTGGGGGGACACGTGCCCAGAAGTGTCCATATAAATTGTAAAGCAGGTGTAATATGCCAGGAGCTGATTATTTAGAATGGGTCATGCCCGATTTTCGTAAAAATAATAGGAAATTGAATTGTATGATCAGGTGGTAGTTAGAGCGTGAGGGTGATCTCACGGGGTTCACACCTCGATTTCCGGGCCTCGGGAATCGGGGCGTGACAGGATGGTATCAGAGCATGGTACCTTATAGAGGGTGAAAAGGGTCCATTGGGATTAATGGACAGGTTAACCTCCGGTTTCCCGGGAGTCGGGGAATCGGGGCGTTACATTCTTGATATAATAGATGTATATATTGATATATATATATATATATATGGTGGGCCCCAAGGTTGAAAAAGGAGCCTTAAAGTACAAAATAGTGACATATCTCACATATCTCTCAACACACATCAGATTATCCAAGGAGAGACCTTCGGGAGAGGAAGAAGAGGAGCTGAACCAGACCAAAAAGCTTCACTTTCTTCATCAATGGAAGGGTGCAAGCCTGCCATGAGCAACTAACTCTTCTACTAGGGTGTTGGTATCAACCCCTAGCCATGTAAACTTGTTCATCTTTGTAGCACTTGGGATTTGTAATTACATGTTGATTATTTAGTCTAGTGATCATGTACACTAATATATTTCTTTTATATATTCATTTGGTATGGAGTTTATTCTTGTCTTAGAGTAGATTTTGTCCTTTGAATGCACAACATTTGCATATTCCACAAGAAGTGCAAATGATGGCTAGATAATGGTGTTTAAATGAATGTGTGATGTTTGCTTATATAGACCATGCCAAGACAAGTTAGTTTGGATGCATGTAGGGTTCACTTAGAGAGTAGGGTAATTAGGTAGTTAGTTAGGTTGAAGAGCTATGCTTGTTGAAGATGGATTATGATAGGTTAGCACACACATTGATCTTTTGATATGTCATTGAGGTCACAAGCCTAATGACATTGTTAGGCATTTAATTAATGAATCCCATGCTTGCTACACTTATGAACATGTGAATGGCTAGTGGTGGAAACCAACCCTAGTTCTCTCTCCCATCCTTTACTCTTTAATTTTATTGTCATTACATTCATGCAATAGTTTATAAACAAAAAAACTCAAAACCCTATTTTTAGAATTAAAGTGGAATTAATCTTTCTTTAAGACAATTACGACTAGTCCTCGTGGGATCGATACCCTCTATATAGAACCTTATCTACAAAGATTCGTGCTCTTGCGAGTGGTTAAATTATATTTTGATAAAAAGGGCAATAATTAAGCTTACAATATAATCCGAGTTTAGCTACATCACCAACCCCTAAGATCCCCTATTTATAGAGTTAGAGGGGAATGATTTAGGTGGGAAAATACAAAAATTTAATGTACAAAATTTAAAAACAAAATTTAAAATACAAAATTTTGAATTTAAATATCTAAGATTTGATCTCCATGTCTCTAATTTAAATTCTGGACTGTTGACGTGGCCGTGTAAAAAACATGTTTTACAAAGTTTTGAACTTAAGACCTCTTGTGGAGTAAATTGTAGAACATACCATCTCTCCTACAATTCTTCTTATGTTCATCTTTGCCTATACATATCATTTTCAGCCATTTTTTACTGCTTTTCTTTTCATTTGAAAATCAACCCCTATAAACATAAAATGCAAAGATAAGAACATTTAAATAAAGTAAAATTGTAAATAAAGACTTATTTTGGGGTATAAAATAGCAAGTTTTGTGCACTTATCAAATTACTCCCAAACGAACTTTTGCTAGTCCTCTAGCAAATACAAGGAAAAGAAATTAATGCACAAAACTACTACTTTTATTTAACTCCTAACTAAAGATGTAGCACTTTCGTAAGCTATTCTCGATTGCATTTACCATATACAATAAGACCTTAAACCCCTAGGTTACCTCTAGTGGATGAGCCATAGCCTCGTGAGGGTTTCAGTGATGATTCCCACAAACATCAAAAAATGGTAACTAACACTCAAAGATTTTTTTTTCCATTAATGTGTATAAATCAAGAATAAATCAATCATTCCACTTTAGTGCATAATAAAAATAAAATAAAAGACTAAATGATGTTCAAAAGTTAAAAAAAATCATTACCATTCTTGACTCAGAGTGTGTGTGTGAATTCTCAATTTTAAAACAACTACATTTTAGATTTTCTTAGAAAATTAGCTTTGATTTCAAATCTCACTTATGATATTTCACTCAAAATTGAACACTAAGAGATTGGCTAATTTTGTACTCAAATATATGTGAGTAGAATAATGTAAAACAAATGCAAATTATCTCACATATTTTTCAATAAAGAACGAATTTTTGAATAAAATACATATGGTCTCATGAAAGGAATATCAAATATTAAGAATTTATACCACACAACAATATAACTCAGTCATGTCAATATCTGAACTATACTATCCTTGAGATCAAAAAGGACTTTTATTAGGATGTAACTTTAGGTAAAAGGAATAAAAAAGTGATAATGATAATGGTAAGGTTTATTCGAGAATGCTTGGGAAGAACTAACTCACTAAGAGCATATTATTTTCAACTTTTTCTTCCAAAACTTTGTCAATTAAGCGCTTTCTATTTCACTTCTTTTTATATACACTTCTCAAATCTCATCAACAATTATACTCCCACTTCTTCTTTTTTTTCTTTTTCTTTCCTTTTTTCTTTTTTTTCTATTTTTTTTACCCACTTGTACATTGATCACATCCATTCCCGGAAAACTTAAAAATGGTTATAAAAGAAAGGATGGACCAAAAATTTTAACTGATTATCACATCCATTCTCAAAAAACCATAAAAAATATGGTTATAAAAGAAATGATAGGCAAAAAGCTCAACTGGTTAACAAGTGGTAATTCATAACTAAGAAAGAAAAAAATTTTGAAACGCTCAAACAATAAAAGATGGCCTAAAATCATTTCTCAAGGATAGGTACAGTTCTTCAACATACATGAGCTCAAAATAATATATATGTGTGGCATAACACGATGAATTCTTAATATTTGCCAAAAAGATCGAAATAATGAGACTAATCAACAAAATTATGTGGATTTCAAGAAAAAATAGAGTAATTAGCATATAATCCTCAAAATAAAAAGAATGGTACAATACCTCACTAGGTTAAATCTCCACTTTTATTCTTCAGATCTTTAACATGCAGTCACTTATCAATTTCAAATCGTATTATGGGGCTTTTGTGAATTTTGTTTTTTCTGAGTTTTAGAAATTCATGAAATTGTTTTAACTGAAACATACGATAAAATCTTAACTTTTATGAACTTATTAATGCACTAAAACTTAAATATTTTATTTTAAAATTTTATACACATTTAATATATAAAAAAAATCAAATCATAGTGTGAAAATTACCATTATCACAAAACATTTTTAAAAAAATTCCAAATTCAACGCTTTTCTAAAAATTTAGAAATTTAATGTCATACCACCAAACCTAAACTCATCGTTGTCCTCAATGTTGGACAAAATAACAATTAAGCACAAATAGAATGTTGGAAGAATATTACCTTAATTAGAATGAATTGATTTGGTTTAACTTTCCATTAAACAAAAATGAAGCATTAGTAATCACATGAAAAGTTCAATATTATGCATGGTAATTTATTATTTGTTCAAAAAAAATAAATACAACTCCTATTATTTGTTAGAATAACTCGAGGATGATCAGTTAAGGTCTGCCAACAACACAACCAGGAAAGTTCGCAGGAAAGTGTGGAGAGGCACTTGGTCTGCTTAATGACGGTACGTCCACACTCCTTAGACAGAACTCTCTTTAGACATTGTGAAGTTCGAAGGTACTCACTGGAGTTACCAAGAGTTAGCTCTACTTTTATAAATATTTTTAAACAATAAAAAGAGCATTACTACAAAAATGCTAAATTAAAATTCACAAAAAAAAAAAAACTGTAAACTTAAAGATGCACCAACAAAAGAAGCAATAAAAATAAAAATAAAAAAATGAGTGAGTGTGTCGTCTTTCTTCTTCTTTTTTTTAACAAAAGGAACAAAAAATTAAAGAAAAAAAATTGAAGAAAGAGTGACCTTAGAGATATTTCTAAGTTATTTTATTCTAGAGTTTGCATGCGAAAGTTATCAACATAAAAAAAATACTATGTTTTCCTAATTTAAAAAGAAAATAAAAATGATATAAAATAATTAGGTACTTACTTGGATGAGAAAGCTATTGTTCCTCTTGTAAGAGTGTCTGATAGTGGCATCAACACAAGCAGTGCAACATAAGAACCTGCCATGGAAAATAAAAATATTTTTTTTCATTCTTTTCTTCAAATAATAATGATAAAAAAATTAAAAAAATAAAAGAAAAAATAAAAAGAAAAAAAGGAGGGAAAGAAAGTTTAGGTGGGCTCCCAAAAAAATTGTAGTGTTGAATATTTTTGCTTCAAATTCCCAAACTTGATTTGGCAACGGCGTCATTTGACGTGTGTATATTAATGGATGGATTTCGTTACTTCTCTACACTTTGTACAAAAATAAAACCTGTAAAAACTCTATTAAAAATCATATAGTACTAAGCAGGGTCGAACCACTCTTAAGTGAGAATCAGTAACAAGTCTAAAATTCAAAACCTAAGTCTTTTGAGATGAAAAATGAATATTTAAAAATAAATTTTTGATTTGTTTTAATAATAAAAACTAATACTAAATGTCTTTGATCAAATGATGGAACAAATCTCAAGGAAAGAGAATTCACCACCATGGATCCATATAAATAAAGTTTCTAATATTCTTATCTAGTTTTTTCTCCAATAATCAATACACTTCACCAATCCAACTAGAACTTGGAAAGATGAAGGAAAATATGGAATAAAAAAGAATGACTTGATCATATATGAGAGAGATATTTCTTTACTTAATCTGATGTACATTGGCTAGGTAAATAGAGGTAGGCATTCTTCGAGTTACCATTATTTGGCAAACATGAAGAATCCTCCCTCTAATTTTAGAATTAAAAATCCAAAATAGAAGAGCAGAATAATGCTCTTGGGAGGAAAAATCAGATAAGAAAATAAAATAACTTACTTATATTTTTGTCATGGTGGCTTCATCACTCCCTTGAGAATGATGCTTACACTTGCATATCAACAGAAAAAAATAAATAGAAATGAAAATACTATTCTTCATTGAATGAAGAAAACAATTACCCTATTTTTTCTATAATTTCTCTACAATTTTCTAACTCTCTTTACCAACCCCTAAGACCCCCTATTTATATAGTTAGAGGGGAATGATTTTGGTGGGAAAATACAAAATTTAAAAACAAAAATTCAAAATACAAAATTTAAAAACAAAAATACAAAATACAAAATTTTGAATTTAAATATCTAAGATTTGATCTCCATATCTCCAATTTGAATTCTGGACTGCTGACGTAGCCGTGTAAAAAACATATTTTACAAAGTTTTGAACTTGAGACCTCTTGTGGAGTAAATTGTACAAAATACTATCTCTCCTACAATTCTTTTTATGTTCATCTTTGGCTATACATATCATTTTCAGCCATTTTTTACTGTTTTTCTTCTCATTTGGAAATCAGCCCCTATAAACATAAAATTCAAAGATAAGAACATTTAAGTAAAGTAAAATAGTAATTAAAGACTTATTTTGGGATATAAAATAGCAAATTTTGTGCACTTATCAGTCACTTTAACAATTACATCCTCAATTACACCCCTTAGAATCTTAACTAATCGATCAGCTAATTGAATTCTAATATGAGTTTTCTTCAAATTATTCAACCCTAACTCTTGGTAGACTGAATAAGGTAACAAGTTCACACCAGCACCTAGATCCAACAAGGCCTAATCAGTAAAATTTTCTCCTATCTTACAAAGAACAGTCAGACTTCCGGGATCTTTATGTTTGACCACAGCTTGATTTTGTAGGAAAGAAGAGCAATGTTGGGCTATGAAGGCTTCCTTTGGGATATTGGATTTTCCTCTTGACTAAGTCCTTAAGGAACTTTGCATAGAAGGGATTTGCTTAATGGTAGTGAGAAATAGAATATTAATCTGGAGATTCTGAAAAATCTGTAAGATCTCATTCTATTGCGAATCCTTTTTATTATTAACTAGTCTAGAGGGAAAGGGTGCAAGTGGAGTATATGGCTTAAGAGTGGTATTGTCAGTCTAAGGACCTTGGGCTTTCTTGGGTCTGGGAGAGTTGGATGGGGGAGATTTAAATGGTGCAGTCTCATCTTGGGTGGGTAGCTCAACCTAATTATCTATTTCTTTCCTGATCGAAGTGTTTTGATGGAATTCATATGGCCATTTGATTTGTCAACGACAAAAAAAGATTCTATGAGATTAACCCCTTTGTTTTTAGGGTTGATTTCAGGTTAGCTAGGTAAGGTACGCCTCTGTCATTTAGTTAGAAGAGAAGTGAGTTAACTCAACTGATTTTAGATTGACTGTTGAAATTGCAATTGGTTTTGAGTCAATACGTCAAAGTTACTCTCTAACTTTTGAAATCTCTGATTGGATTGCTTATTAGATTGATCTAGATTAAGGGCAAGCATTTTCAGAGTGTCATCATAGTTTGAAATATATTAGTTTTGTGAGACAGAAGCAACATAATTGCTCATGGGATTAAGTGCTATATCTCTATTATGACTGAACTGATTGGCTAATGAGACTTGTCCTTGAGGAGCAAGAGGTCCTTGAGGTTGTGGTGTCCTATTAGAGTTACCTTGAGAACTAAGTTGACCACCTAAGTTTTGTGCAAGAAAATTTTGTTGGTATGAAAAGTTAGGATGATTTCGAGTATACGGATGGTAAGTTTGGCTAAAGGTATTAGTTATTGGTCTCCTATAGGTATTAAAAGCACACACTTGTGCATATGAAGGTTTAGATATACAATAGTCGGACACGTCCCAATGGGATGAGATGAACTAGAACACATATTGCATCGCACACTTGTGGACATGAGCGTAAAAGCATCAAACTTTTTACTCAAGTCTTTCAATTCCAAATTTGGGCATTCTCAGCTAGTTCTTCTAAAATTTTATAGACTTGGTTAGGGGTTTCGTTCTTGAACTTACCTTGGTGTATAAACTCGAGCATGGTTCGGTTCATAGGTAAAAGCCCCTTATAGAAAAATTGAACTAACTGTACTTTATCGAAGCCATGGTGTGGGCATTTCAGAAGCAAATCAAGAAAATGCTCCCAAGTGTAGTGGAATTGTTCCTCATTTTTCCCTCTAAAAGTGCTTATGGCATCTCTCATTGACTCGGTCTTTTGCATAAGATAAAATTTATTCATAAATTTCTTTGCAAATGCATCCCATATTTTAATTGAATTTGGAGGAATGGAGTTTAACCATGAGGCAGCCTTATCTTCTAGGGATAGAGGAAAAAGATGCAATTTGATACCCTCGGCATCCAAATTTTGATTTCTAAAAATGTTACAAATTTGTTAAAAATTTCTCTAAATGGATATAAGGTTGTTCACTTTCAAACCCTTGGAATTTGGGTAACAAATTGATCGTAGCGGGCCTAATATCAAATTGGGTCGTATTTTTCTTGGGAAGAACAATGCAATTGGGTGGGTTAGTTGTGATGGGTGCGAAGTAGTTATTTCAAGATTCGAGATACAGTCATTGGATTATGAGTGGTGGTTGAAGAGAGTGAGAGGAGTCTTCTCTAAATCATGAATTGATGGATCATTAGAAGACTAAACTAACCGTTTATTAACCCGCAGCCACTTGGGCATAAACTAATAGACAACATTTTTTTTAAGGGAAGAAAAACCTAACTAATTAGAACCTAGAAGATGGGCTAGAGACGGAACTGAACACACAACCACACAAAAAAAATTTTGGCCTTTTATCTTGAGCTTAAATTCAAGGGTGATAAATTTTTAAATCTAATATTGTAGATAATTAATTGGATGGTCTCCAAAATTAATTCTCTCCTAATTAGACAGCTCCTACTCCCTTTCAGAGTAACTAGAAGATTACCAGTTAAGGCCTACCAACAACTCAACGAGGAAAGTTTCCAAGAAAGTGTGGAGAGGCACATGGCCTGCTTAATGAAAGTACGTCCACACTTCTTAGATAGAACTTTCCTTAAACATTATAAAGTTAAAAGATGCTCACTGGAGTTACCAAGAGTTAACTCTTTCCAAGAGGGTCCTACGAGCTTTGTGTACACCCTATGGCCAATGTTTACTTGATTTTAAATTAAATTAGGCTTGGGCTTTGACAAATGCTCGGATTTTATGATTTGTTGGCCACAAAAACGGGTGATGAAATCCCGACTGTATCTTGTTAGGGTGCTTGCCCTTACGTATCTTATGCAAATGCTAATTTAAAAATACAAAAACAAAACAAGCATTAAAAATAAAAATCAAAAACGAGTGAGTGTGTGGTCTTTCTTCTTCTTTTTTTTTAAACAAAAAAAATAAGAAAATAAATAAAATAAAATTGAAGAAAGTGTGACCCTAAGGAGATTTCTACGTTATTCTATCCTAGAATTCACATGCGAAAGTTATCAACCTAAAAAAAAATATGTTTTCTTAATCTAAAAAGGAAAAAAATGATGTAAAAGAATTAGGTACTTACCTGGATGACAAATTTATTGTTTCCCTTGTAAGAGTGGCTGATGTTGGCATCTATAAAAGAAGTGCATCATAAGAACATGCCATGGGAAAAATATATATATATATATATATAAATTATATTTTTTTCTTTCTTTTTTATTTTTTTCAAGAAAAAAATTAATAATAAAAGAAACAAAAAAACTACAATAAATAAAAATATAAGGGGGAAAGAAAGTTAGGGTAGGCTCCCAAAAAAATTATATTGTTGAATATTTGTGGTCTGAATTCTCAAACTTGATTTGGCAACGGCGCCATTTGACGAGTGTAGAATAATGGATGGATGTCGTTGCTTCTCTACACTTTGTGCAAAAATAAACCTGCAAAAACTCTACTAAAAATCGTATAGTAATAAGCAAGGTCAAACCACTCTCAAATGAAAATCAATAACAAGTCTCAAATTCAAAACCTCAATCTTTTGGGATGAAAAATGAATATTAAAAAATAAACTTCTGATTTTTTTTAATAATAAAAACTAATAGTAAATGTCCTTGATCAAATGATGGGAAAAATCTCAAGGAAAGAGACTTCACCACCATGGATCCATATAAATAAAGTTTGTAATATTCTTATCTAGTTTTTCCCCCAATAATCAATACACTTCACCAATCCAATTAGAACTTAGAAAGATGAAGGAAGATATGGTATAAAAAACATAACACTTGATTATATACGAGAGAACAATTTTTTACTTAATCTGATGCACATTGGCTAGGTAAATAGAGGTAGGCATTCTTCGAATTACCATTATTTTGCAAGCACGAAGAATCCTCCCTCTAATTTTAGAAAATAAAAATTCAGAATAAAAGGGTAAAAGAATGCTCATGGGACGAAAAATTAAATAAGAAAATAAAATAACTTACTTATATTTCAGCCATAGTGGTTTCATCACTCCCTTGAGAAAGATGCTTACGCTTGCATATCAATAGGAAAAAAACATATAGAAATGAAACTACTATTCTTCATTGAATCAAGAAAATAATTACACTATTTTTTTTATAATTTATCTACAATTTTCTACCATCTCTCCTACAATTCTTCTTATATATCCTTTTTGGCCCTTTTTTGCTGCTTTTCTTCTTATCTGGAAATCAACCCCTGTAAAACATAAAATGCAAAGATAAGAACATTTAAATAAAATAAAAGAATAATTAAAAACTTATTTTGGAATATAAAATAGCAAGTTTGTACACTTATCAATTGGGTAACTCCAACGATCACGAAACTTGGGGTATGATTGGCATCTTCGATGATCATCCCAGTGTAGATATTTTCACCACTTCAAATACATGGTTGGGCACCTCTGACTTCCATGTAAGGTGCACTTGGACAATCCTCCGATATACACGTACACATGCTCATTAGGCACGTATATCACATAGCATACATTTCATGCTCTGTTCTACACATTCAGGCTTCAAATGATTTCTAGTATGCATTTTAGTCTCACATTCTCACATACAATATATAATCACATATATGCTCACAATTATGCATAAATTCGTAAATGCATAAAATTCATCATACTTTGAGATTACACTCACATTTCTATACATTCAACATGTATACATTCACCAAAATCATATATCATAACATGAATAATATAAACATGTATAATTCACAATAGAAGAGAGAAAGACAAATCACTCAACCCCCATCACTCTCCCATACATGCTAACACAACCAAACCATTTCCAAACTCGCCAGAACCCTAGAAACGATGACTAAGAAGGAAGAAACACCCCTGCCTCAAATTTGAAGACATTCTAGCCAAAACTTAAGAAGTCTGCCAAGTTCTACCTTGCCAAAATTCATGTTTGTTTGGTTCAAACCAAAGCCCTTGACCCATAGAGCAAGTTGTCATTCTTCAAAGGCTTACGAATCCAAGCTCTATGGTTACAAAATGAAGAGATAATGAATAGAGATGAAATGGGAGAGAGAAAGAGAGTCAGAACTAGCTGTTCTTGAGTGTTTTCCAAATGGTTGTATGTTTCAGCCACTAGATATTTATAATTATAATATCTAGTGTACGAAATGGCTGAAAAGCTTTCGAGCCACTTAACGTACCCTCCCGACCTTTGTTTCAATTTCGAAAGCTACTACGGTTCTGAAATTGCTTCCTTAACTCTTTAACTATTTCATTTGTTCTAAAGACAAAAATAAACATTTTTCAGAAAATTTTTGAATTCCTGGGCCCACCCACGCATCTTGGGCCCCGCCGACCCAATATTATCAAATTTTGTCAAACGCTGTCAAAACCTTCTAGAACCTCTAAATAAGTTTTCAAACATATTTTTCACATTTAAAATATATATCATTTAAAAATGATGCATAAAAATAAAATCGATCAAAATTGGACCCGGTCTCTATAAAATGTCCACCACATAATCCGTATAGTAGGGTGTGCACTCGAACCCCTATCTTCACCATGGTGGGTGTAGAGACCAAACCTAATTTTGACAGATTTTTTTTTATTCATCATATTTGCCATAAATTTATTTTAAATTATTTTTAACATGTTTTAAGTGTGAGAAACATGTTTGAGAACTTGTTTAAAGGTTCTGGAAAGTTTTGAGAGAGTTTGGATAAATTTGAGAATTTTGGGTCGGCAAAGCCCGGGACGTAGGTCGGGTGGGCACGAAAATCTAAAATTTTTTTGAGAAATATTTATTTTTGTTTTAGGCCAAATGAAATATTTAATGAGTTAAGAAAGTAATTTCGGAGCCATAGTCGTTTTCGAAATCGAAAATGGAGCTCGGGAGGTACGTTAAGTGACTTAACGGTAAAATATTCATTTTTCACTTAGTGTATTGTCAATACAAATATATGTATTTTGCTGGAAAGATTAGGGAGAGAGAGATATCAGCCATTAAAGCTCCTCTCAAGCTCTTATTCTTCTCTATCTTCTTCCTTCATTTTGAGCACCTTAGAGTGAGATTTGAAGCTTACACCAAGAGAGAAAGTTGTTCTTATCTTTTTCCTCTTCAAGTTGGTGGGTTCAAAGTCCCTCTTTAGAGAGTTCCAAAAATTGAGGGTAGTTAAAGTTTGGATTCAGGCTTCATCCAAGAAAGAAAGTTTGTTCTCCTTATCCCGATCTATGATCCTACAGAAAGAAAGTTCGATTTGGATAAACTTAAAGTTTGGTGATTCTAGTGTTTGCTAGGAAAGTTCCAAACTTGAGGTAGGGGTGTTTCTCTTTCTTATTCCTCAATCCTAGGATTTTGGTGAATTTGGTATTGTATTAGTTGTACTAGTATGTATGGGTGAGGGGTGAGAGTTGAGTGAATTATTCTTCCCCCTTATCTTGTGTAATTATGCATGATAGGAGTATTCATTATATGATATGTGATGAATTATATAATTATACTTGTAATGTATATGAAATGAGAGCATGTCTTGCTATGTGGTGTATTGTATGCATTTGTGATTAATATGTATGAATTGAGGCATATATGTGACTATATAGGAATTGTGTAGATGAAATCACTACAACAAATTTGACTTTTAACGACAGACTTTCTACGACGGGCCAATATTGTCCCTCATTAAGAGCAACTTTCTACGACGGGCCGGTACTGCCCCTTGTAGAAAGAAACTTTCAACGACGGGCCCAAATAGCCCTTTGTAAAAAGTATCTTTCTACGACGGGCCATTTGGGCCCGTCATAGAAAGTTATTTTTCACAACGGGCCATTGGCCTGTTGTAGAAATTTATATACTTATCACGGGTTTTGCCCGTAGTTGAAAGTGCTCTTTTTTCCCCCTTCAAACTAGAAAAAAATTTTAGGTGTTATTTTGGATTCGCGCCTATACTTTTTCCCTCTCTCATTCCTACGGTTCTCTTAATTTCACACCTCTCTAATCGATCAAAGAACCAGACTAGTCGTTCCCTTAGCCCTCAATCTCAACATCTAATATCTGTTCGTCAACTAAATCTCATTCATCGATCAAAGCCGTAACCCAATCTCACTTATTGTTCGAAGCCCTAGCCCAATCTCTCTTGGTGAAAGCCCTAACCCAATCTCAATTGTTGATGATTTAGCTCACAAAATGGTTCAATCCACCAATATAACCGACTGACGTGAGAGAAACAATGGTAGAGGACCTTCAATTGTATGAAAATTTGTTTTGTCGATCGATTTGCAGGCACAAGTCTTGCTGGAGATTGGATTCTGTAATTTCAAATAAATCATTAGAAAGTCAGCTTCAAGTTCGTCTCTCTCTATATATGTGTGTATTTATATGTCTATGTATGTATTTATAAGAAACTTAGCTTGATGATATTTGTATGGTACAGGAAATTAGGGAAATAATTCTTCGAGGAAGTGATATTCCGCTTAGCCACAAGGGCGAGGGTAAGAGCACTTCAGTGTGTTTACGGTTAGAGGAGGAGCAAGCTGAGACATCGAAGCAAGGTGAGTAGACCAACGACATATAGCTAGCCTGCCTTAAACACAAGTGTGTAAAAATATTCAATAGTATCTTAGTCTCATCTCTCTTCAAACTTTCTCATTTTTCAAAACTCATCATGTAGATTAATAACTCAATCCTTAAAATCACACCAACATCTTCAACTATCATCATGTATGTGGATTGTGGATCATTGGGAGGGGAAAATTAGGGATTGACCTAACTTTTTGGGCATTGTTTGGCACAAATCCGAAAACACACTATATGTTGCATAATCGATTTGGTGTTAATTTGAAGATTGAGTGAATGAAACGGAAAGAAATCCTAAAACAAATTGAATTAATATAAAAAATTTCAACTTGTGCAATAGAGAAAAGGAAGTTCCATATATTCGACAGAACTCAAGAAAGCCAAATCTGTTATCTCAGGATCCTCTGTTTGGTTGCTAAGCAAATTGAGGAAAAAGGTGAAGATCATCCAGCTTGGATTCCAATGGATCAAGTAAGCAAGTATTTTGGTTGATGTTGAAAGTGTATTAACTATTTCTATCCTACTAATATGGTAAGATGTACCAAATTTTAGGCTCCATTGCCATGATGGGTTTTAAAACCATAAATTGACTCAATTAGCTGGTTGTGTGATCACTTTTGTTAAGTGTTGGAAATTGAAAAGTATCAGGAGTTCTTCCAATAATTGGGTTTGATAACACGTTAGTGGCTTCCTCATAATTAATAAAATTCACTTAAAAAGATCTAAGCAGAGAGGCCAAGTTTATCACTAGATGCTGAAGATGCTTAGTGAAATGTTGTTCAAATTTAGTCATAACTTACAACTTACTCCACATATTTTCAAATTTTGAAATTTCTAGTACCGCTAATTCAGTATTGAAACTTTTTATTATTTAATTTTTAGATTTATGCTGTCTTCTAGGGCACTCTCTTTTCTTTTCCCTGAGATGGCAAATAAGGATGTGAACTGGAGCTGTCAAATTGTTGGAATGTAACTTTAGCAAAAAACTAGGAGTGTTCCACTGTTGTTTTCTAGGAATGACTCTATTCATTTACTTGTATCTATTCACTTTCAAAAATTTGTATATCAACATTCCAAATTTATATTACATCATTTGGCAATAACCCTTTATTCTTATAGGTAATAGATCTAAACTGAAAGGTGAATTGTGGTAAACAAGATGGACAAAGTTCAACTTTTGTGTGGTATGCAAAGGTCTCTAATATTTGACTTGGAATGTTAAGGGTATTAAGTATTAGTCTCTGTCATCTTGGAATTCAACTAGTGTTATGCACTCACAAAGTCAAGTAGCAAAGACTTGCCCGCTAAGGAAAGTGGGTCATATGGTCACTAGCTGTTTTAGTCATAAGTGTCTCTCACCTGTCTGATCCAACAATTCAGTCATTTGTGAAAGTCTGGCTATGTCACATATTCTATAGAATATTTTTGAATCGTACAATATTTGTTAATTTTGATTATACAAACCTGAGGTCCATATATAGATTTGTTATCTACCTGCAATAGCTACTTAATGTCATGTTAAACATTTGTCATTGATTGCTAAATATCTATGCAGGATTCCCATTAATGCATTCGAAGTGCATGGTCTTTGCTATGTGAATATGTTAAAATGAAAGAAAAAATTTATTTTCCAAAAGATCTTATAACAAGAATACACGCCTAGAATGACATCGCATTGTTTATTTTGAAAATATGATGAACAATATTGGCAATCTTTTGTTCTGAAATGATACATAAATACATATTTTTTCAGGTCATTTAGTTTCTATACTTTTATAAAACTTTTGTTTGTATAAGCTCAAAATATTAGGATATCATATATATATATATATATATAAGAGAAATTTAAGTGGAATAATTGAATTATCTCATCTGGCTTGAGTTTTGTTGAACAATATCAACTCAAACATACCATTCAAAAAAAAAATCAAATCAAACATTTAATTTTACTTACCAAAAGAAAGAAACAGAAAGGATCAACTCAATATACTAGTGAGTTTTGCTTATATGCTAAAGAAAATTTTATTATAAAGATATGAATATATTCATCAGGAGGTGACCTACTCTAAGGATCAACATTATCCAGTATTGAGCCTTGAAATAGGCTATCCCTACATGCTTATCATATTAATTATGACCTGTTAGATCCTACAATAAGGTTGTTTAGAGGCTGTCCTGATTAATGATCAACTAAACCTGATCTGCTTACTTAAAATGCTGTCAAAGTGTCTAAGTTTCATTAGATTCTTCAGCTAAGTGATTTATGTGATATTAGAGTATATGAGCATGTTTCAATATTTCTTTTATGTTTTTCTTAAACTCATATATTTCGTGAATGAGCTCAGAAATAACTTCTGATTTCCTATTGCTAGTTGTTGCCTCTTCATTCCTTTGACCACCACCTACAAGGCGAGATTTTAAGTTATTGGGTTCAAGGCAATTGTATGGTAAAACTCAAAAAGGTTAAGATTTTGAATAAGTAGGTTAAGATTTCAACTTTGAGCTCAGAATTTTTTTGAAGATTTTAAGGGGATTCCAGATCATAGTAAAGCTCAAAAAGGTAGCAAAGTGTTAAAGAAATAAAGTAGAAATGTGAAGAGAAAATGATGAAAACAAGCACAACAAAAAACTAAGTCTAGTCTCTCTCTTAGCCTTGGCATGTGATGTTTTTATAGATACCACTCATCAATATTTAAGTAGATCAATTTGTGTTCCTTACCTGAAGTAGTACTCGTAATTTTAGTGATATATATTTGACTCACCTCTACAAAAAAAAAAAATTACAGAGAGATAAAGACACTTTGAACCAAATTTCTCTACCATCCCCCCCCCCTCTCTCTCTCTCTCTCTCTCTGTCTGAAGAACTCCGCTGTCTCTTACTTAGCTTAGCGTTTGGTTTTTTTTTTAATTATTTTTTCAATCTCCACGCGGTAGATGTTGATGCCACTTTATTATAGACTGCAAGTGTAGCCCTGGTTGGGGATGATTCTTTAAAATTAACTTCATTAGTAAAATAAATATATATGTTGATTACTCGAGGCTTGATCTATATTTCAGTTAATTTACCTCGTGTAACAAACCAAATATTGATTAAGTTGGCAAGATATTACATTTTGGATTATACAGAGAATGATTCCAGTTTGTTTGCACAGATTTGTGTCGGGGGTACGGATGGATGGAAGAAGCGAATGAGTAATTGCTTGTGGATTCTAGTTGGATGAGCCACAGTTCCTCTTACAAATACCTGCGTACAATTTCACTAAGATCAGACACGTTTACTTGCCATACATATAGCTCAGATAGCTATATATAAAGCACCTAAGTTGGAACTCCTTAATCAGGTGTGGCATATAAATTTTATTTTTTTTTCTTGTTAGATTTATTCAGATTAAGCATCCTCACAACCCAAGTGTATTATGATGCTTCAATTTTTACTTGTACCGCTGAAACTCTTATCACTAGGAAATTCTTGTTGGATATTTGATTTGTCCATGTATCAATTCCAGGCAAGCATGTGCAGACATTTGCAAATTATTTTGACAAAAAAGGCTCACTTTGATGGGATTTTTTTCTTCATGCTTTTAGTTTAATCAGGGATATTACTAGATTTCTGAAATTTTAATTGTCAATTTATGTTTCTAAAATAGTGGGTTCCACCAAAACCAAGTTCTGCTCTGATCACACATGCTACATACTCGTGTGATAGCCGGTCAATATACGTCAGTTTTGATGATGGAAGTGTGAGTATTCTTACTGCTTCAGATTCATTGCAATTGAGATGCCTAATTAACTGTACTTGTTATCTACCTGCCAATTCGAGGTGAGTACTTTGACAATTTCCTTTACAAGATTAGAAAGGAAAGGATTTTTGGTTTTACCTTTCTTGTTGTAAGAATCTCACTGAATAATTTTAGTGATGTATATTTGACACACCTCTACAAAAACAAAAATTTTAAAAAGAAAAATTACAGAGAGATAAAGACACTTTGAACCAAATTTCTCTACCATTGGAAGATTGAAAAGAATGAGAGAAATGAGATGTGTTATTTTTAAATAAAGGATGCTTGTGCTACAGATAAACAACCTTCTACTTTCTTTAAAAGATATAATAGAATTTAGACGGTAATATTGTATGTCCAATGTTTCAGTTTCTAGTGTTTTACCAAGTCCTAAATGTATAGAGTGAGGAAGTGTATATATATAGGCTAAAATTATATATAATTCCTACATATAAAAATACATAATTAAAAACCTAATAAAAAGAGTTTTGCATCATAATTAAACACAAATATCATGAATTAGCATTGATTCAAGAAATTTTTTTTAAAAACATAGACTCTTATGTCGCATTGTTGGAAACAATTGTTAGAAATGAATTTGAATCACTATGAGATTGAGGTCAAGACAATATTCTTACAACAGGATGAATTAATTAAGGCTAGCTTAGTGATCAACATCTTTGGAAAAAAATTCAAAAAAAAGAAAAAGAAAGAGATCTAAGAAAGAACAATTAAAGAGGAGATAATTTAATTTTAACTTTAAAGTTAAGGTTAATGGGTTTATTTGCAAAAAAATGAATAGAAAAACAACTTCATCTATTTTGTATGGTATTATAACTTATTTTTACATATCAATATATCATTGTATGCCATTATAACTTACCATTTGTTTAAAGCATTGGTAGTGAATGTTTTTGTGATTTTATGCAAAAAAGTAAAAGAAGAGAAGTTAAGAAGAGAATGCCTAATTAGAGGGTTGTTAAAGGAAGTGGATCAAGTCAGTCCAATCTTTAGGTGGTGTTTGGGAAGACAATTTTTCTTTCATATACTTGATTGAAAATTGGAATTTGGATTGTTGCTTAATGATACCTTTCATAGATCATATTTATTTCATTAATCAATGTATATTTACTCTTTAAACTTTTTTGTTTTATAGTAGCATAAATGACTTTCTTGTAAGGACGTGTTCCTTTATGGATGTTTTTGGTTGAATAGGAGGCATTTGTTATACATGTTTTTGTGTAGGGAACAATGTGAAGCAAACTTATTTTATATTTTTTTTATAAAAAAATTACTTTTTACGAGGGGCAAAGTCCGTCATAGAAATATGACTTTCTACGAGGGGCAAAGCCAGTCATGAAAAATCAACTTTCTACGACAGAAAAATGACAGTCGTGGAAAATCAACTTTCTACGACGGGAAAATGACCGTCGTTGAAAGACAACTTGCTACGACGGGCCAATGACCGTCGTGGAAAGACATCTATCTACCACGACAGGGGATACTACAACGGGCAATGACCGTTGTAGAATGTATTTTTGCCCATCGTAAAAAGTGAATTTTGTTGTAGTGAATGCATGCTAGATTTAAATATAGCAAAAATGTGCATTGAAGAGTATGAGCAATGTATGTGATATGAAGTGTATGTGTCTTATGAGCATATATACGTGTGTATCAGAGTTTTGCCCAAGTATGATATATATGGAATTTGGAGATGACCAACCATGTATTTGAAGTGGTGAGAATATGCATAATGAGATGATCGTCGGAGATGCCCAATCATACTCCAAGTGTAGTGATCATCAGAGTTGCCCAATCACAAGTGCAAGGCTTTTATAATGTTATAAATGTATGACAGTCAGAGTTACCCCATCATACGAGTTTCATCAGAGTTGACCAACACTTTGGTGTCGTTAGAGTTTCCTAACGCCACCTAATCGTTGAAGTTGACCAATCATGTCTATGTATCAGATTATGACCAAATAAGATGTAAATATCTTGATACTTATATGTTTTAATTGTTAATCATGTTATATGGATTAAATGTATACTTGTTGAGTTACATTGAGTTGGTTGACATGAGAATTTGTTTGTCATGTAGTGTAGCGACATCATGGTTGTATATCATATAAGTCAGTGTCGGGTTGATGCCTAGGTGGGTTGGGACATTCCTACTGAATTCTTTGATTTGTTTACCCCTTTTCTTCTAAACTTTTTTATAGATAAGGTGCCAATGATGGATGGAGTTCCTTGTGGCATTTTGGATTTATTTTTGGATATCTTGTATGTGACTTTCCATGCTAGTTTGTGGCATGTTGATTTTTTTATAGTTGTAGTCATAGTTGAATAGCTTGTACATTTGAACTATATACATATAATTCATATGATGACTATGAATTAAGAAAACCATATTGATAAAATGTATGACTTGGGCACAATGTATAAATGGATCTTATGTTTATGAATTGAGAATCAATTGCATGGAATGCATGATGATTAGTATTCCATTTAGGTTGTAAGGTTGTATAGATGATTATAGGGTGTTAGAATGAGAATTGGACATTTTTTTACTAAGTGTGAAAGTAGCAGGAATTATGTTGGATGGCATTTCGATCAATCGAATACCCCTCTTCAATAGTACTTTGATAGACCACCGATTAATTGAGATATTCGATTGATCGAAAGTCCAAGTTCGATTGTGCAAAATACCCATTTCGATTAATTGAAGGGTATGTTTTGATCAATCAAAATTTGCAGTCTATAACTATGTTGGATGTGCTGGTGTGACTATGTGTGGGGGCCATTAAGACTAGTTGATGTTAGATTGTATGTATATATATATATATATATGTATGTATATACATATATATGTATATACAAGTGTGTAATTAAGCTTCCACTAAATTTAAAAGTTAAGATGCTTCATTAGAGCTTAATGAATGGGTTCACCATTAGCTTTCGGGAGCCAAAAATTGAGGCATAACAACTTGGTATCAGAGTTATCGGGTTTGAATACTTGAGGACGAAGGGTGACATTCTAATTATGTGTTTGTTTGAGGATAAAGACTTAAAATTGCGGTTTAAGAATTGCTTATGTGGAATATGATTACTTGATTACGTCTTTATAACATGTTAATTGTGGAATAACTTGGCATGGCGTTGTGAAAGCATGATGAGAGTTGTATGAGTATGTATATTTGGTGTTAAATCTTCTTGTTATCTATATATAGCAAGATGCCACCACAAAGAGCTTACGGAAGAGCAATTGCAGTAGCTCTAATTAATAGAGAATAGTTAATGCACGATATTGTTGTAACCATACGACAAATTACAAGAGAAACGTAAGAGGAGACTCAGGCTCACCTTAGAGCCGCTCTTAGTAGAATAATGATGGCTTAGGGACATGTCAAGAAACATAGCCCGCCATCATATGCTAGAGGGTCTAACCTTATAGTAGCTGAGAATTAGTTGGCTGACATGGTCAACTATTTACTGCTCTAGAGGTAGAGGAGGATTTGAGAGTGAAAGTGGCTGCCCATCATCTTACAGGTGAGGTCAACTGTTGGTGAAAGTTTATCTGGAACTACCATGACATCGAGGCGATGGATTGGGATATGGTCCAAGTATTATTCTTCGAGAAATAATTTTTCGTAATGGTGAAGGAAGTTTGAGGTAGGAATTCTATGAGTTGCAACAAGGTAATATGATAGTTATAGAGTACGAAACCAAATTCACATCCTTGACTTATTTTGCACCGGAAGTGATCCCTACTGAAAAACTTAAAGTAAAGAAGTTCGTGAGAGGTCTCCAAACATTCATAAGGGATAGAGGGCTTTGGGTTTGACAAACTATGCCATAGTGGTGGAGAGAGCTTTGATAGCAAAGGAGGTCAGTAATGACAACCAGACGGCTCGGGATATAAGGAATCGGGCTAAGAGTGCCGGGACATCTTCTACTAGTCAGGAGAGGAAAAGGCACAGAGATGGTGCATCGCTTTCTCAAGGGCAGCAGCAAGCTTGCCCGGGACCATCATCGTCTCTGTCTATCAGATCTTTATGATCTACGGTGGTGTGTTATCATTGCCAGTAGTTCGGTCATTACAAATTAGAGTGTCCTCAGAGGCAAATTGTGGCATTTGTGTCAGTGATATCAAGAGGGGAGCGGACTGCCCTCAGAGGCAGGTTACATAGAGTGGTTCTGGGTCTCAGCAGAGGACAACACCAGCTACCATAGTTTAGTCTAGCCATAGGGCATTGCCATTGCCCCAGTCAACACATTCAGTTCAAGGTTCTCGAGTAGTGAGAGGTTTTACACCTGCTTCTAGTCAGCAGTCAGTATTTTAGGGGACTAGCCAATGTGGTCAGCAAACTCAAGGCCATGTTTTCTCACTTGCTTATGTAGAAGATGTACCAGGACTGTCAGTGGTCAGAGGTATTTTCCTAACTTCGAGCTCGTGGGTTAGGGTGTTGATAGATTCAAGTGTATCTCATTCATTCATATCTGCTACATTTGCTTGTCCCTTGGGCTGTAGGTGTCATCACTGGAGTCACCATTGTCCATTGATATGCCTGTTGGGGGTAAAATTACCTTGGGTAGATTGTGTTGGTCTTGCAAGATCGAGGTTGTAGGATGTCCCGGTGGCATTTTGTTAAAATGAGAATTAAACAAGTTTTGACTAAGTGTGAAAGTAGCAGGAATTATGTCAAATGGCATTTCAATCAATCGATGACCCTTATCGATTAATCGAAATGCTTCGATCAAGTAAGCTTCTATCGAAAAATTTTGATAGAAGTGGGTCAAATTCCAAAAGGGTTTCGTTAGTTCTTCGATAGACCACTGATTAATTGAGATCATCGATTGATTGAAAGTCAAAGTTCGATTGTGCGAAATACTCATTTTGTTTAATCGAAGGGTATATTTCGATTAATCAAAATCTGTAGTCCACAACTATGTTGGATGTTTAGGTGTAACTACGTGTGGGGCCCATTGAGATTAGCTAATGTTGGTTTATATATATATATATATATATATATATATATATATATATATATATATATAAATACACATATATACATACATATATATATATACATGTATGTATGTATGTATGTATGTACAAGTGTGTAATTGAGCTTCCGCTGAATTTAAAGGTTAAGATCTTTCATTAGGGCTTAATGGACGGGTTCACCCTTGACTTTTGGGAGTCCAAAATTGGGGTATGACAGTGGGGGTGTGTGGAACATGTTAAATAGAGATAATCACCGCATGACTATTTTAGTATCAAGAAGTTCAAAATCAAGCAAGTATTCTTTGAATACAAATTTTAAGTAAAGATATATATATATATATATATATATATATATAGTGAAAATATATCATATTTGAGGTTATTCAATCACCAATCTTCTAGGAACGTGAAACATTGGTGATGAACTTGAGACCTTTGAAATTCAATATAAATGTAAAGACTTATAAACAAAATTTAAAGACTTTGAAATATAAAGAACTGAAATTGAAAATAAAATAATGGCATATAGTAAATATATCATATCTGAGGTCATTCAATGACCAATCTTCTAGGCAAATTGAAGCATTTGTGATGAACTTGTGACCTTTGCAATATAAATGTAAATACAAGACTTGAAATGTAAAGACTTGGAAATAAAGACATGTAAATATAAATGCCAGCTAATGGACAAAGTAAATGTGAGAATGATTTAATCAATATAATGTAATGTAGAGATATATAAAGAAAAACATACAATGGTGGAGAAGGATTTCTCCACCCAAAACAACTTTCTAATTGATCTTCATGGCAAGAGAGCTTTGAGAGTGAAGGTAGAAGGAGATGGAGGTTGTATAAGTGTATATATATAGAGAGAATTTATCTTAGAGGGAGAGAGAGTTCTAAGACTCTAGAGATGGAATTCTAAGCATAATGAGAGAAAGTTATCTTCAATTGTGTTCAAGTGTATCCAAGTGTGTTATTATGTGTAAATGAAGAGAAGGGGGGCTATTTATAGCCAAAGGTGGGAAGGTCTTGGTTGATATGATTCGTTAGATTAAAGTGAATAAATGTGAGCCCTAGGATGAAAAATACAAAATGACCAAAAGCTCTCATATATAATATGTAATGGCACCTGATGACTCTCTTACAATCTATACCTTTGATTTTTGCAAGAATAAATGTGAGTCATCGGATGTGGGAGATGTGAGTTAAGTGATGAAAATTGTATTGGATGAATGTGAGCCATTCGATCAAAAAATGATAAGTTTTGCTTCAATCACCAACAAATCCTAGCCCTTCAAAATGGGTTTTGAGGTTGGGCAAACAGGAACCATCGGATGAGATTAATCTGGGCCATTAAATTTTTGGGTAAATATCATTAACAGCCCCTGAGGTTTGATATATTATCAGGTAGCTATAACTTCATGATTTTTTGTCACCAACATTCCCTGTCATAATTTTTAATTTTTTAATAAGTGAAATGTCATAATTTCCCCTCATTATTTAAATGAATTTTAATATAAAAATTTTAGAATTAGAAAATGACAAAACTGCCCTCATGCCCTTCTTCAACGACATTCAGAACCCTAACTGCCACCACCACTGCTTCTTTCTCTCTTATCTCCTCCTCCAACCACCACGGACACCAACCACAACTACAACCACCACCACTAGTTAACCACAGTCGTCACACCACCACCACCGCTTCTTTCTCTCTCATCTCCTCCTCCAACCACCATCGCCACCAACTATAACCATAGCCTCCACCACCACCACTTCTTTCTCTCTCATCTCCTCCTCCAACCACCAGTTAACCACCACCACCACCACCACTTCTTTCTCTCTCATCTCATCCTCCAACCAACACCGCCACCAACCACAACCACAACCACCGCCACTAACCACTACCACCAACAACAACCACCATCTCCTCCTCCAACCACTGTGACCAACAACAACCACCATCTCCTCCTCCAACCATTGTCACCAACGACAACCACTGCCACCAGACTCTCTCTCTAAAAAATCCTCTCACTCTTTGTCTATGTCAAATCCAAACAATAATCCAAACTATTTTTTGCCAAATATATATATATACACACACACATACATCACAAAAAACAAAAGCCATAACCCAAAATCCTTCATAATGCCCAACCACAACAACCAACCACCGCCACTAATCATAGCCACCATCTCTAAATCACAGTGACCAAATCTATAACCATAATTCATAATTATAGTTACCAAATCCACAACCATAATCCCAACCACAGTCACCACAACCACAATCCTAACCATAGTCACCAAATCCACCACCACCACAATCCAATCAAGATTCCAGTCCCTCCACCTCTGGCTACGAACTCGACAAAGCCCAAATAACCCGCTGATGAGGCAAACCCAAATCTGATACACACACATATATGAGTGTGTTTGTGTGTGTATATATACACACGTTTGTGTGTGTGTATATACAGAAATTGGTCAAAGATGATGGGTCTTCCCTTCTTGGCGATGATGGAGCTTGGTTCCGGTGGTGAGAAACGATGATGATGGTGGTCAAAATTGGGTCAATTTTGGTCAATGGTGGTGTTGATGATGAACAATAAAGTGGTGATGATATTGAGTAGACAAAAGCTATGTATAGCTCCATAGATTTATATATGTATATTTATATATATATATATATATATATTGTAGAAGTGGGTATGGAATAATAGGGCATAGTTAGGGGCATTTTGGTCCATTAGGTAGGGTTAAATAGGTAATTTTAGTATTCAAAAATGTTAGGTCAAAATTCAAAGGGTAGCATGATCTTTTCACCATCAAAAAGTGGTCTGACATGGCCTAGTTTCGGTATGAGGGGCTGTATGTGATACACAACACAAACCTCAGAGAGTGTTGGTGAGAAAATTACACAAACTTGTAGCCGCGTGGCAGTACCTCAAACCTTAGGGGGTGTCAATGAAGTTTATCCTAATTTTTTTAATGAATTACCTCATACTAGTATGCCGAAATTAAGGTAGCCACTGACTGGCTGCCACATGTCACCCTCTAGTTGATTATTCTGAAAATATATCTTTTGTAAGGTTGATTTGAGAATTTTTAGGTATCCTTTCATTCATGATGTAATTGTATTGATGCAAATTGAATAAAATGATATCACTTTATTCAAAAATAAAATTCAAGATTTTTCATAGATAGTGTGTGCAATGAAAAGATTGTGCCTCAACTAGTTTTAGTTAGAAGGATGTCCGAACCAAAAATGTGTCGATATTACAGTCTGTTCTAGGTGTTTTGGGCCCTACAATCAAGCTGGTGAGTTTCGTTTGTCGATTCGATGAATGGTTTGTCGATCAAACCTTTGAGTTGACCAATTTGACCCTTTGGTCAACCGGATGTCTGAACTAAAAATGTGTCAATATTACAGTGTGTCCTAGAGTTCTTGGTCCCTACATCATGGTGGTGAGGTTCATTCATCGATTCAATGAACGGTCTGTCAGTCAAACTTTTGAGTTGACTAGTTGACCCTCATTTAGGGCTTTGGTCAACGGGATGTATAGACTAAAAATGTGTCAATATTACGATGTTTTCTATGATTTTTGGACCATAGGATCATTGTGGTGAGGTTCGTTCATCGATTCGACCAACGTTTTGTCGGTCAAACTTTTGGGTTAACCAATTTGACCTTTTTAGGTTTTAGGCAAAATCAGGTATTCGAGAAGATTCACAATCTCGTGAATAGTCGTTTCTAGGTTTTTCGATGTCATTGAAATCAATGGTAAAGTCCGTTTACCATTTGGGCAAATAGATTGTAAACGATTTTTTGAAATGATTATTTTTGCACTTTTCGAGGTTTCGGTAGATTTTAGGATGCTTGGGATGTCTTGTGATTCCCGTAAGCACTATTTTTGAAGGTTTTGGGTCCTAATGAACGAATTGGAGAATTTTTTTTTTGTTGGTTTTGTGATCCAGACGAGAATTCCCTTTTTTAGGCTATTTATGCGGGCTCTTCTCGACCTGTGTTCGGGAATTGGAATCTAGAACTTTATGTACTTGGTTTTGAAGTTTGGAATGAAAATGAGAGGTCAAAAATAGTATGCACATGTAGCTTCATTACATGACACAAATCTTTTACCATTAATGAATACTAAGAAATTAGTGATTTCAAAAGTCTTTTATCATTGATGAATACGAAGAAATTAGTGATTTCAAATGTGACGCTATATTTGATGGTTAAAATTAAAATTGAAAGTTGTGACAAACAAACACAAGCAATGACTGAATGAAGAAGATAAAACAAACAAGGAACATACATAAGGGTAGACAAAGTTACATTCACAAAAAAAAAAAAATTACATTTGACACAACCTCCATTATTCCATGAGCAATTCTACATATCATGAAATAATTTCATGAATTTTTATTATGAATGATGTGGCAATTAAATGGTGAGTTAGTATTAGTGGGATTTCTCCATACACGAAATTCCAATGATATTATCAGCTGCCACATCATTCATAATAGAAATTCATAAAATAATTTCATGAAGTGTTGCATTTTCCTTATTCCATATACGAGTCAACCAACAACAGATTCTTTTATATTCTTAGGTGCTCGACAATGCAGGTTTGAAGAGAAAGACCACCATTTGCTTAGCCATCTTAAGAACAACAGTTAAGAATATTTTCGAAACGCCGTGGTCTTTGGCCGTGATAATGAGGCGGTACAATGTCCCCTTAGAGGTGTCTTGTTTGATCCCCATAATCACTGGTTCAAACACCACGTGGTTTACTTTACAAGCGTACTTCGCCACCTCTATCACTTCGGTATCCTTTGGGTCAACCGGAGTATCCGAGTCTCCCACAAACTCCATCTCCCCATCAACTGCCACAAACTCCACCTTCCCATCATATCTCATTTGAAATGACAATTCTTCACCTTCCATTTGAAGGAACACCATCCCATCCTTCCCCATTTCAAGAGTCTCTGCCATTCTCTCTCTCTCTCTCTACAAATTTTTTTTCTCTCTCTCTACTCTATCTCTCTGATAATGGTTTTGATCTTATCTGTAAGGAAATGGAGATGAGGATCATGTATTTATAGTCAACATACTAGATAGGCTGAAGTTGCATTTTTGCCTTACTTGGACACATATTTGGATTATTTTCTCAAAAAAATGTATTCTATTATTGTTCATGACTTCATAATTTCAGAAAGAATATTCAAATTAAGATTGTTTTATATTAACAATTCTATAATAATTGTACCTAATTTGATCCAACTGTACATGAATCTTAATTAGTTCACACTAATTTGGTCGTATATATTCAAGAAAGAATTAATAAAAAGAATATAATAATTCAACTACTTGGCAATGGAATCTTAATATGTTGTATTAGTTTTTTCTTCTTTGATGAGACATAGACTTCGAGTAAGCTCTTTCTTAAGAAAACAGAGCTCGGGTCATCTTTGAGCTAACTGTACTTTAATACAACTACCATTAGCTAATGAAAGCGTAGAAGAATATTCAAGTGATTTATTTTTTAGTTGTATTCTTTCAGAAGCAATGTTGTTTGAATTAGATTTGTTAGACAAAGTTACTTGGCATGTACTAAGTGGTTTATTTATATTCAAAATACGTGTCATGAATTCAACTTAAGATAACTAAGACAATCTTAAAGTAGAGGATTTTGATCGGTCTCCAACTTCACTTGTATATATACACACACATTAAGAATTGTTTGGTAAAGAAGAATTTTTACAATTACTTATATTTTTAAAATTTAATTAATATTACTGATTTCTGCACTCTCCACAAATATTGAATATTTTTGGTACCGCCCTGACTAGCAACTACTAAGATATTTATACAAGTAAAGTTTTTGAATGAATAAAATAATGAAAATTGCATTTCTTCTTGAGAGAGCGTTTAAGGTTGATTAAGTCTTTGGAATGCATTTCTGTATCTATTTCTGTAAAGAGGTGAAACAATCAATCATATTTACAAATGCGGATGATGTCATGGACGAAATTTGTCATGAAAACACTATTATTTTTCAGCAATTGCTTGTCCAATGTGAAACTCGTCTCATTCTACCAACAACGTGTAACGTGTGTGTATATATATAATTGGCAAATTTCGGTGTCAAAAGTTATTGATCGAGTTGTAATTTTTATTCAATTTTGTGTTTAGATTTTCGGAGCTGAACAGAAAATGTCTCGATACCATGAATTCGGTGAAAATATCACTTAATACAAATATGTGAGTGAGAACACTATGTTTTGAAATTTGGTGGGCTTAGAACTTAGAAACTATGTTTTAAACTAAAAATCTAATTTTTCAAAAGTCTCACTGTCTCCAATATTTAGGATGGGTCTAACTTTTCTCACGACTTTCAATTTTCTACCGATTTAAAAGGTCTCACCAGTCTCCAAAAATTAGGACGGTTCCGACTTCGCTGACATGTGCAAAATTTTCTATTTTTGTCTGAATTTGTTTCCTAATCAATCCAAACTTCTCTAAAATGTTCCTAAGAGTTTTTAACTTATTTTTCAAGTAATATTATGACTCTCTCGTGTATAAATATTCTCTTATGTTTGTCTCTATAATTGTGCTTAAACGGATGATTATTTTTAGAAAGAGAGCTTTTTAAGAGTATTTTTAGGGCAAAAACATTTTTTTTTATTTTTTTGTTTGTTTTTCTTTTGAGAGCACATACATATATACTGAGTGATCTTAGGGTAGTGTTCTTAATTTAATCGAAAGTACAGAGATTATTACAGAGTTATCCTATTCAGTCAGACATCAAAGCTTTTGATTTCTTCTCAACTGTTCATTGATGAGGAAGGAAAAGATAATCGCACTACGAAGATGACAGAATATTCGCGGAATGTTCATGTTCTTTCAGTTATCCTTCTACAAGTCTTGTGACGTTAGTTGAAAGTCTACAGCAGTTGAACGTGGTGTCGCAAGCGTAAGCTTGAGGTGTTCTGCATCAAATTCTTAATAAAGTGGAGTGGGTGTGAGTTTACGATAGAATCTATTGTATTTTGTTTCGATGACAGTAGATTTGGATCTCCGGAGCTATAGTCTCACTTGTGATTTTTTTCTGATTTGAATTTTTCAACGTATATCTGGTGCCATGGTTACTCTATTTTTTCGGCTTGAATTTTTCAACATATATCTGGTACCATGGTTACTCTGCTTGCACTTTATTTTATTTACTTGCTTTATATGTTTTATTAATATTTAATTGGACTTAAAATTAAGTTAATCTAAAAAATTAACCAAACAAACAAGTAAACCTATTCACCCCTTCTAAATTTTAAATCAAGCTTTTTCAACCACTTTTGTACCAAGCTACTCACACAACGATGGTCATATCCAACTATTTACATGTCGAAGAACATCATATGATCATAAAAAATGAAGTTAATTTTGTAAAAGATTTATTAATTAGTCAACATAGAGATTGCAATTTAATTTTCTTTTGGTTGAATAAGTCATTTGATACATATATGAAGTCTAATAATGGCATGTATTAAGGCGCAGGCTCAGCAAATGGCCAGCTTTTAGTGCTGATTAAGTTAGTGGTAGAAATAAAAAAATGAAGTGATGCTAAGGAAGTGGCAAGAGTTCTACAATGAACAATTGGATGTCCCAGTATTGTAAATACATGCCCATATATTGCTGAATAGAAAATTCAAAGTCAACCACTCACCCACCGAAAGTGACTTCATAAAGCTTACGTTTGCATGCCTATGAAAATTATGTGAAGTGATCAGAGAATATTAATGTAACTCACCGAATGTCACTATCAATTTCAGGCTTAGGTTCTTAAAATTTTAAAACTCAGAATGATACTATTTCAATTTGCTTGACACCAAATGAGGCCGGGTGAAATATTTAACCCAACAATAAGAAATAGTTATCCAAACCCATATAAGGATCGGGTAAAACTCGGGTCAAGTCTGAATATTTTCATCCAAGCTACATCTTCACTTTTTAGATGATAATTATAATAATTCTTAATTAGATGGTTTAATTTTATTGTAAACTTGATATATTTTAATAGGGTTGCATCGCATGAAATTTATATTGATTAACACTTTGTCAATTTGAAGAAATAGTGCTCTTGAATTAGGGATATTTGTGGCTACTTTGCATGTGATTTAATTTTGAAAGCTAAATTTGAACCATGCTGCTATGTATGCTATGAAACTAAACGCCTCTATAAAAATGTCGTTTGAATTAGATTTATAGTGACCTGACAGGACAGTTATGGTTAGAGGATTTTGATCTAGTCTGTAACTCAAGAATTATATATATATATATATATATATATATATATATATATATATATCTTAAAAAACGTATCATAAAGAAAAAAAATCACAAATGAATATTTTTGGTCCCGCCCTTGACTAGCAACTAAGCTGAAGAAAAGATGAATTGCAGTAACTCAGGGCTCTTAAGATATTTATAAATTTAAAGCTCTTAATGAGGAAAATAATGATGAGAATTGTAATCCTTGTGGGAGAGAGCATTTACGGTTGATTAAGTCTAATTCTCTGAAGACGTGAAACAATATTTATTTACATATGTGGATGATGTCACTAAATTCGGAGGATTCGGACGAAGACCCACCACCCCACTCGCAACATTTTTATTCGGCATATTTGAAATTCGGAAGATGTATTAGTATTATTTCTCCAATAATTTATCTATTTAAATTAAAACCTAATTTTTAAAGAGGTTGCCATGAAAGCACTATTCTTTTTTGGAGTAATTGATGGTCCAATGTGAAGCTTACGTCATCCAACCAACAAGCATGCTCAAATACAACTATTCACATATCCAAGAAGGTCATTGGATCATAAAAAATTAGGTCTCTATAGAATATTTATTTCTACAGATTATTTTTAAAAAAAAAAGTTTTATTAATTAATGAGTTAACATATATAGAGATTGCAATTTAAATTTTTTTTTTTTTTGGTTTATTAAGTCACTATATACATGTATATATACATGTATGAAGTCCAATATTAAGGCGCAGGGTCAGCAAAAATTGAAGTGGTGCTAAGAGCGTGACAAGAGTTCAACAGTGAACCAATTAGATACCCCAATTAATATTGTAAATCCACGCCCATATTATATTATATAATAAAGAACAAGAAAAAATTAAAAGTCGGTGTTTTTGCAAACGTGAATGAAGTCAACCACCCAAAAACAGTGACTTCATAAAAGCCTACCTTTGCATGCCTACGTAAGTTATGGGAAACAGGCTTTGGGCCATGGTCATTAGTTTTAAAGTAATTTAGGTTGATGACGAAGAACTTTATATAAAACCTCAACCTAAATGCATGGATATAAAAAATAAATAAATAGGCACACTTGTATTTATGTGAATAGAATATGACAAGCCGTAAAGTTCTTTGTGGAAAGACTTTTCTCAATGATCATTGAGTGAGAGTAGGTACCAATTCATATATATACAATATACGCAACCCTAACTCATAAAAAATTGTTAAAAAAAAATACAATTTATTTGTAAACCTTAAATTAATTTTACGCAATCCAGCATAGTTAAAGTTCACCAAGCTCAATAGAAGAAAACTCATTAGGATCACAATCAAATAATAATGAGTTTTTCCGATATACTTGAGCCCTTTACTTTCAAGCATTCGAACCAATTCGATTTTTCACAAATCAAAATATAACAACAATGCTACTCCATTTAATTTATAAAAATTCTTACAGATGCCTCGAATGGAATTGTCATGTTAGAATTCTGCTACTCATTCCACCGTTGGACGTAGAGTTTGATCAAGAAGGAAGAAAAGAAAGAGAGATAAAACTAGTTATATAAGAACTTTTTACAAAACAAATTATATATACTAGCATGTGCACATTAATTGACTGAGTTGATCAAAAAACTAAAATTGCAGATGGATTATCTACTGAGGAAGAGCCCAAAGAAAAGATCGTACATGGTTGGGTTTGGGAATTTACCTCAAGCATCACAAAGTAAAAAAGTTCTTTTAACTGCCTGCTTATCCAAAAGATCCAGCAGGAGATAAACCAATATTATATTTTCCAAACTTAAATTAGAAATATAAATGACGCCATAGGAAATATATCATTACAAACTTGATTAAATGCAAATATATGCTTATGTGGAATTGTGTTTTACACATTCCTACTGAGCGTGTAGTTGCTCATACTATGAGGATTAACTCTTTTCAGAAAATAAAAAGGAGGTGGCGGAGCCTCCCTAACGGTAGAGTTGGCGTGGAGCTGTATCGATTTCAATTAAAGACTTAATCTACTTTATTTGAATGCATGTCCGGATTGTGGACTATGTGCACATGATAAACATGTAATGACCATTTACATTCTGAAAACATGTATCGCTTATGCTTTATGGTTGTATTCGTTTAATTGCGGTTTTAAGCATGTATTGTTCATAATTTAGGATTTCATACATTGTGAACATGGTATTGAACATAGTAGTATGCTAGATGACTTTGAGGATGATCCTTCATTTAGGTTCATTTCTATACATATAAATTTGTGAGAATGGTTGTGTTGATATGTTGGGAAAATATGATGCGTAGATATGTTAATGAGAGACATTGGACCAAAAATGACCAAAGTGTGAGATAGCAGGATTTGCTGTAGGAGGAGATTTCGATTATGTGAAACCCCTATTTCATATGATCAAAATTTTTGATTGTGGAAACTGAGATTTCGATTGAGCAAAAAATTGCAAAGTTGCAGACTATTAAAAGTTCCGAGAGTTGAAAATCATCGATAACACTTCGATACTACTTTGGTCATGCGAACCATTTTGATTGTGTGAAATCATGCTTTTTATTGTGCGAACACTTTTGATCGTGCGAAATAGTATTTTTGATTGTGTGAAAAGTTCAGATATTAAATGAATTAAAAGAATACATGGAATTCTACAGAAAGATTTCTTTTTATGAATTGTTTATTTAATTAATTTCAAATAAGTCATAGGCTTGTACTTGTATGTTCTCATTAAAGGGGGTCCATTGTAGATTTGTATTGATTATATATACACGTATGCATGATGTTAAGGTTATAAAGAATGCTTTAAAGAATGAATGTATTAGTAAATGTAAAGACTTCCACTGTATGTAATGACCTCGGTGGTCAGGGTAAAAATCAAGGGTGATAATGATTAATTGTCATGATTGTCTGGGTCGTGGAGTGACGATCGGGTGATCATGACACCTCACAAACCAGATTTGGGCTTGGACCAGGGGAGTCCTAGCGGTCTGAATTTCAGGGCGTGATAGCTTGGTATCAAAGCTTAGCTTGTTGTTAGAGCTTAACCGGGTTTGAATACCTAGGGACGACAGGTAATGGTCGAATCAAGTGAAGTTTTGAGATAGTTAGAATCTTTGATTTTGATAACCTATAAACGTGTGTGGACATGACATGGTTAATTAGACAACTTATGCATGAAAAATGTGCTTACATGATAAGATGTTAAGTGCTTATGTTATAATACATGTTGTCCATTATATGTTATGTTTTGAAATGAAAGTGTGCTTATGTGATAGCATGTGCTATATGTTATGTGTTGATTTGAAAACTTGTTTATTTGATTAAATATATGTCAAAAAGTATGTCTATGTGTTACGTACGAAAGTAATAATATCTTGTTATATGAACAATAGTTTGATCATGTTGAATACATAACATGTGATAACTTGTTGTGTTGACCTATATGTTGACTAGATAGAGTTATGCCACCTAGACGCTGATGAAGGGGAGTTGGGGGTGAGGTACCTGAGGGAGACCGTTTGATTAATGATATAATTGTGGTTTTCCGTGACTTCGTGAGAACAACTGCTAATGAGGTACAACAACTAGTAGTGCAACTGAAAGAAAATGAGGTTGAGAGGTGATTCAAATTCATCACTCGATTTGAGAAGTTGATGCCTCCAAGCTTTGAGGGTAGTTCAGATCCGTTGATAGTGGACAATTGGTTGGAGCAAGTGGAAAAGCATTTGAAAATGATGTCCACACCCGATGATGGCATGAAAGTCATTCTTGCTACATACTTGTTTTCGGGTGGAGCTAAACTTTGGTGGAAGTCGGTGAACGACTGACACAATGTCGAAACGATACCATGGGAAGAGTTTAAGATCCTATTCCTTGAGCATTATTTTCCTAGGCCAAAGATGACGGCGTTATGGAAGGAATTTGAGAATTTGGTTCATGATGGCATGACCGTAACAGAGTATGAAAATAAGTTTATTTCTCTTTCATGTTTCGCACCTAAAGTAGTGAGAGATGAAGAGGAAAAGATGTGGAGGTTCGTCAATGGCCTTTACTATTCAGTTAGACCATTTGTGTCAATTTTGGAATTGAAAGTATATGTCGAGGCGGTTGAAAATGCCCTGATGGCAAAAGATGAAGCGAATGATAGACAAGAAAAAAAAGAGGCATTAAGGTAAAGCAAGGTTTTGACAGTGGCTTTAGAGGGGCATGTTAGGAAGAAGTTCAAAAGTGGCTCTTCTCATTCGTTTGGTTTAGTGAGACAACCTATGGCACGTTCTACACCTACCATTCATTTAACTTTGACATCTACTAGTTCAGAGAAGGTGTGTTATCAGTGTAAGCAATCAGGACACTTCAAGAAATATTGTCCTATGATTCAGCCTAGTATGATGATGAGGATGAACCTACAAAAGTTGAGTTTGATAGATATGAGCAATGACACAAGTTTAATGAAGTTACTTTGCTTTGTATTATGACTTCTATGTTTGAGGAGCTACAGCAGAATTTCTTGTGGTACAGACATACTTGGGATATCATCATAGAGCTTGACATGATGTTTGCTAACAGAATTAGAGTTATGTTTTCTCATGACTCTTCTTCTATATCCACTTCTTAACATAGTATGTCTTATGATGCTAGGTCTAAGGGACCTCAAGGTCTAGGGAACCAAGCAAGAAAAGGAAGACAGGTAATAAGCAAGACTATATGAGAAGGTTCCGTCAACAAAGGGGCAAGAAAGATGAAACAAAGAATCTAAATGTCTAGAGAAAATGTGTTTATTCTAACTCAATGTATCTTTGGCATTTTAGATTGAGTCATATTAATCAAAATATGATTCAAAGGCTGGTTAAAAAAATGTTTAATACCTATTGAGGCAGAGGCGCCTATACCAACTTGTGAATCCTGTATTGAAAGCAAAATGACCAAGAGGCCGCTTGTAAAGATTGGGTCTTTTGGACCCATTTTTTTTTTCTTTGTTTTATCAATTTAAGCCATGGAAATGATTTTTCAAGAGTTTTAATGATGAAATAGAAGTATGGAAACTCGTTTTGAGGTTTAAGAAAGTTTTGGAACCATTTGGTTCAATTTTATATTTTCGGCTTGATGAGGCCTGGGAAACCGAAATTTTTTTGAAAAATAATTATTTTTGGTTATAAACCATTTAAAATGTTAAATGAAGAATGGAATCGATTTTGGCTCCATAGGAGTTTTCAAATTGAAAAAGAATGTCGGGAAGGTACATTAAATGACTAAGGGCATTTTAGTTATTTTGCACCCTATGGCATATAAATACCAAAGAGAGACATTTCAGCCACTCATTCTCTCTCTCTCTCCAGCCAGAAACTTTATCTCTCTCTCTCTTCTCATTTCATTTCATTTTCTTCCCTTCACTCTTAGATTTGAAGGACTTAGAGTGAGATTCAGAGGTTGGCCAAGAAGGAAAGTATGTTGAGCATGACAAGGGCTTCCATTAGATCGGATTAAAGTTGATTTTAGATTAAGTTGGATTCGGTGAGATTTGGGAAATTGTTTGGAAACTTTACCAAACCGAGGTAGGGATGTCTAATTCATGAATTCATAAGTTTTTATGAGTATGTTGGATGCTTAGAGCATCCAACTAGCTACATGTATGTTTACATTGATTTATATAATGTTTAACATGTATATAGGTAGAATTGAATGGTTTAAATGATATGCAAATACCATTTATGTGTTTATATGTCTTTTATGTGATCTATGTCGTGTTGTGGGTTTTGGGAGTTATGTGTTTGATGAATTGCCTATATGAGTATGTGAGCATGATTATGTGTTATAATATGCACTACAAGAAAGAAGGCCTTTTACGATAGGCCAAAAACGTCGTTAAAATGTATTCACGGCGCAAACTAGGCTCACGTCTATCAAGGTCCCGTAAATACTCTTAATTTTCTACGGCAAACAATAAACTTCGTAAAAAAGTAAAATATTCCTCGTCAAAAAATATTTTGTCTACGCAAAAAAATTATATACGAGAGACATAATTCTTCGTTAATAATTCATTTACGTGGCACATGGCCTCTCGTTAATAAATCTAAATATTCACGATATATAGCATGAACTGGTGGAAAAGTTTTCTATTTATTTTTTACGAGGAATGTTCTTTTATTTATGAGGTTTCTTGCCCCCCGTTAATAACATATAATTATTTTTTTTAAATAAAAGCACCCTCAAATGCTAGGTATCTATTACTCATCTAGACATAACCTGTATTGCCAACAATTCAACAAAACACTATGCAATGTAACAAAACTCACAAAATGCCAATTACTAAACCAATACATAAAATACATCATTAAATATATCAAAAGACTAAATACAGTTTCATAATTCATCAATCCAATGTGCCAAAATAACCACACAAAAAAAGGAAATATATCCATTTGTCAGAAACACTATCAAATTCCTAGAATTCCTGTTGAACTATTCATCAATGTGCAATTATCATTCAATTCGAAAACCTAACACTCCTACTCACTCCAATACATTGATTGTCACATTGTTCATTTCCTAGCAAACGTTGACTTCCAATTTTCTTGACACTTTCTCTATCTCATTGTCCATGATAGACATTAAGCTGTATAAAATCCAAGAAAGTAATCGCGTCATACAAGTCTCAACTTCAATATACTAATAATGTTAAGAACTTGAAGGAAAAAAATTAAAGAAAGAAAAAGAGTAACACTAAACAAATGACCAAATAGAACCAACTCAAGTGTAGATAGAAACAAAGCCATCAGCAAAGCACTTCAAATGATCACTATTCAGATCAGAAGGGCTTCATATACCGATAAATAGCGTCTTCAGAGAACAGATACTTGCAAACAAGCTTTCCAAGCTCAACAACAGTCAACAATGTATTGAAAGTATCCTTCTTTTTTAATTTCTATATAATATTACTTTATTTATTTTTGTTAATGATTGGAATTGTTTGTCTGATGAATTGGAGTAATTACATAAATTTCATTTCTAGTGGCATTTTTCTTTCTTTAGTTGTTGCCTTGTTATTTATTTTTTTGCTTGAATGGCTTTCTAAAGTTATATTTATAGAGTTATTGATAGGACGTGGTTTGTGGCATACACCAAGCAATGTTTGGGGGCCAACTCTTACGAAAGTCCATGTCAAAGATGGAAACAAATCAAAATGAGATGCAAAAGCAAATAGCCATGCTTATCCAGCACGTGCAAGTTCAAAATTCTAGTGGACAGGTAAATCCAATAACATTTAGTTGTTTTAATGTTATTGCCATCTCATTTACTATATGGAATCTGTGTTTCCTTTTAATTATAGCTTAATTACATGATAGTGATAGACATGTTTCCTTTTAATTATAGCTTGTCTGATTTAAAACAGTAAAGAATATTCAAAATTGTAAACTAATGTCTAATTTGTATTTCATTATAGGTTGCTAATTCTTTTAGTACTCCCAACAGCTCTCGGCAAACTTTTTCTACTTGAGGTAATTCATCAACAGAAAGAATCATCAAAATGGTTTTAAATGTTACTAGCATGTTTTATATATGATTGTTATGTTATTGCAGTATTACCTTAGTAACTAATTGTCTTTCTTAAATATGTAGGTTCCATCGAAGGAAAACAGGAAGGAAAAGAAAAAGAAAAAATGGACAGAGAAATAATGGTTCTGGTGAGCATCATCTTGATCCGAAAAATAATGCTAAATGTCTTTCAAAAATCCAAATATACATGCTGAACATACCTACTGTTAGTAGATTTCAAAGGATTTGATTAAGTGTTAGTTCTATGGATGCAATAGCATGTTATACTCAAACACACGACACTTTGCCCACTCAGTTTTCATACGATGAATGTGCCTTACATTGATTACATTTTTTTTAGGAAGATCAACTTTTAAAAGTCAATTTACAGTGTTGTAATTTTATTTATGCAAGGCTGATTCTTCTTGCAAACCTGGAATTGGGAAGTGTCAAATCAAGGAAGAAGAGGTGGTTGAGAATGGTTACCAATCTAATTTTTGTGATGACAAACTGAATTATACTTTTGAGCAACAGCGCAAGATTCAAAAGAAGTAATTGAATTGGTACCTAAAATTGGTATTCCAACAGAATTAACTGTCACAGATTACAAACAAGATGAAGAGCAACCAATAGAGAATAAAATTATCAATGAAAAAGAGGAGGAAACAGAGAATTCAGAGAGAAATGGAAGTGTGATGGAGAAGAAAAGAAAGTAATCAAACAACATGCATCTCAATCATCCAGCAGAAGGCATGGCAAGCTTGTTGTCACCATGTTCGTGTTCTCAACTCCAGTCCCATGATAACAAAGGCACTATAAAAGAATCCAAGAAAATTCTGATATCTGCAGTTGAATTGGAGAAAGAGGAAGCTGGGCAGGATCTTCCACAGTACTATACCAAAACAACAGTTGCAGAAATTGAAACTCTGGTGCATCAGTCCACTAAGACATTTGAGATTGTTGGTTGTGGGGCACAAGAAAGAATGAGAAGGCTCAGTATTGAATCAACACTGGAAGGACATGCTTCTATCTATTAAACTTTTTGTTTCTATTTGTAGCTGAAATTGAAGATGACTAATATTATTCTATTATAAACAATTAAAGGTAATATTTGGAGTATACATACACACGCACTCACACATTTGATTGGTTAGTTCCATGCTTGAATTTTTTTACAGAGCTCACTGGAACGTGTGTGTGCGAGAGAAAGAGAAAGACTTACTTCAATTTGTGGCATTTGTACGCCAGCTCTAGAGGTCACAACATTAGCAAAGACATTAAATTTTGATTTAAGAACCCCTGCAACTGGTCCTCCATTGGACCCAAATTCAGTAAACCTAAAAGGATAAACACATCATTAAATTAAAACAATACAAGTAAAAGCGCATAAGTGCAAAATTGGATGAACCATAAGATAAAGTACTTTGAGCACTAAATTTTATCTTTCCAAATGAACTGTCTCCCCTCTCTTATATTCCCACAGGGAAGCCTCATCACCTTAATTATCTTAAAGAACCTTATCTCTTATAACTTACATTAATATAGTGGCTACTTAGGAAATAGTGTCCAAAATTTTTAAAAAACTCAGTATGAAGATGTGATGGATAAATTCAAACAAACAGACAAATAGTTTCACACATAAAAATCAACACAACTTTCTTTTTGAAAAATCAACTTGTATGATATGACAATTTGTAAGATAATCATAATCTAAGAATTTAGTGTATAGGATATTGATAAACAATGAACAGAGGAGGAGCTAATACTAACTAACACCCAGCTATACACCCACCCAAACAATAAAAAACTAGTCATTAATGAGTTTTCCCAAGCTTCAAAATACCAAACCAAATCAATAAGGTCTTTACTCAATTTCATTCTGAAATTTGCAATGCCATGAGTAAATTTCAATAATTCATAACCAGATAGCTTTAGGATATGCATCACACTATTGCCCAGATAGCATTACTGCCAGCCAAACACAAAATGATTACACAATAAATTAAATAGGCTAACTTCCAGAAGCTTCTTGAATGTGAAATCGGAATTAGCAAATATATAGTAAACAAAAAATAAATCCAAAAAACCACAGGGCATTCATATTTTTATAAAATTTAAAATCACTCAAGATCAAAACAATGTAGAGACGAATCTGAATCAAAGCATCCAAAAAGCTACTAGATCCAAGCAAATCTTCAGCGACTTAACTTATAAATCAATGAAACTATTTTCTTTTTTGCTCCAAAATAAAAAATAAAAAAGGAAGCTAGAAACGACGAGAACCCCATTACTATTCTGAATCAAACCTCGACACATGCAAGACTGACCCCCTTCTCTCTATATATATATATATGTATCTTACTCAAGTCATCTCTTAGCATTACAAAGAATGCCAGTTAACAAGGCTAAAATATTTCTCATAGAAACTAGATAAGAAGAAGAAATAGGTAACTAGAAGTTATAGTTTTAATAGGTGAGCCTCAATCTAATTGACCCTGTTGTTGATCACGATTTTCAAAATTATTTCAACAGACCAAATGGAAATAACTAGACAATATGAAACATCCATTACTAAAGATAGGGATATATATATATATATATATATATATATATGTCCTTGATAGAGAGCAAGTGTCAAACGATACCTAATCCCATCACCTTGAATTAACCATAAACCAAAAGTCCCAATAACTTGAAAGCAATCATATATGTGAGATACTTTTTAAATGGCTGACTATATAACTTAAAGACCAACCTTTTTAGCAAGGTTAATGCAATCTTTTTTGCACAGTCAATAAGAGTTCAATTAATACAATATATATCCTTTAACAACTTAGAACTCACCAATTAATTATATGATAGAAGGAGGAGAGTCTTATCCAACACTGTTAACATCAACAGCTGTAATAGCCACCAAAACTGAGCTTGTCATGATCTGCCTACTAATTATTCCAAAGAAAAAGAAGTTGTGGGTGGCAAGAGAATGTATAAACAGAAAATAAACAAAAAAGATGAAGTAGTGTGTTTCATCACTCCTCTAGCAGTGGATGGAACAGAAATCTGTGAACTAGTCTTCACAAACTTAAACCAAACAGTAGAAAAAGAAAACACATTTCAGAAGACAATTTTATTGGAAAAGAAATAAAGAAGAATCATAATGACCTTTGGTGAAAATTTGAATGAGTTTGGTGTCTCCATGATTAGCTGATGAGTTCCGAGTTCAGCTGAACTGGATTTGTATGCATATAAAAGATGTCGGGAGGTTTGGAGACTTATATCTATCTTGGGTGGTACTTTAATTTCTGATCTGTTGGTACATCGCAACATGTTTAGAAAATTTTGTGCTATGTTGCACCAAACTCTCTGATTAAACCTCCCACTCATACATATTAGTCTTACATACTATTCACAGTTTCTTCAAATGTCCTCTTTAATAAAGACAATGCAATTAGGCTCCTGATAACTACCTTAACAACTTGATTATCTTTATTCTAAGCATTGAACAATATGATAGTTTGATTATTGCTATTAATAGAAGAAGTCGATATGAAGACAATATTAAATCAGCATAGTCAGATTCTAAGTTTATATAACAACTAAAAATGTAATAAAAGGATCACACACACACACACACATATGGTTTTCAAATTGGGTGACTAGTCAGTGCAAGTTAGGAGTTAGGCAAGCACAATGCATTGCAAGGAGTACAATATTTGAGTGAAAAATTGTGTGTAATTTCTATAAATTTAACTTAATTTTGAACATAATATAGAAGACTAATTTAAAACCTGAAACTTGAAAGAGCAGAGACTATTTTCATGGCCTTCAACTGTCTTTGTCATCATGCAAATCCAATTTCAAGACAAACTTCTGCCAAAACACAATATCAAAATCAGAACCTACCAAGCTTCTCAACAATCAAACAAATCAGAGTAAACAAGACACTGATCAAAGCCAAAGAGTTCAAGTAAGAACACCAAAAAAATTAATTCGGAATCAACCAAGCTTAATCATTAGACCAGAAAATCACTATATTTATATGATCCCCAACCAGAAAACCAAGCTTAATTTTAAGTACGGTAAATATTAATTTCACTGCAACTTTACAATTCACATAATGCCCAACTCATTTTTCCACTCACAACTTTAATCTAGAAAACAAATTCTACATAAATATACAGGAAATCAAAGCATCTCAAATTTAATACAAACACCCCCATAGAATTCTATTTCATGTCACCAAAACTATTTTTCAGGCTAGCCACATAAATTCACACAAAATTATATGTAGTATATGGTTATATTTTTATTTCTTCAAGTTCTACCTGTTTCTCACAACTTAAGAGATCATTAAGGAAAAAAAATGAATATCAACAACCTAGTTGTTATAATCCAAGCAAAAATAAATTGAGATGAAAATTGAAAAAAATACCTTCAAACATAATCCATGAGATTTCACTCAATTTTTGATCTCGACTGAGCAAAATACCCAATTTAGGTCTTTGTGAAGTACCTAATTTTCTAGATGTAAAATCATAATTTTTCATGATATTTGATGGGCAAACCAACAATGTAAATCAATATATATATATATATATATATATATATATATATATATATATATAGCGAGATGAATTTGAACCTGTAGAATGCAAATTTGAAGTTATACTCACAATAATGAAACACTCGGACATAATAGGTCCAGATTAAAGATCTTGCTCAGGTGATTTGAACTTGGAAGACTAAGCTTCGACATTAGATCGGTAGCGATAAAGTCGTGGAGGACGGTGACGACGTCGATGAAGTAAAGGCTTATGACGAGGACACCGGTCGGCAAGATCTTGAGTCTAGGGAACCGTCAATGTATCACTTGAGCACGTCGCTTCTCGAGACACTTTCTCCTGCTCTGAATATGGTGTAATTGCTAGAGGAGCTTGCGACTCATTAACATCGTGTACCGGTGTCATACTGATAGGACCGAGTCTGGAGGTCGACAAAGCCTCTTGGCATCTTTCAATCATTCCCAGAATTAAAGTAGCTAAGTGGAAGAGAGAAAATTATAGAGAGAGAAAAAACTTCCTAGCACTGGATGGGTTTGCTCACAGCTGCCATTTGGAAACAAAATCAGATCCTCCCCCTTAGGGTTTGGGTTAGTTTGCATATATATGGATGAAGTTTTGCTGAGTAAAGTTGAGTTTAATTTAAAATGGGCAGTGAATTTTTTAAAAGGGTCAAAAATTAAGATAAAATAAAATGGGTCTATTCCCATATACATATATACCTAAAATAATTTGAATTATTGCCAAATTAGTAAACCGGTTTAGCGGGAGTGGTGAATTTAAGAGCGGGAAAGTTTATTACTTATTGACGTCGAGCTAGAAACTCCGTTGAAGGGTAATTCTTTAGTACTCATTAACGGGAGTCTTTGGTTCCCGTTAAAGTTTAACATTTACGCCGTTAATATATGCAAACATTAATGGGGTCTTTCAGACGCCGTAGAAACTTTCTTTTACGAGAATTTGATTAAAACGTCGTGAAAGTTTGAACTTTTATGAAACAATGACGAGGAGTCTCTTGTGAACCTAGTAAAAAGTGATTTCTACGAGCCAAAATATAGGAATGTCGTAAATACTCTGTCGTAAAAACCCACTTTTCTTGTAGTGATGTTTCTTACGGGCAATTGAGTTTTGAAAGCATGCTAGTTACATTTTGAGCATAAATTTGCATTGTAATTATGAGGGGTTAAAAGCAGAATCTCGAGTGGAAGGGCAAACGTGCACTTTTAAAAGGCGCGTGTGCACCTTTTATCCAGAATTGGTCAATTGGGCCTGATTCATCCCAATCTTCAATGTACACAAGCCCAATGTCGGATCTCTTCAATTAAACTTGCTTTTGGATTGTTTCCTTGCTCTATTTAGATTTGAGTTTTCAACTTGAAATCTCCAAATGGCACCCTCTCTTCAAATAAGCTTCTCCAATGACCCAACTGCACTAAATTAAAAGAAATTACCATTAAACCCACGAAAATCAAATAAACTAAAAATTAATATTAAAAGCATTGAACAAACATTACTAAGAAATTATTATACACAATTATAAGGGCTTGAATATGAAACATACGCTGCTTATCAAAAAGTCATTTTCTTTTTTTTTTTTACTGATGGGCTCGAGCGCACAGGGAATGCGCCCGAGCACACCCTGCCTGTGCATTGCACTTGAGTGCACTGAAGTTTGTGCTCGAGCGAATTAGGTTGGTGGTCAAATTGCCAAAGTGTGATTTTTGTCTGCTGATTAATTCCGCTCGAGTGCATGGAGGTTGTGCTCAATCTCACCCTACAAATGTGCTTGAGCACACTAAAGCTACGCTCGATCGCATCCCGCAGGTTTGAAAATACCGAACCTTGATTTCTCTCTACTGAAAAAACTCGAGTGCACAGGGGTTGCGCTTGATCGCGCACTAGAGCCCATTGGCCTAATGGCCAAAAACTAATTTCCTCACTTATTCCATTTTACATCCATTTCTCATATTTGTACATTGGTTCCAAAAGGAACATAGTTCAAAGGAAACAACTATAAAACATTCATAAAAATTAACATCCAATTTATGTCCAAAATACATTCCTCTCCAAATGGTATCCAAAGTGTCGAATTACACATTCTTAAGAATCAAGAGAGAAGATTAATGAAGAACAACATAAAATACAATTACAAAATACATTGTTCGAAGTCCTAACCCATTTTTCCTCATTAATTTTTGACTTCCTTTCTAAATAGCCAAACATGGCTTACAATATCAAAAATTACAAAACTACAAAATATCCAAGAGCTCCAAATTAAGCCATAGCACTTCTAGGCATCACCGATAACATGCTCCTTATTTGAAAAATATTTGTGGGGAGGGAGTGAGCGACAACTTGGCCAGTAGGAGTGTGCAAACCAACTTAACATTAATTCGATATAGTCATGCATGTATGCAACATGTATTTAAGATATATATCGAACATGTACAACTATATGGCATGCTCCTCAACATACTAAATATCAATATCAAAATTAGGCTAAACATGCTTCAATACGAATTTTCAATTTAGAAATACCTTCTATCACAAACAGTACAATATAGCACAAATGCCAAATCAATAAACTCAAGCTTTAAGTCATATACCAAGCCACAATTTCGAATACACAACCAAGATTCCAAAATCATACAAATCAGGAGTAATCGTACACACACATTCGGGTAAGTGCTTTTCAAGCCAAATACCCAAATCCTCTATTCACGGACTACTAACCCGAAGGTCTAGAGTAACCACTTGGCTAAGTTTTGGATCTCACACCCTAGGACTCTAGGCCCTTCTCGCTTTACTGATTCACTCCCAAAATCATTATTAGACACAAAAGGGTTCCAAGCAGAAGAACTTAACCAAAATCAATAATTTATCAAATTCTACACAAGCGCATTACATGCCTTCTTAATCCATGTATAACATGCCCTAGTCATGCATACTACAATGTAATGTCATCCTGTTCACAAGGTATCAACAAAAGTGCAATTTAATGAAAAAAAAATCTTTCATGCATTTGTCAAACATGTGGTAGCATACATGTGTACATGTAATCCTTATAACACATAGGTGATTCAAGTGGACTACGTACATTCCGTAATCGACATATGTATCATGTATGATCATAATTACAAAAGCAAACCACATTTTCACATAATTAAACATATTCTCCATGAATAAAAGTCCCATATGCACATACATTTTTCATATATATTAACACCACCATATTTAGTTACTAAATATCACATTTAACATAATTATAATAAGTAGAATTGCATGAACTCAAAGATAAAAACATTTCAACTCCTCTAGTCATGCCAAACTTCTATTAAACAAGTTGGTGACCTAGAAAATCAATGTTAAAAGAATTCTTACACCCCTACCTCAAATTCTAAACTTTAAACTCAAGGCCCCAAAATCACCAAAGCTCCAATGGTCTCCAAATTAAGCTTTGAACTGATCAAATTGTAGAAGAGAGTGAGTAGAACAACTTTAGTTCTTGCTCCAAGCCCCAAATCCCACTTCCAAGCTTCCAAAACCTAGAGAGAAGTTAAAGAAATGAAAATGAAGGGGAGAGAGGAAATGTTTTGGGTGACTTTGGTCCACAAAATATCTATACATACACTATATTTTACAAGTCTGATAAGATATTGCGACTAAGTCCCCCCAAATTCTCTCTTATTGATCCTTGTTACAAGGAATTTCGAACTAATTTCGTACTAACAAAATCTTCTCCCAAATTTTCATTTTAGCCCCCCAAAGAATCACCTACACCCCTACATGGGATGTTCGAAATCCATAGACGCATTCCAGGTCACCCAACCCGTTTCGGGCTCCACACTTGTACTCAAAAGTTCATAAAAATCACATAACTCACTAAAGCACATACATAAACCAATCTCTCAGACTTAATCATAATTAATTCATAATTAACACAAAATAAATATCTGAGGCTTTACATCTATTATCTCTCCTTTTCATCCAATGATACCCATTAACAAAAGATAGTTGGAAAGTCTTCACAGGATTTGTCTTTACATAATGGGTCAATTCAGGACCCAAACATCTACTTACCCTGTCACTACACTCAGAGATCTTGTTTCTCTTTCTACAAAAAAAAAAAAAAAAAATTGGACAGAGCCCCCCAATTCTTCACGCCTCCATTTTCATCTTAATTAAAATCACACATCACCAAATGTGCCAGTTTTATAATTTTTTTTAATGATATGTCATTTTTATATTGGCTGAGACTATGTAATAATTTTTCAATTTATTAATGGAACTCCTAAACCCACGAGATAGATTTGAACCGACGGTTGCAGAGAATAGTTGCAATGGGGAATCATGGGAATAACGAGAGGGTACGTAGGGAACATGGCTAACCAAGCTCCTTTTTCTAATGATTGAAAAATGAAATCGGCCGGTGTTCTTCCCAACTGCTCCAATAAACTTGCCTACACCCCATCTCACAAGGCAAGGATACTTTGGTAAATTTGGAGCTCTCCAATATGGCAATAATTTTGGCTACGAACAGGGGTGGGTGAGCATGGATTCATGGGTTTGTAACTGATTAGAGGATAATGGTTGTTTAACTTGTTTCCCATAAGCATGATGTTCTGGCAAAGGTTGGGGCGGTTATAATGAGCAAGAAGGGTGGGAAAAAAACTAAAATTCAAAACATGGGCCTGGGCTAGTTATAATAAACGACGGTCAGTTCATGTCTATGGCCCATAATGATAACTTGGGCTATCAGTCTAATTCTTGCCCAAAGTTAGATGGTGGATCCGCTCATTCAAAAGCCCATCTTGTATCTTAAGGGCAAGACAAAAGGGCAAGTATGTTTTGTGGGCTTTGTAATTGGACATGGCTAAAGCTTATGATATGATTCAGTGCTACTTTTTGGACCAAATGATGTCTAAAATGGGATTTCACTCTCATTGGATAAGCATCATGATGGAATGTGTGGAAAGAGTGTCCTATTATGTCCTTATCAATGGTAAAATTGGGGACTAATTATTCTAACAAGAGGTCTTGGACAAGATCAATGTTTATTTCATGCAAGAAAGGTTTATCCCTTTTGTTTGGATGATTATAGGCTTGAATGTGTCCAAAGACAATGTTCCTATTACACATCTATCCTTTAGATGATGCCTTGTTATTATGTAGGGTGAATGAAATTACTCATCTAAAGGACAATTTACATTAATATGAACTTCTTTCTTTTCTGGACAACTAGTTAATTATGACAAATTAGGTATGTTTTTTAGGCTTTGTGTTGATAGTTAGCTCCAAGCACAGATTAAAAGTATTATGCACATGTCTGATTTTACTTGGAAGAATGTTTTATTTGGGTTTTCTAGTTGTGGTAGGAAAGTGAAAATTCAAGAGCTTTAACTTTGTAGTAAACAAGATTTCAAATAAGGTGAAAGGTATTCAAAGTAAGATTTTAGTTAGTGAAGAACAATTTTAGGAAAGTAAAAATTTGAGAGCTTCAACTTTGTAGTAAACAAGATTTCAGATAAGGTGAAGGGAATTAAAGGTAAGATTTTAGTCAGTGAAGAACAATTTCAAAACAGGACGAGGTAGTTTTATAATTTTTTTTGAAGAATAATAGAATTCCAATGCAAATTTAAAATATGTTACGGGTTAATTAAAAACTAATATGTAGTTTTAGAAAACAAAAACAACAACTATCTAATTATAAGTTTCAAATTAGTGATTTTATTCATAATAATGTGGATAAAATGAGAAAAAAATATTGTTTAAATACAGCATATTATATAATTATTTTTTGATGTATCCCTACTATACTAGTGTCATACTTTTTTTTAGATTTGCTGTATTACTGTGTTCATGTAGTGTTGTATCCATGTCCCACACCTGAATTCATCCTTAAAAAAAAATTTCATAAAATTCAAGATATTTCTTAATCAATTTATATTTCAAATACTTCTCTATAAAGAAGAAAAATTCAAGTGTGAAACCAAATCAATAATTCATTGCAGTTGCCCAAAATTCATCACAATACAGAATAATTCAGAACTTAATTTAATCCATGGCAAAATTAGTCCACATTTTTTAACACCTTATTGTGAGGGGTGGAATTATAACATGAAGAAGAATCAATTAAAAATAATTTGTGTTTTTGAGACGCGTATATTAACATTGATCTTAGGATGTTGCCCTTATTATAATTTGAGCATGCTAGTGTTACTTGAAATATGTAGTAATTGACAAATACTACACAAGTTTTTGGAATGTCAGGTTTAAACTATTTATAATTGACAATAGAAAATAATGTAGAGAATTACTTGGGGAAAAGAAAAAAGATATCGAGAATTGTATGTTTAGTCTTAAGAATAAGTACTTACTTATATTTTACTGAAAAAAAAAGGCGTTCGTTCAAATGACAGTCATCTTCACATATTTGTTTCTTCTCCCCGCTTCCCTCCACGGGAGCGGGGAGGCATAACTTCATTTTTCAACGGATTGATAAATGTGGCATGCTAGGTGCTTCTCATGCTGTTTTTTCCTTTTCTTTTGACTAATTTTGCTTCTGATCTGCTTGTTCAAGGTATTATGGATGGATCTAGTATTTTTGTGTTTGTTGGCTTTTGATCCCGTCTAAATCTGATCTGATCTTGGATCGGATTGTTACTTCTATCCTGTTCAAATTTGGTTTCAATTACATCTGATTTTGTGATGGATTTGTTTTTATTGGCGGCTGCCTTGTGGCTGTGACTAAGGAGTTGTTGTCGTAGATCTGACCTGACTTTGGGTCACTCTTGCTGTTGTCTCTATTCCTTAGTGATTATAACTTGTTTGACTCTTCTCTCGACACAACTTGTTTTTCACTTTCTTTGTATTACTTTTGAAAATTTTGATTTTTACTTTTACAATGAAAATAAAAAATAAAAAATTGGATAATGCTACAATCTCATATTAGTAATTTTTCTTTTTTCAGTAGTATTCAGTTGAGACTGTTATTCCTTAACGATTATTGCATCAAACGATAACAATAATCAATTGGGGCTTTTATCTTTTCTATTCAATTTTATGCCTCCAAAAGCTATAAGATTTGATGTACTATTAAATAATAGATGTGAATTTTCAAGCAATTTAAAATGATTTTTTTTTCCTGTTTTTGGCAAAACAATTTACGGAGTAAAAATTTAGGCACTCTCACTCCTTGTAACTACAACAGTACATCCCACCGACTCATTTCGGGGGCAAAGAGGATTTGAGAAAGAGAGTGAACCATAGAGTTTTAGAGAGAGAAAGCTCTTACTAGCACTAATCCAACTGCTAAACATGGTCATCAAACATTTGTGTAGGAAATTTGTTCCATTAGATCCATTCTCAACTCAAAAGCAATTGTTGTCGAATTTACAAAAGCATTAATGTTAAAAAAAAAAAAAAATTTTACAAAAGCATTGATGGAGATCATGGAGTTGTTCTGCAATTTACAAGTCAAATTGGACTTCCTCAACCATCTCTCACAGCGACGCAAATCAAGGAAGAAAAGAAAGAGGAAAAAACGAAACGAGATTCAAAGAAATTTTGGTACTTTTCCTTATTTTTCTCACTCTCTGTTCTCTCTCTTGTAATTCACTCTCGTACAAGTATATATATATATATATACACACACACACACACACACAGACATTTCTGTCATTCAATTGTTAAATTATTTTTTCCTCTTTCTCGTGTCTCATCAGCACCTTTAAACATGACATCGACGGCTGTGAAGGTTCCGCTGGCGGCGAAGAAGGTGAAGCATCAAATGGAGATGTTCGGCGACGTAAGGGTCGACAACTACTACTGGCTTCGCGACGTTTCTCGCTCCGATCCTGAGGTTCTCGCTTACCTCCAAGCAGAGAACGCTTACACCGATTTCGTCATGGCTGGTATACAAAGATGCATATCATATATATATATATATTGATGATTATCATGTATGTCAAATATATACACACACACAAACAAACACCGTTATTATACTGGTCCACAACCTTACTTTTATTATTGCATTACTTCTAATTGTGTTCTTAGTGAGATTTAGAATTATAAGCCAAATACACTCACTGCATAGGATATGTCAGGGCGAGTATGAGCCAAATATATTAGCTTTTCAACCAACCTTTGATATCTCTCTCTGTCTAGAGGTGTATCTTCTATGCCTTCACTTAACCTGTGATTTTGTTTAGTTGGAGTATCAACAGGTTTGCAAGCCAACATTCCAGTCTCAGCTACTAAGTCCACAACATATTTTCTTTGGAAAACAAAGATCCCCTACCTTGACCTTGCAACTTTCAATACCTAAAAAATATCGTAAAAATCCAAGGTCTTTGATCTCAATTTTTTTTGCACCATTTGGTTTCAGCTTTCCCACCTCCTCACTATCACTACCAGTCACCACAATATCATCCACATACACAATCAAGGCAGTAATCTTGCTACCAAGTGAATGTTTGAGAAAAAGTGTGTGATTATGAAGCATCTTTTGAGGATAGCTTCTGAGCATACTCTTTCATCGTTTGATCTACTTGGGCCTGAGAATACTGTGGCTGGACTGCAAAAGAAGATTGTGCATCGGAGGCTATATGATGTGCTCTAGAATTTGAGTTATCCTGCTTGTTTCCACCCCCTTCTTACGGAACCAGTCTGGATAACCTTTAAGCTTAAAACACTTATTACAGTGTGTACAGAACAGAGACTCCTTATTTTCAGGTCTCCTACAGCCAGTGGTAACTAGTGCAGTTGGAGCCTGGGCAGTAGTCTCCTTGTTTTTAGGTTTTCTAGAGCCAGAGGTAACCAGTGCAGTTGGAGCCTGGACAGTAGTCTGAACTCTCCCGTAAGACAATTGTAAGCATAGTAGCCTGACGGAGCTCCTCACGTCGAACATAAGCATATGCACCACGAAGATTGGGAAGAGGATCTTGCCCTAAAACCTACACTCTGATCTGATCAAACCCTGGGTCATGACCGGCTAGAAAATCGGAGACCCTCTCATTCTCTATTCTCTTCTTTAGCTTTGTCGTATCCCCAACACACTCCATATCACACGGCTGGAGAAAATCCAACTCCTGCCAAATAACCTGCAAAGCAGTAACTAGCTAGCCAATGTCTTTCTATGTTGCTGAGTCTCATGTACCCTGCGCCTCAGTTCATAAATCTGAGAAGCATCACTACCATCAAAATAGGTTTGAGCCACAGCTTCCTAAATAGCATGAGCTGTGGGAAGTCAAAGAAAACTGGCGCTAATATCCGGATTCATCTAGTTAAGAAGCCATGACATTAACATGGCATTCTCCTCCACCCAAGTAGAGAAGGAATGATCAGTATCAGTGGGTTGTTTCTTCTCTCCAGTCACGTACCCCAACTTTCCCTTTCCTGTGATATACAGCTTCACAAACTGGAACCAGGCAGAATAATTCGTCCCATCAAGTTTGTTAGATGTCATCAGCACACTCATGTTATCATGTTGAACTGTCATAGTTGAAGGAGTGGGTGGTGTTGTACCAGAACCAGAAGATTTAGAGGTAACCACAGACATGTTTCCGTGTCTATGGTGTAAAGAATCGAGACCTTAGGATGTTGTCTAAGGCAATTGCAGACCAAGAATAGGAAGGAAACGAGAGGCACCAAGAATAGGAGGGCAACGAGAAAGGGTCAGCAGTAATCGCTCAGACCAAGAATAGGAGGGAAACGAGAGGTACCAAGAATAGGAGGGCAATGAGAAAGGGTCCACGGTAATCGCGGTTGATTTTTCTCTCTTTCTCACGCTATTGCTCTGATACCATGTTGATTTTTTAGAGAGAAAAGTTCTTTGTATTTCTCTATCAAATGGTTACATCTTGTACAAGTATATATAGGAAAAAAGAGAAAACTATACAAGGAAAAAGTGCCTAAAACAGAAGTCTACAATCTGCTCCTAAATTACAGCAATCATAATAATTAAATCCCTAAAATAAAGGAGCTAAATATTTACAACAATAATAATCAAATCCCTAAAATGAAGGAGCTAAATATTTACAATAATAATAATCAAATCCCTAAAATAAAGGAGCTGAGAAAGACAACAACTATGGAAAGTCTAAGGCTGGACGATATGTTGTTTATACAACTAATATTAGCAAATATTAGTTGTCACAACTAACATCTTCCAACATTTACCGCCAAGAGAGCGGACCGTGGGCTGTAAATGGTTATTTACAATCAAGTATCAGGCAGATGGTATTGTTGATCGCTACAAAGCTAGGCTTGTCGCGAAGGGCTTCACACAGACCCTCGGGAAAGATTTTAATGCCACTTTTGCTCCGGTGGCTAACTTGACTATTGTCCGCCTTCTTATTTCCTTAGCGGCTTGCTACTCTTGGCCTCTTCACCAGTTGGATGTGAAGAACCCCTTTCTTTATATGGATCCTCCTCTTGGTTTTCAGCTTTAGGGGGAGTACTCTGGGAAATTGTGTCGCCATCTAAAATCTCTATATGGGTTGAAGCAGTCACCTTACCAATTCAATGAAGTAGTTATTTCTATGGGGTTCACTCAGTGCCACTCGGATCACACCTGCTTCTTCCGTCGCAATTCAGATGACCATTGTCATTATCCTGGTATATGTTGATGACGTCATCATCACATGAAATGATGCCCCTTGCGTTGACAAGGTAAAAACAGACCTTGGGCAGGCTTTTGAGGTTAAGGACTTAGGTCCCCTTTGTTTTTTTTTTTCTGGGTATTGAGGTTGCACACTTCAGGCATGGCATTTCGCTCTCCCAGCGGAAGTATGCACTAGACATCCTACAGGACACTAGTATGCTTGGGTCCAACACATCGTCTTCATGCTGAGTCCGGAGACCTCCTTCCAGATCCATCTGCTTATCAGCAACTTGTTGGTTGCTTGATTTATCGGACGAACACTAGACCTAATCTCACATTTGTGGTTAGTATTGTCAGTCAGTTTATGCATGCTCCTTGGACCTCACACTTAAATGCAGTATACCGTATCCTTCGGTACCTTAAGTCCTGCCCAGGTCTTGGTCTATTCTACAAATCTACACCACAACCTCTTATCTCGTATTACTCTTATGCTGGATCTTTGATTGATCGTCGCTCCACTTTAGGTTTTTTTATTTTTCACGGGGGTAATCTAATTTCCTGGAAAAGTAAAAACAGAGCGTTGTGTCTCGTTCTTTTGAGAGGCGAAGTATCGTGCCATGGCTCAGAGCACTTGCAAGATCATCTGATTTCGTTCCCTATTGACTGAGCTGGGAATTCCTATCGCTAGTTCATTGAAACTCTTATGTAATAACCAGTTTGCTATTATGTTCGCGTCTAACTCTGTTCTTCACAAGCATATTGAAGTTGATATTCACTTTCTCAGGGAGAAAGTGTGCGCTCTGGAGTTATCCACACTTCCTTCGTTTCCTCTACTAATCAGCTTGCTGATATGTTCACAAAGTTTGTGGTGTTGTCTGCTCTCTGATCTTGTATTGACAAGTTAGGCTTAGTTGATATTTTTGCTCCAACTTGAGGGGGGAGTATTGGGAGTTAATTTAGGGACTTGACAGGGAGTTAATTAAGGGATTTGATAGAGATGTGATCCGATATTATTTTCATCATTTATGCCTATATTAGAGGCATCATCTATATACATTAGAGGCTTTGGATTCCGTTTATGTAATTCTTAGCATGTAATATAAATAGGAGTATAGCTAATAAGACTTTAAGTTGATTACAACCTTTCATATTCAAAGTGCTTGTGAGAAGCGGGCTGTATGGGCAATGGATCTGTGGATTGAATAGATGGCCTGGAGACTTGAGTGGAGAGTTTAGTGCCGGTTTGTGTCAGGAGGTAACTATGGGTTTTTTAGGGTTTGGCAATATTAGTAAAATCTAATCGCAATACTTCTTTCTCTTAGTGACTATGATTGGCGTGGATTAGGTCCCGTCTTCCTCTTGGGTTTTTCATGTAAAACATCCGTATTCATTGTGTGTGTTTTTTATTTTTACTTTACATGCTTTATTAAACATGATGGATGGATTGATTTATATGCCTACTTGTTAGTTTAGTTTAAATTCAAAAAATCTTTAAAATAATTTAATTAATCGAGCAAGTCTAGTCACCTCCCCTCCAAGTCTAGATCACTGGACTTGTGTTACTCTATCAGAATCTATGGTTATGGTCCACTAGGTTTCTCATGAACTGGTTATCTCTTTGTTGAAGAAATTTTCTCAGTTGACTCCATCTTAAATTGAATTATGGAATTCTCTCCAACTGTTGCTGAAAAAAAGAAAGAAAAAAAAACTCTATTATGAATTACCAACTTCTACACACATTTTCAAGAAAAGAAATAGGTCAAGGGGTCTTAGGTGTAAGGGTTTGCATATGTTTATGCATCGAATAAATTTTAAGCTGGGGAAATGGTTGAATTTTGCGAGCTGATAAAAGGAATATCGTTATATGTTGACTGAAATTCTTTTATTTTTATTTTTTATTTTTTCCCTTTCTGATGTAAATGCATTTATTTTTGGGAATACCCTAGCAAGTTTCCATGTGATTTCTTCGATAGATGAACGGGTTTTGGGGAAATGTTAGACGTGTTGTAAAAGCTTTCTAATTCCAGTTATACTTTTTTTAGTTGTAGTTAGGCCTGACATAAATTTTGGAAGTTTAATTACACTTTTTTAGAAAAAAAAGAAAAGAAAATGGATCTACATGGGCATGCCACTAAGCCCCAAGTTTTATGTGTTGCAAATAGTAGATAAGGTCGAGACTAATACCTATTGGTTTTGGTGACAATTCTCTTTCTTTTGCTGCATAGTAAACTATTATGTTGCATTAACTTTTTAGGCTATGTATGATAAAATATGTACTTGTAATTGTTTTCTTCTTGATATATTTGATTCAGGTGTTGGGCGGTTTTGATGCCTCAAAATATGTAACAGAAATGCAATGGGCCCATTCTCCAGATGGCACTCAAATTCCTCTATCAATTGTTTATCAAAAGAATATTGCGAAGCGTAATGGGTCTGATCCACTAGTCCTTCATGGTTATGGTTCATATGAGGTAATATACGATTTTATTGATCAAATTACCATGTGAAAGAAATTCCTATTCTGTTGGTTGAAATAGAACTTGTTAAAAGGAGGACAAACTTGTGTATAAGAACTTTGACTTTAAAACATGATTTTTTTCTGTAACTTTGTCTTTTGGTATTATGGGTCCCATTTAGGTGGTGAATTTCTTCCATCTTTTTGCTTCATCTGCCCCATCGTATTGTCTTCAGAGAAAAAATTAGTGAATATACATATTTGGTAGTTCCGGCTTTTCCTTTCAAGCACTATTCAAATGCTTTAGCAACCTACGTAGGCTACCTTGTTTTCAATCAATCCAGTTTAATAATTCTGTTGATAGTCTTGAAAGAATGTGCAGCTTTCCTGTGATTATGTTGCTACAATAATCAAATATAATAGAACATGTCTTTTGTATAACTATATCATCTGTAGCCCACACTTGTCTTTTAGTTGACAACATAAAGAATTGGTGAGGGTCTTACCATCCTTGGTCCTTTGAGAAAATAATATAATGCTGCTTCTTGTATTGCTTGTATTTTATATTTTTTTTATGAACTTATAGTTGGTCAATGCGTCAAATGTTGTACATTCAACAGATGTGCAAAGATCCCAGTTTCAGCGCCTCAAGACTGTCTTTGTTAGACGGGTTTTATTTATGCACTTGCCGACATTCGTGGGGGCGGTGAAATGGGGAGGCTGTGGTATGAAGATGGGAAGCTGTTGAGAATGAAAAATACTCTTACAGATTTTATTGCATGTGCAGAGTATCTGTTAGAGAAGAAATACTACTCAAAGGAAAAACTCTGCATTTATGGAGGAAGTGCTGGAGGATTGCTTATTGGTGCTGTTCTTAACATGCGGCCAGATTTATGTAAAGCTTCTGTAGCTAGAGTACCTTTCGTAGATGCTTTGACTACAGTGCTTGATCCAATTATTCCTCTACAACATTGGAGTGGGAGGTCATCTCTTTCCATTTTAAAAGTTTTCTCTTACAATTTATTGTCCTTAAAAACTGTTAAAACTACACTTTTCGTACCTACAATGGAAACATGCTCTTGGATATCACTCTGGTAGGGGCCACAAAATCATGGATGCCTAATTGAAATGAACCTCAAATTATGGTCCGATACTTAAAAAATTCATGTTGTACCTAGCTAGTAGGTTTCTTATTGAATTTGGTTTAAATAGGATTGTCTGCAAAGTAACCTGTAGGCTTGAATTTTGTAGCCAAGTAATCTGTAGGCTTGAGTTTCTATTGTAAGAGATGTCTGAGCAACAATTTGTCAAATTGAAAGAAAACAGCTATAGATGTGTGTTTTTGTGACTATAAAATAACATTACATATGTTATTATTAGAGTTTATATTTGTGTTGAAGAATTCTAGGAAACTAATAGTATTACCTTTTCAAAATAGGTCTCTTAATTGGTGAGTTAGGCATTTAAAAGTGTGAATTTACCTTTTTACCCTTCTCATGATCTTCAAAATCCTGGGATCATGTGGTAACTGGTGACATCTAATCCGAACTACCTTAACTAACATTCAAATATAAATAAAATAAAGTTAAAAATAGTAAAATAATACATAATCTAGTTTTTGTTATGAAATTGGCCAGTACTAAGTCATAATGACCTTACACAATGTGCTTAGAACTCCTTTATTAAATGGTCACTTGTATTGTAGTCATGGGAAGTGTGAAGGCTTCTAGGTAATTTTCCGAGGACAAGGCATTTTTCCACTTGGAAGCATCAAATAGGTGTTCTTGTGAAGTTTGGTTGCTTTGGGCAAGGTGATGAGTGGAGCTCATGTTTGTGTTAGAAGTCATAATAAGGCACATATATAATTAGTTTATCCCCACAGGGGTATCTTTGTCTTTTCCTTGTTTCTTTATTCTGATGTGTGTATATATATAAGATATTGGTGTGAGAGTGTGAAAAGATATACTCTCTCAAACCATTCCCCAATTTTCTGTTCTCTCTCTCCTTCATCTCATTTGATCTAACCCTAATCTGCTAACCCTAAAATCTATATGGTATCAGAGCCTGATCCTGGGTAGGTAATTTTTTTTTCTCTCCTCTTCTTTGGTTTCATACTTCTCACGTCATCAACTTCATCCCTTGTAATCATCGTTGGCTTCATCGCTAATCGATCTGGTCTTTCTTCATCATCAATCGATTCAAGATGTGAAGGTTGTCAGAACTAGTGCATGGTGGTAGTAGTGTGGTAGTTGCTTTATTTTAAGTGGTTTTGCATTGTTTGATGGTCGTCGGACAGTGAGAGTTGATTTCAGATCGTTGTCGTCATCAAGCAGTGAGAGTGTTGATTGTTAATGGTATCAATCATTGTGGCCAACGAAAACTGAAGACTCGTTTGTTTGTATATCTAGGGTTTTCAGTGTGTGGTGGGTTGTTTTGTGGGCGACCAGATCAGATTCGATCCAATCTGCCAGAACTAATCAAGTTAAATCCGACCCAATTTAACTAGAATCGACCCAACTTGAACCAACCTGTTTGATTCAACCCGATCTGACAAAGTAAACTGAATTTCTTTTTGTCCAGTTCAGTCAATTTATTGATTTTCTCTATGTGGTTCAGGTCAGTATTTACTTGTTTCATCATTCTTCCTTCTACTCTCAAAACTTGGGTTGGTCCAGCATCACCATGGCATCAAGTTCAGACCCTTTCTCATCCACTACTTCCTTTAACCCCCCTAATGACCTCTGTGAAGCTAAATGGAAAAAATTACGCACTATAGGCCAAGTCTGTTGAAATTTTTCTAAAGGCCAAAGGCCTTGGTAGTCATCTGATTAAGGATAAACCTAAGGATAGTGATTCTGATTTCAGTACCTAGGAGCAAAAGGATGCACATATTATGTCTTTAATGTTGACAAGTTTTGAACCCTAGATTAGCTCCAATTTACTTTACTTGAATACTACCAAGGATGTATGGAATTGTCTTATGCAATTGTATTCTGGCACTGGTAATATTACTCAAATATACGAGGTGTGCAGGCAGTTTTTCACTCTTAAGCAAGGTTATCAAAGTTTGGAAGACTATTTTTCAAAAGTCATAGGAATTTGTGAGGAAATGATCATGTACCATCCCATCACCAGTGACATTAAGGTTATGCAGCAACAACGTGCAGACTTCAATGTTGTTCGATTTCTCACTGGCTTGTCGCCAAAATATGAGCCGATTCGTGCACAAATTTTGGGCAGTCCTAGTCTCCCATCTCTTATTGATGTATTCTCCTGCCTTCAGCGAACTACTTTATCTAGTGGTGCTTCAGGTACTCCATTGTCGGGGAACGATCATGGTAGTGAACGATCTGCATTAACAACTTCCCAAGGTTGACCCAATAGTTCTCGTGGAGGTCGTGGTGGTCGTGACTCAAGAGGCGGCCATGGTCGAGGTAGAGAATCCCAAAAATGTACTCACTGTGGACTCACTAATCACACTCTCAATTATTGTTGGGATCTCCACAAAAAACCAAAATCATCAGTCCATGCGAATCAGGTGTCTTGTAAAGAGGATGTTCTTAGTTCACTAGCTCCACCCATTGGTTCCCACCAGGTTGCTGAGTCTGATATGATCACTATCCCACGTGATGAGTATACTCAACTTATGTCTCACCAACAGGCATCCTCCTCATCTTCCATGGCTTCCTTCGCCGAATCAGGTAGTACTCCTGCATGTCTAATGTCTTCCACTTACAGTCCTTGGATTCTTGACTCTGGAGCTTCTGACCATATGATCGGTAGTTCTCACATTTTATCTAATTTTCATTATGTACCTTCTTCTCAAAGTGTTACTCTTGCTAATGGTTCATCATTTAAGGTTTTAGGTTTAGGGACAACTCATCTTAGTTCTTCTATGTCTCTCTCTTTGGTTTTATATGTCCCTCAATTTCCTTTTAGTTTGATGTCTATTAGTAAGATTACTAAAACTCTTCAATGTTCTGTTACATTTTGTCCCTCATGTTGTGTTTTTCAGTATCTCAAGACGAAGAAGAAGATTGGTACTGGGCATGAAGTAGATGGCTTGTATTACTTCGATTTTGAGCAGCACCCCAGAGCTTTTCAGTCATCTCTGTCTCCATTTCAGTGGCACTGTCGTCTTGGCAACACTTCACTTCCTATTTTGAATCGTCAAGTCCCGAGTCTTAGTCGTGTTTTGTCAATCTCATGTGAAGCTTGTCAGCTTAGTAAGCATCATCATGTATCTTTCAAATCTTGAGTTAATAATCGTGTGTCCAATCCTTTTTAGTTAATTCATTCATATGTATGGGGTCCAATAAAACATGTTTTTAGTAATGGATTTCATTATTTTGTGACACTTGTGGATGATCATTCTCGTATAACTTGATTGTTCTTAATGAAATATCGTTCTGAGTTATTTTCCATATTTCAACTCTTTCGTAAAGAAATCAAAACCCAATTTGGATGTTCTATTCACGTTTTGCATTCTGCAATGCCAAAGAATATACATCCACAGCAAAACGGTGTGGCATAGTGTAAAAATCGTCATCTTTTAGAAGTGACTCGTGCTCTCTTATTTCATATGCATGTTCCTAAACAATTTTGGAGTGATGCAGTTCTTACTGTCTGTCATCTCATTAACCGTATGCCATCCTTTGTGTTGCAAGAGAAATCTCTCCATTCTGTCCTTTTTCCTGATTCACTATTGTTTACTCTTACTCCTTGAGTCTTTGGGTGTGTATGTTATGTCCATAACCTTGGTCCTGGTTTTGACAAACTTGACCCTCGTGCCACTAAATGTATGTTTCTTGGGTATTCTCGCGCTCAGAAAGGTTATCGTTGTTATAGCCTTACCCTTCGCCTTTAATTCACTAGTTTTGATGTCTCCTTTTGCGGGTTTGTACCATATTTTTCAGATTGCAGTTCTCCTATCAAACTTACTCCTGGGTCATCATTGCAACTTGTTCCTCTTCCCTCACCTAGCCTTGATCCTCCCAACTTTAGCTTACTCCATTATAGGTTTACACTCGGAGACCCAAGCCATCTACCATGCTTCATTTGCCTTCTTCGGAGTCTTTGGATCCGACATCGTCTGTTGCATCCGACTCTTTACCTATTGCTCTGCGTAAAGGTACTTGGTCTTGTGTTACTAATCATCCCATTACTAACTATGTCTCATTATAATTCTCTATCACCCTCTTTCTCATGTTTTTCATCCCAGCTGTTTGCCACCCTTGTTCCTAAGACTGTGCAAGATGCTTTTTCTGATCCGGGATGGAGAAAAGCAATGAAAGATGAAATGGATGCCCAACATCGTAATGGGACGTGGGATCTTGTTCCCTTGCCTCTTGATACCAAACTAGTTGGTTGTAAGTGGGTCTATACTGTCAAATACCTCCTTGATGGTTCTATTAAGCAATTAAAGGCTTGACTTATTGCTAAGGGGTATACACAGACTTATGGCGTGTATTATGATGAGACTTTCTCCCCTGTTGCTAAGATTTCGTCTATTCGAGTTCTCATTTCTCTTGTTGCTAATTTTCACTGGCCCTTATTTCAGTTGGATGTTAAAAATGCCTTTTTTACATGGCGACTTAGCTGAAGAGGTCTTCATGGAGCAACCACCTAGGTTTGTTGCTTAGGGGGAGTACAAACACAATGTGTGTCGCTTAAAGAAGGCTTTTTATGGCTTAAAACAATCACCAAGAGTTTGGTTTGGCAAGTTTTCTGAGGCAGCATTAGAATTTGGTCTTCGCAGATGCCAGACAGATCATTCAGTATTTCATCAACAATCTGAAGCAGGGTTCATTTTTCTTGTAGTGTATGTGGATGACATTGTTATCATATGTGATGACTCTGAGGGCATTGTTAAGTAAAGGAATTCTTGCAACGTCGGTTTCATACTAAAGACTTGGGTAAACTCAGATATTTTTTGGGAATTGAAGTTGCTAGATTGAAGAGATGTATTAGTTTGTCTCAAAGAAAGTATGTGCTGGATTTATTAGAAGAAACAGGTTTGTTAGGTGGTCGTCCAGTTGAAGTTCCTATGGATCCAAACACAAAACTCTTAACTGATGAGGGTGATTTGTTTGACGATCCTGGCAGAGACCGATGACTGGTTGGGAAACTGATTTATCTCACTGTCACTTGGCCTTATATCTCGTATGCAGTTAGTGTGGTGAGTCAGTTCATGGGAGCTCCTAGGGTGCCACATTGGAACTCTATTATTCGGATTATTCGGTATCTTAAGTGAGCTCCAGGTTTCGGATTGTTATATAAATCAAATGGGCACCTTAAGGTGGAAGGCTTTACATATGCTGACTGGGTTGGTTCCCTTTCTTATAGAACATCTACTACAGAATACTGCACATTCTTAGGAGGTAATCTAGTTACGTGGAAGAGTAAGAAGCAAACAGTAATAGCACGGTCTAGTGCTGAAGCTGAGTATAGGGCGATGGCTCATGCATCTAGTGAGTTGACATGACTATAACATTTTCTTGAAGAACTTGGTCTGGGAGTTCAAACTCCTCTTCTATTGTTTTGTGATAATCAAGCAGCTATTTATATTGCCTCTAATCCAGTGTTTCATGAGAGGACTAAGCATATTGAAGTTGATTGCTACTTTATTCGAGACAAAGTATTGAGTGGAAACATCTCTACACCATTTGTGAAATCTTAATACCAGTGAGCTCATATGTTCACTAAGGCACTAGGTCATAATCATTTGAAGACTATTTGTTCCAAGCTAGGATTATATGATATATATTCTCCAGCTTGAGGGGGAGTGTTAGAAGTTATAATAAGGCACATATGTAATTAGTATATCCCCACAGGGGTATCTTTGTCTTTTCCTTGTTTCTTTATTCTGATGTGTGTATATATATAAGATATTGGTGTGAGAGTGTGAAGATATATACTCTCTCAAACCATTCCCCAATTTTTTGTTCTCTCTCTCTCCTTCTTCATCTCATTTGACTTAACCCTAATCTCCTAACCCTAAAATCTACAGTATAGTAGGAAAGCTAATATCATTTTCCAAAGTCATAGAATCTTTTAAAATTATTATGTTTTGTTATTTGACAGTTTATTTTTCCTACATATGTCCAATTTATATTATTTTAAAGGGACATTACTAAAGACAATGAATTTAAAGCAGAATTTTGATAGAGTATACTCCAACCATATATTATTTGACTTAATTAACCAATGATGGGTGCTTAGGAAGTTTTTCTTGATGACAGAAGTCCAAGGGAAGCTCTTTATTCATTTATTTTTTATTTAATTTTTTATTCTTAAAAACACATAAAAATATGCATTATGTTGTTTTGTTCCATTGTAGTAGTGACAAAATGGTGGAACTTCGTGCACACCATTTTCTATTTCTTGACTTCTTATCTTCCAAACCCATATATATCTCTATATATACACACATGTTGGCCGACCCCATTCACATGGGATTAAGACAAGGATGATGATGATGATACACACACGTACATATTGTGAACATGGAGCTTAATGAGGTTCTAGTATGTGCCTTTTACCATTTTTGTAATATCGCATAAATCAACATTTAAGTTGAGAAATTTTAATGAAAATAAACCACTACTTTCTAGACTTGTTTGTTTGAGCAGTCTGGTAGATGTTTGCTCCTTTCTATGGGCTGCTTGCCTTTTTTGGGGTCTGTTGTGTTTTTCTTTGGTTAATAATATCTAACATCAAAAAAATTAAAAAGCATCAGGTATTTCTCATATAACCATATGTTGAGTTGTTGAATAACAAGGTGAGTCCAGGCAATCAAATAGTTTCAATTACTGATAAAATGTGAGTAAATGTTAATCAGTCCAACCAATATTTTCCCAGAAGATTTGCTTGGTGGGATTCATTGGACAGAGGATGTCACCAATGTTATCTGCATAAAAGATGGATTGGAGGATGGACTATTTTGTTCTCACATCTGATGCAAATTTCTTCTCTTATTATTCAGTCTGACCTCTTCTGCATTGCAACAGATCCATGAGTTCTGTACTTCGAACCTGCTAAGTATGTGGCAAAATTGAGAGACATGAAGACTGATGATAATGTGCTATTGTTCAAGTGCGAACTTGGTGCTGGGCATTTTTCAAAGTCAGGAAGGTAATAATTGCTACTTTTGGTTAAAATTTTACCTATGAGCCTTCCATTTTCCTGCATTAGTGGTTTGAAGTTATTTTTTTAAGAGTGCTGTGACCATAGAGGTAGAAAGTAATTGAAAACCTAAATCTCATAGGGAGAAATAGAATTAGGCAAGACTGGCATCTCAAGTAGAATAATAAGGTGGAGCAGAATGAAGAGGGAAAGAAAACTGTTTTACAATTCTATCATCTAATACGTCTTCTTTTAGTTTAGAAATGTTTCTGTTCTTAAGGTTCCTGCTTGGTACATTGATAAAGCTCAATTTGTCAAGTTTGAGATTCAGGACAACAGTTTCATATAAATTATGTCAATGGTTAGGTCTATACATAGTCCATTACTCACATTGCTCTCTGTTGACAGGGACCATACTGGGTAGTGGCCCTTCAACTATATATGTGTTTACTAAGATAGAAGCGAGCCTCCAGGTGGAATTTATAGTGGAGCTATTTTATGAATCAAAATGTTGAGATAACAGTTGCTTTTTAGCTCATAGTCCTCTATACAAGTATTTGGTTAATTCCATAGGTGTCAAGAGTAATATATGCATTTCCTTTTTGATCACTTGGGTGAGTAAATTTTTTTTTTTAAAAAAAAAAGGGAAAAGAAAAGAAAATGATTTTTGTCAGTGAATGAATGAGCTTACTCCACAAATGGATTAAAACTGCTCTTTGTTTGTCACATTTTACACTCTTTTAACTGATAAAAATGGAAAAAGATCTGTATATCATGTTTGCAGTTTAATATTTGTTTGTACTTTTATTGTTTAGCTTTCTTATTGGCTTGGACCCTTATGGCTGTTATATATTCATTCTCAGTGTTTTGACCCAATTCTTTTCTTCTCTTGCTTTTTCTTCCCTTTTCTGGTAAGTACCCTTAACGAACCACACAAGGGACCATTACTTGGTGCAGTTGACAAGTGTTAAAATGCATATTCAAGCATGAAAGCAATTAATTTGTGACACTACCAAAGGCTTAAGTTTTTACCCAGCTCCACCACCCCCACCCCCACCCCACCTTCAGCATCACTCGATTGGTATGAACCATGTTGGGTTACTGCCTTCAAAGTTATATTAAATCACGTAATTCTAAACTAACACATCGTTCGCTGTTATGTACACCTGTTTACTAACTTGTTGCAGACGGATAAAAGCGGAAAAAGGACCATATTACTGGCATTTTCTGGTATATATTTTATGAATGCTGTCTTCTTGTTGGTTGTAGGTTTGAGAAGCTCCAAGATGAGGCCTTCATCTATGCTTTCATAATGATGGCTTTCAACATGGTTCCGGCCCTTGGCTCAGAGCAGAACTGTGGCAATGGTGTTTGCTACTACTCATGTTAACCCTCTCTGGAAACTTTATCAGCCATGTCTAATGAATGTAGTAGGCTTTTGGCCCAAAGCTTATGTCAAACATAGAAAAGCATTCATAAGGGGGGAGAGGAATATGTCGGTGGAGAAGGAAAAGGGAAAAGCAATACATAACTGTCATGTCTTTATCATTTATTGGAATAAATTGGATGTTGATGCAAAATGATCATGCAACAACTTTCCAAAACTGTATTTAAGTACATTGGTGGTGGAGCAAATAAATGATTTTGTTTTTTTTTTTTTTTAAAGCTAATGTGCTGTGTACCGAATATATGCAGGCTTATTCATGACAGTAGTAGGCCAATTTCTTCAAGTGGCTTTAAGTTAGCTGCTAAGTTGAATTGATTGGTTTGTTTTAAAGCTAGTTTGAATGTTTAGAGAGTTTTGAAACACTCTTTTTAGGGAACATCTGTGTTTATTCCATCAATGGAATTTTCTTTCTCCTGTTATATTTCATCTGAACTTTATTGTTGGTTCTCATATCTTATACTGGTGATCCTTGATGTCAAGGTTTCATGGGATGTATGCTAAAAAAAAAAAAGAGAGTAATTTTAAGTAGTAATTAAAAATAAAGATTTGTTTTTATAACTTTTTGAATTTTAAGCATTTAGAATTCAGTGAAGTGTTACTCACTTACAATTTTATCTCATTTTAAGTGATTTAAATGGGTAAGGATCTTTTCCAACCAAATCACTATTTTGAATAACATAAACTTCGATCATGTGGTTTAGATTCGAGTCTTTTTCCTGTTCAAGTTGTATTAACAAACACAATTAATTGGATTTATCTGTTCGGAATTAAGATTGCGTTATCAAACACATTTAATTAGATAAGCACTTGTTCCGTTCGTAATTAAGTTTGGATAATCAACACTTAATTAGTTCAGAATGAAGTGTAGAATTGAGTTAGTAAATTTAATGTTTTTAGCTATGATGAATTGAGTTAGTAAATGCATTTAATGTTTTTAGCTATGAGAAGAATTGAATAGAAGTGGTGACAGTGAGGTGAGCCGCAAGGCCCAAGTCCTGTTCTGGTTTGTTTTGATTAAATGAATCGCGCTGCCTTCAACTTCTCGAACCACTGGAAATTAAATGATCCTTCAAAGTCAAAAAAAGATCTCTAGGTACGAGTGGGTCATATTACCTTTTAACCCGCAATCAAAGCCACCTAATTCATCCATCAATTGACCATTTTGATTCATTCCATTCCATTGGGAAAGGACATACTGCATGTGTTTGTGTTTGTGTGTGTGTGTGTGAGAGAGAGAGAGAGAGAGAGAGAGAGAGCAATCTATGGAGGAGAAAAGAGGAGTTGAAATTCTACTACCGGAAGCTCCAAAATCCTTTATTAATCAAGATATTTTATTTTGTCCCATTTTACTTATTCTTTATCCACACTCACATGCCAGATTTGGTGGGGAAAAAAGAAAAAGAAAAAGAAAAAGAAAAAGGAGGGGATGAATTTTCAATGTAGTAGTTGACAATTAGTTAAAGAAAAATGAGTAATGGAAAGGGATGTTTTTATGTCACCAATACAAGCCAAAACTACTGAAATTGTTGATCTTGATTGAAAGAAAATAGCTTGGATTTCATACAAAAAAATGATTTATGATTTTCTTTTTTTATTTTTAATTTTCTTGTCGGGTTTAATATTCTATTCAAAATAAGTAATTCATAATCGATTTAAATCAGCTGATTATGTATATGATTCAATATTTGTCATGAATATAATGGAATGCTTTCAAGTGAGACCATGTGATAGTCTTTTTTTTTAGATTAAGAACCAAAATAAATAAATAAATTTTACTGCACAAAAAAAAAAAAAAAAAAAAAACTGCCAATAAATTGATCAGGTAGTTGATTGATGATATTCACAATTGAAAAGAAAGCCCTACACTGCACTTTAGACTTGCCATCTCAGTTTTACTCCTAACAACCAATGGAGAGCAAAGGCTCTTTTTTGGTATGTGAATAAAAAATTTCATTAGTAAAACTAAATAAATACCTTGTTATGTATCAAGATTACTTATTGATAAATAATTTTATTTTTTTCATCTCAACACATTCCATATAATTGAAAGGTTATAAGAATTCAAATGAATATCATTTGAGTGTTTAAGAAATAAAACATTTATATTATATGATTTATTAGTTACCATTACAATTTTTGGGAACAATTGACTTACATGAGATACAATTATTAAAGATTGCAATGGAATGTAAGGAATAAAATATTTTAATATGTACTTCTCTATATTAAATCTTTATTTTAATTTAAAGATATTGATTTATAGTGAAAGTTATCACCGAATGAAGAGCCGAATAGGCTGTGTATCTATTGAATTGTGTTAGTGTAATAAATATTTGGAACTTGCACTATCTAATGAGTGAGAGTGATTTAGTTCCCAATTCAATGATAACTTTCACTCTCCCTATCATTATTTTTAATTTTATTTTATGAACTTTTTCTACGGTGCAAATATCGTCCAACCAAATGTATGATATCAGCTTTTATAATCTATTTATTTTTTTGAAAAAAGAGTAATAATTTTGGTCACTATTTTATTTTGTCACCATTACATTCCACTGCTTGCCTAGTGTATAAGATTTTTCTCATTCTTTTCTAGTAATTTATTCTTTAAAAAAAAAAAAACCCTAGAAGGGTGGAAAAATCAGGCATCCAACACTATATCTTGGAATTTTCAAAAGGGTGTGGGAAAAAAAAGTCTCTATAAATAAAGGGAGAAGAAAGTAAATAAATATGATCCTATTTCCTCTTAGAAGAAGAAAAAATAATAAGGGAAAGAAAAGAAAATTCCTATTTCCTCTTAGTTTTGAGAGAAAAAGTAGAGTTTGGGATCCCATTTGCCTTTCATTTCTTTTCTTTCCTCCCTGCAAAACTCAAAAGAAGGATAACCATTTTCCTGACCTATTTACTTTTCTCTTTATTTATTTTCCTCTGTACAAACATAGTGTAGAGACAATTTTATCGGTTTTTTTTTTTTTAGATTGGACTAATAGGTAAAATGAGAGAAATATAGAGAGAGAAAAAAAAAAGATAGGGACTTGAAGGAGATGGGATGGATGGAGTGACAGAGGATTTAAAAGCTTTTTCCTTTCCTGATAAACACTACACACATTTACTCTGTGGGGCACTTTGACTTGCAGATTCAATAATAAACACACAGAGAAAAGTCATGATCAACTTATACCTACAATTTTACACCTCTTTAAAACATCTTGTCCAACTCATATTTTGTCAATTAACCAATTTATTAGATTCCTCTACATTGGTTGTCATGCATTTCCTAAGATCAAGTTGTGAGAAATACACAATCTATCAATCCCCAATTTATTCAACAGCTTTAATTAGAACTTTATTTGCTGTATCAAATGGAAGAAATTATACAATCCCCAATTTATTCAACAGCTTTAATTAGAACTTTATTTGCCGTATCAAATGGAAGAAATTATACGTTACGATCATTGTACCATATCATTGCTATAACGAATCAATAAAAACACACCACTAAAGTAAAGTGGTCTCACATACAAAGCAATCCTTATCTTCTAATTCATTTGTTTTTTGCAACTGTACAAGGTTGGTCTGACCAGGACAGACTCAATATGCAATTTGTGGCCGAAGATGAAAACTCTAAATGTCTCATTTTGATATTTAATTTATTAATAAAAAATCATATTAACAATTTTTATTTCAAAGTCATTCTTCTTGCAATTTAAGATGTGAAATTGTTTACTACTTTTTTGTATTTAAGCTTTTTTAATATATATTTTTTCAATATATATCATATAGCTATCCATTTATTCTTTCGATTTCTCTCTTTATTATTATTTTTTTGCTCACATTTTTAATAGACATAGTAATAAAATAAAATAAAAAAATCTTACAAATAAAACAAGCACCCTTTATAATGAAATTTATATTAAATTTTGGACAATGAATTCTATTGTAGAATGATTAAGACTAATCTAATTTCTTTTGCTCAAAAAATACTTCTAGGGCATAGAGGCATATGAGCTTAAAAAGTTAGGAGAGAAATGGAAAAATAGGAAAGAAACATAAAGAAGTTAGGAGATAGGAAAGAAAAATAGGTTTAGGGGGAAAAAATGATAAGGTTATTGGAGAAGAAAAAAAACTAAAAAATATCATTTACTTTATTAAGGTAAGTTGAATAATTTAGGAAACTTCATATAGGTCCATTATAAAGGAATTATTTAATTGGAGGCCGACATAATCTAAGTCAAGGACTTAGCATTAAAGCAAGTCCTTGGTTCCCCAAAAAATAAGTTATGCGGAGGACCAGCAAAAGTTACAGTCTAATGGTACTTTTTTTTACCTTCTTAGAAGAGGAAAATAATACTCCATTCGTCCCATAATTTTAGTTCACTATTTCTTTTTGGGATGTCCCAAAATATATGTCCATTTCCTAAAATGGATTATATGATTCATAAACTACCCTTTTCAAACTCTACTATCCTAAAAGTTGGACCCACCATATAATAATACTACTAACTTTTAAACAATGACTAATATGTAAATTCATGCATTATTACACTTAAAAGTGGATCCCATCATAAAAAGTTGGAATTCCTAAACATCCCAAGAATTATGGGACGGAGGGAGTACAAATAATAATAAAGAGTTCTAAATACCTACAAATACAAATTTTATATAGGAGGCCATATTCGCAGTCCACTTTTATGCAATTGCACTTCACTTTTCTTTATTTTTTAGATAAAATGACAAAAAAGTCCCTAAACTCATTAATGTATAATCCCTTAATTTATAATACCACAACTACCCTTTGTATTATAAATTCTAACTCTTTTACCTTCCTTTTATGTCATTTAGTACTTTTTTTGGGGGTTAGGCCAAAAGAGAACTTTTTTCTTGAATATATATATATATAAAAATTTTGGAGTCCTGTCAAAAAAAATAATGGGAGCTCTATTTTTTTTTGGCGTAGTATACTATTTTTTGGGGTCCTATATTAATAATTTTTTTCCAATTCATGTCAAAAAAGATAATTTATTTAATAAAGATAATATTTTTTTTGTACTATTTTTTTTTTAGTTCTCTCAAGATAATTTATTAAACCTAGATACCTTATTTTTGGGTCTTGTCAAAAGAGAAAGAGATAACTATTTTTTGAATATTTATTTATTTTTGATCCCATCAAAAGAGATTGAAAACATTAAAAGTTGAAGACATGATGATATCTGAAAGGATAGTTGTGTAATTTGAAAAATAATAATCATTCATCGGTGAAGTTAAGGTTAAAAATGTCATTTTTTTTTAAATGGGAGTACAAACATAGAAAAGAGAAGTGCAGATATCGTTTCTCATCTTATAAAAGTGCTATTTGTCAAAAATAAAACTATAATAAAATAGGTGATACGGGTAGTATTTTTCTTTTTAAGAGCCTATATTGGTTTGTTAAACGTTCATTGGAAATTACTTTACAATCTTCACATACGTTTCATTTCCTTCTTATATGGACAATAATTAATTTTTGTTTTATTTATATCACTTTGAACAATTAATTGTTCTCCTTTTTTGAAAAACGTGTTTTCTATAAATAAATCATATAATTTTCCCAAATCTAAAGTATTTCTCCTTCTTCATTTTCCCCCAAAACCATATCTTATAAAATTCATGTATATCTATTCTCTCAACGCCGACATGACCATTAAAATCGCCACTTAAATATATACTTTCATGACTTTATACTTTGTATTATTAAGTCTAGTGATTTCAGAATTATCTTTTTTGTTCTCTCATCTAATGTTCCTTGTGAAGCATAGTCACTTATTATGTTTAACACTAATTTATCTAATATAATATTTGTAGTTATTAATGGTCTATTACTACACTTACACCATTGCTATGATTACACTTAGAATAAAAAAGTGCATCGTTTACCAATCTCTCTGGCCTTTTTGCCTTTCTATTTGGTCTCTTGTAGACGATGTTAATTTTTCTCATTTTCAATGTATTTATAAATTCACTGCATCTTTCTTTTAAGATCTCTATATTTCATGTTTTTTTTTCGGTAAATCACTTTTTTATTCAAGTGTAATCATAGCTAATCTCTATATTTCATGTTGCTAATCTTATTTTTTGTCTTTTATTATTTTTATTTTTACTATTATAATGAGAATTTATCGTAAAAATTTGTTATAATTTTCAATTTTACTAATAAAAAGTAAAATATTTGGTCTTAAATAGAGCGAAATGAAAACGTAGAATTTATTTAACTGACTTTATATAATTGAAAAAAGATTTGATTGTCGTTATTGTGTACTAGTAAGAAGTAAACTAGTTGCTGTAAATTAAGCTTAGCACAAAAGTATGTAAATTAATGAAAGTAAAGAGCTGGAAACATTGAAGTGTGTGTAAAGAGAGAGCCCATCCTTCAAGTCTTCAAGTAGTGTGCTCATTCTGACCGTTATATTTAGCTGTAACTCATATTCTCTCGTTTAACTTATGTCCTCTTACCTATTTTCTTTAGGGATGTAAGAGGGTGGTTGGACTGATTGAAGGTACAATTCAAGCTCAATCTCATATATGAAATGTACAATCATAACAGTCAGAATGATTAAACATTTGGATTGCCACGCTGACTCGACCTTCAATTCGAACTCAATTTATCTTTAAATTTCTTAACTCAGGTTGAATTTGGGTTGCCACGTTAACGTTTTCATATAAACATCCTATACCACAACGACTTTATGTAATTTATAGATTACTTTCTCATTGTTTATGTAAATGCATGTCATCTACCATTAGGTATAATTATTGTAAAGAACAACTTTTACTTTTTCATCACTGAAATAATTGAATATACTTTTTTATTTTCTTGTTGGGTTTAATATTCTATTCAAAATAAGTAATTCATAATCATCTGATTATAATCTATTTAAATCAGCTGGTTATGTATATGATTCAATATTTGTCATGAATATACTCTTTCTATCTCAATTCAATGGAATGCTTTCAAGTGAGACCCTGTGGATAGTCTTTTTTTTAGATTAAGAACCAAAAGAAATAAATAAATTTTAATGCACAAAAAAAAAAATAGAAAACTGCCAATAAATTGATCAGGTATTTGATTGATGATATTCACAATTCAAAAGAAAGCCCTACACTGCACTTTAGACTTATCATCTCAGTTTTACTCTTAACAACCAATGGAGTGCAAAGGCTCTTTTTAGTATGTGAATAAAAAATTTCATTAGTAAAACTAAATAAATATCTTGTTATGTATCAAGATTGCTTATTGATAAATAGTTTTATTTTTTCATCTCAACACATTCCATATAATTGAAAGGTTATAAGAATTCAAATGAATATCATTTGAGTGTTTAAGATATAAAACATTTATATTATATGATTTATTAGTTACCATTACAATTTTTGGGAACAATTAACTTACATGAGATACAATTATTAAAGATTGAAATGGAATGTAAGGTATAAAATGTTAACATGTTTTAAAATGGCCTTCTTTGTATTATTTGGTCAGTATTTTATTTTATCACCATTACATTCCACTGCCTGCCTAGTGTCTAAGATTTTTCTTATTCCTTTTTAGTAATTTAATAAAAATTTATTCTTTAAAAAAAAAAAACCTAGAAGATGTAAATATGATCCCTTCCCCTGTTTCAAAGTTTTAGAAGGGGGAAAAAATAATACGGAAAATAAAGGAAAAATCCTATTTCCTCTCAGTTTTGAGAGAAAAAGTAGAGCTTGGGATCCCATTTCCCTTTCATTTCTTTTCTTTCCTTCCTAAAAAACTCAAAAGAAGGATAACCATTTTCCTGGCCTATTTACTTTTCTTTTTTATTTATTTTCCCCTTTACAAACAGTGTAAAGATAATTTTATCATTTTTTTGAGATTGGGTTAATAGGTAACATGAGAGAGAGAGACAGAAAGAGATACTTGAAGGAGATGGGATGGATGGAGTGACTGAGGATTTATAAGCTTTTTCCTTTCCTGATAAATACTACACACATTTACTCTGCGGGGCACTTTGACTTGCAGATTCAATAGTAAACACAGAGAGAAAATTCATGATCAACTTATACCTACAATTTTACACCCCTTTAAAACATCTTGTCCAACTCATGTTTTGTCAATTAACCAATTTATTAGATTCCTCTACATTGGTTGTCATGCATTTCCTAAGATCAAGTTGTGAGAAATACACAATGTATCAATCCCCAATTTATTCAACAGCTTCAATTAGAACTTTCTTTGCCGTATCAAACGGAAGAAATTATACATTACAATAATTGTACTACGTCATTGCTATAACCAATCAATAAAAACACACCACTAAAGTAAAGTGGTCTCACAGAGCAATTCTTATCTTCTAATTCATTTGATTTTTTGCACCCTCAACTGTACAAGGTTGGTCTGACCAGGACAGACTCAATAAGCAATTTGTGGCCAAAGATGAAAACTCTAAATGTCTCTTTTTGATATTTAACTTATTAATAAAAAATCAGGCAAAATGCACTTACAACTCCTGAGGTTTGCCCTAAAGACACTTATATGCATAGTTTGCTTAAACCTACACTCACACCCCTTGTCAGTGAAGCGCCACCAACTAACATGTGAAATTACAAAGCTACCTATCAATATAATAACTATATTATATTTAAAAAATCAAATAAACTTAAAAGACAAAATTAACCATTAATAGTTTAAGCTAGATCCACGTTTTTGCCTCTTCATCTCTGTGCATTACAGAAGATGATAAAAGCCTCCTAGCCATTCACGTCTCTGGTTCTCTAACATCGAAAGCCTAACTACGACCGAAATCCTAAAAAGATTTATCGATCAAACCCCCTATTTTGAAGTCTCGTTCATTATAACTTGTATAATTTTTTTCAATCTCATATTTATTTTATTATGTGCATCTACTAATTGAAGTAGTTTTTATAACTATGGGTCTCATTTTGCATACCTTACCTACAATTGACTGATAAGTGCACAAAACTTGCTATTTTATATCCTAAAATAAGTTTTTAATTCATCTTTTATTTTATTTAAGGGTTCTTATCTTTGCATTTTATGTTTTATAGGGGTTGATTTCCAAATAAGAAGAAAAGTAGCAAAAGAGGGCTAAAAAGGATATATATAGCCAAATATGAACATAAGAAGAATTGTAGGAGAGATGGTATTCTGTGCAATCTACTTCACAAGAGGTCTCAAGTTTAAAACTTTGCCAAATATTTTGTACACGGCCACGTCTGCAGTCCAGAATTGAAATTAAAGATATGGAAATCAAATTTTAGATATTTAAATTCAAAATTTTGTATTTTGAATTTTTGTTTTTGAATTTTGAATTTTGAATTTGGTATTTCAAATTTGTATTTTGAATTTTGTATTTAAAATTTTTCCCACCTAAACCATGCCCCTCTAACTCTATAAATAGGGGGTCTTAGGGAATGGTGAAGGGAGTTAGAAATTGTAGAGAAATTATAAAAAAAATAGTGTAATTGTTTTATTGATTCAATGATGAGTAGTAATTTCATTTCTATTTGTTTGTTTTCTATTAATATGCAAGCGTAGACATCCTTCTCAAGGGAGTGATGAAGCCACCATGGCTGAAGTATAGGTAAGTTGTTTTATTTTCTTGTCTACTTTTTTCTCCCAAGAGTATTCTTCTACTCTTCTATTCTGGATTTTATTTTCTAAAATTAGAGGAAGGATTTTTCATGTTTGCCAAATAATGGTAATTCGAAGAATGCGTACCTCTGTTTACCTAACTAATGTGCATCAGATTAAGTAAAGAATGTCTCTCTCATATATAATCAAGTTATTCTTTTTTATTCCATATTTCCTTCATCTTTCCAAGTTTTAATTGGATTGGTGAAATGTATTGGTTATTGGAGGAAAAACTAGATAAGAATATAATAAAAAAACTTTATTTATATGGATCCATGGTGGTGAATTCTCTTTCCTTGAGATTTGTCTCATCATTTGATCTAAGACATTTAATATTAGTTTTTATTATTAAATAAAAAATCAGAATTTTATTTTTTTAAATATTCATTTTTCATCTCAAGAGATTTAGGTTTTGAAGTTTAGACTTGTTACTGATTCTCACTTGAAAGTGGTTCGACCCTGCTTACTGCTATACAGTTTTCAGTAAAGTTTTTGCAGGTTTTATTATTTTTTGTACGAAATGTAGAAAAGCAATGACAAACATCCATTAATCTACACTCGTCACTGACTAGGTCCTAATTTGAACAAGTTATTTATGCATATATTAAATCTAAAACATTGTTGTAAGGGTTGAATACTTTTGGTGAATACTTTTTGGTGATACCTTTGGTTCTTTTTAGATATGTAATCACTTACTTGCAATGGCTAGCAACAACCTATTTGGATGTAATCACAGTTTATTTGGATATAATCACTTATTTTTAGTGATTGGCAACAACTTATTTGGAGGTAATGACAATTTATTTAGATGCAATCACTTATGACAGTTTATTTGGATGATGTAATATCACTATTTGGATGTAATCACAATTAATTGAATGTTTATTTGGATAATATAATGCCACTTTATTTGAATGTTTATTTAAATTGAAAATATATGGTGTTGATTTTATTAAATAGATGTATTTCTCATGTTATATATGAAATACATGTATACAGACTGAAATACATGTATAATGCCACTTATTTGAATGTTTATTTGAATGTAATTACAGTTTATGGTCTAAAACTATTTCTCTATCATTTGGATCACTTTCTTCTAGATAAAATGCTAGAAATTAAAGAAAGAAAATCTATCTTAATGAAAGCATTTTATTGAATTGTTATCTTCGACTCCTTTTGGGTCTTATTGACTAGAGAATTTGAATGAAAGTTAAAAGTGAAACAAGGTTAGTTTTGTAAACATGAAAATGTAAAGTTGGGACAATATGGTCTTTTCAATTAGTAAAGGAGTAAAAAAGACATATTGCACAGTGTCAATGTATTTTTTGTCAGATGGATGTTAGTTGAGGGTTGTGTGCATTCACACCTCAAACCTCAAGGGCTATGAGTGTAGGTTTAAGTAAACTATGTATATAAGTGTCTTTGTGGCAAACTTCAAGGGTGTTTGGTGCAATTTGCCCCAAAAAATCATATTAACAATTTTTATTTCAAAGTCATTCTTCTTGTAATTTAAGATGTGAAATTGTCTACTACTTTTTTGTATTTAAGCTTTTTTAATATTTTTTTTTCAATATATCATATAGCTATCCATTTATTCTTTCCATTTCTCTCTTTAATTATTATTATTATTCTTTCCATTTCTCTCTTTAATTATTATTATTTTTCTCACATTTTTAATAGACATAATAATAAAATAAAATAAAAATCTTACAAATAAAACAAGCACCCTTATACTTCTAGGGCATAGAGGCATAGGAGGTTAAAAAGTTAAGAGAGAAATGGAAAAAGTGGTGTGGAGAGAATAAAGAGGGGGGGGGGGGGGGGGGGGATGATAGGTTATTGGAGAAAAAAAAGAACTCAAAAATTATCATTTACTTTATTGAGATAAGTTGAATAATTTGGGGGGGGGGGGGGGGGGGGGGGGCGGTGGGGATGATAGGTTATTGGAGAAAAAAAAAAGAACTAAAAAATATCATTTACTTTATTAAGATAAGTTGAATAATTTAGGAAACTTCATATAGGTCCATTATAAAGGAATTATTTAATTGGAGGCCGAGATCATCTAAGTCAAGGACTTAGCATTAAAGCAAGTCCTAGGTCCGGCAAAAAAAAAAGTTAAGCCGAGGACTAGTAAAAGTTATAGTCTACTAGTACTTTTTTTTACCTTCTTAGAAGAGGGAAGTAATACAAATAATACTGAAGAGTTCTAAATACCTATAAATACAAAGGTTATATAAGTGCTATTTGTCAAAAATAAAACCATAATAAAAATAGGTGGTACGGGTAGTATTTTTCTTATTAAGAGCCTATATTGGTTTGTTAAATGTTCACGGAAATTACTTTACAATCTTTACATAGGTTTCATTTCCTTCTCCTATATGGACAATAATTAATTTTTGTTTTATTTATATCACTTTGAACAATTAATTGTTCTTCTCCTTTTTTGAAAAACGAATTTTCTATAACTAAATCATATAATTTTCCAAAATCTAAAAGTGTTTCTCCTACTTCAGTTTTCTTCCAAAACCATATCTTATAAAATTCATGTATATCTATTTTCTCAACGCCTACATGACCATTAAAATCACCACTTATATATATATACTTTCATGACTTTATATTTTGTATTATTAAGTCTAATGATTTCCAAATTATCTTTTTTGTTCTCTCATCTAATGTTCCTTGTGAAGCATAGGCACTTATTATGTTTAACACTAATGTATCTAATATAATATTTGTAGTTATTAATGGTCTATTACTACACTTACACCACTGTTATGATTACTGTAGACATTAAAAAAATCTACACGATAGACCCAAAATATAATTTGGGCTTATCTTCAGTTTAGCCCACTTTGAAATATGGCCCAATGAGTCAGATAATTTAAATACCAAGCCCACTACAAATAAATGAGTTATGGATTGGTTTAAATTATTTGAGAAGTCCAAGCCCACTTGAAAATGGGTCTAATGGATAATTATATATATATATATATATATATATATATATTATATTGGATAATTATTAAAATAATCATAAATGATAATTATAGGATAATTATCAAAAGAACAAAAAGTTACAAATCTATCCCTCCGGTGAGCCTATAAATAAAGGTCCAGAGGTGAGAAAAAGGAGAACCAGAAGATTCTCAAAAAAAGTTAAAGTTCTGCAGAACTCTTCACTCAAAATCCAAAACTCCAAAACACATAAACCCTGAAGGAGAAGAACAACAAGCACATCATCCACATGCCGTTCTTCGCTAAAGTTTTAATTCAACTCAAGATCAAGTTCTTGCAGCCCTTGAAGCCGGATTACCAAGGATATCGAATCAGAGGACCTTATCTTCATATTTCTTTTGTAAAGATTTACAGAGGATTGTACCCTTTTTCTTGAATCAATAAAAAGTTGTTTATTTGTCACTAATTTTCGTTCCTAGATTTTCGGACACGAAATTTGTGTGTACAAATTTCTGGCACGCCCAGTGGGACCATCTCTGCCTCTCATCTCCGTCTCCTACATCATATCTCCCAAACTCCGTTCGTCAGAATCTATGGCTCCTTCCAAGGTTCCGGCTACAAACAAGAAAACTACAAAAGACACCACTACTGTAGTGGCTAACATCAAAACTGCCGCGTGTAGTGGCAAAAGCACCAGGAACCTGTCAAGTGCTAGCAGCACCTCAGCAGGTCGAATGACGTGTAGCAAGACCAAAGCAATTGCTTCGCTCAAGAATCAGCAAGATTCGGTGAAAACCAATCCTGCCAAACCAATGGGTGTGAAAATTCAACATGTGAACACCTGTGACCCTCAGGTGCCAAAGAATTTTGACGTTGTCCCAGAAAAATCGGCGCCACCACAATCACCTCACTCAGTCTCTGACGCCAACTCTAGCGTTGGTTCACTCTCAGACTCGTTACCTGAGATTTCAGAACATTCAGTCACTTCAAGGAATGTTGATTCTCAAGATCTTTCCTATTCGAATATTGTCGCAACCATGATGACTGGAACAGCCTCGGTGGAAGACCAACTGGCTACGATAGTGCGCGCAATCGAGAACCTTACGAAAACTGTTGAAGAGAAGGACATGCAGATTGCCGCACTATTGAGTAAGCTTAAAGTCCAGAATCCTGACGAGTCAACACAACTGCCTGCGAATACCTTAAATTCAGCCCTTTAAGGGGCCCAATCAAAAGATCATCGTCACACATCTGCGTCAGGACACGTGGCTGACGAAACTAACTATGCCTCTCCAGTCGCTTCGCTATCTGTCTAACAATTGCAAGATATGATAACGAACACAATCCGAGCACAGTATGGCGGCGCTCCGCAAAGCACTCTCATGTACTCAAAACCCTACACAAGGAGAATTGATAGTTTGAGAATGCCTGCAGGGTACCAACCTCTGAAGATCCAGCAGTTTGATGGAAAGGGCAACCCAAAACAACACATCGCTCATTTCGTCGAGACTTGTAACAATGCTGGGACTGAGGGGGAGTTATTGGTTAAACAGTTTGTTCATTCTCTTAAGGGAAATGCTTTTGAATGGTATACTGTCGAAATGTGTATGCAAGGTATGCATTGGGACCTCATTTATATTCTTCAAGGTATAAAGCCTCGTACCTTTGAAGAATTGGCTACACGTTCACATGATATGGAGATTAGCATTAAAACTCGTGGAGGCAAAGACTCTTTGATTTTAGAGCCACGCAAAGACAGAAAGGATGAAAAGAAGGTGGTAAAATCGTCAAAGGGTCCTGCCAAAGAATCCATGATTGTCTCTGTCATCCCGATAAAGGTTGCTGTCAAAGAGAAGAGAAAAGAAGACAATAAGCCACGACAATCCTAAGAGAAGCAAAATCAACGTTCGACGCTCAAAGAATTAGAGATGAAGGAATACCCATTCCCAGACTCTGATGTTCCTAACATATTGGAATGCTTATTTGAAAGTAAAGTTATTGAACTTCTAGAATTTAAGCGCCCTCAAGAAATGGGACGTGTTGATGACCCAAAATACTGCAAATATCATCGTATTGTCGGTCACCCGACTGAAAAGTGTTTCATTTTCAAGGAAATAGTGATGAACTTGGCAAAGCAAGGAAAGATCTTATTAGACATAGATGAGATAGCAACTTCAAATCATACTGCTGTTGTATTCCCGTCTTCAAAGTTAGAACATATATGTGCTCATCACCAATTATTTTTAAACTATGGTATCTGTTCCACAACTGTTCAATTTGGCTCATTCGAACCAATTCAGATATACCTCCCCCAAGGTAGGATTCTTGACAATCCAACAAATGTGATGAAACTTCTCCAACAAGATGACGAAGGATAGACCTTGGTGACGAGGAGACGACGAAAGCAACAAGTTCATGTTCCTCTGACCAGCCACTTCGACAGGGGGCAAAAGAAAAAGAAGTCTCGATATACCCCTAAAAAATGTGTCCAGAATGGGAAAGGTGCCAATAAGACGGCATTGACAAAACATACAAGGTTGGGTGAAGAAATTTGCAAGCCCATTACTTTACATGATTTCTTTCCAAAAGGATATCTCGATGATGAAGTTGTGCCAACTTACATGGTGTCAACTATGAGGATCGATTCGGAGATCGAAAGTGATAAGAGTCAAAGTGAAGTCCAAAGTATAGGATTGCTTGAGAAACACACGATCACCATCGAAGAATCCAACGACGAAGATGGAGTTAGAGCTACATCTGACTCATGTTGTGCAACAATCACTTTCACTGACGAAGACCTTCAACTGGGATCAAAGCCACACAACCGTCCTCTTTTTGTCTCCAGATACATAAGGGAGCAAAAGGTAAACCGCATCCTTATTGATAGGGGCTCCGCAGTGAATCTCATGCCGAAATTTACAATGAAAAATCTTGGCATTACAGTTGACGATTTGGCTCGCAGTCGCCTCATCATTCGAGGTTTTAATCAAGGTGGGCAGAGAATTATTGACATGATTCGTGTAAACTTAATGATTGGAGGGTTGCAAGCTGAAACCTTATTCCATGTAATCGATGCAAAGACATCCTACGATTTGTTGTTAGGACGACCTTGGGTGCATGATAACGGTGTTGTTCCATCAACTTTTCATCAGTGTTTCAAATTCTGCAAGAATGGTGTACAGATAGTGGTGGCAGATAACAAGCCATTTACTGAAGTAGAAGCTCATTTTGTAGATGCAAAGTTTTACATTGAGCAAGACACATCTTTGAGCGTCTTTACAACAAACCTTCCATCTATAAAAGAGGTTGAGTCTTCAAAAACAAAGGAAGTATCGTTTATCCCTCTAGACATCCTAGTGACAGACAGTACAAAGGTAACTCAAAAGCAAGAGGTCATGATTAAAACATATCGTACTACACCAATTTTCAAGTATGTTCCCAAAATCTCAACGACGAGAAGGGCAATCACCAGTCGTGGAGATACTTGAAGCTGAAGAAGATAAGTTAAAACTGTCTCGCACAAAAGAAAAGGAAGACCTACAAAGCCTGAGAGAAGAATTAAGTCTTCCCCTCACAAAGATTGAAAAGTCTAATCCTACTAAACTTCCGTTGAAAGGATTCGTCCGACCATCAAAAGCTCCAGTCGAACATGGATTCCTTCCAATACAAAGAACTGATGAAGGATTTGATCCAAAGGCATACAAACTTTTGGCTAAGTCCGGGTATGATTTCGCAAATCCCACAGGCCTTGGAAAACTCAGTCCGAAACTTACTGGCGAGAAAATACATGGCCTCAATGAGACACAAAAGAAATTGAGGGAACAAGGGCATAAGATAATTTCGCCCAAGACTGGTCTTGGTTTCGCATCAACTAAACCTATCCGAATCCAAATCACAAAAAAGGATAAAAGGTTGAGCACTTTGTACATTGGCATTGAAGAGGTTGGTGACAGCGAAGATCGACATTCAGTTTCTAACAAGTCAGTTTTTGACCGTATAGAGGTTTCACGCACTAGAGTATCTGTATTCAACAGATTGGGCTCGTCAACTCAAATATTGAATACCTCAAGTTCACATGTCAATAATTCACCATGTACTTCCGTCTTCAAGAGAATAAATTATCCTACCCAAAGAAAAAGATTTTCACAGCCTCAACCTCGAAAGTCTGTCTTTTCTCGAATTAAAGCTCCAAGAGAAGTATTGGTAACAAGAAATAAGGAAAAAAATTAGGGAGAATTGGCGCCAACATAGTGAAAGATAGTGACATTCGGAGTTTGATTCCTTCGCGAATGAAACGTAAAATAGAGGTGGACATCACTAATGACGTTACACTAAAAGCAAAAAGACGAACTATTGTGCTCACTGCCCAGTCTGAGGAGTCCGACACGGATGGAAGGAAGAATGAAGTATTTTGTGCCACTGCTTATCACATTGTTGTCGAAGAACAATCAGATTCTGATGATGAGATCAAAGAAGCTCCCTCAACACTTGAAGACGGGGGGCAAGCGACCGTTGATCAACTCAAGGAATTTAATTTGGGGACGATAGACCAGCCTAAACCAATTTTTGTTAGTTCATTCTTAAGTGCCTCAGAAGAAAATGACTACTTTCAATTGCTGTCAGAATACAAGGATGTATTTGCTTGGACATACAAGGAAATGCCAGGTCTTGACCGTAAAATCGTAGTCCATAACCTTGCTGTCAAACATGGGATACGTCCAATTAAACAATCTCAACGTTTCTTCCGTCCAAAACTTATCCCAAAGATAGAAGAAGAACTCAACAAATTGATTGACGTGGGATTTATTCGGGAGGTCAAGTATCTGACATGGATTTCGAGTATTATGCCAGTGAAAAAGAAGAATGGGTAGATAAGAATCTGTGTGGATTTTCGTGACCTAAACGAGGCATGTCCAAAGGATGATTTTCCTCTTCCTATCCCGGAGCTCACTGTGGACTCAACAACCGGACATGAAGTTCTCTCTTTCATGAATTATTATTCTAGGTATAATCAGATTAGTATGACTCCAAAAGATGAAGAGTTAACTGCATTGCGCACTCCAAAAGGTATTTATTGTTACAAAGTTATGCCTTTTGGACTTAAGAATGCGGGGGCAACATACCAGCGTGCCATGCAAAGGATCTTCGATGACATTCTTCACAAAATTATTGAGTGTTATGTCGATGACCTTGTGGTTAAGACAAAGAAAAGAGGGGGTCATTTACAAGATCTTCGTACAGTTTTCAATCGTCTTAGAAAATACCAACTCAAAATGAATCCTCTCAAGTGTGCGTTTGGTGTTACTTCTGGAAAATTCCTTGGGTATGTGGTTTGCCATCGCGGTATTGAAATTGATCCATCTAAAGTTGAGGCTATACAAAAGATGCCACCACCCAAGAATTTACGCGAGCTTCGAAGCCTGTAAGGCCAGTTTACTTTCATCCGTCGGTTTATCTCAAATTTGGCCGGCCGTTGTCAACCTTTCAACCGACTCATGAAAAAGGATGTCCCATTCAAGTGGGATCAAGCTTGTCAAAATGCTTTTGATAACATTAAGTAATACCTTCTCAATCCTCCTGTGTTGGGGGCACCTGTATCTGGAAAGCCTCTCATACTTTACATTGCCGCGCAAGAAGAATCTCTTGGTGCCCTTCTTGCAAAAAATAATGAAGAGCACAAAGAAAAGACATTGTATTACTTAAGTCGCAGGCTCACCCCAACAGAGCTAAAGTATCCTCATATTGAGAAAATGTATCCCGCGCTAGTCTTTGCCTCTAAGAAATTAAGGCACTATTTTTTGGCACATACAATACATCTCATTGCAAGAGTTAACCCTCTCAAGTATGTAATGTCAAAACCAGTCCTTTCTAGACGCTTGGCGAGGTGGTCAATTTCGTTCAATGAATTTGAAATTATTTATGTGCCACGTAATGCAGTAAAAGGACAAGTCTTGACAAATTTTCTAGCTGATTATCCTATCCCAGTCGATTGGGAAATTTCAGAAGATTTTCCTGATGAAGAAGTCTTTCAAATTGACATTCTTCCTCTATGGATAATGTTCTTTGATGGAGCAGCGCGGTTTGATGGAGTTGGGGCAGGCGTAGTGTTTGTCTCTCCACAAAGGCAAATCCTCCCATACACATTTGCGCTCACTAAAAACTGCTCAAATAATGTTACTGAGTACCAAGCATTGATCATTGGTCTTCAAATAGCAAAGGAGATGAACATCATGGATCTCAAAATATATGGAGATTCTAAATTGGTGATCAATCAACTCCTTAAGGATTATGAGGTCAAGAAGGAGAATCTAATACCATACTACAACTATGCTTCTCACTTGTTGACAAAATTTGATAATGTGATTCTAGAACACCTTCCTAGGAAAGAAAATCGTATGGCGAATGCTTTGGCAAATTTAGCCACAACATTGGCATTAGTTGATGACGAAATAGTCAATGTTCTAGTATGCCAACAATGGGTTCTACCACAAGTCCTTGAAGATAAAATTGAGGAGAGTAATGTAATCTCTGTCTCTATTGTCGAAGGGGACGATTGGAGGCGACCTATAATTGAGTATTTGGAACATAGAAAGCTTCCTGAAGATCGACGCCACAAGACTGAGATACGTTGGCGAGTACCTCGTTTCATTTATTATAATAACACATTGTACAGACGATCATTTGAAGGTCTCTTCCTTCGTTGTCTCGGAGAAGACGAAGCAACTCATGCAATGGAAGAAGCCCATTCTGGGGTATGTGGTGCACATCAATCTGGCCCTAAGCTTCACTTTCGCGTAAAGAGAATGGGGTATTATTGGCCCACTACGGTCAAAGACTGTATGGAGTATGCAAAAAGGTGTCAAGCTTGTCAATTCTATGCTAATTACATACACCAACCACCAGAGCCATTACATCCTACAGTTGCTTCATGGCCGTTTGATGCATGGGTATTAGATGTGGTAGGACCTTTGTGCAAGTCTTCTAAAGGCCACTTATACATCCTGGCAGCTACTGATTATTTTTCCAAATGGGCTGAGGCTGCACCATTTAAAGAAGTAAAAAAGGAGACAGTTGTTGACTTCATCAAGTGTAACATCATTTATCGATATGGTGTCCCTCGATACATCATTACTGATAATGGGTTAAATTTTAAAAATAGCTGGGTGACTCAACTATGTGAGAAATTTGATTTCAAATAGTATAAATCCTCTATGTACAATGCTCCAGCTAATGGACTTACAGAGGCATTTAATAAAACACTTTGTGATTTATTGAAGAAAGTGGTTTCCAAATCAAAGAAAGACTGGCATGAGCGAATAGAAGAAGCATTGTGGGCGTACCGAACTACATACCGTACACTTACCCAAGCAACTCCTTATTCTCTCGTCTATGGTGTAGAAGCTATTCTTCCCCTTGAACGACAAATTCCTTCGTTAAGGATAGCCATACAAGAAGGTCTCACGAATGAGAAAAATGCCATTTTACGTCTTCAAGAATTAGAAGCACTGGATGAGAAGAGGCTAGAAGCTCAATAACAGTTAGAATGTTATCAAGCTCGGCTTTCTAGAGCCTTCAACAAAAAAGTTCGACCTCGGTCATTCTGGGTTGGAGACTTGTTACTTGCTGTTCGCAGGCCCATCGTCATGAATCACCGCACTAGAAACAAATTTTTGTCAAAATGGGATGGACCATATGTAGTTCGTGAAGTCTACACCAACGGAGCATATAAGATTATTGATGAAGAAAGAGTGTTGGTTGGTCCCATTAATGGCAAGTTCTTGAAACGCTACTACCCATGAATGTGGAATGCTCCTGGCCCGCATGAGCTAAAACTGTGAAAGGCACCAAATAATAAAAAAAAAGCTTTGTCCTTTGAACTACGTAAATGACTTGATCCCTTTTCAAGGGTACGTAGGCAGCTTGGAGGTTTGTTCCAAGTTCAGTCACCCAAAATATATATATATATATATATATATATATGTGTGTGTGTGTGTGTGTGTATTACTCCTGGCCCGCAAGAGTATAAACTGTGAATGGCAGAACAAATAGCTAATGACAATGCTATTTTTGAAAGCAATGATTCTTTTATTGATGAGGTTGAAGACTACAATTCTACTTTACTAGCTAAATAGATTGCTCTAACAAAAATGATGGTTCACTTTAAAGCTGCAAAGCCAGAATCTCTTCACGTTCTGTTTGCAATAATTCTTCTATAGTCCTCATTACTTCAAGATCCTGAGCTGCAAGAACGTTAGCTTCTTCAACCGAGGCTCGTTCTTTTCTGAGCTTGGCAACGGCCTCCTTCCTGTGAGATAATTGTTCATTGCTCTCTTTTATGGAGACTCTAAGTTGCATAGCCTCCTCCCTTACTTGTTGCAACTCCTTCAACAATATGGTCTCCTTGTCCTCAACGTCACTCAAAGCATCTTGAAGTGATTGCACATGCTTGGAATCAGTATCTTCCAAAGTAGTGGCATCAACGAGTAATGTATCAATGTGAGTGAGTTGCTCTAACTGCTGATCTGAAGTCATTATAGAAGCATAAGAATATTTTGCATCAACATAATGAGCAACATTATTCATATATGACTTGATTCGTTTCTTTAGACCAGAGTAATCTCCAGGAAGTTTTGAGAGTTCATTGTAAATTTTTTCAAGCTTGGGCCCCAAGGATGGAACCTTGTGAATTGGAGTGTTGATCACAATACTTTTGATACTCTCGATAAGGGCTAAAGCATTTTTGCGTCGGGCATTTATGATGATGTCTTCCGCATTGAAGGCTGACACTTCAGATGAGACAATTTGATGTGAGAATAAATCAACCTTTCAAAGTTCTTACACGACCGCCTGGGGCGTTTGGTTACTGATTTCATGCCCTGCTAAAACATTCGAACCTTGAGGAGTCTCATTTCCTACCGGTAAGACTTGTGACAATGCATTTATCTCAGATACCAAATCAAATGAAGATGGCCCACAAACAGATGCTCCACTACCAGTAAGGTTATCAATGAGGACGAGATCTTCTTTAAGGTTTCCTTCTACCTGAAAATAAATAAATATGAGTAAAATAATAATAATAATAATAATAATAATAATAAAATAAAAATATGGCATAAAGGGTGGGAACCTTACTCGTATTGGTTCGTCACTACTGGAAGTCATTCCAAAATATCGATCCACACCGCGAGAAGCAATAAAATCTGTCCGCTTGGAAATACGTTTCGTCTTATCACTCATATGTTTCCAATTGCGATCCTCATTATTTCTGCCTATGTCTTCATCTGAATCTATCACTAAGTGGGTAAGAGGACGGGTGTTGATTATTAGTGGAATATGTTTGGCCACCTCTACATGACTTTCGGAACTCTCCTCGATACCATGATCACTATGAGATTTAGAGGCTGCCCCAGAAGTTGGCCTAGAAGGGGTCGACTTAGGTACATCGTTTGTAACCTTTCTAACTTTGGTTGGTTTCCCTTTTGGAGAAATTGCACGCTTAATATGCCCCGAAGTACCTGCCTTCACTGTGAATGGATCAACATAAACTTTTGACCACCATTCAACATAAGTTTTGGTGACAGAGAATTTTTGAAAATTAGAGTTTGAAGGAATATGCACTTCACATTCAGTATGATAACGAGTGGTCGATCTCCATAGTGTCAAAATCTCTTCCAAAGCACCAGTGCGAATATCCTCTTTCAATCTGCCCGGAATATCCTGGTGATAACAAAACTGTCTACCGAATCTGTGTGGACTGTAAGGCTTAATAATTCATCAGTCACCTTGGCTCAACGTCAGGTAACTGGACCGGAGGCTAGCCAAATACTCAAAGTCATAAAGAGGTAGATGTTCATCATCCGTTAATAATCTCCTTGTCGGTGATGTTTTGGATAAGCAAGATAAGTCCACACCTTTACATAACCTGAACAACTCTTGGGCCTCTGTCTCATCAAAATGTTTCGCAGACCCTTCTCCCGCGTACTGAGTCATTCGAGGCAGGTAATTACGATTTGGGACAGAAAAGTTTATTTTGAAGTATTCAGCTAACCAGCCATATACATAGTGTATGGGAAATGACACATTAGAGTTTCCAGGATCAAGGGAAGAAACAATATCATTTAAACCTCTGTAAATGCTGGCTAGAACGGGAACAGAAAGACAAAATTTATTACCGTCTGCCATCATGCTAGCAATCTTGAACACCTCAGGACGAATTATATTTCCAGGACTGGTAGGCAAGAAAAATTTGCATAACCAACACGCTATGAGTGCTGCTAAATAAGTTTTGTTCCTCATCTCTGGCTCTATTTCAAGACCGGTAAACATCTCATCTTCTTGTGGCGACCAATTATTAACAGGATCAATTATTTTAGAAGGGTTGTGAGTCGCTTTGGGACATTGAGTCTTGTTTCTCGACCCTCTTCTCGGCGGTGGTTTATTATACTTAGTGGCACCTTTGAACCAAAGCTTTATCCATTCAAAAATTTTCACAATTCGGTCCCGTTTATATTGCTTGCAAAGCTGGTGGAAAGCTAAACATAAGTACCGGCAACTCAAAGGAAGAAGAGAATTTCCATCTTTGTCAATAGCGGATAATTCCTTTGCACAAGGAACGACTTCTTTGTAAAATATTCCACAAAATGGGAGACCTCTTATCAAATACAGATCGCGAAGGGAAATCGATAACTCCCCAATTAAGCAGTGGAGTGTGTTGGTTGAAGGACACCAAGACTCAAGGAAGGCTCTGATTACATTCACATGTCGATCATAGGAGAACAAAGAAGCAAACATGGTGCCATATAATTTGTTGTCTCTAAGGAATTTGCTGTGACGACCGAAAACGTCCTCTGACCATTCCCAATAACCTGGTGTGTACGCCAAGTCAACAGAAGCTTTAAAGGAAACACCTCATTCTATTTCTCTAGCACGCATTTTATGACCCATGAGTGAAAATTGCTCAGGTTCTTTTTCTTCAACTTCGTGAAGCGCAGACTTCAACACTAAAACATTTGAAACTGATGCCCGTACCTTATTTTGGTTATAGCCAAAATTCAGAAGCATGTAGGGAAATTCTTTGGACCATTGTGACAAGTGGTATGAAATATCAGGCAGAGGCACCCGTGGAGCAAAACGACCAACCAGTGGGGTCCCTACATCAAGAGTAGTGCCTTGCTCCATGACTTCGTTCTCTCGTTCTAAAATAGTTACGGTATTTATCTTGAAGCTATTGAAGAAAACCATGATTGGCGGGTGTCAAAGGATATTTACCTGGAAAAAAAAAGTGTGAGAGAAATTAAAAAAAAAAATGTGTCCGAAAAGAACTAACGAAAGCGTGCCAGATAATAAAAATGACACCGAAGTGCACTAAAGGACCCCGAAGGGACGAAAGAGTGACACCGAAGTGCACTAAGGGACCCTGAAGGGACAATAAGAGTGACACCGAAGTGCACTAAGGGAGCCCGAAGGGACAATAAAAGTTATATTGAAGTGCACTAAGGGACCCCGAAAGGACGAAAGAGTGACAACGAAGTGCACTAAGGGACCCTGAAGGGACAATAAAAGTGACACCGAAGTGCACTAAGGGACCCCGAAGGGACGAAAGAGTGACACCGAAGTGCACTAAGGGATCCCGAAGGGACAATAAGAGTGACACCGAAGTGCACTAAGGGACCCCGAAGGGACGAAAGAGTGACACGGAAGTGCACTAAGGGACCCCGAAGGGACAATAAGAGTGACACCGAAGTGCACTAAGGGACCCCGAAGGGATGAAAGAGTGACACCGAAGCGCACTAAGGGACCCCGAAGGGACAGTAAGAGTGACACCGATGTGCACTAAGGGACCTCGAAGGGACAATAAGAGTGACACCGAAGTGCACTAAAGGACCCCGAAGGGACGAAAGAGTGACACCGAAGTGCACTAAGGGACCCCGAATGGACTAATGAATGACGTCTGGAACTCCATATTCTGAGAAAGACGATTTGACCTGCAAGAATTGAAAAAAAAAAAAATTTGAAACTTGCCAAGAAAAGTTGAGTGACTTACGTAAAGTTATCCTCCTTAATGAGTTCGATAGATCTATTCGTCGTTCCAGAGACAGTACAAAATTCGAGCAGGGCCCACAAGTGGAATCTAATCCAAAAAAAAAAAACAGATTTGATTAATAGCGGTCACGGAAGACAAAGTTGTTACTAAAGAAAAAATGTTCCTTTTAAAGTTTAGCCACATATACATTTTGTTTCAAAAGTTTATAATACATAAGAGTGGTGCAGAAGAGATGGTTTGATGCTATAATAAAGCTCCTTGAGGTCTTAGGTTCAACACCAACTAGCAGCATGGAAACCTTTATTTGTTTTCATGTTTCTACTGACAACCAGTCATGGGAAAAAGAGAAAAAAAAAAAAACAAATAAACAGTGGCGTGGAAGGAAAGAAAAGAAGAGAAGGAAAAAAAAAAAAAAGAGAAAAAAAAAATCCAACAGTGGCGTGGAAGGAAAGAAAAAAAAAAGTGGTGTGAAGAGAGAAAAAGAAAGAAGAAAAAAAAAAGTGGCGTGAAGAGAGAGAAAAAGAAAGAAGAAAAAAAAAAGAGAAAAAAAATCTATCAGCGCCTAGAGAAAAAAAAACTAGAAGAGAAGAAGAAAAAAAAAAAAAAAAGAAAGAAGGAAAAGAATCCAGCAGCCGTGAACTAGAAGAGATGAAAAAAAAAAAGTGAAAAAAAAACAGTGGCGTGAAGAGAGAGAGAGAGAAAGAAAAGAAGAAAAAGAAAAAAAAAATCCAGCAATCCACCTGGAGCAAGAAGAGAAGAAAGAAAAAAAAATCCAGCAAAAAAAAAAAAAAAATCAGCGCCTGAGAGAGAAGAAGAAAAGAAAGAAGAAGAAAAAAGAAAAAGAAGGAAAAAAAAAGGAGTACAGTTGAAAAAAAAAAGGGGGACAGTCTATATGCATATCTAAGCAAGAAGAAAAGAAAAAAAAAAAAATTCAGCAGTTGGAAAACGCCAGAAGAGAAGAAAAGAAGAAAAAAGAAAGTTTAACCAAAAAAAAAAAAAAAATTGGTGAACACCAGTCAATAGAGAAGAAGAAAAGTAACAAAGAGTTATACATGAGAGATGCTAATGTGCACCATCACATATGGGATTTGCTAACATAAGCCATTAGTTTGAAAATTTGTTACATGTATGGATCTAAATTATGGGTACAGAATACATGGGAGATGCTAAAGTACACCTTGCATATGAATTTTGCTACTTTGAGCCATTAGTATGGAAATTTATTATATGTAAATATCTTAATTAAGATATACAACCATGGCAAGTTACAGAGAATGGCGACAGAAGAAAAAAAAAAAGAAAGAGAAAGAAAAGAAAAGAATAGGAAAAAAAAAAAGCAATGAAAGCTCGTGTGTGCATATGTGAGCAGAAAGAAGAACAGTGAGGGTGCATGACAAATCAGTATACATTTAGAAAAAACAAAACACATGAAAAAAAATAACAATATATTATTACTTGGTGGATGACGTGACTGGAAGGCCCTGTTCAGAAGGAGACACTATTAACAACTTTGAAGATATCAGAAGTGTGGCGGGCATGCGTGGATTACAAGACGTGAAATAAAAAAGACAAGGAAGAAAAAAAAAAAAAAAAGATACAGCCGTGCAAGAAGAAAAAAAAAAAAGAGAATGTATAGCAGAAGGCAACGACAAAAAAAAAAATAAAAGATAGAACACGAAGAAAAAAAAAGAAGAAGAAGAGAAGAGTGTACCGTTACAAGAGTTCAGGAGAATTCCTTCAATTATCTCTGATGTGAAAAGTCTCAAGCATAAGTCACATATATATAGATGTGAATTAATCCTATTTGCGATTGGATTTTAAGTCTACAATTTCAGTTGGACAAGAAAAAAAATCCTATTTGCAATAGGATGCTCAAGTTTTCAATTCCACTTGGATAAGAAAAAAAATTCCTATTTGCAATAGGATCCTCAAGTCTACAATTTCAGTTGGACAAGGAAAAAATTTCCTATTTGCAATAGGATGCTCAAGTCTTCAATTCCACTTGGATAAGAAAAAAAAATCCTATTTGCAATAGGATCCTCAAGTCTTCAATTCCACTTGGACAATGAAAAAAAATCCTATTTGCAATAGGATCCTCAAGTCTACAATTCCATTTGGAAAGAAAAAAAAATCCTTGCAGTTGGATTTTCGCAAAAAAAAAAAAAAAAAAGGTTTTGCGAAAGTTAAATACTTCAAGTCCCGCTTTAGGTTCGTAACAAGCTCAATATAGCGCGACACTTGAAGTGGGGGCAATTTGTAGACATTAAAAAAATCTACACGATAGACCCAAAATATAATTTGGGCTTATCTTCAGTTTAGCCCACTTTGAAATATGGCCCAATGAGTCAGATAATTTAAAGACCAAGCCCACTACAAATAAATGAGTTATGGACTAGTTTAAATTGTTTGAGAAGTCCAAGCCCACTTGAAAATGGGTCTAATGGACAATTATATATATATATATATATATGTATATATATTATATTGGATAATTATTAAAATTATCATAAATGATAATTATAGGATAATTATCAAAAGAACAGAAAGTTACAAATTTATCCCTCCGGTGAGCCTATAAATAAAGGTCCAGAGGTGAGGAAAAGGGAACCAGAAGATTCTCAAAAAAAGCTGAAGCTCTGCAGAACTCTTCACTTAAAAATCAAAACTCCAAAACACATAAACCCTGAAGGAGAAGAACAACAAGCACATCATCCACGTGCCGTTCTTCGCTAAAGTTTCAATCCAACTCAAGATCAAGCTCTTGCAGCCCTTAAAGCTAGATTACCAAGGAGATCGAATCAGAGGACCTTATCTTCATATTTCTTTTGTAAAGATTTACAGAGGATTGTACCCTTTTTCTTGAATCAATAAAAAAATTGTTTATTTGTCACTAATTTTCGTTCCTAAATTTTCGGACACGAAATTTGTGTGTACAATTACACTTTGAGTAAAGAAGTGTGCATCATTGCCTTTCTATTTGGTCTCTTGTAGACTATGTTAATTTTTCTCATTTTCAATGTATTTATAAATTCACTGCATCTTTCTTTTAAGATCTCTATATTTCATGTTGCTAATCTTATTTTTTGTCTTTTATTATTTTTATTTTTACTATTATAATGAGAATTTATCGTAAAAATTTGATATAATTTTCATTTTTACTAATAAGAACTAAAATGTTTGGCCTTAAATAGAGTGAAATTAAAACGTAAGATTTATTTAATTGACTTCATATAATTAAAAAAATATTTGATTGTTGTTGTTGCCTACTAGTAAGAAGTAAACTAGTTGCTGTAAATTAAGCTCAGCACAAAAGCATGTAAATTAATGAAAGTAAAGAGCTGGAAACATTGAAGTGTGTAAAGAGAGAGCCCATCCTTCAAGTCGTCAATTAGTGTGCTCAATCTGACCGTTATATTTAGCTGTAACTTATATTCTCTCGTTTAACTTATATTCTCACTTATTTTCTTTAGGGGTGCAAGACACACTGATTGAAGGTACAATTCAAGTTCAATCTGACATATAAAATGTTCAATCATAATCTAACGTTAACCTTAGTCTTAACTCGACTTTCAACCCAAACTCAATTCATCCTTAAATTTCTTAACTCGGGTTGAATTTGGGTTGTCACGCTGACTTTTTTATAAACATCTTGTACCACACCGACTTTATGCAACTTGTAGATTACTTTCTCATTGTTTATGTGAAGACATGTCATCTACCATTAGGTATAATTAATGTAAAGAACAACTTTAACTTTTAAAAGAGCAACTTTAACTTTTTTATGACTGAAATAATTAAATATATTGTCTAGTACATCCTATAACATAATACCAAATGGACCACTAACTAGATTAACCCGATCACAATTTACAATATATGTATATAGTATATTTAAAATTATATATATATATATATAAAACAAAAATAAAATTCGAATTTGAGTTGCTGGCACATCAATCCAAGTCCAACCCTAATTAAGTTTGGGTTGAGATTTTTTAACTTAGACATAATTCTAATCGTAAAAATAGTTGTCCAAATCCATAAAAAAAAATAGATTAGAATTATGTTGAGTTCAGGTTAGCCTCCTCAAACATAACATGAAGATATTTCTAAATTTTAGGATATTCGATTAATAAATACATGAGAGCATGCATGAAAAAGAGATAAATTGGTGGGTTGGGATGGAAAATAAAGTAGAGTAATTAAGTAATGGAGAAAGATCATTCATGTTGGACAGAGATCTATAAATGAGATTTTAAAAAGGTTTGAGAAATATTGGAAAGGCACGCACTAGAAAATTTGAAAAAAGTTGCAAATTATTTAAGAAAAAATAATTAGAGGTTCATTTGAGCTGCAAATTCAATGACAAAGGAAGTCATAAGAGATAACTTACTTATGCACTTTTACCCTTATTTACATTGACTTTTTCGATCGAGAAGATATCACTAAGTTACAGACCTTATGAAAGTATTCAAAATGAACTTTTATTTATGTTTTTATAGTTGTCATAGTTTGTGCCTCTAAATTAGTATATTTTTATTTTTATTTATTTTTCTGCCAAACAACTCTCAAAATATTCACGAGGACACTTCAACCCTCCACCTTTACCATTAAGTCACATTCCTTAGTGATATGTCTACACATTTTTTGTTTTTGTTTTTAATATCTAATCTAATTATATAGAAGAACTTAAAATGCAATTACCGAATATTGATCTCGCATGTAGGGGACCGAAAAGAATGACGGAAGACAAAAATAACTTTTCACATTATTTTGCTGAAACTAATTGCTCTCAAATTTAAATCCATGCTTTCACCCTTGTCAACGTGAACTATTATCAATTCACCAAATAACGAGTCCCTAATTTTATAATTCAAGAAGTATATTTTTATCATTTTTTTTTTCATTTTTATTGAATTAACAATATATCTGTATTTTCTATTTAGGCAATCACTTTTATTTTTTTTTCACTTTAGGTTTTTGAGGTAATAAAGATGACGTTTGTTTTACTTTTAGTTGCAACTAGTTCAATTTTAAACTTATTTAATAATATCAATTGTTTTTCTAGGAATATTAAGACTTGATTGATAATCCGATTCAACACTTAATTTTGACTTATTCAATTAAATACGTTTGATAACATAATCTGAATATCACTTAAAAATATAAGTGTCACTTTAAATGGGATAAAATTTTGAGTGACAATGATTTTACTTATCACTAAATGCTAAAATACTTAATATTAAAAAAAAAAATTCTCAAATTTTATTATCACTTAAAAAAGTTCAGGGGTAAATATCATTGACATCCTCTAAGGGTTGAGGTATTATCACGTGGCTATAACTTTGTACAATTTTGTCACCAACACCCCCTGTCAGAAATTTTAATTTTTTAATAAATGAATTGTCCTAACTAGCCCTGATCATTTAAATATATTTCAATATAAAAATATTAAAATACGTAAAGGACTACAATGCCCTTCATTCACCAACACACAAAACACTAACCACCATCTCTCTCATCTCCCTCCAACTACCACTGCCACCAACTACAACCACTTCCACCAACCACCTCCACAACCACTATCTAACTCCAATCACAACCTAAGCCAACTGCCACCAACCACAAGCACCACCACCACTGCCACCAACCACCAACACCACAATCTTAACCAGATTGGGTGTAAAGTGGAGTGGCAGACTGAGATAACATCCTAACACTTTAACACCATTATTCCATTGATTTCTTTCAAACCTTAGTATCTAAAACAAAAATACAATCTTCTGATCATCAACGATTCCTTTGCCGAAACATTAGCCTTCTTGACGAAAAAAAACCCATCATCCAAACAACAATAAAAAATTCAAAACAAAGCCTATACCCATACTATCAACATTAACCAAAAACCACATTCACAGAGAGAGACATGAGCGCACTCTTGTTCGACAAGAGGGAGAAGAGAAGCATTGGAGATTAGAATTCGATATTCTATGTCATCTTCTCTGGTGAGACATGCAGGCGAAGCTATCGAAGGAAGCATCGAAATCATAGTAGAATACGGCTAGGATGACAAACAATCAAAGACAGAGAGCAGCATGTGAAATTGGGTGAAGATTTGCCATGCACTGTCGATTTTCTTCCCCATCTAAAGCTCTCTCCTCCGATACCCACCATCTCTCAGTCCTTTTCCCCACCCTACACCGCCACAAAATCTCCAACTCCCTCTCATCTCCGGGATGATCAAAGACAAAGAGCTGCGGGTGAAATTGAGTGGAGATTTGCCATGCTCTATCGATTTTCTTCCCCATCTGAAGCTCTCTCCTCCGATGCCCATTGTCTCTTCGTCCTCTTCCTCGCCCTATGCCGTTGCAAAATCCCCAACTCCCTCTTATCTCTAACACCTCCAGTAATCTGACCAGTACTTTGTCGATGCTAGCCTCGATTAGGTTATGATTGGACTGGTGGTGGTGGTTGGTGGTAGTGGTGGTGGTGGTTGTGGTTGTGGTTGGTGGCAGTTGACTTGGGTTAGGTTACGATTGGAGTTCAACAGTGGTGGTGGTGGTGGTTTTGCCGCCTGTGGTGGTGGTGGTGGTTGGTGGCAGTGGTGCTCGACATATATATGTATAAATATATATTTTTATATATATATATAATGTAATAACAATGAAGCGGGTATGTAATAATAGGGCATAGTTGGGGGCATTTTGGTCCATTAGAAAATATTAAATAGGTAATTTTAGTATTCAAAAAGGTTAGGTCAAAAGTCAAAGGGTGGTCTTTCACGAACAAAATATGGTCTGACACAACTACTTTTGGCAGGAGAGGGTGTATGTGATATACGACACAAACCTTAGGGGGTGTTGGTGACAAAATTGAAGCCGCGTGACAATACCTCAAACCTTGGTGTCAATGAAGTTTACCCAAAGTTCACTAATTAAATTTCAGCTCTTAGAATTTTTAATAGTTAATTTTCAGTTGGAAAAAGTGTAAAAAAAACCCCTGAAGTTTCTTGAATGTGAAAAACACCCCTAAACTTTTGTAGAGCAAATCAGTCTCTCATCTTACAAAAGTGGATAACTTGACCCCTTGACAAAACTACAATGGTATATATATCTCATTTATCATGACCATTATGCCCTCTCTCTATAAATATAGTGTTTTCTAAAACTTCAAAAAAAAAAATAGATAAAATTTCCAAATAATAAGTTTAGAAACATAAAAAAATAAAAGACTAATAGAACTTTATTAAGTTTTTTTTTAAATAAAAGTGCCCTCGTCTAAATTGATGTATCGCTGGTTCGAGACTTGAGAGCAGCCTCTCCAAAAATGAAAGTCAGGCTTGCTGTCATCCACCTATCTCAGACCCTGCTCAAACTGGAACTTTGTACTCTGAGTATGACATTTTTTCTATTACTATATAGTTTTCTAAATAAAAATTTTAAAAATAAAAAAAATAGTTTCATAAACTTCTGAAATAAAATTCTATTAGCCTTTTACTTTTTTATGTTTCTAATTATTTTTTATTTTGACAATAGTTCTTCCTATTATAGTTAGCAAATTAAAGAAAAAAACTTTTTCAATGATAATTTTATCAAACTCTTTTTTTATTTTTAAAATTTTTATAAAACACTATTGACTATACTAGTAGAGAAAAAGAGTATATATGTTATAATTTTATAATTAAAAAATCTTAAATAAAGTTCTAGTAGCCTTTTATTTTTTTATTTTTCTAAACTTATTATTTAGGAGTTTTATCTAACTATTTTTATTTTTTGAATTTTTAGAAAACACTATATTTATAGAGAGAAGAGCATAATGGTCATAGTATATGATATATGTGTCATTATAATTTTGTCAGGGGGTCAAGTTGTCTACTTTTGTAAGTTGAGGGACTAATTTGCTCCAAAAAATAGTTTAGGGAGTGTTTTTGCACATGGAGGAAGCTTCAGGAATTTATTTTTCAATTTTGCCTTTCAGTTTTATCATAAAATCACTTAAATTGCTTTTTTATTTTATTTTATTTTGTAAATATAGTAATGAGACCTTTTTGTCTCTTACCATATATATTTATTAATAAAACACCAATTTGTTGTAGGAAAATGATACTTAGGCAGAATTGTTAGGTAGAAACTTTCTCATTTATAGGATGCATGTGGTGAATGTATGTGATATGACCTACCACATGCATCCAATGGATGTAAATTTTTCTGCCTAAAATTAATTATACTTAACAATTTTGCCTAAGTAGCATAACCCTTTGTTGTAATCTAGTGATATTTTTTCTACTTTCCAAAAGAGAAGCCGGAGGATTCAACTTTTGCTAGGGACAAAAATGAGTGCGCAAGTAGCTTTGTTAAAACCATATATATATATAGAGCGAGAGAGAAGAAATCATTTTAAGGCTACTATTCTCTTTCGTTTGTTTATAAATCATTATATAATGAACAATTTATTTAATCATAGTATATACTGATTTATTAACCATTTTTTATTTTTATAAATATTTTAGTTACTATAAGATAATTTATAGGCTAAAGTCCTAGTGAAAGATATGTATTATAATAATTAATGCTTTGTATAACCAGCAATTTCTTTGACAAATACTTATGGTATATTATGCTCAAACTAAATTAATTAATGAGATACTTAAGAGTTATAAGATGAATCAAGCTCAATTCTATTTGTTTAGAGACTCGTGAGGAAAAAAAAAGATATAAATTATAGAAATTACCACACACACACACACATATATAGATGATTATAACTCAAAACTCCCAAAAATTGATTTCTGGATTACCCTTTTCGATTGTATAATTCCTTAATGGTAAGTTTGTCGATCAAGAGAAGAACTACAATACACCTGGTGTAAATACACTGGGTGAATCTAGATCGTGCGTGTTATACATGCGCAATAAAACTTATCATGCGTGTTGTACATGCATGGTCCAGATTCACCCGATATTTTTACACCAGGTGTACTATAGACGTATTCGTCGATCAATGATGAAAGGTCAAGTCTTAGTAACCACTGGTCATAGTCGACATTAAAATTTAATAGCATCACACGTATTTGTCTAAAATAATTTTCAGTCTATTTCTGGAGTAGTAATCTTTGTTACATTCAGGTGAGTCCCATTTGGAATGGGCTTGATAGGACCTAGTTTTGTTCCAAAATTGTTCCCTTATTTAGAGTAAGCTCTAATGTATCTTGTAAAAGATCCCTTACAAATTGAAAGGGAGAGGGTTCGAGTCTCCTCATAGTGGGAGAAACTCACATGAGTATTATACTCGGACTTGTCTAACACAGGTGGCTTATGAAGTGTTGCATGTGTCCAGGGAGATTAGTCTTACTCGAAGGGTGTGAATACCTCCTGTCGACAAAAAAAAAAAAAAAAAAAGATCCCCTGTAGAGAAAATACATATAATTTTTTCAAAATTATTTGTACAGTTAAGTGTGCTCATAGAGTCTCATGCCGTCTTGTAGCATGTTGACTATAGCTTTAATGTTGCTTTTACATTTGGTTCTTTATATGCATACGAACTCCAAATGTAAATACCACACATGGCATGACTTGAACTTTTGGGAATGTATGTTTAAGGAATCCCATGATGTATGAATTTTCTGAAACGTATAAATGATGATCTTCTGGATATCCTTGTGTGTGGAGATATAGAATTGGCATTTGAATATGCGGATTATATAATTCTTGTCTTGTTATGTACATTGTGGATTAATTATGGATGTTTAAGCATCAAGAGAATGCATGTTTCAGAGTAAGGTTGTGAGATGCATGGACCTAGTGTCTATAAGGTGCAAATGTATGATTTTTGTGAGGAATTATTCATGATTTAGGTTGTAAATTAGTGTAAGACCATAGGGAATGCTTATGGACTTGTGAAATCAAGTTTTGAGGTATTTTTAAACTTTCAGTCGCCTAGTATCTACAGTAGCCGATTGAAACTATGAGATCCCTAACTTTTGCAAATAGGGTACCTGTTTTGGACGGTTAAAAGATGGTTTCAACCGATCGAAAGGTCCCTTTTGGTCGATCGAAGCTATCCTCCAGCCAACTGACAAAATTGGAAACTTAAAGGTTAGCTGAACCTAGGTTTCAGCCGACCGAAGGAGGTTCTAGCTGACCAAAACCTGGACTGATGTGGAGTTTATGAGATTCTAAAATAGGAATAAGTATGCATAGATGCATAGACTAATGAGGAACCCATTGAGGTAGATCATGACAATTGTACACATAGGCTGTGATCTCACCAATCTGGGCTCAATAAACCAGAAACCCACATAACTTGCCATACAACGACCCCAAACGGTGCCATAATGATACTGGCCTGATTATTGCCGATGTATGCAAAACTCTTCGTATGGTTAATGGTTTCCCCTAACCAATACCAAGTCCAAATGCGATATGCACCAAGTACTATTTAAAATCTTGCCAAAACCCCAAGGCAAACCCGTATCTCTATGAGTAGATCAAGGTTCGATCTATCACCGTCATACCACCAGAAATCTATGAGTAGATCATCTCTAACTCATTATCCTGTATCTGTGCCCCTGGCACATCTTAATTTATAATTTGAAACATTATAATACTTACGATATTTCAACCCACCTTCGGTAAAACTTAAACTGAAACATAAATCAATCTACCTCTTTACTTTGACAATGACACTGAAACTTGCCATGTCTAGAAACTAAGTTCAGCACTAACTTGAAGAACCATTACTTCAATCTCATAAAAACTCATATGCTTACCCCAAGGAAACCCCATCCCCTTAACTAGTACGCCACTAGACAAAACCATACCTAGAGATAACTCACCCATACTTAAGGTCGCAATGTTTCAATTCTTACTTGTCAATAATCACAAATCAACTCGCAGTCATCCGGACTCAACATATTGTAAAAGAAGTACTAATTGAAAAAAAAATGTATGGCCAAGCCATTTCTCCTCACTAGCCCACCCCAGCAACATGCCTTTCTCGTCCACTTGCATGTTCACAAGACTATCACCATATACGCATTCACAACACATATCTCACACCACTAGAGTCTAGCACAAATAGTATATCTCAACACTCCAAGATAAATATAGTCAAACCTCTACCTAAGGTTCCCAAGTTCTTTCCAAATCAACTACCTTACTTACACAATTCATCATCGTCAAACATGATTTACAATACTGGCATACCATCCCGGGCATAGTCCATAATTTCGTGCAATTATAGAAACAAACCACATAAATCTTGTGCACTTGTCAAAACAAGCCACATAAATAGTTTACTAAGCCACAAAACGATGCTCAGTTTCATAGACTATAACCCGATGGAATCCAACACTAAGTCTAGGATCTTACATCCCACTGAATCAGAATTTCATTAACCAATTAATTCTCATTGCCAATTATTCGAGAAAAGAATCATGTCTCGTTTCAGTCCTTCACTCCAAGGAACTAGTTGATAGTTAGAGAGAAGTCCTTTCATATTAGCACTTCACTTTAGACAACCCTTACCAGTGAGTGTTTGAGGTCACCTACAATCATCTACAGTCTCATACAACCTGGTTGGTGTATATACTAGAATGCGTCCATTGTGTCCACCCCTCCCCCTCATGGTAAGAAAACATCCTCACTTCCAATACTATATATCAGGGTTCTCACCCACCGTTAACTTATCATTTACTTAACATCATATTCAACATTTATCACACAACCTTCAACTCATTTTTGAAATTTTTGATAGTGGAAAAAGAAAAAAGTATTTCAAACCTTTCCCACTAGCCCTAGGGTCATACAACCTGAGTCTAGTATAACTTGTACATCCTAAACTTCATGGATCAAATTATATTCAAAATTTTGTTTGGCTCATCAAATCCTCAAAACTAGGATATCAAAAATCAGGTATGCAATGTATATCGAAAACATTCTAGATACAAAGCATGACACAAAGAAGGGCAACTATATACACCATATTTTGCCCGACTCCCTGTTTTGACTAATTCTCCCCAGTTAGGTTTTGTAAAGCCCATCAGTATGTGCTATTAAGTAGTTCCAAAGACTCCAAATCCACTCAAAAGGTGAAACTTTATCATAGAAGTGGTTTCAAGTCAATTTAATTATTAGATTGTGGAATCACCTCAAAATCGGACTCCGATTAGGATTTTTGGTCCCTAATTTCTATATCAATTGACATCAAGAATTTCCAAAGACTCCAAATTCACCCAAAGGTGGGTTTTTTTTGTCCAAACATTTCAAATCTTTGCAACTGTCAGATCGTCTAATTAAGTCCAAATTGGGATTACATTAAAATTTTTAGTACTCTAATTTTGATCTCGACCAAAATTTAACGGTCATTATCCCTTATCAAAGGCAATTAATTGGTTCAAAATAACAATTTGGAATATGATCCGTCTAAATATACCATTTAATTTTGAATTGGCCCACCAAATTGAGCCAATTTTGAGAAATAACAAAATTAGGGTTTTTGGGCCCACGTTGCCAATTCCCAATTTTTAAAATCTCCAGCTTTCCATTATAAAAAACTATAATTAATCCTTATATGTAAAAGTTTAGTTCATTTTACCTAGAAGCCCTCAAATTTCCCTCTCAATCGGTCTACTTTCACCGTTGGATCAAATTCGGCCCATTGGAGTCGTCCGATCAGGGGTACAAATTCTCAAACTCTCAAATCTTTATTTTGACCTCATCAAATTATAAAATTTATGATTACATGATGAAATTCAGCTCACTTTATGTAAAATCCATCAAAAATCCACTCCAGTTGGATTACTTTCACTGTTGGATCAAAAAAAGATCTTTGATTTGTGTGTGAGTGTGACTCAAAAAGTATATCAATTAAAAATTACCACACTTCGCAATAGAACAAATTCCTTAAAGAATAGGGCTATTGAAAGGGGTGTCGAACCTCAGGGATTATGGTCTGATGAGTTGGAATACGGAATTAATTCTAATTAAATTTATAAAGAAAAGAATTCTGATTTTTAAACTAAATAAAAAGTAAAATAAAATAAATCAAAGTAAATAGAAAGTGAAGATAGTGTGAGAGAAATCTAGGGTATTTGACTTCACCACTAACTCTACAATCAATGGTCAACTAAATCAACTATGGGGAATTACATCATGCATAAGTGGTGTCGGTGGCTACAAGCTCACCTTCATCCATTCAAGAAGATAACATATGATTAAGGCTAAGTCATGGACTATCTTCGATTGGCATGGGCTATTTGCCTAACTACTCTAATCTAAGGTGCAGTATGGTTCATCTTCTCTAGGCATAATCCATCAAAGCTTTTAATGATATATTCAGTGATTACCATTGTGTAATAATCGCTCTCATAATCACAAAAAATAAGAGAGATTGAGCTCAATAACAATAACTAAATATCTAAGACAAGATAAGAAATTGTTGAAACTGAATTTACAAGACTTTTATTGCTCAATTTTATAATAAGAATCCTCTAAATTACACAATCTATGCATGTATATAAAGGTCCCCAATAATTAAAACAATCAAACCATTGATGCTTTGTTAGGGCTACATCAAAACCCTAGTGGATGAACTAGCCGCTCATGGTAGAAGAAGAAGCTTCAACTGATAGGCGTTGAATGTTACGCATTCTAGCCTCTTAACTTATGTATTTTATTCTCTTAGTGATAGATTATTTTATGATTTTACTTTGTTTTAGAGTTTTTTGTATTTTCAGGGCCTTAATGATTATTTCAGTTAAAACCGTGCTTTTGGGTTTTTAAAGAAGACATCCAAGATGGTGAGATGAAGCCTACATCAAGGAGATTCACTCAACCATTTATTTCAACTCAAATCAGCCCAAGAAAGAGGTCCAAGAGAATTACAGCTGCTTAAGAAGGTTTCGGGCCTGAAGCCCAAATCTGTGCATAATGCAGTCTTAATCCCGTTTTGGAAAATGGACCAGAAGTCTTATTTCTGAGCCTCAAATCGACATTATTTTCGAGTGGGGTTGAACGAAATTTGATTCTGCACACTTGTGTATTTCACGAAAATTCTGTAAAACGGACTTCTAGTGGGTCAAAAGTCGGGCCGAAGTCAGCAGGAAAAACCCACCTGATTAGTGCTACGGGAAACCCTAATTTACTCCTAATTGGATTAGGACTTTGGTATATTCTCTTGGAGAATAAAGTGAAGACTTGGAGGCTGAATTGGGAGAGCTTACACAGAGATTGGAGAGTCTGAGAGGGCTGAAGAGAACAGAAACATATTCGCAGAGCCATTGGAGAACGAAGTCATACGCGTAATTCAGAAAGATGATGTCTTCTTCCTCAACAGTTGAAGCTTCTTCTTCTACCATGAGCAGCTAGTTCATCCACTAGGGTTTTGATGTAGCCCTAACAAAGCATCAATGGTTTGATTGTTTTAATTATTGGGGACCTTTATATACATGCATAGATTGTGTAATTGTGAGGATTCTTATTAAGGAATTGAGCAATAAAAGTCTTGTAAATTCAATCTCAATGATTTCTTATCTTGTCTTAGATATTTAGTTGTTGTTATTGAACTCAATCTCTTTTATTTTCTGTGATCATGAGAGAGATTATTACACAATGGTAATCACTGAATATATTGTTATGAGCTTTGATGGATTATGCCTAGAGAAGATGAACCATACTGCACCCTAGATTAGAGTAGTTAGGCAGATGGCCCATGCCAATCGAAGATAGTCCATGGCTTAGCCTTAATCATATGTTATCTTCTTGATGGATGAAGGTGAGCTTGTAGCCACCGACACCACTTATGCATGATGTAATTCCCCTATAGTTGATTCAATTGACCATTGATTGTGGAGTTAGTGGTGAAGTCAAACACCCTAGATTTCTCTCCTATTATCTTCACTATCTTGTTACTTTGATTTATTTTATTTTACTTTTTAATTAGTTTAGTTTAAAAATCAGAATTCTTTTCTTATAAATTTAATTAGAATTAATTCCGTAATCCAACTTGCCAGAACATAATCCCTGAGGTACGATACCCCTTTCGATAGCCCTATTCTGCAAGGAATTCGTTCTATTGCGAAGTGTGGAAAATTTTAATTGATATATTTTTGAGTCACACTCACACACGAATCAATTTTTGGCGCCGTTGCCGGGGATTATCTATTTGATTGATTAGATTTTACAGAATTAGTTTTAATTGGATTTTTAGTTTAGGAAATTTTTATATTTTATTTTTAATTTTGTTTTTGTTTTCTTTTCAGGTGTTTTCGGTAAATATATGCAAGGTCGTCGTTCTGTGGCTGATCCTTTGATACCTCTTGATCCTGAGCCTGAACGTACTCTTAGACAACAGAGGAACATCCCTATTGACACCATTGTGCAAGAGGAAGAATTAATTGAAGACATGGCAGAAGAGAGGAATAACAACCTTGTTCCTAATGCTGATGGAGAAAGAGCTAGATTGCTTAGGGACTACTATGTTCCTGAGACATATACCTCGCCAGCAGGTTTTCAATTGCCCAATGTCACAGCACAGAATTATGAGATCAAGTCCAGCATTATTCAGATGCTACCATCTTATTTTGGGCTGACTCAAGAAGACCCTTACAAGCATCTGGATGACTTCATTGAAGTGTGCTCAACTACAAAAATTCACAACTTCTCTGAAGATGCTTTCAGAATGAGACTTTTTCCATTCTCTCTGAAAGACAAAGCAAAGTATTGGTTCAACTCTCTACCGGCTGGTTTTATCACGACTTGGACTCAGATGCAACATGAGTTTCTCAAGAAGTATTTTCCGATAGGGAAGACCAATCAGTTCAGACGTGCTATCACTGGTTTCTCCCAACATGAGGGGGAACAATTTAATGAGACATGGGAAAGATTCAAGGACGACCTTCTTAGGAAGTGTCCCCATCATCAAGTTCCTAAGTGGCAACTAGTGCAGAGTTTTCATGAATGGCTCACAGAAGCCAACAGACAGATGGTTGATGCGTCATGTGGAGGTACTTTTATGTTGAAGAGTGAAGAAGAGGCATGGACCTTATTTGAAAATCTTAGTGACAACTCTCTACAACATGTGTCCTCTACTCGTTCTAGCAGACCTGCCACTACCAGGAAGACTGATGGGATTTTTGAGGTTGGTGCTTCAGAAGCTATGCCAACTGATATTGATTTAATTGCACAGAAGGTAGCAGCAATTATGGCTGCCAATCAAACTCCTTCTACTTCAAATTCTACATTGCTAGGCCCTTGTGAATTTTGCTCTAGTCCTATGCATAACGTGAGCAATTGTCCTTCAATAGGGCAATTTTCTGATATTCAACATGAGCAAGTTCAAGCTGCTTTCACTGGACCAATGAACCCTCCACGAGGTAATACTTACAATCCCACATGGAGGAATCATCCTGGTTTTTCTTACAGTAACCAAGGGGCAGCAATGCAACCATCATATCAACCTAGGACTTTTGTGCCTCAACAGCAATATCAAACACAAAGTCCTATGGCCCAAAGAATTTCTGCTATTGAAGACAAGCTGACTCTTACCTTGTCTAAATTTGACAAGCTTGATTCTCTCATAGAGACAGTGCAAGCTACTGCAGCAACAGTACAATCTACAGTTCAGCTAGTGCACTCGTATTCTCAATCCATTGCCAAACTGGAATCTCAGTTTGGACAGCTTGCTACTTCATTGAGTAGAAGAGAAGAAGGGAAGCTCCCTAGTCAACCAATTGCTAATCCAAGAGGGATGCAAGCTTCCACAAGCAACCCACACCATGAGCAAGTTCAAGCCATTACCACTTTGAGAAGTGGGAAAATAATTGACAATAAGGTGGGTGAAAAGAAAGAAGAAGAAAAAGTGACCACAAGTCCAAGTGCTGAAATTCCTTATGAGCCCAAGGCTCCTTTCCCACAATGTTTTCTTGAAGCATCTAAATTAGGGAAGCAAGGGGACAAGCTGCATGACATGATGGAGGTATTTCGCCAAGTGAAGATTAATTTGCCACTCCTTGATGCCATCAAGCAAATTCCTCCTTATGCAAAATTTTTGAAGGACTTGTGCACTCAGAAAAGACGTTCTAAAAGCCATGTGCCAAAGAAAGTAATGCTGCCACAACAAGTAAGTTCAATAATTCAGCAGTGTACTCCTCCCAAGTACAAAGATCCTGGTGCTCCAACTATCTCATGCATTATTGGGGAGCACCATGTGGATAAAGCTCTTCTTGATTTGGGTGCAAGTGTGAATTTGCTACCTTATTCAGTTTACTTACAATTGGGCTTGGGAGAATTGAAGCCTACCTCGGTGGTATTACAATTTGCAGACAGATCAACAAAGCAACCCCGAGGAATCATAGAAGATGTGCTCATTAAAGTGGACAAGTTCTACTTTCCTGTTGATTTCATTGTACTTGACACTGAGCCGGTTCACAATCCGAAGAGGCACATTCCTGTGATCCTTGGTCGACCTTTCTTAGCTACTGCTGATGCTTGCATAAATTGTAGGTCGGGGATCATGGATATTTCCTTTGGCAACATGAATGTCAAGCTCAATGTGTTCAATGTTATCCAACACCCCCCAGATCAGAGTGATGTGTTCTGCATGGATGATATTGATGAATGTGTGGAGGAATTTGTTTCATCCTCTATATCTCAAAACTCCCTGGAGGTATGTAAGTCTTTTTATGACTTTGAGAACATTAATGATGAAGGGTTGTGTGAAGAAGTGCATGCTATGCTGGAAGTGGATGCTATTCAGAATACTCCACCATGGAGAATTCCAATTGAGCCACTACCTTTTCTCTCTAGCACTCCCTTAGTGCCTTCATTAGAGTCCCCTCCAGAATTAGAGTTGAAGCCTTTGCCTGACAAATTGAAGTATGTATTCTTGGGGGCACAGAAAACTCTTCCTGTTATAATTGCCTCTGATCTGACAGAAATTCAAGAGAAGAGCTTAGTAGAGGTTTTATACCAACATCGTGAAACAATTGGATGGAGTGTTGCTGATCTTAAGGGCATTGATCCCTCAGTTTGCATGCACAAAATCCATTTGGAAGAAGGATGTAAGCCAACTAGAGAGGCACAGAGGCGATTGAACCCCAACATGAAGGAGGTGGTAAAGAAAGAGGTTGTCAAGTTACTTGATGTAGGAATCATTTATCCAATTTCTGACAGCACATGGGTGAGTCCGACACAAGTGGTTCCAAAGAAATCTGGTCTTACCATTGTCCCTAACTCCATGGGAGAGCTTGTTCCACAACGTACTGCCACAGGTTGGCGTGTTTGCATTGATTACAGAAAGCTCAATTCTATGACAAGGAAGGATCACTTCCCTCTTCCATTCATTGATCAAATACTTGAAAGGTTAGCTGGTCAGAGCTATTATTGCTTTCTGGATGGCTACTCTGGTTATAACCAAGTAGCTATGGATCCAGAAGATCAAGAGAAGACCACTTTCACTTGTCCCTTTGGTACTTTTGCATATCGTCGTATGCCTTTTGGATTATGTAATGCTCCGGCTACATTCCAAAGGTGTATGATGGCCATCTTTTCTGACATGGTGGAAAAATTCTTGGAGGTGTTTATGGATGACTTCTCTGTTTTTGGATCATCTTTTGAACATTGTTTGAGCAATTTATCACTTGTGCTTCAAAGGTGCCGAGAACGGAATCTGGTACTTAGTTGGGGGAAGAGCCACTTTATGGTGAAAGAAGGTATTGTATTGGGCCATATTGTTTCAGAAAGGGGCATTGAAGTTGATAAAGCAAAGATCGATCTAATTGCAACTCTGCCTCATCCAACTTCGGTAAGGCAAGTTCGATCTTTCTTAGGCCATGCTGGGTTCTATAGAAGATTCATCAAGGATTTCAGTAAAGTGGCTCGACCATTATGCCATTTGTTATCTAAAGATGTTCCCTTTATCTTTAATGAAGATTGTGTGAAAGCTTTTGAAAAGCTTCGGTCTCTGTTATCCTCTGCATCAATTATGCAGTCTCCAAAATGGGCTATACCTTTTGAAATCATGTGTGATGCCTCTGATTATGCAGTGGGAGCCGTGTTGGGACAGAGAGAAGAGAAACGACCACATGTCATCTACTATGCTAGTAAGACTCTCTCTGATGCCCAACTCAATTATACAACCACAGAGAAAAAGCTTCTAGCTGTAGTGTTTGCCTTGGACAAATTTTGTTCTTATTTATTGGGGTCTAAGGTGGTTGTCTACTCTGATCATGCAGCATTGAGACACTTATTGGCAAAGAAAGAAACCAAACCGCGTCTTATTCGGTGGATTTTATTGCTGCAAGAATTTGATTTGGAAATAGAAGACAAAAAGGGGACGGAGAATGTGGTAGCGGATCATTTATCTTGAATCGAGTCTGAGCCGGTATTCGGTGCATTACCTATTCGAGACTCATTCCCGGATGAGCAATTGTTTGAAACTACTTTGATGAAAGTTAATGGCCAAAGGTTGAAACATTGTGTGGAAGGATGTGTGCCAAGAAGAGACGTGGAGTCCGTCGACTTGACGGATCCCGTCTATCCGACTTAATCCCTTCGGAGAGTCAATCGTCTCCTACGGACGTTAAATTGTAGGTTCTGTATGTATTTCTATACTTTATTTCCCTTAGTTTTCTTTAATTTTAATTTTTAGTTTTAGTTTTCTTAGGTTTTTCTTCAATTCTAGTTGCGTTTTAATGTTTTTTTTTCTTTGAGTTTTTGATGTATAAGTTGCTTCCGGAGGATGCCAAGAGGTGTACCGAGGTATTTGGACTCAAGATGGGTGAAAAATCGTGCTCTCGGTCGACCTTGGGCGATGGAGACTCAAAATTATCAAGGTTCGGTCGACCTTGGGCGATGGAGGGTCGAACAGGCATCCAGGAGGGGGATCGATCGCCCCATTTGTGGGGGATCGATCGCCCCATGGTTTTTCAAGAGATCACCCACCAGCAGGTGGGCGATCGATCGCCCATCCAAGGGGGGATCGATCGCCCAGGCCCATTGAAGGGCTGCCCGAATTTTTAAGGCCTATAAAGGCCACCTCTCATCCTTTGTTGCTACCACTTGCATCCTAGACCTCTTTGAACTCCAATTCAAGTCCTACATCATCCGGAAAACTAATTTCTTCAATTAGTGATTATTATACAAGAATTCAACATTGATCAACATCAACTTCAACATCAAATTGGATCAAAAATCAGTAGTTCTCAAAGGAAGCTCACACTTTTTCAAGTTTAACATCAAAGTAAGTGAAGTTTTTCTTTGAAGAAATTGTTCAAATCTTTTTGAGGGCTTTTGAAGACCAAGTTTGGGGGATCAATTTGGTGCATTTACTTGTTCGATTTGGGTGGAAAAATTGCCGAAAAAGGAGGTTGAAGGTTACAAAAGAATTGTGCACACCAAGTGTTCGATTTAATTCCTCAACCACACTTTTTCTACTTCTATGGCACCAAAGAGAGCAAGTCACCAAGGTGCGTCAAGTTCCCGTAATCCTCGCCGAGCGAGGCATGATCCGACCACAGGTTCTTCACGATCTCGCCGAGACGGTATTCAAGAGAGATGGCATCCAAGGGCGTTGAATTATGAAACAACGTTTGACATAGCCGAACTTTATGGTATGTTTCCCGAGACATGGTGGGGGATTTCCGACATCCATCGTCATCGATCGGCATCCATTTTTGTTCCACTCTCATCTACCATTTACCCGAGGCTTGTCAAGGTATTTTATCAGAACTTAATGCCGAAACCTGATGAGCGGGATGTGCTTACTTCTTCCGTAGATGGAACAATAGTTCGAGTGGACATGTCATCCATTGCCATTGCCATGGGTTGTCCTCATGAATGCCCAGCTGATTTATCTCATATCTATACTCCTTTACCCGACGAGTTGTCGGTGGGCAATGTGGTTGCACGATTGTGTGCCAACCAATTTTCTGGGCCGAAAAGGAATGCAGCTTCAAAGTCTTCAATGCCAAATCATTTATGGTTCCTTGACGCTGTGCTACTCAAGAATGTATGTCCAATTGGACATAAAACCGAAAGACGTCAAGAGTTCCTCAGAGCCTTATATGCTATACATTTTGGGCATTGGCTGTCATTCCCACAGATTATCTGGGGCCAGATGGAGAAATTCTATTCCAAAGTTGTGGGCAAGGCACCAGACAGTGCAAGTGACTAGGAGTTTCCATTCCCTACTATTATTCACCAGTTGCTTGTAGCACAGGGGTATGCTGTCCATGAGGACGAGCTTGCCTTTCCACGTGATCTTCATTATGGCACGCATGACTGGAACCTGAGTCGATCTCATATGCACCAGAGAGTCATAGCGGCGCCTGGTGAGGTATCTCGGTTGGCCCAGGGAGGAGAGCATGTAGATATACCACCACCGGTGGAAGATCCAGAAGAGATGGAGGCAGAGGAAGAGGAAGTGCATGCACAGGCTGGTGGCCATGGTTATCAATATTTAGAAGGGCAGATTGCTGGGTTGACAGCCCAGTTTGGCACCCTACAGACAGAGGTCTCCACACAGTTTGGTGCAATGAGAGCAGAGATGGCGGATCACTTTCGTGACACTCGCCAAGAGCAACTAGAGATGAGGAGGATGATGCGTGCACTGATGCGCCAAGCAAACTTGGATCCAGATGCTCAGTCACCACCACATCCTTGATAAGGAGGTAACCATCTTTTGTATTTTATTTTATTTTTAGTTTTTATTTTGCTTTTTATTTTTCTTTTTATAGTTAGATTTTTATTATGAAAAAAAAAAAATGGAAAAATGAAAAAATATTTTATTTTAGGATTTTTCTCTTTCATATTTATTTTCACCCATACTATTTTCACTTGATCTTTGGGGTATAGTGGTTTGTTTTGACAGGTTTTAACATCCAAGTTTGGGGGTGTGCTTGCATTGCCTTCGTACTCGTGATGTACTCTATTTTTCCACTACTCCATGATCCCGGTAATATCGTTCTTACTCTTCTCTATGCTTTAATTGGGTGTCCATTGAGGACAATGTACATTTTAAGTTTGGGGGTGAGGCGATGCCTATTTATGTGCTTTATTGCATATGGGGGAAATTTGTGTGAAATTCTTTTGTATTAGGATTTTATTTTATTTTTATTTTCTTAGTTTGTTTATTTTATTTTATTTTGTTTTGTTTTTAAATAGAATGTTTTGACATGATTCAAAGGATTAATACCTTATGTAGGTGCATAACTTGCAATTTTTTAGTATGTTTTAAATTCTTGAAAACTATGGTTTGAATTATGTGGTTTTAATCATGGTTTGCAATAACATGCTTTGGAGTGATTAATTTTAGTTTCCTTAAATGCACAGACACAATAGCATAATCTTATGGGGTATAGACTGTGGTTTTGAGTTATTGAGTTACATATGCTTGATATTAATTAGTATCTCTTGAGAATGAGTACCGATGATATGTTATACTTGACTTCAATGAAAAAAAAAAAAAAAAAAGAAAGAACAAAATGATGAATAAGCAATCAATTTGATCCTTTTCATGAGTAACCGGGCCTCTATGCCTCAGGAAGCACGGAGTGTTCGCGTCAAAAGTGAAAAGGTGAGAAAAGATGAGCATTGGTTGTCTTGATTTGTAGCCTGACTGATTCGAGTAATTAGGTCTTCGGGGTATCTTAAAGCCTAGTGCCCTAAAGCCGTTTGGTTTGGGAGTCACTGACTGAAAGCTTGCTACATGGATCTTTCAGAAAGCTTAATAGATCAAGACATTGCACAACCAATAAAGCAATGAAAAAAAAGGAATGATGAAAAAAAAAATGAAAAGTCATGTATTCATGTTTGGAAGTATGATTTCAATAAGGGGAGCTAGTGAGTAGAAGGGGTATGTGCCTTAATATATTCAGAGCTTGGTTATGCCACATGAGATGACTGCTAGTTCACTTTACACGAGGGAGCTAGAGTTGATTATTTTGATATATGTTGATGTGAATTATGCATGGGGACCATTGCTTTGAATTGTGGAATTTAAAAGTTTGAAACTATTCTTGAATGCAAATTTGTAACTATGTATTGTAATCTTCTTCTTGAATTAATGTTGAAACAGAATTTTGAATGTTTGTGGGTAACATTTTTGGAAACCCTCACGAGACTATACTCGTCCACTAGGGGGAACCTAGGGGTTTAAAGGCTTGTTGCATATGCTAAATGCAATCGTTTCTCCCACGAAAGTGGAGTTAGGTAGTTTAGTTAGTGTTTAGTAGTTTCTTTGTTTTAGTTTTGTTTTATTCTATTGCTAAGGGACTAGCAATATGTAAGTTTGGGGGTGTGATAGGCGTTGAATGTTACGCATTCTAGCCTCTTAACTTATGTATTTTATTCTCTTAGTGATAGATTATTTTGTGATTTTACTTTGTTTTAGTGTTTTCTGTATTTTCAGGGCCTTAATGATTATTTCAGTTAAAACCGTGCTTTTGGGTTTTTAAAGAAGACATCCAAGATGGTGAGATGAAGCCTACATCAAGGAGATTCACTCAACCATTTATTTCAACTCAAATCAGCCCAAGAAAGAGGTCCAAGAGAATTACAGCTACTTAAGAAGGTTTCGGGCCTGAAGCCCAAATCTGTGCATAATGAAGTCTTAATCCCGTTTTGGAAAACGGACCAGAAGTCTTATTTCCGAGCCTCAAATTGACATTATTTTGGAGTGGGGTTGAACGAAATTTGATTCTGCACACTTGTGTATTCCACGAAAATTTCGTAAAACGGACTTCTAGTGGGTCAAAAGTCGGGCCGAAGTCAGCAGGAAAAACCCACCTGATTAGTGCTGCGGGAAACCCTAATTTATTCCTAATTGGATTAGGACTTTGGTATATTCTCTTGGAGAATAAAGTGAAGACTTGGAGGCTGAATTGGGAGAGCTTACACAGAGATTGGAGAGTCTGAGAGGGCTGAAGAGAACAGAAACATATTTGCAGAGCCATTGGAGAACGAAGTCATACGCGTAATTCAGAAAGATGATGTCTTCTTCCTCAACAGTTGAAGCTTCTTCTTCTACCATGAGCGACTAGTTCATCCACTAGGGTTTTGATGTAGCCCTAACAAAGCATCAATGGTTTGATTGTTTTAATTATTGGGGACCTTTATATACATGCATAGATTGTGTAATTGTGAGGATTCTTATTAAGGAATTGAGCAATAAAAGTCTTGTAAATTCAATCTCAATGATTTCTTATCTTGTCTTAGATATTTAGTTGTTGTTATTGAACTCAATCTCTTTTATTTTCTGTGATCATGAGAGAGATTATTACACAATGGTAATCACTGAATATATTGTTATGAGCTTTGATGGATTATGCCTAGAGAAGATGAACCATACTGCACCCTATATTAGAGTAGTTAGGCAGATGGCCCATGCCAATCGAAGATAGTCCATGGCTTAGTCTTAATCATATGTTATCTTCTTGACGGATGAAGGTGAGCTTGTAGCCACCGACACCACTTATGCATGATGTAATTCCCCTATAGTTGATTCAATTGACCATTGATTGTGGAGTTAGTGGTGAAGTCAAACACCCTAGATTTCTCTCCTATTATCTTCACTATCTTGTTTACTTTGATTTATTTTATTTTACTTTTTAATTAGTTTAGTTTAAAAATCAGAATTCTTTTCTTATAAATTTAATTAGAATTAATTCCGTAATCCAACTTGTCAGAACATAATCCCTGAGGTACGATACCCCTTTCGATAGCCCTATTCTGCAAGGAATTCGTTCTATTGCGAAGTGTGAAAAATTTTAATTGATATATTTTTGAGTCACACTCACACACGAATCAATTTTTGGCGCCGTTGCCGGGGATTATCTATTTGATTGATTGGATTTTACAGAAGTAGTTTTAATTGGATTTTTAGTTTAGGAAATTTTTATATTTTATTTTTAATTTTGTTTTTGTTTTCTTTTCAGGTGTTTTCGGTAAATATATGCAAGGTCGTCGTTCTGTGGCTGATCCTTTGATACCTCTTGATCCTGAACCTGAACGTACTCTTAGACAACAGAGGAACATCCCTGTTGACACCATTGTGCAAGAGGAAGAATTAATTGAAGACATGACAGAAGAGAGGAATAACAACCTTGTTCCTAATGCTGATGGAGAAAGAGCTAGATTGCTTAGGGACTACTATGTTCCTGAGACATATACCTCGCCAGCAGGTTTTCAATTGCCCAATGTCACAGCACAGAATTATGAGATCAAGTCCAGCATTATTCAGATGCTACCATCTTATTTTGGGCTGACTCAAGAAGACCCTTACAAGCATCTGGATGACTTCATTGAAGTGTGCTCAACTACAAAAATTCACAACTTCTCTGAAGATGCTTTCAGAATGAGACTTTTTCCATTCTCTCTGAAAGACAAAGCAAAGTATTGGTTCAACTCTCTACCGGCTGGTTTTATCACGACTTGGACTCAGATGCAACATGAGTTTCTCAAGAAGTATTTTTCGATAGGGAAGACCAATCAGTTCAGACGTGCTATCAAGTTGACGGACGCTACGTCTTTTCTTGGCACAAATCCTTCTACACAATGCTTCAACCTTTGCCCATTAACTTTCATCAAAGTATTATCTTGAAAGCTTTGAATTTCCACAGCACCATGAGGAAAAATCAAAATCACCTGGAATGGTCCATCCCACCTTGAACGCAATTTTCTGGGAAACAACTGAAGCTTTGAATTGAAAGCCACACTTTATCACCTGGAGAGAAAGATTTTCGTGAGATATGTCGATCATGGACCGCCTTCGTCCTTTCTTTGTAAATTCATGAACTTTCATAAGCATCACGTCTAAACTCTTCTAATTCATTCAATTGCAACTTTCTCTCTTCTCCAGCCCTTTTTGCAATTAAATTAAATTTTTGGATTGCCCAGAGTGCCTTATGCTCGATCTCTACTGGAAGATGACATGCTTTCCCATACACCAACCGATATGGTGACATACCGATTGGAGTCTTGTAAGCAGTCCGATATACCCATAGTGCCTTACTCAGTCGTAATAACCAATCTCTTCTATCCGGTCTCACTATCTTTTCGAGAACATGCTTAATTTCTCGATTGGACAGTTCTACTTGCCCACTTGTCTGAGGATGATAAGGTGTTGCCACCTTATGTGTCACTGAATATTTAGCAAGCAAACCTCTCAAGAATTTATTACAAAAATGAGAACCACCATCACTAATCAAGGCTCGAGAAATTCTGAATCGACTAAGAATATTCTCATGCATGAACTTGATTACCACTTTGTGATCATTGGTTCGAGTTGCAATGGCCTCCACCCATTTGGAGACATAATCCATACCAACCAGAATGTACTCGTAGCCAAAAGAAGGTGGAAAGGGTCCCATGAAATTAATTCCCCAAACATCAAAAATTTCAACCACCAGAATGGGGCTCATTGGCATCATATCGCGCCTTGACATTGAACCCAATCTTTGACAGTGATCACAAGTTTTAAGGAAAATATATGCATAATGAAATAGAGAAGGCCAAAAGAATCCACATTGAAGTATTTTTGTTGCTGTCTTCCTTGCACTAAAGTGGCCTCCACATACCAATGAGTGGCAGAACTTGAGAATATCTTGAAATTCTTGGTCTGGGACACATCACCGAATAATCTGATCTAGACAATATTTAAATAACTCTGGATCCTCCCAAAAGTAATGATGAACTTTAGAGAAGAATCTATCACGTTCTCGCTTGGTCCAATCTCGTGGCACTTTTCTTGTGGCTAAATAATTCACAATATCCGCATACCATGGAAGGTTTTGGAAGGTGTAGTGGATACAGAATTGACCACAATTGTAGAAACTTACTCTTTGAGCACCTTCTTTTCCTTCTGCTTTTCTTGCACCTTTATTTTATCTGTAGATTCAGTCACATTCGCGGAATCCATGAAGAAAACATCTGTCTGATCTGGAGGTTTCTCAACAGCATTGAAAATATTAAGTTTAACCTTCATGTTGCCAAACGAGATATCCATGATCCCCGACCTACAATTTATGCAAGCATCAGGTGTAGCTAAGAAAGGTCGACCAAGGATCACTAGAATGCGCCTCTTTGGATTATGAACTGGCTCAGTGTCAAGTACAATGAAATCAATAGGAAAGTAGAACTTGTCCACTTTAATGAGCACATCTTCAATGATTCATCGGGGTTGCTTTGTTGATCTGTTTGCAAATTACAATACCACCGAGGTAGGCTTCAATTCTCCCAAGCCTAATTGTAAGTACACTGAATAGGGCAGCAGATTAACACTTGCACCCAAATCAAGCAGAGCTTTATCAACATGGTGCTCACCAATGATGCATGAGATAGTTGGGGCACTAGGATAATTGTACTTGGGATGACTGCATTGCTGAATTATAGAACTCACTTGTTGTGGCAGCATCACTTTCTTTGGCACATGGCTTTTAGAATGCCTTTTCTGAGTGCACAAGTCTTTCAAAAATTTAGCATAAGGAGGAATTTGCTTGATGGCATCAAGGAGTGGCAAATTAATCTTCACTTGTCGAAACACCTTCATCATGTCATACAGCTTGTCCCCTTCCTTCGCCAATTTAGATGCTTCAAGGAAACGTTGTGGGAAGGGAGCCTTGGGCTCATAAGGAATTTCAGTACTTGGACTTGTGGTCACTTTTTCTTCTTCTTTCTTCTCACCCACCTTATTATCAATTATTTTTCCACTCCTCAAAGTGGTAATAGCTTGAACTTGCTCATGGTGTGGGTTGCTTGTGGAAGCTTGCATCCCTCTTGGATTAGCAATTGGTTGACTAGGGAGCTTCCCTTCTTCTCTTCTACTTAATGAAGTAGCAAGCTGTCCAAACTGAGATTCCAATTTGGCGATAGATTGAGAATGAGAGTGCACTAGCTGAACTGTAGATTGTACTGTTGCTGCAGTAGCTTGCACTATCTCTATCAGAGAATCAAGCTTGTCAAATTTGGACAAGGTAAGTGTCAGCTTGTCTTCAATAGCAGAAATTCTTTAGGCCATAGGACTTTGTGTTTGATATTGCTGTTGAGGTACAAAAGTCCTAGGTTGATAGGATGGTTGCATTGCTACCCCTTGGTTACTGTAAGAAAAACCAGGATGGTTCCTCCATGTGGGATTGTAAGTATTACCTCGTGGAGGATTCATTGGTCCAGTGAATGTAGCTTGGACTTGCTCATGTTGAACATAAAAAAATTGCCCCATCGAAGGACAATTGCTCACATTATGCATAAGACAAGAGCAAAATTCATAAGGGCCTAGCAATAAAGAATTTGAAGCAGAAGGAGTTTGATTGGCAGCCATAATTGCTGCTACCTTCTGTGTAATTAAATCAATATCAGTTGGCATAGCTTCTGAAGCACCAACCTCAAAAATCCCATCAATCTTCCTTGTAATGGCAGGTCCGCTAGAATGAGTAGAGGACACATATTGTAGAGAGTTGTCACTAAGATTTTCAAATAAGGTCCATGCCTCTTCTTCACTCTTTAACATAAAAGTACCTCCACAAGATGCATCAACCATCTGTCTGTTGGCTTCTGTTAGCCCTTTATGAAAACTCTGCACTAGTTGCCACTTAGGAACTTGATGATGGGGACACTTCCTAAGAAGGTCCTTGAATCTTTCTCATATCTCATAAAATTATTCCCCCTCATGTTGGGAGAAACCAGTGATAGCACGTTTGAACTGATTAGTCTTCCCTATCGAAAAATACTTCTTGAGAAACTCATGTTGCATCTGAGTCTAAGTCGTGATAGAACCTGCCGGTGGAGAGTTAAACCAATACTTTGCTTTATCTTTCAGGGAGAATGGAAAAAGTCTCATTCTGAAAGCATCTTCAGAGAAGTTATGAATTTTAGTAGTTGAGCACACTTCAATGAAGTCATCCAGATGCTTGTAAGGGTCTTCTTGAGTCAGCCCAAAATAAGATGGTAGCATCTGAATAATGCTGGACTTGATTTCATAATTCTGTGCTGTGACATTAGGCAATTGAAAACCCACTAGTGAGGTATATGTCTTAGGAACATAGTAGTCCTTAAGTAATCTAGCCTTTTCTCCATCTGCATTAGGAACAAGGTTGTTATTCCTCTCTTCTGCCATGTCTTCAATTAATTCTTCCTCTTGCACCAATGGTATCAACAGGGATGTTCCTCTGTTGTCTAACAGTACGTTCAGGCTCAGGATCAAGAGGTATCAAAGGATTAGCTACAGAACGACGACCTTGCATATATTAGCCAAAAACACCTAAAAATAAAACAAAAACAAAACTAAAAACAAAATATAAAAATTTCCTAAACTAAAAATCCAATTAAAATTAATTCTGTAAAATCCAATCAATCAAATAGATAATCCCCGGCAACGACGCCAAAAATTGAATCATGTGTGAGTGTGACTCAAAAATTATATCAATTAAAAATTACCACATTTCGCAATAGAATGAATTCCTTGCAGAATAGGGCTATCGAAAGGGGTGTCGAACCTCAGGGGTGAGCATTTTCCTTAACCAACTAATTTTTAAACCTTAGAACACCCTAAGCTTTTTACCCTCAAAGATATTTTTTATCTGTGCATTCATTCATTAATAATCTCGCTTGTGTAAAATAGTACAAAAACTAATTGATTTGGTATGTTAAAAAAATTCATAAAATAAGGGGAAACTCTGTCAAAATTTGGTTAAATTCAATATAGGCTTAACCATAGGATAAAATCTTAAGTTTAATGAATTTGGAAAAATTTACAAAAAAATTTAGGTTATTAATCATAAATTTTTAGGTCTCATTCAATCGGCTTAGCCTAGGACATTACTGTTGTTCTGCCAAAATTATAATAAAACCCAAAAATTGACAATTTTATATATTTTTCAAGATCATGTTTTTCAAAGAGTTTTCATGCCTTTTTTTAAAAAAATATAAATTCTGTAGTTCCATTTTTAATTCCCTTGAATGCTCCTTAAATTTATATGTAGCATATCTTTTGCCAAAAAATTGTCAAAACTGTCAAAATTTGTTTTTTTTTTAAACCTCCAAAAAGCATGCTATTTTGACAATATTTCTAGCACTTAGTAAACATAAAAATATTCTGAAAATAATGTTTTCATCATCCAAAAAATGCCTTTCAAATATAGGTAATCCAAGTTTTGCCCGAATTGCGGCAATGTTACTATTCGCGTTATTTTGGGCACTTTTTGATCATTTAGGTTAATTCGCTTTTTTTTAATTATATTTCACCATTTTATAATCATTTATATTTTATAAAATGACAAAAACATATTTTCATCATGTCCATATGTACTTATATATGATAAGCAGAGATAATGTCGACATCTCGAAAGGGTCCTTTTTTACTTAAACACTTTGTTTTCAAAATTGTTTAAAAAATAAAGTTATTTTTCAAATATTTCCAACACTTTAAAATATTATTTTGATTTTTTAAAATCTATTTTTATGGCAATTTTAATTTAATAATTGTTTACTCAATAATGAGAATTTTGGCACCATTCTTGTTTAGCATAATGAACATATAACTGTATAGTTTTAATCGGTCATTAGAAGCATATTTAAGGCACATTCATAAACTTATTTAGGCACATTTAGGCTTTTTAAAAGCATTATAACATGGTTCTTAGGTGCCAAAGATATTGACCTAGGTCAGTACCCTATCAAAATTTCATTAAAGACTTTTTAATGCATCGTGATACACCTTTTTCAAAACTTTTAGAATTTTCCTAAAATTTTTCAAAGTTCATTAAATTTCTCACATCACTTTTACATTTAAAACCATTCTTTTAAAAAATGTTCAAGTACTCAATTTACAAAACAAAACTCCGTTGAAATTGAGATAACTACCCCTAGGTCAAACATGTATTTTTTGAACTACGTTGGATCTAATTATTTCCTCTTCAAATGAAGGATACGTAGACAACCTAAGGCTACCCTTGGGTTTGATTCTATTAATGAAACATCTTAGAGTTGTTTCCATTCTAGTTAGCATTAGTTGCATTTTGCATCTCTCACATGCAACACTTAGGTCATTCTTGAGTAGGTTGGTTCATGTCATTATTCCGTCCGAGTCAAGTCTTAGGAAAGTAAGTCACATGCATTGCTCCTAAAAGATATAACTTGAGTATTCACAATAAGTCTAATCTCATGTCAAATAAGGCTAAAACAACAAAGAATCTCGTAAGGTTCTATATGCATTAACACACATTCATATTTAGAGAATCACATGAAATTTTAGCAACCATGCAAAAGTATGAATACATAGGGTACCTAACACCTTCCTCATATATTATAAGACCTCCAAATCCATAAATCTAGTTTGTTAGACCATATGGATGTCATCTCATAAAGCCATTGCATTTAACTCATAATCACAAGCTTTAGGTGACCTAACACACCAAAACTCAATATTTGGTGGCAACTCCATTCTTAAGGCCCAATTTTCATTTTGTCGCAATTAGAAAGTTTTGTTTTTCCCAAAGTATCTTCATTTACATCATTTACAAAAACATTATTTTACGAGGGTGTTGTGGAAAAAATTAGGGTGTGAATAGATGTATTGGAATGAAATGACCTCGAGGTGAGGCGTGCAATAAATTTGACAGATTAAATGTAAGGACAGTGACCATTTTTGTCGATTTTCTTTTATTTTCATTCATTGTCATATAAATGCTTAAAATGATTATATATGTGATTTTAAATATAGATTACATGTTCAGAGACTTGTATAAGTGTTCGGGGAAGCTTTTGGAGCGTTTGGCAAAAGTTGACATTTTTGGGTTGAGTTGAATGGGCGCAGGCTCATGGGCCCAGAAAATCCAAAAGTGTCAAAATGAGACCAAATTTGAAAGGTAGCTTAAAATAAATATTTGACATGTTACAGAGTTGATTTCATGTCAATTGGAGTTACTGAAATTAAAAATCGAGCCCAGGAAGGTTTAGTGAAAAGGTAGTTGCATTTTTATAAATAGATGAGGTAAGTTTATAAATAGAAATACGAAAATACAGAATTCTCATCCTCTTATTCTCTCATCAACCGTGAGGAGAAATATACACATATATATGTATCTCTATATCTTCCTTTTCATTTCTCCTTTGAATTAGAGAGTTTTGGGTTTAGAATTAGAAGACACTGAAAAAAAGAGAAATGGTTTATGCATTACGGGCTCGAGATTGGTTTGATCAAAATCAATTTCGAACAAGGTTGAGTTTGATGAGAATTTGGGTTGGAATTGAGGTAGGAGATTTCTCTCAACCTTATCATCGATTCCTTAGGAATTGATGTAGTTTTGAATTAATTAGGCTATTTAGGAATGTTGAAAAGTGAGTCTTGCATCATTAATTAGGCTAATTTTGGTTAATCGAATCTCTATATGCTAATTAAGGTGGTAGTTATATGCTTTAATGTTATAGGTATATATTTTGATGAAATTGTGGATATGTGTTACTTTTTAGCATGATCTATAGTTGTGGAGATAATATTGTACATGTTATTTTCATATGTTTGATAAATTTATGAGAATGATCCTTTCTACAAATGTTGCATGGTTATATGCATGGAAAATACATGTTTTAACATAGAAATTAAGTGGCTTATAATGAACTTGGAATGTGGATTGTTGCATTGTTGTATGCATGAAAATACATGTTTTAGCATAGAAAATAAGTGTCTTATTATGTGCTTGAAATTGTATGGGTTATCATACTTGAGCCATATATGATTGGTTGTTGATTTTAGAAGTAGCTCAAAAATGAAAAAGGGACTCAAGCCCAGAACTTGGACAAGAGGTTTTGTATAGACCTTCGGGTTAGTAGCCCGTAAAGTAGAATATTTAGGGAATTAGCTCAAAAAACTTTTGACCCATGACCTACGACTACCCCCACCCTTATGTGATTCCAAAACATACTTGACTTGGTGTTTAAATCTTGTTGTTGAATTGTGATATTCATGTTGATGCTTATGTGGTGATCTAATTAAATTGAACATTTTTGAGTATATATTCCATTTAAATATTGAATTTAGATCCCTTGAGCATGTGCATTGTCATATGCCATGTAGTGTGTAGCAATACCATGATAGCATCTCACGAGCATTGTAATTATGCTATGTAGTACATAGGAATGCTATGATTGCATTCATATAGGTCGCATCGATTCGATGCATAACTTGGTTTGGGTATCTCAACTGGGCGTACTTGTATGATCACCCCCCTCCCCCAACCATTTTTACAGATAATGCTCCAGTTGTTGATGGAGCTTACTTAGTTACTTGATTTAAACTTCTTTATTATCGTTTATGTTATGTTTTCATATGCCATGTTTAGGCAATTATTGAACTCTTGTAATTGGAATAGGTGATAAGGGATTTATGTTTTTTATTTGATTATACGTATTTAAGTTTTGAACAAGTAGGTTTTTATGGAGAATGAATGTATAAGGACCCCTTTTCACTTTTTTGTATATGAATGGATGGTTTTAGGATGTGAAAAATGATGATGTTGGTCTAATTAATGACTATGGAACTTTAGAATTGATGTTTAGTTGTGAATCCTTATTTTGTGCTAAGTGATGAACAAGTTTAAGAGAAGTGAGCATTTAGGTTCCAAGTGGTGTAGTAGTGAGTTATTTTGGATGAAGGATGCTAAAAAGGTTCCCAGGTTAAAATAGTTGACTGCCTTCTAGAGAACGCCGTCTGTTTTGGTCAGAGCTGTTTTGAGCTTTCTGAAGGGGTAAAACAGTCGACTATTTTACTACTCCAGATTTTCAAATGGTAAAACGGTAGACTGCCCCTCTAAAGAACATCGTCTATTTTGAGCAGAGCTGTTTTGAGCTTTTCAAAAGGGTAAAACGGTCGATTATTTTACTGCTATAGATTTTTAAATATTTTGAAACAAGCATAACTTTGTTGTCTCAAACCTGATTTAAGTGATTTTCTTTTTTAAATTGATAATCTCGAGGTCTACCTTCTAATGAAATTAGTTTCACCCAAATATTTCCTTCCAGTTAGGATTTTCTTTTTATTTTATGATAATTGTGCTTCTGCTGAATTATGAGGTCACAACTTAGATTGAATGACCATATGTGACATTCTGGGTGAAAATTGATGTATTGGTGATAAAAAAAGCCTCCGCAACAAGTCATGGACCAGGATTTGGGGCATGACAACTTAGTATCAAGGTATGAGTTTGTTTGCCCAAGTTTTAATGTCAAAAGGATTTGTAGGGGCTTCAGTGTCATTTTAAAATAAATGCATTTACTAGCTTTAATTTTATAATTTAATTAATTATCTTGTGTAATTATATTTTTCTATATATTTCCACTAACCAAAATTATAGGAAAAATATCGTCATTTTTCAAAGAAGGACAAATTGGGTGCGGGGCATATTGGAAAAGTAATGTTACTAGGGTTTCCTATCATTTCAAAAAGGTGATATTTATATATAAAAGAAACATATAGCACAAATGGAGATGAGAGATCTAGTAGTTGAATTAAGAAAACTATTTCAATGTATTTGTGAGTTGTGAGTGAAAAAGAAAAGGAGTTATAATTTAGAGATAGAAACTGTGAGTGAGCCAGTGTGTGTGTATGCCCTTTTAGAGTGAGAACAGAGAATGAAAATGAAATTGAAAAATGGCATCACCATTTTCAAGGGTTTCAGTTGTGCATAGAGAGCTATATAGAGAGAGAGATAGACGACGAGGGTTGAGAGGAAGCTTGGTTAGCATCTCGACATGAAGGCCATCGACTTCCTTTTCATCATTAACTATTGCTGCTAATTTAAATGCTGAAACTCTGTTGAGAGATTCTAAATTTCAAGTTCAATAATTGGTAACTCATCCCAGCCGACATTTGTAATGTTCTTGAACTTGTTAAAGCTTGTTGGTATCAAATTCATCTCTCTCTCTCTCCCTTCACACAAACTCACAGTCGCACAATTGATAGCATGATTTGGTTCTATTTTTGTAAACACTACTCACAGGCACACATATCTAAGTTATTCTGATATCAGTTGTTGAGTTATCTGATTCTCATATCAGTTTGTTTTGCTGGAAACAATTTTGCTCAATCTATTTTGCTCGAAACCATTTTGCTAAATCTATTTTGCTAGAAACTTTTTGCTAATTCTGTTTTGCTATAAATGTTTTTGTTGTATCTATTTTGTTGGAAACTTTTTGCTAAATCTATTTTGCTGAAAATGTTTTTGCTGAATCTGTTTTACTGGAAATATTTTTTCTGAATTAGAATTGCAGAAATTAAATTGATATTTTAGAACCTATTTTGCTAAGTGTAAATCAATGTTTCAAAGTCTGTGTTACTAAGCTGAAATATACATTATGAATTCTGTTTTGGCTAGATTTATATATGTTAGACCATACTTCAATTCTGATTTGTTGAACTTGAAATGCTATTATACATGCCAAAATTTTAATATTGCTGATTTGGAATTACTGATTGCTAATTTGGAATTAACTCTACTGATTTGGAATTGACTTTACTGATTTGGAATTAACATTGCTGATTTGGAATTACTGGTTGCTGATTTGGAATTACTTGTTATCTTGTCTATCATTTGAACTGTCAACTATTATACGTGTTTCCATAAGCTTTGTGCTATTAACTTCTATTCTAGTTGTTGTCTAGTATATTTATATAACAGGTACACATACCAAGTAATGATAGGACAGTTGATAAAAGGGAATATACCAAGCCGAACGGGAGTCTAATTAGCTGAAAAGAGAATCCATTGAAAGAGCGGGCTTCTACAAGTTCTTTGTAGCTACACTCAAGAGTGTACATATTGAAGCCTATCACAGCAGAAGTTCAAGGGTCATTATCTATCAAGAATTCAAGTGATTGTGTCATCATTAAGCAGGACTTTGAAGACCGACAATCAAAGCTTGAAAAGTAGTTGTTTACTACATTGAACTGACTCCTTATTCACTATGTATAGTCCAAGTATAGGGATACTTTGGACAAGGGCAGTGTGAGTGACTGTGGTGAGATTCGTGAGAGATAACTTAGGCTTTGGGAAGCCTGGGCTGGGTTGAGAGGGGAAAAGCTATTGTGAGGATTGGTGAGAGTGGTTCAGGCCTAGGGAGGCTATGAAGTGGGTTGGGAGCTAGAGTGACTATGTGGTGAGTTGGGTGAGTGAGAGAGTGATTAAAAGATTACTATACTACCCTTTAAAACATAATGGAGCTCAGTTTGGGTGAGAGGTTTTTTACCCCACATTGGGGTTTTCCTCTATAAGCAATTGTGTCAAACTGTGTGATTGCATTTGTTGGCCAAACTTGCAATATAAGGAAGAAAACTTGAACAACCTATTCACCCCCTCTTCTTCTAGGTTCATCACATATAAATGCTTTAAATGATTATATATGTGTTTTTAAATGTAGAATACATGTTTGGGGACTTGTATAAGTGTTCGGAGAAGTTTTCAAAGCGTTTGGCAAAAGTTGACATTTTCGGGTCGGGTTGACCCGAGGTGCGGGTCCCGTGGGCTTGAAAGTTTTGAAAGTGTTAGAATGAGACCAAATTTGGAGGGTAGTTTAAATAAAATAGTTGAAACTCTACGGAGTTGATTTCGTGTCAATCAGTGTTGCCAGAATTAAAAACCAAACCCGAAAAACTTTAGTGAGAAGGTAATGGTATTTTTGTAAATAGATATGGTAGGTCAATAAATAGAAAGAGGAAAATACAGAATTCTCATCCTCTCTTTCTCTCATCAGCCGTGAGGAGCAATATACACATATATATGTATCTCTACATCGTCTTCTTCACTTCTTCTTTGAATTAGAGAGTTTTGGGTTTAGAATTAGAAGGCACCGAAAAAGAGAGAAACAGTTTACGCATTAAAGGCTCGAGATTGGTCTGATCAAAATCAATTTCAGACAAGGTTGAGTTTAGTGAGAATTTGGTTTGGAATTGAGGTAGGAGTGTTCTCTCCACCTTATCATCGATTTTCTAGGAATTGATAAGGTTTTGAGTTGATTAGCATGTTTAGGAATGTTGGAAAGTGAGTCTTGTATCTTTAATTAGGCTAATTTTGGTTAATTGAGTCTCTACATGCTAATTAAGGTGGTAGTTATATACATTAATGGTATATGTATATGTTTTGATGAAATTGTGGATATGTGTTGCCTTTTAGCATGATCTATAGTTGTGGAGATAATGTTGCATTTCATATGTTTGATAAAATGCATGAGAATGATCCTTTCTACAAATGTTACATGGTTATATGTATAGAAAATACATGGTTTAGCATAAAAAATAACTAGCTTATGATGCGCTTGAAATTATGTGTTGCCATACTTGAGCCCTATGTGATTGGCTGTTGATTTTGGGAGTAGGTCAGAAATGAAAAAGGGTCCCGCGTCCAAACCTTGGCCAATGGAGTTCTATCTAGACCTTCGGGTTAGTAGCCTATAAAGTAGAATATTTTGGGAATTGGCTCAAAAAGCTTTTGACCTGTGACTTACGACTACTACCACCCTTGTGTGATTTTGAAACTTACGTGACTTGATGTTTAAGTCTTCTTGTTGAATTGTGATATTCATGTTAATGCTTATGTGGCCTTCTACTTCAATTGAACATTTTTTAGTATGTATTCAATTTAAATATTGAATTGAGATCTCTTGAGCATGTGCATTATCATATGTTAGGTAGTGTGTAGGAATGCCATGATAGCATCTCACAAACATTGAAATTATGCCATGTAGTACATAGGAATATCATGCTTGCATTCATGTAGGTCGTGTCGAGTCGATACATAAATTGGTTTGGGTATTTCTATTGGGCGTAGTTGTATGATCACCCCCTCCCCCAATCATTTTTACATCTAAGGCACCGGTCATTGATGGAGCTTGAGACACTCGGATTACCTGGTTTATATTTCTTTGTTATCGTTTATGTTATGTTTTTATATACCTTATTTAGGCAATTATTGAACTCTTGTAATTGGAATAGACGATAAAGGATTTATGTTTTATATTTGATTATACATATTTAAGTTTTGAACAAGTAGGTTTCTGTGGAGGATAAATGGTCACTTTTTCGTATGTGAGTAAATGGTTTTAGGATGTGGAAAATGATGATGTTGGTCTTTTTAATGACTATAGAACTTTAGAATTGATGTTTAGTTATGAATCCGTACGAGTATGAGAGAAATGAGCATTTGGGTTCCTAGTGGTGTAGTAGTGAGTTATTTTAGACAAAGGATGCTAAAAAGGTTCCTAGGTTAAAACAGTCGATTGCTCTCTAAAAAACATTGTATGTTTTGGGCAAAACTGTTTTGAGGTTTCTAAACGGGTAAAACAGTTGATTCTTCCTTTAGAAACAGTCGACTATTTTATTGCTAAAGATTTTCAGATGGTAAAACGGTTGACTACCCTTCTAAAGAACATCGTCTATTTTGAGTAGAGCCGTTTTGAGCTTTCTGAAGGGGTAAAACAATCAACTCTTCCTTCAGGAACAGTCGACTATTTTACTACAATAGATTTTTAAATATTTTGAAATATGCATAACTTTGTTGTCTCAAACCTGATTGAAGTGGTTCTTTTTTTTAAGAAAAAGTGATTATCTCGAGGTCTACTTTCTAATGAAATCATTTTAACCCTTCCTTCCATTCAGGATTTTCTTTTTATTTTATGATAATTGTGTTTCTGCTAAATTATGAGGTCACAACTTAGATTGAATGACTATATGTGACATTCCGGATGGGAATTGATGTATTGGTGATAAAAAGACTTCCGTGACAAGTCATGGGCCTGGATTTGGAACGTGATAACTTGGTATCAAGGTATGATATCACAGTGAGATCGTTATTGAGATAGTTCATGTAGTCAAATTAATATGTTCACTCTCGGGATTCAGGCTTGATATGAGAATTCCGGTGACTCGAATTTTAGGGCGTGACAATAAACACTAGGTGAGGTGTGTGAGATATATTAGAATGCAATTACCTTTATAAGAGGCGAGCAATGAATTGGATGAAGTAACCTCTAGTTGAGGCGTATGATATATATTATAATGGAATGACCTTTATATGAAGCACTCAATGTATTGGACAAAGTAACCTCTAGGTGAGGCGCATGAGATGTATAGGAATTGAATGACCTCTAGGTGAGGTTCACAATGAATTGGACAGAGTAACCTCTACGGAGGTGCATGAGGTGAATCGAACAGAGTAACCTCTAGGTGAGGCACGTGAGATATATAATTTGAGATTGGGGTGAGTTTTGAGAAAATGTGTCGTGGAATTAAATATGAAAATAAGTGTCATTAAAAGATGGGTTTTGAAGTTGAATATCATATGTTTCGAGATAGTATACTTCAAAAATGTGTTTAGAAATACGTTTGAAATTTTATTTGAAATTTGATGTTGGGAATTGAAATTTAAAATGTGTTCCTTGAAGAAGTTGGGTTTTAAAATTTGATGGGATGTTTTAATCAATTATCTCGGAGAGCAAGTCTAACTTAAAAAGGTTCAATGGAAGACCTATGCAATCAAGCACGCAGCGCAGGATCTTTAAGCAGGAAAGACCTAAAGGTGGTGGATACTTCTATGATGGAAGTATGCACAAATTAAAAATTCACACAATAAATTTAAACTTAATCATGAATATCAGTAGAATATATGAATATCTTAATTTATATAATCTTTGATACCAATTATTTGGACTTTTGTGATTGGTTCTATATTGTTTTATGCACTTTTATTACCACTTGATAAATTCTATATTAATTTTATTTGACCCTTAACAAATAAATAAATCAAACAAATATATTTATCAAGTATATTGTATAAATATATAAAGATATGCGGTCTTTATCGGTTTGACAAATATGATCACATGCTTGTTGATGACATTTTATTAAACATGTAGAGTGCATTCATTCAATCGAGCATTCATAGAAAAAATAAGCAATTTAAAGTGCAGTAAATAAATACATAAAGTAAAGAGACTTGCACACCATATTTATACAAGAAAAAACCTACCCTAATGTTAGATAAAAAAACTACGTGGACTTGGTCCAAAAAATCAATCCACTGTGAAGAAATTGATGTACAACTTAATTTTGCACATCTTTTCGTTAATTATTCAACAGTACAATCATGAGTCCTTAGTTGATCTCTAGATGTAGAAGATATCAAATCTAACAGTACACTTGTAGATCTCCAAGACCTCTTTTGACTTGTCTACGGCAGCTTCAGTACACTCGAAACTCCATTTCTTCCACTCGGATCTCAACCTTGCAACCACCAATTGTCCAATCAATTGTGTATTAGATTTGACACAAATCACCAATGTTAATATAGTCTTTGTAGCACAGTGATCGTAGTTTTAATATCAACACTCAAATATGTATATCATATCACCATTTAATATGAATGCATAATGAATGATATACAAAAAAAGATCACCAAATTAACCTATATCTAACAGATACGATGAATGATGTTCCAATATAGATATGTAGAATATCTATATTATGATGCCCTCAGTCTCACAAGAAGCCACTCACAGATGTGTGTATGTGAATATCATAACTCCATGGATAAAAAAATAAACAAAATTACTCAAAAATAAGTAAATGAATGCATAAGACTATTCCGAACAATCTAGGGCAATATATATTGAATTGATTGATGAAGAATACATAAAGGCCTATTTATAGGCACATAATCTTAGAGACTAAGTTTACTTACGAGATAAGAAATTCTAGTCCTAGCTAAACTAGGAATCCTAGATGGATTAACATTGATAGCAACATAATATTAAATATATTATCTAACAGCCCACCCAAACTCAAGGAGGGTTATATGAAACCAACTTGAGTTTGGATACATGAAAGTGATGGCAGAGTTGTGAAGATGTTGAGGCGCATAGAAGCGCCATATGACTACTAATGGAGGTACATGGAAGCACAATATGACTTTTGGAGGTGCATGGAAGCGTGTTTAGAGGTGCATGAAAGTGCATTAATACTTCTGGAGGCACATAGAAACGTGTTGATACTTCTGGAAGTGCATGAAAGCGCGGTGGTCAATCACAAAAGCGTGAGAGTACCACTGAATACGTGCGGAGACGCAGTAATGGAACTGTGAAGATACAACACAATCACAAAAGCATGTGATCACCACTGAAAGTGTGCGGAGACGTGACAACATAACTATGAAAAATAGCACAATCACAAAAGCATGTGATTTCCACTAAAGGCGTGCAGAGACATGGTAACAAAACTCTATAGATAAGGACTCAGTGAGAGAGGGAGTTATGGAGACTCAGACAATAATATGAGGGCGGTAGTGATCATAGGTCCTGGAGGTGGCCTCCAATATGTTGGCGACTTTGGACGAAGAACAATCTGAATCTCTTTGCAAATCCAAGTCAAAAAAGATGAATTTCTGCGTAGAAATTTGTAGTCAGGACAATAACTTCAAATATAGATTTGACCCCCTTTTCTAGTAAGAATATAAACATATAATATATCAAATCAAAGCTCTTTAAATTTCTTATCTTCTGGGATTCGTATCAGGTCGTTTAGATTAGTAATGAAGAAGTTATGACCAAAACAGTTTTGTTGTGCGTAAAAGTACGAATCAGATTTTCAAATCTTTGCCAACAGGATTCAAGCACCACAAATCTAATTTTCTCGGCTAGAGAAGAGTGGGCTTCAAGTTATCTTTGAATTCGGGTAAAGGAGAGAAAGAATTATTTGACAACTCTTACACCCAGCTCTGTAACGAAGTTGGTTAGGTGTTGATTTGGTAGAAACTCTTCCCTATAATGCTCTATCTTTCTAGGGTTTATTTCTCTCTCTTGTTTCATGGCAACTACAGATGTTGAGTTTAGATGCTTCGCCAGTGGACTCATTTGGGCCACCACCGACCAATCACTCGAGGAGGCCTTCTCTCAATATGGTGATATCGTTGACTCAAAGATCATCAATGATCGCGAAATTAGCAAATCTAAGGGTTTCAGATTCGTGACGTTCAAAGATAAGCAGTCAATGAGGGACGCAATCGAGGGGATGAATGGTCAGAACCTTGACGATTGCAGCATCATTGTCAATGAGGCCCAATCACATGGAAGCAGTGGCAGAGGCAGCGGTGGATTCTGTAGCAACGGTGGAGGAGGACATCGTGATAGCGGTGGCTATAGTCGCAGCGGTGGTGGTGGATATGGTGGCGGCGACGGTGGTTATGGCAGAAGCCATGAACGAAGGTATGGTGGTGGTGAAGGTGGTGGATCCTGTTACTCCCAGGAAGGTGGTGCTTCAGATTGTAGCTGGAGGAGTTAGGTAGGTTAGAAATTAGGGTTAAGATATGAAGGGTTTGGTTGGTTGGGTCTTCATTGTTTGTTTTCATTCTGGTTCTTTGTGTTTTATGGTTATGGTTCTATGTGGTTCTAAGAGTTACTGTCTTTTTAGATATGTGGTTTTACATTTTAATCAGTATTTTTGACTTTGGTTTCACATATGATATGAATGAAGTGTTAGTTTTGAAAAAAAAAATTTGTTAGAAATATAGGAAGAATATATATTGAATTAATTGATAAAGAATACAAAAAGGCCTATTTATAGGCACATAATCTTAAAGACCAAGTTTACTTATGAGATAAGAAATTATAATCCTAGTTGAACTAGGAATCCTTGATGGACTAGGATAGAAAACAACATAATATTAAATATATTATCTAACAACTTCAACGAAATGCCCAAAATCTCGATCAATCGAAGCCTTCGATCAAAATTGATTTTTCAACATCTTCACTCTCTGGGATCGAAGCCCTGAAATTTTTGATCGATCAAAGCTATCAACCGAAAATTTTTTTAAAAGATAAATTCCGAAATATTCTTGACTTAATGTACAAGTTTGAGTCCAAATAAGTTAAGACATCTTTTCATAAACTCAATATACATATGTTCATGTGGAGCAAGTCAAATATATTCATATTTATAATTTCCAAAATGAATTTTAGAAAAATAGCAATTTTGACTCAAAAGCATATATTTTCTTAATGACTAAGAACAATATATGTGTAAATATAGTTCAGAAAATTCTGGAGACACACATATTTATCTATATACACGTATACTCGTAGTTTTTAAAGTCATAAAAATAAACTATAGAAAGATACTTAGAAACTTGACATACTTTAGCTTATGTGTATATTTAGTATCAATACATAAGATATAAGAAAATCAATATATATGTAAACATATATAAGAAAGTTCTAGAAACTTATTATCATGTAAAAATATATTTTCTTAATGCTTAAGCAAAAATATATTTTATATATAAAAATCAATATATAAAAGTAAGAAGGTTGTATATGCATATATATATATGACATGTTTGACATAATATAAAGTATCTTTGGCTTGTATGCATGAATCTAATGGCTGATAGATGATATATAAGAGTGATATTTATCTTTATATCCTTCAACTTGAGAAGATGACATCAATGTCCTTTGGTGTAGACTGAATTGACAATTCTGCTCTTGATATAGAAATTTTCAACAAGTGTAGTCTTCACTCTTAGACTATCTTAACAACCTAATTTTATTTCTTCACTCTCAAAATAAAAATCTAATTACAATTCATAGAGTGAGTTTTGGCATACGAAATTTGCCAACCTAGGACTTTAGAACAACAAAAAATATTACAATGAAAACCATGTTCTAAATTTTCAAACCAGATTGAAGATATAAGTTGTTAGGAATTCAAAAATTGCACGTGAAATTTGAGGTTGAAAATGGTGACTTTGACAAAAGTGGGTTTTGGGAGAGAGATTAAGGCATGACTTAATTACAACAACGTGATGGCTTAGGAAATGGAGTTTCGGAGATCATAGAAATGCATGAAATATGTCACCCGCACGCCAGAACATCATGGTGACCATTCAAATGATCGTAGAGACACTAAGTGAATCATCTATTGCATGAGAAAATTTTAGCATTATAATGGCTTAGCAAGGATGCTAGACTACTACAATGCACATTCATGGAGTAGTTTTTGAAAGTGAGTGTGTGTATGAAAATGTGTAAAGAGTATTACATAAATGCACACATCGAATATCGAATGCAATGGTGTAAATAATTGAAAATCTTGTCAAGAATCTACTTTTGGGTGATAGGTGGTAAGGATAACTTGTCACCATTCTGGATGCCCGAGGAGTAAGGATTAACGGTTACACTGTATCACCACATCACATCGAACTAATGCAATAATGGTGATAAGGGTTTAAAATCACACACAGAGATGGGCAATGCAAGATAATATAGTAATCACAAGATATCCACAAAAGAAAAAATATATATAAGGAGTAGAAGTAGAATGTTGATGAAGACCCTTGAGATGCCTCTTTGGTGGCTTGATTTCTTGAATACATTTTTCTTGGAAGGTGTTAGAGATGTCTTTGAACTTGACCTTGAATAAAGATGGAGGCTAGATGTGTATGGGTGTGGCTCTTCTCTACATAAGTAGAGAGAGAGAAAGATATTTCTAGAGGAGAAAGTGTAGAAAGAGGTTTTGAATAGCTAGGAAGGCATTATAACATTGTGTGGATTTTCCTCTCCAAATGAGATCAAATGAGCCCCTATTTATAAAAATTTGATATGTGGCACGTTGAAAATTCTATTTTTTGTTGTTTACTATATGGTATGTGCCTCGAGGCACGCACTATTATTCTAGAATTTCCAGCAGGAAGCACAGACCCTATCTACTAAGGTCATTGTGATGTCGCTGGAGAGTTGGACAATTCTAGAATATTGAAAATGATTGTTATGACCCTATGCCTTTGACCTTTGTTGACCAGAGCTCCGATTTGAGTTTCACATCCAATCTTAAGTCGATCAAATGGTTTTTGGGCACTCTGAACGCAATGGTGGGGTCTGATTTTTAATTGAACGGTTAGTGTTGTATTAGTGTGAAATTGAAAAGTTGTGCCTTTGATACTGTGATGACCTTAGTGATGATGTGGCACGATCTTAGGTGTCTAAAGTTTTCGGGTGTCCTAGTTGAGATGATGAGGTCCATTTGCTGAATGGCAGTTGTACTGGCCCCCGGTGCAAAATTATAATTTTGCCCCTATATCACTATGGGCAATTGGGAATGTTCCAATGTAGGCCCAGGTGCTCTTGGGGTTTTTTGACATACCAGATATGATGGTGAAGTTCATTCATCGGTCGGATGGCCAAATTGGCCTCGTTGTAAAGGACCCGCAAACTGATACAATAGCATAATTCTGCAAAACTGGATTTTGAGATTGAAGAGTGCATTTGAAGGAGGTGCAAAAATTGGATATCTACATGTGAGTTTCCATAGAAGTTTAAACTTTACAAAAATGAAGAAAATTGATATAATATCATAAAATAATACCTAATTCATACATGTCCCAAGGTTATACGCCCGATGACATAATTTTCTTACACCATCTTCTTCCTTTAATTAACAAAGGAACCCAAAACAATGTACTACCCAACATAACAAAAGGTCCAAAAACATTCAAAATATGCTCCAAGTCCTTGATGGCTCAAAGTAACCCCCGTATCTTGCTCCTTATCTGACAATTGTTCAGGTGAGAAAAATTGCCCCTTAGATGGTATGTTAACTAACTTAATTGTTAATGCCAATAGTTATGCAAATAACCAATGCATCCATGCAATATTAAGATGTATGTATGTATATATATATATATATATGCAATTTAAATGATATGTGTCTATATACTAGTTCAATGTCATACCTTACAATATAATAATTCATAATATGAACTTATCTCATATATTCACAAGTTATCTAAATAATAACCACATAAGAATCGCATTCGAAACCATAATTCACAAGCCATGAATCAGACATGTATATTTCAATAACAAGGAAATTTTTTATTTAAGTTCACGATCCAACTTCTCAAATTTGCCACATAAAACCACTTTCCAAATCACAACTTTCACACAAAATCCATAATCTGAAATCATATAACACCGGGATTAGACGCAACACCTAAATACATGCCTCAAAGACTAAGTACTCATGGCCTCGCTTTATAGGCTACTAACCCAACAGAAGCAACACCCATTTGGCCAAGTTTTAGGACTCGCAACCCTAAAGCTCTAACCTCTTCCTATTTCACTGACAATTACCAAAAATCAACATCCAAACACACAATTCCAACATCGCCAACTTCCAAACACATCAAACTAACCATTCTCAAAATAAATCAAATTTCGTACAAGCGCAATACAGTCACATTAATTAACACATAATGCTTTCAACACATGCGTAAAATCATGTCTTAACATTCTTCTCATGAAACACCAAAAATTGTGCATTTTAAGGTAAAATTTCTCACTCAAGCATTTTGTCAAACACATGGTGTATATCAAGGCCAAATAAGTCTATAAACACATGTATCACCACCATATCAAATATAACATCAATTCCAAGCATGTATTTCATACTACAACATGCTAGCTACTATAAAATCCCTGAAAATTATGAAACAAGCCATCCATTTCTAACAATATTTTCAATTAATGCACCACAACATTACATGTTAACAAGTGGGTTCATTATCATCTATAAACATGCAAAACCCTTAAGAAACATGTGGGAAGACATGGAAACATGAAATAAGGTGTTTCATCACAATTTATGCATATTAAGGCACAAATTAACACTCATACATAACTCAAAGAACTAAAGCTTAAAAAGGTTATCACACCCTACCTTAAATCCAAGCCTTAAAATCACCTAGGAGAATCAAAGTCCCCAAATAGAAATTTAGAGTTGGTTATCTTTTTTTGGACCACACTTCGAATCGATCTCTGATCGGCGTTGAATGTTGTGCATTCTAGCCTCTTAACTTGCATATTTTATTCTTTTATTAATAGATTATTTTGTAATTTAACTTTGTTTTAGTGTTTTCTGTATTTTCAGGGTCTTAATGATTATTTCAGTTAAAACCATGATTTTAGACTTTTTAAGATGACATTCAAGAGGGTTAGATGAAGCCAACATCAAATGGATCCATTCAACTCCACATCTTAACTCAAATCAGCCCAAGGAAGTGGTCCAAGAGAATTATAACTACTTAAGGAGATTATGGGCCCGAGCCTAATTCTGTGCTTAATCCAGTTTTAATCCTGTTTTGAAGAACGAACTTAAAGTCATATTTTTTAGTACCAGTTCGACTTAATTTATGCATAGCTTGAACGAAATTTGATTCTGGACACTATTGTACTTCACAAAAATTCTGTGAATAGGACTTTCAGTGGGTCATAAGTTGGGCCGAACGTCAGCAAAAAAATCCACCTATTTAGTGCTACGGGAAACCCTAATTATCTTCTAGTTGGGTTAAGACTTTATGTATTCTCTTGGGGGTTTAAAGGTAATGAATTAGGGCTATTTGGGGGAGCTTTGGAGACACTTTGGAGGAGAATTGAATAGAATTTTTAGAGTTTTGGAGTGGAGAACCATTGGAGAACGAAGTCTTGCGCGTATTCTATGAAGATAACGCCTTTTCCTTAACAGTTGAAGCAGTCTCTTCTACCATAAGCGGCTAGTTCATCCACTAGGGTTTTGATATAGCCCTAACTAAGCATCAATGGTTTGATTGTTCTAATTATTGGAGATTTTTGTATTCATGCATAGATTGTGTAATTTATAGGGTTCTTCTTATAGAATTGAGCAATAAAAGTCTTATAAATTCAGTTTCAATGATTCTTTATCTTGTTTTATATATTTAGTTGTTGTTATTGAACTCAATCTCCCTTATTTTCTGTGATTATGAGAATAATTATTACACAATGGTTTTCACTAAATATATCATTAAAAGCTTTGATGGATTATGCCTAGAGAAGATAGATCATACTGCACCCTAGAGTAGAGTAGTTAGGCAGATGGCCCATACAGATCGAAGATAGTCAATGACTTAGCCTTAATCATATGTTATCCTATTAACGGATGAAGGTCAGCTTGTAGCCACCAACACCATCTATGCATGATATAATTCTCTATAGTTAGTTCAATTGACCATTGATTGTGAAGTTAATGGTGAAGTCAATAACCCTAGATTTATCTCATATTTTCTACACTCTCTAGTTTCTTTTGATTTATTTTAATTGCTTCATTAGTTAAATTAGATATAAAAATCAGAATTCTTTTCTTTAAAATCTAATTAGAATTAATTCCGGACATCCAACTCATTCAGACCATAGTCCCTAAGGTTCGACACCCCTTTCGATAGCCCTATTCTACAAGGAATTCGTTATATTACGAAATGTGGTAATTTAATTGATACACTTACCAACGAATCAATTTTTGGTGCCGTTGCCAGGGACTATTTATTTGATTGATTGAATTTTATAGAATTAATTTTAATTGGATATTTAGTTTAGAAAATTTTTATATTTTGTTTTTAATTTTATTTGTGTTTTCTTTTCAGGTACTTTTGTTATTATATGCAAGGTCGTCGTTCTGTAGCTGATCCTTTAAAACCTCTTGATCCTGAGCTTGAATGTACTCTTAGACAATAAAGGAACATTCCTGTTGATACCATTGTGCAAGAGGAAGAAATAATTGACAACATGGCAGAAGAAAGGAATAACAATATTGTTCCTAATGCTGCTAGTGAGAGGGTTAGATTGCTTAAGGAATACTATGTTCCTGAGACATACACTTCACCAGTCGGTTTCTAACTGCCCAATGTCACAACACAGAATTATGAGATCAAGTCCAGCATTATTCAGATGCTTCCATCATATTTTGGGCTAACTCAAGAAGACCCTTATAAGTATCTAGATGAATTCATAGAAGTATGCTCAACTACCAAAATTCACAACTTTTCTGAATATGCTTTCAAGATGAGACTTTTTCCATTCTCCTTGAAGGACAAAGAAAAGTATTGATTTAACTCTCTACCGGCAGGTTCTATCACGACTTGGACTCAAATGCAATATGAGTTCCTCATGAAGTATTTTCTGATAAGGAAGACCAATCAGTTTAGATGTGCTATCCCTGGTTTCTCTCAACATGAGGGGAAATAATTCTATGGGACATGGGAAAGATTCAAAGACCTTCTTAGGAAGTGTCCTCATCATCAGGTTCCTAAGTGGCAACTAGTGTAGAGTTTTCATGAAGGGCTAACAGAAGCCAACAGACAGATGGTTGATGCATCCTGTGGAGGTACTTTTATGTTGAAGAGTGAAGAAGAAGCATGAACTTTATTTGAAAATCTTAGTGACAACTCTCTACAATATATATCCTCTACTCGTTCAAGGAGACCCGCCACTACAAGGAAGACTGATGGGTTTGAGGTTGGTGCTACATAAGCTATGTCAACCGATATTGATTTAATTACATAAAAAGTAGCAGCAATTATGGCTGCCAATCAAGCTCCTTCTATTTTAAATCCTTCATTGCTAGGCCCTTGTGATTTTTGCTCTAGTCCTATGCATAATGTGAACAATTGTCCTTCTATTATGCAATTTTTTGATCTTCAACGCTAGCAAGTCCAAGCTACATTCACTGGACCAATGAATCCTCCACGTGGTAATACCTACAATCCAACATGGTGGAATCATCTTAGTTTTTCTTACAGTAACCAAGGGGCAGCAATGCAACCAATATATTGTCCTAGGAACTATATACCTCAATAGTAGTATCAAGTGCAAACTCCTATGCCATAAAAAAATTCTGCTCTTGAATACAAGTTGACCTAGCAAAGTTTGAGAAGCTCGAGTCCATTGTAGAGATAGTGCAAGCTACTGCTAGAACATTCTCACTCTCAATCTATTGCCAAACTAGAATCTCAGTTTGGACAACTTGCTAATGATTTTAGTAGAAGAGAAGAAGGGAAGCTCCCGAGTCAACCAATTACTAATCCTAGAGGGATGCATGCTTCCTCAAGTAACCCACACTATGAGCAAGTTCAAGCCATTACCACTTTGAGAAGTCGGAAAGTAATTGATAACAAGGTGGGGGGAGAAAGAAGAAGAAGAAAAAGTGATCATTAGTCCAAGTGCCAAAAATTCTTATGAGCTCAAGGCTTCTTTCCCACAACATTTTATTGAATCATCCAAGTTGGGGAAGCAAGGGGACAAGCTGCATGACATGATGGAAGTTTGTAAGCAAGTGAAGATTAATTTACTGCTCCTTGATGCCATTAAGCAGATTCCTCCTTATTCCAAATTTCTAAAGGACTTGTGCACTCAGAAGAGGTGGTCTAAAAGTCATATGCCAACAAAAGTAATGCTACAACAACAAGTGAGTTCTACAATTCAGTATTGCACTCCTCCAAAGTACAAAAGATCCTGGTGCTCCAACTATCTCATGTATCATTGGGGAGTATCATTTTTATAAAGCTCTTCTTGATTTGGGTGCAAGTGTGAACATGCTGCCCTATTCAGTCTACTTACAATTAGGCTTGGGATAATTGAAACCTACCTTAGTGGTATTGCAATATGCATATAGATCAACAAAGCAACCTCGTGGGATTATTGAATATGTGCTCATTAAAGTGGACAAGTTTTACTTTCTAGTTGAGTTCATTGTACTTGACATTGAGCCAGTTCAAAATCTGAGGAGGCATATTTCATACTTGTATAAATTATTGGTCAAAGATCATGGACATTTCATTTGGCAACATGAAGGTTAAGCTCAATATTTTTAATGTTGTTGAAAACCCTCCTGACCAGACTGATGTTTTCTTCATAGATTCCGTGGATGTGTGTAAGCCTCAAGATGAAATAGAGGTTCAGGAAAATAAGAAGGAAGAGAATGTGGTAGAAGATCGATTCTCTAAGATTGTAATAAATTTCATGTGTGCTAAACTGCCTAAGTTACTTCGAGATGAGTAACTATTTGGAGTATCCGACGACTTGATGCCATGGTATATAGATATTGTAAATTATTTGGCCAACGGCGAAAATGCCACGAGGCTGGACCAAGCGAGAGTGTGATAGATTCTTCTCTAAAATTCATCATTATTTTTGGGAGGATCCTGAATTATTCAACTATTGTTCAGAATAGATTATTCGTCAGTGTGTCCCAGACCATGAGTTTCAAGATGTTCTTAAATTTTCCCATTCATTAGAATGTGGAGGTCATTTTAGTGCAAGAAAGATGGCAGCTAAGGTACTTCAATGTGGGTTTTTCTGGCCTTATTTTTTTTATGATGCCTATGTCTTTTGTAAGACTTGTGATCGTTGTCAGAGATTGGATCAATGTCCAGGTGGAATATAATGCCGATGAGCCCTATTCTGATGGTGGAGATTTTTTATGTCTGGGGAATTGATTTCATAGGACCTTTTCTGCCCTCCTTTGGCTACGAGTATATTCTTATAGGTGTGGATTATGTTTCCAAATGGGTGGAAGCCATGGCAACTCGAACCAATTATCATAAGGTAGTTATCCAATTTATGCACGAGAATATTTTTAGTTGATTCAAAATTTCTCAAGCTTTGATCAGTGATGGTGGTTCCCACTTCTGCAATAAATTCCTGAGAGGTTTACTTGCTAAATATTCAGTGACAAATAAAATAGTAACTCCTTATCATCCCCAGACGAATGGGCAAGTGGAGCTGTCCAATAGAGAATTAAACACATTCTAGAGAAGACAGTGAGTCCAGTTAGAAGGGATTGGTCATTGGGGTTAAATGAGGCACTATGGGCATATCGGACTGCTTACAAAACTCCAATTGATATGTCGCCATATTGGTTGGTGTATGGGAAGGCATGTCATCTTCCAGTAGAGATTGACTACAAGGCACTTTGGGCAATTCGAAAGTTCAACTTTGATGCGAAGAGGGCTGGAGAAGAAACAAAGTTATAGTTGAATGAATTGGAAGAGTTCAGACGTGATGCTTATTAAAGTTCGTGCATTTATAAAGAAAGGACAAAGGCGTTCCATGATAGACATATCTAACGAAAGTCCTTCTCTACAAGTGATAAAGTTTGGCTCTTTAATTCAAAGCTTTGGTTATTTATAGGAAGTAATGTTCAAGGTGGGATGAACCGTTCCAAGTAATTTCAAATTTTCCTCACGATGCTATGGAAATTCGGAGGTTGAAGGATAATACTTTGATGAAAGTCAATAGGCAAAGATTGAAACATTGTGTAGAAGGAGTTGTGCCAACAAAAGACGTGGAGTTCGTCAACTTAACAGATCCCATCCATCTTACTTGATCCTTTCAAAGAGTTGATCGTCACCTACGGACGTTAAATTGTAGGGTTGTATATATTTCTATCTCTTAATTTCTTTAATTTTCTTTTCTTTTAATTTTTAGTTAGTGTTTTCTTACTTTTTCTTTCAAATTTAGTTGCGTTTTAATGAGTTTTCTTTGAGTTTTTGATGTATAAGTTGCTTTTGAGGGATGCCGAGAGATGTATCAAGGTATTCGAGTTCAAAATATGTGAAAAAGTGAGGTCCCAATCGACCCTTGGCGATAGAGACTCCAACAGGTCCAACAAGGGGGATCGATCGCCCATTTAGGTGGGGATCAATTGCCCCCATTTTTTCCTTGAATGGGGATGGCAGCAGCTGAGCGATCGATCGTCCAACCTTGGGAAGATCAACTGCCCAAGCATATTTATGGGTTGGCCGAATTTCAGTTCTATATAAGGGCCTCTTCTCAAGCTTACATGCATACACTTGTTTATTTGAAGACTTGGTGCTCTACTTTGACTCCTACATCAACCGGGATTATAATTTCTTCAATTGGTGAGTCTATTATGAGAAATTATCATTGATAATGACCATCAACAACATCAAATCCGGGTTGATCATCTCAAGTTCTCAAGAAAACTTTAATTTTTTCAAGTTCTTCATCAAAGTAAGTAGAGTTCATTTAATTTCACAAAATTGAGCAAATATTTTTCAGGGCTTTTGAAGATCAATTTTGGGGGAAGTCATTGGTGGATTGAATTGTTTAAATTATGGTGAAAAGTTTCCAAAAAAAGAGGTTGAAGGAGGTACTTTATTTGTGCACGCCAAGTGTTTATCTAGATTCCTCAACCATACTTTTTATATTTCTATGACACCAAAGAGAGCAAATAACCAAGGTGCGTCAAGCTCACGTAATCCTCGCTGAGCATGACATGATTCTACACCAGTTACCCATAGACCTCGCCGAGAAGGGATACATAAGAGATGGCACCCAAGAGCTTTAAATTTTAAAGTGACGTTTGATATTGCAGAACTTTATGCTATGTTTTTCGAGACACGGTGGAGTATTTCTGACATCTGTCATCATCGGGCTGCTACAATTTTTGCTCTATCCTTTACCACCATATACCCGAGGCTCGTTAAAGTCTTTTACCAGAACTTGATGTCGAAACCTGATGAGCAGAGCATTCTTATTTCTACGATGGATGGGACACAAGTTTGTATTAATATGTCATCCATTGCTATTGCCATGGGCTATCCTCATGAATGTCCAACTGGTTTAACCAAAATCTTCACTCCTCTACCCGATGATCTTTCGGTGGATAATTTGGTTGCACGGTTATGTGCTAACTAATTCTCCAGGCCAAAGCATAATGCTGCTTCCAATTATCTGTGATTCCTTGATACAGTTTTATACAAGGTGTGTCCCATTGGGCACAAGACAAAGAGGCGTCAAGAGTTCCTTCGAGCCTTATATGCTATACACTTTGGGCATTGGTTGTCATTCCCACAGATTGTCTGGGGCAAAATTGAGAAATTTTATTCAAAGGTCGTGACAAAGGCACTAGATAGTGCAAGTGACTCAGAATTCCCATTCCCTACTCTTATTCACTAATTACTCACTGCACAAGGGTATGTAGTTAATGAGGACGAGCTTGCTTTTTCACATAATACTCACTATGGCACACATGACTAGAATATGATCAGATCCCATATGTATCAGAGAGTCATTGATGTGCCAGGTAAAGTATCCAGACTGACCCAGGGAGGAGAAGTTGTAGTAGCTCCACCATTAGTGGAGGATCCAGAGGAGGTGAAAACTGAGGAAGGAGATGTCCTGACACAAGCTGGCAAACAGAATTATAATCATTTAGAGGAGCGGATTATTGGGTTGACTACCTAGTTTGGCGCCTTACAGACATAGATCTCCGCACAGCTTGGAGCTTTGCGGACAGAGATGGCAGATCAGTTTTGTGAGATTTGCTAAGATCAAAGAGAGATGAGAAGGATGTTGTGTGCTTTGATGCGCTAGGCAAACCTTGACCCAAATGCTCAATCACCACCACATCTTTGATTTGGAGGTACCTATCTTGTGTATTTTGTTTTATTTTCTTTTTTTATTTAGTTTTTTTATTTATTATTTTTAGTTTCAAAAAAAATATTTCTTGTTTTCATTTTTCTGTTTCATATTTATTTTCACCCATGTTATTTCACTCAATCATTGGGGAATAGTGGTGTGTTTTGACAGATTGTCGCGTCCAAGTTTAGGGGAATACTTACATTGCCTTCATGCTACTGGTTTGCATTATTTTCTTACAACTATTCCATTTTCTGGTAATATCGTTCTGACCCTTCCCTATGCTTCTATTGGATGTACATTGAGGACAATGTACAATTTAAGTTTGGGAGTGAGGCGATACCTTTTTATGTACTTTATTGCAATACGGGAGGAATTTTTTATGAAAAATTTCTTCTTTTAGGACATTTTGTTTATTTTCTTTTCATAGTTTTTTTATTATTTTGTTTTGTTTTGTTTTGTTTTGTTTTTAGATATAATGTTTTTACATTTTTCAAGCGTTTAATACCTTATGTAGGTACTTAACTTGCAATTCTTGGGTATGTTTTAAATTTTTAGAAACTGTGGTTTAATTAAGTTATTTTAATCATGGTTTGTATTGACATGCCTTGGAGTAATTGGTTTTAGTATCCTCACATGCACGGGCACACTAGCATAATCTTGTGGGGTATAAACTTTGGCTTTGTGTTATTGTGTTACATATGCTTGATATTAATTAGTATCTCTTGAGAATGAGTACCAATGATGTATTTTACTTGACTTCCATAAATAAATAAAAAGGAAAAAAAAGAAGAAAAAGGAATATGTGTTGAATAGCAAATCAAGTTGATCCCTTTCATGAGTAACCGGGCCTCTATGCCTCAGGAAGCATGGAGTGTTTGTGTCAAAAGTGAAAGGGAGAGAAAAGATGAGCATTGGTTTTCTTGATTTGTAACTTGACTGATTTGAGTTATTAGGTTCGTTGAGGTGTCTTAACACCTAGTGACCTAAAGCCGTCTAGTTTGGGAGTCACTGACTGAAAGTTTGCTACATGAATCTTTTAGAAAGCTTAATAGACCAAGACATTGCACAACCAATAAAGCAATAAAAAAAATAATGAGAAAAAAATGAAAAAGTCATGTATTCATGTTTGGAAGTATGATTTCAATAAGCGGAGCTAGTGAGTTAAAGGGGTGTGTGACTTAATATATTTGGAACTGGATTATGCCGCATGAGAGGATTGTTAGTTCACTTTCCACGAGGGAGCTAGAGTTGGTTATTTTGAGACATGCTGATGTGAATTATGTGTGGGGACCATTGCTTTGAATTATGAAATTTAAAAGTTTGAAATTATTCTTGAAAGCAAGTTTGTAACTATATATTGTAATCTTCTTCTTGATAAATGTTTAAACAGAAATTTTGAATGTTTTATTCTCTTAGTGATATATTATTTTGTGATCTAACTTCGTTTTAGTATTTTCTGTATTTTCAGGGTCTTAATGATTATTTCAGTTAAAATCATGATTTTGGACCTTTTAAGATGACATTCAAGAGGGTTAAATGAAGCTTATATCAAATAGATCCATTCAACTCCATATCTTAACTCAAATCAGCCCAAGGAAGTGGTCCAAGAGACTTATAACTGCATAAGGAGATTACGGGCTTGAGCCCAATTCTGCGCTTAATCCAGTTTTAATCCCATTTTGAAGAATGGACTTAAAGTCATATTTTTGAGCACTAATTCGACTTAGTTTCTACATAGATTGAACGAAGTTTGATTCTGGACACTATTGTATTTCACGAAAATTCTGTGAATCAAACTTTTAGTGGGTCAAAAGTTGGGTCAAACGTCAATAAAAAAATCCACCTATTTAATGCTACAGGAAACCCTAACTATCTTCTAATTGGGTTAGGACTTTATGTATTCTCTTGGGGGTTTAAAGGAAAAGAATTAGGGCTATTTGGGGGAGCTTTGGAGACACTTTGGAGGATAATTGAACAGAATTTGTAGTGCTTTGGAGAGAACCATTGGAGAACAAAGTCTTGCATGTATTTTATAAAGATGACGCCTTCTTCCTCAATAGTTGAACCAGTTCCTTCTACCATGAGCGGCTAGTTTATCCACTAGGATTTTGATGTAGCCCTAATTAAGCATCAATAGTTTGAATGTTCTAATTACTGGGAATTTTTGTATTCATGCATAGATTGTGTAGATTAGAGGATTCTTCTTACAGAATTGAGCAATAAAAGTCTTATAAATTTAGTTTCAATGATTTTTTTATCTTATCTTAGATATTTAGTTGTTATTGAACTAAATCTCTCTTATTTTTTGTGATTATGAGAGTGATTATTACACAATGGTTTTCACTGAATATATTATTAAAAGCTTTGATGGATTATGCCTAGAGAAGATGGACCATTCTGCACCCTAGAGTAGAGTAGTTAGGCAAATGGCCCATAACGATCGAAGATAGTCCATGACTTAGCCTTAATCATATGTTACTTCATCAAAGGTTTACAGCAAGGTTTAGTGAATGGTGTGTCAAGCCGAAGCCGAAAAGTAAGAAGAGCCAAGGGTTTCAGAACAAAGAATTTCGATGCATCGAAATGGCCATTTTGATGCATCTCAAATTCCTGGAAAAAGATATTTTTACAAGATATTTTCTCCACTTGGCCACTTGTCAAGATTTGATTTAAAGAAGCCTTGCACGAAATTTTTGTGATTTTTTGAGCCTAAAGTTAGATATAAATGTAGGAAATATGTAATAAAGAGATATATCACCTTTCTTGTAATAAAGAAGAAGAGTAGAAATTCTATAGAGAGAAAGTAAAGTTCTAGAGAGGGAAAACTTCAAAGAAGGCTTTCTAAGGCCTTAAAGGCCATTTTGAGGCCTTATGATTAATATAAGTTTACAAATTCATTATGTTCATATGTTATGAGTTATCTTCTTTTCTTAGAATATTTAATTTTTTTCACATGATCTTCAAATACTTGTATTTCCACAAGAACTACAAGTGATGGCTTGGTACTAGTTTTCATTTTAACATGCATAGCTAGATTTGCAAAGTCCATGCTTAGAGATGGCAATTTCGTTGCACTTAGTTAATTAGGTAATTAGGTAACTAGGTAGGTAGGAAAATTGCACGTATCAAAGATGAATTATATTATTTTAAGGTGTATGTATTTTCTTAACGACGATATTGTAGGCCACAAGCCAAATGCGTTATTTAGTACACATTGCATAAATTTCTAAGTTTGATATAAGTTTTGCACATTATGAGGCTAGTGGTGAAGTCTTAACCTTAGTACTTTATCCTTTTCTCATACTCCGCTATTTAATTGTCATTTATGTTTTAAAAAGTAGAGTAAACAAACAACCCCAAAATTTGTTTGTGAGTTAAATGAGAAACAACCTTCAATCTTTAGCAAATTAATCCAACGTAGTCTCTGTGGGACCGACACCCTTAACTTAGAACCCTATCCTTCAAGGATTCTTTCTATTATTACGAGTGGTAAAATATAAATATAAATTTGATATGCACAAAGACTACATCAATTTTTGGCGTCGTTGTCGATGACTACGGTTTAATTGCTAAAAGTTGAAGATTGAGTCTAGTTTAATTTTTAACTTAACTCATTCTTTCAATTCTTTATTTGTAATTAATTTAGTTCTTAGTTCTTAAGTGTTACATTTTAGGTACACATTACAATCAAAACTTCAGGGCTTAAGCTCGAACCCTTTGTGAGTATAGTATTCGATTTCTTGTATTCAAGTTTGCATATAATTTACATTTGGTGTTATTCACATGCATGGTTAGAGATCGTTGTCATTACCTTTATTTTTGTGTGATCTTGAACTTGAAATAACTCTTAGACAACTTAGTAGCATACTCATGGTCTTTCCAAACCAATCCCTACCTCAAGACCTATCTAGTCAATTTCTATCACTAGTCTAAGGCCACACCTTCGACTAATCATACCAATCACTCACAGTGATACATCCCTATCATCTGGGATCGTCAATACTCAAAGTCATTCTATCATTGTCAAACATGACTCTCAATCTGGCATAATATTCTCGGGCTTAGTCTAGTATCCTGGGCATAATCACACCACAAACCATATCAATCCAGTGTACATCACAAGCGCACTCATCAGCAAGGCACATGACAGTGTACTCGCCGATAAAAATAACATAAACAGTGTACTTGCCACCGCAAGCCACATAACTCTGCCCAGTCTCATATAGACTACAACCCACTAGAATCCAATGCCAAGTCCAAGATCTTACATCCCGCTGATCTCACAATCTCATTACTCAAGAGGAGAACTATTTTCCATTTTCATCATTCACACCAAGGAACCAGTTGATAATTAGAGAGAATTCCTTTCATATCAGCACTTCACTTTAGACAACCCTTACCAATAAAAGTTTGAGCTCACCTATAGTAGCCAAACAGCAGCTATACAGTGGCCGCAGCCCACTGCGTCTACACGTCCACTGCATCCACCTCTTCCCTTTCATGGCAAGAAACTATCCTCACTTCAGATACCATATGTCAGGATTCTCGTCCACTATTAACTCATCCTTCTCTTAACATCATATCCACACTATGATCCAACTGCATCAATCATGCACATATCACAGCACACCACTGAGGTTAAGGCACATAAGGAGTGCACTTGTCAAAACAAATCATCCAGTCTTGTCCATTTTTGTAGACTACATTCCATTGGCATTTAGTGCCAAGATTAGGGTTTTACCTGCCTTAACTTCACAATCTCATCCCATCCTTTCACTCCAAAGAATTAGCTAACAGTTAGAAAGAATACCTTTCATATAGAGCTTCACCTCAAACAACCCCTTCCAATGAGAGTTCGGGGTCACCTACAATCACCTACAGTCACATACACCTAATCTGGCATATATCCTCGACTGTGTCCATTGCGTCCACCCTTCCCTCTCACGAAAAGAAATCATCCTTGCTTCAGACACTACATGTCCGAGTTCTAACCGACTCTCAACTTATCCTTTACTTAACCATCATATCTAATCAATGATACAATTTCTCAATTTCTTTCACATAGTCCCAACATCTTATTTTCAAACGTAAAAATCATCAAATGTTCACCGACTCTAGGAATTTGGTCATTTCCGAGTCCACATCTGACTATATCAATAGTAACTCCTTAGACATACCCTGTCTAGAATCCCAGTATTACAATACCCCCAATGTCTTAGTCATTTGACTAAATTTTGTCCTCAATAATCGTGCAATTAATGCAACGTAAATTCTAAACCACCAACTCTTGGTTTTGAATCTTCAAGGTAATTCATGCCCCATTTCCATCAACTCTAGACTTATATATATTTTTTTTAAAGTCTATATTCACATGTCTACCTCGACATCACAATCCACTACACTCCAAACCTCTACCTAGGTTCACCAATCCTCGAAATCTAGGATTTCTAAATAGTGACTATATGTCACTACTAACCACATGGCGCACAATGCAACACAATACTAATGCACATGCACATGAATCATATATTTCACATAACACATAACATATAGCATGTTAAATCAAATAAGCACATAAGATGCATGATATGGGATGTAATGCATCTAAACAATCCAACATCCCAGCCCTCGGGCTAACACTAGGAAAGTACCCTTGACCACGCATGGTCCCGATACGTCCTCTACCTGAGCAAGCGTGATTTCACGGCCTAGTTTTCTTTAGTACTCTAGTATACACTAGAATGCCTCAATCCCTATCCTCAAATGAGTTCATAATCATTTCTCACCATTCATCTAGGTATCCATACCTATAGCATTGACAATTTATATGTCATCTCATTACTCCAATCTATCACGTAATTGGATCATTACTTCTCGTTCTTAGGTTTCCAAACCTAGTACCTCAATTACATTCCATGACTCAACAAGCCATTTCAAGTCCTTAAATGGTTTAACCATTTCCTTTTATCCCTAGGTATTCCAACCTAGTGCTCAACCTTCTTGTATCAGGTATTTCACAATTTCACACGTAGTATGACCACTACCCGTCGTCCCTAGGTATTCCAACCTAGTGCTCTAATACCATTTCTGTATCAGGTACATAACCCAACATTCTTAACCTTACATGTGATATGTCCATTCCCCGTCATCCCTAGGTATTCCAACCTAGAGCTCTGATACCATTCTGTAACGCCCCGATCCCCTGACTCCCGGGAGACCGGAGGTTAACCCGTCCATTAGTCCCAATGGACCCTTTTTACCCTCAATTACCACGGAAGCTTAACTCTGTTCTTGCACATAAATGTGCATAACTCCACCTTATCCAACCCTCATGGGCCCTACATCAAATTGTAACACCTTAGTGGGGATTTTATTTATCCACACTATCATAAATCACTCACTCTCAGGACTCAACACTTTGTATGTTTGGAATCTAAAACAGGACTTGCCCCATTGGATAGAGAATCCAAAAATACTCAATTTAAAAAAAAAGAATCACTTGATTCGGGTTTGAAACGACCAAGTTATGTCTATTTCAATATTTTAAAAATCTGCATTAGTCGACTAATCAGTCGACTTATAGGGCCACAGTCGACTTATGAAGTGCATTAGTCGACTAATTTGCTGCTCTAGAAAGCTCTAAAATACACTGCCAATGTTAGTCGACTTATAGAAAGGAGTAAGTCGACTAATTCAGCTTGGAACCCCATTTTTCACATTTTTGACCAAAATTAACCCCAAAACTCATATCTAAACCTTTCCAACACCTAAAACTCATCCAATAGCATTCAAATAATTTAGAAATACTATATCACCATACCCATTTTTCAAATCATGCATTTGAATCACAAAGATCTCACAATTTGTATTCTTTCTCATCAATATTACATATATCTCAACATATGTCCACAATTCTCATAAAACCAATCTCATCTTTGTACATACAAGATTCAAATGACAACACAAGTTACATATATGATAATGTAACTACAACATATATATAATCCCAAAAACATTCATTGGGTCCAAAGTATACATTCCAAATCCAAATGGCTTGCAAGTTTATAGTCATTACAAGGATTTCATGAATAAGGTCCAAAAATGCTAAAAATCTAACTATGACTACAACTACATAGATAACGTGCCACAAGTCGGCACGGATAGCCAAAAATACAATATCCCAAAATGTATCAAAATGTTCCAACATCCAAGAGATAGCAAAAACACTACTAGAGCTCCACTTGGACACTCACGTCCCATCCGTCATCGACGCTTTATCTGTAAAATGTTTAGAATAAAGGGGTGAGCACCACTGCGGCTCAGTAAAGATACCCCAACCCACCTAAGTGCCGACCCGACACGACCTACATGGATGCATGTCACAATATTTCACGTATCATTTAACATACATCATGTTCACTCACTACAATGCATATATATATAGGGATGCATTAAACACATATCATGCTTCATAATTCAAATGAAGGCAATAATCATACACTTGTCTCTCTCTCGGACTCAACCCGACATCCCAACATGATTCTTAACCGAATCATGAAATCGAGACACTTTTCCACACCATTCTAACTCCACCACCGAGTATTTACCTACTCCAAGGTGGATAGACCACCGTCACCGAGTATTTACCTACTCCAAGGTGACTTGGCCCCCTTTCTTTGAATTCTCACCAAGTATTTACCTACTCCAAGGTGAGCAAACCACAATCACCGAGTATTTACCTACTCCAAGGCAATCGGGCAACCTTTTTAGAATCTCCACCAAGTATTTACCTACTCCAAGGTGAGAAAACCACCGTCACCGAGTATTTACCTACTCCAAGCTGACGTAACCACTCCAACGCCCTTACCTAGTGTTGACCTACTCTAGGCAATTCAACCACACATCCCCGTTTCCTCACAACGGCCCCAATATATGCATTTCAAACATATAAACATCAAGCATTTAATTTCATGCCTCACAATGCACATGCTAATTAATAAAACACGTAGCATGCATTTCATTTTCACAACACCACACATATATTTACCTATACATGTAGAACATAGCATACTATCCACATATGCTCACAAAACTTCACCTAAGCACATTTTAGTCATGTTTCACAAATGCACACATTTTCTATATAAAGATAGCATGCATTTAACACATTCAATAACATATAATACATACATGTTCAATATGACACATTTTCACATATGTGCATAAAATGTAGCATATAAGCATACATGCTAATATCCCTCACACATTCACTCCTTTCCTCATGTATACTACATATACATACAACTTGCATTTTAGAACTAGAGAGAAATAGAAACTCACCACATCCCACCCCTCTTACCATTCTAAAACATGCAATACACAACCTTAGCTCTCACCACTTCACCCGAAACCCTAGAATCTACAAGTAAATGAGAAAGAACACCCCTACCTCAAAAATGAAGGCCTTCCAAGCACTTCACCAATTTTTCAGCAGAGTCTACCTTACTGAATCACCACTTTGTTCGGTTCAAATGAAAGCCCTAGCCGTCCCCTACGTATCTCCCTCCTTCGGCGAGTCTTAAATGTAAGCTGAACGGGTCCAAAATGTAGAGAGAAGGGAGAGCTTTGAAGATGGAGAACTTTAGAGAGATAAAGAGGCATAAGATCTGCCAAAATGTCCTTACCACTGATATTTAAAATATCTAGGGCTTGCAAAAAGACCAAAATGCCCCTGGGCCACTTAACGTACCTTCCCGGGCTCCGTTTTCTATTTCGAAAACTCCTACGGCCTCGAAATTACTTCCTCTACTCTCTAAATATTTCATCTAAATCATTCTCAAAAATAATATTTCTAAAAACTTTCTGGATTCCCGGGCCCACTTAAGCCGCATCCCGGGCCTCGGTTTGACCAAAAAGTCAAACTTCTCCAAATATCCCAAAAACTTTCATAAACCTCAAATTAACCTTCCAAACATGTTTCCCACTCTCAAAACACCCATAACATCATTCAAAACGCATTTATAACGAAAATGATGAAAAATCAATAAGCCGGCCAAAATTGGTCACGGTCTCTACAACCCAAAAGATCAATGCCCACTCACAATCCATTACAAAGATAAAATATCAATTGGGACAACTAGCTAATGCATTGAATCAGAGAGAGGGTGGACGATTGCCTAGCCAAACGGTGACAAATCCCAAAGGAGTACAAGTAATTGGTGATGCTTCCAATTCTTTTGAGTTTAATTAAGAACAAGCTAAATCAATTACTACCTTAAGGAGTGGTAGAATTCTAGAAAATCATGTTGATAAGAGAAGAGAGAAATAATATGAGCAACCCATAAATTCAAAATTCCCTAATTCCAATCCAAATAATTCTTCCACAAATCCAAATGTTTCAAAAGAAAAAGGAAAGGCAATTGAAGATGATTTTTCATCTATTCCAAATCAAGAAGCTTCATTTGAACCTCCAGTTCCATTCCCATAAAGATTAAGGGAGCCTTCTCATTTTGGGAAGCAAAGAGAGAAACTTCAAGATATGATTGAAATTTTTAAAAAAGTTCAAATCAATCTTCCTTTCCTTGATGCAATAAGGAAAATTTCCTCTTATGCCAAATTTCTTAAGGACCTATGCACGCAAAAGCATAAATCTAGGAACCAAGTTCCTTAGAAAGTCCATCTAACTAAGCAAGTAAGTTTCATTCTTCAATATAACACCACTCCTAAATTCAAAGATCCGGGTGCCCTGATAATTTCTTGTGTCATTGGTGATCAAGAATTCAAGAGGGACCTCCTTGATTTGGGGGTAAGTGTTAACTTACTCCCTTACTCAGTTTGCCAGAAATTAGAGCTAGGAGAACTCAAGCTAAAGACAATTGTGTTACAACTTGCCGATCACTCGGTAAAGTAACCTCGTGGTATAATTGAGGATGTTCTCATAAAAGTGGAAAATTTTTATTTCCTGGTTGACTTTATAGTCCTTGATACTGAACCTGTCCAAGACCCTACTAGGCATACTTTGATCATTCTAGGTTGTCCTTTCTTAGTTACGGCTAACGCTTGCGTTAACTGTCATACTGGGGTGATGGACATCTCTTTCGAGAATATGACTATAAGGTTGAACCTTTTCAATGCATCCCACCACACATCCAATGACGAGAGCGAGTGCTTTTGTGTGGATGTTGTGGATGAGCTGATAGAAGAAATACTTCACCAAATCTTATCTAAAGATCCTTTAGAGGTTTGTCTAAGTCAGTTTAATTTTGAAGACTTTGACATCAAGCAATCCATTAAAGATGTAAATATAATGCTTGATGCCACTATCATAAATGACTTTCCAACTTGGAAGACACCGATCGAGCCTCTTCCTACTCTTTCAAGTACTCCTCCAATTCTGTCTCTTGTGTCTCCCCCACAGCTTGAGCTTAAGACTTTACCGTCTACTCTCAAATATGTAGTCCTTGGCCTAAGTGAAATTTTACCGGTCATCATAGCTTCAGATCTAACTCATGACCAAGAGTGGTCACTCATAATGGTATTAAAGGAACACAAAAGAGCTATGGGGTAAAATGTTACCAATTTAAAAGGCATTAGTCTTTCTATTTGTATGCACCGCATATATTTGGAGGAAGATGCAAAGACCTCGAGAGAGGCGCAACATAGGTTAAACCATAATATGAAGGAAGTTATCATGAAAGAGGTCATCAAATTGCTAGATGTGGGTATCATATACCCTATCTCAAATAGCAAGTGGGTAAGCTCCACACAAGTGGCGCCAAAGAAAGCTGACATCACCGTGCTCTTAAATGAACAAGGAGAGTTGGTTCCTCAACGCATAACCACCAGCTGACGGGTGTGTATTGATTACAGGAAGCTAAATTCTTTAACTAGGAAAGATCATTTTTCACTTCCATTCACAGATCAAATCCTAGAGAGGCTTTCTGACCAAAGCTTCTATTACTTCTTAAATGGATATTTCAGATATAATCAAATCACAATAAACCTGCAAAACCAATAAAAGATCACATTCACATGTCCGTATGGAACATTTTTATATAGACGCATTCCCTTTGGGTTATGCAATGCTCCGACAACTTTTCAATGGTGTATGATGTCTATTTTTTTGGATATAATGGAGAAATTCCTTGAAGTGTTCATGGATGACTTTTCAGTCTTTAGACTTTCTTTTGATTCATGCCTTCAAAATCTTACACTTCTACTCAAGCGTTGTAAGGACACGAATCTTATTCTTAGTTAGGAAAATAATCATTTCATGGTTCAAGAGGGAATTTTCCTTGAGCATATAGTGTCCAAAAGAGGTATAGAAATTGATAGAGCCAAGGTGGAACTCGTCTCTAAGCTACATCCACCTTCATCGGTGAGGGGCATTCATCCATTCCTTGGTCATGTGAGATTTTACCGCTATTTTATCAAAGTTTTGAGCAAGATTTCTCAACTTTTATGTCAGCTTCTTGAGAAAGACACTTCATTCAACTTTGATCAAGCATGCCTTAAGTTTTTAAGACTCTCTGCACACTTCTATCAACTGCTCCAATTCTTCTCCTTCCAAATTGGGCTCTCCCATTTGAAGTAATGTGCGATGCATCCGACAATGCAATGGGGGCAGTCCTAGGACAATGGGTAGACAAGTTGCCACACGTTATTTACTACGCAAACAAATCTCTTTCCAATTCTCAAATGAATTATACCACAACGGAAAAGGAATTACTTGCGGTAGTCTATGCTTTGGATAAATTTGGATCATATCTGTTAGGATCCAAAGTAATTATCTTTTTTTATCATGTCGTTCTAAGGCATTTGTTGGCTAAGAAGGATACAAAACCCCAGCTGATCCGATAGATACTCTTATTATAGGGGTTTGATTTCGAGATCCAAGACAAAAAGGGTATCGAGAATGTGGTCGCCGATCATTTATCTCTGATTCTTGTAGGGTGCCATCAGGATCCCATTCTAGTTTGCGATTCCTTCCCGGATGAGCAAATTTTTGAGATCACTCATGAGAAACTTCCATGGTATGCTTGTTGTGCAGCGATATTTTGCAATTTATATTTACCACTCGCAATAGAACGAATCCTTAAAAGATAGGGCTTTAAGTTGATGGTGTCGATCCCACGAAGACTACATAGGAATAATTCGCTAACGGTCGAGGGTTGGTTCTCATTTAAATCACAACTAAGTGTTGGTTGTTATCTTATTCTACTTTAAAAGCATAAAAGATAATTAAAAATTTGATGTTGAGAGAAGAGTAAAGGATTAGGGTTGAGACTTCACCACTAGCCTCGTAGTATGCCACACTTATAATAAATTAAAGGAATCAAGCAATTGTGTACTAAGTGGTGCAAATGGCTTGTGGCCTACAATGTTTCCGTCAACAAGATATATGTACCTTAAAAACTATAATCCATCTTCGATACGTGTAAATTTCCTACCTACCTACTTACCTAAATACCTAATTAACTAAGTGTAGCTAATGTACCATCTCTTAGCATGGACTATACAAATCTAGCTATGCACCTTGTAGTGAAAACTAGTACCAAGACATCACGTGTAGTCCTTGTGGAACTACAAGTGTTTGAAGATCATGTGAGGAAATTAAGTGTTCTAAGATAAGAAAGATAAATTAATCACATGAACATGAAGAATTTGTAAAATTATATTACTCATAAGGCTCAAGGCAAGGTACATATACACAAAAATACATAAAAACCAATTCACTAAAGTTAGAACATATGTACAAGACTAGGGTTTGTTAAAACCCTAGTGAAGGATTAGTTGATCATGGTAGGCTGGAAGCACTCTATACACAGAGGTAATCCCATGCTCAAAATGGTCTTCAAGGCCTTAAAAAGCCCTTTTTGAAGCTTTCCCTCTCTAGAACTTCACTTTCTCTCTCTAGAATTCTATATTTGCTCTCTATTACAAGAATTGTGATCTTTTTTTAATATTACATATTTCCTAGCTATATATCTATTTGAGGCTCAAAATATCATAGAAATTCCGTTCAAGGCTTTATCCAAGCAAAATTGGACAAGTGGCTAGTGAAGAAAATATCTTCAAAATAATATCCTCTGTAGGATTGGGTGATGCACCGAAGTAGGTACTTCAATGCATTGAAGTTGTGACTTTGATGCATCAATATTTCCTTCTTTTGTAGATCTTCAACTCTTCAGCTTCCCGACTCCAATCTTGACACGTCATTCACTATTCCTTGATGTGGACTTCCAATGAAGCACAATAGGACAGAGGAATGCATTCTTGAACTAATAAAGGAGTCAAATTACGTCAAGTTCTAAGTTTAAACCTGAAATTATCAAAAACATAAAAACACGTAAAAATTATACTATTTGTGCAGCTATGGGATTAAAATACATAAGTAAAAGCACAAGAATGTATAACATTCAATTCTTATCACACCCCCAAACTTAGATATTGCTAGTCCCTTAGCAGTACAAAAAGAAATAAAATAAAGCAACTACTCTACTTCCGCTTTCGTGGGAAACACGACTACATTTAGTGAATGAAACAAGTCTTTTAAACCCCTAGACACGTCTAGTGGACGAGTGAAGTCTCATTGGGTTTAACACACTTGTTAAACTCACAAAAATATGCAAAAATGGTGTTTTGCGTAGTCATCATCTAGAAAAGAGCGATACCCCAATTGGTGTTCAAAATGGCAAATGCAATAAGTATTATGGAGCTATAGGGACATCAATAGATATAAACCACTGAAAATTAGAATTAGGTGACAGTCCCCACATAATGGTCAGTCTGATACTCGTACAAGTGCGAACCCTAAAATCCTCTTTAAAAGGTGAACATACATTTAAATGTGTGGTTAATTGTCGTTAATGGAGAATAAATAGACATCTGATCTTAGAAGAAATAACTTTTTGAAATAGATCACCAAAGCATAATGTTAACTGCAAAAATATTTACAAACACTTAATAATCGAGCTCAATAGGCTACGAACTTAAACGCGTAGTAACCCTTGTGGACAAGTGTGAGTGGGCGGGTACGAAGATAGACACTGGGCTAAGCTACCACACTGACAGGGTACAGGGTGATCAATTCCACGTAGCCTGGGTATGGAAAAGGGGATATGCTTATATGTAGTATGTTTCTTCAAATGGTATGAGACCTTTTGGGGTAAAACCTAAGAACAAAATCGTGCGGGCTCAGGCCCAAAACGGACAATATCATACCATATGTTGGAGCGGGGTATTACAGTTGGTATCAGAGCCTGAACCTAGCCGAAAGTGTGCCGATGAGGACGTCGAGCCTCGTAGGGGGTGGACTGTAGTAACCCTTATGGACGGGTGTGAGTGGGTGGGTGCGAAGACAGACACTGGGCTGAGCTACCACATTGATAGGGTACAAGGTGATCAATCTCACATCACCTGAGTGTGGAGAAGGGGATGTGCTTATATGTAGGATGTTCTCTTCAAATAGTATGAGGCCTTTTGGGGTAATATCCAAGAGCAAAACCGTGTGGGCTCAGGCCCAAAGAGGATAATATCATACCATGTATTGGAGCAGGGTATTACAAAATGAGCCAATTATTTCCTTATTGCTCAATCTTGCACACTTTTTAGACGTGAACACTCCATGCTTCCTGAGGCACAGAGGCTTATTTTATTGTGTGTGAAGGCTTATTGCAACTGTTGTTGTTGTTTTATTTGTTTTCTTCTCTTTTTCATTTCATTTTTTTTAGCTTTTGATTTTTCTAAAGCAATTTGTTCCTCAAGCTATTCAAATAAAAATAAATGTTTTCAAAAGTCTCCACATGACTTATACCTCACAATTCAATGCATGTGTGCGTGCTTGTGCCTTTAAGGACAAATTTAAGGAAAGAACTGTACAATATTCAAAGACTAAACAAAAATGTAAATCGTTCTAACCTAACACATAATGTTCAAAAGTTCGAGTATTTTCGGATGTCAAAGCTCCTAATTACAAGGTGCATTTATCGATGATGTTCTGGGTATTATATCCTCAAAAAGAAAGACATCATGGCAAACATGAATTAAAAATGCAATGAGTGCAAAAACAGTGTATGCAAGTGTACGATACTAACCCCAAACATAAATCAAACATTGTTCTCAATGTTTACACTAAAAAGAGTTAAAACAATGTTACCAGCTGGTTGATGAGTTTCAAAATTTCAAAATATCAACCGTGTTAGGGTAGTGGGTACACAGGTACACAGGTATGCATCGGACACGCGGGGTATCAAAACCTGTAAAAGTACAACTACATACCAACATAAGATGCACTCAATGGAAAATAAATAAAAAGAAAATATGGAAATAATATGTAAAGACAAGGAAAAACTGATAATATTCCACTAATTCAAATATTTGTGAGTACATATGCTGGAATTTATGAAATATAAAAGAATTGCTTTACAAAGCAACTAAAGAGAGTGCCAACAAAGCACTAAACAGTTCTATGACTATAACTACACAAAAAGAGACACTAAAAATATGAACAATAACAAAAATAGGGAAGGTCTAGGATCATGGCTGAGGTGGCGGTGACGGAGGAGCAGAAGAAGTAGAGGGAATGTCCATACCACGAGCACCAAGCGCCTGCCTAAGCAACTGCTGGATCTGACGTTGGCCCTTTATGACTGCGTCCAAGCGCTCATCAGTCTGGCATTGGAGCTCAAGTGCGAGACGGCTATCCCACATCAAACTAATAATGTCATCTCCGAGGGTACCTAGGAAATCATTCGTCTCCCATTGATGTTTGGCGAAGTCTACTTTTAACTGCTGAAGACTTGCACTAAGACACTTTAAGCCAGTGACCTGATAGTCATACTCAGTGCGGCTCATGGTAGGAATATCAAAGTCTGCCTCGGCCATATCAATGTCCTCCTCCTCAAGTGCGTCTTAAACAAGCTCGCCATCTTCTTCCTCGGGAGCAATGTTTGGAAAGAGAAACATGTGAGTAAGCATCTTACTCCAACGCTGAAAAGTAAAGTGAGGGGGCACATCACTGGCGATCTCATCAGAGAGAAAAGGAAAGTGGGCCCGACGAAAAAGTGCAGTAACTAAGAATGGGAACGACAACCTTACGGAAGCGGTCCTCAAAGTGGGCCTAACAACTAGTTAATCCCACACTCGTAGCATTTGACCCCAGATCACCGCCGAAATAGAGAACCAAAAATCCGAATAAAGGGCATACAAAGTGGTCAAGAACTCGCTCTGACGATCAAATTGATGCCCTAGAGGATAAGCATTGGGCTGGAAAATTGTGTCAAAGAACCACAATTTTTGGGGGCATAAAAATTTGCTGGTGCAGGAGTTTTTTGGAAGATCATAAAAATGGCCCATGTACATGCTCTAAATCATCTCTGGAATGGAAAGGTAGGAAGGAATATCAAGAAATTGGCAAATTTCCTCTCCTAAGTAAAGGTCCTCGGGCTCCTCATGCAGACACTTAGTAAGATTAGCTAAATCCTGAATAGCAATGGCAATAGCAACGCCATCAACGGTGGTGTGGAGTGTACTCGGAGCACCAGCCTAATAAGTCATGTTCATGTAGAAAATATGAATAAGCTTGGGGTAGTATACCTCGACTGTAGGGACAAGGAGCCCAAGCAAATGGTGCTCATTCAGTGCTACCACAGACCACGTAGCATAGGTATCCTCTATGAACTCATCCATATCCACCATATACTCTAGGTGGAAATCGCGGGTCGCCTAGTGACCCCAGGGTATGTTGTGAACTGAAATGGGCAGAGCCTCATCACTGGCTATGGTATAAGTAGTCTCAAAAGTCTCGAATCTAAGGTGAACCTGGCCACAAAAATTACACCAAAAGTCTCAAAAATAGTCCCTAAGCAAGAATACACAAAATTAAAGCCACTACTAGCTCCAATACAATCTCAAAATGTCCACAACATAAGGCCCACAAATGTCTCAAAACTCCACTCTAAATGGTGTCAATCCCCCATCACAACATAGTATATATAATGTGCATCCAAATTGTAAAGTCAAGATATATCCCAACTGCAATGTAGCATGGACACAAATTCCCCCCAAACTTTGTCATATTAATCCTATACAAAATCGAAACCTATGTACATATACCCCCATATATATAAAATCAACCAAATAGGCAAAAAGGGTATCTAACAAGGTTCTATTCTTTCTTTTCTAACTCAATCAGGCACAAGAACACGCACAAAACCCACAAAAATCCAAGACCTATACATCCAAATTCTAAAAATTAACAAGTATTTACAAAGGGTAAGCAAAACCCTTACCTAGTATCGCGTAAACTGAACCCTAGTGGAGCTATAAACGCATAAAGTGACTACGTGTGTAGTCAAGTGCTTCGGTTTGATGCACCAAAGTGACTACTTTGATGTATCGCACCTATCACTGCATCGAACATCCATCGACACAAGATGCGAAAACTGCTGGGATTGATAGAAAAATGGGACGTTTTAAAGATCAATGCATCGAAGTGGATTTTGATTCATCAAAGTAGCGATGCATCGAAGTGCGTTCTTCGATGCATCGAAGCTCTCTTTGATTGGAAGTTTACAAAATTGCCCCAAGTACGAATAAATTTAAGTTTCACCCTCAATTCATACCTCTCACACTTAGACACTTCAAAAATATTTAAATAAGTTCCTTTTGGATTCGAAGGGCACACAGAACATGATAGGACAGCAAAAATTGTGCCAAGTTTACAGTCTAAGGCGAGACGTGTGATAAGTGTTAAATTATATGCATTTGAACCCTCTTTATTGCATATGTTAGTTCCGTTTTTATGATTATCGAGATATGTTTACGGTATTTTTGTGTTTTTGAGGTATTGCAGGTCTTGTAGTGAAAGGAGCAAAGTTTGAGGCTATTTGCAATTGAAGAACAAAAATCAGAAATGCAGCCAAAGGCATCTCGATCAATCGAGATGTTGATCTCGATCAATCAAGATCTCGATTGATCGAGATCTCATTTCGATTGATCAAAATCTCGATCAATCGAGATCCAATCTCGATTGATCGAGATTCTGCAGAATCCACTTGCCCACTTGCTCACCTGCTCTCCCACTTGTAACAAAATCCCCCTTTTTGCACGACTTATCTCTCAACACACATCAGATTACCCAAGGAGAGACATTCGGGAGAGGAAGAGGAGAAGCTGAACCAGACCAAGAAGCTTCACTTTCTTCATCAATGGAAGAGTACAAGGAAACCATGAGTAACTAACTCTTCTACTAGGGTGTTGGTTTCAACCCCTAGCCATGTAAACTTGTTCATCTTTGTAGCATTTGGGATTTGTAATTAAATGTTGATTATTTAGCCTAGTGATCATGTACACTAATACATTTCTTTTATATATTCATATGATTTTGGTTTTATTCTTGTCTTAGAGTATAATCTTCATGTGAATGCATAACATTTGCATATTCCACAAGAAGTGCAAATGATGGCTAGATAATGGTGTTTAAATGAATGTGTTGTGTTTGTTTGTATAAACCATGCCAAGATAAGGTAGCTTGGATGCATGTAGGTTTACTTAGAGAGTAGGGTAATTAGGTAGTTAGTTAGGTTGAAGAGCTATGCTTGTTGAAGATGGATTATGATAGGTGGACAAACACATTGATCTTTTGATATGTCATTGAGGTCACAAGCCTAATCACATTGTTATGCATTTAATTAATGAATCCCATGCTTGCTACACTTATGAACATGTGAATGGCTAGTGGTGGAAACCAACCCTAATTCTCTCTCCCATCCTTTACTCTTTAATTTTATTTGCATTACATTCATGCAATAGTTTATAAACAAAAAATTCAAAAACCTATTTTTAGGATTAAAGTGGAATTAATCTTTCTTTAAGACAATTGCGACTAGTCCTCGTGGGATCGATACCCTCTATACAGAACCGTATCTACAAAGATTCGTGCTCTTGCGAGTGGTTAAATTATATTTTGATAAAAAGGGCAAAATTAAGCTTACAATATAATCCGAGTTTAGCCACATCAAAATTTTGGCGCCGTTGCCGGGGACTACGGTGTAATTGTCGCCTTTGGAAGATTAAATCTGGTTTAATTCTTAGGCTAGAAATTCTTTCATTCTTTTTGTATAGATCTTGTTCTTATTTCTCAAATTTCTTGATTTTAGGTATACCACATAGCGGGCATCTAAAGAATTAAAGTTGGAACCCTTTGTGAGTATAAAGTCTAAAATTGGTGGTTTGATTTCATTCATTTTTTTTATATATATATATTATCGTTATTTTTCGTATTGAGGTGTTGTTCTACTATTAATGCATGCTAGGTAGACGGTCCTTGTCACTTCCTTTGCTTCCTTGCAATATTGAACTTGAACGAACACTTAGACAACGTAGAGGAACCTCTAGGGACCCTATATTGCCTAGGACTAAAAACATGGACCCAAATGAGAGACAACCTCCTGGACTACCTCCTTTTAATCATGAACAACCACCTCCTCCTCCACCTCCTCAAGGAGAGTTGCTTATGGACTTTTATCTTCCGACTACATTTGAAGTGCCTTCATGTATTCAATTTTTGGATGCAGCGGCAAATCAATTCGCAATAAAGTCCTCCACCATCAATCTTCTTAATAGCTTCCATGGTCTCGCTAATGAGGATCCATATCGACACTTAGATTACTTCCTTTCTGTGTGTTCCACTATTCGTGTACCACACTTTACGGAGGATGATCTAAAGCTGCGTATGTTTCCCTTCTCCATAAAAGATAAAGCTAAAAGTTGGTTCAATTCCTTAGAACCTAACTCAATCCATTCTTGGGCGGAGATGCAAATAGAGTTCTTAAAAAAATACTTCCCAATGGGAAAGATGAGTGATATTCGGAGAGCCATCATCGGATTCACCCAAATTGACCAAGAACAATTTCATGAGACGTGGGAAAGGTTAAAAGATCTTCTTAAATCTTGTCTGCATCATGCTGTCCCAAAATAGCAGCTAGTGCAAAGTTTTTACAATGGGGTAAGTGAGCAACATAGACAAATGATAGACTCCACGTGTGGAGGTGGATACCTTTTGAAAAGCCCCGATGAGGCATGGAAACTTTTGCAAACCCTAAGCAACAATTCTGCTCAACGCTCCTCCACTAGGAAAGGGAAGGCCACCCAACCTTGTAGAGGCGTGCATAAAATTTCATGGGTAGATGAGGTTGCCATGCAAGTAGAAGCCTTATCCTGAAAAATGGACCTAGTCATGAAAAATGGGCTGCCTACTCCAAGCCAACCTGTTCAAAATCAGGAAGGATGTTCGTTTTGCTATAGTACTTCACATTTCGTGCGAGATTGTCCTATTGTCGGGCAATCTCCCGATTATGCTCAAGAGCAAGCGAATGCCTTGTACTCTAAACAAATGAATGATCCAAATTCAAACACGTACAATCCTGGTTATAAGAATCATCCAGCTTTTTCATGGAAACCTCAAGAATCAAGTCCCTCTTTTCAAGGGCAAAATTCTTTCAATTCCCAATCTCAACAGCCTCAATATAGGCCAAATCCTCAACCTTACCATCAAAGATCCAATTACCAACAACCACCACCTCCTCCGAGAAGCCAAGGCTTTGAAGAAAGAGTGATAAGCAATCTTGAGGCTAATACCCACTTATTGCAAACTCACTCTCAATCAATCTCTAAGCTTAAAGTTAATGCTCAATCAATAGCTAGGTTAGAAGCTCAAATCGGGCAACTAGCCAATGCCCCAAATAGAAGGGAGGAAGGTAAGTTGCCGAGTCAACTGGTGGCAAATCCTAAGGGTTTTCATATGATTGAAGATCCATCATCTTCATCTTGTAATGCTCCTCTGGAGCAAGTTCAATCAATCACCACCTTAAGGAGTGGTAAAGTCATCAATTCCAAGGTAGGAGAGGAAGAGAGAAAGGAATCCCAAGAGCAACCCAAAAATCTAAAAGAATCCCAATTAAATCCAAAATTGTTTCCGTTAAATCCAAATGTGCATAACATCCCATTAAATCCAAAAGGAAAGGCAAGTGAGGTTGTGTCGTCATCAATTCCAAATCTTGACACTTCTTTTGAACCTCCGGTTCCTTTTCCTCAAAGATTGAAGGAACCTTCTAATTTTGGGAAGCAAGGAGAGAAAATCCAAGACATGATGGAGATCTTCAAACAAGTAAAAATCAATCTCCCTCTCCTTGATGCTATTCGACAAATTCCCTCCTATGCTAAATTCTTGAAGGACTTGTGCACTCAAAAGCGCAAATCTAGGAATAATGCTCCTAAGAAAGTCCTCTTAATTGAGCACATAAGCTCAATTTTCCAACACCAAGCCCCTCCTAAATTCAAAGATCCGGGTGCTCCGACCATTTCGTGCACCATCGGAAATCAATCTTTTGAAAAGGCACTTCTTGATCTAGGGGCTAGTGTCAATTTGCTTCCATTCTCAGTTTACCAACAACTAGGTTTGGGGGAACTTAAGCATACCACAGTTGTGTTACAACTTGCCGACCGCTCGGTGAAGCAACCACGTGGCATAATTGAGGATGTAATCATTCAAGTGGATAAATTTTAATTTCCGGTGGACTTCATAGTCCTTGACATGGAACCGGTCCAAAATCCAAATCGACATATTCCTATCATTCTAGGTCGTCCATTTTTGGCCACGGCAAACGCTTGCGTTAATTGCCGTACCGGAGTGATGGACATCTCTTTCGGGAATATGAAAGTCCGCTTGAACATCTTCAATGCTTCCCACCACACATCCGAAGATGAAAGTGAGTGCTTTTGTGTCGATGTAGTGGAAGACCTTGTTCAAGAAGCACTTCCTTCTATTCTTTCCAAGGATCCTCTAGAGGCATGCCTAAATCATTTCAACTGTGACAATTTTAACATTGAGCAATCCATATGTCAAGTCAACTCAATGCTCGATGTCACTACTGTCATGGATTTGCCTAAATGGAGAGTTTCAAGAGAACCCTTGCCTCCTTTGTCCAAAACTTCCCAAACTCCTTCTCTAATTTCCCCACCACAACTTGAGCTCAAGCCTCTACCGGCGACCATCAAGTATGTTTTCTTGGGCGCTAATGAGACCCTACCAGTCATTATTGCTTCCAATCTTACCAATAATCAAGAGATAGAACTCATAAAAGTGCTAAAAGAACACAAGGAAGTAATAGGATGGAGTGTGGCAGATCTTAAGGGAATAGACCCTTCTATTTGTATGCACCGCATACACTTGGAAGAGGATGCAAAGACCTCAAGAGAGGCAGAACGTCGATTGAATCCAAATATGAAGGACGTTGTAATGAAGGAGGTGGTGAAGTTACTAGATGTGGGAATCATTTACCCCATCTCAGATAGCCAGTGGGTTAGTCCCACTCAAGTGGTTCCAAAGAAGTCAGGTATTACGGTGCAACCAAATGATAAGGGTGAATTAGTTCCCCAACGCACCACCACGGGCTGGAGAGTGTGCATAGATTATAGGAAATTAAATTCAGCCACTCAAAAATATCACTTCCCCCTCCCATTTATTGATCAAATCTTGGAGAGATTAGCCGGGCAAAGTTTTTATTACTTTTTAGATGGATATTTCGGCTATAATCAGGTTGCTATAGACCCGAGGGACCAAGAGAAAACCACCTTTACATGTCCCTTCGGCACATTTGCTTATAGACGCATGCCCTTTGGGTTGTGCAATGCACTGACAACTTTTCAACGGTGTATGATGTCTATCTTCTCGGACATGGTGGAAAAATTCTTGGAAGTGTTCATGGATGATTTTTCCATTTTTGGGCCTTCATTTGAATCATGCCTCCAAAATCTATCCCGTGTTCTCAAACGATGTCGAGAGACTAACCTAATTCTTAGTTGGGAAAAGAGCTATTTTATGGTTCAAGAGGGTATTGTCCTGGGGCACATTGTGTCTAAGAGAGGAATAGAGGTTGATAAAGCCAAGGTTGAACTCATTTCCAAACTTCCTCCACCATCAACGGTGAGAGAGATTCGTTCATTCCTTAGGCATGCGGGCTTTTATCGCCGTTTCATCAAGGACTTTAGCAAGATCTCTCGGCCTTTGTGTCACCTTCTTGAAAAAGAGTCTTGCTTTACCTTTAATGAAGCATGCCTTAATGTTTTTGAAAAACTCTGCACTATGCTCACAACCGCTCCAATTCTAATCCCTCCAAATTGGGCTCTCCCATTTGAGATCATGTGTGATGCATCTGATTATGCTATAGGTGCGGTCTTAGGGCAACGAGTAGACAAACTACCACATGTCATCTACTACGCAAGTAAAACCCTTTCTGAGACTCAAATCAATTATACCACAACGGAAAAGGAGTTGCTTGCGGTAGTATTTGCATTAGACAAGTTTTGAGCTTATTTATTAGGTTCAAAGGTCATTGTCTATTTGGACCATGCTGCCCTCTGGCATCTTCTGGCCAAAAAGGACACCAAGCCTAGGTTGATCCGATGGATACTCTTGTTGCAAGAGTTCAATTTTGAGATTAGAGACAAAAAGGGAACTGAAAATGTGGTGGCTGACCACCTTTCTAGAATTCTTGTTGAATCCCTCCATAATTCCATTCCAGTTTGTGAATCCTTCCCGGATGAACAACTCTTTGTCATTTCTCAAGAGAGTATCCCTTGGTATGCAAATGTGGTTAATTACTTGGCAACCGGTAAAATACCATCTTCTTGGACCAAACAAGAAAAGGATTGTTTTCTCTCCCAATCACGATCATATTATTGGGACGATCCTCAATTGTTCAAATATTGCCCCGATCAAATAATTCGTAAGTGTGTACCCAACAGTGAATTCCAAAGCATTCTCAAATTTTGTCATACACTCGCTTGTGGGGGACACTTTAGTGCTAAGAAAACCGCAACAAAAATTCTTCAATGCGGATTTTTCTGGCCAACACTTCATCGGGATGCATATTCATTCTGCCGCTCTTGTGAGCTATGTCAGCGCCTCGGTGCGATGTCTCAGAAGGACATGATGCCTCTTAACCCTATTCTTATTATTGAGAAATTTGATGTGTGGGGCATTGACTTCATGGGACCATTTTCACCCTCTACTGGTCATGAGTACATACTTGTGGCGGTGGACTACGTATCTAAGTGGATAGAGACCGTTGCTACCAAAACCAATGATCACGCAGTCGTGGTTAAGTTCATTCAAGCTAATATTTTTAGCCGGTTTGGTACGCCTCGAGCCATCATCAGTGACGGAGGTAAACATTTCTGTAACCGGTTCCTTCGAACCTTGCTTACCAAATACACCGTCACACACAAAGTAGCCACCCCATACCATCCTCAAACTACTGGCCAAGTAGAGGTATCCAATAGGGAGATTAAGAACATTCTTGAGAAAACTGTTCGGCCTGACCGGAAAGATTGGTCATTGTGACTAAACGATGCATTATGGGCATACCGAACCGCGTATAAAACTCTCATTGGAATGTCACCTTATCGGTTGGTTTATGGCAAAGCGTGCCATCTTCCGGTTGAATTGGAGCATAAAGCTATGTGGGCTACTAAAACTTTCAATTTTGACATGCAAAAGGCCAGATCTAATCGAAAGGTAATTAAATGAATTGGAAGAATTACGACATGACGCGTATGAGAACGCTAAAATCTATAAGGCAAAGTCCAAAGCCTTTCATGATCGTAATATTCGAGTCAAAACATTTTCGCCGGGCCAAAAAGTATGGTTGTACAACTCACGCCTCCATTTGTTTCCCAGAAAACTTTGCTCCCGTCGGGATGGTCCATTTTTGGTTAATTCCATCGCCCCCATGGAGCGGTGGAATTGAAAAACTTAAAAGATGGATCATTGTTCAAAGTAAACGGGCAGCGGTTAAAAGTATGCGTGAATGACCAAGTTACCACCGAATACGTGGATATCGTCACTGTGAGTTGCGCGGTGCGGAAGCGGTTGCGAAAAGTATTTTAGAACCTAGAGGGGGGGTGAATAGGATCACTTGCTCGTTTGCTTAATTTTTAATTAATTCAATTTTAAGTCCAATTAATTAAACAATTAAAGCAAGCAAATAAGTAAAGTGCAAGTAAAGAAAAGAATGCACCAGATATACGTGGAAACCCAAGGCGGGAAAAACCACGGAGGGAGGCGGCACGCCTCAGGGAACCAATTCACTATGATGAAGCAAAGTACAACAAACTCTGTCTCAGTCTCACACCCCTCTTCACTCTGTCAAGGATCTGATGCGGAACACCTCAGGCTTATGATTGCGACAACACGTCCAACTGCTGCAGACTTCCGGCTAACGTCACCACCCTTACAGAAAGGTTGCTGGAAGAACCAAAATACTCAGCAAGTATTTTGTTCCCTTCGTAGTGCAATCTGGTCACCTTTCTTCCTCAGCAAGCAAGCAAGCGAAGAACCTTCAATCCAATGTTCTGATCAGCAAATAGATTTGATGCAGTCTCTGAGCAGCTAATCAGAAGTAGAACACCATCCTAAAATCACTCGTGTAGTATGGATGTGTGTTCTTAAAAATATATAAACCCTAATTATTATGTATATACTTTCTCTCTTTAAAACTAATATTTCAGGGCTTCTTTTTCACACTCTTGTAGAGAAAATATGGATACATATATATAGGCAAGGAAGTCCTAATTCTACTTGGAAAAGAAGTTAAATACCAAAATAGAACTTTCCTAGAAGTTTCAAACCCAATAGGAATCAGAATTTTTGTCAAAATTTATTTCCTATTTGGAATAGGCTAAGTTGGACCGGTGCCAAATAAATAGGACCGGTGGGACTTTTTGAAAACCTGCAGAACCCATCTTACCGAGAAAAGTTGGACCGGTCCTAAATATTGGGGACCGGTCCTACTTTGAAAAACCCTAAATTTTTCATTTAACCCCTGGTTTTTCAAAATAGGCTCGGAACTAAAAAGTGCAGAGTGTCCTCACCATACTTACCTGTACTATATGGTGTTCTAACTGATTTGTCGGCTTCTATGCACTTGAGTGTCAGCTCGAAGATGTCGATGATCGGTTACATAAAATATCATGAAACTTACAACTCGATCATTCAGGTTTTGATCACCGAAATATGCCAATTACAAATTTATATGTCACAGTCACTTTGACGGATCCCGTATATTTTGACTCGTGAGCCGATCCGGATGTCGTGCCATAGACGTGTAAGGTGGCAAACCCATGGTAGCTATCATGCTTCCATGATGTCCCTTTTTAATCCAAAGTAGGTTTTGTATCTAAGCAATTTAGTATCTAAATCCCAAAAATCCAAGTCCATGAAGCATAACTTAAGCTGGCGGTTTTTGAGCATCTCGATTGATCGAAACAAAGATCTCGATCAATCGAGATTTTGATTGATCGAGATCTCAGTCTCGATTGATCAAAAAATTGCAAAGAGTTACCAAATCCAAAGTCCCGAGAGGTAGTATTCTTCGATAGCACTTCGATAGGTCCTCGATCGATCGAAATTTTGATTGATTGAAATGGGATTTCGATTGATCGAAGTAAAATCTCGATTAATCAAAGTAAAGTCTCGGTCGATCGAAATAAAATCTCGACTCATTGAATAAATCTTGATTGATCGAAGGAAAAATCTCGATTCATCGAAGCCGATCTCGATTGATCGAAGTGGGATTTCGATCAATCAAAATCTCGATTGATCGAGATGCACATCTCGATCAATCGAGATGCACGTGATGCCTGCACGTGAGCCGAATTCTTATTTAAACTATTGGGCTTCCCTCTCATTTCCACATTTCTTCCTCAAACCGTCCGACTTCCTTCTCTTCTCCGAGCGATCAAGAGATTCTCCAAGCACCATCCCGCGCTTGATCTTCTATTCTTGACCATCCACTGCCGTTCGCCATAGTCCGAGATCACCGCGAGCACACTCACGCTCTTCTCTTCGCGGCTGCGAGTGGGTCTTCTTCTATTGTGCCGAGCATCATCTTCACCTTGAGGTAAGTGATGCATGGCTACATTTTTGCGTACTTTCTTGCTATTTTTGATAGTTTTACGGTGTAATAAACATAGACAGTTGATGTTGGGTTGGATGGGTGCATTTGCGATATTCGTAATAGGATTTTATAGGTTTCGGGGGGGTAGGAATTCATGTATGGGGGAAATATTGCGTTATTTTGTTTCAAATGCTCACTGTACGGTTTGTAACCACGGCACCTTCGTTTCGGTTGCATCCACTTACACTGCCTCTTTGAGAGCGATTTTTTTTTGAATTCATGTCAACACCATGGACTAGGACCTCATTTTCTTTTTTTTATATTCTTTTAGTTTTATCCTTAGTTTAGTATTCCTTTCATTTTCTTGTATTTACGTAATTTTTGAAATAAAGTGCAGACTGTTCCGAGATCATGGCGAGGGTGAAGAATGCCCCCGGTTCTGTGAGAGACGTACCCGGGCGAGCCTTCCGTTCTCGGCAGTTTCACCCGGAGCAGGCCTTTGACTTGAGAGAGTTTGAGAGGCATCCCGACAGCACGTGGACTGTCGCCGAGCTCAGGAGGCGTCGCCTCGACCGACTGTGTGTGCCTCCCACTGACGTGGCATACGAGCGCTTAGTGCAGGTCTTCTACGAGCGCATGACTTACTACTACACAGCGTCAGACACATTAAAGACGGTCGTGGGCACCACAATGATTACTATTACACCGAGCCAGATTGCACAGATGCTCGGCATCCCTCACCAACAGCCGCCAGACATGGTTGACCATGACGGTCAACCGCTTTACAGGGCCGCACTTCCAGCCGACACGACACTGTTCTCCATCGTGATGGACATATGTGGCGGGGCGTTTACCACGTCCAGTCACAATTGCACGTCCAAATCGATGTGCCCGAGTAGATTATGGTTCCTGGACACCGTTCTCATCAAGAACGTGTGTCCTCTCCAGCATGTGGCTGAGCGCAGAGGAGACCTCCTCCGTTGTTTCTATGCTTTCCACACGGGCACGTGGTTTTTTATCCCGTCTCTAGTATGGGGGCAAATGTTCAAGGTCTGGGATGGCCTCGTGAACAAGAGGATGCGGCGAGCAGCGAGTTGGCGGCTTCCCTTTCCTTTCCTTGTCGCCGCTTTTCTGAGCCGTGCCAGTATACCGGTCAATGATACTGATGTTTAGTTGGCATCGCCCATCTGCTTCACATCTACGCAGTGGGAGCAGGTGAGGCGACACTTAGAGCGACAGGACCACCAGGGTGATCCACCAGACGATGTAGATATGGATGCCTCGGTGGAGTTGGATGAGGGAGAGCCTGCAGGGGATGGGTCCGATGATGAGGAGATGGAGGAGGAGGAGATGGATATTGCTACAGAGCGGCATGACATCCTAGAGACAGGCTACTACTGCCTGGCGGCTGACGTAGAGCGGCTCCAGCAGGGTTTTGACGAGCATGTCCAGGTGACGCAAAGTCAGCTGGCAGGTATTCGGACAGAAATTTCATCTCTGGCACAGGGTCAGAGGGCTATTTTAGACGAGTTTCGTGCCTTCCGGCAGGACCTACAGTTCCTGCTTGCCGGACGAGCTTCCACCTCCACCTCTACTCCCACCGAGCCACCACCACCACCACCCGCCCTCGAGTAGCTGCTTTTATTTGTCCTTTATGCTTTACTTTCTGTATTTTTCTTTCTTTATTTTTGATAGGCCATGTTAGCCATGTTTTCTTTCATTTTTAGTTTTTTATGAGTATTCCAGATGCATGTACACTGTGTACTAAACTCATTTTCATATTTATGGAATACATTTATCTTTTCTGTTATACCATGTGTTATCTTTCCTGTCTTTATTTTTGCTTTCTGTCAATATATCTGTTCTCTATACTTTGACTATGTATGTAGTACCACTTGCCTAATTGTTATATGCGATTCAGTTGATGATTTTCGTTTATTACCGCCTGGTTTAAATTCCCAATACTGTTGAGATTGCTTCAACGCAATATGGCGGTAATAAAGAAAGGCAGCCCCTTTGCATGCTATACGTTAGCATGCCTGGATAGTCAATATCTTATCGCATAGACCTCTTAGACAATTGGGAAACACCAGTTCAGACCCTTAGATATGCAGTGATCTTGACATTGTCCATTTGTGCATAATTCTTTTCTTATGCTCTTTTCATATACTTTTTGTTCCTTTTAATGCTCGTGGTATCCAGTTGGTGTTCTGTGCAGGTTTTCCTTATTTGCAGGATGACCGCTACTGTGGAATACCATTTTTGTCGCATTCTGCACTCCCGGTAACTTCTTTCCTTGTTCTTCTTGTCCAAACATTGAGGACAATGTTGCATATAAGTTTGGGGGTGCGATATGCTATACCACTTGCATATGCATGCAATGTTCAGTCTTAGTATTGAGTGTCATTGTAGAGCACTTTTCTTGATATTTTTGCATGCTTGCTATGATGTCTTGCTTTTTAAAGGAAGTTCATTCGAATAAATGTCTGAGGTAAATGCAGCAGGTAGTTAAGAACTTTAACATTGTAAATACCCGCACTTTTTCAAGCTATATAGTAGGCTAGAACGGTTTACATTTTTGTCCAAATATGAGCACGTATAGTTCCTGCCCTAAACTTGTCCTTAACCGCACAAATTCACACACATGCATTTTAAATTGTGGGGTATAAGTCGGATGGAGAATTTTGTAAATTTCTGTTTTTATCTAAACAACTTAAAGATTAAGTTCTTCCGATTGTTGTAAAAAAAAACATTATAAAATAAATGCAATAAGCCTTCTCACTCAATAAACCGGATTTCTATGCCTTAAAGCAGGGAGTATTCACGTATAAGTGTGCAAGGTTGAGCAATAATAAGCGGGTGGCTTGCTTAAGCTCATCGCCTTGAAAGCTCGGTTATTAAGTCCGAGTGGTGTTTCTTCACCTAATGCCCTAAAACCAATTGGTTTGGGAGTCATTGGCCCAATGCCGCTACATAGGCTTACAAGAAAGCAAAAAGAGCTAAGCATTGCACGATCATCCGCACATGAACAATCATGAATGTTTTGCGATAATGAACAGTTGTGTCGAGCGTTTTCAATGAGTTTTTCTCTTAAAAATAGATTTGTTCTTTTTCTTCTCCAAATATGACAAAAGCCACGCGTTAGAATGCATGTTCACTTTTCAAAGAGGATTTTGGGGTCAGAATTGGTATGTTTGTTCGGACTGGCCATTATGTGGGGGCTGTCGTTTATTTGTAGCTTATGAAAATTTATTTTTGCTAATGACCACATAGTTCTGTAATACTTGTTGCATTTGCCAAATGTGAAATGAATGGATGATCGCCCTTTGTCTAGTTGATGACTGAGCATGATTAAACTTTTGTATAAGATAGTTATTTTTTTTTTGTGATATTGCATTGCTAAGGGACTAGCCATATGTAAGTTTGGGGGTGTGATAAGTGTTCAATTCTATGCATTTGAACCCTCTTTATTGCATATGTTAGTTCCATTTTTATGATTACCGAGATATGTTTACGGTATTTTTGTGTTTTTGAGGTATTGCAGGTCTTGTAGTGAAAGGAGCAAAGTTTGAGGCTATTTGCACCTGAAGAACAAAAATCAGAAATGCAGCCAAAGGCATCTCGATCAATCGAGATGTTGATCTCGATCAATCGAGATCTCGATCAATCGAGATCCAATCTCGATTGATCGAGATTCTGCAGAATCCACTTGCCCACTTGCTCACCTGCTCTCCCACTTGCAACAAAATCCCCCTTTTTGCATGACTTAGGGGGATTGTCTAACTTGAACAAGACCCTTTGGAACCTTCTTGATACAAGGGATATATGTATTGATATATATATATATATATATATATATGATGGGCCCCAAGGTTGAAAAGGAAGCCTTAAAGCACCAAAAAGCCACATATCTCACATATCTCTCAACACACATCAGATTACCCAAGGAGAGACATTCGGGAGAGGAAGAGGAGAAGCTGAACCAGACCAAGAAGATGTCCATAAGCTCTCTTTGATTGGAAGTTTACAAAATTGCCCCAAGTATGAATAAATTTAAGTTTCACCCTCAATTCATACCTCTCACACTTAGACACTTCAAAAATATTTAAATAAGTTCCTTTTGGATTCGAAGGGCACATAGAACATGATAGGACAACAAAAATTGTGCCAAGTTTACAGTCTAAGGCGAGACGAGTACACAACTTCATCCACAATGGCTACACAAAGCATTCGCTCTTATTATGGGTAGTGTGGTGAGATACGTCAAAGGTATTCAACCTAACAGTCATATTCCCAAAGGAGATGTCCATAACCCCGGTATGACAATTAACTCAAGCGTTAGCTGTAGCCAAGAATAGACGACCTAGAATGATCAGAATATGCTTTGTAGGATCTTGGATAGGTTTGGTGTCAAGAACTATGAAGTCCACCGGGAAATAAAATTTGTCCACTTTGATTAGAACATCCTCAATTATTCCACATGGTTGCCTTACCGAATGGTCTGGAAGTTACACACGACTGTGGTTGGCTTAAGCTCTCCTAGCTCTAATTTCTAATAAACCAAGTAAGGAAGTAAGTTAACACTTACTCCCAAGTCAATGAGGGTCCTCTCGAATTCATGGTCACCAATGACACAAGAGCTTGTTGGGGCACCCGGATCCTTGAATTTTGGAGGGGTGTTACTTCGAAAATTTGAACTTACTTGCTCGGTCAATTGGATTTTCTTAGGAAGATGGTTCCTGGATTTACGCTTTTAAAAGCATAAGTCCTTTAGAAATTTAACATAGGAGGGAATTTTCCTAATAACATATAGGAGAGGAAGATTGATTTTAACTTGTTCAAAAATTCTATCATATCTTGCAATTTCTCTCCTTGCTTCCCGAATTGAGAAGGTTCCATTAATCTTTACGGAAATGGAACTCAAGTTTCATATGAAACCTCTCGAATTGGAATTGATAAGAATTCAGCTTCATTTTCCTTCCCTTTATCTTTTCGATTATTAGAAGCTTCTTTTAGATTTATAGGAATCTTTGGATTTATCGAACGCTCACATTTTCTCTCTATTATTTTATCAACTGAATTTTTTAACACTCTACCACTCCTTAAAGTAGTAATTGACTAAGCTTGTTCTTTGTTAAACTCAAAGAAATAAGAAACATCATCAATTACTAGCACTCTATTAGGGTTCACCACCGTTTGGTTATGCAATTTTTCACCCCCTCGATAATTCATTGCATTAGCTAGCTGTCCCAATTGGGACTCTATCTTTGCAATAGATTGTTAGCGAGCGTTAGTCTTTTGGGTATTGCTTTCAATATTCCCTAAAGCAACCAAAACCTTGTCCTCAAAATTGGAGTTTCAAGGAGGTGGTTGATTAAGAGTGTAGTAGAAACTCAAATTTTGACTTGGTTGATAAGGTCTAGGTTGGAATTGAGATTGACCTAATTGTCCTTGGGGTCCCCAAGGTCCTTGATATTGACCTTGGTTCCCATATTGGAATTGGTTTTGATCTCTCTATCCGAGATTATATGAATTTTGATATGATCCTTGACCCGGCCTAGAATAAAGTGCATTTGCTTGCTCTTGTGAGAATTCAGGGTATTGCCCCGCATGAGGACAATACTTTATATTTTGAGAAAGACCAAAGCAAAAAGAACACACATCATATGTGTGATAAAAAGTGGGATTAGGAATAATAGGATAGGAGGAAGAGAAGAAGAAGAGGAAGAAGAAGACCCGGCTAATATAACTTGATCTAGTTTCTTTTCTAGGACCTCTATCTTCCTATCGGTTACTTGCTCCTTGCGCATTTCAAATATACTCTCAGTTTGGGCGTTAAGAGGAGCAACTACCTTATTCTTCCTTTCATTAGAAGAACGATGAGATGAATTTTTGCTCAAGTTCTCAAAGAGTATCCACAGTTCATCGAGACTTTTTAGAAAGAATGTACCTCCACAACTAGCATTATCCATTTTTTTGTGGGGCTCTCCTAAACCATCATAAAATTCTTGGACCAAATGTCATTTAAGAATAACATCGTGTAAGCATGACCTCAAAAGGTCCTTCATCCTTTCCCAAGTTTTATGAAAAGCTTCTCCTTCCCTTTAAGAGAAATCGATAATGGCTCTCCGCGCATCATTAATCTTTTCTATTGGAAAGTATTTCTTCATAAAATCACATTGCATTTCTGCCCAAGAGTTAACTCCTTAAGGATTTAAACAAAGGATTCAAATCGTGGTACAAATGGCTTGTGGCCTACAATGCTACCGTTAAGAGGATACAAGGAGCTTAAAATACTATAATCCATCTTCAATACGTGTAAATTTCCTACCTACCTACTTACCTAAATACCTAATTAACTAAGTGTAACTAATGTACCATCTCTTAGCATGGACTATACAAATCTAGCTATGTACCTTGTAGTGAAAACTAGTACCAAGACATCACGTGTAGTCCTTGTGGAACTACAAGTGTTTGAAGATCATGTGAGAAAATTAAGTGTTATAAGACAAAAAAGATAAATTAATCACATAAATATGAAGAATTTGTAAACTTATAATACTCATAAGGCTCAAAATAAGGTACATATACACAAAAATACATAAAAATCCCCAATTCACTAAAGTTAGAACATATTTACAAGACTACGGTTTGTCAAAACTCTAGAGAAGTATTAGTTGATCATGGTAGGCTGGAAGCACTCTATACATAAAGGTAATCCCATGCTCAAAATGGTCTTCAAGACCTTAAAAAGCCCTCTTTGAAGCTTTCCCTCTCTAGAACTTCACTTTCTCTCTCTAGAATTCTATATATGCTCTCTATTACAAGAATTGTGATCTTTTTTTAATAATACATATTTCCTTGCTATATATCTTATTTGAGGCTCAAAATATCACATAAATTCTGTTCAAGGCTTTATCCAAGCAAAATTGGACAAGTGGCTAGTGAAGAAAAAATATCTTCAAAATAATATCTTCTATAGGATTGGGCAATGCATTGAAGTAGGTACTTCGATGCATCGATCTTTCCTTCTTCTGTAGATCTTCAACTCTTCAGCTTCCTGACTCCAGTCTTGACACGCCATTCACTATTCTTTGATGTGGACTTTTCATGAAGCACGATAGGACATAGGAATGCATTCTTGAACTAATAAAGGAGTTGAATTATGCCAAATTCTGAGTTTGAACCTGAAATCATCAAAAACATAAACACACATAAAAATTATACAATATGTGTAGCTATGGGATTAAAATACATAAGTAAAGGCATGAGAATGTATAAAATTCAATGCTTATCAATGCTAATATTGTTAATTTTCTAGTAACCGGGAAGATCCCATCCCATTGGTTAAAACAAGAAAATGATCGCTTCTATTCCCAAGTTCGTTCTTATTTTTGGGATGATCCTCACATTTTTAAGTATTGCCCCGACCAAATCATCCGTCGATGTGTGGCCAAGAGCGAGAGTCCTAGTATTCTTACTTTCTACTATACATTAGAATGTGGAAGTCATTTTAGTGCTCGAAAGACAGCTTCCAAAACTCTTCAATGTAGTTTCCTTTGGCCAACAATGCATCGAGATGCATACTTATTTTGTCGTTTGTGTTAGCAATGTCAGTGCCTTGGTGCTATGTCCCATAGAGATATGATACCTTCGAATCTTTGATGTTTGGGGCATTGACTTTATGGGTCCGTTTCCAAAATTCTCTGGTTTCGAGTTCATACTCATGGCGGTGGATTATGTATCTAAATGGATTGAGGCCTTGGCTACCAGAACCAATGACCACGCAATCGTGGTCAAGTTCATTCAAACGAATAAATTTAGTCATTTTGGTATGCCCCGAGCCATCATACGTGACGATGGTAAACACTTTTGCAATCGGTTCCTATGAATGAAGTATTTAATAGGAAAATTAAGCACATTCTAAAAAAATGGTTCACCCCGATCGCAAGGATAGGTCACAACGTCTAAATGACGCATTGTTCGCGTACCGGACAGCTTATAAATGATAGGCGTTGAATGTTACGGCATTCTAACCTCTTAACTTATGTATTTTATTCTCTTAAGATAGATTATTTTGTGATTTTACTTTGTTTTAGTGTTTTCTGCATTTTCAGGGCCTTAATGATTATTTCAATTAAAACTATAATTTTGGACTTTTAAAGAAGACATCCAAGATGGTTAGAGGAAGCCTGCATCAAGGAGATTCATTCAACCATTTATTTCAACTCAAATCAGCCCAAGGAAGAGGTCTAAGAGAATTACAGCTGCTTAAGAAGGTTTCGGGCCTGAAGCCCAAATCTGCGCATAATACAGTCTTAATCCCGTTTTGGAAAACGGACTAGAAGTCTTATTTCCAAGCTTCAAATCGACAAAATTTTCTTAAAAGCTTGAAGGAAATTTGATTCTGCACACTTTTGTATATCACGAAAATTCTGTGAATTGGATTTCTAGTAGGTCAAAAGTTGGGCCAAACATCAGCAGAAAAAACCCACCTGATTAGTGCTGCGGGAAAACCTAATTAATTCCTAATTGGATTAGGACTTTGATGTATCCTCTTGGGGCATAAAGTGAATAATTGGAGGCTGAGTTGGGGGGAGATTGAGAGGTGATTACAAAGATTGGAGAGTCTGAGAGGGCTGAGGACAGAACAGAAGACATACTTGAAGAGCCATTGGAGAACGAAGTCATACGCGTAATTCATGAACATGATGCCTTCTTCCTCAACAGTTGAAGCTTCTTCTTCTACCATGAGCGGCTAGTTCATCCACTAGGATTTTGATGTAGCCCTAACAAAGTATCAATGGTTTGATTGTTGTAATTATTGGGAACCTTTATATACATGCATAGATTGTGTAATTTAGAGGATTCTTATTATAGAATTGAGCAATACAAGTCTTATAAATTCAGTTTCAATGATTTCTTATCTTGTCTTAGATATTTAGTTGTTGTTATTGAACTCAATCTCTCTTATTTTCTTTGATCATGAGAGCGATTATTACACAATGGTAATCACTGAATATATCATTAAAAGCTTTGATGGATTATGCCTAGAGAAGATGAACCATACTGCACTCTAGATTAGAGTAGTTAGGCAGATGGCCCATGCCAATCGAAGATAGTCCATGACTTAGCCTTAATCATATGTTATCTTCTTGACGGATGAAGGTGAGCTTGTAGCCGCCGACACCACTTATGCATGATATAATCCCCCATAGTTGATTCAATTAACCATTGATTGTGGAGTTAGTGGTGAAGTCAAATACCCTAGATTTCTCTCATATTATCTTCACTTTCTATTCACTTTGATTTATTTTATTTTACTTTTTAATTAGTTTAGTTTAAAAATCAGAATTCTTTTCTTTTAAATTTAATTAGAATTAATTCAGTATTCCAACTCATCAGACCATAATCCCTGAGGTAGGATACCCCTTTTGATAGCCCTATTTTGAAGGAATTCGTTCTATTGCGAAGTGTGGAAATTTTTAATTGATATACTTTTTGAGTCACACTCACACACGAATCAAATTTTTGGCGCCGTTATCGGGAATTATCTATTCAATTGATTGGATTTTACAGAATTAATTTTAATTGGATTTTTAGTTTAGGAAATTTTTATATTTTATTTTTAATTTTGTTTTCGTTTTCTTTTCAGGTGCTTTTGGCTAATATATGCAAGGTCGTCGTTCTGTAGCTGATCCTTTGATACCTCTTGACCCTGAGCCTGAACGTACTCTTAGACAATAGAGGAACATCCCTATTGATACCATTGTGCAATAGGAAGAATTAATTGAAGACATGGCAGATGAGAGGAATAACAACTTTGTTCCTAATGCTGATGGAGAAAGGGCTAGATTTCTTAGGGACTACTATGTTCCTGAGACATATACATCACCAGTTGGTTTTCAACTGCCTAATGTCACAGCACAGAATTATGAGATCAAGTCCAGCATTATTCAGATGCTTCCATCTTATTTTGGGCTGACTCAAGAAGACCCTTACAAGCATCTGGATGACTTCATTGAAGTGTGCTCAACTACCAAAATTCATAACTTCTCTGAAGATGCTTTCAGAATGAGACTTTTTTCATTCTCCCTGAAAGATAAGGCAAAGTATTGGTTCAATTCTCTACCGGCAGGTTCTATCACGAATTGGATTCAGATGCAACATAAGTTTCTCAAGAAGTATTTTTCGGTAGGGAAGACCAATCAATTCAGACGTGCTATCATTGGTTTCTCCCAACATGAGGGGGAACAATTTTATGAGACATGGGAAAGATTCAAGGACCTTCTTAGGAAGTGTCCCCATCATCAAGTTCCTAAGTGGCAACTAGTGCAGAATTTTCATGAAGGGCTGACAGAAGCCAACAGACAGATGGTTGATGCATCTTGTGGAGGTACTTTTATGTTGAAGAGTGAAGAAGAGGCATGAACCTTATTTGAAAATCTTAGTGATAACTCTCTACAACATGTGTCCTCTACTCGTTCTAGCAGACCTGCCACTATAAGGAAGACTGATGGTGTTTTTGAGGTTGGTGCTTCAGAAGTTATGCCAACTGATATTGATTTAATTGCATAGAAGGTAGCAGCAATTATGGCTGCCAATCAAACTCCTTCTGCTTCAAATTCTTCATTACTAGGCCCTTGTGAATTTTGCTCTAGTCCTATGCATAATGTGAGCAATTGTCCTTTGATGGGGCAATTTTTTGATGTTCAACATGAGCAAGTCCAAGCTATATTCACTAGACCAATGAATCCTCCACGAGGTAATACTTAATAACCTACATGGAGGAATCATCCTGGTTTTTCTTACAGTAACCAAGGGGCAGCAATGCAACCATCATATCAACCTCAATAGCAATATCAAACACAAAGTCCTATGGCACAAAGAATTTCTGCCATTGAAGACAAGCTAACACTTACCTTGTCCAAATTTGACAAGCTTGATTCTCTTATAGAGACAGTGCAAGCTACTGCGGCAACAGTACAATCTACAGTTCAACTAGTGCACTCTTATTCTCAATCCATTGCCAAACTGGAATCTCAATTTGGACAGCTTGCTACTTCATTGAGTAGAAGAGAAGAAGGGAAACTCCCTAGTCAACCAGTTGCTAATCCAAGAGGGATGCAAGCTTCCACAAGCAACCCACACCATGAGCAAGTTCAAGCCATTACCACTTTGAGGAGTGGGAAAATAATTGATAATAAGGTGGGTGAGAATAAAGAAGAAGAAAAAGTGACCACAAGTCCAAGGGCCAAAATTTCTTATGAGCCCAAGGCTCCTTTCCCATAATGTTTCCTTGAAGCATCTAAATTGGGGAAGTAAGGGGACAAGCTGCATGACATGATGGAGGTGTTTCTACAAGTGAAGATTAATTTACCACTCCTTCATGCCATTAAGCAAATTCCTCCTTATGCTAAATTTTTGAAGGACTTGTGCACTCAGAAAATGCGTTCTAAAATCCATGTGCCAAAAAAAGTGATCCTGCCATAGCAAGTAAGTTCTATAATTCAGCAGTGCACTCCTCCCAAGTACAAAGATCCTGGTTCCCCAACTATCTCATGCATCATTGGGGAGCACCATGTTGATAAAACTCTTCTTGATTTGGGTGCAAGTGTGAATTTGCTACCCTATTCAGTCTACCTACAATTGGGCTTGGGAGAATTGAAGCCTACCTCGGTGGTATTATAATTTGCAAACTGATCAACAAAGCAACCCCGAGGAATCATTGAAGATGTGCTCATTAAAGTGGACAAGTTATACTTTCCTGTTGATTTCATTGTACTTGACACTAAGCCAGTTCATAATTTGAAGAGGCACATTCTAGTGATCCTTGGTCGACCTTTCTTAGCTACTACTGATGCTTGCATAAATTTTAGGTCGGGGATCATGGATATTTCATTTGGCAACATGAATGTCAAGCTTAATGTGTTCAATGCTATCCAACACCCTCCAGATCAGAGTGATGTGTTCTGTATGGATGATATTGATGAATGTGTAGAGGAATTTGTGTCATCCTCTATATCTCGAAACTCCTTGGAGGTATGTAAGTCTCTTTATGACTTTGAGAAAATTAATGATGAAGAGTTGTGTGAAGAGGTGAATTCTATGCTAAAAGTGGATGCTATTCAGAATACTTCACCATGGAGAATTCCAATTGAGCCACTACCTTCTCTCTCTAGCACTCCCCTAGTGCCTTCATTGGAGTCCCCTCCATCATTAGAGTTGAACCCTTTGCCTGACAAGTTAAAGTATGTATTTTTGGGGGCACAGAAAACTCTTCCTGTTATAATTGCCTCTGATCAGACAGAAACTCAAGAGAAGAGCTTAGTAGAGGTTTTATATCAACATCGTGAAGCAATTGGGTGGAGTGTTGCTGATCTTAAGGGCATTGATCCCTCAATTTGCATACACAAAATCCATTTGGAAGAAAGATGTAAGCCATCTAGAGAGGTACAGAGGCGACTGAACCCCAACATGAAGGAGATGGTAAAGAAAGAGGTTGTCAAGTTACTTAATGCAGGTATTATTTATCCAATTTCTGATAGCACATGGGTGAGTCCAACACAAGTGATTCCTAAGAAGTCTGGTCTTACCATTGTCCCTAACTCTATGGGAGAGTTTGTTCCCCAACGTACTGCCACAGGTTGGTGGGTTTGCATTGACTATAGAAAGCTCAATTCTATGACAAGGAAGGATCACTTCCTTCTTCCATTCATGGATCAAATACTCGAAAGGTTAGCTGGTCAGAGCAATTATTGCTTTCTGAATGGCTACTCTAGTTATAACCAAGTGGCTATGGATCTAGAAGATCAAGAGAAGACTACTTTCACTTGTCCTTTTGGTACTTTTGCTTATCGTCGTATGCCATTTGGGTTATGTAATGCTTCGGCGACATTCCAGAGGTGTATGATGGCTATCTTTTCTGACATGGTGGAAAAATTCTTGGAAGTTTTCATGGATGACTTCTCTATTTTTAGATCATCCTTTGAAAACTATTTGAGTAATTTATCACGTGTGCTTCAAAGGTGCCGAGAATGGAATTTGGTACTTAGTTGGGAGAAGAGCCATTTCATGGTGAAAGAGGGTATAGTGTTGGGTCATATTGTTTTAGAGAGAGGCATTGAAGTTAATAAAGCAAAGATCGACCTAATTGCTGCTTTGCCTCCTCCAACTTCGGTATGGCAAGTTCGATCTTTCTTAGGCCATGCTGGGTTCTATAGAAGATTTATCAAGGATTTTAGTAAAATTGCTCGACCATTGTGCCATTTGTTATCTAAAGATGTTCCATTTATCTTTGATGAAGAATGTGTGCAAGCTTTTGAAAAGCTTCGGTCTCTGTTATCCTCTGCACCAATCATGCAATCTCCAAAATGATCTCTACCTTTTGAAATCATGTGTGATGCCTCTGATTATGCAGTGGGAGCAGTGTTGGGACAAAGAGAAGAGAAACGGCCACATGTCATCTATTACGCTAGTAAGACTCTCTCTGATGCCCAACTCAATTATACAACCACAGAGAAAGAGCTTCTAGCCGTAGTATTTACCTTGGATAAGTTTTGTTCTTATTTATTGGGGTCCAAGGTGGTTATCTACTCTGATCACGCAGCATTAAGACACTTATTGACAAAGAAGAAAACCAAATCGCATCTTATTCGATGGATTTTATTGTTGCAAGAATTTAATTTGGAAATAAAAGACAAAAAGGGGACAGAGAATATGGTTGTGGATCATTTATCCCGAATTGAGTCTGAGCCATTGTTCGATGCATTACCTATTCAAGACTCATTTCTGGATGAACAATTGTTTGGAATTTGTGAGATTAAAGTAAATGGGCAAAGGTTGAAGCATATTGTGGAAGGATTTGTGCCAAGAAGAGACGTAGAGTCCGTCGACTTGACGGATCCCGTCTATCCGACTTAATCCATTCGGAGAGTCGATCGTCTCCTACGGACATTAAATTGTAGGTTTTGTATGTATTTCTATCCTTCAATTTCTTTAGTTTTCTTTGATTTTAATTTTTAGTTTTAGTTTTCTTAAGTTTTCTTTCAATTCTAGTTGTGTTTTAATATTTTTTTCTTTGAGTTTTTGATGTATAAGTTGCTTTTGGAGAATGCCAAGAGGTGTACCGAGGTATTTGGACTCAAGACGGGTGAAGAAATGTGTTCTCGGTTGACCTTGGGCGATGGAGGGTCCAACAGGCTACCAGAAGGGGGATCGATCGCGCCCATTGGAGGGGGATCAATCACCCCATGATTTTTCAAAGGGACACCCACCAGCAGGTGGCAATCGATCGCCCATGGCTGGGGGGATCGATCGCCCAGGCCCATGGAAGGGCTGCCCGAATTTTTAAGGCCTATAAAGGCCACCTCTCCTCCTTTGTTGCTACTACTTGCTTCTATGACCTCTTTGAGCTCCAAATTGACTCTTACTTCAACCGAGAAATTATTTTCTTCAATTGGTGATTCTTAAACAAGTAATTATCATTGATTATCATCAACATCAACATTAAAACCGGAGTGATCATCAATAGTTCTCAAGGAAGCTCTCACTTTTTCAAATTCTACATCAAAGTAAGTGAAGTTTTTCTTTGGAAAAATTGTGCAAATCTTTTTGAGGGCTTTTGAAGACCAAGTTTGGCGGATCCAATTGGTGCATTGAGTTGTTCAATTTGGGTGAAAAAATTGCCGGAAAGAGGAGGTTGAAGGATACACTTTTATTGTGCACTCCAAGTGTTTGATTTAATTCCTCAACCAAACTTTTTCTATTTCTATGGCACCAAAGAGAGCAAGTCACCAAGGTGCTTCAAGTTCTCACAATACTCGCTGAGCAAGGCATGATCCGACACCCAGTTTCTCAAGATCTCGCCGAGAAGGAATTCATGAGAGATGGAAGGGCCTTGAACTTTGAAACAACGTTCTGAGACACGATGGGGGATTTCTGACACCTGTCATCGTCGGTCGGCATCGATTTTTGTTCCACTCTTTTCTACTATCTACCCGAGGCTTGTGAAGGTATTTTATCAGAACTTAATGCTGAAACCTGATGAGCGGGATGTGTTTATTTCTTCAGTAGATGGAACAGTAGTTCAGGTTGATATGTCATCCGTTGCTATTACCATGGGTTGTCCTCATGAGTGCCCAGATGATTTGACTCATATCTATACTCCTCTACCTGATGATTTGTCAGTGGGTAATTTGGTTGCACGTTTGTGTGCTAATCAATTTTTTGGGTCGAAAAGGAATGCAGCTTCGAAGTCTTCTATGCCAAATCACTTATGGTTCCTTGATGCTGTTCTACTCAAGAATATATGTCCCATTGGACATAAAACCGAGAGACTTCAAGAGTTCCTTAGATCTTTATATGCCATACATTTTGGGCATTGGCTGTCATTCCCACAGATTGTCTAGGGCCAAATGGAAAAGTTCTATTCCAAGGTTGTGGCCAAGGCACCGAACAGTGCAAGTGACTAGGAGTTTCCATTCTCGGCTATCATTCATCAGTTGCTGATTGCACAGGGGTATGCAGTCCATGAAGACGAGCTTGCCTTTTCACGTGATCTTCATTATGGCACGCATGACTAGAATTTAAGCCGATCTCATATGCACCAAAGAGCCATGGTGAAGTGTCTCAATTGGCCTAGGGAGGGGAACAGGTAGATATACCACCACTAGTGGAAGATCCCGAGGAAATGGAAGCAAAGGAAGAGGAGGTACATGCACAGGCTGGTGGCCACGATTATCATTCTTTAGAGGGACAAATTGTTGGGTTGACAACCCAGTTTGGCACCCTACAGACAGAGGTTTCCACACAGTTTGGAGCAATGAGGACTAAGATGGCAGATCACTTTCGTGAGACTCGCCAAGATCAACTAGAGATGAGAAGGATACTGCGTGCCCTGATGCGCCACGCGAACTTGGATCCAGATGCTCAGTCACCACCACATCCTTGACAGGAAGGTAACTATCTTTTGTATTTTATTTTATTTTATTCTTACTTTTTATTTTTCTTTTTAGTTTATTTTTCTTTCTGTATTTAGATTTTTAGTTATAAAAAAAAAATCATTTTTTAGGTTTTTTTTCTTTCATATTTATTTTCACCCCTACTATTTCACTTGATCTTTGGGGTATAGTGGTTTGTTTTGACAGGTTGTAACATCCAAGTTTGGGGGTGTCCTTGCATTCTCTTCCTTCTATGGGTGTGCTCTATGTTCTTGCCACTCCTACTCCGGATTTTTGGTAACATCGTTCTTACTTTTCTCTATGCTTTTATTGGGTGTACATTGAGGACAATGTACAGTTTAAGTTTGGGGGTGAGGCGACGCCTTATTTATGTGCTTTATTAAGGGGAGAAATTTTTATGAAATTCTTCTTGTTTTAGGACTTTTATTTTATTTTATTTTCTTAGTTTGTTTATTTTATTTTGTTTTGTTTTTAGATAGAATGTTTTGACATTATTCAATGGATTAATACCTTATGTAGGTGCATAACTTGCAATTTTTGAGTATGTTTTAGATTCTTGAAAACTATGGTTTAAATTAAGTGGTTTTAATCATGATTTGCAATAACATGTTTTGAAGTGATTAGTTTTAGTCTCCTTACATGCACAAACACACTAGCATAATCTTGTGAGGTATATACTTATGCTTTGAGTTATTGAGTTACTTATACTTGATATTAATTAGTATATCTTGAGAATGAGTATCGATGATGTGTTTTACTTAACTTCAATGAAAAAGAAAAAAAAAAGAAAAAGAATATGTTGAAAGCAAATCAATTTGATCATTTTCATGAGTAACCGGGCCTCTATGCCTCAGGAAGCACGGAGTGTTCACGTCAAAAGTGAAAGGCTGAGAAAAGATGAGCATTGGTTGTCTTGATTTGTAGCCTGACTGATTCGAGTAATTAGGTTCTTCGAGGTATCTTAAAGCCTAGTGCCCTAAAGCCATCTGGTTTGGGAGTCACTGACTGAAAGCTTGCTACATGGATCTTTCAGAAAGCTTAATAGATCAAGACATTGCACAACCAATAAAGTAATGAAAAAAAAAGAATGATGAAAAAAAAAAAAGTCATGTATTCATATTGGGAAGTATGAGTTCAATAAGGAGAACTAGTGAGTTGAAGGGGTATGTACCTTAATATATTCAGAGCTGAGTTATGCCACATAAGATGACTGCTAGTTCACTTTACACGAGAGGACTAGAGTTGATTATTTTGAGATATGTTGATGTGAATTATGCATGGGGACCATTGATTTGAATTATGGAATTTGAAAGTTTGGAATTATTCTTGAATGCAAGTTTGTAACTATATATTGTAATCTTCTTCTTGGATTAATGTTGAAACAAAATTTTGAATGTTTGTGGGTAAAATTTTTGGAAACCCTCACGAGACTATACTCGTCCACTAGGGGGAACCTAGGGGTTTAAAGGCTTTTTGCATATGCTAAATGCAATCGTTGCTCCCACGAAAGTGGAGTTGGGTAGTTTAGTTAGTATTTGTTAGTTTCCTTTGTTTTAGTTTTGTTTTATTCTATTACTAAGGGACTAGAAATATGTAAGTTTGGGGGTGTGATCGACGTTGAATGTTACGCATTCTAGCCTCTTAACTTATGTATTTTATTCTCTTAGTGATAGATTATTTTGTGATTTTACTTTATTTTAGTGTTTTCTGTATTTTCAAGGCCTTAATGATTATTTCAGTTAAAACTATAATTTTGGGCTTTTAAAGAAGACATCCAAGATGGTTAGAGGAAGCCTACATCAAGCAGATTCATTCAACCATTTATTTCAACTCAAATTAGCCCAAGAAGAGGTCCAAGAGAATTACAGCTGCTTAAGAAGGTTTCGGACCTAAAGCCCAAATCTGCGCATAATACAATCTTAATCCTGTTTTGTAAAATGGACCAGAAGTCTTATTTTCGAACTTCAAATCAACTTAATTTATTTAAGGCATGAAGGAAATTTGATTCTGCACACTTTTGTATTTCACAAAAATTCCGTGAATCGGACTTCTAGTGGGTCAAAAGTTGGGCCGAACATCAGCAGAAAAAACCCACCTGATTAGTGCTGCGGGAAAACCTAATTAATTCCTAATTGGATTATGACTTTGGTGTATTCTCTTGGGGCAAAAGTGAAGAATTGGAGGCTGAGTTGGGGGGAGATTGAGAGGTGATTACAGAGATTGGAGAGTCTGAGAGGGCTGAGGACAGAACAGAAGACATACTTGTAGAGCCATTGGAGAACGAACTCATACGCGTAATTCATGAACATGATGCCTTCTTCCTCAACAGTTGAAGCTTTTTCTTCTACCATGAGCGGCTAGTTCATCCACTAGGGTTTTGATGTAGCCCTAACAAAGCATCAATGGTTTGATTGTTTTAATTATTGGGAACCTTTATATACATGCATAGATTGTGTAATTTAGAGGATTCTTATTATAGAATTGAGCAATACAAGTCTTATAAATTCAGTTTCAATGATTTCTTATCTTGTTTTAGATATTTAGTTGTTGTTATTGAACTGAATCTCTCTTATTTTCTATGATCATGAGAGCGATTATTACACAATGGTAATCACTGAATATATCATTAAAAGATTTGATGGATTATGCCTAGAGAAGATGAACCATACTGCACCCTAGATTAGAGTAGTTAGGCAGATGGCCCATGCCAATCGAAGATAGTCCATGACTTAGCCTTAATCATATGTTATCTTCTTGACGGATGAAGGTGAGCTTGTAGCCGCCGACACCACTTACGCATGATATAATCCCCCATAGTTGATTCAATTGACCATTGATTGTGGAGTTAGTGGTGAAGTCAAATACCCTAGATTTCTCTCATATTATCTTCACTTTCTATTCACTTTGATTTATTTTATTTTACTTTTTAATTAGTTTAGTTTAAAAATTAGAATTCTTTTCTTTTAAATTTAATTAGAATTAATTCAGTATTCCAACTCATCAGACCATAATCCCTGAGGTACGATACCCCTTTCGATAGCCCTATTCTGCAAGGAATTCGTTCTATTGCGAAGTGTGAAAATTTTTAATTGATATCATTTTTGAGTCACACTCACACATGAATCAATAAAATCCCGATAGGCATGTTACCATTTCGTTTGGTATATGGTAAGGCATGTCATTTCTCAGTCAAGCTTGAGCACAAAGCCTTCTGGGATATCAAGAAATTCAATTTTGATATGAAATTGGCTGGCTTGAACTGGAAGCTCCAATTGAGTAAATTGGAGGAAATATGAAATGATACATATGAAATGATTCGTGTGTTAGTACGTCTCAATTATAATTACCACACTTCACAATAGAACGAATTCCTTGCAGAATAGGGCTATCGAAAGGGGTGTCGAACCTCAGGGATTATGGTCTAATTAGTTGGAGTACGGAATTAATTTTAATTAAATTTAAGAGAAAAGAATTCTGATTTTTATATTTAAATTAACTAAAAAAAGTAAAATAAAATAAACCAAAGGAAAATAGAGAGTGAAGATAATATGAGATAAATCAAGGGTATTTGACTTCACCACTAACTCCACAATCAATGGTCAATTGAATTAACTATGGGGAATTACATCATGCCTAAGTGGTGTCGGTGGCTACAAGCTCACCTTCATCCGTCAAAAAGATAACATATGATTAAGGCTAAGTCATGGACTATCTTATATTAGCATGGGTCATCTGCCTAACTACTCTAATCTAAGGTGCAGTATGATCCATCTTCTCTAGGCATACTCCATCAAAGCGTATAATGATATATTTAGTGATTACCATTGTGTAATAATCGCTCTCATAATCACAGAAAATAAAAAAGATTGAGTTCAATAACAACAACTAAATATCTAAGATAAGATAAGAAATCATTGAAACTGAATTTATAAGACTTGTATTGCTCAATTCTATAATAAGAATCTTCAAAATTACACAATCTATGCATGAACATAAAGGTCCCCAATAATTAAAATAATCAAACCATTGATGCTTTGTTAGGGCTACATCAAAACCCTAGTGGATGAACTAGCCGCTCATGATGGAAGAAGAAGTTTCAACGGTTGAGGAAGAAGGCATCATCTTCATGAATTATGCGTAAGACTTCGTTCTCCAATGGTTTGCAAAGTATGTCTTCTTTTCTGTCCAAAAGCTCTCTAAGACTCTCCAATCTCTCTCTAATCAGCCTCCAATTTGCCACTTTATTGTCCCAAGAGAATACACCAAAGTCCAAATCCAATTAGGAATTAATTAGGTTTTCCCGCAACACTAATCAGGTGGGTTTTTCCTACTGACGTTCGGCCCAACTTCTGACCCACTAGAAGTCTGATTCACGAATTTTTTGTGAAACACAAAAGTGTGCAGAATCTAATTTCATTCAGCCTATAAGAAAATTAAGTCAATTTGAGGCTCAGAAATAACACTCTTGATCCGTTTCCCAAAATGAGATTAACACTATATTAAGCACAGAATTCGGCTTCAGGCCCGTAACCTTCTTAAGCAGCTGTAATCCTCTTGAACCTCTTCCTTGGGATGATTTGAGTTGAAATAAATGGTTAAATGGATTCATTTGATGTAGGCTTCCTCTAACCATCTTGCATATCATCTTTAAAAGCCCAAAATCATAGTTTTAACTGAAATAATTATTAAGGCCCTGAAAATACAGAAAACACTAAAACGAAGTAAAATAACAAAATAATCTATCACTAAGAGAATAAAATACGCAAGTTAAGAGGCTAGAATGCGTAACATTCAACTCACACCCCCAAACTTACATATTGCTAGTCCCTTAGCAATAGAATAAAACAAAACTAAAACAAAGGAAACTACTAAACACTAACTAAACTACCCAACTCCTCTTTCGTGGAAAAAACGATTGCATTTAGCATATGCAACAAGCCTTTAAACCCCTAGGTTCCCCCTAGTGGATGAGTATAGTCTCGTGAGGGTTTCCAGAAATGTTATCCACAAACATTCAAAATTATATTTCAACATTAATTCAAGAAGAAAATTACAATATATAGTTACAAACTTTCATTCAAGAATAATTTCAAACTTTCAAATTCCACAATTCAAAGCAATGGTCCCCATGCATAATTTGCATCAACATATCTCAAAATAATCAACTCTAGTCCCCTCATATAAAGTGAACTAGCAGTCATCTCATGTGACATAATCCAACTCTGAATATATTAGGGCACATAACCCTTCAACTCACTAGCTCCCCTTATTGAAATCATACTTCCAAACATTAATACATGACTTTTCTATATTTTTTTTTCATTTTTTTTTCATTGCTTTATTGGTTGTACAATGTCTTGATCTATTAAGCTTTCTGAAAGATCCATGTAGCAAGCTTTCAGTCAGTGACTCCCAAACTGAATGGCTTTAGGGCACTAGGCTTAAAGATACCCCGAAGAACCTAATTACTTGAATCAGTCAGGCTACAAATTAAGACAACCAATGCTCATCTTTTCTCACCCCTTCACTTTTGACGCGAACACTCCGTGCTTCCTGAGGCATAGATGCCCGGTTACTCATGAAAAGGATCAAATTGAATTGCTTATTCAACATATATTTCTTTTTTTTTTCATTTGGAGTCAAGTATAACACATCATCGGTACTCATTCTCAAGAGATACTAAGTAATATCAAGCATATGTAACTCAATAACTCAAAACCAAAGTTTATACCCCACAAAATTATGCTAGTGTGTCTGTGCATGTAAGGAAACTAAAATCAATCACCCCAAGGCATGTTAATGCAAACAATGATTAAAACCACATAATTTAAACCATAATTTCCAAAAATTTAAAACTTACTCAAGAATTGCAAGTTAAGCACCTACATAAGGTATTAATCCCTTGAATAATGTAAAAACATTCTATCTAAAAACAAAACAAAAGAAAATAAAATAAACAAACTAAGAAAATAAAATAAACAAAAATCCTAAGCAAGAATAATTTCACAAAAATTTCCCCCATAATGCAATAAAGCACAAAAATAAGGCATCGCCTCACCCCCAAACTTAAACTATACATTGTCCTCAATGTACACCCAAGAAAAGCATAGAGAAGAGTAAGAGCGATAATACCAGGATCATGGAGTAGTGGCGAGAAAATAGAGCACACCAAGTTGGATGAAGGCAATGCAAGCACACCCCCAAACTTGGATGTTACAACCTGTCAAAACAAACCACTATACCCCAAAGACCAAATGAAATAGTATGCGTGAAAATATATATGAAAATAGAATAATCCTAAAAAAAATTTTTTTTTTTTTTTTTAAAAGAATCCTAACTACAGAAAGAAAATTAAAACTAAAAATAAAAATAAAAATAAAAACTAAGAATAAAATAAAATACAAAAGAAATTTACCTTCCAATCAAGGATGTGGTGGTGACTGAGCATCCGAATCTAAGTTTGCTTAGCGCATCAATGCACGCAGCATCCTCCTCATCTCTAGTTGATCCTGGCGAGTCTCACGAAAGTGATTCTCCATCTCGGCCCTCATAGCTCCAAACTGTGTGGAAACCTCAGTCTGTAAGGTGTCAAACTGGGAGGTCAACCCAGCAATCTGCCCCTCTAAATAATGATAATCATGGCCACCAGCTTGTGCATGGACATCGTCTTCTGCTTCCATCTCCTCTGGATTCTCCACCGGTGGTGGTATATCTATAGGTTCCCCTCCCTGAGCCAATCGAGACACTTCACCTGGTGCAGCTACGACTCTTTGAGGTATATGAGATCGGCTCAAATTCCAGTCATGTGTGCCATAATGAATATCACGTGGAAAAGCAAGCTCCTCCTCATCGACTACATATCCCTGTGCAACGAGCAACTGATGAATGATAGAAGGGAATGGAAACTCCATGTCACTTGCACTGTCTGGTGCCTTGGCCACAACCTTGGAATAGAATTTTTCAATCTGGCCCCAGACAATCTGTGGGAATGATAGCCAATGCCCAAAATATATAGCATATAAAGCTCTAAGGAACTCTTAACACCTCTCAGTTTTATATCCAATGGGACATATATTCTTGTACAAAATAGCATCAAGGAACCATAGATGACTCGGCATACAAGACTTTGAAGCTGCATTACGCTTTGGCTCAGAGAATTGGTTAGCACACAAACTTGCAACCAAGTTACCCACCGACAAATCATCAGGTAAAGGAGTGTAGGTATTGGTCAAATCAGTAGGGCATTCATGAGAACAGCCCATGGCAATAGCAATCGAAGACATATCAACTTGAACTCGCGTTCCATCCACCGAAGAAATAAGTACACCCCGCTCATCAGGTTGGGGCATTAAGTTCTGATAAAAGACCTTGACGAGCCTCGGGTAGATAGTAGTAGATAATGGAACAAAAATCTAAGCCGATCGACGTCGATGGATGTCAGAAATCCCCCATCGTGTCTCGAGAAACATGGCATATAGTTTGGTGATGTCAAACATCGATTCAAAATTCAAGGCTCTTGGATGCCATCTCTCATGAATTCCATCTCGGTGAGATCTTGAGGAAACGGGTGTTGGATCATGTCGTGCTCAACGAGGATTGTGTGAGCTTGAAGCACCTTGGTGAGTTGCTCTCTTTGGTGTCATAGAAATAGAAAAAGCTTGGTTGAGGAATTAAATCAAACACTTGGTGTGCACAATAAAATTTTATCCTTCAACCTCTTCTTTCAGTAATTTTTCCACCCCAAATTGAACAATTCAATGCACCAATTATATCCCCCAAACTTCATCTTCCAAAGCCTTCAAAAAGATTGGCACAATTTTGCAAAATAAAAACTCTACTTACTTTGATGAAGAACTTGAGAAAGTAAGAGTTTTCTTAAGAACTAGTGATGATCAATCCGGTTTTGATGTTGATGTTGATGTTGATGATGATCAATGATGAATATTTGTTTGAGAATCACCAATTGAAGAAAATATCTTCCCGATTGATGTAGGAGTCAAATTGGAGCTCAAAGATGTCAAGGAAGCAAGTAGTAGCATCAAAGTTGGAGAGGGGAGCTATTTATAGAGCAAAAATTCGGGCAGCCCCTTTATGGGCCTGGGTGATCGATCCCCCTAGGGTTGGGCGATCGATAGCCTAGCTGGTTGGTGTCCCAACTTGGGAAAAAATGGGGGCGATCGATCCCCCCAACTGATGCTTGTTTGGTGTTTATCGCCAAGGGTCGGCCGGGACATGTATTTTTGGAGTCTCTATCATCCAAAGTCGACCAAGAGCTCGTTTTTTCACCCGTTTTGAGTCCAAAGACCTTGTTACACCTCTTAACATCCTTTGAAAGCAACTTATACATCAAAAACTCAAAGAAAACACATCAAAACGCAACTAGAATTGCAAGAAAAATTAAGAAAACTAAAACTAAAACTTAAAATCAAAGAAAACTAAAGAAATTAAAGGATAAAAATACATACAAATCTTACAATTTAACATCTGTAGGAGACGATCAACTCTCTGAAGGGATTAAGTCGGATAGATGGGATCCGTCAAGTCGACGGACTCTAAGTCTCTTGTTGGCACAAATCCTTCCACACAATGCTTCAACCTTTGCCTATTATCTCGAAAACTCCAAATTTCCACAGCACCGTGAGGAAAAACCAAAATCACTTGGAATGGTCCATCCCACCTTGAACGCAACTTTCCGGGAAATAACCGAAGCTTTGAATTGAAAAGCCACACTTTATCACCTGGAGAGAAGGACTTCCGTGAGATATGTCGATCATGGAACGCATTTGTCATCTCTTTGTAAATTCATGAACTTTCATAAGGATCACGTCTGAATTCTTCTAATTCATTCAATTATAACTTTCTCTCTTCTTTGACTCTTTTTGCATCAAAATTAAATTTTTGGATTGCCCAAAGTGCCTTGTGCTTGATCTCTACTTAAAGATGACATGTTTTCCCATACACCAACCGATACAATGACATACCAATAGGAGTCTTGTAAGCAGTCCGATATGCCCATAGTGCCTCACTTAGTTGTAATGACCAATCTCTTCTATCCGGTCTTACTGTCTTCTCAAGAATATGCTTAATTTCTCGATTGGACAGTTCTACTTGCCCACTTGTCTGAGGATGGTAAGGCGTTGCCACCTTATGTGTCACTAAATACTTAGCAAGCAAACCTCGTAAGAATTTATTGCAAAAGTGAGAACCACCATCACTGATCAAGGCTCGAGGAATTCCGAATCGATTGAGAATATTCTCGTGCATGAATTTTATTACCACCTTGTGGTCATTGGTTCGAGTTGCAATGGCCTCTACCCATTTGGAGACATAATCCACACCAACTAGAATGTACTAGTAGTCGAAAGAGGGCTAAAAGGGTCCCATTAAATCAATTCCCCACACATCAAAAATTTTAACCACCAGAATGGGGCTCATTGGCATCATATCTCGTCTTGACATTGAACCCAATCTTTGACATCGATCACAAGTTTTATAGAAAACATAGGCATCATGAAATAGAGAAGGCCAAAAGAATCTACATTGAAGTATCTTTGTTGTTGTCTTTCTTGCACTAAAGTGGCCTCCACATGCTAACGAGTGGCAGAACTTGAGAATATCTTGAAACTCATGGTCTGGGACACACCACCGAATAATCTAATCTGGAAAATATTTAAATAACTCCGGATCCTCCCAAAAGTAATGATGAACTTTAGAGAAGAATCTATCACGCTCTCGCTTGGTCCAGCCTCGTGGCACTTTTTCCGTGGCTAAATAATTCACAATATCTGTATACCATGGTGTGGAGTTGTTGGATACATTAGTCTGATCTGGAGGATTCTCAACAGCATTGAAAATATTAAGCTTAACCTTTATGTTGCCAAATGAAATATCTGTGATCCCCAACCTACAATTTATGTAAGTATCGGCAGTAGCCAAGAAAGGTCGACCAAGGATCACTAGAATTTCCCTCCTTGGGTTATGAACTGGCTCAGTGTCAAGTACAATAAAATCAACTGGAAAGTAGAACTTATCCACTTTAATGAGCACATCTTCAATGATCCCACAGGGTTGCTTTGTTGATCTATCTGCAAATTGTAACACCACCGAGGTAGACTTCAATTCTCCCAAGCCCAATTGTAAGTATACTGAATAGCGTAGCAAATTCACATTTGCACCCAAATCAAGAAGAGCTTTATCAACATGGTGCTCCCCAATGATGCATGAGATAGTTGGAGCACCAAGATCTTTGTACTTAGGAGGAGTGCACTACTAAATTATAGAACTTACTTATTGTGGTAGTATCACTTTCTTTGGCACATGACTTTTAGAACGCCTCTTCTATGTGCACAAGTCCTTCAAGAATTTAGCATAAGGAGGAATTTTTTTGATGGCATCAAGGAATGGCAAATTAATCTTCACTTGTCAAAACACCTCCATCATGTCATGCAGCTTATCCCCTTACTTCCCCAATTTAGATGCTTCAAGGAAACGTTGTGGGACATGAGCCTTGGGCTCATAAGGAATTTCAGCACTTGGACTTGTGGTCACTTTTTCTTCTTCTTTCTTCTCACCTACCTTATTATCAATTATTTTCCCACTCTTTAAAGTGGTAATAGCTTGAACCTGCTTATGGTGTGGGTTGCTTGTGGAAGTTTGCATCCCTCTTGGATTAGCAACTGGTTAACTAGGGAGCTTCCCTTCTTCTCTTCTACTCAATGAAGTAGCTGACCAAACTGAGATTCCAGTTTGGCAATAGATTGAGAATGAGAGTGCACTAGCTGAACTATAGATTATAATGTTGTTGTTGTAGCTTGCACTGTCTCTATAATGGAACCAAGCTTGTCAAATTTTGATAAGGTGAGTGTCAACTTGTCTTCAATAGCGGAAATTCTCTGTGCCATAGGAACTTTTGTTTGATATTGCTGTTGAGGTACAAAATTCCTAGGTTGATATGATGGTTGAATTGCTACCCCTTGGTTACTGTAAGAAAAACCAGGATAATTCCTCCATGTAGGATGGTAAGTATTACCTCATGGAGGATTCATTGGTCCAATGAATGCTGCTTGAACTTGCTCATGTTAAATATCAGAAAAATTATCCCATTGAAGGACAATTGTTCACATTATGCATAGGACTAGAGCAAATTTCACAAGGGCCTAGCAATGAAGGATTTGAAGTAGGAGGAGTTTGATTGGCAGCCATAATTGCTGCTACCTTCTGTGCAATTAAATCAATGTCAGTTGGAATAGCTTCTGAAGTACCAACCTCAAAAGTCCCATCAGTCTTCCTTGTAGTGGCAGGTCTGCTAGAACGAGTAGAGGACACATGTTGTAGAGAGTTGTCATTAAGATTTTCAAATAAGGTCCATGCCTCTTCTTCACTCTTCAACATAAAAGTACCTTCACATGATGCATTAACCATCTGTCTGTTGGCTTCTGTCAACCCTTCATGAAAACATTACACTAGTTGCCACTTAGGAACTTGACGATGAGGACACATCCTAAGAAGGTCCTTGAATCTTTCCCATGTCTCATAAAATTGTTCCCCCTCATGTTGGGAGAAACCAGTGATAGCACGCCTGAACTGATTGGTCTTCCCTATCGAAAAATACTTCTTGAGAAACTCGTGTTGCATCTGAGTCCAAGTCGTGATAGAACCTGCCGGTAGAGAATTGAACCAATACTTTGCTTTATCTTTCAGGGAGAATGGAAAAAGTCACATTCTGAAAGCATCTTCAGAGAAGTTATGAATTTTGGTAGTTGAGCACACTTCAATGAATTCATCTAGATGTTTGTAAGGGTCCTCTTGAATCAACCCAAAATAGGATGGTAGCATCTGAATAATGCTAGACTTGATCTCATAATTCTGTGCTATGACATTAGGCAGTTGAAAACTAGCTGGTGAAGTGTATGTCTCAGGAACATAGTAGTCCCTAAGCAATCTAGCCCTTTCTCCAGCAGCATTAGGAATAAGATTGTTATTCCTTTCTTCCTCCATGTCTTTAATGAATTCTTCCTCTTGCACAATGGTATCAATAGGGATGTTCCTCTGTTGTCTGAGAGTACGTTCAGGCTCAAGATCAAGAGGTATCAAAGGATCAGCCACAGAACGACGACCTTGCATATATTAATAAAAAGTACCTAAAAAGAAACAAAAACAAAATATAAAAATTTCCTAAACTAAAAATCCAATTAAAATTAATTCTGTAAAATCCAATCAATCAAATAGATAATCCCCGGTAACGGCGCCAAAAATTAATTCGTGTGTGAGTGCGTCTCACTTAAAATTACCACACTTCGCAATAAAACGAATTTCTTTCAGAATAGGGCTATCGAAAGGGGTGTTGAACCTCAGGGATTATGGTCTGAATGAGTTGGAACACAAAATTAATTCTAAGTCATGGGCTATCTTATATTAGCATGGGCCATCTGCCTAACTACTCTAATCTAAGGTGCAGTATGATCCATCTTCTCTAGGCATACTCCATCAAAGCGTATAATGATATATTCAATGATTACCATTGTGTAATAATCGCTCTCATAATCATAGAAAATAAGAAAGATTGAGTTTAATAACAACAACTAAATATCTAAGACAAAATAAGAAATCATTGAAACTAAATTTATAAGACTTGTATTGCTCAATTCTATAATAAGAATCTTCTAAATTACACAATCTATGCATGAACATAAAGATCCCCAATAATTAAAACAATCAAACCATTGATGCTTTGTTAGGGCTACATCAAAACCCTAGTGGATGAACTAGCCGCTCATGATGGAAGAAGAAGCTTCAACGGCTGAGGAAGAAGGCATCATCTTCATGAATTATGCGTAAGACTTCGTTCTCCAATGGTTTGCAAAGTATGTCTTCTTTTCTGTCCAAAAGCTCTCTAAGACTCTCCAATCTCTCTCTAATCAGCCTCCAATTTGTCACTTTATTGTCCCAAGAGAATACACCAAAGTCCTAATCCAATTAGGAATTAATTAGGTTTTCCCGCAGCACTAATCAGGTGGGTTTTTCCTGCTGACGTTTAGCCCAACTTTTGACCCACTAGAAGTCCGATTCACGGATTTTCTGTGAAATACAAAAGTGTGTAGAATCGAATTTCATTCAACATATAAATAAATTAAGTTGATTTGAGGCTCAAAAATAACACTCCTGGTCCATTTTTCAAAACAAGATTAAGATTGTATTAAGTGCAGAATTGGGCTTCAGGCCCGTAACTTTCTTAAGCAGCTATAATCCTCTTGGACCTCTTCCTTGGAATGATTTGAGTTAAAATAAATGGTTGAATGGATCCATTTGATGTAGGCTTCCTCTAACCATCTTGCATATCATCTTTAAAAGTCCAAAATTATGGTTTTAACTGAAATAATCATTAAGGCCCTGAAAATATAGAAAACACTAAAACGAAGTAAAATAACAAAATAATCTATCACTAAGAGAATAAAATACGCAAGTTAAGAGGCTAAAATTTGTAACATTCAACGCCGATCATGAAAGCGGAAAAATTTATAAGGCAAGAACTAAAGCCTTTCATGATCGTCATATCCGAGCCAAATCACTCTCTCCGAGCCAAAAGGTTTAGCTTTATAATTCTAGGCTTCGCCTATTTCCTAGGAAACTTCATTCCTATTGAGACGGTCTGTTTATTATATATTACATTTCTCCCCACGGAGTGGTGGAGTTAGAAGATCCCAAGGATGGAATGCGCTTCAACGTTAACGGGCAAAGAGTGAAACCTTGCATGAACAGTTAAATGCAAATGGAATATGTGGATATCGTCGACTTGATGGATCCTATATATTTGGACGATTGATCCATTTTCACATCTCGTTGTGGACGATAAACATGGCATTTCTGCAGTCCTATCATGTTTCATGTGACCCTTCGAATCCAAAAAGAATGTATCTAAATGTGTCTAAGTGTGTGGGGTGTAACTTGTCCATTTGAACATATTTTTCCACACTTGGGACATTTTTGCAACTTCATAGGCATAAGGCACTTTGATGCATCGTAATAACCATTTTAATGCATCAATCCTTAGAAGCATCAAAATCAACTTTGATGCATCGATAATTAAAATGTCCCATGTCCTTTCAAATCCAACAGCTTTCGCACCTTATCTCGACAGATATTCGATGCATCTCAACTTCGATGAGTCAAAACTTCCATTTTGATCCATCAACATGACGATGCATCGAAATATGCATTTCGATGCATCGTAGTGGGGCACATAACTACATTCACAGTCACTTAAAATTTGAACCGAGCACTTCTCCCCCTCATTTTTTTTCTCTCATCTCGTGACCCAATCTCTCTCTCCCTCTTGGCTAAATGCCCTAAAGCCCTCATCACCATCCAAATCATTGTCCCAATTATCCACCTCTATCATTTTTGAGTTTAGGAGCAAGATTGCACGCTTGAACATCCATATTAAAGCTCTTTTTCAAGGTTGGAGGAAAGGGTTTTTAGCGTATATTCTTGATTAGTATTTATTAAGTTGTGGAGGGTGTGTGTTGATGTTGGGCTGATTTTTGGAGGATTAAGGATTTGTTTGTGAATTTTGGGGGTTATGCATGATATTGGAGACACTATTGTAGGAGGATTTGAGTGAGTTTGAGTAGGGTGTGATTTGTGAACCTTAAGAAGGGGCTGCCAGAATCGAGTGCATCCACACTGTTTGCAAAAAGTTTTGAACCAAAATTTTGACTTGGCATGGCCCACTCGTCCACTCCCATTCATGATGTCCTGAGGGGTACGTCGGAAAACAAGATTTCCATCCTTATCACATTGTGGATATTGACGTGTTCATAGAGAATCTATATGGGTCATGGTCCCTTAGGGCATTGGAAGAGCACCAAGTATTTGGGCTACTTGTATCCGCTTATGATATTTATTACCCCCGGCTCGTTCGTGCGTTTTACAAAAACATGACCTACTCTGATAAGGAGTCGGGTACTTTGCGCACCACTATTGATGGCACCCCTCTTGCTGTCATAGTGGAGGATATAGTTACCCATACTGGGTGTCCTCATAGGGAACTGAGGATCTTCATGTGGCAGAGGACCATTACCGGTTCTGTGAACTCGAATTTAGAGCATGTACAACAGTTGTTTCTCTAACCCAAAAAATAATTGCACAAGTAAATCTCTTTGCCCTAGACGATTGTGGTTCTTTGACATGATTTTCCAAAAAAATGCCCATCCTATAAGGCATAATACAAATTGACGGGGAGAGTTCTTGACGGCCTTATATGCCCTCAATTCTGGGAGTTGGTTCTCCGTCCCAGTAGTTATTTTGGGACAGATGTATAAGGTCTAAGAGTAGCTAGTTGCTAAAAACATCCCGAGAGCTACTACGATGAAGCTGCCATTTCCTTTTCTAGTGACCGCCATGTTGAAAAAGGCACTCTTCCATTTTGCGACTTCTGAGATCTTCAGTGGCTCTCTCCTTACTTTATGTCCCAGAGTTAAAGTAAGATGGTATTTCATATGAGTAAACTTTCACGAGTAGCTCTAGAGCATGAGAGTGACCATGAGGCACCTGAAGATGATGCCATGGATATGGACACCCCAGTTGCTAGTGATTTACCATTCGAGGATATACCGGATGAGGAGAGCAACCATGATCTGTCGCACATGAGCCAAGCAGAGTATAAGTATCTGGCCACAGGTTATAAGTGCCTGAGTGCGAATCTTCAGCAGTTGCAGTTGGATTTTGTAGACCACCACAAAGTGGTGGATGTAAGGCTGGACACTCTTGGTGCCGACATGACCACTCTGATGGAAGGATAGGAGCGCATTAAGCGTCTCCTTAGGTATATCCATGTTTCTCACATCACTTCTACTTCTGCTGCACCACCACCGCCACCACCTCAGCCATAGCCTCCATTTTCATGCTTATATTACAATTTTACTTCCAGTTATGTTTTTCTTTTACTTTTAGTTTTAGTACTGTTATAGTGCCATGTTAGCACCTTTTTGTTGCTCTTGAAGGATTATTTTGTATTCCATAAATTCTAACAGTTGTATTCACAAAATTCTCAATTAATGGAATATATGCAGTTTATTTTCATTGTCTCTGCATATTATTTTTTGTCCTACTTTGCTATTCATTTATTGTCTTTTCTGTTTGTGTATGTTATGTTGGTATGTAGTTGCCCTTGTGCAGGTTTTCATCACCCCACTTGTTAGATACGTACCCGTCTGCCCACTACCCTAAAGCAATTGATGTTTTAACTTTTTGAAAACCATTAACCCTGCAGGTAACATTATTCTAACTTTAAGCATTCTCAAACATTGAGGACAAGGTTTAATTTAAGTTTGAGGGTACAGTACAGTACACTTGTAAACACTTGCAAATTTTAATTTTTTGCACATATGGTTGTTTTATTTCATGTTGCCATGATGTCTCGCTTTTGAGGGTGTGATAACCCAATTAAATGTCAAAGATAAATGCATCATATAATTAGGAGCTTAGATATCTTAAATTGCCTGAAATTTTAAAAATTATGAAATAGGTTAGAACAGTCTACGTTTTTGTTCAGTTTTTGAATATTTTACAGTTCTTGCCCTAAATTTGTCCTCAATGGCACAAACATGCACACATGCATCTTATTATGGGGTATACGTCGTACAAAAAATTTTGAAATCTCCATCTTCTTTTTGAACAACTTGGAGAATGATTTCCTATGGCGTGCAAAAGTTAACAAATTCATCAAAAAAAAACTTGCAATAAGCCTTCTCATCTATTAAACCGGGCCTCTATGCCTCTGGAAGCATGGAGAGTTCGCATCTAAAAGTGTGCAAGGCTGAGTAATAAGAAATAAATGACTAGTTTGAGTTCGTAGCCTAGCAAGCTCGAGTTATTAAGTTCTTCTGGGTGTTTCTTCACCTAATGCCCTAAAACCGTTCGGTTTGGGAGTCATTGACCTAAAGCTCGTTACATGAGTTTGCTAAAAAGCTTAAAGGACTTAGGCATTGCACGGCTGCCATTAAATAAGCTTTTTTAAATTTATTATGTTTTAATGGCATGCTGATGTGGTCGGAACTAAATTATATTGTAAGCTTAATTTTTCCCTTTTTATCAAAATATAATTTAACCACTCGCAAGAGCACGAATCTTTGTAGATAAGGTTCTATATAGAGGGTATCGATCCCACGAGGACTAGTCACAATTGTCTTAAAGGAAGATTAATTCTACTTTAATTCGAAAAATAGATTTTTGAATTTATGTTTAGAAACTATTGCATGAATGAAATGACAAGAAAAGTAAAGAGTTTAAAGTTGGGAGAGAGAACTAGGGTTGGTTTCCACCCCTAGCCATTCACATGTTCATAAGTGTAGCAAGCATGGGATTCATTAATTAAATGCCTAACAATGTCATTAGGCTTGTGACCTCAATGACATATCAAAAGATCAATGTGTGTGCTAACCTATCATAATCCATCTTCAACAAGCATAGCTCTTCAACCTAACTAACTACCTAATTACTCTACTCTCTAAGTGAACACTACATGCATCCAAACTACCTTGTCTTGGCATGGTCTATACAAACTAACTTCACACATTCATTTAAACACCATTATCTAGCCATCATTTGCACTTCTTGTGGAATATGCAAATGTTGTGCATTCAAGTGACAAAATCTACTCTAAGACAAGAATAAATTCCAAATCAAATGAATATATATAAGAGATGTATTTGTGTACATAATCACTAGGCTAAATAATCAACATTTAATTACAAATCCCAAGAGCTACAAAGATGAACAAGTTTACATGGCTAGGGGTTGAAACCAACACCCTAGTAGAAGAGTTAGTTGCTCATGGTTGCCTTGCACCCTTCCATTAATGAAGAGAATGAAGCTTCTTGGTCTGGTTCAGCTTTTCCTCCTCCTCTCCCGAAGGTCTCTCCCTCTCTAGTCTTCTTGTGTGTTGAGAGATATGAGATATGTGTGGCTTTTTTGGTGCTTTTTGGCTCCTTTTTCTCCTTTGGGGCCCACCATATATATATATATATATATATATATCATTATATATATCTCTTGTATCAAGAAGGCCCCCAAAAGTCTTGTTCAAGTCAAATAATCCCCCTAAGTCGTGCAAAAAGGGGAATTTTGTTGCAAGTGGGAGAGCAGGTGAGCAAGTGGCCATGTGGGTTCTGCAGAATCTCGATTGATCGAGATTTTGATCAATCGAGATTTCGATTAATCGAGATCAACATCTCGATTGATCGAGATGCCTTTGGCTGCATTTTCTGATTTCTTCTCTTGACTGCAGAAAGCTTCAAACTTTGCTCCATTTACTCCAATACCTGCAAAACATCAAAAATACAAAAATACAGTAAACATATCTCGGTAGACGCAAAAACGGAACTAACATATGCAATAAAGAGGGTTCAAATGCATAGAATTGAACACTTATCACACCCCCAAACTTACATATTGCTAGTCCCTTAGCAATACGATATTACAAAAATAAAATTAACTATCTTATACAAAAGTTTAATCATGCTCAGCCATCAACTAGATAAAGGGCGATCATCCGTTCATTTCACATTTGGCAAATGCAACAAGTATTACAGAACTATGTGGTCATTAGCAAAATTGGACTTTCACAAGCTATAAATGAACGACAGTCCCCACATAATGGCTAGCCCAAACAAATATAACAATTCCAACCCCAAAATCCTCTTTGAAAAGTGAACATGCATTCCAACGTGTGGCTTTTGTCATATTTGGAGAAGAAAACGAACAAATCTGTTTTTAAGAGAAAAACTCATTGAAAATGCTCGACACGGCTGTTCATTATCACAAAACATTCATGATTGCTCATGTGCGGATGACCGTGCAATGCTTAGCTCTTTTTGCTTTCTTGCAAGCCCATGTAGCGGCGTTGGGCCAATGACTCCCAAACCAATTGATTTTAGGGCATTAAGTGAAGAAGCACCCCTCGGACTTAATGACCGAGCTTACAAGGCAATGAGCGTAAGCAAGCCACCCGCTTATTATTGCTCAACCTTACACACTTTTACACGAATATTCCCTGCTTTGAGGCATAGAAATCCGATTTATTGAGTGAGAAGGCTTATTGCAAATTTTTCTCTTTTTTTTTCTCTTTTTTTTTTTTTTACAACAACCGGAAGAACTTATTCTTTAAGTTGTTCAGATAAAAACAGAAATTTACAAAATTCTCCATCAGACTTATACCCCACAGTTTAAAATGCATGTGTGCGAATTTGTGCGGTTAAGGACAAATTTAGGGCAAGAATTGTACGTGCTCGAATTTAGACAAAAATGTAGACCGTTCTAGCCTACTGTATAGCTTGCAAAAGTGCGGGTATTTACAATGTTAAAGTTCTTAACTACCTACTGCATTTACCTCGGACATTTATTCGAATGATCTTCCTTTAAAAAGCCAGACATCATAGCAAGCATGCAAAAATATCAAGAAAAAACTGCTCTACAATGACACTCAATATAATGACTGAACATTGTATGCGTATGCAAGTGGTATAGCATACCGCACCCCCAAACTTATATGCAACATTGTCCTCAATGTTTGGACAAGAAGAACAAGGAAAGAAGTTACCGGGATGGCAGAATGCGAGAAAAATGGTATTCCACAGCAGCGGTCATCCTGAAAATAAGAAAAACCTGCACAGAAGACCAACTGGATACCACGAGCATTAAAAGGAACAAAAAGTAGATAAACAGAACATAATGAAATAATTATGCACAAACAGACAATGCCAATATCACTGTATATCTAAGGGTCTGAACTGGTGTTTCCCAATTGGCTAAGAGGTCTATGCGACAAGATATTGACTATCCAGGCACGCTAACGTATAGCATGCAAAGGGGCTGCCTTTCTTTATTACCGACATACTGTGTTGAAGCAATCTCAACAGTATTGGGAATTGAAACCAGGCGGTAATAAACGGAAATCATCAACTGAATCGCATATAACAATTAGACAAGTGGTACTACATACATAGTCAAAGTATAGAGAACAGATATATTGACAGAAAGCAAAAATAAAGACAGTAAAGATAACACATGGTATAAAAGAAAATATAAATGTATTCCATATAGATGAAAATGAGTTTGAGTACAAAGTGTACATGTAGGTGGAATACTCAGAAAGAAACTAAACATGGCCAACATGGCCTATCAAAAATAAAGAAAGAAAAATACAGAAAGTAAAGCATAAAAGATGAATAAAATGCAGCTACTCGAGGGTGGGTGGTGGTGGTGGGGGCTCGGTGGGAGTAGAAGTGGAGGTGGAGGCTTGACCTGTGAACAGGAACTGCAGGTCCTGTCGGAAGGCTCGGAACTCATCTAAGATCGCTCTCTGACCCTGTGCCAGAGAAGAAATGTCCGTCCGAATGCCTGCCAGCTGACTCTGCGTCACCTGAACGTGCTCGTCAAAACCCTGCTGGAGCCGCTCTACGTCAGCCGCCAGGCAGGAATAACTCGTCGCTAAGATATCATGCCATTCTGCAGCGACATCCATCTCCTCCTCCTCCATCTCCTCGTCATCGGACTCACCCTCTGCTGGCTCGCCCTCATCCGCCTCCACCGGGGCATCCATATCTACATCGTCTGGTGGATCACCCTGGTGGTCCTGTCGCTCTAAGTGTCACCTCACCCGCTCCCACTGAGTAGATGTGAAGCGGGTGGGTGGTGCCAACTGGATGTCAGTCGGACTGACCGGTATACTGGCACTGCTGAGAAAAGCGGCGATCAGGAAAGGGAAGGGAAGCCGCCAACTAGCTGCTCGCCTCATCCTCTTGTTCACGAGGCCGTCCCAGACCTTGAACATCTGCCCCCAGATCAGCGACGGGACAGAAAACCAAGTGCCCGTGTGGAAAGCATAGAGGCAACGGAGGAGGTCACCCCTGCGCTCTGCCACGTGCTGCAGCGGACACGCGTTCTTGATGAGAACGGTGTCCAGGAACAAAAACCTGCTCGGGCACATCGATTTGGATGTGCAGTTGTGACTGGGTGTGGTAAATGCCCCACCACACATGTCCATCACGATCAAGAACAGCGTCGTGTCTGCTGGGAGTGCGGCACTGTAAAGTGGCTGACCGTCCGGGCCAACCATGTCTGGTGGCTACTGGTGAGGGATGCCGAGCATATGCGCAATCCGGCTCGGCGTAATCGTGATCATGACAGTGCCCACGACCGTCTCTAGTGTATCTGGCACTGTGCAGGAGTAGGTCATGCGCTCATAGAAGACCTGCACTAAGCGCTCGTGTGCCACGTCAGTAGGAGGCACACATAGTCGGTTGAGGCGACGCCTCCTGAGCTCGGCAACCGTCCACGCGGTGTCGGGACGACTCTCAAACTCTGCTAAGTCAAAAATCTGCTCCGGGTGGAACTTCCGAGACCGGAAGGCTCGCCCGGGCACGTCGCGAACAGAACCGGCGGCGTTCTTCACCCTCGCCATAGTCTCGGAACAGTCTGCACTTGATTCCAAAAATTACGTAAATAAAAGATAAATAAGAAGAAAGCTAAACTACGATTAAACTAAAAGAAGAAAAAAATGAAAATGAAGTCCTAGTCCATGGCACTGACAAGAATTCAAAAAGTCGCTCTTAAAGAAGCAGTGTGAACGGACGCAACCGAAACGAAGGTGCCGCGGTTACAAACCGTACACTAAGCATTTTAAACAAAAAGAATGCCAAATCTCACTCCTACATGACTTCCTACCCCCCGAAACTTTCAAAATCTCATTACAAACACCGCAAATGCACCCATCCAACCCAATATCATCTAAATATGTTTATTACGCCGTAAAACTATCAAAAATGGCAAAAAAGTATACAAAAAGTAGCCATGCATCACTTACCTCAAGAGGAAGAAGATGAACGGCTCAACCGAAGAAGATCCACTCGCAACCGTGAAGAGGAGATCGCGCAAGTGCTAGCGGCGGCTTTGTACTGCGTCGGATGGTGGCGGATGATCGGGAATGGTAGATCGAGTGCTCGGGAGTGCTTGGAGAAGGCTTGGATCGCACGGAGGGAGAGAAGAATTCGGATGGTCTTTTAAAATGGGAGGGAAGCCCAACGGTTTAAATAGACTTTCGGCTCACGTGCAGGCCCCGCGTGCATCTCGATTGATCGAGATGTGCATTTCGATTGATCGAGATTTCGATTGATCGAGATTTCACTTCGATCAATCGAAATTAGCTTCGATCAATCGAGATTGTCTCATCGATCAATCGAAAATTCCTTCACTGAATCACACTTTTACTTCGATCAATCGAACATTTAATTCATTCAATCAAAATTTTCTTTCGATCAATCAAAATTTTTGATCGATCGAAGACCTATCGAAGTGCAATCGAAGAATACTACCTCTCGGGACTTTGGACTTGGCAAATCTCTGCAATTTTTTGATCAATCGAGATTGAGATCTCGATCAATCGAAATCTCGATTGATCGAGATCCTGGTTTCGATCAATCGAGATGCTCAAAAACAGTCAGCTTGAGTTATGCTTCAGGGACTTGGATATTTGGGAATTAGATACTACATTGCTTAGATACAAACCTACTTTGGATTAAAGGGACATCATGGAAGCATGATAGCTACCATGGCTTCGCCACCTTATACGTCTATGGCACGACGTCCGGATCGGCTCACGAGTCAAAATACACGGGATCCGTCAAAGTGACGACATCCACGTATTCGGTGGTGACTTGGTCATCCACGCACACTTTTAAGCGCTGCCCGTTCACTTTGAACAACGAGCCGTCTTTCAAGTCCTTCAATTCCACCGCTCCGTGGGGAGCGACAGAATTAATCAACGGAGGAAAGGGGTCTCTCGGAAATCTCCATTTAGGCAAATCCATGACAGTATTAACATCGAGCATGGAATTGACTTCACATATGGATTGCTCAATGTCAAAGTCATCATAGTTGAAGTGATTTAGGCATGCCTCTAAAGGATCCTTGGAAAGAATAGAAGGAAGTGCTTCTTGAACAAGGTCTTCCACAACATCGACACCAAAGCACTCACTTTTGTCGTCGGATGTGAGGTGGGAAGCATTGAAGATGTTCAAGCGGACTTTCATATTCCCAAAAGAGATGTCCATCACTCCGGTGCGGCAATTAAAGCAAGCGTTTGCCGTGGCTAAGAATTGACGACCTAGAATGATAGGAATATGACGCTTTGGATTTTGGACCGGTTCCGTGTCAAGGACTATGAAGTCCACCGGAAAATAGAATTTGTCCACTTGAATGATGACATCCTCAATGATGCCACGTGGTTGCTTCACCGAACGGTCGACAAGTTACAACACAACCGTGGTATGCTTGAGTTCCCCCAAACCTAGTTGTTGGTAAACTGAGAATGGAAGCAAATTGACACTAGCCCCTAGATCAAGAAGTGCTTTTTCAAAAGATTGATTTCCGATGGTGCACGAAATGGTCGGAGCACCCGGATCTTTGAATTTAGGAGGGGCTTGGTGTTGGAAAATGGAGCTTATGTGCTCAGTTAAGAGGACTTTCTTAGGAACATTATTCCTAGATTTGCGCTTTTGAGTGCACAAGTCCTTCAAGAATTTCGCATAGGAGGGAATTTGTCGAATAGCATCAAGGAAAGGGAGATTGATCTTTACTTGTTTGAAGATCTCCATCATGTCTTGGATTTTCTCTCCTTGCTTCCCGAAATGAGAAGGTTCCTTCAATCTTTGAGGAAAAGGAACCGGAGGTTCATAAGAGGTGTCAAGATTTGGAATCGATGACGACCCAACTTCACTTGCCTTTCCTTTTGGATTTGAAGGGGTATTTTGCAAATTTGGATTTAACGGAAATAATTTTGGATTTAATTGGGATTCTTTTGGATTTTTAGGTTGCTCTTGGAATTCCTTTCTCTCTTCCTCTCCTACCTTGGAATTAATGATTTTACCACTCCTTAAGGTTGTGATTGATTGAACTTGCTCCGGAGGAGCATTACAAGTTGAAGATGATGGATCTTCAATCATATGGACACCTTTGGGGTTCGCCACTGGTTGACTCGGTAACTTACCTTCCTCCCTTCTATTTAAGGCATTAGCTAGTTGCCCGATTTGAGCTTCTAACCTAACCATAGATTGAGCATTGGCTTCAAGCTTAGAGATTGATTGAGAGTGAGTTTGCAATAAGCGGGCGTTGGCCTCAAGATTGCTTATCACTCTTTCTTCAAAGCTTTGGTTTCTCGGAGGAGGTGGTGGTTGTTGGTAATTAGATCTTTGATTGTAAGGTTGAAGATTTGGCCTATAATGAGGCTGCTGAGAGTGGGAATTGAAAGAGTTTTGCCCTTGGAAAGAGGGACTTGATTCTTGAGGTTTCCATGAGAAAGCCGGATGGTTCTTGTAACTAGGATTGTACGTGTTTGAATATGGATCATTCATTTGTTTAGAGTACAGGGCATTCGCTTGCTCTTGAGCATAATCGGGAGATTGCCCGGCAATAGGACAATCTCGCACGAAATGTGAAGTACTATAGCAAAACGAACAACCTTCCTGATTTTGGACAGATTGGTTTGGAGTAGGCAGCCCATTTTTCATGATTAAATCCATTTTTCGGGATAGAGCTTCTACTTGCATGGCAACCTCATCTACCCATGAAATCTCATGCACTCCTCTACAAGGTTGGGTGGCCTTCCCTTTCCTAGTGGAGGAGCGTTGAGCTGAATTGTTGCTTAGGGTTTGAAAAAGTTTCCATGCCTCATCGGGGCTTTTCAAAAGATATCCACCCCCACACGCGGAGTCTATCATTTGTCTATGTTGCTCACTCACCCCATCATAAAAACTTTGCACTAGCTGCCATTTTGGGACAGCATGATGCGGACAAGATTTTAAAAGATCCTTTAACCTCTCCCACGTCTCATGGAATTGTTCTTGGTCAATTTGGGTGAATCCGGTGATTGCTCGCCGAATATCACTTGTCTTACCCATTGGGAAGTATTTTTTCAAGAACTCTATTTGCATCTCCGCCCAAGAATGGATTGAGTTAGGTTCTAAGGAGTTGAACCAACTTCTAGCTTTATCTTTTAGGGAGAAGGGAAACATACGCAGCTTTAGATCATCCTCCGTAAAGTGTGGTACACGAATAGTGGAACACACGGAAAGGAAGTAATCTAAGTGCCGGTACGGATCCTCATTAGGGAGACCGTGGAAGCTATTAAGAAGATTGATGGTGGAGGACTTTATTTCGAATTGAGTTGCCGCTACATCCGAAAATTGGATACATGAAGGTACTTCAAATGTAGTCGGAAGGTAAAAGTCCATAAGCAACTCTCCTTGAGGAGGTGGTGGTGGAGGTGGTTGTTCATGATTAAAAGGAGGTAGTCCGGGAGGTTGTCTCTCATTCGGATCCATGTTTTCAGTCCTAGGCAATATAGGGTCCCTAGAGGTTCCTCTACGTTGTCTAAGTGTTCGTTCAAGTTCAATGTTACACGGAAGCAAAGGAAGTGACAAGGACCGTCTACCTAGCATGCATTAACAATCGAACAACACCTCAATACACAAAGTAACAATAATCTTTACAAAAAGAATGAATGAATTCAAACCACTAATTTTAGGCGTTATACTCACAAAGGGTTCCAAGTTTACTTCTCTTTGATGCCCGCTATGTGGTATACCTAAAATCAAGAAGTTTGAGAAATAAGAACAAAATATATACAAAAAGAATGAAAGAATTTCTAGCCTAAGAATTAAACCAGATTTAATCTTCCAATGGTGACAATAAAATCGTAGTCCCCGGCAACGGCGCCAAAATTTTGATGTGGTCGGAACTAAATTATATTGTAAGCTTAATTTTTCCCTTTTTGTCAAAATATAATTTAACCACTCGCAAGAGCACGAATCTTTGTAGATAAGGTTCTATATAGAGGGTATCGATCCCACGAAGACTAGTCACAATTGTCTTAAAGGAAGATTAATTCTACTTTAATTCGAAAAATAGATTTTTGAATTTATGTTTAGAAACTATTGCATGAATGAAATGACAAGAAAAGTAAAGAGTTTAAAGTTGGGAGAGAGAACTAGGGTTGGTTTCCACCCCTAGCCATTCACATGTTCATAAGTGTAGCAAGCATGGGATTCATTAATTAAATGCCTAACAATGTCATTAGGCTTGTGACCTCAATGACATATCAAAAGATCAATGTGTGTGCTAACCTATCATAATCCATCTTCAACAAGCATAGCTCTTCAACCTAACTAACTACCTAATTACTCTACTCTCTAAGTGAACACTACATGCATCCAAACTACCTTGTCTTGGCATGGTCTATACAAACTAACTTCACACATTCATTTAAACACCATTATCTAGCCATCATTTGCACTTCTTGTGGAATATGCAAATGTTGTGCATTCAAGTGACAAAATCTACTCTAAGACAAGAATAAATTCCAAATCAAATGAATATATATAAGAGATGTATTTGTGTACATAATCACTAGGCTAAATAATCAACATTTAATTACAAATCCCAAGAGCTACAAAGATGAACAAGTTTACATGGCTAGGGGTTGAAACCAACACCCTAGTAGAAGAGTTAGTTGCTCATGGTTGCCTTGCACCCTTCCATTGATGAAGAGAATGAAGCTTCTTGGTCTGGTTCAGCTTTTCCTCCTCCTCTCCCGAAGGTCTCTCCCTCTCTAGTCTTCTTGTGTGTTGAGAGATATGAGATATGTGTGGCTTTTTTGGTGCTTTTTGACTCCTTTTTCTCCTTTGGGGCCCACCATATATATATATATCATTATATATATCTCTTGTATCAAGAAGGCCCCCAAAAGTCTTGTTCAAGTTAAATAATCCCCCTAAGTCGTGCAAAAAGGGGAATTTTGTTGCAAGTGGGAGAGCAGGTGAGCAAGTGACCAAGTGGGTTCTGCAGAATCTCGATTGATCGAGATTGAATCTCGATTGATTGAGATTTTGATCAATCGAAATGAGATCTCGATCAATCGAGATTTCGATTAATCGAGATCAACATCTCGATTGATCAAGATGCCTTTGGCTGCATTTTCTGATTTCTTCTCTTGACTGCAGAAAGCTTCATACTTTGCTCCATTTACTCCAATACCTGCAAAACATCAAAAACACAAAAATACCGTAAACATATCTCGGTAGACACAAAAACGGAACTAACATATGCAATAAAGAGGGTTCAAATGCATAGAATTGAACACTTATCACATGTCGTGGTGATTTTTTTCGAAAAGAAGTTCTTTTCAAGACGGATACCATCTCTATTCTCCAATTACGACAATAAGCCACGCAATATGAAGTATGTTCACTTTTCAAAAAGGATTTTAGGGCTTGCGCTTGTACTGATGTTGAACTGACCATTATGTGGGGACTATCATCTAATCCTAGTTTTTAGAGGTATATATTTGTTGATGTCCTTATAGCTCCATAATACTTGTTGCATTTGTCATTTTGAAAATAAATTGGGTGATCATCTTTTATAGTTGATGACTGAGCATTTTAATCATTTTTGCATTTTTTGTGAGTTTAACAAGCATGTTAAACCCAATGAGACTTCAGTCGTCCACTAGATGTATCTAGGAGTTTAAAAGGCTTGTTGCATTTGTTAAATGCAACCGCGTTTCCCATAAAAGTGAAAGTAATATAATTGTTTTCAATTTAATCATTTTGTATTGTTATGGGACTAGCAATATCTAAGTTTGGGGGTGTGATAAGCGTTAAATATTATACATTCTCGCACATTTACTTACGTGTTTTAATGTCATAGGTGCACATATTGTATTATTTTTATGTGTTTTCAAGTTTTTGATGATTTCAGGTTCTATTCCAGAATTTGGTACAATTCGACTCCATTATCAATTCAAAAATGCATTCCTACATCCATTCATACTTCAACGAAGCTTTACAACAAGGATTAGTGAATGGCGTGTCAATACTAGAGCCAGAAAACAAGAAGAGCCAAGGGTTTCAGAACAAGGAACTTCGATGCATCTCAAATTCCTACAGAAAGATATTTTTACAATATATTTTCTCCACTTGGCCACTTGTCAAGATTTGATTTGAAGAAGCCTTCTATGAAATTTCTGTGATTTCTTTTAGCCTAAAGTTAGATATATATATATATAGGAAATATGTAATAAAGAGATATATCACCTTTGTTATAATAAAGAAGAAGAGTAGAAATTCTAGAGAGAGAAAGTGAAGTTCTAGAGAAGGAAAGCTTCAAAGAAGGCTTCGTAAGGCCTTGAAGACCATTTGGAGCATGGATTCGTCTCTGTCTATGGAGTGCTTCCAGCCCACCATGATCAAATAATCCTTCTCTAGGGTTTGGACAAACCCTAGTCTTGTAACTATGTTCTAATTGTAATGAATTGGGGTTTTTATGTATTTTTGTGTATATGTACATTGCCTTGAGCCTTATGATTAATATAAGTTTACAAATTCATTATAATCATGTGTTGTGAGTTATCTTATTGCCTTAGAATGTTTAATTTTCTTCACATGATCTTCAAACACTTGTATTTCCATAAGAACTACAAGTGATGGCTTGATATTAGTTTTCAATTTAACATGCATAGTTAGATTTGCATAGTCCATGCTTAATGTCACGCCCTCGATTTTAGATACCCGAAGACTAAGGAGTGATTGTGTAATAAACCACACGTCCATTCACATATACTCTTTGATATCATGTTTGATATCGACACATATCACTTAATCATCTCACATTCTCATCACGGAATACCCATCATATGCATAATCACACATACATAACTCACCAATATTCAACAGTTCAATAAACGCCCACATTCAGGTTTCGATCGGCTAATGGATGACTCAACAACTGACTAAAACCTGGGCAATCCATCGGCTGGCTACCCTATTTCTTTGGTCGGCTAAATGATCCCTTTCGGTCAACTGAAGGATTATTTCGATCGCCTGAAGGATGTTTCAACCGACTGAAACTCTCGAGAACCTAGTTTCCCTTATTTTTAATCTTCAATTTAACCCCCTCAAGGTTCATGCTTCAAAGGGTCATGCTATATGCAAGTTTTCCATCATTCACTGCTCATCATGCATAATTAAATGTCATGTTTATCATGCACACAACACTTAATCAAAATCATGCTTCCTCATTTCCATCAATCTTCATTAACCTACATACATGCATAAAATTTAAACGAACATCAACTCATCATGCTTATTGCCTAGCATTCAACTTATTCATATCATGTTCTTGAAAAGTAAAAACAACATATTATGGTTTAAGTTTCATACATATGTCAATATGCACTAAGTCCACATCCCGGACCTACCAAATAACAAAATGACAAAAAGGAAAATTCTATGATTCCAAAATTCACCTTGTGGTCACTCACCATCAACCACTTCATTGCCAAGTCCTGAAAATGTTAATATAGGGGATGAGCAAGTTCAACGGCTTGAAGTAATATGTTGTGCGATCTATTCAAGTCCATATTTCATATAATCGCATAAAGGCAATTCAACATGTGTAGCCTAACTACGTGTCATGCTTCCTAGTATTCTAGTCAAGCTATAACTTTCATTTCCATGGCATACTCATCAAATACATCTGACAACCATAAAGTTCAAAATATATTTCATTGCACAAATCATCATATCTATAACATATGACATAACCGAATTTATTCACATTTCCACTTAATTCACATAAGTCACTTTGTTTCACATAATTCAACACAAAATCAGATTACATTCGGAATTTAACTCACACTTACACCACACACCCAAGATATCTACTGAAGTCCCACATCTTAATTCCTTTTGGTTATTTCGGGCTACTAACCCGTCCGGTCAACACCCATTTGCCCAAGGTAGAGGACTTTTAACCCCAAAGAGGATGTTTTCCTCTTCTATTTTCTATGAATCATTCCTGAGTATTTATCACAAACACAAAATATTTTCACGTTTTTGCATACACATTTGCACATTTGGATGCATTGCACTCAATACATGCCCTATATCCATTCTAGCATGTTAATCAACAATTCATAATGACACAAGTATACATTCAATTCCCAAACTCAAGCTTTTTAAAAAATTCACCAAAAATCCATATATGCAATTTATATATCAATTTACACAATTAAGCAATTCATGCATTCAATAACATCTATCAACCATTTCCAATTTCAATAAGACATATCTCATCAATTAAATCCAACAATTAATCCATAAGATCTCATATTATCATATATAACATAATTACATCAATTTTATGCTAAAAACATGAAATTAAACTTGAAATGTAAAACACAACACACACTCCCTACCTCAATAGCTATAGTTTTAAGTTATTCCTTACTTCACTTGAAATCTCAACTTTCTTGGAAATTGATTTAGGACAGATCAAACTTGATCCCTCGTCGCGTGGATCATTTCTTCCTTTTTCAACGAACTCAAATTCTCACCCGAAGTCCCTCCAAATTGATGAAGAATGGAAGAAGAAGAATTTGTTATATATATATATATATATATAATGTTGCTCACGGTTGAGGGAAGAAGAGAATAGGGCTGGGTGCTCTCCTTTGCTATTTATAAAAAAATGACCTACACATATTTACAACAATGTCATTACTTTTCCCTAAACCTTTCCGAACTCGTTTTTGGAGTTTCATAACTCCAATTGACATGAAATCAATTTCGTAATACATCAAATATTTTACTTAAGCTACCTTCCAAATTTTGAGTCACTCTGACAATTTGGGATTTTATGGGCCACGAGGCCCGTGCCCTGGGTTGACCGGACCCAAAAATGTCAACTTTTGCCAAACGCACTGAAAAGTTTCTCAAACTATAGATATGTTATCTAAACATGTATTTCACATTTAAAATACATAAACAATCATTTAAAACACTAATATGACAATTAAATGAAAATGACAAAAAATCAAGCAAAAGTAATCACGGTTCTCACAACCTACCCAACTTCCAAGGATTTCGTCCCCAAAATCAAGTCATACCTGAAAGAAACAAGTCTGGATACTTAGAACAGACTTTCTAATCTCGCTCCTAAGTAATCTCCTCAACATTATAGTGGTACCACAAAACCTTGACCAATATAATTGTCTTACCCCTCAAAACTTGTTCTCTAGCATCAAGAATCTGTATCGGTCTCTCCTCATAGGTGACATCCTCCTTGACCTCAACGTTTACCCAAATTAGAACATGTGATGGATCAGGTTCATATTTTCTCAACATCAAAACATGGAATACATTGTGAACCTTCTCCAAATGTGGTGGCAAGGCCAATCTATAGGCCACCTCACCTACACACTCAAGAATCTCAAATATTCCAATATATCTCAGCGATAACTTGCCACTCTGCCCAAAGTGCATCAATCCTTCCAATGGTGAAACCTTAAGAAACACATGGTATCCCACCTCAAAGGATAACAGTCTCCTCATCCGATCGGCATAGCTCTTTTGTCTACTCTGAGCTGTCAATAATCGTTGTCTCATCAACTTGATATATTCTATAGTCTCATGCATGATGTCTAGTCCTAAGGATGCGGTCTCGCCCACCTCAGTCCAAGAAACTAGAGATCTACAAGATTTGTCGTACAATGTCTCAAATGGTGCCATCTCAATACTTGTCTGATAACTATTGTTGTACGCAAACTCCACAAGTGGTAAATGGTCCTCCTAACTGTAGTAACCCTTATGGATGGGTGTGAGTGGACGGGTGCGAAGACAGACACTGGGCTGAGCTACCACACTGATAGGGTACAAGGTGCGCAATCCCACATCGCCTGGGTGTGAAAAAAGGGATGTGCTTATATGTAGTATGTTCTCTTCAAATGGTATGAGGCCTTTTGGGGTAAAATCCAAGAGCAAAATCGTGCGGGCTCAGGCCCAAAGCGGACAATATCATAGCATGTGTTGGAGCGGGGTATTACAGTTGGTATCAGAGCCTGAACCTAGCCGGAAGTGTGCCGACGAGGACGTCGGGCCTCGTAGGGGGTGAATTGTACTAACCCTTGTGGACGGGTGTGAGTGGGCGGGTGCGAAGACAGACACTGGGCTGAGCTACCACACTGATAGGGTACAAGGTGCGCAATCCCATATCGCCTAGGTGTCCAAAAGGGGATGTGCTTATATGTAGTATGTTCTCTTCAAATGGTATGAAGCCTTTTGGGGTAAAACCCAAGAGCAAAACCGTACGGGCTCAGGCCTAAAGCGGACAATATCATACCATGTGTTGGAGCGGGGTATTACACCAATCATCACCAAAATCAAGAATAAAAGCACGAAGCATATCCTCCAATATATGAATAGTACGCTCCGACTGTCCATCAGTTTGAGGATGGAATGTTGTGCTAAAATGCAACTTGGTGTCCAACACCATCTGAAATCCCTACCAGAATCTTGAAGTAATCCGTGGATCCTTATCCGACACAATGGATACTAGAACCCCATGTAATCTCATAATCTACTCTACATATTGCTTGTTGAGTCTCCTCACGTCATCATTCAACCTCATAGGCAAGAAGTGAGTTGTTTTGGTCATCCTGTCCACAACAACCCAAATAGTATCATTGCCCTTGTTCGATCTCGGAAGACTTATAATAAAATTAATGGTAATATGTTTTTATTTCCACTCTGCCACTGATAATGATTGCAACAACCCAGCTGGCTTTTGATGTTTCGCCTTCACTTGTTAACAAGTAAGGCATCTCGCCACAAACTGTGCCACATCTTTCTTCATACCTCACCACCAATATTGGCTTCTCACATTGTGGTACATTTTGGTCCCACAAGGATGAACTGCAAAACGAGAATGATAGAATTCTCGTAGTACATCATCACGACACTCAGAAGGAACTACCATTAATCCTCTGAATCATAGACCCCTATCGGAATGCAAGGTCCAACCCGCCATTGTCGTACCACCAACAATCTGTGAGTAAATAGACTCCAACTCATTATCCATCTTCTGTGCCTCAATCCCCTTACTCACAAGCATAGGTTAAGCTCCCAAGCTAAACAATGTAGCTGGCTCACTATCATCACTAAAATACAATCCCAACTCTCAGAAATCTTCCATCATTTTTCATTCCCGAATGGCTATGCTAGCTAGAGTCTCGTGAGACTTCCTGCTCAATGCATCCGCCACTACATTTGCTTTTCCTGGATGGTACTGCAAATCAAAATTATAATCTTTCATGTACTCAACCCATCATCTCTGTCTCATGTTCAAGTCCTTCTGAGAGAAAAGGTACTTGAGACTCTTGTAATCTGAATACACTTCAAATTTCTCACCATACAAGTAGTGTCTCCACCCTATCAAGGCAAAGATCACTAATACTAGCTCCAGATCATGCGTAGGATAGTTGTGCTTGTGAGTCTTTAGCTGTCTAGACCCATAAATAACTACTACGTTGCCTTGTATTAACACACAACCTAGTCCGCTCCCCGAAGTATCATAATAAATCACATACCCCAAGCCACATTCGGGTATCACCAAAATAGGAGTTGTGGTTAGTTGTTTCTTCAATTCATAGAAAGTTAACTCACATGCCTCATTCCATATAAACTTCACACCCTTACGAGTGAGTCGTGTCATAGGAACTGTAATACTAGAGAAGTCTTTCATAAACCTCCTATAGTAGCCTACCAATCCCAAAAAACTCTGAATTTCAAAAACACTCTTCAAACTCTCCCAAATCATCACGGTCTCGATCTTAGATGGATCAACTGAAACTCTACGTCCAAAAACGACATACCCAAGGAATTTCACTTCTTGGAGCCAAAACTCACACTTTTCATACTTAGCGTACAATCAGTGCTCTCTAAGGATTTACAAAACTGTCCTCAAATGTAACTCATGCTCCTCTTCCAAAGATGAGTACACGAGTATATCATCCACAAATACCACCTCAAAAGTATCAAGGTACTCATAGAATGCACGGTTCATTAAGTCTATAAATGTCGCCAGTGCATTAGTCAAACCGAATGGCATTACCAGAACTCATAATGTCCATACCGCATACGAAAAACTATTTTATGGATATCCTCATCCTTCACCCTCAATTGGTAATATCCCGACCTTAAATCAATTTTAGAAAATTAGTGAGCTCCCTTCAATTGATCAAACAGGTCATCTATTCTTGGTAACGGATACTTGTTCCTGATTATCACGTGATTCAATTTTTGGTAATCAATGCACAACCTCAAGGAACCATCTTTCTTCTTCACAAACAACACCAGTGCTCCCTATGGTGATGCACTCGGTCTAATGAAGCCTTTGGCTTTTAAATCATCCAATTGGCACTTCAACTCCACCAACTCGGCTGGTGCCATCAGATATAAGATCAATGCCAAACTCTACCTCTCTCTTGGGAGGCAAATATGTCAAGTCATCTGAAAACACATCTAAAAAGTCACATACCACTGTCAGGTACTCGTCTCTTGGCATCTCCTCTACCTCGGCCAATTAACTAGCCAGGATTAAACTGTTTCACTCTCGACTACTAATGCCATAACATGGAGTAGTGTAGGAATCACTCTGATCCCCCATAAAACAAAAATAATAGTCATCGGGCATACAAATCGTCACTCTTCCTCTAAAATAGTCTATCGTAGCCTAAAATTCTAACAACCAATCCATCCCAAGTATGATGTCAAAACTACTCATGTCTAGGAGAACGAAATCGAAATGTAATATCCTCCCGGCTACCTCAATAGCACATCCCCGGCACACCCTACTCTACCTAATGAACTAATCTCTGGCCCCAAATCCGTGCAAATGATGTAGCAATAAATGAATAAGATGCACTAGAATCAATCAACACATGTACCCAATAACTGTATACTAGAAATATACCTCAAACCACTAAAGGACTCGCTGAAGTATGAGCTGGTGTGATAGCATAGGCACGGCCCTCTATACCCCATCCTGCCTGACCACTCCCCTGATGGCTAGACCACTGAGAAGAGGCAACTGAAATCGCTCCCCTCCTCGGGTGCGAACTCTGAATAAACTATGCTAGCTGTGGCGGCTGAGGAACTCTGAATCTTGTTTGTGCCCCAGAAGCCTGTGAATAATGCTACTGTGACCCTACATCACTGTAAGCACCACTCCCCTCTATAGGCAATCTCTCACCACATGACCCTCTTGTCCACACTTATAGCATTTCCTTAAATCCCTCTCTAGTGTAGGTTGTAACTATGAGCATTGTGACTAATAATGCCCCAACTACTGACACTGGAAGCATTTCACCTTCTCCCTAAAGGATCCCGCTGACATATATACTGTAAAGAATGACTAAGTTTGATGTGGCCCTCAAGAGAACGAACTACTCCCTTTGTGTTTCTTCTTCAGATTTGCTTCCGAATGAGAAAGTCCAATATAGTGACCTTAGCCCTTAGCTCGAATCAGAGTCCCTTCACGAACCTCCTCGCCTTTGTTTGCTCATTCGGTACCAATTCTGGAGCGAATCGAGACAATTCAGTAAACTTATTCTTATAGTCCATCACACTCATTGATTTTTGAATCAAGTGTATGAACTCATCCTGTAGAGCTTCCTTCATCGTGTTTGGAAAGTGCTTATTAAGGAACAACCCTCAAAAAGTTTCCCACTTTATGTCCCTCACCTCGTGAGTATGAGTCATGGACTTCCACCACAAGTTCGCCACTCCTGTCAATTGAATAGAAATCGGACATACTCAAATCATCCTCCTTTATCCTCAGCACATCGAATGCCTTGGATATTTGCTCCAACCAATATTTTGCAGCCATAGGATCCGCTCTCCCATCAAACATAGGAGGGTTCATCTTCTTGAACATCTCTAGAGCTCTCATTGCCCTATCCCGACCTCCTTGTACTTGATTTTGTGGACCTTATTGGCCGTCCTAACCAAAAATTGAATGGTAACAGTCATCTCATGAACCAACTGTGCTCGATCTATTAATGGTGGAATAGGGTTTGCACCATTGCCTCGACCTTTCCTCGGTGGCATGGTTCTAGTAAACATTTTCAAAGAAGATTAATCATATGCATTTATGAATTAATCAATTCTACTCATATAGCAATATGTTATCATTTTGCACATAACACATAAACATGTTTTGAACACACATTTAATCACGTAGGCATGCTCTCAAATCAACACATAACATGTATCACTTGTTATCACATAAGCATATGCAAAGTGCTCATAAGTTGACACGTTCAACTATGTCATGTCTACATGCGTCTCTAAGTTTTCAACTCAAGGTTCTAACCTATCATGAAACTACACGTGATACAACCCTTTACTCATCGACCCTAGGTATTTGACCTAGTTAAGCTCTTATAACAAGCTATGCTTTGATACCAATCTGTCACACCCTCGATTTCTGATACCAGAAGACCGAGGGGTGATTGTGTATAAACCACACTTCCAATCACATATACTTTTTGATATCATGCTTGATATCTTCACATGTCACTTAATCATCTCACATTATTATTGCAGAATACCCATCATATGCAAAATCACACATACACAACTCACCAATATTCAACAGTGCAATAAACGCCCACATTCAAGTTTTGGTCTGCTGATGGATGTGTCACCAGCCGGTTGAAACCTGGGCAGTCCATCGACTGGCTACCCTATTTCTTTCGTCGGATGAAGGATCCCTTTCGATCGGCTGAAAGATTGTTTCGGCGAACTGAAAGATTGTTTCGGTCGGCTGAAGAATGTTTCAACCAGCTGAAACTCTCCAGAACCTGTTTTTCCCTATTTTCAATCTTCAATTTAAAGGTTTATGCTTCAAAGGGTCATGTTATATGCAAGTTTTCCATCATTCACTGCTCATCATGCATAATTAAATGTCATGTTCATCATATGCACACAACACTTAATCAAAATCATACTTCCTCAATTCCATCAACCTTCCTTAACCTACATACATGCATAAAATTTAAATGGACATTAACTCATCATGCTTATTATCTAGCATTCAACATATTCATATCATGTTCTTGAAAAGTAAAAGCAATATATTATGGTTTAAGTTTCATACATATGTCAATATGCAATAAGTCCACATCTCGGACGTGCCAAATAAAAAAATAACAAAAAGGGAAATTCTATGATTTCGAAATCCACCTCATGGTCACTCACCATCAACCACTTCATTGCCTAGTCCTGAAAATGTTAATGCAGGGGGATAAGCAAGTTCAACGACTCAAAGTAATACGTTGTGCAATTCATTCAAGTCCATATTTCATATAATCGCATAAAAGCAATTCAACATGCATAGCCTAACTACGTGTCATGCTTCCTAGCATTCTAGTCAAGCTATAACTTTCATTTTTATGGTACACTCATCAAATATATTTGACAACCATAAAGTTCACAATATGTTTCATTGCACAAATCATCATATCTATAACATATGACATAACCAGATTTATTCACAATTCCACTTAATTCACATAAGTTACTTTGTTTCACATAATTCAACACAAAATCACATTACACTTGGAGTTGAACTCACACTCACACCACACACCCAAGATATGTACTGAAGTCCCACATCTTAATTCCTTTTGGCTATTTCGGGCTACTAACCAATCCGGTCACCACCCACTTGCGCAAGGTAGAGGACTTTCAACCCCAAAGAGGATATTTTCCTCTTCTATTTTCTATGAGTCATTCCCGAGTATTCATTACAAACACAAAATATTTTACGTTTTTGCACACACATTCGCACATTTAGATGCATTGCACTCAATACATGCCCTATGTCCATTCTAGCATATTAATCAGCAATTCATAATGACACAAGTATACATTCAATTCCCAAACTCAAGCTTTTCAATAAATTCACCAAAAATCCACATATGCAATTTATATATCAATTTGCATAATTAAGCAATTCATGCATTCAATAACATCTATCAACCATTTCCAATTTCAATAAGACATATCTCATCAATTAAATCCAACAATTAATCCATAAGATCTCATATTATCATATATAACACAATTATATCAAGTTTATGCTAAAAATATGAAATTAAACTTAAAATGTAAGACACAACACACACACCCTACCTTAATAGCTATAGTTTCAAGTTATTCCTTACTGCATTTGAAATCTCAAATTTCTTGGAAATTGATTTCGGACCGATCAAACTCGAGCCCTCATCGCGTAGATCGTTTCTTCCTTCTTCGACGAACTCAAATTCCCACCCGAAGTCCTTCTAAATTGATGAAGAATAGAAGAAGAAGAAGCTGTTATATATGTGTATATATATCTAATGTTGCTCTCGGCTGAGGGAAGAAGAGAATAGGGTTGGGTGCTCTCTTTTGCTATTTATAGAAAAATGACATACACATATTTACAACAATGCCATTACTTTTTCCTAAACCGTCCTAAACTAGTTTTCAGAGTTCTGTAACTCCGATTGACATGAAATCAATTCCGTAGTGCGTCAAATATTTTACTTAAGTTATCCTCCAAATTTGGAGTCATTCCGACAATTTTAGATTTTCTGGGCCCACGAGGCCACGCCCTTGGATTGACTTAACCCAAAAAAGTAAACTTCTGTCAAACTCTCCGAAAACTTTCCCAAACCTTAGATATGTTATCTAAACATGTATTTCACATTTAAAACACATAAATAATCATTTAAAATACTACTATGACAATTAAATGAAAATGACGAAAAAACAAACAAAAGTGGTCACGGTTCTTACACTTAGAGATAACAATTTCGCTGCACTTAGTTAATTAGGTAAGTAGGTAGGTAGGGAAATTGCACGTATTGAAGATGGATTATAGTATTTTAAGGTGTATGTATCTTATTGACGGCGACAAAAAAAAGCCAAATGCGCTATTTAGTACACATTGCATAAATTTCTCGGTTTGTTATAAGTTTTGCACGTTACGAGGCGAGTGGTGAAGCCTCGACCTTAGTACTTTATCCTTTTCTCATACTCCGCTATTTAATTGTCATTTATGTTTTAAAAAGTAGAGTAAACAAACAACCTCAAAATTTGTTTGTAAGTTAAACGAGAAACAACCTTCAATCTTTAGCAAATTAATCCAACATAGTCTCTGTGGGACCGACACCCTCAACTTAGAACCTTATCCTTCAAGGATTTGTTCTACTGTGAGTGGTAAAATTTAAATATAAATTTGATACGCTCAAAGACCACATCATGTTCAATGTGCCAACTCAAAATTACCAATTCAGGTGGAGATCCTCTAATTCCACCTGCACCTATTATCTATCTCTTAACAAGGAGCCTCAAATTAAAACCATTTTAGAACCATTTTGAAAAAGGAAAGGAAAATCCTAAATCTATATGCATTTAAACAAATAAAAGATTCAGATTATAGGTTGGGTTTTCAAACCTAATTTGAAATCGACTCCAAACATATTGGGTTTGAATAATAATAATAATAAAATAGTTTGATACAATGCTTTAAAAACATTCAGTATCTAGCTTGTAATTCAACAATAAAAAGTTATGTATCTATATGCTGTATATATACACATACACACACTACAGCTCTCTCAATTTAGAGTTTGATTCAAATAAAGAAGACAAAAAGAATGACGAAGAAAATGAAATCTCCGGTAAATACATTGTACAAGGGCAATTTTGTCAACAATTAGGTATTTTCATAAATAAATGCTATTGTATAGGTTAAAAATTCGTTTCACGTGAATGGAGGGCATTTTGGTCATATTATGCAATTTTTTTAGACAAAGGGGTATTAGTAACAAGTGTGCAAACTTCGGGATAACACATTGTACGATTTTTAAAAAGTTTTATCCAAGTGTAATTAAACCAAATCTTAAGAGAGGTCATTGTATTTAACTCTTTCTTTTATTTCCCTCTTGCATTTCTAACTTGATGTCTCACTTCTTACACCATTTTATTTAACTTATTATTTATTTATTTAAAAAACAAAACTCGCCTGAATCTTTTTTTTCCTTCTACTTTATCAATCTTCTACAGTGTAACGTTCTTGGTTTTAATTGTTATTTAATTGTTGTTTGTTATTTAATCTTTCTGTTTTTTAAAGATTAAGGCAAAAATAATAATAATAATAATGATGATATCAGCCAACTTACTTAACCTGCAAGAACCCTTTTAATATCTTAACATTAATCTGTTCCATGGTGCATTGTAAAGTCTGAATACGGATCAGTTGATTAATTATATCCAAACAATATCACAATATCAGTTGATAAAATGCATACATACATCAGTTGATTATATCCACACAATATTTCATGTCAGTTGATAAAAAAGCATACAAGCATCCAAACAATATTTAATATCAGCTGATAAAATGCATAGCTGATCAAATGCATACATAAATCATTGATTATATCCAAACAATATCTCAATATTAGTTAATAAAATGCATACATAAATCATTGATTATATTCAAACAATATCTTAATATCAGTTGATAAAATGCATACATAAAATTTTTCACATACATGTTTACCCGTTCGGGCCTACTCCGACTAGTCATTCGAACACAATTCAAGGTATAACACCTCAATCCAACCTTATCTTCAACCGGGACTTCCAAAGGACACTAAAATATGAGGATACAGTCATCAAGCGGCTGTATGATTCTTAAATGCAAAGAATTAAGCTAATACACTAGTAGTTAAGAATTAAGTTCGACTCTAATGAAATATTTCTTGCGTCGGGATTACCATGTCATCGGTGTCATTAACCAATTATATTCATTGACAAAAGCATAAAAACATTAGTGCGTTTCATTAATCTCAAGTACTCTATTCAACTAAAAAAAGTAGTAGTAATTAAGCAAACTTCCAAATTAAGAAAAAGTTAATAATAATGATGAAGTGCTCTAAATCTTCTCTGAGCAAGTAATGGTGGTCATTGATTCTACAAAATTCACTAATGTTCTTATCATGTTAATTTTAGAACTGTTTGTTTGCTTAGGAGTCATATGCAATTTAATTACAGCACAGTGAAAAAGCAACAAAAGTGTCCCACATGACCTGTCTATGTGGTGTCTCACCATAAACATTTTAACCAAACATGAGGAATGATGGTTCAGAGTAAGAAGTTGTGGACTAGCGCGAAGTGAGGTTGATTTCCAAAAGGTTGGAGAGAATTTTGAATCTAGTGCGCTCCAACGTTCGAATGGTATTTAGAATTCTTGTGATCCATCAAACGGTCATAAATTTTCATGTGAATGAATTTAAACCCCCTAAGGAAATCTTTTTTCCTCACCAGAAAATTCTATTTTCCTCTCTCCCTATAAATAAGGGAAACATAATTCAGATCTTCAAAACATATCATTGTTCTTCTCAGTCACTCTTAAGATTTTTCTGTTTCTCCTTTTCATCATTAAACCTTCTTGTCTACGTGAATGAAATAAACCTTTGTCTCCTTTTCAAACTTTTCTTCTTTATTTTATGATGTAAAAGTAAAAAGGAAATATTTCTTTATTCCCACTCGTCAGAGTTTTTTTTCCTTCTGTCAGATCCCAATCTTCAAAATTCTGATTATTTCTCAGCATTCTGTGAATTCAGATCGAAACCCACTTCACAAAATGCAGAAACTGAGATGGGTTTTCAAGTTTCTGTTCATTCTTTCAATCTTTGATCTGTTACCAGAAACCCTAGCTCAAGCAGGCTCACCAGTACCACCATGTTCAGAAGCAGATAGACTTTCTCTTCTTGGTTTCAAAGCTAGAATCTTGAAGGACACTACTGATATTCTCTCTTCATGGACAGGTAAGGATTGCTGTGGAGGAGATTGGGAAGGTGTTCAGTGCAATGCAGCTACAGGGAGGATTACTGGGCTGCTGTTGCAGAGGCCCTCCTCTGATAGGGACACTGGCCTTTACATGAAGGGCACTCTGTCCCCTTCACTGGGTAGTCTAAGGTTCTTGGAGGCTTTGGTGATTAGTGGGATGAAACATATTGCAGGAACAATTCCCCAAAGCTTCTCAAATCTAACCAGCCTCACCCAACTTGTCCTAGAAGACAATTCTCTTGAAGGGTACATTCCTTCAAGTTTAGGTCATTTGCCCTTACTGAGGACCATCTCACTCAGTGGCAACCGTTTGAGTGGGCAAATTCCTCCTAGCTTAGGGAATTTCAGAAACCTTCAACAACTAAATTTAGCCAAAAATTCTCTTGCAGGTCCTATCCCACCCACCTTCAAAAATTTTCTTAGCTTGCAGTACATTGATCTTAGCTACAATTCATTATCTGGGTTCATTCCAGATTTTCTAGGCCAGCTCAAGAACCTAACAAACCTTGACCTCTCCAACAACCAATTTACAGGCCAAATACCCAATTCCTTGTGCAACTTGGGCAATTTGTTGGACTTGTCCTTGAGCCATAACATGCTCACAGGAAGAATCCCAGACCAGATTGAGAACCTAAAGTCCCTAACCAGTCTTCAACTGAGTTTCAACCACCTTGTGGGTCAGATTCCAGAGCCCATTTCAAGGTTGAAGAACCTTTGGAGCCTTAATTTATCCAGCAATTCGCTTTCAAATCCTCTTCCTAGAACCATTTCCAATGGCATACCTTCTCTCTTGTCAATAGACCTTTCATACAACAATCTCAGTTTAGGGACAGTGCCTGAATGGATCAGAAGCAGAGCACTTTCAGATGTCCATTTAGCTGGCTGCAATCTCAGAGGCACACTCCCAAACTTCACAAAACCCAATTCCTTGAGCTCTATAGACCTCTCTGACAACTATTTCACTAATGGGGTTTCAAATTTCTTCTCAAAGTTGTCCAGCTTGCAGAAGGTCAAGCTTTCCAATAACCAACTCGAATGCGATCTTCTGGAATTCAGATTGCCAGGAGGGCTCTCATCCCTCGATCTCCACTCGAATCGGATTTTTGGATCTCTCTCAAGGATCTTGAACAACAACACAAGCAACTTCTTGGAGACGATAGACGTATCGAACAATCGGATTTCTGGCAGCATTCCTGAGTTCAGTGAAGGTTCGAGCTTGAAAATGCTCAGCATAGGCAGCAACAGAATTGCAGGTCACATCCCCAATTCAATCTCAAACCTGATTGAGATTGAAAAATTGGACATTTCAAGGAACCAAATAACAGGGACAATCCCTACAAGTCTAGGACTATTGGTGAAGATGAAATGGTTAGACTTGTCCATCAATGGGCTCACTGGGAAAATCCCAGATAGCTTACTAGAGTTCGGAGATCTAAGACATGCAAATTTCAGGGCAAATAGATTGTGTGGAGAGATACCACAAGGAAGACCATATAATGTCTTCCCTGCAAAAGCCTATGCTTATAATCTTTGCTTGTGTGGGAAACCCATGCCTCCTTGTAAGAACAAGAAACTTAGGATCATTGGTCAGTAGAATGCTGACTCAATACAACTTCTTGGTACAAGTCTATTTCCTCATATAGTATTTGACTATTTGTTACTCCCTTATCCTATTGATGAAAATTTGAACTTTATTTACAAATAATATCATCTACTTCTGAAGTGTTTCTTTTTCTGGTTATTATTTTTAATTTTGTTTATTTACTTCTGACTGTTAGTTCCTAAACAAGAAATCTTGAGATATCCAACGGCAGTGTAGAAAAGCAATCAGGAAGCAAGCAAATTTGTACAAAAGCTAACTTATATATATATAGATATATAGATATACTTCCTCTGTCCCAGTTTAATTGTTCCTTTTGGAAACTCTGACTCACATAACACTTCACTGAAGTGAAAGCAAACTGAATTTTTCATTGTGTTGCATGATAAAATGTTGAAAAAACACAGTAGACCTGCTCATAGGGTGTCTAAAGAAACCATATTGACTAAATCAGAATCAAAATTGGTCAGAACCAGACATCATAGAGACATGGGCATTCTCAAAGAAGTAACTTTGAATAAAAAAAAGCTATCTAATTGACTAATTCTATTCATTGTCAGATATTGTCTCCAAATTTTACTTCCTTGTCCAATGAACCTCGTTTATCCCAAAATAAACCCAACAAATTTGGATATATTCCAAGTAGAGACCGATAAGGAAAAATCTAAGGAACAAAAAGTTGAATTAAACAATAAATAACAGTTATTTAGAGCTTACATTTACATTTTCAGCATCATCATGAGACTCCAATGTCTTATAAGATTGAAATAGAGTTAAACAATAACTAATAAAACTAACAAGGGTGATAAGATTGAAATAGAATCAGATTACCACTCACTTCATATGCCATTTCACCTCCTTTGCCATTTAAATTGCAGAAAAAAGGTAAATCAACACATCCAACAAAGCCCAGAAATAGAAAATAGTCAAGCTTAAATGTTGCCATAGAAACACTCTTGCAATCTAGATTGGCTTGCTTATAAGCCTTCCTAAATTCATCCCCGAAGCATTCTCCAGATTTTATCAATATAAAGAATATTACACTTTGCATGTGCATGTAGTGATTATCATTCTTACATTTTTTTCACATGAATAAAGTTAATGGAATTCGGTTTTTCATTCTATTCTATTTTCCGTCATGTCATTTTTAATATTTAAAATTTTAAAATTATTTTTAATTTGCATAGATGATAATATTTCACAATTTTTTTTTTCAAAAATTCAATCAAATCACACCTACTCACAATATTATTCTTTATCAGACAAATATTGAATTACTTATTTTTAAAAAAAAGAGATCATATCATTCCCAACTAACCCAAAAAAAAAAAATCCTAATATCCATAGTAATTTTATAATTTTGACTGATTTTATGTAAACGAAAGATGCCATCTGTCGAACTTGTCTTCTGCACTCAAAATCATTTTTAAATATTTAAATGAGGGCGTTTTGCCATGTTTGGACAACTGGAGCTGCACGCGGCAAACATTCAAGACCCCAACGGCACTTTAACGGCTCTTTTTTTTCTTCTCGCCCCACAAGTCCTTCATCTCTCTCCTCTCTCACATTTTTCCCTCCTTTATTACTCATCTTTCTGCTCAACGTTCCAAAGCCGAAGAGATCGACTTGCCTGGAGGGTGCCGAAGGCCAAATCGAGTCCGTCACCATCACCAATCTCTCTCACCGTTGACCTGACGGCTGCGAGGTTAGTCCTCAACCCCTAGTCATTTAGTGGCTTCAAACCCTAGAAGAGTAGATCATTGTAGAGGGTCTGATATATGATGTATCGCAGATCAGGTACATATGTATATATTTGTGCATATGTTGGTTTCTGGGTATGTGGATTTTGGTATTCTCTTGTTATTTTAGCTTTTGTGTCTGAGAATTATTGGAATATTTCCAGAATTTTCTGTACTTTTAGCTTCTGGGTATAAGGGCTTTTTGGATTCTGTGTGATTGTTAGTATTCTTGCGATTTCTTATTTTCAGTGGAACTTTCAAACTCCATCTTTTTGCGCGGGTGAGAAGTAATCCTTGATGGGGTTCATATGATTCAAAGTTTGACTTTTAATTTTTGCATTTTGATTTTCCCTTTCTTTTACTTTCGGGTTGACTCTTTTGTGGTTGATTGGGATACTTTCTGCTTTTTCTACTCCTAAAAACATGTGCTTTTCATGAATTCTAGGATTTAAGCATGTTTTGATTATGCAATATTTGGGTAAAAACAACTCTGAATCAATTTTTTGACCTGTTTTCAGTTTTTCAATTTTTTATATTATTATTTTTAGGATAGAAAACTATCTTCAAAAAACTGAACCAAGCATGGTATTTTTTGACATTTGATTAAAGATTTAAAATATTCTTAGTGCTTTAGATCCAGACATGAGTTGGATTTATAAATCAGCTAATGACTATTTGGGCCTCCCAGCTAAAGGAAGCAACTCTTTGTGACCTTTTAGAGGTCATTCATATTATCTTAATGTGCCTTTAAAGGGGTTAGGTGGTGTTTTGGGCTCCTCTCGAGTTTTTTCTTTGTTGATCTGCTTTGTTTTTTTTGTGGTGTATTCACAATCTTCGTTCTTTTTTTATTTTTTCCCTTTTGAAGGATGCCTCAGCCTTTTGTTATTTCTGGTGATGATATTAAATGTTAGTTATATACCAGGTCTATTCAAAGACAAGGCTCGAGAGAGGACGAAAAGATGAGAAAGAACAAGAGAGAAGGCATAAGTTTGAGTTAATGTGGGAGATATATTAAAAATAGAGTAGACATTGTAGTATGGTTTGTGCAAGCATGAGAATGTGGGTACAAGTCCGAGAGAGAATATCTTTCTGGAAATGATATTAAATGTTAGTTATATACCAGGTCTATTCAAAGACAAGGCTCGAGAGAGGACGAAAAGATGGGAGAGAAAAAGAGAGAAGGCATAAAGTTTGAGTTAATATGGGAGATCTATTAAAAATAGAGTAGCCATCGTAGTATGTAAACACAAAGAATATATACACAAGGTTCACTGTAGAAAAATATATATATATATATATATATATATATATATATATACGCACACACACACATAAGATTGTCAGTACCTGAAGTTGGTAAAAGCTCGATTTCCTAAGGGCCTGGTTGGTAACGCTGCCATTTTCGGTTTTTTGTTGCCAAAACGAAAAAAACGAAGACGACAGCATGAAACATGTTTGGTAACTACATTTAGTTTTTTAAAACTTCAAAGCAGTGCTGTAGAAATGGAATAACTGATGGTGTGTAATTTGGCAGCATCAAAATGAAGCTGCCAAAATGAGTTTCCATTTTATTAGCAATGTATATCTGCATCTCACTGTCGGCGAAATCCGCAAGGTACAATGAGTTTCTCAAGTTACTTTATCTGATTTTAGGTAAAACTGAGCTTGTTCATGTAGATTAATCTCTAAATTAATTTTCTAGATTAGGGTTTAGGGTTTGTAGATTTGTTTCAAATTTGAGGTGTTCTGATAGATCTGAGCTTGTTTATTAAGTTCACAAATGCATATACATTTAATGCTTTTCATATGGTTTTTATTTTTGTCGGTGATCGTTGAAATTGTAGATCTGTGAAGGAAGAAGAGGGTGTTTTAATTTTTGTCGATCATGGTTCTAATTAGTTTTTATTAAAAAAACTCTTATTGGATCCTTTAAGTCAAAACATATCCTTTTTGCATGTTATAAATTGTAATGCCACCATCTCCTTCGCATTGCTATTGATGAACCTAATCAAAGAAGCCCCCCTGCTTCTTGTTTTTGTTTACTTTGAGTTATTCGGTCCTATTGGTTCTCCTTGGATATGATTTTATTTATTTATTTATTTTTGTTGGAAGGAATCTTTTCATGTTTGTCACCAAATATGATTGGCTTCCGGCACTACCTTCTGGTATTTGCTGGAAACTTTATTTATAACTGTTCCCGTTACCACTGTCTAGGATTGTGTTTGCCTCTATTCTCAAATAAGTGCAACCAATTTGTTGATTTCTAAAACCATTTCATGCTACTTCTTCTTGCCATAGTCAAATTGGGATAATTTAGGATGTGGAAAAACTAATTAAGTTCCCTACATCAATCTAAAATTCCACTGCAGTTCCATAAAATTAAAATGCATTGATATTAGCTGGTCACTGAAATTGTTATTCAATTTAGAAGATCATGTCAACATTTTTTTAAGCTATTCTTTGAGCATGTTAAATTTTGTTAAATATTCAAGGATACAAAAGTTACTTCATTGTCTCAAATGACCACAAATTTGAATGATGGAGAAAATATGATGTGAAGGAGGTTGGGACTGGTGGCCAAAAAATATGTAATGACTCTAAAGAAGAGAGGTTTATCCTATTGATTGTGGAAGAAATAATGAAAAGGAATAAAATTACACCTTCATTTACCACATCTGAGGGGTTTGTCCTATTCATCTACACGTTTGAGGGGGGTTGTCCTAAAAAAAGACAATGGAAGAACATTTCATTTACAGGGACGACGTTAGACACAATTAGCGACATCGGTTTCTACTCCTGGTGGGTCCTCACGGGGATAATTAGTGTGCCATCGTTGTCGTCGACTTGGACACCGTAGGTCAAAGTGTCCCTAACATACGTGTTATCGATGTGGCCAATTTGGTCATTTTAGGCGGGATTGTCCTCAGGGACGAGACACTCCGACTGTAATAACACCACGTCCTAGACAACCCACCCCAATTCATTCGGGCTTCAGGACACCACTATCACCTCAGTTAGCATATCTGGTTCAGAGCTGTAGAACTATGAGGGAAGTTGTCCCTATTTCCTCGAGTTGTCAGCCAAGATACCGAGGGGTGATCAGCAGGACTAGAGAGCGCACATCACTCCTTGAATCCCGAAGACTCGGGATCGTGAATAAAGAAGAGAAATCATTTTTCTCGAACTTAATATAACTGAGACTTCCCAAAATTCCTCACTAAAATTTGGTATAATAAAACACCAACATAACATAATGCACTTCATGAACTGATATACATAATATGGGTCAGACACTCCTTTCTGTGATCGGATACGGCTGGTGAAGAAAACTTACAGATCGTTTGGATTGGATACGGCTGGTTAAGTGAAGGATAAGTTAACGGTGGGGAGAACCCTGACATATAGTATCGGAAGTGAGGATGATTTCTTACCATGAGGGTGAGGGGTGGACGTAATAGACGCAATGGACTCAGTACACCGGGGAGGTTGTATGAGACTGTAGGTAATTGTAGGTGACCTCAAACTCTCACTGGTAAGGGTTGTCTAAAGTGAAGTGCTAATATGAAAGGACGTCTCTCTAACTGTCAACTAGTTCCTTGGAGTAGAAGGATGGAATGAGACATGATTCTTTTCTCGGATATTTGGTGATGGAAATTGATTGGTTAATGGGATTGTGAAATCAGTGGGGTGTAAGACCCTAAGCTTGATGTTGGATTCCATCGGGCAAAGTATGTATGGCTTAGTACACTATTTATGTGGCTTGTTTCGATAAGTGCACTGTTTATGTGGCTTGTTTTGACAAGTGCATAGGATCTATGTGGTTTGTTTCGGCAAATGCATGGAATTGTGGGCTATACCCGAAATGGTATGCCAGAATTGTAAATCATGTTTGACAATGGTGAATTGTGTAATCATGGTAGTTGATTTGGAAGTTTGACTATGTTTAGCTTTGGAGTGTTTGAGATGCACTGTTTATGCTAGACTTTAGTGGTATACGTTAGGTGTTGTGAGTGTAACGCCTTGTATGTATGAAAAGAGAGTGATTACTGAAGAAAGTAATGTCCTTTATTGATTGGTTTTGAAAACTTTGAGTGAGAATTTTTCATTATGATGTAACAATGTCCACAGGGAAATTCTTTATAGAATTTTATAAGGGAGTCAGTGAGTGTCGGTCCAATAATGGAAAAGAAATAGAGAGTGGACATTAAGGAGGTACAGGAGAGATATATATATCAGCGGAAAAAAAATTCGAAAAAGGCAGAAAGTTGGTCGGGTTGTTGGGAAAAAGAGATCCGTTCTTTTCGGAGTTGTCGGTCGTGCTTTTCGGGGCTGTCAGATGGACAGGAACTAGATCCGATTTTTGCGAGATGCAAATATACATATATGTGTATGCATGTATGCAGAGGATCTCTATTAGTTTCTCTCTCTCATTTCGACGAACCCTCGATAAACTTCCTCTCATACCATTCATATTCTCTGATACAGAGAGAATGAGGGAGTTCGTAAGTTGTCATCAGGATAAATTCTTACAGATCTTATCAAAGATGCCTAGATCTACTTCCTGTGGTGCTTGCAAGTTCATGAGGAAGAGATGTTGGAGGAATTGTGGGTATGCACCTTACTTTAGTCATGAGGAAGGTGTAGGCCATTTTTATGCTATTCGCCAAGTTTATGGTGCCAGTAACTTCTCGAGAATCCTTTCAGGTCTTAAAGGAGGTGATCGAGCTACGGCTGTTTTCTCAATGTCGTATGAGGCTCAAGCTAGGCTTCACAGATCCAGTTTGGGGTCAATAATTTATTCCTTCAAAAGAAGAATGCCGAGCTACAAGCTGAGATAGCTTATCTCAGGCAAACAACTCCTCAGAGCTTTCCAAGTGCCTCTACGAGTGCAACCCTAATATAATATTAGGAAAAAGTTTATCTTCGCAACTCCAATATCAACCATAGGGAGGTGTGAACGTGATGTCGAACCCTAATGAAATATTAGGGGTAAGTTCTTCTTTAAACTTGCAAATCAATCTTCAGTTTTATACATAATCAAGATCTGTTACATAATGAGGTACTCATATCTGATTCGTGTGTGAGTGCGTCTCAAATTATAATTACCACACTTCGCAATAGAACGAATTCCTTGCAGAATAAGGCTATCGAAAGGGGTGTCGAACCTCAGGGATTATGGTCTGATGAGTTGGAATACGGAATTAATTCTAATTAAATTTAGAAAGAGAAGAAATCGGATTTTTATATTTAAACTAATTAAAAAGCAAAATGAAATAAATCAAAGGAAAATAGAGAGTGAAGATAATATGAGATAAATCTAGGGTAATTGATTTCACCACTAACTCCACAATCAATGGTCAATTGAATTAACTATGGGGGATTACATCATACATAAGTGGTGTTGGTGGCTACAAGCTCACCTTCATCCGTCAAGAAGATAACATATGATTAAGGCTAAGTCATGGACTATCTTCGATTGGCATGGGTCATCTGCCTAACTACTCTAATCTAGGGTGCAGTATGGCTCATCTTCTCTAAGCATACTCCATCAAAAGCGTATAATGATATATTCAGTGATTACCATTGTGTAATAATCGCTCTCATGATCACAGAAAATAAGAGAGATTGAGTTCAATAACAACAACTAAATATCTAAGACAAGATAAGAAATCATTGAAACTGAATTTAGAAGACTTTTATTGCTCAATTCTATAATAAGAATCCTCTAAATTACACAATCTATGCATGTATATAAAAGTCCCCAATAATTAAAACAATCAAACCATTGATGCTTTGTTAGGGCTACATCAAAACCTTAGTGGATGAACTAGCTGCTCATGGTAGAAGAAGAAGTCTCAACGGTTGAGGAAGAAGGCATCATCTTCATGAATTATGCATAAGACTTCGTTCTCCAATGATTCTCCACTCGAAAGCTCTGCAAAGTATGTCTTCAATTCTGTCCAAGAGCTCTCTAAGTTCTCTAATCTCCCCCAAAACAGCATTCCATTCGCCACTTCATTGCCCCAAGAGAATACACCAAAGTCCTAATCCAATTAGGAATTAATTAGGTTTTTCCGCAGCACTAATCAGGTGGGTTTTTCCTGCTGACGTTCGGCCCAACTTTTGACCCACTAGAAGTCCGATTCACGGAATTTTTGTGAAATACAAAAGTGTGCAGAATCAAATTTCGTTCAACCCACGCGAAAAATAAGTCGATTTGAGGCTCGGAAATAACACCTCTGGTCCATTTTCTAAAACGGGATTAAGATTGTATTATGTGCAGATTTAGGCTTCAGGCCCGAAACCTTCTTAAGCAGCTGTAATTCTCTTGGACCTCTTCCTTGGACTGATTTGAGTTGAAATATATATTTGAATGGATCTCTTTGATGTAGGTTTCATCTAACCTTCTTGCATATCATTTTTAAAAGCTCAAAATCATGATTTTAACTGAAATAATCATTAAGGCCCTGAAAATACAGAAAACACTAAAACGAAGTAAAATAACAAAATAATCTATCACTAAGAGAGTAAAATATACAAGTTAAGAGCCTAGAATGCGTAACATTCAACGCCGATCACACCCCCCCCAAACTTACATATTGTTAGTATCTTAGCAATAGAATAAAATAAAACTAAAACAAAAAAACTACTAAGCACTAACTAAACTATCCAACTCCACTTTCGTGGGAGAAACAATTGCATTTAGTATATGCAACAAGCCTTTAAACCCCTAGGTTCCCCCCTAGTGGACGAGTTATAGTCTCGTGAGAGTTTCCAGAAATGTTACCCACAAACATTCAAAATTCTGCTTCAACATTAATTCAAGAAGAAGATTACAATATATAGTTACAAACTTATATTCATGAATAATTTCAAACTTTCAAATTCCACAATTCAAATCAATGGTCCCCATGCATAATTCATCTCAACATATCTCAAAATAACGAACTCTAGTTCCTTCGTGAAAAGTGAACTAGCAGTCCTTTTATGTAGCACAACCCAGCTCCGAATATATTAAGGCACATACCCTTCCAACTCACTAGCTCCCCTTATTGAAATCATACTTCCAAACATGAATACATGACTTTTTCCTTCTTTTTTTTTCATTCTTTTTTTCATTGCTTTATTGGTTGTGCAATGTCTTGATCTATTAACCTTTCTGAAAGATCCATGTAACAAGCTTTCAGTCAGTGACTCCCAAACCAGATGGCTTTAGGGCACTAGGCTTTAAGACACCCCGAAGAACCTAATTACTCGAATCAGTCAGGCTACAAATCAAGACAACCAATGCTCATCTTTTCTCACCCTTTCACTTTTGACGCGAACACTCCGTGCTTCCTGAGGCATAGAGGCCCGGTTACTCATGAAAAGGATCAAATTGATTTGCTTTCAACACATATTTATTTTTTCTTTTTTTTTCATTAAAGTCAAGTAAAACACATTATCGGTACTCATTCTCAAGAGATACTAATTAATATCAAGCATATGTAACTCAACAACTTAGAGCATAAGTTTATACCTCACAAGATTATGCTAGTGTGTGTTTGTGCATGTGAGGAAACTAAAACCAATTACCCCAAGGCATATCTTTGCAAACCATGATTAAAACCACTTAATTCAAACCATAGTTTCCAAAAATCTAAAACATACTCAAAAATTGCAAGTTATGCACCTATATAAGGTATTAATCCCTTGACTAATGTAAAAACAAAACAAAAGAAAATAAAATAAACAAACTAAGAAAATAAAATAAACAAAAATCCTAAAACAAGAAGAATTTTATAAAAATTTCCCCCCATATGCAATAAAGCACAAAAATAAGGCATCACCTCACCCCCAAACTTAAACTGTACATTGTCCTCAATGTACACCCAATTGAAGCATAGAGAAGGGTAAGAACGATATTACCAGGACCATGGAGTAGTGGTAGGAAAATAGAGCACACCAATGGGATGAAGGCAATGTAAGCACACCCCCAAACTTGGAAGTTACAACCTGTCAAAACAGACCACTATACCCCCAAAGACCAAGTGAAATAGTATGGGTGAAAATAAATATGAAATAGGAAAATCCTAAAAAATAATTTTTTTTTTTTTTAAAACTCCTAAAGTCAGAAAGACAAAATAAAACTAAAAATAAAAAAAATAAAAACTAAAAATAAAATAAAATACAAAAGAGAGTTACCTTCCAATCAAGGATGTGGTGGTGCATCTGGATCCAAGTTCGCCTGGCGCATCAGTCCACGCAGCATCTTCCTCATCTCTAGCTGATCCTGGCGAGTCTCACGAAAGTGATCCGCCATCTCGGCCCGCATAGCTCCAAACTGTGTGAAAACCTCAATCTGTAAGGTGCCAAATTGAGCGGTCAACCCAGCAATCTGCCCCTCTAAATAATGATAATCATGTCCACCAGCTTGTGCCTGTACATTCTCTTCTTCTGCTTCCATCTCCTCTGGATCCTCCACCGGTGGTGGTATATCTACAGCTTCCCCTCCCTGAGCCAATCGAGATACTTCTCCTGGTGCAGCAATGACTCTTTGATACATATGAGATCGGCTCAAATTCCAGTCATGTGTGCCATAATGAATATCACGTGAAAAAGCAAGCTCGTCCTCATTGACTGCATATCCCTGTGCAATAAGTAACTGATGAATGATAGTAGGGAATGGAAACTCCCAGTCACTTGCACTGTCCGGTACCTTGGCCATAACCTTGGAATAAAACTTTCAATTTGGCCCCAGACAATCCGTGGGAATGATAGCCAATGCCCAAAATGTATGGCATATAAAGCTCTAAGGAACTCTTGACGCCTCTCGATTTTATGTCCAATGGGACTTATATTCTTGTACAAAACAGCATCAAGGAACCATAAATGACTCGGCGTAGAAGACTTTGAAGCTGCATTACGCTTTGGCCCGGAGAATTGGTTAGCACACAGACGTGCAACCAAGTTACCCACCGACAAATCATCGGGTAAAGGAGTGTAGATATTGGTCAAATCAGCTGGGCATTCATAAGGATAGCCCATGGCAATAGCAATCGAAGACATATCAACCTGAACTCGTGTTCCATCCACTAAAGAAATAAGCACATCCCGCTTATCAGGTTTTGGCATTAAGTTCTGATAAAAGACTTTGACGAGCCTCGGGTAGATAGTAGTAGATAATGGAACAAAAATCGAAGCCGACCGATGACGACGGATGTCAAAAATCCCCCATCGTGTCTCGGGAAACATAGCATATAGTTCGGCGATGTCAAACGTTGCTTCAAAATTCAAGGCTCTTGGATGCCATCTCTCATGAATTCCATCTCGGCGAGATCTTGAGGAAACGGATGTTGGATCAAGTCTTGCTCGGCGAGGATTGCGCGAGCTTGAAGCACCTTGGTGACTTGCTCTCTTTGGTGCCATAGAAATAGAAAAAGCTTGGTTGATGAATTAAATCAAACACTTGGCGTGCACAATAAAAGTTTATCCTTCAACCACTTCTTTCGGCAATTTTTCCACCCCAAATTGAACAATTCAATCCACCAATTATGTCCCCCAAACTTGATCTTCAAAAGCCTTAAAAAAGATCGGCACAATTTTGCAAAATAAAAACTCTACTTACTTTGATGAAGACTTGAGAAAGTAAGAGTTTTCTTGAGAACTAGTGATGATCAATCCGGTTTTGATGTTGATGTTGATGATGATCAATGATAAATACTTGTAAGAGAATCACTAATTGAAGAAAATATATTCCCGGTTGAAGTAGGAGTCAAATTGGAGCTCAAAGATGTCAAAGAAGCAAGTAGTAGCATCATAGTTGGAGAGGGGGTCTTTATAGACCTCCAAATTTTGGACAGCCCACTTTTGGGCAAGGGGGATCGATCCCCCTTGGGTGGGGCGATCGATCGCCCCTCTGCTGGTCCTCCCATGTTGAAAAATCATGGGGGCAATCGATCCCCCCTGTTAATGCCTATTTGAGTCTCCATCGCCCAAGGTCGACCGAGACGTGTATTTTTGGAGTCTCTATCGCCCAAGGTCGACCGAGAGCTCGTTTTTTCACCCGTTTTGAGTCCAAAGACCTTGGTACACCTCTTGACATCCTCCGGAAGCAACTTATACATCAAAAACTCAAAGAAAACACATCAAAACGCAACTAGAATTGAAAGAAAAATTAAGAAAACTAAAACTAAAAATTACAAAGAAAAGTAAAAATATCAAAGGATAGAAATACATACAAATCCTACAATTTAATGTCCGTAGGGGACGATCAACTCTCCGAAAGGATTAAGTCGAATAGACGGGATTCGTCAAATTGACGGACTCTACGTCTCTTGTTGGCACAAATCCTTCTACGCAATGCTTCAACCTTTGCCCATTAACTTTTATCAAAGTATTATCTCGAAAAATTCGAATTTCCACAGCACCGTGGGGAAAAACCGAAATCACTTGGAATGGTCCATCCATCCCACCTTGAGCGCAACTTTTCGGGAAACAGCTGAAGCTTTGAATTGAAGAGCCACACTTTATCACCTGGAGAGAAGGACTTCCGTGAGATATGTCGATCATGGAACGCCTTCGTCCTCTCTTTGTAAATTCGTGAACTTTCATAAGCATCACGTCTGAATTCTTCTAATTCATTCAATTGCAACTTTCTCTCTTCTCCAGCTCTTTTTGCATCGAAATTGAATTTTCGAATTGCCCAGAGTGCCTTGTGCTCGATCTCTACTGGAAGATGACATGTTTTCCCATACACCAACCGATATGGTGACATACCGATAGGAGTCTTGTAAGCAGTCCAATACGCCCATAGTGCCTCACTTAGTCGTAATGACCAATATCTTTTATCCAGTCTTACTGTCTTTTCAAGAATATATGCTTAATTTTTCGATTGGACAGCTCTACTTGCCCACTTGTCTGAGGATGATAAGGCGTTGCCACCTTATGTGTCACTGAATACTTAGCAAGCTGACCTCTCAAGAATTTATTGCAAAAGTGAGAACCACCATCACTGATCAAGGCTCGAGGAATTCCGAATCGACTAAAAATGTTCTCGTGCATGAATTTGATTACCACCTTGTGGTCATTGGTTCGAGTTGCAATAGCTTCCACCCATTTGGAGACATATTCCACACCAACCAGAATGTACTCGTAGCGAAAAGAGGGTGGAAAGGGTCCCATGAAATCAACTCCCCAAACATCAAAAATTTCAACTACCAGAATGGGGCTCATTGGCATCATATCTCTTCTTGACATTGAACCCAATCTTTGACAACGATCACAAGTTTTACAGAAAACAGAGGCATCATGAAACAGAGAAGGCCAAAAGAATCCACATTGAAGTACCTTTGCTGCTATCTTTCTTGCACTAAAGTGGCCTCCACATGCTAACGAGTGGCAGAACTTGAGAATATCTTGAAACTCATGGTCCGGGACACACCGCCGAATAATTTGATCTGGACAATATTTAAATAACTCTGGATCCTCCCAAAAGTAATGATGAACTTTAGAGAAGAATCTATCACGCTCTCGCTTGGTCCAGTCTCGTGGCACTTTTCCCGTGGCTAAATAATTCACAATATCTGCATACCATGGTGTGGAGTTGTTTGATACTCCAAATAAGTGCTTACCCCAAAGTGATTTGGATGGTGTAGTATATACAGAATTTACCACAATGGTAGAAAATTGATCTTCTAACACCTTCTTTTCCTTCTATTTTTCTTGCACCTCTATTTCATCTGTAGGTTCAGACACATCCGCAGAATCCATGAAGAAAACATCAGTCTAATCTGGAGGATTCTCAACAGCATTGAAAATATTAAGCTTAACCTTCATGTTACCAAATGAAATATCCATGATCCCCGACCTACAATTATACAAGCATCAGCAGTAGCCAAGAAAGGTCGACCAAGGATCACTGAAACGTGCCTCTTTGGGTTATGAACTGGCTCAGTGTCAAGTACAATAAAATCAACAGGAAAGTAGAACTTGTCCACTTTAATGAGCACATCTTCAATGATCCCACAGGGTTGCTTTGTTGATCTATCTGCAAATTGCAATACCACCGAGGTAGGCTTCAATTCTCCCAAGCCCAATTGTAAGTACACTAAATAGGGTAGCAGATTCACACTTGCACCCAAATCAAGAAGAGCTTTATCAACATGGTGCTCCCCAATGATGCATGAGATAGTTGGAGCACCAGGATCTTTGTACTTGGGAGGAGTGCACTGCTGAATTATAGAACTCACTTGTTGTGGCAGCATCACTTTCTTTGGCACGTGACTTTTAGAACGCCTTTTCTAGGTGCACAAGTCCTTCAAAAATTTAGCATAAGGAGGAATTTGCTTGATGGCATTAAGGAGTAGCAAATTAATCTTTACTTGTCGAAACACCTCCATCATGTCATGTAGCTTGTCCCCTTGCTTCCCCAATTTAGATGCTTCGAGGAAACGTTGTGGGAAAGGAGCCTTGGGCTCATAAGGAATTTCAGCACTTAGACTTGTGGTCACTTTTTCTTCTTCTTTCTTCTCCACCACCTTGTTATCAACTATTTTCCCACTCCTCAAAGTGGTAATGGCTTGAACTTGCTCATGGTGTGGGTTACTTGTGAAAGCTTACATCCCTCTTAGATTAGCAACTGGTTGACTAGGGAGCTTCCCTTCTTCTCTTCTACTCAATGAAGTAACAAGCTGTCCAAACTGAGATTCCAGTTTGGCAATGGATTGAGAATGAGAGTGCACTAGCTGAACTGTAGATTGTACTGTTGCTGCAGTAGCTTGCACTGTCTCTATAATGGAATCAAGCTTATCAAATTTTGCTAAGGTGAGTGTCAACTTGTCTTCAATAGCAGAAATTCTTTGTGCCATAGGAACTTGTGTTTGATATTGCTGTTGAGGTACAAAATTCCTAGGTTGATATAATGGTTGCATTCCTGCCCCTTGGTTACTGTAAGAAAAACCAGGATGATTCCTCCATGTAGGATTGTAAGTATTACCTCGTGGGGGATTCATTGGTCCAGTGAATGCAGCTTGGACTTGCTCATGTTGAACATCAAAAAATTGCCCAATTGAAGGACAATTGTTCACATTATGCATAGGACTAGAGCAAAATTCACAAGGGCCTAGCAATGAAGAATTTAAAGTAGAAGGAGCTTGATTGGCAGCCGTAATTGCTGCTACCTTCTGTGCAATTAGATCAATGTCGGTTGGCATAGCTTCTGAAGCACCAACCTCAAAAATTCCATCAGTCTTCCTTGTAGTGGCAGGTCTGCTAGAACGAGTAGAGGACACATGTTGTAGAGAGTTGTCACTAAGATTTTCAAATAAGGTCCATGCCTCTTCTTCACTCTTCAACATAAAAGTACCTCCACAAGACGCATCAACCATCTGTCTGTTGGCTTCTATCAGCCCTTCATGAAAACTCTGCACTAGTTACCACTTAGGAACTTGATGATGAGGACACTTCGTAAGAAAGTCTTTGAATCTTTCCCATGTCTCATAAAATTGTTCCCCTTCATGTTGGGAGAAACTAGTGATAGCACGTCTAAACTTATTGGTCTTCCTGATCAGAAAATACTTCTTAAGGAACTCTTATTGCATCTGAGTCCAAGTCGTGATAGAACCTGCCGGTAGAGAATTGAACCAATATTTTGCTTTATCTTTCAGGGAGAATGGAAAAAGTCTCATTCTGAAAGCATCTTCGGAGAAGTTGTGAATTTTGGTAGTTGGGCACACTTCAATGAATTCATCTAGATGCTTGTAAGGGTCCTCTTAAGTCAGCCCAAAATAGGATGGTAGCATCTGAATAATGCTGGACTTGATCTCATAATTCTGTGCTGTGACATTAGGTAGTTGAAAACCAGCTGGTAAAGTGTATGTCTCAGGAACATAGTAGTCCCTAAGCAATCTAGCCCTTTCTCCAGCAGCATTAGGAACAAGTTGTTATTCCTTTCTTCGTCCATGTCTTCAATGAATTCTTCCTCATGCACAATGGTATCAACAGGGATGTTCCTCTGTTGTCTAAGAGTACGTTTAGGCTCAGGATCAAGAGGTATCAAAGGATCAGCCACAAAACGACGACCTTGCATATATTAATAAAAAGTACCTGAAAAGAAACAAAAACAAAAATATAAAAATTTCCTAAACTAAAAATTCAATTAAAATTAATTCTGTAAAATCCAATCAATCAAATAGATAATCCCCGGCAATGGCGCCAAAAATTGATTCGTGTGTGAGTGCGTCTCACTTAAAATTACCACACTTCGCAATAGAACGAATTCCTTGCAGAATAGGGCTATCGAAAGGGGTGTCGAACCTCAGGGATTATGGTCTGAATGAGTTGGAACACGGAATTAATTCTAATTAAATTTAGAAAGAGAAAAAATCTGATTTTTATATTTAAACTAATTAAAAAGCAAAATAAAATAAATCAAAGAAAATAGAGAGTGAAGAAAATATGGGATAAATCTAGGGTATTTGACTTCACCACTAACTCCACATATGATTAAGGCTAAGTCATGGACTATCTTCGATTGGCATGGGTCATCTGCCTAACTACTCTAAGTTAGGGTGCAGTATGGTTCATCTTCTCTAGTCATAATCCATCAAAGCTTTTAATAATATATTCAGTGATTGCCATTGTGTAATAATCGCTCTCATGATCACAGAAAATAAGAGAGATTGAATTCAATAACAACAATCAAGTATCTAAGACAAGATAAGAAATAATTGAAACTGAATTTATAAGACTTTTATTGCTCAATTCTAAAATAAGAATCCTCTAAATTACATAATCTATGCATGTATATAAAGGTCCCCATAATTAAAACAATCAAACCATTGATGCTTTGTTAGGGCTACATCAAAACCCTAGTAGATGAACTAGCTGCTCATGGTAGAAGAAGAAGCTTCAACTGTTGAGGAAGAAGGCATCATCTTCATGAATTATGCGTAAGACTTTGTTCTCCAATGGTTCTCCACTCGAAAGCTCTACAAAGTATGTCTTCAATTCTGTCCAAGAGCTCTCTAAGCTCTCTCAAAACAGCCTTTCATTCGCCACTTTATTGCCCCAAGAGAATACACCAAAGTCCTAATCCAATTAGGAATTAATTAGGTTTTCCCGCAGCACTAATCAGGTGGGTTTTTCCTACTGACGTTCGGCCCAACTTTTGACCCACTAGAAGTCCGATTCACGGAATTTTCGTGAAATACAAAAGTGTGCAGAATCGAATTTCGTTAAACCTATGCGAAAATTAAGTCGATTTGAGGCTCGAAAATAACACTTCTGGTCCTTTTTCCAAAACGGAATTAAGACTATATTATGTGCAGATTTGGGCTTCAGGCCCGTACCTTTCTTAAGCAGTTGTAATTCTCTTGGACCTCTTCCATGGGCTGATTTGAGTTGAAATAAACATTTGAATGGATCCATTTGATATAGGCTTCATCTAACCTTCTTGGATGTGTTATCTTTAAAAGCCCAAAATCATGGTTTTAACTGAAATAATCATTAAGGCCTTGAAAATACAGAAAACACTAAAACAAAGTAAAATCACAAAATAATCTATCACTAAGAGAATAAAATATGCAAGTTAAGAGGCTAGAATGCGTAACATTCAACGCCGATCACACCCCCAAACTTACATATTGCTAGTCCCTTAGCAATAGAATAAAACAAAACAAAAACAAAAGAAACTACTAAACACTAACTAAACTACCCAACTCCACTTTCGTGGGAGAAACGATTGCATTTAGCATATGCAACAAGCCTTTAAACCCCCAGGTTCCCCCTAGTGGACGAGTTATAGTCTCGTGAGAATTTCCAAAAATGTTAACCAGAAACATTCAAAATTATGTTTCAACATTAATTCAAGAAGAAGATTACAATACATAGTTACAAACTTGTATTCATGAATAATTTCAAACTTTCAAATTCCACAATTCAAATCAATGGTCCCCATACATAATTCATCTCAACATATCTCAAAATAACGAACTCTAGTTCCTTCGTGAAAAGTGAACTAGCAGTCCTTTTATGTAGCACAACCCAGCTCCGAATATATTAAGGCACATACCCTTCCAACTCACTAGCTCCCCTTATTGAAATCATACTTCCAAATATGAATACATGACTTTTTCCTTCTTTTTTTTTCATTCTTTTTTTCATTGCTTTATTGGTTGTGCAATGTCTTGATCTATTAAGCTTTCTGAAAGATCCATATAGCAAGCTTTCAGTTAGTGACTCCCAAACCAGATGGCTTTAGGGCACTAGGCATTAAGACACCCCGAAGAACCTAATTACTCGAATCAGTCAAGCTACAAATCAAGATAACCAATGTTCATCTTTTCTCACCCTTTCACTTTTGATGCGAACACTCCGTGCTTCCTGAGACATAGAGGCCCGGTTACTCATGAAAAGGATCAAATTGATTTTCTTATTCATCACATATTTCCTTTTTTTTCTCTCTTTTTTTTTCATTGAAGTCAAGTAAAACACATCATCGGTACTCATTCTGAAGAGATACTAATTAATATCAAGCATATGTAACTCAATAACTCAAAGCATAAGTTTATATACCTCACAAAATGATGCTAGTGTGTTTGTGCATGTGAGGAAACTAAAACTAATTACCCCAAGGCATGTCATTGCAAACCATGATTAAAACCACTTAATTCAAACCATAGTTTTCAAATTTTTAAAACATACTCAAAAATTGCATGCACCTACATAAGGTATTAATCCCTTGAAAAATGTAAAAACATTCTATCTAAAAACAAAACAAAAGAAAATAAAATAAACAAACTAAGAAAATGAAATAACAAAAATCCTAAAACAAGAAGAATTTCTCACAAAATTTTCCCCATATTGCAATAAAGCACAAAAATAAGGTGTCGCCTCACCCCCAAACTTAAACTGTACATTGTCCTCAATGTACACAGTACACCCAATCGAAGCATAGAGAAGGGTAAGAACAAGAATACCAGTAATCCGGAGAAGTAGTGACAAAAAAATAAAGTAAACCAATGGGATGAAGGCAATGCAAGCACACCCCCAAACTTGGGAGTTACATCCTGTCAAAACAAACCACTATACCTCAAAAACCAAGTGAAATAGCATGGGTGAAAATAAATATGAAAATAAAAAAATCCTAAAAAAAAAAAACTTTTTTTTTTTTAAACTCCTAAAGTCAGAAAGAAAAATATAAAAATAAAAAATAAAAACTAAAAATAAAATAAAATATAAAAGAAAGATACCTTCCGTCAAGGATGTGGTGGTGACTGAGCATCTAGATCCAAGTTCGCCTGGCGCATCAGTGCATGCAGCATCCTCCTCATCTCTAGCTGATCCTGGCGAGTCTCACGAAAGTGATCCGCCATCTCTATCCGCATAGCTCCAAACGGTGTGGAAACCTCAGGGTGCCAAACTGGGCGATCAACCCAGCAATCTGCCCCTCTAAATAATGAATATCACGTGGAAAAGCAAGCTCGTCGTCATTGACTGCATATCTCTGTGCAATGAGTAACTGATGAATGATAGTAGGGAATGGAAACTCCCAGTCACTTGCACTGTCCGGTGCCTTGGCCACAACCTTGGAATAAAACTTTTCAATTTGGCCCCAAACAAGCCCAAAATGTATGGCATATAAAGCTCTAAGGAACTCTTGACACCTCTCGGTTTTATGTCCAATGGGACATATATTCTTGAACAAAACAACATCAAAGAATCATAAATGACTCGGCGTAGAAGACTTTGAAGCTGCATTACGCTTTGGCCCGGAGAATTGGTTAGCACACAGATGTGCAACCAAGTTACCCACCGACAAATCATCGGGTAAAGGAGTGTAGATATTGGTCAAATCAGCTGGGCATTCATGAGGACAGCCCATGGCAATAGCAATCGAAGACATATCAACTTGAACTCGTATTCCATCTACTGAAGAAATAACCCCGCTTATCAGGTTTTGGCATTAAGTTCTGATAAAAGACTTTGACGAGCCTCAGGTAGATAGTAGTAGATAATGGAACAAAAATCGAAGCCGACCGACGACGACGGATGTCAGAAATCCCCCATCGTGTCTCGGGAAACATAGCATATAGTTCGGCGATGTCAAACGTTGCTTCAAAATTCAAGGCTCTTGGATGCCATCTCTCATGAATTCCATTTCTGCGAATCTTGAGGAAACGGATGTTGGATCATGTCTTGCTCGGCGAGGATTGCGCGAGCTTGAAGCACCTTGGTGACTTGCTCTCTTTGGTGCTATAGAAATAGAAAAAGCTTGGTTGAGGAATTAAATCAAACACTTGGCGTGCACAATAAAAGTTTATCCTTCAACCTCTTCTTTCGGCAATTTTTCCACCCCAAATTGAACAATTCAATCCACCAATTATGTCCCCCAAACTTGATCTTCAAAAGCCCTCAAAAAGATTGGCACAATTTTGCAAAATAAAAACTCTACTTACTTTGATAAAGACTTGAGAAAGTAAGAGTTTTCTTGAGAACTAGTGATGATCAATCCGGTTTTGATGTTGATGTTGATAATGATCAATGATAAATACTTGTAAGAGAATCACCAATTAAAGAAAATATATTCCCGGTTGAAGTAGGAGTCAAATTGGAGCTTAAAGATGTCAAGGAAGCAAGTAGTAGCATTATAGTTGGAGAGGGGGTCTTTATAGACCTCCAAATTTCGGACAGCCCACTTTTGGGCAAGGGGGCTCGATCCCCCTTGGGTGGGGCAATGGATCGCCCCAAGGTCGACTGAGAGCTCATTTTTTCACCCGTTTTGAGTCCAAAGACCTTGGTACACCTCTTGACATCCTCCGGAAGCAACTTATACATCAAAAACTCAAAGAAAACACATCAAAACGCAACTAGAATTAAAAGAAAAATTAAGAAAACTAAAACTAAAAATTAAAATCAAAGAAAACTAAAAATATCAAAGGATAGAAATACATACAAATCCTACAATTTAACGTCCGTAGGGGACGATCAACTCTCCGAAAGGATTAAGTCGGATAGACGGGATTCGTCAAATCGACGGACTCTACGTCTCTTGTTGGCACAAATCCTTTGGTACTTTTGCTTATCGTCGTATGCCCTTTGGGTTATGTTATGCTCCGGCGACATTCCAAAGGTGTATGATGGCCATTTTTTCTGACATGGTGGAAAAATTCTTGGAGGTGTTCATGGATGACTTCTCTGTTTTTGGATCATCCTTTGAAGACTGTCTGAACAATTTATCACTTGTGCTTTAAAGATGTCGAGAACGGAATTTGGTACTTAGTTGGGAGAAGAGCCATTTCATGGTGAAGGAGGGTATTGTGTTGGGACATATTATTTCAGAGAGAGGCATTGAAGTTGATAAAGCAAAGATCAACCTGATTGCTACTCTTCCTGCTCCAACTTCGGTGAAGCAAGTTCGCTCTTTCTTAGGCCATGCTGGATTCTATAGAAGATTCATCAAGGATTTCAGTAAAATTGCTCGGCTTTTGTGCCACTTGTTAGCTAAAGATCTTTCCTTCTCCTTTGATGAAGAGTGTGTGCAAGCTTTTGAGAAGCTTCGATCTTTATTATCCTCTGCACCAATCATGCAATCTCCAAAATGGGCTCTACCTTTTGAAATCATGTGTGATGCCTCTGATTATGCAGTAGGAGCAGTGTTGGGACAAAGAGAAGAGAATGACCATTTGTCATCTATTACGCTAGTAAGACTCTCTCTGATGCCCAACTCAATTATACAACCACAGAGAAAGAGCTTCTAGCTGTAGTATTTGCTCTGGACAAGTTTCGTTCCTATTTATTGGGGTCCAAGGTGGTTGTCTACTCTGATCATGCAGCATTGAGACACTTATTGGCTAAGAAGGAAACCAAACCGCGCCTTATTCGATGGATTTTATTGTTGCAAGAATTCAATTTGGAGATAAAAGACAAGAAGGGGACAGAGAATGTAGTTACGGATCATTTATCCTGGATTGTGTCTGAGCCTGTGTTTGATGCATTACATATTGGCGACTCATTTCCAGATGAACAATTGTTTGGAATTTTTGATGAAAAAGTTAATGGGTAAAGGTTGAAGCATTGTGTAGAAGGATTTGTGCCAACAAGAGACGTAGAGTCCGTCGACTTGACGGATCCCGTCTATCCGACTTAATCCTTTCGGAGAGTTGATCATCCCCTACGGACGTTAAATTGTAGGATTTGTATGTATTTCTATCCTTTAATTTCCTTAGTTTTCTTTGATTTTAATTTTTGTTCAAGTTTTCTTAATCTTTCTTTCAATTTTAGTTGCGTTTTGATGTATTTTCTTTGAGTTTTTGATGTATAAGTTGCTTCTGGAGGATGCCAAGAGGTGTACCAAGGTCTTTGGACTCAAAACGGGTGAAAAAAACGAGCTCTCGGTCGACCTTGGGCGATAGAGACTCCAAAAATACACGTCCCGGTCGACCTTGGGCGATAGAGGCTCAACAGGCATCAACAGGGGGGATCGATCGCCCATTTGAGGGGGGATCGATCGCCCCCATAATTTTCCAACATGGGAGGACCAGCAGAGGGGCGATCGATCGCCCCATCCAAGGGGGGATCGATCCCCCCATCCCAAAAGTGGGCTGTCCGAAATTTGGAGGTCTATAAAGACCCCCTCTCCAACTATGATGCTACTACTTGTTCTTTTGACAACTTTGAGCTCCAATTTGACTCCTACTTCAACCGGGAATATATTTTCTTTAATTGGTGATTCTCTTACAAGTATTTATCATTGATCATTATCAACATCAACATCAAAACCGGATTGATCATCACTAGTTCTCAAGAAAACTCTTACTTTCTCAAGTCTTTATCAAAGTAAGTAGAGTTTTTATTTTGCAAAATTGTGCCAATCTTTTTGAGGGCTTTTGAAGATCAAGTTTGGGGGACATAATTGGTGGATTGAATTGTTCAATTTGGGGTGGAAAAATTGCCGAAAGAAGAGGTTGAAGGATAAACTTTTATTGTGCACGCCAAGTGTTTGATTTAATTCCTCAACCAAGCTTTTTCTATTTCTATAGCACCAAAGAGAGCAAGTCACCAAGGTGCTTCAAGCTCGCGCAATCCTCGCCGAGCAAGACATGATCCAACATCCGTTTCCTCAAGATTCGCAGAAATGGAATTTATGAGAGATGGCATCCAAGAGCCTTGAATTTTGAAGCAACGTTTGACATCGCCGAACTATATGCTATGTTTCCCGAGACACGATGGGGGATTTCTGACATCCGTCGTCGTCGGTCGGCTTCGATTTTTGTTCCATTATCTACTACTATCTACCTGAGGCTCGTCAAAGTCTTTTATCAGAACTTAATGCCAAAACCTGATAAGCGGGGTTATTTCTTCAGTAGATGGAATACGAGTTCAAGTTGATATGTCTTCGATTGCTATTGCCATGGGCTGTCCTCATGAATGCCCAGCTGATTTGACCAATATCTACACTCCTTTACCCGATGATTTGTCGGTGGGTAACTTGGTTGCACATCTGTGTGCTAACCAATTCTCCGGGCCAAAGCGTAATGCAGCTTCAAAGTCTTCTACGCCGAGTCATTTATGATTCTTTGATGTTGTTTTGTTCAAGAATATATGTCCCATTGGACATAAAACCGAGAGGTGTCAAGAGTTCCTTAGAGCTTTATATGTCATACATTTGGGGCATTGGCTATCATTCCCACGGATTGTCTGGGGCCAAATTGAAAGTTTTATTCCAAGGTTGTGGCCAAGGTACCGGACAGTGCAAGTGACTGGGAGTTTCCATTCCCTACTATCATTCATCAGTTACTCATTGCACAGGGATATGCAGTCAATGAGGACGAGCTTGCTTTTTCACGTGATATTCATTATGGCACACATGACTGAAATTTGAGCCGATCTCATATGCATCAAAGAGTCATATTCTAAAGTCAAGAGATCACTCCCTATTTAAATATAATTTATAGCTAGTAATTTACTCCTACAATTGTGGTAACAGATAATAATCTACTCCTAAAAATATGGTAACAGATCTGATCTACCTAGCTGTACAATATCTAAATACATAGTTGTACATTATACAGCTGTATACAATCTTAGAAATCGTTGACTCTTTCCACAGGTAATGTCAAAGAACTACCATCAAGTTCTTTAAATCAATCAAAACATTCTTTTACGAAGCAAATATGGTTCGATGGACCCGAATCTAAAAACCACACATGTTGAGTAAGAGTGTCACCTTTGGAAATTGTGAGAACATCACCTTGACTCTATATCCTGCCAATCATCAACTGACATTTTCAATTTTCCATCCTTCCCTTTCAACGCCCGCGCTAAGCCTTGTTGAACTAAGATGTTCTTCACCCACCCTTGCCATAGGGTGAAGCTACCCTTACCATCAAATCTCTCCACCTTGTATTGTGTGGCAATATTACCGATCATGATTGTCACAAGTGCCCAAGACGAACAACACCCGTGTTATGAAAAAAAATCTAGACAAGACTTTTATCAAACACCTTATGTGTATCTTGAAGCTCTGATACCAATTTGTTGAGAAACAAGCCTTCAATCACGTACCAATAAAATATTACGATGTGACGATAAGTAAACAAGCACAAAGCAATTTGCAAGAACACACCAAGAATTATATGCGGTTCGGCTAAACAAGCCTACATACACGAAGGGCCCGATTTCACTATATAGATTGTAACAGTACAAGTAGAAAGATAGTATCAAAAGTACGCTCAACTCTTAACCCTCAACCCTTATACACCCAATCTCACTCAAAAGAAAATCACAAATTCTAAACAAGAATTTTCTCTCTAAGTGCCCTCTCAAAACAATGAAGGTGACCTCTCAATTTTAAAGAGAGTATTGCCTCTACACAAAAGTTGTGGCCTCTCAATTACAATGAGAGTATTGTCTCTTTTCTTCTCATAAGTCTCAACTATAACATAGGTAACTATTTATAGAGCCCAAAACACAATTCCTTGGTGGGCAAGGATTACAATTCCTTAGAGCCCAAGACTTGCCTACTAAGACACAACTCTATAATGGAAACCTAGTCACAATACGAATTTTAGCCAACCTAGCAGTTTCCAATACACTAACCCAACCCATTTTGCTCTCTCTTGGATCCCCTTCCTAGACCCCATCAGCAAACCAATCAAACCCAATATATATATATATATATGAATCACCTTCCTAAACCCCATCGTTGTCGGCACCAATCGATCACCGCAAGCATCATTCGATCCCAAATCAAACACAACTATATTGTTACGAAAGATTGATGTCGCCAGCAGCTTGTTACGAAAAATCGGAGAAGCACTGTGGCAGATTGCACAGGCGGAGATCCCCCGATTCCAAAGCCTCCATCTCCGTAGGCAGAGCCACTGTTTATTATTCTGCAATCTCATCTGAAGTGTTTCACGCTTCATAAATTAATTATATATCATCTGCAATCTCAAAGCTCTCATTCTCTGTTTTACTAACCACTATTAACTCTTTGAATTCGGTTACAAAATTCCAGTTTTGACATTTTGCTTTAAACTCATAATTTTAGCTAAACGACACATTGTCGTATCTTTGTTACTATTCAACCTAAATTTATTGTCTTCCACTTCTTCTTGCATTACTCTTAATGTGGATAATGCTACTCTCCGTCGCTAGTTCAGCTTGTTGGTTTTTGGTACATATTGTCAAACTATCTTAATTGATTCTCTGTCATTTTATCTTCATTGGATGCCACAATATCAAGAATGTATTCATTTTATAATTTTATCCTTTCTTGTCTATATAGGTCATTGCCTAGTGCAATGATAAAATGCTCGGCTCTCAAGCGTGAGAACCAAGGTTCGTATCCTCAAAGCAGCCACTTTGTGCGAAAAATGCCAAAGGTTAGGTTCTTATCCAATCTGCCCTCCATCTTCCTCAATTCATGGGGCCACAGTAGATAATGATGTTTTATGACCTATCCTTTCTTGTTTATCAGCACATCCAATTATGGGGACCACATAAATATTCTAATTACACTTGTTTTATGAATATATTATTTCTTATTCATCCAGCATTGTCTCATAAAGCATGATTTTGACTTTGAGGTAATTACTCTCTTGTGAACAATAAAGTTTAGGTAGAGAAAATTCTCTCTTTAATCTTCCGTGTACCATATAAGCACTTTATTTCTATTTATCTTAAACTCTCAACTCTAGATCGTCCATCTAAATCTCTAATTTTAACATTTATCTTCAATTTAATATTATCAGCAAATAGCAAACACCATAAAACCTCATCATGAATTTGTCTAGTCAGTGCTTCCATGACTAAGGCCAAAAGGCAAGGGCTTCCGATTTTCTTTAAATATTTGATGCTGTATCTTTAATGTTTTGAATGTACTTCCCTTTTGTTTCTTTTGTTTTGTTTCTCGTCCAATTCATGTTCTTTATTAAATTTAATACCATGGGCTGCACTCGTTGTACTCGTATATTTCTTCACTTGATCACCTCGTGAGGAGATTGAAGGGAAATGATCTCCCTCTGTCAGGCCTCCGATGCTCAAAGAAACCAACTGAATTTGGCCGAATTGGAGTGTGGATTCAGAACATTGCAAGGAAAAAAAAAAAAAAGGTCCCAGCCAAAATTTTATCAAGTCTTCTCTAAAAATACTAAAGATGAACTGCTTTACTTACTGAAAAATGATGAACTGCTTTGCCTGTTCGTTTGTTAGTAGTATATAGTTTCTTTGGATAAGGTCCCCTCTGTAAAGTTGGCCTTGGCACACATTTGGTTGACCTATGCACAGAGGCTCCCTCATGTGTTGCATACGTACATGAAGTATCACCCTTCAATTTTCAGTCTTTTAGTCTTTCTGATCATGTTTGCAGGAAGAAAAGACAAAAATGGTTGGGTCTGCTTTTGGTGAAGATCAAAGTGGGGGCTCTACAACTCTTCTAACAGTGGAAGACCTCAAGTATCTCTTTATGGTCTGAAAATTCCTTGATTATCTGCACTTGGCTTCTCCTATGCTTGGGTATTTCTTACTCACTCGGTTTCTCTAGCAAGGAAAGGAGGTTTGATAGTTAAAAGTGAACCCAAGACCACAGGATATTTTTTGGATGCAGTTGTGCCTGGAAATGTTGTTTGATCTGATGGTAGAAACCACAGGTGTTGGTGCATTTCTAATAGTAATTTGCATGAGTTGAGCAGCCCAAATGGCATTTTTGTTCTGATCAAGTGTGGATAGTAGGCCAACATTGCAGGCATATATTTTAATTAATTTGTGTAGTTAACTTTCCCTATTTATCCTCTCTTGAACATATAATGACCAGAAGTGGGGTTATTAGATGGAGCTTGTCCATCAAGAGCAATTGTGATTGTCATGTGTGTATAAATATGTACACACACACACATCTATAATAGGGTTCTTTTGGCTGGCATCCTCATCCATGTAATGCTACACTGAGATCGGATGGAGCGGACTCCGTTGGATCACCAAGGCCAAAATTGAGGAAACTTTTTACCCAATTGTTGCTGGTGATGTCTTTTTCTCTGAACAAACTTTTATAGCTCGGAAAATGCCCAGAGTCTGTTATTCTTAGGATGGCCAAGGGGGTGCCCACTGTGTTTTGCTAGCATAGTCCCACATTCACTGGGATGTGCGGTGTATATACACATGGGCACCCTCTCCTTTTATGCCGCGGTTTTCAAGGATGAGTTCTACCCATGGGTTTATCATGTTTAACCCCAATTTTCTCCTGATTATTGAACTTGTGTTGACTGAAGTGTAGGCCTAACTGGAAAAACTTAGAACTGACTATTAGCTAACTTCAATTGCCCTTTGTTCAAAGAGGAGGGGATGGGGGAAGAAAAGTATGTGTAATTGGTTTCCATGTATTTCTTTTGTTCCGCTGTATTACATATAAAATGATTGAGGGAAGAGCCATCTGATCTTTATGGATTAAATTAATTGATATTTTGACATTAAAACATGTATTGTTAATGGCTTATTCAAGATGGACATTGCTTTCAAATGGCTGTGATGTGAGAACTAATATAAATCATGGTTAAAATATTTATTAATCTACTTTTATGTTCTGTGTTTTTTATACTAGAATAAATATTTCGCAGAACCATTCTGTACTATCAGTAGGATCAATTTTAACTACTCACACACATTATGTAAATGGTAGAGGCAAAAGTTACACCTTTGTATTTAAGTATTTAACGCTCTATTTTTGAATGTGTTCTCTAAGATAACAGGGAATCCCTGTCAAAGGCTCTCCTATGCTTAAATCAAGAAAGAGGATGAAAAATGAAAAAGAGAGCATTGCTTTTGGGAAAGTAAGATTTTATGTGCATTTCTGCTTTGCTGATTTTATGTGCATTTCTGCTTTGCTTAAGTACTGCAATTAGCACATTAGAGAAAGGAAGCACTTTTCTTTCATTGTGAAGTGATTTCTATGTTAATCATCTGGTTTGAAGTCAATTCCCATAGGGAAAGAAATTCCATTCTAATATGGAAATTTGAGAATAGTTTGCAAAATGAACATAATGGCTTATTTTTGTGTGGAATTGAATACTATCTTCTAATATTGGCTTATTTGATTTTATCTTGATGATGATCAGCAGAGGTTTCCAAGCTGAAGAAAGGACACCAGAACATCAAATTCTTCTCCTGAGGTCTTGCCGGCTAATCTTCTATTGCCGTTTAAAGATTGTTCGACTCATGCATCATAGAGAAGGATGGTTACATTCATCTGATAACTGTAGTATGTTTTAGGGTTATAGATAAATAACATTTTCTTTAACCTGTCTCATGAATTTTTTGTGGTTTTTAGAAGATTGTTCAGATTTACTTGCTTGAGAGCAAGCAAAGCACCAGAATATCAAATTCAGAATTCTTCTATTGAGGTCTTGCTGGCTGATCTTCTATTGCTGTTTAAAGATTGTTCGACTTGTGCATCGTCGAGAAGGATGGTTACATTCATCTGATAACTGTAGTATGTTTTAGGATTACAGATAAATTACATTTTCATTAACCTGTCTGGTGAATTTTTCGGGGTTTTCAACAGGAATGAACTGTATGTATAGGTTAAAAGATTGTTCAGATTTACCCGCTTGAGAGCAAGCAAAGCATAAATGACAGCACTTGAGATATTTATGACTTGATTTTTTTACTTTCACAGAATGTTTTATCACTATTTACAAAGTTATCTTGACAAAGAGTACAAGCGATAATGACTTGTCTTAAGTTTTTTGTTTTGAAAAAGGAATTGATGGGCAAAAGGGTATGACAAGATTTTCCTTTAAATCCAAAAGAAAATTGGAAGTATATCCCCCACAATGATCTTAAATCTCTGGTTAAAGACTGACCACATTACATTGCTTTTTTTGATTCCCTACCTTTCAGCAATTTCACCAACAAATTGCTGTCTTTGTGGGCCACTAAGGTTCTTCTTGCTTTTTTTTTTTTTTTTTTGAGAAACAGAAAACCCTTCCAACCACTATCTCTTTGGACTTGTGACTATAAGGCAAATCTCAGATATGTGCAATAATAAGTCTGCAAACCGCACAGATCATTTAAATTCACGTGTTTTTGTATCTTGTAAAAATCGAATTTAGGATATTCAAGTTTATGGCTCGCTTCAGGAGATTCCTTATTCACTGCCTGTGCGAATTAAAATGCTCTTATCTTCGTTTCAACACGACATCAAAAAATGAAAAAAGGATTAAATTACCAAGTTGATATGTTTCTCGGACATGTGAAAAAAAAGGCAAAAAGTAAATGACTTCGAAATAAAAGCCATTGCTTGAATGCATTCCAACTTAGGTTTTCATCAACAAATTGCTGTCTTTGTGGGCCACTAAGGTTCTTGTTGCCAAACACTAGGAGTTAATTTCGCTCATTTCAACACATCAGAAAATGGGAAAAGGGTTAAATTACCTAGTTGTAATGTTTGTCATAACTTAAGAAAAAAGTGGCAAAAAGTAAATGGCCATGAAATAAAAGTCATTGCTTGAATGCATTCCAACTTAGGCTACACCAAAGGTAGGCCAAAGGCCCAAAACCCCCTACTAATGGCTTCACGTGAGCATCATGGTGGTGGTGGCTCCCTTTGCCTCATGCTTCAACACTGCAGTCTCGTGTGTGTGTGTGTGTGTGTGTGTGTGAGAGAGAGAGAGAGAGAGAGAGAGCTGGAATCTCTTTATATGGAAGACGAGAAAAAGAAGTGTTGGGTAATGAGAAAATATGTTGTGCTAGGGTCATGTCCACTCACCAGTAAAGACTCGAATTATTTCTATTTCTATTTCTATTTCTATTTCTATTTCTACACCTATGGGTAAAAGGGTTCTCTTGGATCCTCTCATGCCACATTAAAAGGGTGCTCTAATACCCAAGTAAAATGAGCTTTTGTGTTATTTTTTTGACCACAATCAGCTTTTCCATGTGAATGTTTTGACTCTATTATCTATCTTGTTTTTTTCAAACCTAGCTGCCTCCTCTCTCTCTCTCTCTCTCTCTCTCTCTCTCTATCTCTATATATATATATATATATATATACACACACACATATGTATGTCTATGTGCACACTCCCAAGAAAAATTATCATGGAAAATTGATTAATAAAATATAGTTTTCACAACCCTTACAAGGAGAGAAGACAAGTTTAGTCTAAGCATATCATCTTAGAGCAATAAGCACATGATATACTAGTACATAATAGTTACACAAATATGATATAACTAAATCTAGCAAAATTCACTTTACATTCAACTTAGCAAATATTGGGGCCAAACCCTACAAACCCATTTGCTCCGTCAAAAGAAATCTGAATGCCCTCTTGCTGGATGTTCCCTATTATTGAAAGTCCTGTAGGAGATGGAGCAAATGCCAAACAGAAAGTTCCCACTTGATCCACTGGGATCAAAAAATTTCTTGCTGGAAGGGTCAGGATTGGCCCGTCGGAGAAGTAGAAGGAAACAGTTGGTACCCGAACCGACACAAACCCGTTCAAGTCATAGCACGTGTCGAATATCGATACTCCTGAGGAGGTTCGAGGGAGGCTGGCGGTTTCCGTGATAAAGGTATCGCGAAAGGCTTCGTAAGCCGCTGTTGGAAGTCTAGTCACAGCGGTTCCAGTGTCCATAACAACCCCTCCATCCCCCAACTCAGTTAGCCGGAAAACATCTTCGGGTATGGGCACCCGCATGCCTCCGACTCCAAGACCCGCGAGTCCGATATAGTAGAAACTTGGGACCCGTGGATTGCGAAGCAAGGGTACCCATGCAGCACCCATGGGCAATGCTCCACGACCGAATACCAACGACCCGGATGACCCGGTCCCCCGACTGACTAGACAGTAACTAAATGCACCACCAGTCTGACCACCAAGCTGGCCCACAAATGACATGGAGCCCCCTCCAAGACCCAGCAGACCCGCAGCCCCGGTGAACATGCCCCGATTCCTATGCCCACACCCGATTACCACACCCTCGATCACGGTGCGCCCGAATGTAACCTTTTCAAGGGCCAGTGTCCCCTTGGTGTAGGACCCGTCACCATAAGAAACTTCATACCCGCACCTACCTGCATTACAACCCGCGTTCTCGGTTAAGCGGTTGCAAGCCACCGAGCTACAAGACACTCCGGAAAACGAAGCAGAGTTAGCCGGGTTGAATACCGGGTCGGACTGTTGGTAACATTGATTACAAGGTTCACATTGTACCCATACAATATCACTCCCTGAATCAATGACCATGTATTGGCTCCTTGGAGGACTGCCAACACCAATCCTAACAAAATATTCTCCACTCCCTTGTTCAGTACCAGAAACCACATCTGACCCAAATTCCTCCACATCATAACTGACAGCTCCACCTCCACGGCCACCTCTACCGCCGCCTGTGGTGTTTGTCAGTCGTCGGAGGAGGCTGACAACCCTTTTAACGTCCCTCTTCATGCGCTCCTTGAAGCGGTGATCGCGATGCTCATCAATGGAATGATGATGATGACCGGTTAGAGAGATGTTATCTCTATGGATTAGCTTCAGCTTCCAGTTCTTGTGATGATCATCTTCGTCATCATCAGCACCACTGATATTTTGATCATCTGTTTTAGTCGACGCTGTAGTAAATTCTGCGATGTTCAAGTGTTGAAAATCGGGGTATAGTGTTGCATGAGTACCTATAGAGGTGGTAGTGGTGGTGGTGGTGGTGGTGGTAGTGGTGGCAGGTGCTACAAGGTGTAGCACCACCAGCACCACCACAAGTAATGGCTGCAAGGCCACTGCTTCCATTAATCGTTGTATATTTTGGTTTTGATAGAAGTGATATTGCTTTGTGGGATTGATGGTGGGTGAGGGGAATTTATTTGCATTGGGTATTGGGCTGTGAAGAGGCAAAAGGGGAGAGAGGTGGGGACTGATTGATCAGTGAGAAAATGGGGTTTCTGTTTGGTTTGCTTGAAAATTCAAGAAAAGTGTGACTAGGCTTTTCGGGGCTAAGTGTTGTTTTAACCTGTGCTTATATTGTCCCCCTCCTAAAAAGTAGAACACTCAACCTACTAAATCCTTAACAGTATACATGACAAAGTGTAGAGCATATACTAATGAAGCTAAGTTATTATTAACATTAGAACATGAAATTTTAGTAGATTATAAATTAAAATTAAAATAAATAAAAAATTGTAAATTAATTTTTTTTAAATAAAATAAAATATTTAATTAGATCGATATGGTTGGATGGCATATATGAAGCTTTATGTATTGACTTGAATGGTTTGTTGTTGGTAGTGGTGGTCTACTGTCAATATATATATACACACACACTAATATAAACAAACACATATAAAGTTAAAATATAATGAATCCACGAGACAACATGCGGGGAATGCCTTCTTTTTTTCTTTTTCTTTTTTGTCTTGAAGAAAGAAAGTGAAGCCGCCTAATCATGCAATTTTACATTATGATTTAACATTTATAGGCAGTTATTACCCAATTTATTTTACTAATAAAGATAAAGTATACTCTCTAACAATTTTAATTGGTATGAACTAATAATTGCATGACTATTATTATTATTATTATTTCTCTTTTGACTTTGACAAGAAAGTCATACATTTTGTTCACACCATGACTTGAATATTTGATCTTTTATTTTAAAAGAGGAAGGAATATCACTAAATTACAGTGTTTTATAATAATTGTATGATTATTAATGGAGAGTGTATATATATATATATATATATATACACATACGTGCGTGTGACCATATATACCATGTGTGTCTTTCTATATGTTATGGTGGGTGGATAAAGATAGTTCTCTAATAAATACTATTTTTATTAATTGAAAAAGAAAATTAGAACTTTTTAAATTGAAAATACCACTTGCGGTAAGCTCGATCCATAGTATTAATAATTGTTCTGAAAGCATGTCGACCTACTTTTTGGGCCTCTGATTTCCATGCAAGGACAAAACACTTCGTCTCTACATGTATTATTAATTAGCACCGTTAGTTTGAGTGGAGCTTCAAAACTAATATATATGGAGGCTATATTATATATATGCGTGTATATAAAAGGAGGTATTTGCGTCGTTTTTCTCATAAGTGCACTTTTATTTATTTTTTTGTTTTTATGTAAATAACAAATTAATATACCCTAGCTAATACTTAATTATCTTATTTATTAGTTAGGGACACTAATGTGAAGTGCATTTATGAAAGAGAGGAGTAGAAATATATATATATATATATATATATATATATATATATATATCAGTCTTTATAATATATGTAATGATGCGTATACCATTAAGAGCCTTTACACTGAAAACCTACAGGCTTTTGTTTAGACTGATAGTAACACTAATGAATCTTCTGTGCATTTGTATGAAATATGTTAGCAAAAGTAGTCCTCTTTTGGTTTTTCCTTTTAATATAAACACAACGATACCATCTTTCTACCTAAAAAAGAATATAGTAATGAATTATCCATAGTTCCTTTTTCTTGTATTTATTATGTTGATCAAAATATGCAAGTATGTGCACATGTTTTGTAAGTGCTAAATTTTAAGTGTCAATTGAAAATTTTATATTTTATTTCATACTTTTTGAATTTTAATATTGAGTGTTATGTGACAAGTGAAGTTTATCTTATTCAAAATTTAATACATTTTTAAGTGGAACATATACTTTTGAGTGACATATTAAATATGCTTAATTACAATAGAATTTCTCTCTCTCTCTCTCTCTCTCTCTCTCTCTCTCTCTCTCTCTATATATATATATATATATATATATATATATATATCATTATCATAGCTACTCATAATCAAGATATTATGCACTCTTATATCTTAGTTATAGAATTTTTTATTTTATTTATGTAAACACATCACCACCATGGCTAATCATAATCAATATATTGTATTCTTTAATCAGTGGTTTTGACCATGGATGATTTTAGGTATCAGTGCCTTGATGATTCAACTCATACCAAATGCCTTTGCTACTTTTTTTTTTACTGTCAACTCTTTTCGATTTACAAAAAGTTGCAAATTACACATTTTTGAAGTACAAAAAAAAAAATTTTTTTTTTTTAAGTGATCACCTATAAAGTACATGACACATTGACTGAATTTTTTAATGAAAATACAATTACACTTGTCCATTTTAAGCTTTACAATTGATTTTACAAATAAGAAATTAAGAGCGTTTATTGCATGCATAAGGATATTTTCGTCAAAATAAATAAATAAAATCAATTCATGTGTCTCGTACGTTGCACATGACCACGTGAAAAAAAAAATCAATTTTCATGCTTCGGAGGTAGGTAATTTGCGACTTTTCGTAAGTTGAGGAAGGGTTTGGTGCCAAAAAAAAATAATAGAGATATATTTTACAGATTTATGATAATACTAGAATGTTTAGTGTAATTTTACTTTCAACTTTATAATGTAAAGAGTTTTTAACTTAAAAGGTCCTTGTTTTTTTTGTTTTTATTTATAATTCCAGGCATAAAATAATTGGAGAAATTTATTTTTTTATTTTTTTTTGAAAGGTATGTTTTCTTTTTCTTGCTATAACTAAACACATGCACGAGATTGTTTTTTTATTTTTTCATTTTATAAGATACACACCCACCGTTCTCTTTTATGATGACTTAACCCCTCAATCCTTGCATTCCTATTTAACCATGTGCATCTCTCATGTAAAATCGTTGTATGATAGACCCCAGTGAGGAGACCACTTGTCACTTCAAGAAGTCCAACTCTTCCTTTTTTATCATTAATGGAATCCCATTTTACATCATCATTAATTTGGGTCCCATTTTTGGACTCATTTTATTCTTGAATTCATGAAAAATATTTAGGACCACTTTCGACACGGTTTCTGGTTCTAAAATTCTTTTCATTTAAAAGGGTTTTGAAAATGTCTTTAATAAAATTATTTGAAAGAAAAAAATTGTTTGGTAAATATATTTTTTAAAATTCCTTTCACAATTAACACAATTTTAACTTGACAAATATATTCTTAATAATTATTCTCAATAGGCAAGTTTCAAGAAATAAAAGAAGGTAAAACTATCGATAAAATTTGTTACTTAAAATAATTTTGGGTTTCTTCCAAAAGTAAGTTTTTTTGACTTTTTTTCAATGAACTTTTTAGGACTTTGACATTCATTAGAAGTCTATTTTCTTTATTTCACTAAACACTAACATTTTTTTGAAAATGACTTCTTCAACGTAGAAGTCCGTTTCAATCCCCGAAGAAGCTCCTCAAACGAACACTTAGGCCCTGTTTGGATTGGCTTTTGAAAGCGGCTTTTGGCTTTTCAAGCTCAAAAGCCATTTTGGAAAGTGTTTGGATTGGTAAGGCAGAAGAGTTTCGGAGTCCAAAAAGAGCGTTTAAAGGAAGCTGGGGGGTACCAGCTTCCTGATTTAGCTTCTGCTTCTCTTTTTCTTCTGCGTAAAAGTCGAAACAAAAGCTCTACCAAACAGGGCCTTAGTATTCCAAAGATATTGACAATTTATTATATTAATTAATAAACACTCACTATTTGTTTTGTTAATAGAGAATGATCATTCACCATTGACATTGACGGTATTGGGAGTATCTAAAAAATTCTCCGATCAGACTATAAAGAGCTATTATTAAACCACCGGCCTATGTGGCCGAGTGGTACCTCTTGGCCTTTCCATAGTCCAGGGTTCGACTCTTCCTAACTAGGAGCTTGCCACTAGAAAAAAAAAATGTCTAAGGTTTTATTACAATTGTTGGTGAGCAAGAACAGTCTACTTACTTCTAAAAAATTTATTAATTATTTTTATTATTATTAAATAGCATTAATATGAAATGACAAAAGTGTCCAATTCCTTAAAGGGAGTATCTAATTAGATTATCTTGTTCATCGCTTTTCCGTGATATTCTGCATTTTGTTTTCTTTTCTTCCAAAAGTAAATGAAGTAGCAATTAACTTTTCTACATTTTTTTTTCTATCACCGATACTGCTGCATCTTCGGTTGAGAGGTAGCATAAGTCAATAAAATGTGAAAGAAATCTGAACCAAGTTGATAGAGTGGCTGTTCTTTGTGATTAAACTTCTACTCAGATTAAATTCTTGACAATAAAGATGAAGTTTCTATTGGCAAAGATGCTGACAATAACAAAAGGAATGCTTAATTGTGGTTTCCAATAAGAGTTTTGAATTGCATGAATAAGAATTTAAAGCCTTATCAAAATATTTTTTAAATATGGCAATTATTGTGGAGAAAACGATATAAGCTCTTCTAACATGGGTGAGGAGCAGGGGCGGATCTAACAAGGCTCTAGTGGGTATTAATGTACCAACTTAATTTTATAAAAATAAATAAATTATACATGTAGTAAATACAATTTTTTTGGAGTTTTAGAACTGGAAGAGCCTATTAAGGTCCGAGTGATGTACTCCACTTAGTTTTATAAAAAAATAAATTATACATATGTACCTACTAAACTCTTACGTTCGTACTCACTTATTCAAAATTCTAACTATGCCTCTGGTGAGTAGTCTCTTTTTTCTTTGAACCACATAAAAAGTTCTATCCAATTATCTTCAATCATGACAATTTAAGTCCACTGTTGTACTCTTGTTTAAAAAATAATAATAATCAATTGTTGTACCATCCCGAAAATTCTATATCATGTACACAAAAGTAAACTCGACAGTATTAATGTGCTAAAGGTCTAATTGAGAAAAAAATCAAGGGAGATCATAGAGAACATTGTCATTAACATCATCAACGTATTGATTTTTTTTTTTTTAAGAAATTATACACTTTTGTCATTTCATATAAATGGTATTTAATAATAATAAAAAGAATCAATAAATTTCTTAAAATAAGAAAAATAAATGATGTTAAATTATAGATCTTAAGGGTACAATGCTCATTCTTCATCAGAAAGCAAAGAAGTTGAACACTGTGTATGTATATAGGAAGATATGGTGGAACTAATTTCATGTGGCAGAAATCATGGGTTTGTAAATGCGTGTGTACATGCAGGACCATTTGCATTATATGACCTTCCAATAATGATTTTAGAAGATAAAGCGTGCGAGATAGAGGCATGCATGATGTGAGATGTGGCATTATCATCATCATGGTTTTCCAACATGCATAATCATGATCCAGTACTCTCGAAATGCTTTTCGAAACAACAACATCATTGCCACTTACTCGAGTAGATTAACTATATATGGATTGAGTCAATGAAACTGGGTGAGAGAACAAGTTGACTGCCCTGGACGGTGCCTCATATATATATATATATATATATATATATATACACACACACAATCATACATATATGCATATATACAAGCAACGTTTTAAAAGTCAGAGAGAAGAAGAAAAAAAAAAGGTTTCAACTTTCACAATTCCGTAAATTATTCTCTCAACTTTTGTTTCGTACATAACTCCTTAAATTATGAAGAAATGGTAGTACAAATCATCCTGTCATTTGCGTATCATTACAGAATAGACAAAATAGTATCACATGTAAAACACATATCATTATACATATATTTATAATTTGACAGAAGTCACGCTCATACCCCGTGAGTTTAACGCATGATTATACTTAACTCTAACACTATATGTATGATCTATTTTACCTTCCATTAACTAAAAATACATTCTTAACCTCATTTTTCTTTTCAATTAAACAAATCTACCTTTACTTCGCTTTTAACATTAAGTCACACACACATATTGTTGCATCACTAAAAATATATTTCAAATTTTATTAAATATATTTTTAATATATGTTATATTACGTATCTTACTAAAAAAATTAATTTAAATTTAAATAAAATTTAATATATGTTATATTATGTATATTACAAATTTTACTAAATTAAATAAAATTTTAATATATTGTAATTCTTATTTTTTAAGTAAAATAAGTAATATATATTAAAAATATATTTAATAAAATTTGTAATATATTTTTAAAATTACCTTTGATTGCTTTAATCTCTCTTTCTTTTAATTAAACTATTTTAATTTTACATCACACACCATCATTGTGAGTAAAATGAACCAAAACAGTGTGCTGACAGTGTCATTTTGGTGTATAAATCACAGTCAAATATCAAACTCCAAGTTAAACTAATTATGACCCTAATAGCGAATTAAAAGTTTTTGATGATACAAAAACTGGTGTCAAGCAAGGGACTTGTAAATGATGGAGTTACAAAGATTCCACCAATATTTATCAATCAGAAACATCATAACAACTTTGGTGATGACTTAAAAATATATTGCAAATTTTATTAAATATATTTTTAATATGTGTTATATTACGTATTTTACTAAAAAAATAAGAATTACAATATATTAAAATTTTATTTATTTTAGTAAAATTTGTAATATATGTAATATAACATATATTAAATTGAAAATTTTTCTTTTCAATTTTTAATATACGTAATTTGAGTATATTTATTTAAATTTATTTTTTTAGTAAAATACATAATATAACATTAAAAATATATTTAATAAAATTTGTAATATATTTTTAGTGCTGCAACAATATGTGTGTGTGTGTGTGAGAGAGAGAGAGAGAGAGACTTAAGGTTAAAAGGGAAGTAAGGGTAGTTTTGTCTAATCGAAAAAGGAAAATGAGATCAAAAATGTCCTTTCAGTTAATGGAGGGGTAAAGAAAGATAATACATATAGTATTGGGGCTAAATGTAATCATGCGTCGAACCTCAAAAGGTGTGAATTTAAGTTTTGCCAAATTATAAATATATGTGTAGTTAGAACAAACCTCATGGAGTGGGAGCGTATTTTACCCTTTTTAGTAATGTGATACCACATGTGATTTTAAGTTGTAAAAGTCCTATAATATCCATCGTTTTTTATTTCTTCAAGGATAAAATGGTAAATTATATATACCTTAACAGCACTTTTAACAAATTGGGGGCAAAGTTGCATATTTTTAAATCCATGACCATTTTTTTTTTTTTTTAACAGTTTAAAATGGTAAATAAGTTGAGTAAAATAAGATCAATGGCTATCATAGTTAGTAAAATATGGTACGGTAAAAATGTGTTCGTAAATGCATGGATATAATTCGCTTTTCTTGTTTAAAAAACTTCAAAAAATTCGGCAAAAAAATGAAAAACGGAAAAGACATGGATATCAATATGTTTAGGTATAATACCTTTTTTGTTTAAAAGTTTGCAATTAAAAATTCGGTCACACATATATTATTTTTCTTCTCCTATGACTTACATATTTTCATTTCAATAATAAAAAAGACTAGAAATAATAAGAAAAAAAATCCATCTTGTCATTTTATCAAAACAATGTAAAAAAAAACCAACCCAGATACTTGTCATTACGCTAAAACATAACAAAAAGAGAAATAAACTAACTAAAAGTAATTAATTCATAACCACAACATTGTCACAAAAACTAATTAAAAAATATCCAAATTCATCCACACAATAGCTATATATGATTGTCCAAACCAAAATAAGGTAAAAAAAAAAAAAAGGAAAATGGCAAACCCAGTGCACGAGGCTCTCTGTAAACAGATCGAATTTGGACCGAATCAGGCTTGATCCTATCCGAACTCGATAAGAGCTATAACTGACAAAATAATCCAACTGATTATATATAATTAAATGCATATCCAATTTATTATTAATCAGATATTCGATCCGATAATTCGATCTGAAAAAGAATATATTTTTTTTAAAACAAATTTAATTTCAAAAGAGATTAACACATAAAGGTTAGGAAAAAAATAAAGATGAAAAATAAAAGCACATGCTTCAAATATGTTAAATTTCTCCATCATCATTGTATTCATCTTTACATATTCAAGATTTTCAGATATATGTTGCCTAAACAATGACCTAAGAGCGGGGAATTGGGTCTTTTGGCAAACTATGAAAAAATTTCAATTAACTTGTTAACAATAAAAACTAAACAAGTGTATTGTAGAGAACAATTAATCAAGCTGAAAGTAAAAAGAGATATGAGTAGAGAGAATCAAATACAAATGAACACCAACCACTTTACGTGGTTCGGCACCCCCTCCTACGCCCAAGCCTTGAGAGCACCTCCCAAGGATTACCAAATCCATTATCAAGCTTCCCTTTACAGCTGAAAAGTAAACCACTACACAACTCTTTTTCATGAGTGAAGAGAAACCTTTATAAAGCTTCACAGACTTGTCTTTCTTTACTAAGTGAACACCTTACTTAGGCTTCAAGGGTTACACCAACTCTTACACAAGGATTTCAACAATATATGAGAGTTGGAGTATAATAATAGATATCCCTCAATAGATAGATATACAAATTAAATTTCACTACAAATATCCCGCAATGGATAAATTTACGAATAAAAGCTCACTCTCTAGAGTAATAGATGAAGCAAGTGATGAAAGCTCAGTTCTAAAGTAAGAAGGAATGAATGCTTAGTAGATTTTCAAGAAAATGCTCTAATTTGGTAACCTTCTCAAAATATTTAAAAAAATGATGCAAAAGATACTAAAATGAGCAAAGGACCTTCTATTTATAGCCTCTTTGGGAAATGTGTCTGTTAGAGCTCTTTCAGGCTTATGTGGATCACTTTTCGTAAAAAACAGTGATTCATATAAACGTCTGTACTGTAAAGACCGGGTCTAATTTTGACTGATTTTCTTTTTATTCATCATTTTTGTCATAAATGGAGTTTAAATCATGTTTTACATGTTTTAAATATGGGAAACATGTTTGAAAACTTGTTTAGAGGCTCAAAGAAATTTTGGGAGCATCTAGTGACATTTGAGAATTTTGGGTTGGCAATGCCCGGGAAGCGGGTTGGGTGGGCCCAGGAATCTGGAAATGAAATGTTAAAGGAATTATTTTCCTTCTATTCCCTTTCTTTAAATTCACTTCTTCTTCAAGCGGAATTCCTCTAACCTACTAGGGTTAGGGTTAGGGTTTGTGCACTTTGCGTGAAGTCGACGGCACCTCCACATGGAGGGGGCACAGCCCTCCTCCGACGGTAATCCGGTACTTTCTTCTAGCCGGCCTGAGTCGCCATCACGCACCTCTTGGCGAAATCTCTTTGAGAGCGCCACGGATTCTTCTTTTCAGAATTTACAGTATCATGAAGGTTTACGTGCAACGAAAGTTAGTATTCAGTTAGAGGATGTCACTGATGAAATCGATTATTGGCAACATTCCGTGATTGGATATGTCATGGGAAAGAAGCTTTATTATCCCTTTTTCAAAACTTTCATTGAACGCAGATGGAGCTCAGATATTACTCTTGTATATTTGAAAGAGGGTTTCTTTTTGGTTCGCTTCAACAGTGAGGCAGATATGCAGAAGATTTTAAGGCGAGTTCACACTTTTGAGGGACGCCCGATCATCTTGAAGAAGTGGAGTAAAAATGTAAATCTTGAGAAAGAAATCCTTGGGTCGGTTCCTATATGGTTGCGGATTTTTGATTTACCTATCCATTGCAGGAATTCTACGGTGATATCGAAGGTATGTTCCCAATTTTCTAAGCCTATTTATATGGATGATCCCTCTGTTTCTAGAGAAAGAGGACAGTATGTTAGAGTCATGGTGGAAGTTGATGTCCATGAAGATTTACCTGAAACGATGGTGGTGGATTTCCATGGCATTGATTGCACAATTTATTTTCAGTATGAATGGAAACCTCAGGTCTGCTCATATTGTAAACGTGTAGACCACCTGGTTGATAAATGTCCACAGAAATATTTACAAAAACCAACAAAGAACGGGGTAGGGAAATGGGTTGTTAAGGCTAATAGACGGCTCCGTCCTCAACAGCAGAATGAAGAGAAAACTCAGGGGCAAGGGCCGGGTGATGCAAAGCATGCAAAGAATTTTTTTGCAGTTTTGGCTAATGTAGATGAAGGTGGGTTGCCTGTTCCAAACCTGGATGCTGAGATATCTATGCCTACTGGATAGAAGGTTATCCCAATGAGCGATAGTTCTTCCTCTTCACATGTAATTGGGCAGGATATGGTTCAGAGGCCTGCAGAATCTGTTGAATATCCACAGGCTGCTAATATGTCTTCATCACCTGTTCAAGATGTGCTTCAACGGGCTAGAGAATTTGTTGGTTCAACTCCTACTCTGGTTACGACTCCAGGATCTCAACCATCCAGAGGAGTTCAAAAATCTGGTCTCAATGGCGGTACTGCTGTAGCTAAGCAGCATGGTGTTTCTTCTAGGAATACTATTGTGATGCAGGAGGTTGAGTCTTCAAGTGGTGGGGATTCTCCTACGACTCGGGTTTCTCTTCAGCCTATTGGAGTGGACTCTAAATTGGTGGATAAAGGAAAAAAGAAAAAGAATGAGGGTACAGAACCGGTGTTGCGGGTTACTAGAACTAAACTTGCTGGTGGAGCTATTCCATCTTCCAATTCTCAATGATAAGGTGCTGGAATGTTCGGGGTCTAAATCGGCCTCATATGCAGAGAGAGGTAAAGCTTTGGATTGCCTCTGAAAAATGTGTTCTGGTCATTCTTGTTGAAACACGAGTCAAGGAATATAATTTTGCTAGAATTTCACATAATCTATGTCCTGGATGGAGTTGGATTGCCAATTATAATACTCATCTAAGGGGTAGAATTTGGGTGGGATGGAATCTTGTGGTCCTTAATGTTGATGTTTTACACTCGGAAGGGCAACATGTTCATGTCAAATGCAAAGTCTTGTCTGGAGGGGTGTGATGTTCTATATCTGCTGTATATGCAGCTAACACTGTTAGTGAGAGACGTGAGCTTTGGAAGAGTTTGAAGTCTCAATCGACTCTCATCACGGGTCCATGGTTGGCTGTTGGGGACTGGAATATGGTTCGATATCACGCTGAAAAGGTGGGTGGCAATCGTGTTCCTCAGGCTTTGATTGAAGAGTTCAATAATGTGCTAAATGAGGTGGGGTTAGATGACTTGCCAGTGAATAATGGTGCTTGGTCCTGGTCAAATAAACAATTTTTGCACAAAAGGATTTGTGCTAGACTTGATAGGGGACTTGTAAATACAGAGTGGCTGAACCAATTTACAGATTCTAAACTCTCTATGTCGGTGGCGTCACTTTCTGATCATTATGGACTAGTGGTAAAATGGGCTTCCAACTGTTCTTCTGGTCTGAAACCTTTTAAATTCCTAAAGATGTGGTGTTTTATGCCGGAGGTGGAGACATTGCTTTTGGAGTCCTGGGGAGTTACAGTTACTGGAAATCCTATACATCAACTCCTCAAGAAGCTACGTATTTTTAAGAATCATATGACGGAGTGGAATAAAAAGAAGGGCCATCTTAATCAACAAATTTTGGACGCTCGAAAGGTGCTGGGTTGACATACAACATCAGTTGTTGGCAGAGCCTTTAAATCCTAGTTTACTTCAAGCCGAGAAAGAGGCTTCGTTTAACTTGGAAAATATGTATGGGTTTGAAGAAATGCTATGGGCTCAAAAATCACGGGTGACATGGACTAAAGAGAATGATAGATGCACTCGGTTTTTTCACCAAAAAACTAAGCAGAGGCGCTCCAGAAATGCAATCACGTCCTTATTAAATGAGGAGGGAGGTTATACTGAAGATCCTGTAGTGGTTAAAGAATGGTTGGTCCAATATTATGAGAATCTTTATAAGGCCTCCCCATCTACTTCATCAGATTTGTGTCCTATTAGACGAATGTTAGAAGAGCATGAGAAAGTGGGTCTTGAGAGAGAAGTTGATCATGTAGAAATTAAAGGGGTGGTCATGGCGTTGAGCCCGGATAAGGCTCCTGGTGCGGATGGGTTTCCTCCTCGGTTTTTTCAGAAATTTTGGCACGTGGTTGGGCAAGATGTGATTCAAGCAGTGAATTTTTTTTCCTCACAGCATCTCTTCCTCAAGCAGTCAACAGTACTCTTATTACTCTAATCCCAAAGAAGGACCACGGCCTAAAGATGTCAGATTATCAGCCTATTTCTCTTTGTTCTACTTTATATAAGATCATCTCTAAGGTCATGGCAAATAGAATGGGGACTTGTTTACATAAGTTGATTGGTCCTGAACAATCAGCTTTTATTAAAGGGCGACGTATTCATGATAACATAATGTTGGCTTCAGATATGGTGAGAGGTTTTAACCATAAGAGGGGGGCAACTAGTATGGCAGTGAAGGTGGACTTAAGGAAGGCTTATGATTCAATATCCTGGACGTTTATTCTGCATGTTTTGAAGCTACATGGTTTTGGTGATCGGTGGATAAAATGGGTGACAACCTGTATTACTTCTCCTAAATTCTCGCTTCTTATAAATGGTGTGCCGGCGGGTTTTTTTTAATTCTGGACGAGGTCTTAGGCAGGGTTGTCCCCTGTCCCCCTTGCTCTTTACATTAGTCATGGAATATTTTAGTAATTTGATGAATGTGGCAGTTGCTGATGGTTCAATAGCTCTTTCTAAAGTTGCAAAGAAAACGGGTATTAAACTTTCCCATATTTTTTATGCTGATGACCTTTTTGTGGTGGTGAAAGCTGATGTATCTACTGCCCAGGGCCTGCTCGCTATTATTCATAAATTTTCCACTAATACAGATCTTCATGCTAGTAAAGAGAAGAGTGAAATCATTTTCTCTAAGGCGGTGAGGCGGTCCAGAACTTTGGAACGAATTCTTCCTTTTAAAAGAGGTACTTTCCCTCTTCAGTATTTGGGCTTGCCTTTAAATGATACCGTGCTTAAGAAATCTCATTTTAATCCTCTGTTAGATAAAATTTCATCGAGATTAACGAGTTGGAATACGCTGAATTCATCGCTAGCGGGAAGAATTGAATTGATTAAATCAGTGGTATTATCTTTTATCTACTATTGGGCATTTGGATTTAAGATTCCATGGTCTTGTAGACTGCACATTGAGAGAAAGATTAGAGCTTTTATTTGGGGTCATGATGACACAGTTCACAAATTACATTTTCTTAAATGGTCTAAAGTTACCCTTCCAAAATCAGAAGGTGGATTTGGCATTCGAAAAATTGGGGAGTTAGACTTTGCTGCCAAGTGTATGCTGGTGTGGGATTTTCTCACAAATGGAGAAAAATTATGGGTTGACTGGTTCAAGAAAAGATATGTTAAGGGAAGTTTCTGGTCTTGCATTCCGAAAACCTCTTCATCTTCAATTTGGTTAAGTATTCTGCAGGCTCGAGAGTTTATGATCACGCAGATCTCTTACAAGATTGGTGATGGGTCTCAAATTGGTCTATTAACAGACCCTTGGTGCGATGGTTTAATGTTGTTCCAAAAATTTGGCAGAAGGTCTTGTCGAGATTTTGATAGGCAAGCAAACCTTGCGTCTATAATTGAGGCTGGTCAGTGGCACCTTCCTGATGCCCCACCGGCTGTTATCGCCTATTTCCAGTCAGTTCGGATATGGGGTGGTCGAGATGTCATACAATGGAAGCATGGGTCATGTTCATTTCAATCAATCTGGAATTCTAGCCGTGTTTCTGGGCCACGGGTTCCTTGGTATAATCTGGTGTGGAGTAAGTGTAGAATCAGAGCTTCGTTTACCACAGCTCTAGTGCTTCAAAATGCTATCCCGTCATTCGTTAACTTGCAAAGGAGAGGGATCCAGATTCCGTCAATTTGTCATTCATGTTACGCTGGTTCCGATACGGTGGATCACGTGTTCGTGCACTGCGCATTCGCGATTGAGATATGGCATTTTATTTTTGATATTATTCATATCTCCTATCCTATCTTCCTCTCTATGTCACATTTACTGGATTGGTTCCTAAATCACACAAGTTCAAATACTATGCGGAGTAAATTTTTGAAATGTCTCTTCCCCACAGTTATTTGGTCCATTTGGGGTCAACGAAATGCAGCATTACATCTCAGTTTTAAGAAGACTTCACATGAAGTGGCGCAAGGCATCCTTTTAGAGTGTCTTCTGCTTTTGGACCTACAGATTCATGATCTTTCTCTAATCTTTTAATTTTGATGATTATGTTCAGTTTTCTTTGATGTATTGGAAAGGATTCTTCCTTATCCAGTCTCACGCTGGTTTTGAGGGATTCCTCATTCAGGTTTTTGTACTCTTTTGAGTTATGGTTATATAATACAACAAAACATTCAGAAAAAAAATTTTTTAAAGGAATTAAGGAAGTGATTTTAGAGACATAGCTGCTTTCAAAATCGAAAACAGAGGTCGGGAGGGTACATTAAGTGAGTCAGGGGCGTTTTGATCATTTTGTACCCTAGATATTTATAATATCTAAGGTTGAGCCTTTTTGAAAGCTCAAAAATAGCCGATTGTGCCTCTCCCTCTCTCTCTTTTCATCTCTCTTCCTTCTCTCTTCATTTTGGAACCCTAGAACTTAGATTCGGGAGTTCTCGAAGAAAGACAACTTGCTCTACGGGTCAAAGGCTTCGGTTTGAACCAAATAAACGTGAATTTCAGCAGGTAGAACTTGGAGGAATTCTAGGATTTTGGTTAGAAAGTTTTCAAATTCGAGTTAGGGGTGTTTCTTCCTTCTTATTAATCAATTCTAGGGTTTTGGTGAGACTGAGAATGTATTGGTTGAGTTAGGTTGAGTTTGGTATATATGGGAAAGTGTTAGGGTTGTCTGTTGCACTCTTCTCTTCCTTATAATTTATACATGTGTATGATATTCATATTATAGTATACGATAAATGTGTGATTATACATGTCGAATGCATCTTAATGTGAGTATGTTGTGAAGCGTTATGGATTGTATGCATATATGAATAATATGTATGTTTTGAAGCATATATGTGACTATATGAAAGATGTGTAGATGAAATACATGCTAGAAATCATATGTAGCAAGAATGTGCATTGGAAGATCATGAAAAATATATGATATGTGATATATGTGCCTAATTAGCATGTATATATAATTATCAGAGGATTGTTCAAGTGAGTCATGCATGGGGTTCGGAGTTGCTCAACCATATTACGGAAGTGGGGTAATTACCTACTAAGGTATGAACGTTGGAGTTGCCCAATCATACCAAGGTTAATGCCTAGAATTCGGAGTTGTCCAAAATCTTGTGACCGTCAGAGTTGTCCACTCACAATGGTAAGACCAATATATTATCAGAATTGTATGATTCTTCAGAGTTGCCCAAATCATACGGGTGTCGTCGGAGTTGTCCAACACCACATGATCGTCAAAGTTGACCAATCTTGATGCTTATGTATTTTAACTGTTAAGTATGATGTATGAATTAAATGCACACTTGTTAAATTACATTTGCGTTGGTTGGCTTGAAAACTTGATATATGTCATGTAATGTAACGACATCATGGTTGCATATCATGTAGGTCGGTGTCTGGTTAATGCCTAGGTGGATTGGGGTATTCCTACTGAGCTTGTTGTTTTGCTCACCCTTCTGGCCCAAACCTTTTACAGATAAGGCACTGATCATGAACGAAACTTGAGTAGCCAAGTAGACCTCTTAGTAACATTTTTAAGTTATTTTGAGCATTACATATATTGTTATCCATGTTGGATTATGTCATATCGAAATACTTGAAAAGATATGTAATTTTTGGATTGAGACTTTCTTATAAGTATGCATGTGGAGTTGTATAATTGCTCCTATGAATTGATGTATTAAGCGTTTGAAGAAAACACATTTAAATGGATGCTTTTGGATTATATTTATGAAATGTATGGATTTGGCATCTATGAGATGTAAATGCATAGATTTTATTGAGTTTTGCCTATGCTTAGAGTTATGGATGAGTGTATGGGACTAGAGAATGTATTTAGACTTGAGATATGCAGGTCTTGGGCATTCTGGGAACTTTCGGTCACCTAGTTCTTTGCAGTAGCCGACCAAAAGTGTGAAATCCTGAATGATTGTAAGTTAGGGACCAGTTTCAGACGACTGGAAGAGGTCTTCAACCGCCCGAAAGCATCCTTTCGACCGACCAAAACTACTCTCCAGTCAACCGACAGAACTGGCAAATTGGAGGTCAACTGAACCTAGGTTTTAGCAGACCGATACTGGGCTGGGATGTTATTTCATAAACCTTGGGATGGGATGAATATGTATGGAGGAATGGACTAATGTGGGGCTCATTGGGATGAACGGTGATGAGTATATGCTTTTGTAATTGCGTATGTGTAGTTAGCTTCTGCGGTTGTATGGTTTTGAAATAATTCTTTTTTATGTGAGGTGATGATGTGTAATCCGAACACCCCCATTCCCAGGTATCAGAAATTGGGGCATGACATGTATGCCCTTATACCTTTTTAGAACTTACTTACTTTCTGTTTATATACACGCCTGTAAGAATCCATATAGGCGTCTCTGTCCATTTTAGTTTTTTCATTTAGACTTATGTGTGAGCTAATGTAGACGTCTATAAGGCATTTTCTGTTAAATGAGCACTTGTAGTACTTTGCCAAATCAAGAAGATATAAATATCTATAACTTTCATATAAACATCTAGAAGGCCATTGTCTAAAAAATACCCATTTGTAGTAAATTTATAAATGATGAAGCGATAGATGCCTATAATTTTTCATACGGATGTTTGTGAGCATTTTTCTAAAAATTGAAGACTTGCAGGAAATGAGAATATAGACGTCTGTAAAAGCACATATAGACATCTATGTCACTTGAAAATGTGGATTTGATATTTATGAGGTCCAAAATGTCTTTCAACAAGTTAAATGGCTATTTTTCTCTTATGATATTTATCATCTAAGTTCAAAGGTCAAGTCAATTAATCTAGAGACCTGTATATGATAAGATGCAATGAGTTTGAAAGGTCCTAGAGAATTTTGAGTCAATAAGTGGAAATTTTCATCAACATACAACATAAATTACTTTACAAATGATCTAGCTCTCAACAACCCATGGTTATAATCTTCAATTATTTTCTTGGTTTGTTTACGATTGAGGAAAGAAAAGAAAAGGGGGGGGGGGGTTGAGCTCCTTGTTGTCTTTGTTCATTTGTTCACTGTTGTTATCATTAAAATTACCCAATTGCCCTTAGTTTGAAACCTTAGGGTCAACATCCAACACTAAGATTAATGATATACCTAACAACCTCATTTGTGACCTCATACTCTCTTTTTCTCTCTCACCAGCAAATAACACATTACAAGTCCTTGAATGTTCAATGGTTTTATTCAACTTCCTCTTAATATTTGGTGTAACCAAACCTTGCCATATGCACCTTTTTTATACCTCTTTTAAATCTTTTTCATAAGTTTGTCTTATTCCCATCCAACAATGATAGTATTAGTTTCATCTTAAGATAACCCACCCAATTTTTGAACCTCTCACTCGTGTTGTTTGCTACATGATCATTCTTAACCTTTGCATCTAGACTATACTGCCACTAGATATTCTTCCATGAGCCAATCATGAGCCTCTCTTGATAAATTTCTCATTTGTCAATTGCCTCTTGAACACCAATTAAGGTATAAGCTCTAGCAGCTTTCTAAAAAATTTCCTTAATAAAAACCCAAGATATGCCTACAACATAATTCTATGAGACACTTGAGGAATGGTGTCACTTGGTCAAGAGAATTATATTTTAACAATTGAACATACATTAATGACAGTGTTCAAGTGCTTAAAAAATTTAGAGAAATATATTTCCTTTTGCATGTCTGATATAAAGATCCAAGGCTTAGACAAGACATTTGTATCAGTGATAGTGCTCAAATGCTCAAAAAATAATGCCTAACTTCATTGCCCTCAATCTCCACCACACCAAATGCCATAGTAAATAACCCATTATTGCCATAAAAAGTAGTGGCTGCCAATAATTAACACATAGTAGCCCCCATAGAAGGTAGCCATCCAAAATCTGAAATATTTTGCACCCTATGTTGAATCCAGATCTCATTGTTTCAAATGAAATAAAATTCTCCTAAATGTTGGGTTCAAAGTAAAATTAGGCTGATAAAACTTGTGTAAAATGTTAAGAACCAAAATCTAAGGCTCAAATGCATAGTTTTGTAAGATCCATTGAGCTATACCTAGAGAGGGAGATTCTCATAGAATAAATAAAAATTCATTTTACTTAAATATAGTCTTCACTCGGTTTTAACAAAATAAATTGATTTACGTCAATTTAAGCAATTAAAAGCAATGCTAAACATATAAGCAATTTTGAGCTATGCATGCATTCCATAAATAAATAAAGTAATAATTATATGGACACCAAAATTTATGTGGAAAACCCTCAAACGAGATTCAAAAGATCACAAAACCTAGTTCAAGAAACTAATCAAATATAAAAAATAAAAATACAACCTAGGTCACAGTTTAATACCCTTGAACTCCTAACTATCTCTAGACACAGTAAGGCACCAAACCTTTAGTCCTTCAAAGATTTTTAGGCCATCTTTATGATCTACCTACAGGTTTCACAATTGTGAATCTGTTTCTCTAGTGATTAGCATCAGCCATTAGTCGTCTAGTTGATAATCTTGTTTTAATTGTTATAATGTGTTGAATATACTTGTATAAGCAAAACAATAGATATTTCAACACATATAACAACAGCTCACCAATATACTCATGTTTATGATTGATGTTGTAAAGAAAGATGCACTCTGATTTTACGTCTTAAATATGTGATTGAATCATGTACATGAGATTATAATCTTATGTGTATGTAAACAAAAATGTCTATGCTCTTCGACAATGCTCTAAAAATCTCTTTTCATTCTTGTTTAGGTTTTCTGAGATGATATATATCAACCTAGTGAAGTGTTTTAAGTAAAATTCAAAATAGTAATACAGTTCTTTTAAAAGATTGTATTCTACCATTATCGATTGATCAACATTTCTTCAATTAATCGAAGCAACTCTAACAAGGTTCGATCAATAGCCTAATCGATCGAAACTTCTGTAGTTCTGATACTTAGAAAAATATTGCAATTACATTTTTCAAAATAAAAACAATGCATTCTCATGCATATTTGGAATCAAAATATGTTCAGAGAAATTTAAAATTAAGATTCCATGTATATGTGATGCATGTACCTAAATTAATAACTGTGCATTATAGTGTAAATTTACCTTTATACCATTTTGTAGAAGATTACCATCTTGACATTTAATGTAGCGGACCTTCAGAGGTAATTTCCACTTAACTCACTATAAAACCATTCTATCTACCTAGAAATTAAATAAAAATACAATAATCATGTTTTGATCTATGAAATTACCCAAGTTAGTCCTGTTGACCTAACATAGGCCTCCGTTGCTTTTCTCTTTGCCTTTTACAACTACATCTTATGTGCATCAAGTCCAAACCCCTAACTAAGTGCCCCTTCTAATGTAGATACAATCATTTGAGGATTCTATTTAAACTTGTAAGCAAAGAAGTTACCTCTTTAATGGTCTTACCTTTAACACAATCATGTTTTTCAATCAATGATTTAATTTTATTTTTTTAAATTATCTGGGAGAGGGGAAGCATATACCCACCATGGACAACCCACTATTGCAGCCTTACAAGTGATCTTTTTTTTTTTTTTTCCTTTTCCATTCTCACTAGTTTGAACCCCTCTTGAATTGCAAAATACTTCAAACACCTCCCTAAATTTGTCTACATTATCAAACAAAAGATTTATTTCCAATTTAATTTTGGACCCTTAAACTCTTTCGAATTTCTTTCTCCAAACATATTATGATGTAACTGTAGACTTTAAAATTTTGAGATTATCTCATCACCATTCGATTGGTCAAAGAGTCAAAATATCTTGATCAAGTCAAAGTCTACAAATGCAGATCCATCAAAGGACACGTGACAAAATCTCAAGGTTCAAGATTTTCATGAAAAGTTTGATAAATCAAATTTAATTCAAATGTATTTCCATATTAAAGGAGATAAGTCTCTCTTATTTATGAAAATTAGCACAATTATTGGGGAGTTACAATGCCCCACCCTTTGGCCTATAAATATAGGGTCACTCTACATATTCAAAAAATAGATATAAAGACTAAGAGACTGTTGAAGCTCTATTAACTCTCTAAGTTGAAGGTTCTAAAGACGAAAACTAACAAACACACCACACAGGTGTCATTCTTCTTTGAAGACCTTCAACACTCAAAGTTCTAAAGACAAATAATAACAAACACGTCACACAAGTGTCATTCTTCTTTGAAGACCTTCAACACTCAAAATTCTGAAAAAGAACAACAAACATGTCACACTAATGCAATTCTTTTGAAAACTTTGTAACACTCGAAGTTTATGAAGATGAAGAATAACAAGCATGCTACATAAATGTCATTCTTCTTTAAAGATCTTCAATCCACCGTTCGAGATCAAGCTCTATCGGCCCTAGGTACGAAAATTCAGTCAAGCCTTCTTTAATCTCAAAGATTTGAAGAAAACTTAATAATCGGTTCAAGATCAAGCTTGTGAAGCCCTTGCACCGAACGTCAAGAGATTGAATCAGAGGGAGATTCTTTATTGTAAAAGAATTGACTACAGAAAATTGTACCTCTTTCATTAAATTAATAAAATTGACTATTTGTTCACATTTTCGCTCCTAGATTTTTGGACACAAATTTTTTGTGTACAGTAACACTTACTCTTTGACCTACACTTTGACATATCCTTTGACCGGCCTTCTCATCCAATCATCACCCTCATCATTATCTTCTTCTTCATTATATCCCTCTTCATCAACTCCCCCTTTATCAACTTCATCAAGCTCATCACTTGATGAGTAGCCACAATCATCATTAGATTAATACTCACTAAATCCATCATCACTTTTGTTATTGTTGTCCTCTCCATAGTTGTTTGATCTACTAACCCACTCTCATTGTTAAATGACTTAGAAGTTGAACCCCGCACTTGTTCTTCATCTTCAAAACTAAAACCACACACTTCATCCTCTTCCCCTTCTTCATCAAATTCCTCTTCATTGTTGCGATCAACCTCAACATCTTCAAACACATTAAAATCACTAAATTCTTTATTCACAACACAAGATAATTATGAAGCTCAAATATGTATATAATAGGTTTCAACTATTGAAAACCCAATAGTAGGTCTAGATTATGGTCCAATGTTTGGATTCTCAACCCTAACTGATGCAAGATATGATTTTTGACGAACTTGTTTTTGACTCAAGGAGGATTGGAAACGACCCAATAAAAAAATTCACTAGCTTTAGCTAGTGGCCCGTGTCATTTTTTCGGTAGCATTTCATCGTCTACAGCCTCAAAATCACATGTTTTAGTCCTATAGGAAGAGGAAGACTGCTATATATTTCAAAATTTTTGTTGGAGGCCTAAACGAAGTCCGATTGTTATGCAATTTGGTAGTTTTCTTAGTTTAATGATTAGGGTCTTATATTTATTTTTTTTATAATTTTTAGAGAATATCAAATTCTACTATTTTTAGGATTCCTTTTATTTTAGACTTTTTTTATTATAAATACATGTATTGCAAAGAGCAGAATCAATTTAATTACTTCAGTTATCAATAATATATCATATTGCTCTGCAATTTTCTCTTAAGTTTGTGGATTCAAATGGTATTTTGGTCAAATTATGCATTTTTTGGACCAAATGGGGTAATAATAAAATGTGAATAAACGTACAGGTGTACGATTTTTGAAAAGTTTCATTCGAGTGTAATTAAGCAAAATCTCAAGATAGGTTGTTGTCTTTAACCCTTCATGTTATTGGCGATGAAATTTTTTTCCAAACATCATTCACTGTTCATGATCACCTATATGTTATTTTTTTTTTTCATAGTTTTGCCATGACTTTAAATCTTGTGCCAAAAAATTGTTGCATATGTAGGACTTGAAGTGGAATGTTTATAGCAACAACATAAAATAACGAAATAAAAAAAACAATTTGCCACAAACTTTGCTACTTTTTGCAACGAGTATGCAACAAACTTGTCTACTTTTTGCGATGAGTATGTTTGTTGCAAAAAGCCTACTTTGTTGTATATATATTCATATGATTAATTATTACTTGTAATAATTGCTTTATTCTATAACATGCACATATGGGTTATATAACCCAGAGAATTTCCTCTTCATAATCTCAGTCTCATGCTTAATTAGAACAAGAAATGAGAAATAAATTAAACTAAATTACCACCACTTTTTTTCTCTTAATGAGTGGAGGGTTAGTTTAAAAGTAAAGATTGCATAAATCCTACCTTTAAAATTATAATGGTCGCTTAGCTCATTCTTTTTGCTTCAAGTAATGCCACTAAACTATTATCCCCTATAAATTATACTTAAAGCTCGTATAAAAACTAACCTAAATCCTAGATGTAATATTATAATATGTAGCAGGCACATTAATTAATCAGTTGGATCATGCATAATAGGAGTATGTCTATAATGCACCCAGTATATCATAGTGCGTGTTATATACGTATGGCCCAACTTCACCGAGTGCATTTATACCAGGTGCATCTTAGATCTTCTCGCATAATAGATATTGAATTAATTGGCTTTAGGGTGGTCAAAAGATTTGCAATTATATATGGTGAAAGTGTTATATATTCAAATATAGTGATTTGTAATAATAATTTAAGAACTGGAATCAATTTTTTCTATAAATAAATATAAAAATTAATGTGAATTTTAGTATACATATATGTTCCCACTAATATTTAAACCTCTATTTGCCACGAGAATATATTCATATATACAATAAAATGTATTAATTATATATTTGAATAAACAAAGGATATGAAGGTGTGGGAGAAGATAAAAATACTAGAATATTCAAAGGAATAATGCATGTAAATAGGACAAAACATACCAAAAATGGATTGGATGAAAAAATAGAAAAAAAAATTGGAGTGGGAATGTCACTAAGGTATACACGTACTTCCCAATAGTTCAAATTAATTGTTTAAATAATAGAATTATTAAATACTCTCTTTAATGTTGTACCTTCTCATACACATGCATGGTTCCCAATTTGTGCCCCATAACGCGGACATAAAATGTGGCAAAAAAAAAATTATTTTTATTAAAGATCAACACACTCACTAGTCATTTTAGAGTTTGTACTCTTCAACCAACAAATTAGGTACATCATTTAAACTCATGTCTCATCTTCAGTGAGACTCAAATAAGAGATCAAATGATAGTACTCCCAATATTTACCACTCATGCAGTTCATCTATATGTGTGTGACCTTTGAACTTATCCAATTGAAAAATATCAGTCTTCAATCAATCATTAACTTCAAAGTTCTGTATATACTAAAGAATATATAAATATATATGTATATATGAAATTTTGTTCATCAAGAAAAAAAAAATTAATAATGCTCAATCATGGAGTGCTTTTCTCAAGTGTGGTATAGGATATATGCACTTGGTGCATGCTTTTTTTGTCATGCCAAAAGGACTAATAATGGTGACTATATTTAATTTCCAAATACAATATATGTATCCAAGATTTTTTTTAACCTGGCAATGAACTCTCACACAGATGAAAGTGAAAACTGGACCTTCTTGTGGGAAGGCCATGAAATGCCACTCGGCCACAAAGGTCGGTGGTATATGTACCCAAGTTAGCACTTTTCATTACCAAAATCAAATTTACATAATTGGGATTTTATTGGGTGAATTTGTGGGCTCTAAATATTAATTAGGATTAATTTAATTTATGATCACTTTTGATAGCCTAATTTTAAATATGTCAAATTTTAATAGTATATGGTCAAAAAGCAACTTATACAAAAATATTGATGTATTTGACACTTTTCACTGTTCTTCAATACACAATGATTAAATTACCCCTCTGCAGGCCATTATGAGTTTACCCAATTTTCCCAGAAATAAAATTACTGCTGAAACATGTCAAAAAAAATTTAGTAAAACTTTAACTGAATGCAGTTAAAATGTTACAACTGTGCAGTAAAACTTTCATATTTTGCAACTAAAGTTTTACATTTTTATAAATTGAAACAGATTTATCAGAAAGTGCAAAGTGGTGTGTCATATTTAAACATGAATGGTTATAACCAGGCGAATACAAGGAATCTACACTATTCACATGTGTAGTAAAACTCAGATATCACATGTAATTGGATTGTTCATACACGTGCCAACATGAACCAATTCTATGAAGTTGTTGAACCATTGGTAATAAAAAGTGCTTAATATTAGTTCATTTAACAATGGTGCGTCAAAACACTCAATTTGTGTGCATGATTGTATTAGTTCTAAAATATTTCAGATTATATGCGGTAAAACTTTCAGCTAATGCAGTAAAATGTGTATATTTATGCCGTAACAGTTTAACATACAGGAGTTAGAGTCTTACATTTGTTATGCAAAAATAAAAAATCTAATAAAATAACTTGAGATATGCACATTCATTTGTCTTCTCACTATAGGTTGTACCACTTGGTGACATTCACTTATTCACTTATTTTGTCAACTATAGAATATAATAAAACTATAAAATATAATAAAATGTATAAAAATTCATGACCATAAGGACTACACATTAAAAAATATGTCCACTGCACATTATTTGAAAGGTTTTGCACTCTCACATGCCAACATCAGTAACCAAATGCACCGATACAATTTGTCCCTTGGTGACATTCACTTATTCACTTATTTTGTCAACTATAGAATATAATAAAACTATAAAATATAATAAAATGTATAAAAATTCATGACCATAAGGACTACACATTAAAAAATATGTCCATTGCACATTATTTGAAAGGTTTTGCACTCTCACATGCCAACATCAGTAACCAAATGCACCGATCCCATTGAAAAAATTAGTAGCCAAATGCACCGGTGCACTTTTACCTTCAACATAACATGTGTACTGTACATTCACATTTAATGTTTAATGAAAAACTCTTACAAAAAATGATACACTGGTTAATATTTTGTGCAGTAAAATTACAACACGATGCAATTAAATTATTACATAAATGTTGTAAAACCATTACATTATGTAATTAATAAAAAAATTTACATTGTTACCAAATCTTCAATGCATAATCATCTCAAGCATCAAAGGAATTAGAGTTTGGCCTTTTCAAATATCAAGTATGAGTATCAAAGCTAACTAGAGGTCTACATTATATGATCTCGTTAATCAATAATAAATGAAAAACTCTTACAAAAATAATACACAACTTAAAACTATTATATTGTACAATAAAAGTAAAACTATTATATTGTATAATAAAAGTTTTGGTAAACTAATATGTAAAGGGCATTTGTGTAATGGGCTAAAAAGTTTTTAAAGGCAATTTGGATCCAAATAATATAAATTGTCGTATTTGTAATTAATTTTGAAAAGTTGCTCTTTGATCATATACTATTTGAAAGTTGATGTACTCATAATTAGGCCACCAAAAATGATTATAAATTAAATTAACCCAATTAATTATCTATAGTAATTTTCATTTCCCCCTTGGCTTCTTAGAGGGGTTTTATGATGTCTTTCCTTCTCCATCTTTAAAATTCTATGTTGTATACGTATACTTGTGGTCCTTATATAATTCCTAAGATATATTTATAAGTAATTTTCTAATTAATGTACTTGGACACTAACAAGCAAAAATGTAATATAGTAGTATACAAATATATTGCTTCATGATATACTAATTATTGTAATTAAGTTTAAATAATATATGCGAAGCATATTATTTTTAACCATATATTACATTAATACTTATACAGCTATAAGTTATTCTTATAATTACCACAAGATCGAGGGTGGTTCATCCAATCATCCCCATAGGGGCAAGATGGCTGTGAGTTTCGAATAGAAAAAAAAAAAAAAAGTCAAAATAGGTTTAATTATAAAATAATCATATTCTGTCCGATCAAACTTAGTCTAATTTTTATTTTTTGTGGGTGGGATAGTGGGCTCCACACATGACATCACATTATGTGGTAGGACCCACCACCTCACTCACATAAAATTATTTTCGGACTAAATTTCATCGGCATCTCTATCATTACCCTTAATTATAACCCAACTCAACTAGACCCAAAATTAGTCCAAAGTTATTCGGGAATTAGACCGAAATGGGACCCACTTAAACCAGGCCCATTAATGGCCTATAATGCCAATCAAGCCATTAGATCTGCCAGCCCACTGACTAACTCAACCCGCAGGCTGTGCCCTAGCTCTGCAAAAATTATTGTGCCAGCTTAAACTTATACTAGCCCAATGGGCTCAAGGCTGGGCTTGAAAGGCACTGACAGCACTAGGCCAGCATGGAGGACACCTAGAAACATGCAGATCAAGACTGGATTTCGATTGGCTACAAGTATTTCCCTAATCCAAAAGTTCATCAATGCGGATGGGCCATTGACTTGCTTCACAGAAGCAATTTTCATTTCCAGTCAGGAATTTTTTATTTTTTTTTTTTGGCACCCAGTCTCAGGAATAGACAACTTCAATGTTATAAGATATTGTAAGTTAATAAAAGGTAAAGTACGAAAAAGAAAGAAAAAAAAGTGTAAATACCCCCATATTGTTTGCAAAACTCCTTATATTTTTTTATTTGTCTAAATATGGATAAATTTTCAATTTAGGAAAAACTGAACAATGAAATGAATAAAATACCCTTTATAAATATAAATAAATAAAAAGACAACATTTAATGACAAAAAGAGTACTTCTGAATTTTAAAAAAAGTGTGACATCATCGAAGGCTATTTTTCTATGCATATATGCAATAGGAGGCAATTTTTGCTCCACATTTGAAATTATATGAATTTATATACACATAACAAATAGTTAAGGTGTTTCTTGCACATTTTTTATATAGCGGTTTCCTATTTTGGGATTTACCCTTTAATAAATGTAGAAATTTAATGGCACTAAAATTTTAGAACTAAGCTCACCCCCAACTTTGACACAACATAAGACATTTTTCACCCACAACCAATAATGCAATGTAGATTGTATCAAATGGTATCACCAATGACAGAATTCATGGAACATGAAAACAAAGAGGCTACTCCAAGTACATGAAGAAAATAAAAACCTAGTTGCTAAGATCCAAGTTCTGTGAAAATTGCATATTTTTCAGATCAAAATGTACTGTTACAACTGAGTTGGAGAAAAAAAAAATTGGAAAAGAATAAGGTGTACTGTTACAATTGAGTTGGAGAAAACAAAAATGGAAAAGAATAAGTTCAATCAATACAGTCGTTACATTTCTCGGACCAGGAACAGATTAACAATGAACTGGCACAAATTTGAAAGAATCTCAACAGATACTACACATTCTCAATGAAATACAACTAAGAGAAACAATAGCTTTCTTAAAGAACAGCAGGATCTTCTCAAATTAATTCATCTATAGTTGTCTTTATAGTTGAACATATAATCTCTTCTTTTCTGACGCTCTGCAAGGTAGAACTGATGGAATCCCATGGCGTTCACCCACTGAAACGGCTGTCAAAACAGCATGATTCAAAGGGGCAAATTCTGCAGAGAACTGCAACAACAGCCTATTTGTTGATCTAGGAAATGTCTTACAAGCCTAATTTAACGCAGCTCTAGAAGTCAAACTACAAGGAGATCCTTGCAGGATCATCGCATTACAGACTCCTTGACAAAGGAACGACCACCTGACCTGCAGGAACAATGATCAATACGAGGATATAACGAATTAGCTGATGAGTAAAGGGTTAAATCAAAAGCTCCAAAACAGTTGGTTAAATGCTGTGACTTACGCATACTCAAGATGAATATTCATAAACCGGGCGTTTTCTTTGCTTTGTGATAGTGTTACAGAGCCTTCAATAATTTGATCTTGCTCCACTTCTATTGGGTCGTAAAAGTATATCAATGTCTACGGAATTGGTAAAACAAATGGACAGAACAAAATGCATCAGAGACAGAATTTAGCATTGAAATGAATACCAGAATTTTTTCAAAAAGTGGAGCACACTAGAGAACAGGCATTTTTCACGAAAGGTAAATGATACTGACAACACAGATTGATCATAGATTCATACATGACTAGTCAATGTAAAAGAACACTCGTGTACTACCTTTTTGCTAACGTGTACACAAATGGAAACCATTTCATGTACCAACATGGTGGTTTCACAGTTTACTTCATGACAAGATTATTTTGTCACTTGTGAGACACCTAGTACTGGTACCAAAAGCCAAAATTGACTGGTCAGGAACACTATTAAACTTCTAATGCTTACTATAATTCTTAAGAATGATCATCGAAACCATCCAGCAAGCGCACTCTACCCTTTTCTCATTAACCACGTAGAATCTCATCAATCTAAATAAACTTGAAATAGAAACTAACAACAAATAATTAATGACATAAATCATGAATTCAAATTGATCAAGTTACACTTTCGCACATTTATTCCACCCATTCAGGGAAAATATAAAAATCAAGACTTTAGGAGCTGCACAACAGGAAACCAAGAGATGAAATTATTTTATTGGTTTCTTCATTCATGGAAGTTAATTGGTCTAGACCAAAACATTTAAGTCAAGAGATTTACGCGCCAATGCATGTTTAAGCACAACCATGGGAAAAATGGAGCGAACTAATTGGAGAAAGGAGACGAAAAGCATGAATATCTGATACCTGCTGCCAATGTGTTGGAGGATCCTCAGGTGCAGTGGACAGCACAAGTGCTTCGTTAGAATATGCACGCTTTTTCCGCTGACTACTATCAGTAGGCTGATTGTTGGAAGACTCGATAGGGGAGGATACTGTATCATGACTAGCAGGGAAAATCGCAGGGCCACTGAATTCAACATCGAACCAGAAAGCAAACCCATGAAATGGAGCTATAAAATCAAAGAAAAATTAGAAATATAACTTTTATCAGAGAGAGCTTAGAATATGAGAGTAGCAAAAGGTAAAAATATAGAAAGAATTGTGAATAACAATGGACTAATGGACCAAGTCTCAGATGTAAAGAGAAAAAGATCAGAAGGGAAATTCAAATATAAAAAATTTTAAAAAAATAGAAAAGAAAAGAAATTGCAATGAGTAAGGGGAACGTTGTCTTTCAGATAACAGTAACATTTTGACTCTTTTAGTTCAAAGAAATAATTAAATGAAATGCACTTGGCTTCAAAACAAAGAAAAAGCATTTCATCTTGTTCTGGGAAAAGCATGACACAGCACCCACACACACACATCACATCACATCACACATGCACACACAGAGGAGAAGAGATATTACCTCGCATCATTGACTGAAATTTATATTTTGTTGTAATAGATTCTAGCTCACGAATTGTTATTGTATAGCAGTCAACATGCTTTACCTGTCATCATATTAACAATCAATTTACAAAATTTACGATGTCAGAACAAAAACTATAAGCAAGTCTACTCATCACATGTTTTTAAAAAGCAAGTGACACACAACCTCTAGGAAACATGGCTCAAATAAAACACCTTAAGCAAATAGAACACCTTAAGATATAGCCTAACGATTTCAAAACTATCTGCTCATACTAATGTCCCAAACTCCAGCACTCACAAGTCATATGCATCGTGACATGAGGCTCATCTTATGAAACAAGGTACGTGTCAAACAAAACTGATAATTTGAGAAATCTCGAAACAATTTAAAAATATAGGTCAATTGCTTTGTATTATGTTAACTGCATAAAACGAGTATTTAAAACTTTCTAATGCTCTATTTTACACCAACTTAAATATAATCAACACAAACAATCAAACATAATATGATATTAACAAAATTACAGAAATAATGCCAAATTACAATATCTTGCCCTCTATGCATTTGTGGATTAAGAAAATAATAAAATTAAAATAAAGTTGTCTCACGTGGCGTGGTTCATGAAGTGTACTATCACATTTGGTTACGTCATTGCTTTCATGATCTTTCTAAAGAAACAAAAAATAAATGCAGGAGCATATTTATAAATTAGGACAGAAAGGATGAGAGACAAAACACAAAATGCAACTAAAGTAAGAAATGCTTTGGAACTCAATAGCTACTGTTAGGAATTGTGTCTCAAATTGCTATTGTAATTAGGTTTCTATTTTAGAATTGCAATTTATTTGGTAATTTCTTGTTAGGCAAGTCTTGGGCTTCTAGTAATTGTAATCCTTGTCCAACAAGGAATTGGGTTTAAAGACTCTATAAATAGAGGTGAGGTTGAGAAGAGAAGGTAGAGAAGAAAGGTTTGAAAAGAGAGAGAGATAAAATTGTAAGAGAGTTGAGTTGAATTTGTGTGAGAAAGAAAGAAAGAGAGTGTGTAATCCATATATTGAAATCAAGGTTGTTAAGATCGGGATTCTACGTAGAATCGGTGGGGGTTCCATAGAATCGGATCGTGAATCGTAAGATTCTACAAAACTAGAAGAAATACCATTCAAACTACGATTTTAAACATTAATACCTCTAAAATATAGCAACAATAAGCACAAAACACAAAAATATATAAAAATACCACTCCAATTACATACATCTAGGGATAAATTAACATATATCTAAGAGAATGTAGCTTAAAAGGTAAAGCTCTCATGACAACTATGCAATTTATAAGTTGTGAAGTTGTGTGTGAGGAGATCAAGGTGTAAGTTGCAAGTCATCAATTTAAAAACTAAAACCAAAGAAAATACAGAGCAAGTCATCAATCATGCTTGTGTGACTGTGTCTAAGACAAAGCAATAAAACACTTCAATTTAAATAATAAAATAGAGAAAATACAGAGCAAGTCATCAACCATGATTGTACATAAGACAGAAAAGTCCAAACTTACAGAGCAATTAAAGCATAAAACACTTCAATTAAAAACAGAGAAAATACAGAGCAAGTCATCAACAATGATTGTATCTAAGACAAAGCAATAAAAATCTAAAATTACAGAGCATTAAGAAGGAGCCTTGGAGTGGAAATTGTGAGAGGATTTTTATCAGTAATATTGAATGTCTTTAGAGGGTAAATAAACATCTATAAGCAAAGAAGAAAGAGAAGCTGAAAGTTGAACTTGAAACACACTTTTGAAGAGAGCTTGATTCAGGCACAAACATCTCTAAAATTGGAAATAAACTCCCTGGTGGAGCTCGCCGGAGGTGATGGAGCTTGTTGACAAGGTCGCCGAAGTTTGCTGGAGACCCATAGCTCGCCGGAGGTGATGGATCTTGTTGACGAGGTCGCCGGAGTTTGATTCAGACTTCTGCCATCTTCGACAGAGGGTAGAGAGAGAGTGAACGAGAAACTTTTCTGTTCACAAGTCTTTGCCAGAGGAAAAAGAGAGAGAGAGAGGTCTTCACGAAAGAGAGTGAAAGAACAAACCGAGCCCTAGATACATTGATACACTTTTGTTTTGCTCTGCCTTGTAAGAATACAAGTTATAAAAACTAAAAAACTTTTCTTTTTTTTTTTTTAGCTTTTTTCTGCTTATTAAACATGAGTTAAATAAAGATCCAAATCACGATTTTGATAACCATGAGTTAAATAAAGAGTTGTTCTTCACCCGTAGATTAAGCGATTTGCTTAACCACGTAAATCTCGTCTTGTTTGTGTGTGTCTTTGTTTTTGATTTACTTCCGTTGTGCCGAACCAAGGGAATTAATTCCCAACAAGTGGTATTAGAGCTATAGCGACAACTATTATAAATATAAAGTACTCAGTCGAAAGGTTTGATGGAAGAAAAAATTTCAGTCTGTGGCAAGTTCGGATGTGAGATATACTGATTCAGCATGGTATAGAAGAGGCACTGCGTGACAAACCAAAAGAGATGGATTGTGCAAAGTGGAAATAGATCAATTCAAGGGCGATGAGTGCGATTTGATTGGCATTGGCAAATGATTTTGTGTATGATGTGATAGAAGAAGCTTCAGCAGCAGGTATGGCAAAAAAATTGGAGAATCTTTAAAAGAATCTCACCAACCGACTAGTCTTGAAACAAGAGTTGTACTTCTTTCGTAGGAAAGGTGTAAGCCTACAGGAACATCTTGGTGAGTTTAATAAGATTATTTTGTTGAGGATAAAGCTATTATTTTGTTGACATCGGTACGCTCTACTTATAAGCATTTATTTAATACTTTGCTTTATGGGAGAGATACAATCACGATGGAACAAGTTAAGAGTGTTTTATTTTTCAATGAAAAGTTGAACGATGAGGATCAACATTGATCAATCTCAAGCTCTTGTTGTACAAGAGAGGAAGAGGTTTGGAGCTCCAAGGAATTCTGTGCTGAAACCATTGTAGGAAAGGTGCTACAACTGTGGGGAAAAGGGGCATCTTCAGTGGTCGTGTCCAAAAGGAAAGGGGAACACATGTGCTGTTGTTGTGTTTGAGGCTATGAATGAAGAAAGCAATGTTGACGAAGTGTTATCGGTCATAGATAACAAGGAAGAAGCTAAAGAGTGAATACTTGATTCTGCTTGTTCCTTTCATGTGTGTCCTCATAAAGAGTGGTTTGCTACCTACAAACTTACAGGTGGTAAGGTATTTATGGGGAATAATGTTTCTTGTAATATTATGGGAATTGGAACAATCAAAATCAAGACAACGAATCGTTTAGTAAAGAACTCTAATGAATGTATGTCATATTCCAAGTATTAGAAGGAATGTGATCTCTATAGGAGCTTTGAGTTCAAAGGGTAGTTGGTGTGAAGTAAAGAATGAGTTGATAAAGATTAGAAGAAGGCCACGTATCATGCTTTTGGGAAGGAAGGTTAATAATCTCTATGTTTTATTGGAGAGTACTCTGCTAGGTGGAGCAGTTACAAAGACATAATGGAAATCTGTTTCTAGATCTACTAGAGTGATGGATGATCAAGGGCAGCAAGGGAAGGAAAAAGTCTTGGCAATTGCAACAGCACCAACTTTCATCCCAAAAGCAAGGAAAGTTCGATTCGGTGATGTGAGAGTAGATTCCAAGTTCAACTATTTGAACTCGAAGTTTGCTCACAATAGATGAGTGTGATGGAATGACGAAGAATGACAAGAAGGAAGAAGATGTTAGGTTCGAGGTGGAAGGATTTCTTCAGTCAAGGTGGAGCTATGGAGGAGAAAGTGAAGATCAAATTTGAGCCAAGGTGGAGATTGTTAGGAATTGTGTCTCAAATTGCTATTGTAATTAGGTTTCTATTTTAGAGTTGTAATTTCTTGTTAGGCAAGTCTTGGGCTCTAGTAATTTTTTTTTTGATAAATAGGGCTCTAGTAATTGTATTCCTTGTCCAACAAGGAATTGGGTTTGAAGACTCTATAAATAGAGATGAGGTTGAGAAGAGAAGGTAGAGAAGAAAAGTGTGAAGAGAGAGAATTGTAAGAGTGTTGAATTGAATTTGTGTGAGAGAAAAAGAAAGAGAGTGTATAATCCATATATTGAAATAAAGATAGTCGTTCTTCGCCCGTGGATTAGCGATTTGCTGAACCACGTAAATCTCGTCTTGTTTGTGTATGTGTGTTTTTTATTTACTTCCGTTGTGCCGAACCAAGGGGATTAATTGCCAACAACTACTATTGAGGCTTAGAAGTATGTAGGTGATGATGTAATATCTTGACTAACAAATTTATTTAATAAGACAATAATAATTAAGAAAATGCCTAATGAGTAGCATAGACATTTTTTAGTACCTAGTTACAAAAACAAATAGGATTGTATAAATTATTGTGGTATCAAATTAATAAGTCATATTCTGAAAGTTTAGGAGAGTGCTAGACGTGAAACTACATTGTCAGACAATCAATTTGAATTTATGTCAGAAGGGCAAGAATGGAAACTATTTAATTAATAAGGAGATTAATCTAAATATATATAGAGAAGAAGAAAGATATTCTTATGGTTTTTAGATTTGGAGAAAGCCTTAAAGATATGATAGGGTGGGTTTTAAAAAGGAAAGGAGTTAGAAATATATATATTGACGTGTTAAAGGACATGCATTATGAAACCGTAACCATAGTAAGAACAATTGCAAGAAAAACAAGTGACATGGGCTTACATCAATGATCCATATTAAGCCTATATATTTTTCATTTAGTTATGATTGAACTAATAAAATATATTTATGATGAGATTACATAGTGCCTGCTATTTGTTGATGACATCTTCTCAATTGATGAAACTAGAGCATAGATATGTGGTAAATTAGTGCATGTTTGGTGTTACTATAGCTATGGTGATCCTTCTATTTGTATGCACCGCATACACATGGAAGAAAATGCAAAGACGTTGAGAGCGGCGCATTGTAGGCTAAACCAGAACATGAAGTAGTCATGAAAGAGGTAGTAAAATTGCTAGATGCCGGTATTATTTACCCCATCTCTGATAGCAATTGGGTAAGCCCCACACAAGTGGTGCCAAAGAAATCCGGCATCACCGTGCTTTTAAACGAACAAGGAGAATTAGTTCCTCAATGCACCACTACCGGTTGGAGGGTGTGCATTGATTATAGGAAGCTAAATTCTTCCACTAGGAAAGACCACTTCCCATTTCCATTTATTGATCAAATCCTAGAGAGGCTTGCGGGCCAAACCTTTTATTGCTTCATAGATGGATATTCCGACTATAACCAAATGGCCATTGACCCGCAAGACCAAGAGAAAACAACCTTCACTGTCCATTCGGAAAGTTTGTATATAGACACATGCCCTTTGGGCTATGTTGAGAAATAAGCCCCCAATCATGAACCACTAAATATTACGATGTGATGATAAGTAAACAAGTACGAAGAAATTTGCAAAAACACACCAAGAATTATACGTGGTTCGGCTAAACAAGCCTACGTCCACGTCCACGGAGAGCCCAATTTCACTATATAGATTGTAACAGTACAAGTAGAAAAATTGTATCAAGAGTACGCTCAACTCTCAACCCTTAACCCTTATCCACCCAATACCACTCAAAAGGAAATCACAAATTCTAAACAAGAATTCTCTCTCTAAGTGTCCTCTCAATAACAATGAGAGCATTACCTCTACGCAAGAGTTGCCCTCTCAAAACAACGAGTAATCTCTCAAATACAATGAGAGTATTGCCTCTTTTCTTCTCACTCCTCTTAACCTATAATATAGGTAACTATTTATGGAGCCCAAAACTCAATTCCTTGGTGGACTAGGATTATAATTCCTTAGAGCCCAAGACTTGCCTAACAAGTACTTTCCTTCCTTGAGACCAAAACTTGCCTGCTAAGAAATTACCTAATAAGATACAACTCTATAATAGAAACCTAATCACAATAGGAATTTGAGCCAACCTAACAGGCTATGCAATGCAACGGCAACTTTTCAACGGTGTATGATGTCTATCTTTTCGGACATAGTAGAGAAGTACTTAGAAGTGTTCATGTATGATTTTTCTGTCTTTGGACCTTCTTTTGAGTCGTGCCTTCATAATCTTACACTCGTACTTAAACGTTGTAAGGACATGAACTTGATCCTTAGTTGGGAGAATAGTCATTTTATGGTTCAAGAAGGCATTGTCCTTGGGCACATTGTGTCCAAAAGAGGAATAGAAGTTGATAAGGCCAAGGTTGAACTCATATCTAAGCTTCATCCACCATCATCGGTGAGGGGCATTCATTCTTTCCTTGGGTATGCGGGATTCGATCACCGTTTCATCAAAGACTTTAACAAGATTTCTCGACCCCTGTGTCGAATTCTTGAGAAAGACATTCCATTTCACTTTGATGAAGCTTGCCTTAAGTCTTTTGAGAATCTCCGCAATCTCCTATCAACCGCTCCAATTTTTAAACCTCCAAATTGGGCTCTCCCATTTGAGGTCATCTGTGACGCATCCAACTATGCTATGGGTGCCGTCTTAGGGCAACGTATAGACAAGTTGCCGCATGTTATCTACTATGCAAGCAAAACCCTTTCCGATGCTCAAATGAATTATACAACAAAAAAGGAATTACTTGCCATAGTGAATGCCTTGGATAAATTTAGATCATATCTCTTAGGATCCAAGGTAATTGTCTATTCCGACCATACCGCTCTAAGGCATTTGTTGGCCAAGGACACTAAATCCCGGCTAATTCGATGAATACTCTTATTACAAGAGTTTAATTTTGAGATCCGGGATAAAAAGGGTACCGAGAACGTGGTGACTGATCACTTATCTCGGATTCTCGTTGAGTGCCATAATGATCCAATTCCAATTTGTGAATCCTTTCCGGATGAGCAACCTTTTGGGGTCACTCACGAGACACTTCCTTGGTATGCTGATATTGTGAATTTCTTAGTTATCGAGAAGATCCCCCCCCCTCCTTTCCTAGTCCAAACAAGAAAAGGATTGCTTTTACTCCCAAGTACAGATGTACTTTACGGACGATCCTCGGCTATTCAAGTATTGCCCCGATCAAATCATACGTCGATGTGTGCCCAAGAGTCAAATTCCAAGTATTCTTACTTTGTCATACACTTGAGTGTTGAGGTCATTTCAGTACTAAAAAGACCGCCTCTAAAATTCTTCAATGCGGTTTCTTTTGGCCATCTATGCATCGGGATGCATACTCATTCTGCCACTCTTGTGAGCAATGTCAGCGCCTCAGCGCTATGTCCCATAAGAATATGATGCCTTTAAACCCCATCCTTATCATCGAGATATTCGATGTTTCTGGCATCGACTTCATGGCCGCGTTTCCATCATCCACCAGTTTCAAGTTCATACTTGTGGCGGTGGATTATGTATTTAAATGGGTTGAGGCCATGGCTACCAGAACCAATGACCACGCAGTTGTGGTTAAGTTCCTCCAAATGAACATATTCAGTCGTTTTGGTACACCACGCGCCATAATCATTAATGGAGGCAAACACTTTTGCAACCGGTTCCTACGAACCTTGCTACTCAAGTACTCTACTACCCATAAGGTTGTTACACCTTACCACCCTCAAACGAGTGGCCAAGTAGAAGTATCTAATAGGAAAATAAACATATCCTTGAAAAAATGGTTTGCCACGATCAAAAGGATTGGTCACAATGCTTAAATGATGCATTGTGGACGTATCAAACTGCTTATAAAACCCCGATTGGCATGTCACCATATCGTCTAGTATATGGAAAAGCATGTCATTTACCGATAAAGCTTGAGCACAAAGCCCTTTAGGTTATCAAGAAATTCAATTTCGAAATGAAATTGACTGGCTCTCACCGGAAGCTCTAATTGAATGAATTGGAGGAATTGCAGAATGATGCGTACGAAAGTACAAAAATCTACAAGGCAAAAACTAAGGCCTTTAATGACCGTAATATCCAAGCCAAATCATTCTCTCTGGGCCAAAATTTTTGGCTTTACAATACTAAGCTTCGCCTATTTTTCGGAAAACTTCGTTCCCGATGGGACGGTCGTTTATCATAAATTATGTTGCTCCCCACGGAGCAGTGGAATTAAAGGATCCCAAGGACGAAACTTATTTCAAGGTCAACGGGCAAAGGTTGAAACCTTGTGTGGATAGCCAAACGGAAATGGAATACATGGATGTCGTCGATTTGACAAATCCCATATATTTGGACATGTGATCCGTTTGTACGTCTCGCCGTAGACAGTAAACTTGGCACATCCATGGACCTATCATGCTCCATGTGACCCGTAAAATCCAACGGGAATGTATCTAATTTTCTTTAGATTTCAATTTTATGCTTGTACATATTTAGGTTTGCATTTCCAACACTTAGAAAAATTCAGCCACAGGCCTCCCAAGGATTACGATGCATCGTCATAGCCATTACGATGCATCGTACATGTTGGCATTTTTGAGTTCCAAAACCAAGGATTTTTGCACCTTGTATGCAACTTGGGCGATGCATCGTAATTTCATTTACAATGCATTGTAATTTCGTGCCTAAATGTGTGCTCAAAACAGAACTTTTTGCACCTTTTGTCACAACTTGGACGATGTATCGCCAATTACGATACATCGTAATGGGCATGACGATGCATCGTAATGCATCACGTGACTACTCGTGCAGTCACTTATACATTTGAATCTCTTTCAGTCCCCTCTCATTTCACTCCCTCTCTTGCGCACAAACTCACTCCCTCTCTGTCGGCCGAGCACCCTCAACACCCTCCCACCTCATGTTTTCATTTTCTTCATCCTATTCTTCCTTTTTAATCATCCTCGTTCAAAAAAGTACTGACTATTGGAAAGTTTTCTAGCATTTGGTGATGCATTATCTAAAGCACTTTTAGCATGAACTTACAGTATTGCCCTATTATGGAGTTATTCCTTGCCCCCCATATTATTGGAGGATGCTTCTAGCTCTAGCTTGTCGTTGTAGTTTCCTTTTGGATTAAACTTTCTTTACTTCCTCGGCCCATACACTCAGGTTGTGCTGTAAGTGCCTAGAGCTTTTCTTTTGGCGAGTTTGGACTTTTTTGTATATCCCTTTTCTCATTTTAATAATCTTCATCTTAGCTACAGAAAAAATCTACATTATTACTGATCAAAAAATTTTGTCCATTATTATGCAAGGAACAAACTCGTTGGTTGCAAAAACATAACAACGAAAATTGAGGATATATAGTTGTTAGGGCTTATAGTATCCCTTTAGGAGACGCCAAATTTTTACCATCTCCCTTTGAAATTTCAAAACTAACCTCCACTAACTCAAAAATACATATTATTAGTTTAGGAAAGTTTTTAAAACTTAAGAGTAATTTATGGAAGACAACTTTTACAATTTCTCTCCCATAAATTTACAATTTCTCTCAAGAACCCAACAAAAAAGAGAACTAATAATAGAGAATTTCAGCGCCCCAGTAGAAGACTCCTTGCCATCAAAGGATCTCCTATTTCTTTCCTCCACAAGCACCACCAAAGTCACAAGGACGCTATCCTCCAAAAGTCACAAGCTTGGGTGCCCACTGCACAACCTCTCCAAGCCTCTAACATTCCTCTCAAGAATCGAAGCATAACCCACTGGACCCCAAAAAGACCCAAAAGCAATCCCCAACTGTCCCAGGCTATTGGGCAATGCAAAAGAAGATGATCTACCGACTTTTCATCTCTCCTGCACATACAGCACAAAAGTTAACAATAACTTGTCTCCCCCTGCTCAAGTTATCCAGCGTAAGGATACTTCCCAGAGTCGTCATCCAAGCAAAAAAGGCCATATTCAGAAGTGTCTTATTGATTAGTGAAGTCAAAGTTCATCCTTATTTCTTTAAAAGTATTAATTACGGTTTGGAACTACTGAGTGTTAGCTTAGGAAAGTGGTGAAATGTTATTAATGCTGCGTGGGAATTCTAAATGTCATTCTAGGAGAAATCAGGAGTCATTAGAAGTTATATTACATAAGGGACAACCCTCTCTCTGTTGTAAGAAGACTTTGTTTTATTCCTAATTGCTTCAAGTAGTATCAAAGCCTTTCCGTAAGATCTGTGATTAATGTGAATCTACGGGCTAGGCAAGATAGCCACAAAAGAAGACTTTGAAAATCTGCAACATCAAATTTCTCGACTGAGCATTATATTAGAACAATATGGAATCATTTCACCTCTTAATCTAGACATTGAGAGACAAAGAGGGCAGCAAACAAAGGTATATCAAGGTGAAAATTGGATAAGACATCCTACTAAAGGGCAAACCCAATGCACAAGGCTCCTGCCATTGCAGGGTCTAGGGAGGGTCAGATGTACGTAGCCTTACCTCCGCATGCGGAGAGGCTGTTTCCTTGTTTCGAACCCGTGACCTCTAGGTCACAATGGATCAACCTTATCGTTGCGCCAAGGCTCGCCCTCATAAGATGTCCTACTGAAGAAAGATTCCAGTGTCATATGCAGTCTAGAAGTGCAAAATGGAGTCTTGTCGCGTCAATTAAACCATCAGAAAGCACATGGACAGCAAAGGTGAAATGTACAATAGAACCTGAATGTTGGTCCTACACAAGCAAAGGTTCATAATACAATTCTGCCAATTGCCCAAGAGTTGTAAACAGTCATATTATCGATGGAAAACAACTCTTGATTGAGGAAGATCTTGGGAACTATGTTGGTGCCAGCTCAACCTTTAACGATTCTTTCGGATGGGTAGACGAAGAAGATGAGATCTTGGGAGTACATTTAACTTTCTCACTTCCTGAATTTGACAACAAAGAAGAGGAATATGAAGAAAAAAAATAAGACAGAAGAGAAGTCTGAAGAAGCAGCCAACAACTTGTCAGAATCTGAGGCAGACGTCATTATTCACTATGCATATCATGGATTTGAGGTGAGAAAGTGAGAACCATTGAAGAAATTGAAGCAAATATCCCAAATTGATCCCCAAGCTGTAGATATTTAAGAGCTTATGTTCGTCGACAAACAAATAGGTGAAAATTTTGAAGATAAGACCATTGAATTTCCAATGGTAAGTGGTGCATTAGATAGTGCATTAGATAGTACATCAAAGTTCATCCTTGTTTCTACAAAAGTATTAATTAAGGTTTGGAACTATCAAGGGTTATATGAACTAAGGTTTGGAACTATCAAGTGTTATATGAACTAAGGTTTGGAACTATTAAGTGTTAGCTTAAGGAAGTGGTGAAATGTTATTAATACCGTATAGGAATTCTAAAAGTCATTCTAGGAGAAATCAGGGGCCATTAGAAGTTATATTATATAAGGGACAGCCCTCTCTCTGCTGTAAGAAGATTCTGTTTTTTACACTGGGCTTGAGTGAACCTGCCCACCCCAATTTCCCATTTTATTAAAGAAATAATAGTTTTATGATTATAACCAACTCTTACCATTCACATCAGTTGTATGAGGAGGTGGGAGAACATGTCTTATATAACAGTAGCACAGCAGGGGAATTTTGTGGTGCAACTAAGTTTTACAGCTTCGAGCAAAATAAATTATGAATGTACTAGTCTGTATTGTAAACATTGATGAGAGCATCATTAATACATCTGTTGTTCAAACTAGGAATGAACACACCAAACAGATGTTAATCCCCAATGATGAACTGGACAGCTAAATAATCATTAGATCTAGGAGATCGAAGCTTCTGTTGGCTCCATTTATTAGATTGGAATAAACTGCTTGAAGAAAGAAAGAAAACCCAGGTGAACCACTTTCAACAACTATTTTTGTAGAAACACATTTTTTTCCCCATAAGCCATTAATTATTGTCTGATTCTCTTTGTTTTTTTTCCTGTTCTTTTTTCTTTTTCATTTTTTTTTTTTTTGGTTGGCAGTCCATCCTGACTTTCAATTTTTATCTTCTAATCTCTATAGTTTCTAATTTCAAACCACAAGAATCTAGCAGCATTATAGGTGGTACTACATCATATAAGACATTCCCTTTATTTTCTTTTTCGCATCCACAAAAACTATAGGAAGTGTGCTTGCTTTTGAAATCTACCAACTGCAATGAGCCTATATAAAAAAATAAAAATAAAAAAATTAACATGTTAAACCAAGAGAAACTGAAAATGAGAGGACTCACCACATGTGGCCATGTCAAAACATTTTCACCTGTGATTGTCTCCACAGATGGCTCTTCAAATGCACACTGTTTTGCTAATGGCAACATAGCAGACACTGCAATGAACAATGGAGTTACAATTCTTAAATCACAAAACCAGAGAGAAAGGGAAAAGAAAAAAAAAAAAGAAGAAAAGAAAAATAGTTAAAGCAACACTAAGTCCAACACAGAAGCATTCAAACCTGAAAATAAGCGACAAAAGAAGATAAATTATTCTTTTTTGTAGTTAAAGAAAAAAAGAAGATAAAATTATATTTGAAGGTTCATTTCTTGAAGTTGGAACTCCATACAACCACTAAATCTACAGTATTTCCAGTGGTTATACTTGAACTTGAAGCATATTGTAACTTAATCAAACAAGGAAAAAGAAACATTGAAGGAGAAACAAATCCTAAGTCACTTACACAATTTTACGACCAAGGAAATGCTAAATTATGAAGGAATATCAACAAAAGCCACCTACGAGTCAAGGAAGTTTTGACAGACGCAGCAATTACTGTGGTAGCTAAGTTTAAGTTCCATACTGTGCAACATCGAGAGAGAGTTATCAAGCAAAAGACTAAAGACAAGTTGTCACACCCCAAACCTAAGAAAATCTCTAATCCCAAGTTTCAGGGTGATTATTGATTATTTATTGTTTTAATATCTTAGAAATTATAATACAATTGACACATCCAAAATTCTGACATTTCTACATTCAAGAAGTTTTCAACATGATTAACTAGTAAATTTAATTAATTTAAATGAACAGTCGTGCAAAATTTCACTTTTTTAGATGTTTTAGAATACATCCTTGTGTAATTAATCAAATCTGACCTTTCGGTCCCTAAAAAATTAAGAATTTAAAAATCGTGTGTCCAATTAAGGTCAAACAGACTCAAAATTATTTGTGGGTTTACATTTTTAATGTATTTCACTACAAGTTGTGAAGGCAAGGAAGATTAAACAAAGTTACATAAATTACATACATACTCTTCAGCGTGAAAATAAGAAACATAAGCATAAAATATAAGACTTGCCAACAGCACATGCACACCACCAACAGACATATATATAATTTAAATAAGTACTGCATGTACACCTTTGCTTTTTAGATGAAGAAGGATATCATTTAAGCTACCAGCATGTGTGGTGGTACCACGGTAAATCTGTGTCCATAACTCCGCATGTATAGACATGCCATACACCACATTTTTCCATGTCACATAACCAAAAAAAAAAAAAAATTGAGAATCTCGTGTAAATTCAAACAATGCATACTCACTATCAATGCCATAGACATTGCGCCAGAAATCAATGCTGTCATTGTATCTGTCAGGATGTGTGACAGGTGCCATGTACAGCTGCAGACATTACAGATTGAATATCAGCATTAGAAGTCTAATTGAACTCCAGTTACTGCTAGATCTAAAATGCAATTCAACAAAGTCTTATACCGAATACTCCACAGCAGCTAAATGAAATAAATTGCAAGTTAATTATGAGTGAAGCAAGTACTACTACATTACACGTTTCCGAACCTCACATTACAGTTTAAAATCTTATTCATTGCCAATTTAATGTCAATCAGGACAAGCTCCAGATAGATCAATGGATCTACTAATTACTGTCGTGAGGTTAAAGTTAACAACAAAACAAACAAGTGAGATATCAGTACCGTAGCATTTGAAGGAAGAATAAGGCCTCCAGGCTTGAGCCATCGATCTCTGGCAGTAATGATGCTCCCCAGCATGCTCTGGAAGGAAAAGCAGCCAAGTTCCACAAAGTAGAAGATAAATAATGAGAGTGGTCAAATCTCAAGCTACTCCATGCACAATTCTTAACATATTGTAGCATACTTACAATATGCAAGCAAAAAACTCAATAATCACCTCATATAGAAGCATGTAGCCCATCCATTCCGAAATGATTACATCAACCTCTTCATCAATTTCAACATCCTGCAGCAATCAGAATCAGTGCAGACCAATGTTACACAAAGACAATTACAATAAAAATAAAAATAAATAAATAAAACTACCTTATTTGGTTGGCTTGCAAAAATGGAGAAACAAGTAGGAGCAAGAAAAGAAAATCATTTCAATGTAAATTATGGTTTTAAAACGAACTGATACAGCTGACAAAAGTAAATATATGACATCAAGGGTCCAGAGCGCAGCTGATATGCAACATATATTCATACCCCGAGAAGTTAACAAGAATTAGACCAATACTATATAATATCATTGCATATTGATCAAATCAGGTTATTTTTTATAATTTATTTTTATTATTTTTTGAATGACAAGAAAACCATTTTATAAAGAAAACAAACATGTACCTCTGTATGTCACAGCAACAACAGAAAATAAAAACCCCTCCTCTATAAAAGCTAGGATAGACAACACAAACCCTAACAAGTATCAGAAAGAACACAAAGACGTCCAATCCCTCTGAACTCCAGTAAAATGAAAACTTTGAAATGTCCTAAGTAGAAATATCAAAAATCTGTCATGCTAAAAATGTTGTAAATCACTAGAACAGTACTGTAGGGTATGCACCAACTCCCCTTAGTTTTATAGGTAAGATGTCAAATTAGAAATTATGAATCCTGTTTTTGCAGGTGTTTCATTCCTTCAGTTAGGACGGAACATACTAGTACCGGAGTATTTCAATGTACTGTTTTGGATTTACTGCAATAATCTAATACAACAAAATATATGTATAGCAAGCTGGCAATGCATTACTTACCCCAAAAAAAAAATGTTGGCAATGCATTAAAAAAAATCTAAAACGAGACACTAATTAAAAACTCCTACAATATGTAAAAATAACAGAAAAGCTACTACAGGACCACAAAAAATAAGTAGAAATGAACGAAAGAGGAAAATCATCCATCATTTTTATTTATGGCAAGTAGGTGATAGGATGATGAACATAGATGCTGGAGCCTCAAACAATGTCCAGCATGGGAACAAATGTAACAAACATGATTACACAGAGAAACATTTGATTATTCATTATAAATCTTGTAATTTCCAATTTCAGAATCAACTGCTAGTTTAGTCTATCATACAAGATAACTACAAATCTTATGGATGCCACATATTAATATATAATCAAAATCCAATCCTAAACAAACCGTCCTTTTCAAAGCTTTAGGAACATATTGGCTCGTCTTGATAACCCTACCTCTATGCGTCCATGCAAAACAATGACTGTCTCAGAGAGGTTATTTGCCTTCACAACTTCATTTGCCTGGTTAAACATTCAAATTAACAAGTTCAAGTCAAAACTGTATCTCATGCTTAATGCTAAATTATGACAGCTGAGATACAAATACTAAGATGATAAATATCCTCATGCATTAGAAAGGAATTGTGATAAAATATTTAAATATGTTCAACCAGGACTCTGCATTGGGGAAAAAAAATAAAAGGCATGCCACAAAGTAAAAGATTCAACATCACCACTGACCATGAATAAAATATCAAAAAAAAAAATCTCAACTTAGTGATCAGCATTTCAAATATTGACGAGTTGAGATAAAACATTTAAATGTGTTTAAAAATGAAAAGTAATGGCAGATATTTACAAACTATAGTGATATACCTATATATCACATACAGTGTTACTGAAAGCTAGAATAGAAGGCAAATAAAAAAAGACATCAAACAAAAACAAGGAGGGTGAATTTACACTCACCTCCTCAAAGATAAGGCAAATTTGCACACAAAATTGCTGTTATTTCTAGAAATTATATTGACATTCCTTCTGATTCAGTTGACAGAACAGATGCCCCTCCCGATAAGTATATTAGCCTCTTTTTAAAAAAAAGTCTTAAACAGTCTTAATATTGTTTTCCCAAATTAACAGATTGCAGCTAAGTTTAAAAGATAATAAAGAAAAACAAAGTCCATTTAGTTTAACTCTGATTCCTCTTTCCTCTTATGTTTGCTGTTACAGCATCACCATCTCCAACAAACCTCCACAATGAAACCATCATACATTCTCTTTCTCACTTCATCATTACCATCTCTACCACCAGTGCAACACCACCATCACTACTTAGCACAATTCCACCACCAAAAAACCTAACCCACCTCCATAGCCACACCCAATCAAAACTTCTTCTCTCTCTCCCTCTCCCCCCACACACCAATTACTGATAGATATATGTATATAGAACATTAATGCAGATGTACATAAACATAATTTACACTCACCCTTACCACAACCATCTCCTATCCAAAAATTCACCACCCATATTTGTAGATGCACTCAACCTCCATCTCTTTACAATTTCTTTGGTGACTACCAACACTGTAAGATCATTTGAAAAATACTAGAGAAGGAAGTTGTATAATTCAAAGAGAAGATATAAGTTCTAGATAAGGAGAGTCATAAAAAATCTAGAGAGAAGGGATGCAACATGTAGAAGAAAAAAAAATAGAGAAGATATAAGTTCACTATTTTTTCCAGTTCTCTTATTTCACATTGTGCCTTTATAGTCCTACAGTACAAGTCGATCACATGGCCAGATATATAAATATATGTATAGAGAGAGAGAGCAATAATAAAGCTGAATAAATAAATTCACCACCCATATTTGTAGATGCACTCAACCTCCATCTCTTTACAATTTCTTTGGTGACTACCAACACTGTAAGATCATTTGAAAAATACTAGAGAAGGAAGTTGTATAATTCAAAGAGAAGATATAAGTTCTAGATAAGGAGAGTCATAAAAAATCTAGAGAGAAGGGATGCAACATGTAGAAGAAAAAAAAATAGAGAAGATATAAGTTCACTATTTTTTCCAGTTCTCTTATTTCACATTGTGCCTTTATAGTCCTACAGTACAAGTCGATCACATGGCCAGATATATAAATATATGTATAGAGAGAGAGAGCAATAATAAAGCTGAATAAATAAATTCACCACCCATATTTGTAGATGCACTCAACCTCCATCTCTTTACAATTTCTTTGGTGACTACCAACACTGTAAGATCATTTGAAAAATACTAGAGAAGGAAGTTGTATAATTCAAAGAGAAGATATAAGTTCTAGATAAGGAGAGTCATAAAAAATCTAGAGAGAAGGGATGCAACATGTAGAAGAAAAAAAAATAGAGAAGATATAAGTTCACTATTTTTTCCAGTTCTCTTATTTCACATTGTGCCTTTATAGTCCTACAGTACAAGTCGATCACATGGCCAGATATATAAATATATGTATAGAGAGAGAGAGCAATAATAAAGCTGAATAAATAAATTGTTTGTGATGGAGGGTTGCAAGACGTAAAGTTAGTGGTGGAGATGATCTGGAGATGGAAATAATTGGTGGTGATATGTGGACTGATAAATACAGTGATGAGATGTTTAGTTTAGGGGTTGTCATTTAAGTCATTGTTGGAGATTGGTACAGTGGTGGGATGTGGCGGTTACTGGCTGGTGATGAAGAATGTTGGTGGTGGCATTGTAGATCGTTTGGTGGCATGATGTTAAAACATTGGTGGTTGTGGTGGTTGTGGTGGTTGTGGTGGTTAAGTGTCGGACTAAGTTGGTGGTGGTTGTGGAGGTAGAGTGAGGCGGACAAATTCAATTTTACAAAGGAGGTGGGTGGTGGTGTTAGTTCAGCAAAGAACAAAATAAGATTATTTTAATTTGTTGAATTTTTCAATTAAATTGCATATTATAAACTTCAAAAGAAAAAATAGGGGATGGTCCACAAATGTAACTTCACATCTTCCATTAAAAACATGAACTAAACTGTCAATCCCACCTGCGCAGCATGCTTGGAGGAAAAGACTGGAGGCAAACCTAACCTTTTGCACTATTATGAACAAGAGAAGATCATTTTAATTTCTTTAAAGCTACTTGCAAGTTGCGACAAGTTCATGTTTGCATTGAAAGGCAGCCACTACATATGAAAAACGCTAGAGATTAGATTTATACCCTATTCACCTCTCCTACAAACTCAAACTGCCAAGATCAACACCGGCTAATGGCCTTATAGGCCTCCTCTGGAATTAAAACACGTGAAAGAAGCAAAATAAAATAAAAAATGCAAGCATAAGCCATTTTCCTCCAATCTGGATAATTGATCATTTCTTCTCAACTGAAAATCAAACTTAGCTCTAAAATGGAACTTCTGGGAATTTCTTAAACCATCTCATGGATCTACCAAATGCCTAAAAGACTGAAAAGTAAAAAAATAGAAGGAACCATTAAATCAATCTTCTCCAGAGGCCCACACGATTCACAACCCCAACGGTGGTAAAATTGATTCTGAACAATATTCTAGATGAAAGAAGGCATAACATGTCTTTCATGTGACCTGGATTGTAGACATCCCCAACCCCTTTTTCACCACTGGGACTATATGACGTTGAGCAGGGCTGTAGTCTGAATTCTTTGATCACATTAAATAATATTTGCTAATATGTTTAGCATGTTGAGAATTCATAATCCTTAATTGAACAAAAAGATGTCACTGCTAGGCCAACAACAACTAATGTACCATAGTTTCCTTTTTTTTCCTCCTAATGTAATCGATATGATCAAAAGAATATTACTAGGACTAAAATGAATATTGTGAACCCTCACATCCATGGGCTAAGGCCCCCGCCATTGCAGGGTCTAGGGAGAGTTAGTACGCAATCTTATCTCCGCATGAGGAGAGGTTGTTTCTGTGATTTGAACTCGTGACCTCTAGGTCACAATGGAGCAACCTTACCATTGCGCCAAGGCCCACCCTCTGATCCATGATGAGTCGCATATGTCAAGAATTATAACTATGAAATCTAAATAACTTTTAATAAATACATCACACAGACCAAGAAGTGCAAGGAATATGCATATAAATGGTACGCAACAAGTCGTTACCAGTAAAATTGAGTATAATATGCAATGAAGTACCTGCAGTGCAATCTCACTGGCATCAACAGCATAGACCTGTAACAATGTCAAAATAATAGAAATTGAAACTGAATCAATCAAAATGGAACAAACATATATTGCCTTCAAAAACTCTTAGCAATCTCAAGTGTCATCTGTACAATAACGAGGCACCCATAAAGTGAAGAAGGTTGTCGTGACTGTGTTATGTTGGTCCTAATGAGTAAAAAATCATTATCCTTTATGGTTTTTTAAGTCTCAAGGCACATGGAGACACTTCCTAGAGCTTAAGCACAATTACTGCTTAAGGCACAGTGAAGTAGACTCATGTCTGTCAGAAATGTATAGTAAATATACAAAGAAAATGAGAGTAAATATGCTTATAGTTGAAATTATTCAAAATATGCAACACAAACTAGTCATAAGAAAAAAAAGGGGATCGTTTTGTTATATCGACTGAGAGGGTTAGTTTAATCAATGAAAACACTTTTTTTCAGAATATTTTTCTATATGAATTTGAAACAAGTAGTCAATAAAAATTTCATTCCAGAAAAAGACTAAATAGTGCTGTAAAACAACAGTAATATCATTTATGGAATAAAATTTCATAAGCAAGCACTATTAACTGAGCTCAAAAATTAATATTTCTGAATTGACATCATTTGATCAGACAACAATAATTAACACCAAGACATCTTACTCGTTTCGCACCAGCTTGAGCACAAAATATAGAAAGAATGCCCGTTCCACAACCAACATCCACTACAACCTGAAATGATGATTCCCAAATAAAATATATTTTAGTCTACATAAATGCAATAAAACCTTATAGCTAAGATGGTAAAAGTTATTGAGTAAGAGACAATACAAAGATCATTTATGAAGGAAATGATGACTATAATCTTACTTTGCCAGCAATATAATTCTGATGTTGCAAAATTGCGGCCCTATAAGTTTCAGTCCGCACACGATCCTGTATGTTTCAAGAGGAATATTAGCATATTTCCTAGTGCAACAACGAACAATATAACAAGCAAAAGAAAAGCCATGAAATGTCAGCAAATTTCCCAAATGGTAAATGCATCTATTCATATAGTTCCCAGATGAAACAACGGTAATAAAATTGCAAGCAACAGAAGCAAATGCAAAGCAAGAACAATACATCAGGAAGCTCTGCAAAATCCCGTTTCACCTTTGTTCAGGTCTATACATATAAACATCCTCAATTGTGTCGACCCAAATTTATAAGAAGTAAAACAGAAGCACAATCACCGAAAATTAAAGTCGGTTCGACACCTCCCACACCCAACAGAAAAGTACCCATGTGCCAAATGAATCTAAAGAGAGACCAGTAAAGCACAAATGCCAAAAATTGTGCAAAATCCGAACAGAACCACAACACATTGATCCCCCGCAAAAGCAACACCAAATCAAAACCCAAAAAAAAAAAAAAAAACAAACAGAAATCGAAAGTAGTCCACAAAGAGCAAAAACCAAAGAAACAAAAGACAGATACAGGGAATGGGAGTGCGTGTGTGTATATATATATATAGATAATGGGTGTACCTTGATCATCTCCTCGTGGATACCAACGTGAGAGTAAGAGTGAAAGTAGGCCATGTCGAAGTCGGTACAAGGAGGCTTCTCGGTCTCAGTTTCTCTCTCTTGGCCAGAATAAGAAACCCTAGACGACCCATCTCTCCTGCTGCGACTGCCCTTCCGGAATCGCTTGTCGCCGTGTTGTTGGTAGCCGTTACTCGTTTGTCGGAACATTCCGTCACTCATATCATAAACACAGACAACAAACTAAAGAGAGGGAAGACAAAATCGTAGTGCTTCACTTTAGTAGTAGTAAGTAATTAAAACCACAGACCGATTCTTTCGTTCAATTTAACAGTCCGCGCAACGCAGGCAGATATGTGAAGAAAGGCGGCCACTCACAAGTCCCAACCTCCTAAATAAAATAAAATGGCTACTATATTGTTTAATTTGTTTACAACTTTTCCCACTAATGCAAAATAACCTCACTCAACTACTAATTTTTCTCAAAATTGTGATCGAACTAATTAGGTTACGTTGTGCAAAATAAAATTGCAGAATTATTTACCCAAAAAAAAATTGCAGAATTGACCTTAGATATAGGAGGTTGTGTTGTTATTTGTTAAGTCATGAGACGAACTAATTTGTGTTTGTTAGCTGTGAATCCGGGATAAAAAATTAAGAGAAGTGATGTTTAATAAAATGTTTTTGTTTTCCTATACATAAATTATTTTTAACTTTGGTGACAAAAAAGCTTAAGCATCATTTATTAAGCTTTCCGTACTGGAGCACCGTAGACACCCCATTTTGTCCTTACCTTTTTCTGTAGTTGCATTTTTGTTATTTCGATCATGTAAGGGATAAAGTCATAATTTCACACCCTACCATGTCAAGACATCACAAATAAAAGACAAATACAATTCCAACAAGCATTTAATGCTCTTTTGATCGATTAAAATTTCAACGATCGTATGAAGCATGATCGTGCACTAACCGTAGAAAACACCACCAATTCACAATCTAACACTTCTAACAACTAATAAGCATGGGTTGAACCTATCTTCGATCGATAATATGGTTATAGTTGTAGACTCATCATCGTCACCAGGAGGAAAAGAGACCAGGTCTAGATATCCACCACTAAGACGGAATCATTGAAGAGGTGAGTATGTGCAAACCCCACTTTGACAAAGGCTTTAGTACTTTTCTGCAATCGCCGATATGAAATCTAATAAGGTTGGGGGCAATTTCCGATTCCCATTTCCTTGATGAGGAAAGGACTTAAGAGAAAGACAACCATTTGTCTCTAAGGATTCGAGACTTTGAATAATCTAATAAAAAATTGGCAACCACACATTTGAGCAGTTTACGATATGAGGTTCAAGGTGGACAAGCAACCTCCTCTTTACGGGATGGACTATCTAATTAACAAGTAAACTCTCTAGTCACACTCGTCAAACAATGAGCGTCCATAGCTATACGATACAAAACACTAGTTTGCATGAAATCACAAAATAGGACGATATTTCATTTAATCAAAAACAAAATTCACCATCATATCTTGAACGTCCCAAAATATGGGACACACCCAAAGATCAAGCACAAAACTCAATAATCCCGATTGTTGCATCATCAACCTCCAAGAAGATAGGCAAAACTATCCAAATAGCCTAGAAAGAACATTTTAGTGTTGGCTTGAGACCCAAGCAGTCTCTTATGGAACTCTAAGGAGCCGGATTTTCCTTAAGTGGGTGTCGCAACTTGAGGTGCGACCTATTATTACCGCACATTGAGTTGTGACACCTTCTGTAGAAATTTCAATTATGCACTTTTCTTACTTAGCACTGGCTACACTCTATAAATAGGAATCTTTAGCACTCCCTAGGCATGATTTGACTACCCTAGAGCTTAGACAACCTTCCCTCTCTCACAGTACAAGCCTGTAAGCAACTCTAGCATTGTTTTAACACCAAAGAGAGAAGCCAAACTCTGCTCCAACAAAAGCTATATGATAGAAAAGGTGATATTAGGCATTGTAGTGTCAACTATGCAAGAGAAGACAGGTTTGAGGTGCATTACAAAGGTATAAATGAAACAATAGATTTGAAAATAAATAAAGTGTAGTCGCAAGGAGTGGGATGTGACAGGAATAACATGCTATCATGTAATTGCAAGTATTGTGCAATATTGGAGTGAATCTGAGCAATGTGTGGATAGTTACTTTCCTAAGGAGAGTTACTTGAGGGCATATGGCCCTATCATTGAACCAATGCCTCTTAAAAATACGGTTCATGAAGAGGTTTTTTGAAATACCCCCCAGAAAATTTCGTGCATGAGGTGGCCAGTCTCATACACAAAACCTAAGGAATATTAACCACTGATAGCAACAAGCATAAATGCAAAAGACAGAAATAGAATAATTGCTAAAAGCTGAACAGAAATCCCATTGCATTGAAATAATTGATAAATAAATAATTATATTCTGGTCATACAATTTGGAAGTCCCGTAACCCAAGGACCCCTACACCAGAAAGAATAAAAGTTTAACACTTAAATTGAAATCCAAAACCAAAACCTCTAAATGAGTTCATAGTTTTACTCATGAAGAAAAAGTTGATTCCTACCCTGTGACTGATGAGAGTAGATGTCTGTCACAACCCAACCCTAGTATTCTATCCTCGCGGGGGAAACTGTCTGGGACCTAAAATATCAACAAAGTGAGTTAAACTCACGAGCAAGTTCTATCTACTACATCCCAATCAGAGAACCAATATACATACCCTCAATGTGAGGGACATAAGAGATAGATATACGTGCAACCATTCAGATTATTCCTTATTCAGTTCATGATTTTAAATATACAAATCATCTCATATATTTTCTCAACAACCCTTACTATATAAAAACGATCACCTTCATTACGTTCACAAATAAAGATACATATCTATGCATTTTATTAAATCTACGCAATCATGATATGTCAAATATAATGCATGAATACCTTAATAGGTATGGGCGATCCTGACACGCCGAACAATCCTTACATGCCAAATAAAAAGTATAGATACCTTATTAGGTATGGGCGATCCTGACACGCCGGGCAATCCTTACATGCCAAATAAAAATACAGATGCATTCCCAACATGAAATAATAAATAAACAAGATGCATTATGATTTTTAATTTGCACAGACTACAAATTTGAATTATCTACTATGCAATTATCACCATATGACAAATCATTCACAAGTGAACCTTAATCAAGTATCCCATGTGCATTTATATCTAAAAAAATAAACACAATCACTTAAATCAAAATAACCTAACATCCATTAGAGAAAACAATTTCCCAAACCAACCTCCAATGCACTCAAATCTCCGAGGGAATCTAAACCTACTCTTATCTAGGTTTCTGGGCCTATTCTACTTCTAAGAACACTATTAAAACATTCTGGAATTTTCTGAAATTAAAAAAATATTTTCAATAAACCAAAGAAGGTGAAAATCCAACTTTTAGGCACTTTAAAAATTAATTGAACACCAAGGGAAGCTCATTTCGAGATGAAAATTTAAACCCAAGTTTGTTTAATCTCTAAACAGTTACAAAAAAATTTTGGGAATTTTTGGAATTTCAAAAGTATTTTCTAAAATTACAGAAAGTGAAAAACCCAGCTTTTGGACACTTTAAAAATCAATTGAACAACAAGGAAATATCATTTTGAGTTGAAACTTTAAACCCAAGTGTATTTAACCTCCAGAGAGTTACAGTAAAAATTTGGGAATTTTTGGAGTTGTAAAAGTATTTTCTAAAATTACAAAAAGTGAAAAAAATAGCTTTTGGGTAATTTTTAAAAATTAATTAGACAACAAGGGAAAATTATTTTGAGTTGAAAATTTAAATTTAAGTGTATTTAGCATCCAATATTATACAGTAAAAATTTCAGAATTTTTGGAATCATGAAGTATTTTTAAAAAATAATTTTTCAAATTTTCAAGTTTTTCTAAAAATTTCAAAAATACAAAAAAATATCAAAACATTTCGGAATGGGCCCATAGTGGACCCAGTGGTGGGCCCCCGCAAGTGGGGCCCAAAACCGTTTCTCTCGGCTCCGGCCAGGCGCGTGGGGAAGCGCCCAGCGCTGGGGCTTCTTCCCCAGCGCGTCCAGCAGCGCGCTGCTAGCGACTTCCCGGCGACGGTCCGGCCTCCTCTGGCCACCGTTCGCCTCAATTTTTGCGTCGTTCTTCTCCTCTCGACGCCGTCTACCTATTGGTGTAAAAAGCCCCATCCGAAACGGCCCGAATCAAAAACCCCCAATTCACAAGTTCTAGGGTTCTTCACAAAATTCAAAATTTTAAAACCAATTTATTCACGATCTGTTTTCCTAAGGATTCAGAGTTGTTTACAAGATAATCCCAACACAGTAGGTTCACGATTTAACATCTACTTACTTCCAAATTGCATGCATGAATAATTTCTTTCTTAACACAATATACATATACATGAATATATGTGCATATAATCTTACATAAACAAAAATCAATCTATTCTATATACAATCATCACAGTTAAATCTCACGAAATTTATCAACAATAGAAAAATATAAACATACAATTAACTACAAATTTTTAATATAAATAAAATCCTCAAACTTAGACTACGTATATGGATTCAAAGGGGAAGAGAAGAATCAAACTTGCCTTTTTCTGACGAATCAACTTGTTCACCCGATCGTCACTCCCTTCTCTCTTTTGTTTACTCTCTTAGTTCTGTGCGTAAAACAACGGCAAAACCCTAATTTATTCTTTTTCCTTTTTGTCTTAATTATTATTCTTTTATTGATTTTCCTAAAACTAAATAATAGCAATAGCAATAATAATATAATTATAACCCTAGGCCCATCATTTTAAACATAACCTTAGCCCACTCATCCTAGCCCAAATTCCTCCCTAGCCCAAACCAAAACATTTAAATAAAATAACACACAATTAATAACAATTCACATAAAATGATAAAAAAATAAACAGAGAAATTTAAATGAAATGAATTGAATCTATAAAACCTAAGCAATCCACATAAAATGATAAGATGCATATATAAAAGAGACGCAATTCACCTAAAATGATAATTTATAGAAAAAAAAAACATTTCATATGAATTAATAAAATAAAGTAAGAATATAAATAAATTCAATTTCTTTAAAATAATCGACATCTAAATTTTTTCAGGGTATTACATTTTTGTCCCATGCTACCTATTGATACAAAAATTCTGCACGATCTGGTTTGATGCAAACTCCCTGCAAGATAGAGGAGATGTGACCACATCCAGGACTGACACTAGCGAGATGTCAACCGGATACACTTCGATAATCAAGGCAGTGTTTGCTATCATATATCATAAAAGTAATTATGTATTTAATTTTTGCATACCTTTTGATGTGCCCTGACTCTCCAATTATAGGAGAATGTTCAGTAGTTGCATTCAAGTAGGAGACCTCTTTTGTTACCTTCTCCATCATTACTAGGAGAGATATTAGGAGGAGATTGTGGTTATCCTTATCTTCGTTGTAGTTATCTAATCATTTTTCATTCCTTTGCCCTTTGAACTTCTTGTCAGTCTAAATTTCCTATATTACTACCACTTGTACCTAAAAACCCACCTAGCAAGCCCAAAAAGTTAAGAAAAAAAAGACCTGATGAGCCTAAAACTTGTCAAAAGTTAAAAAGGACAAAGGCATATCTAAAGTGCAAAATATGTGAAAAAGTAGGTCAAAATAAAAGAAAGTAAAACAAGTATAGCAAACACACGTACAAAGAGTAGAAGTGGCAGACCTCCGATGCATATATCTATTGGTGAACTTGTTAGGGCTCCATGTAGACTTGTTGGGCTTGCAGTTGTGGCTACAGGAAGAAGTGCTAGGGGTATAGTTGGCAGACATATACTACATATACCTGCCACCCCACACGTTGCCTTTGCAATACGATAAGAGGTGGGATGGGAAACATAGGTGTCAGGCAGCAATAGCATGAGGTATTTTTCAGTTTTAATGCATTCATGCATTTAATATATAATTTTTATAATATTTTGTGATATTTTTAATGTGTTATGCAATGTCATAGTTGAGCAACAGTAGGAGTGTCATGGCATCAACTAACAATGTAGGCCAAAGCCATGAGTTAAAGCCAAAGTATTGTTACTTCAAACCAAAATTTCAAAGTTTCAATGGATTATTTTTTATTTTATTTTTAGGTTAGTAACATGGCTTGGATTAACAAATGCATGACATTCACATTCAAGCATGTCCTAATACTTAAGGGTCATCAATAGGGTATACCAAGTTTGCTTCAAATCATTATTTTTTATTATTATTTTTACTTTAATCGAAGTTGCTAATTTAATATTTGACAAAACAATTTAGATACATTTGGAGGTTATTTTTTGGTATATAGTAGCTTGGTGGCCTATTTTTTAGTGCATAACATATTAGTGGTGGCATTTTTTTATGGTGCATAGCTTTTGATGGTAGTATGTATTTCGGTGCCATGTTTTTGGTATATAACAAGACAACTAATTAGTTCAGGAATGTGTTCATTTTATTGAATGTGTATTATACAAATTGTGTGACACTATTTCTTTTATGGAATGGACACGCAAACTACGTATTATATCAAACGGGTTTATTGTGTAATATAAAGATTGTGTAGCTCATTATTGAATGTGTATTATGCAAATTATGTTAGACGGATTGATAGTGGTTGGACCTTTGTTTAACTCCCGATTACATGTCAGCAATTGTTTTGAATTTCATTTTTGTATTGTGGGGATATTTAAGAAAAAGTTATATTTGTTGATGTGTTATTGCAAATGGGTTTATTTTGAAAGTGGGTTTGTTTGGGATTTTGATGGGTAGGTGTTGATGTGATATTGATGAATAGGTGATCTTAGGAGAATTCAAGAGGTTTATATATATATATATATATATATATATATATTTGTTAGATTGACTTTTGTCTTTGTGAAATCAAGGTTCTTTAATGATGCCATGTGATAATACACGATCTTCCCAATTAGTGGTTTTTATTGGAGGTTATGAATTTTGTGTGAATGAGAGATTTGTGTATGGTGAATGATACTCATGTATGGTTACTGTTGACCCAAGGTTTCAAACTAAGGGTATATGAAACATTTTGATGATAACAAATCACTGAATGTATTGAATTTTAATGTTTTCTTGATTTTATACTAAACATATTATACATATAAAGAAATTCAAGTGAGCGCGCTTATGGATCCATGACAAAAACCAAGAAGGATCCTATACTTAGAGAGAATATCATGAAGCTCATAAAGATATTGAAGTCAAAGATGAAGACATCAATCTAAAACTTAAAATATTAAAGACATTGAAAACTTGGGTAGATAGTCTATGGTGAGAGGTAGAACTCATTGTAAAGTTATTTTTGAATAACTTGATTCAAAAGCTCAAATCTAAGACTTAGTCTCTAGGACCTCATGCATATCATTCGTATCATATGGGATAAAGGCATGGATGATGATGACGACTCTCAGTCCTAGATTGAAAGAAAAAGGAATAGAGCCTTAGTTGGACTTTGAAAGGTTAAAATATTAAGATAAGTCAATTCAGTCGACAGCTCAATGAGCATCAATCGACTTATATGATGCAGAGAATGACCATACTGATTTCCTTGAAATTAGTTAATTGATCCCAAAGGACCAATCGACTAGTGTTCAGAGAGTTGAGGACTCCAAGGACATGAAAAATCAATCAACTCATATACAAAGATCACCAGACTAGTCTAGATAACCAATCGACTATTTTGAAAGCCAATCAAATGCTTACATCGAAATTCAAAACTAACAGCTAGTTCAATTGTTCCTTCGCACATTAAATGTTTCCAACAACTATATTTTTGAATGAGACTACAATATTTGGCCAGGTATCAAGTTACCATTTGGAACATCTATTGATTATCATTCATTAATACTCATAAAAATTTATTCCAAATTGAGCTTTCAACTTGATTATTCAATCATAACTCTGAAATCTTGTAAAAAATAAAAATCTTAACTCTATAATTGTGAGCTTACATTTGTACACATCTATCTTTGAGAGATATCACTTGGTGCACACAATCTTTTTTTTTTCTTGGTTAAACTAAACTTGGTGTACACAATCAAAATCTCATTTATTGAGTGATTAAGGGCTGTTGACCCTTGGAAAGTCCAAGTGAGGTTGGCAAGGAAGCTTGAGATAACTTGTGAATGTTCCACTATTGATCTTGAAGAAAAAGTTGTAAAGGTTTTCTATTGACTAAAAAGAGAGTCCAAATAATGTATTTGGAAAATCCTCAAGGTGCATCTAACAACAAGGATATAGGCGAGAGTGTTGAACCTTGTTACATCGTGGAGTTTGATTTTTTCTATCATTTAATTCCCTTATTATTATTTGTGCATATTGCTCTTAACTTGTCATGTCTATCTTCATATCACTTGCATGTAATAATAATTGAAAAAAAATCATTGTTTGCCATTAGATCTGATTCACCGCTCCCACCCCCCTCCACATTTGGGTCAATACTTGGGTAACAATTATTGCAATATATCAAGGATACAGCCTAATTGAGTAATGGATAGTAGTTGTTTATTATATTTTTCTATTTATCAAATAACACGTCTCTTTAAAGGGGAAGTTTTCCTTTGGTTGCCTGCTGTTGAGGGTTTAATAATACGAGTCACTATATTAACTACTATGGAACTTAAAATACACAATAAACTATTTAATAGGATATTTGGAGTAATAGAGGAAATTCATGTTCATACGTTACACATGTAACTCAATCATTACATATGAAAATAAAATCATTGTCTTAATCTAAATCATTAAATATGTTGACAAAACAATCTCATTATGATAACAATAGTACATGTAATGAAACCAAACATAAAGACAACCCAATAACCCAATAAAAGCTTAACTTCATGTTGCATACAATATTAGAAGATTTCACTTTCACAAAAACTGACATCCTCATCAACATTAGGTACTACCTTTAAATTTCTATCCACATTTGCCATACTAAGTGGTTCTCTTAAGTTTGCAATGATTCTTCTCAAACTCCTCTCTTGTTGAATACAATTCCAAATAAAATCTCTTTGAAAATTGTAGTACTTTAGTTCTATCCACCTCATAAATCTACATGAACCCATTGGATAACTTTCACATCTAGGGTTATTGGGTGTCATTGCTCTCCAAAATAGGGCTTTCAATTGACATTGACAATATAGGTCTTGAATTAATCTAACACGACGTGACATATTACTTGAGTTTCTTGAATTGGAGGATAAATCCATATGGCTACCAAAGAAACTATAAAAAAATTAATTGAAGTGACAAAAGAAAACACAATTTATTATTAGCAAAACCAAAATATGAATTAACCAAGAAAATTAAAAGGCATGGGATTATAGTTCCTCGGATTTAGCTAGCTAGTGTTCATTTCCATACACTTAGTTTGGTTGTATATTGGAAGTGAACTTTTCTTCCCATTTACGAAAACGAAAAAGAAATTACCTTGTCAAAAATATCTTCTTTAAGGTAAGACGTCTATTGGTTGTAGACTCAATTTTATCCTCATTTTGACTAAGTTACAATGGTTAGTTTTTCCAAATAAAGCAAGACGTCTTTCAAGTTGTCTTATATGCATTATGTTGTACCCTGTGCTTTGTTTGGAAATACTAATTGTGCAAAGCGTCTTTTGTTCCAAAGACAAATGCTTTAACTCTTTGATTTCAAATGACTTTTGTGAGAAGACATAAGACTAGTAAAACTGACGCCTTACTTTCTATCGTAAGTCATATTGGTAGTCATGGTTCCGAACTTACAGAATATGTGTTTTATGTGTCTTTCATCTCAAGTCATCTATAGAAAAATAGACATGCATCTTTTCTTAGCTGGGATATCCTTTTTTGCATATCCAAACACTCCCCAAGTTGAATCAAAGAGTCATATTCTCGCATCTGTTATATGCTACAATTCATGCATATTAACCACATATGCATACATTTCACCACATCTCAATTATACTTTAATTTTATATACATTACATGTATAAATACACAATTAATCACATATTACATAAATGATATCTCTGGCATGCATAATTACACAATGTAAAGGGAAATGAATAATACGCTCAACTCCTACCACTCACCCATACATACTAGGACAACTTATATAATCTCAAATTCACCAAAACCCTAGAATCGACAATTAGGAAGGAAAAAACACCCCTACCTCAAGTTTGGAGTTTTCCTCTAGCAAACCTAGAATCACCAAACTTCAAGTTTGTCCATATTGCTCTTTCTTTTCATAAAATCGTAGATCGGGACAAGGAGAATGAATTTTTCTTCTTGGACGAAGCCTGAATCCAAACTTCAATCAACCTTAATTTTTAGAACTCTCCAATAGGAAATTTTGAAACCACCAAAGTGAATAGAAAAATGAGAGGAGTAACTTTCTCTCTTGGAGTAAGCTCCAAATCTCACTCTAAAGTATTCAAAACTAATGAAGAAGATTGGAGAAGAAGTAGAGCTTGAGAAGTCTTCAATGACTGATTTGGAATATCTCTATATCTGCCCTAGTAATATAAACTTACGTGTATTGACTCCTCACCAAGAGCAAAATGACTATGTTGCCCTTAAATCATTTAACGTACCTCCCGAGCTCAGTTTTTGATTTTGAAAATGGCTATGGCTACGGCTCTGAAATCACTTCCTCAACTCACTAAACATTTCATTGAGTCCAAAATAAAAATAAATATTTCTCAAATTTTTGGGCCCAACCGGCTCGCTTCTCGGGGCCTACCGACCCAAAATTCTCAAATTTACCCAAATGCTCCCAAAATTTTTTTGAACCTCTAAACAAGTTTTCAAACATGTTTTCTAGATTTAAAACATACTAAACATAATTTAAAATGCATTTATGAAAAAAATGATGAATACAAATGAAAACTGACCAAAATTGGTCCTGATCTCTACAATAATTCTCACGTGAAGACTCAATTCAACAAGTATAAGCTTAAGGAAAGATACAAGACTCGTAATCTCCACTCCTTAGCACTTCTAAACATGTTAAACAACTTAATAATCACTATCAATTCCTAAAGAATTGATGATAAGGTGGAGAGAACACTCATACCTCAAGTTCAAGCTTAAATTTCCTCTGAATTTGATTCTCGAACTGTAGGCGCGTAGATTGTAACAAGGAAAACAACTTTCTCTTCTTGAGCTATCCCCAAATTCAAACCCTAGTTTTACCCATTTCTTCAAACTTCACCAAATTGAACTTTGAACTAATCAAATCGAAGAGAATGACGAGGGGAACAATATTTCTTCTGGGAACAATCTTCAAATCACACTCTAAGCCATCCAAATTCTAGAGAGAAGTTGGGATGAAGTTGTAGTGAGAGAGATAAGAGAAAATTTGATTTTTGTGGTTAAATAAATGATATACATTTATTTATATTTTTCATCTTTGCAACTAAGTCCCTCTCTTTCTTTTAATTTACTCTTTGTTACTATTAACTCTCTAATAATCACATATTAACATATTCTTCTCTCAACTTATCCTTTAAGTCTCTCAATTATTCATATACGCCCTTATATAAATTCTCAAGACTCGTAAAAGTCTTCTGATTCATCCGACTTCTCCCGGGTCCCACACCCGAACTCAAAAATTTTTGGAGAAGTCCCATTATGTACAAAACACATATTTAAACCAATTTCTCATGCTTTATCACGATTAACACATAATTGATTGTAAATAAAAATTAAAAAAAATTTCCAAGGCTTTACACGTTGTGGCACGCCCAATGATGAGCCACGCCCGCACCCAAATATGGTCATTCCCGTGGTAGCGCTCCGGATGATGAGCCAAGTCCGCTTTGGGTCACCATGGGAGACTAAACTCGAGATTGTTTGAACATATGATACCAGCCTAAAGTCACATGTTGCACTCGAAGTGCCCACGTCAGAAGTATTCACGTTGATTGCTGACGACACGATATATTATAAATATCTTGTGACAGACAATGATGATGGATAATCATTCTCAAATGCAATTTTATCACATGAATGACCACTTGTCAATTCCCTATGGAGTCAAAAGAAACTCACTTAACTAAGGAAACAAGTACCACCACATGTCAACTCCTCCATGGCAAATAAATCCACTTGCCCAATTGATTTAAATTCTATTAGCCCATTTGTGCGAGCAAAACACCCTAGTCATCATCCCATACATGTATTTTGGGATATCAAAGGAAACCACTTAACTAGGAAACAAGTACCGCCACGTGTCAATTCCTCTATGGCAAATAGATCCACTTGCCCACTTGATTCAAATTCCATTAGCCTATTTGTGAGGGCAAAACACCATAGTCATTATCCCATACACGTATCCTGGGCTATCACTTCGCCACCACTACTTAGGCTATTTCAATTACTATTACCATTTCGGCTGAACTAAGACAAGGTGTTGGGTTGACAATATATATGTTTTTCACACATTAAAAGACATATCACGAGGAGGAGAGCACTTATCATCAAAATAATAGCTCCCCAATCATATTTATTCAGACATAGGCTGCCACTTGTCGATTTCTATTAAGCCAAATGAAACCTACTTAACTAAGAAAACAAGTACTACAATATGTTTATTTCTATGGAGCCAAAGGACACCCATTTATTTTTCTACTTGATTAAACACTCATCAGTTGAGCAATAAGACTCCCGTAAATACTAAACCTCCTCCAATGAAATAAAGATCCAGACACAATCAAAAGCCCAATGCTTATGTAGCACAAGTTCCTACATCTTTATTTTATTATGTTGCTTCTTAAGCTTTCCAATCTCTAGTAGTTTGTCTTTACTTTACTTGTCTTTAGTTTCCATGTATTTACATTAAATTAAATGCAAGTTATAATTCATGTTTTCACATTTCAATTTACACTTCACATCATAAACTTTACTTGTCTTTAGTTTCCTTGCGGTAGATTTCTTAAGCTAAAGCCAATGGCTTCAACTCCTTCGAGTTCCTATAATTTTACTTTTTCTTATCTTTCACTTCCACAATCTACATATGGGTATTATCTAGAATATTCAAATGAGGCACTATACCATCCACAATATACTACCACCCCTCTATTTCCATATTCGTTTGATCAACAACCGTAAAGTGAAATATATAGTACTTGGCAATATCAAGGAATAAACCAAAACCTAGTAGAAGAGATCACCACACATATTTAGGCCATCATACAGCTTGACCGACTTAAGAGAATATGTTTACGATCACACCCAGAGTTCAGATCAACAAGGGCTCTGGCATGCCCGCGAACCCTAGGGAACCAATTATGTGCAAATAGTGAGGTTAAAAAAAACCACTTTCCCGCCACAGTACCTTGTAATACAATAACTATAATTTTTTGCACTATTAAATTAGTATATAATACTATTATTCATTATACTACTAAATCTTGTGATTTAATTTATTTTAATGCAACAATGGCATAACTAAATTTTGCAACAAAGAAGTTGATAAGAAAAAGAAAGTAATGACACTAATAACAGTATGGTCAAACATCTAGTATGTAGTAAATTGGTGGCATTAATTGATTTATTGCTTAATGATATTTTATATCCGAAAGCATTCTCTGAGTATGAAATACATAATAATTTTTTACTAAAAAATAAAATATATTTATCAACTAATTTACGAGGGTGATATAAATTGCATAGAATAACTTCAAAATGGATAGACATACCTTTACCAAATTGTGCTCCTTGCTTCAAAATTTAGGTGGATTAGAAGAAACAAATAATATGATGATAGATGAACAAGTTGTGATATTTTTACATATTCTTGCACATAATGTCAAGTATCGAGTTATAAAGATTTGCATTATGCGATCAATGGAGACTATTAGTAGACATTTCAATGCTCTGTTGAATGCCGTCATACGTCTACAAAGAGTTTTACTTAAAAAGCTAGAGCCAATTCCTTCAAATTCAACAGATGATAAGTGAAAATGGTTTAAGGTAAACGATCTTTTAAATTATCGTTGAAGGCATCTTTTATTTATTATGAGTTTGAGTGACGTATTTTTGTTTTTGTAATATTTTAGAATTGTCTTGGAGTTTTAGATGGGACACATATATAGGTGAGAGTGCCTACTCAAAATAGGTCTAGGTATCGAACACCAAAAGGTAAAATTGCAACGAATATGTTAGGTGTGTGTTCAAAGGACATGCAATTTATATATATACTACTTAGTTGGGAAGGGTTGGTTGCCTATGCTAGAGTGCTTCGAGATGCAATGGAAAGGAGAAATGGATTCAATGTTCCTAAGAGTAAGCACGTGTTTATACAAAATTGTGAATGATTTCTTGCACCAGAGGATAACGATATCACTTGAATGATTGGAGGAAGAGAAGAAGCATAAAGCTAATGGAGCGATGTTGAAAATTTGTCAATTAATGCACTTTTATTATATTCGAGTTGTTTAATATAAATTAGGTTGATGTGACCTCCCAATATATTTTAAGTTTCACCTGATGGTATGATATTGTACGCTTTGGACTTAAGCTTGTACGTTTTTGTTCTTGAGTTTTATCCAAAATGTCTTATACCATTTGGAGAGAACACACTACATATAAGCACATTTTCTTTACCACACTCAGACGATGTGGGATTGAGTACCTGTATCCTACCAGTGCAATAACTCGCCTAGTATCTGTCTCACCCGCCCATAAGAGTCACCACATTTATATTATGGAACAAATTATTTTGAGGGACACATTATAATTTCAAAGTTAGTTACTGATTTGCAAACGTATCATCAGTTATTTTAGTACCCTAGCTATTTTTTTGACAATATTTTATATGTTTATCTGAATTGTAGCAACTTTCACATTTAATATGTTATGTCATTTCGTTAATATAATTGATAAATTACAACAAATGTAGTTTAGAGAAACTAATTTAAAATTTATTCCATTACAACTTTTTCTTTGTCTAACCAAACACAAGAATGCATTCCATTCTCACGTCATTCTATGCAGTAGTGGAATGCCCTCATTTTGATCTATTCTCACTTGTATTTCACTTCTACCACGGCCGAGTGTGAAAATAGCGGGGCCGAAATTAGTGGGCTTTGGGCTGACTCAGCCCAGTAGACAGTTGCGTAATAATTAAAAAGGACAGGATGATAATTGTCCAAAGTAAGGGGGCGTTTCCGCAAATAAACAAATTATAGGTGGGAAAAGTCCCGTACAGATCTGTAACTCTCTGATATGTTTCTTCCATTGAAGAGTCCGAGTCCCAATCACACAGACACTTTGATCCTCAGTCCAACTCGTCAACAGCGTTTCTCTCTCTCTCTGTAGTAGTAACGCACTCTCTCTCTCTCTACAATTAGTCATTTCTCGCTCTCTCATTCTCTCTCTAGACGAGATGGGCAAAGTGTCTGTAATTGCTTACATCACAGTAGCTGTACTCCTCCTCTTTCTCATCTCTCATTCTCCCAAGAAACATCCAAACCAGCGCCACCGCCGCCTCAAACTCCGATCAAGCTTCTCACACAATGGCGGTGGCGGTGGTGACGAACACCACCACCATGAACCGGTGGCATTCGACCCTCTGGTGGCGGAGATCGAGCGGCGGCGAGAGGACAAGCAGTGGGAGAAGATGTACATTGAGCATGCGCACAAGGAGTTAGTTGAAGAAGCCCCAGGGGCTGAGTCGCAGCCGGAATGGGAGGACTTCATGGACGCGGAGGATTACTTGAACGATGAGGATAAGTTCAATGTGACCAACAGGTTGTTGTTGCTGTTCCCCAAGATCGATGCAGACCCATCGGATGGGTACGTGAGCGAGCACGAGCTCACCGAGTGGAATCTGAAGCAGTCGGAGAAGGAGGTCATGCATCGAACTGAGAGGGAGATGGAGGTTCACGACAAGAATCGTGATGGGTTTGTCTCCTTCGCCGAGTATGAGCCCCCTAGTTGGGTTCGCAACGCAGGTGATGTGTTTGTTGTTTCATTGTTAAACTTCTTACTCTCTGTTGAAGGATTTGAATGTTATAGGTGAAGGGTTGATAAGTACTTGCATAAGGGTTAATGATTTTGCTGAATTGTTATTCATTTGCCATTGTTTAATTTTGTTTATGCAATTTTGTAGACTCAATAGATGATTGAAAGCCCAAAACTATCTGAAATTTTCTCAAAGCTTTGATTGTCTATTTGATTTTGAACTGTTTGCCTAATTTAAGTAGTATTTAATAATAGATGCATTCGATTGGTAATTCTGAAATAATATTCTTTTTTTTTTTTATAAGTAATCATATCATAAAAAAGCGCCCAAACGGGGGACGCATCCCAATCACAACAAACAAGATCAAATTCTTAAGCTATCTACAAAAGTCAGAAGGGACTCCAATGAAGAACAAAAGAAGCTCTCCGACCAAAAAAAGAGAAGATTGAGAACGGAGCATCTAAACAATGAGGAGCAACCCTCCAAGAACGCCTAATGTCACGACGCACCCGAACGCCATTCCATGCAGTATGCAACTCGCCACTGACTTAGGCATGACCCACTGAACACCAAAAATAGCGTAAATTAAGTCCTATCCCTCCCTTGCTACGGGGCAATGAAGGAGAAGATGATTCACCGTTTCCTCTGCTCGCTTACACAAATAGCACCTATTTGCGAAGATGTGTCCTCTCTTTCTTAAATTGTCCATGGTCAGAATCTTCTCCATGGATGCCGTCCACACAAAGAAAGCCACCTTCAAACGAGCTCTAGAACGCCAGATTCCTTTCCAAGGAAAGGACGGTCCGTGAGACTTTACCAAATTCCAATAATAAGACCGAACCTCAAATCTCCCATGGGTCCGTGAAATAATATTCTTAAGACATCAATTTGTGATGGTTGTGATGAGAACTTTAGAGGTTATGCAAGTGCTACATCTATATTACATTTAAGCTTGGTCCAAAATATCTTTGCCCTACGGTCCAAAATCACTCTATCTAATCATTTAATGGTTACGATTCCGAGTGCATTATAGTGCCGTAGTCACGGGCATACACTAGTAATACTAAATTTGTACTCTAATTGGTCACTCGACTCTGTATAATGCTATTTCATCTTAGTTCTAGAACATCTCTCTTCCAACTCACAAACTTAATAAGTTTATATATGGTGCTGCCTTTAGAGGACCAATGATAGGATATGTTGGTTATTAGGTGTCTTGTCATTCTTTAAGGAGGGTACTAGCTTTGTCACGTTCTGCCCCACTATGTAGATATTGTCCACTTTGTACACTCTTCTTGGTCACAGGTTTTAAAATGTGTCTACACAGTTAGGAGACATTCACACATATAAGTGCCAACCACCTCTACCCCCAAGCGATGTGGGACGTCACAATCACCCTTTCTTGGGACCCAACGTCCTCGCTAGCATGACCCTCATAGGCTTATGCATGCTCCTCCATTTCCGGCTGGGGATTGGCTCTTTTACCAATTGTCACGACCCCACTCCCCATTGTGTATATATTGTTCATTTTGCACACTCTTCGTGCTCACTGTTATCAAAACACATCTACATAGTTAGGAGGCATCCACACATATAAGTGCCAACAACCTTTCTCTCCCCAGGCGATGTGGGACATCACAAGCTTAGTCTTTAGTAGGAGTTAATTATATAAAAAATCTTATCAAAAGTTGCAGCAACAAGTGAAAGAGGGGATTATACGGAGATATTGGCTAGACAATGACCTCCTCTATGCAACGGGAGTCAGCTCTTTGGCTCGGACGGGACATTCATGCTATTCTCGAGCTTGAAAGTCACTATCAGGTTCATAAGGCGCAGTGAAATCTGGTGATGATGCTGATCCGGCATGAATGCTGCCCTCGAGGACATGTACAAGAAGGTGTATCAGTTAACCACTTTGTGAATTTGCAATTTATCATTAGTTAATAATGCTGATTCGCCATGAATGCTGCCCTCGAGGACGTTTACAAGAAGGTGTATCAGTTAACCACTTTGTGATTTTGCAATTGATCATTAGTTAATAAAGTTCTGCATGAATGATGGTTGTGGAGAAGCCAGGAATTTAATTTAGAAGGGGATATGTTGTACAATGTTAAGATAGTTTTTTATTTATTTTTACCAAAATAATAAATAGGAAAAGTTATTTAGTAATTGATAATATTTTTATTCAATACATTATGATTGTTTGCAACTAGTTTTTAACTTCTAATATATGAAATAATCCCAATAAATTGTTAAGATTCTGCAATCTTGATTATTTGAAAAATCAATTCACAAATAAATCAATATATAAATGTTAACAAAATTCTAATCCTTTTATTTTGTAACCTAAAATGAAATATATATATATATATATACACAAAGAATGAGATTGGATGAAAAAAGTGTATAAAGAATTTTGCTTTGACTTAGGGTCAAGAAATATGTTGAAACTTGAAAGAAGACTTCTATGATTCTTTTTTTTTTGACAATTAACATACCATAAAAGAACGCTCAATCGGGGAGCGCATCCCAAATATAAAAGCATGAGGGCCAAATACGGCTCCTAGACTCTCAACTATGATTCTCTCTTCTTGTATTCGTCTTGGAGAAAAATGGAGAAGGTAAAAGTCTAAAAGAGAGGTAATGATGAATAAATTGGAGGAGATGAATGTGAGTTCTGGGAAAGTTAAGTGCAAAGAATGTTTATGAGGGAAAAACAACAACTAATAAAAGAAGGTTTTTTTAATAATTTTGAAGTGGGAGATTATCAGAGTTATCAATAGAATGTCATCATTTAGTGGCGGAGCCACATAGGGTTGAGTGGGGGCAATTGTCCCCACTCAACTTTTGTTGTATTTAACTTTTTTATATATAGTTTTTATGTATACCACAAAGGAAATGTAATAAAAGGGTTTGTGTGGGTAACAATAAAATAGTTGACTATTATTATTATTATTATTTTTGTTTGGATCATTGTAATCATTTGCTGTTTTTATAAATTATAAAGACTATATATGCAACCGTTAAATACAACAAAAGTTGAGTAGGGGCAATTGCCCCCACTCAACCCTATGTGGCTCCACCACTAAATGATGACATTCTATTGATAACTCTGTCCAAAGATTCTCAACTAGTCATGTCTGCTCACCGACCAAGTCATTTTGACCATTATTATTATTATTATTTTTGTTTGGATCACTGTAGTCATTTGCTGTTTTTTGTTACTCCTTTGAAAAAAGAAGAAAAAGATCTCATACTCATTTTGATTTAAACAAAAGCTATGTTAATCATGTCAACTATTTTATTGTTGCCCACACAAACCCTTTATGACATTTCCTTTGTGGTAAGCTATATCTTTTTTATAAATTATGGACCTTTCTTCTTGTATTTATGTCTCACAATCTCTTGGCATTTCCTATGTTGTAAGAGCACCATTTTTCTTGTAGTCTTGTCTCACGTTCTCTTGGTATTTCCTCTGTTGTAGTAACACCACTAACTTGAGCCATACTGCTTTGCTTGTCTTCATTCTTCGTTTTGCAAAAGCAAACACTAAATTCTTATGAATGAATTCATTTTATTTCCTTTGTCAGTCAACAACTCAATAAGTTTATACATATTGCTAGTTGCCTTCTTTAAGGAGGAATACTTTGTAAGCCGTCCTTGAAATCTGTCTTTCCTATTCAGCTTTTTAATTCGGTATACAACATGGGAATAGTTTATGGGGTTCTGTTTGAATGATGACGATTTGTATGAAACTTTTTCCAAAATGGTTTGGTTATACACCTTGATCACATTAAGTTATCTAACTTAGTTTGAAACCTTGATCACATTAAGTTATCTAACTTAGTTTGAAGTAAGGCCATTGTTACTTTTCTTTCCTCTAACTAAATTAATTTGACAATTATATTGAGGTAAGGCCATTGCTTAACTAAATTAGATAGTAGGTGGCTTCAGTTTCCTCACATTGCTTAGCTTCTTTTGAATTATCTAGTTTTAGCTCTTTTGCTTACTTTGTTCTTTGTTTGTTTGTAATTTTGTTATTTGTTGGTTCTGGAAGTATTTGGATTACCATTATATTGTGGTGATGAGATTATAGTAATTTGTCATTTATTGTTTCCAGAGGTTATTGGGTACCCTTGATATTGCTAGTTTTGCTTCTTTTCTTACTCTAATTGATTAGTGCATGCTCCTGCTTTATGTACTGCATATACTAGGATTGTTTTGAATGTAGTACTCCAGACTCCTTTCTCTCCCCACGCAGAGAATAAAATGTAGTCGTAAATTCGGATCGAAAGAGAAGCCTTCCCCGATTATTTCATGGTTGCCTACACAAATCATTTGATGCATTTTGCATTATGGAAGGCTATATCTTATTTATAAGTCATAGATCCCCTCCCCATTTTTAAAAGTCCTGACTCGGAATAATTATTATTTTTTGGTTCTTGTTATATCACATCTAACTCCGGCCATATTACTCCTTGCTAGTGCAGAAACTGGTCTACATTGTGCAAAAGCCAATGCTTGTAGCTTCTAATTAATTCTTGAATTAATGAAACCTCCAAGATCTCGAACTGCATTGAATTATTTATGAAGCAGCAAGAAAAGGAATTCTAAGCAACTATATATGTCCATTGGTTTTGGTATAAGGTTTCTTGAATAATTTTACAGATTGAGGCTATTTTTTGGTTGCGTCTTCTTATCACTTTTATTTCTTACTTATGTCAATTAGATTATTCTAGGTTTATAAAGTTCTTTTCTTTGGGAGTATTTTAATTTGGAAGTCTCTATGTTCTGAAGTTCTTATTCTGTTTGGAGTTTTAAATTGTAAGTCCTACTTTGTGTTAGGTAGAGGGCTTTCTTGGATTGCAATTCAGCCTATTAGTAGGTTTGAAATTTTCTGTTTTGATGTAAATATTCCTATTTGGTTACAATATAAGTTTAGAAGGTTTATGTGAGTAAGAGTTTTTGGGGATATATAATAAGGCCTGCCTTTTGTTGTAAAACGAGATTAGAGTTAAATGAAAAGTTTTCTTGGTTAAAGAACTAACATGGAATTCTTCTTCCAGGCTAGGCATGTAACTCAAACAAGCCCTTTTGGAATAGGGTACTTTTATATCTTTGTTAGCACTTATGTAATCTGTAGACAATTTCTGTGTCAAAAAACTTTATCGAGTTGTAATTTTCTAATTTAGAGTCCCATTAACTTTAAAGAAGACCAATCCGTATATGATTTGTAATTACTCACTTAAATAGGGATTTTATTATTATTATTTTTTAAATTGAAATTTGGTCTAGAACCAAGGACTTAACCCAAGTGGTGTCTCCTCCTTGCAAATGCAAAGTTGAGAGTTTGATTATCCAATAGGACAATACAGGTGCGTGTATGACTCACCTACCAAAAGAAGGGAGTTTGGAAAGTGTTTTGTTGTTAAAAATGATTTTGTGAAACTTGTCACCTTTTATTTTTTTTAAGGGATGGGTAAATGTACATTTTTGTTTTTATTGAGAAATTGATCCAGAAAGTGTTTAATTATTAAAAGTAATTTTGAAAAACTTAGGCCCCGTTTGGCGTTGCTGTTGTTTTTGTGAAATTGTTTTGAAGCAAAACACTTGTAGTTGTGTTATGTTGCTTTGCTGTCAAGAAAAACAGAAACCACGTTTGGCAATTTACAAATGTTGCAAACCAAACAAAACAGAACAAAGCAAAACACGTTTGGCGTTGTACAAATGTTGCACACATTTTTCTTTAGATGGTAGAAAAACCAATATGACAAAAAATGAAAATCCAATTGGGGCTTTTATTTTCAGTAAAACAAAAGCAAAAACCAATATAACAAAAAATGAAAAATCCAGATTAGATTTTACAGAAATTGGGGCTTTTATTTTCAGTAAAAGTTCTCAAACAATTCTTCTAGCTTTAAAACTGGCTTTTATTTTCAGTAAATGGGTTCAAAATGTGGTGCGGGGATCTATCTTTGGCATGTAGGTTTCCTCGACTTTTTAGGATTGCCTCGAACAAACAAGCCTTAGTGGTTGAATGTTATCAGCTTGATAGCGGAAGACTGTCTTGGGATGTGAGCTTTCGAAGGGCTTTCCATGATTGGGAGCTTTCAGAGGTAGCGGAATTTCTCTCCATTTTGTATATTCAGGTGATCGAGGGAGAGGGGATAGACGAGATGGAGTGGACGGGATCCAAGAGGAGAACCTTCGAGGTTCGTTCCTATTATAGACTCCTCTCGGAGTCCACGAGTCCATCTTTTCCTTGGAAGGCTATCTGGAGAACAAAAGCCCCCGTGAAGGTGGCCTTTTTTACCTGGACAGCTACCCTAGGAAAGATTCTTACCATCGATAACCTTAGGAGAAGAGGTCACATTATGATAAATTGCTGTTGCATGTGCAAGAGGTCAGAGGAATCAGTGAACCATCTTCTTTTACATTGCACAGTAGCGAGGGATGTTTGGTCTATGTTCCTGGTAGCATTTGGCATGGATTGGGTGTTTCCCAGATCCATGAAGGATACAATCGAGGCTTGGAGAGGATGTACAGTGGGCAGCCAAGTCAGAGATGCTTGGAGGGTCACTCCCCTTTGTTTATGGTGGGGTTTGTGGCAAGAGAGGAATAGGAGGCGCTTTGAGGATGTGGAGTCTTCTATTTGGTCTCTCAAATATAAAATTCTAACTCTTTTATTTTTTTGGGTATACGGAAAAAATTGTACATCGGATGGTCAAGTTGTAGACCTTCTTGATAGCTTTAGAGTTTAGTCGGCCGGTTCTCGGCTTTTTGTAAATCCTCGGGTTCGCTCCCCTTTGAGCGTCTTTTTAATGGAATTTTATTTATCAAAAAAAAAAAAAAATTTCTCCTAGGGTGTGCAGAAATTGGGATATTTTATTTTGATCTTGTTTTACAAAAATTGTTGTTTGAAAAGTGGGTTTTGTATTTAAGGAATTAGGGTGTGGTGTTGATTTTACAGTATGGTACAGTTTGTGAAGTACAAAACACAAAAGAAAGAAGAATCCATCACAGCAAAAAAAAAAAAGAATCTTGTTGAGAGAGAGAGAGAGAGAGCATTTAACTTCCTTGTGGGCAGGCAAAAGTTTTAGAAGGTTTACGTGAGATTTAGGATTTTCTAGCATCTATAGACTAGGCCTTTTGCTTTAAGACGAGATTAGAGTTGAATTGATTCCTTTTCACAGTCAAAGAATGAGTGTGTTGCTCTTCTTTTTGTTTAGGTGTGGATCTTAGACAAGCATTTCCTTGTGGGCAGGCAAAAGTTTTAGAAGGTTTATGTGAGATTTAGGATTTTCTAGTATCTATAGACTAGGCCTTTTGCTTTAAGACGAGATTAGAGTTGAATCGATTCTTTTTCACAGTCAAAGAATGAGTGTGTAGCTCTTCTTTTTGTTTAGGTGTGGATCTTAAACAAGCATAGTGGTGTAAGGTACTTTTCTTTCTTTTTCTTCGTTGAATTTCTTTTAATTTAGGCCTTATGCTTTAAGACGAGTTAGAGTTTAATCAATTCTTTTTCTTTTAAACAAGCATAGTGGAGTATTCTTCTTCTTCTTCTTTTTTTTTTTTTTTTGGGTAGGTTGGTACAGATATATTTACATCACCTTTTCACTATCAAAATCTGAATTAAAAACTTGGAACCCATGGTTCTACAAACCCTAGCCTTATTCTCCCCATTTTGATAACTGATCATCTTTGTCTTGTAGTTCATCCGTTGAATGCAAGAACACTTGGGCATCCCATATATCTAAACATTCTTGTCCTAGTTACTTTCATTCTATTGACATTATATGACCGCTCAACATTTTGTATCATGAAATGACCTTATAACTAATTCAAATTCTTTTCATTGTTTGATAAGTATCCATCCACACCACAATTAATTATCACTTGTTTTGCTTCATGTACTCCATTTCTCTTTCTTATGAATGATTAATTTGAACTTTGAAGATAATGAAAATTTCACTTTGGGCTCAGTTTCTCCTATCTGCCATTTTTCATATGTTTTCCTTTGTCCCCCTAGTTTTACTAAAAATACATTCTATAGACAAGTCCTTTTCTTGGTATGTACTAAAATCTTTTGAATGTATAATATCTTTCATTATACTTACTGTTTAACCAAACTTGGGTTTCTCTGACTAATAATATGTCATTTGGCTAATACTATCTAAATTTTAGATGACCTCCTCCAAAGTATGCTCAATTATTCATATTGAGGTGCCAAATATGGAGGCTCAGTTAGATGTGGTTGGTGCATTGATCCAACTTATTCTAGATTGAAGTTCTTGGTTAGATGTTATATTGACATATGTGTCTGCATATGATGTACATGGCAATACCTTGTTTCCCTATGGCCTTCCTCTGGTAGCTGATATGTGTTTCGTCTACCAGATAATGCTTCATTTGGGTATGATATGGGTTGGTGGAAACAGGAGCATTTCAATGCATCAGATGCAGATGGAGATGGCCTTCTGAATATTACGGAGTTCAATGAGTAAGCTTCCACTGTTCATGAACTTTTACTTGGCCAAAAAAAGCTCTTTAGTTTTTCTTTTTTAACTCTATCTGTCTTCTTTGGCTCCTTTCAAGTGAAGTTAATCTCTTTCTATTAATTTATTCTCTTCATTATTTCTAGCTTTCTACACCCAGCTGACAGCAAGAACCCAAAACTACTTCAATGGTTGTGCAAAGAGGAAATAAGGTGCCATGGTTTCTATCAAGTTCCTATTTTATATTTTCTATTTAAATAAAATTTCATGCATTCTATTCTCATATGATTTTTTCATTTTCGTCCTTGTAAACCTAATATTTGTTCCCTAATCTCATTCCATTTTTCTTTTTCCTTTTTGGTGCATCCATTTTTTTAGGGCTGTGATTTCTTCCCCTACAGGCAATATATTTTTCTTCTTGCTTACTGTCAATAAATGGTGTTCATGTGAAAAAGTGTATGGTATAATTACATCTATCTGAACAAAGATATCATTATGAAATTTTATATGCATTCATGTCTTTGTCATAACAATTGATTTTTTGTGATGTTAACTTTTTGATGCATATCATGGTTGGTCATATGTAATCTTAAATCTTAGCAAGAGTGTCTGCTGTGAGTCTCTGACTTAGGTATTTATGATATTATGATGCAAGTGCTGCATAATATTCTTTTTAATTTATTAAAAGTGGAGTATTTGAGCATTTTTTATTTTATTTTTAATCTCTGCAAGAACTTCTCTGTCATTTCTTACTATCGGGATGGATAAAATCAGCTAGCTAACTAGAAATTTGATCTCATCCATTTTTCATATGACAATGGAAAAATAGCAATCTTTTTAAATAAAAAAATCAGTTAAAGTTTGGGTGTCCTTAATTACATTTGTTCATTCAATTCTAGTTCCCTAATCACTAGTGGAAAAGTATGATATTTTTTTTTTCCGGAAAAGTATGATATTAATATTTAATAAACAACTGGAAAGAAAATGACTTCAATTATGAAGCTTCGTTTGAGGATGCTGGTTGTCCTCCTTTCCCAAGTTGGAGTTCGTCAAACTGATAATTGTTGGATTATATGGTAATACAATTATACTTTTTCTAAATATAATGCAATACGTGACTGCCAAAACAATTTAAATTGGTCTAGGGACTTCAGTAGAGTATTATATCCTTGTCTAATTCTTACACTTTAAATTTAGTTGCACCTATGTGTGCCACGTACATTTTTCTGACTTGCAGCACTTTTTATAAGGTCTTATAATTTATTAGTCTTTGGTGTAAATTTCAACCCTTTTAAAAGTGAACTTTTTCAAGAAGTAATGAGAGGTCAAAAGGAGTTGTGACCCAAGTACACACGAAGCGTTCAAGAGAAAAACACAAAGAAATGCAAAAGCTTACCCAGAGTCCACGTCTCTTACAAAGTCTATAAAAGAAATAGAAGAAAGCACAATCCTTCTCTTACAGTGTATAAAAAGAATTACAAGAAACATAATCCTTCTCTGAGGCCCGTATACAAATGAACTAAGCATTGCATCTTTCAACTTATGGACGGGAAGTTCCTCCCCTTTAAATTTGTGCATGTTCTGCTCCTACACACACCACCAAAAACAGAGGAGCACTGTTAATCATATATGATTAGTCTTTTTACCCTTTGGAAGTGGAATTATGGAAATTTTGTTAAGACTTGTACATAGTTAAGGTACATGGAATTTAAGAAACTGTAGAATTATGAGGTTGTAATGTCTTTATGTGTGCCTTTGATGTGAATTTCAACCCTCTGGAACTGGAATTTCCTAATTGATTTTTCTTGAAATTGTTGATCTGTGGTAAAAACCAGTTTAAGAACTATAATTTAATGGAAAATCTATGTTTCTGAATTCATAAATTATGAAAGAAACATATTCAAATCTACTTGAAATTCATAAATGAAAAAGGAACAGAGATGGATAGAAGTATTAAAGTGGAAAATTTGGAACCTAACAGAAATGAGAAGAAGTATTAAAAGTAGAAAATTTGGAACTTCACAATCAGTGATATTCTTGTGCATATGGAATTCTTAAGTGGCTATATAATTGATCCAACCTTATGGCATGTGATTTTCTGATGTATAATAACTTTGGAGACATCATTCACACGGAAGACCGTTAACATTCGTGTTGTTACTTTCCCCCTCCGGGAGTATTGTGCATGGTCTAAACAAAGTTACAAAAAGAAGCAATTTGTTCAATTCGCAAGTCACATATGTTCGAATTGGCTTTAGAATTTATTTTTGACTTTTGAACTTTATTAATTCGGTTGCTTCTCTCAACTTTTGAGTCATAAACTTGTACAGACAGATGTACAACTGAAAACTAGTTAAAACAGAAGTTTTCTGGTGTACATTAGAATATGATTTAATTCCCATGTTAATTAGTAGGAAGCAAAACTATATCTACGATTGGAGAAATCGGAGCAGTCAAGAGCTGCCTTGAGCTGATTGATTCCTTAACTTTGCTTGGTTAGGATAAGATAGTTACATAGCTTAAGATTTTTTTGGGTCCTTTTCTATTTAATTTTTAACTTTATTAGTTATCTTTAATTATATTATGTCAGTTTTACTTATTATCATAAAATATTAGAGGGGAGGGTGTTTATCCACATCCACTTAGTTGTTTAGGTAGTCACATGCAATACACATGACAACTAAAGTGGCTTTGTGACATGAGACTTAAGATTGTATTATTGATGACACACAAGTTAAGAAACCATTCTCCAGGATCGTAAGTTCTTCAGTGATCTATTATATACACCTCCTCTTGCCTCATTCTTGGGAGGTTGGTTATTTTGTAAGAACATCTTATGGTGACTTCCATCCCTGTTCTTTCTCTCATCTTTTACTCTGTAGCTCCCCTACATCTCTCTCCTTTCATCATCATCATCATCATCATTATCATCTTCTTCTATCCCTTATTCTTCTTCTCCTCCATCTCCTACCTTATCTCCTCTAATTGGTCAGATTAGATCTTGAAAGAAGTCTGTGAGCAGCTTGTTTCTCTTTCCCTTGGCTTTACGGCAGTCAGCTCTGTTGTTATGGTAGATCTTTCCTTTATACTATGATCTTTATCATCTTTCCTCTCTTTAATTGTTCCCTTGCATTCACTCGGAATTTCTTAGGGGAGAAAATAATTGGCTTATATGACAGTGGTTTCTGACCCTGTTTACATAAAGACTAAAGTTCGGCACTCACTTTTCAGTTCTCTTTGAGTCATCTTGGTTCTGCATCAGGTGGTATCAGAGCTTTGGTTGAGTGGTAGTTCATCTAACAAAATTTCATTGTATATTCTTTGCATGTTAACTGCTCAATAAAATTCTTACAAGAGCATAACTACTAGTATTTATCTTTACTGTCCTAGATTTAGAGGGTCATTGGCTTCATGTTTTGGCATTTGAGACTAAATTGATGCTCTCTGTCCTGCAGTTTGAAATCCCTTTCTTTGATCTAGCAACCTCAATACCAAGAAAATAACGGAGCTTGCCCAAATCTTTAGTGAGAAAATTCAAACCCAAATGATGAATCAAGGTCTAAATCCCCTCCTTGTCACTCCTAGTAATGACGATGTCATCCACATAGACTACCAAAATTATAATGCCACACTTTGTCTTTTTAAAGAAAATTGAACGATTAGCTTGACTTCTAGTCATGCCATGAGCAACCACCGCCTTGCTAAACTTATCAAACCACGTGCGAGGTGATTGCTTGAGTCCATAAATAGATTTCTTAAGATGACAAACACACTCTCCCTTGGACTCAAACCCAGAAGGCTGAGCTATGTACATTGTCTCGGTAAGATCACCGTGAAGAAAAGCATTTTTGACATCGAGTTGATGGAGAGGCCAATCAAGATTGGCAGCAAGAGAGATAATTATACGAACAAAGTTGAGCTTAGCCACAGGTGCAAAAGTCTCAGTATAGTCAATGTCATAGGTCTAAGTGAAACCTTAGCAACAAGATGAGCCTTTAAACGATCAACAGTGCCATCAGGATTTTATTCACTGTGAAAACCCAACGACAGCCAACAACATTAGCACCTGCAGGCTTTGGAAGAAGATCCCAAGTATGATTCAATTGTAAGGCATACATTTCCTCCTCTATAGCTTTCCGCCAGCTAGGATGGGAAAGTGCCTCCCTGTATGACTTAGGAACAGTAACAGATGACAAGGATAAAGTGAAAGCTCAAAAAGATAACAAATGCTTATCAGAAACAAAATGAGATATGGGATGATCAGTACAAACCCTTCAACCTTTGTGAAATGCAATGGGAAGATCAAGATTGGACTCAGAAGGATGAACAACTGGATCTGTAGGCGCTGAGGAAGATGATGGAGGATGCAAGGAAGGCTTTACCTGTTCAACCGCTAGGGCAAGTGGCACAAGAGGAGTAGAAGCATTATTCTTTCGAGGTCGTAAAGTATAAACCCTAGGACCGGAGGAGTATCAAGAATCAGAAATGGTAGAATAGTTTCTTGAAAAATAGGTTCATTCACTTAACTACCATCCTTAGAATAATATGGAATATGCTCAAAGAATGTCACATCTTTACAAACAAAATGTTTTCTCAAAGAAGGGTTGTAGCACCTATTTCCTTTCTAAGTGCGAGAATAGCCTAAAAATATGCATGTGTGAGCTTGAGGGTCAAGTTTGTCCCGTCTTGGATTTAAATTATGAACAAAATAAACGCACCCAAACACTTTTGGAGGAAGAGAGAAGGGATCTTTAAAAAATGTGATTTTCCTTTAAGGACCTGAGATGACATTCTATTCAATAGATATGCCGCAGTAAGAATTGCGTCTCTCCAAAAATATTTAGGTACGTTCATTTAGATCACGAGAGCACGGGTAATAGCAAGTATGGGCCATTCTTTCTTTCAGCAATTATGTTTTGTTGAGGAATATCAACATAGGAAGTTTGATGGGTGATACCCCTCGACTCAAGAAATTACTAAAAGGTACCTTCCTTATATTCAAGAGAATTGTTAGTCCTAAGAATATGTAACTTGGCATCAAATTGATTTGTGATTTCAGCATAAAAAGATCTAAAAGCATGAAACACTTGAAATCTATCTTTAAGCACATATAACCAAGTTAAAGGAGAATAGTCATCAATAAACGAAACAAAATAACATACACCAGACAAACCAGTAGTTCGTGCTGGACTCAAACGTCGGAGTGAACTAACTCAAAAGGGTGCAAACAAGGCCCATCAGTCCTAAGCTTAAAAGAAGTCCTATGATGCTTACCAAGTTCACAAGTTTCACAATTAAAACTAGAAAAAGAAGGTAAGAGGGAACTAAATGTCGAAGATTATCTAACGAAGGATGCCCAAGATGATAGTGTCTCTGATACAGAGTGCGGATAGAATAGGTGAGCGAGACGGGTGAAAGTAGTAGAGACCATCCCTCTCAAAGCCCCCACCTATAATCCTCTTCGTCTTTAGATCCTAAAAGACACATTTGGTTAGGATAAAATGTTACCGAGTAGTATAAGGTAGAGGTAAGTTTAGGAACAAATAATAAATTAAAAGGAAACTGAGGTAGGTACAAAACAGAGAAGGTTAAACTGTCAAAATAAGTCAGAATCTGTTTGAATGACCAAATCAATTAGCCTTTGAGTGATATGTTTATTATATAGGACCTTTACAAGAGAGCTATACATGGCACATGGAAAGAAACTAATTGCTGAGTGATTCTAGCAGTCTAGCTTTATATGGAAACAATATATTCTGTCAATATGCTTACTGTACAAGCCTACGTAAATTAAGTAAAGGTGAAATAAGGAAAGAAAAATAAAAGGAAAGAAGATTAATTATGGACAGCAGAGCTGTCCATTGACAGCTCCCCTCAAATTGATGCGAGTTGATCAACAAGCATCAATTTGCTACTTAACAAACAATGTCGATGGCGAGTAAGAGCTTTGGTGAAGATATCAGCAATTTGTAGTTCAATGGAAACATGTGGAAGAGTCATAACACGAGCTTCAAATGCTTCACGAATAGAGTGACAATCAACTTCAATATGCTTTGTGCGCTCATGATAGACAGGATTAGCCGTGATCTGAATAGCACTCGTATTATCAGCATGTAGAGGTGTAGGATCAGTCTCAGAAAAATCTAACTCAGCAAGCAAACCTCGAAGCCAAATAATTTCAGAACAAGCAAGAGACATCGCCCGATACTCAGATTCTGTAGATGACTTAGAGACTCTGTCTTGCTTTTTACTCTTCCAGGAGATCAATGCATCACCTAAGAACACACACCAACTAGTGATGGAGCGACGTGTATCAGCACAACCGGCCCAATCAGCATTTCTATAAGTAGTAAGTCGAGGAGAATTGCCTGCAGGAAAGAATAAGTCACGGGCAGAAGTGCCCTGAACATAGCGTATGATCCTACGGATAGTAGCCAAATGAAGATGACGAGGGGTCTGAAGAAACTGGCTGACTTGCTGAACTGCAAAAGAAATGTCCGGTCTAGTAATGGTGAGGTAGACAAGACTACCCACCAACTTCCAGTATAAATTGGGATCAACAAGTAAATCACCCTCCTCTTTGTGAAGCTTGACATTCAATTCCATGGGAGTATCAACAGATGTAGCCTCTTGTAAGCCAGCTGTAGCCACCAGTAGCATACTTATGTTGATTGAGGGAAATACCAGATGGACTACGATGCACCTCAAGACCGAGAAAATATGTGAGATATCCAAGATCTTTCATGTGAAAGGACTCAGATAGATGAGTCTTGAGTTGACCAAGTAAAATAGAATCGGAATCAGTAATCACAATATCATCAACATAAACCAAAAGAACAACAATACCCATGTCTGATTTTCGAAGAAACAAGGAAGTGTCATATTTGCTCTGCTTGAATGAGAAGTGTAATAAAGTAGTTCAAAATTTATCAAACTAGGCCCTCGGAGCTTGTTTGAGACCATAAAGGGAGCGACGAAGCTTACACACATGTGAGGTTGGAGAAGGAAACAATCCCGGGGGTGGCTTCATATAAATATACTCTTTAAGATCCCCGTGAAGAAAAGCATTCTTGACATCCATCTGATGTAGTGGTCAATCATTGGAAGCAGCAAGAGCTAGAATTGTACGAACAATGGTCATTTTAGTCACAGGAGCAAATGTCTCTTCATAATTGACACCATATTCCTGATTATTTCGAAGTGCAACAAGCCGAGCTTTATAATGATCCAAACTTCCATCAGATCGAACCTTGACGGAGTAAACCCATTTGCAACCCAAGGGAACTATGGTGGAAGGACAAGGTGCAATGTCCCAGGTGTGATTGGCCTCTAAACCAGCAATTTCTTCCTGCATAGCTTGTAGCCAACAATCATGCTTGACAGCATGTGAGTAGCATGTGGGAATATCAAAATTGGACAATGTAGCAGTAAGAGCGGAAATAGAGTGGCTAGAAGAAAAACCATATCGATCCGGAGGTACAGACACTCGAGAAGAGCGACGTACCAAGGACTCTGGAGGTGCTGCAACTGACTGGTTCTGGTTCTGGAGCATGGTAGGATCAGATATCGGTGGAGCCACCGGAAGAGATTGTGGGCGGGAACGTCTCGTATACACAATACCTGGTTTAAAGCGAGAGTTGACTTGATAAAGATCTGAGAACTGCTGCCCAAAGGAGGGGAGAACCACAGTAGAAAAATAGGGCACAGGAAAGAAATGTTGATTTTTAAAGAAAATAACATTCCTAGAAATGCGTGTACGATGTAAAGTAGGATCATAGCAAACAAATCCCTTTCGACACACATTATATCCTAAGAATGCACATTTAACAGATTGAGTAGATAATTTATGTCGCTCATGAGGAGGTAAATGGACAAAACATACACAACCAAAGATATAGAGATTATCATAACTAGGTTGTTTAGCAAACAAGCGAAAATAAGGATACTCCATGTGTAAAACTTGGGAAAGTAAACGATTAATCAAGTGAGTAGCAGTTTTTAAAGCTCGACCCAGAACATGGATGGAACAGAGGATTCTAACAAGAGAGTACATACCACATCAAGAAGATGTCGATTTTTGCGTTCAGCTACTCCATTCTGTTGGGGAGTAGCAGTACATGAACGTTGATGAATAATACCTTTAGAAGCCAAGAATGCCTGAAACTCAGTAGGCAAATATTCACCACCAGAATCTGTACGTAATGTCTTAATAGTCGTAGAAAATTGATTCTCAACATACGCTAAAAACTCAGTGAAAGTACGAAAAACCTTAGATTTAGAACGAAGAAAATAAACCCAAGTGAATCTGCTATGATCATCAATGAAAGTCACAAAGTATTTAAATTTTTTATGTGAACTAACCGGGGAAGGTCCCCAAACATCACTATGGATAAAATCAAAGTAGTGAGAAGCTCTACTAGCATGCAAAGGAAAGGGAAGAATTTTGTTTTTACCAAGTTTACAAGAATCACACTCAAGAGATAAAGAAGAATATTCTTTATTACCAAGAAAATCATAGTGCAATACATGAGATAAGATCTGAGTATTGGGATGGCCTAAACGACGATGCCACACCATACTCAGATCAGAAACATTATTACAAGCAAAAGACTGAATAGAAGAAACTAGAGAAAGTGTTGGAACAGGTAAAAATAGTGGAAACAAGCGCCCCACTTTAGGTCCCTTCACCATCGGCTCCCCCGTTATCTAGTCCTGCACAACACAACCATCACCAGAAAAATTAACAGCACAATTGTTATCAACTAATTGACCAACAGAGATAAGACTCGTGGAAGCTGAGGAGTAAGAAACACATCAGTAAATTTAGAAGAGGCATCTCCTACAGCAGCTATGGGCAAGGAACTGCCATTGGCAGTCTGAATGGCAGATTGACCAGCATAGGGCCGAACATGACACAAAGCGGTGGGAGTATTCGTCATGTGATTAGAAGCTCCCGAGTCTACGTACCAAAGTTTAGTAGAATCTTTACCTTGAAACCCCATTGTAGATAATGTCGAAATTATCATTTTTTGCACCATTTTTGGTGTGCAGTAATTTGGTGTAGGAGGTGCAAGATCAGAGGAAGCACCTGAGGAAAAGCCATGTGTGACAGAAGTCGCTGCGGGAGGAACAATAACAAAAGTCTGAAATGCTTGGGCCTGACGATTCTGGGGACGAAGACGACATTCTTTGATAATGTGACTCTTCTTCTTGCAATAAGAACAATATTTCTTAGGACAATTAGCAGCAATATGTCCATATTCCTTACAGCAGAAACACTGCAAATGTTTAGAAGGCATAGGTGATCCTCGACCTTGGGCAACATAAGCCACAGGTGCCGGGCCCGAACTGCCATGAGATTGCTCCAGAGTAGCTTGAGTACTAAGACGTTCTTCGCGAAGTAACTCACCAAAACAAATATCAAGAGAAGGAACAGGAGATCGGTTCAGTAGAGAGGAGCGAACAGATTCATATTCTGGACGAAATTTCATAAGAAATTGATCAGGCCGACTAGTCTCATGAAGAGTCTGGATAGTCGAAATAGCACCAGCAGGAACATTTGCTGTAACCAAATCAGTATATTCGTGCCAAAGAGTCAGAAAGGCCCCGAGTAGTAGTCTTGGATGGAAAGACTACCATGTTGAAACATGGCAATTGCATGTTCCAACTGAAAGCGACGAGCATCATTAGCTTGATGATAAACCTGCTTCAAGTAATTCCACATGGATTGAGCGGAGCGATGAGGCCGCAAGTTGGTAACAATATGTGGCTCCACTGAACCAAGAAGCCAAGACATAATCCAAGCATCAAGGACAACCCATGAGGGAGAAGCTCCGAGATCTTTGGATTTGTCAGTAGCGGATTGTGGAGCGACATCCGTGCCATCAATATGACCCCAAAGATCTTTTCCTTTAAGGAAAAGTTCAAACTGAAAAGCCCAAGTAGAGTAGTTTGTGCCCGTAAACTTGACACACACAGGTGCAGAGTCCATCACAAAGAAACTAATTCACCAGAAGTATGCGACTGCCGAGATGAAAACAGAAACTGCCTAGAAACTATGGAGACCAGAAACAGACGTATCGAGAGGCTCACCAGAAAAGAACTCCGGCCGAGACCTGAACAGAGGTTGCGAAAAAAAAACTCAAACCAGGAATAATCCAAAAGACGCCAACACACGAACACCGAGAGGAGAAAAAAAATCAAGCGGGCGACAACCAAACCGAGAGGAAAAAATAAAATTTCAACTTGGCTCTGATACCATGTCAAAATAAGTCAGAATCTGTTTGAATGGCCGAATCAATTAGCCTTTGAGTGATCTGTTTATTATATAGGACCTTTACAAGAGAGCTATACATGGAAAGAAACTAATTGCCAAGTGATTCTAGCAGTCTAGCTTTATATGGAAACAATATATTCTGTCAATATGCTAACTGTACAAGCCTACGTAAATTAAGTAAAGGTGAAATAAGGAAAGAAGATCAATTATGGACAGCAGAGCTGTCCATTGACATAAACTAGGTGTGCTAACAGTACCAATTTCCTGGACTAGAGATTTAGTACCATTAGCTATCGTGACAAACGAGGGAGAAGAGGTACGGAAGAAATCAGAAAGAAGGGAAAAGTTACCTGTCATATGGTTGGAAGCCCCTGAATCAATAATCCAAGATGTACTGGACGAGGAAAGAAGACAATTATTACCTGAACCGGACAAAGATTAATGCGCTTGACAATTAAATCATACTCTGCCTTGGGAATAACAACATGCTCCTCAACTGTGGAGTTAGAGTTCTCTCCCTTAACCGTAGCCTGATTTGTCCATGCGGGCCGTGGAGTTCCCAACAGTAATCAATAGAATGGTTGGTGCAACCACAATGCGTACATTTCTTGGTATCGACCCATGATATCCAAGACGAGGAGATTCGAGATGAGTATAGATCATATCACTTAGAGGAATGGTGTAGGTATTGTCACCCATGATAGCTAAGACGACGAGATAATCCGAGTACAAGTTTCAAGCGAGAGAATTATAGAGTTTTGAACATGAAATCAAGAAGAAAGATACTTTTTTTTTTTAACCTAGGGTTCTAGGTCATCTCTGTCCAAATGACAGAGAGAAAAAGAAGAAATTGAAAAAGAAAAAAGAAGAAGAAGAAGAAGCTTCTTACGTTATGTCTTCAACTTAGATCTTGATGCCCTGATACCATGTCAAAATATATAGGCTAAGTTGAGAGAGAAATCTTAGAGAGGGAGCAGAGAAATAGACTATTTTATTATATATTCAGAGATTTATTATATATTAAAAGATTGACTACAATTTGAATTTATAATGATCTAAAGAATAAAAATAAGGAAAGCAACAATATATGAAAAGCAGTGATTCTGCCCTTAATTAAGGAATAGTTGATATAGCCCTAATTAAGGAATAGTTGACTGACTATTGCTATATTCTATTCACAACAAATATATATAGGTTAGGACTGTTGGAAACTCTTGTGGTCGAGACATGGAATTGGGCTAATCTTAAGTCAAGGTTTAGTTGAATACTTTGAAACTATAGGTAGGTTAATGATCTTAGATTAATAAAATTTTGTTTTGTTATGAGCGGAGGATGATTAAGGTCTGATTTGGAGGTTGAAAGGGGCTGAAACAGCAAGTTACGGCTGTTGGGTTATGTTTCATGTATCAGAGAATGTTTGGGAAAGAAAGGTATGTGTGGGCTTGCAACCAAAATTAGAAAATAATAGTTAAAAAATTTTAAAAATTATGAAAAATTCTAGAATACCAATTAACTTAAATATGTAGAAATATTTGAATTTAGAGAAAGTTAGCTAGTGAAGTTGATTTAAAACTCGAAAAAGGCTAGTTTTGGTACACTTGATTGGAGAGTATGGGAAATCGGTGAGGAAGTGAATTTGAAAATTTACCAAGACCTCTATTTGATAGTAAGGAACCTTCACGAATTTTGTACTCTCACTGGTTAGGACTTGAGAGTCGAGAAATTAAAGTGTGTAAAGAATGCGTTAGTAATTGGTTAAAATTATCAAGTGTTAAATACATTTAATAAAACATTGTATTTGTTAAGTAATGGAGATTATATGATTAGTTGTGGGGGTAGTCTAGGACTAACCATACGATGACTTTGTTAGGCATGGTTAGGGACCTTCCCATGGGAGTGCACTACCCTTTTGTTATGGCCATTGGGCAGAGTGTGTCCTTATTATGTGGATGTGGTCCGGGACCATCTGGGTGAGTAGACGTACAAGCCCAACCACATGTGTGATCTTGGATAGTTCGGAACTATGCGATGCATACCCACTTGTTGGCTGAGCGAGCCATCTATTTGAGGGGAGCCCAAGGCTCTTGTGCGATAAGTGGAAACTTAATAAGAATTAATCAAGATAATTTATGATTCATAATTGAGAAAATTGTGACATGGATTAAATTGTGTGAACCTTGAGATTTGACATAATAATAAGCGAGGTATTAATTAGTATATGAAATTGACGATGGAAACGTATGAAAATTCATAAATCGATTTGAGGTGAATTATATATGACTAATGTATCTTTAGGAGTTGCCTATATATATGTGAATATAATGTAAGGTCGACTTGTTGAAAGATGATTGTGTTTAACATTCTCTTGCTGAGCTTGTGAGCTCACCCCTTTTCTTACATGGTACATTTCCAATTGTATGGTACATTTTCCAATTATTAATTAGTGCATGGTACATTTTCCAATTGTTTTTTGTTCGATGACTTCCACTACTGACTTTATTCAATTTCTTACATATTTAATCTCTCTCTCATTTAATTTTATCTGCAATTGTGCTTGATCTTTGTAGACATGTAAGTTGCCTTAAGTTTGCTGACTGGTCCATTTGCCTTTTCACTTCAGGGAAAGAGACACAGATAAAGATGGGAAGGTTAACTTCAAAGAATTTTTTCATGGGCTCTTTGACTTTGTAAGGAACTATGATGAAGAGGGTCATAATTCTACACACGAATCTGATGATTCAATGGAGGCACCAGCTAGAAAGTTGTTTGCGCAGCTTGATGGAGATGGTGATGGGTGAGTATCAAGATATCCTCTTTTTTTCAATAGGGGACATGCTTCTTATTCATTTCCCTTTTTCATCAGATGATTTGAGTTTTTTGATGATTTTATTAATTACCTGAAATTGCGTTCCTCTTTATAGATACTTGTCACACACAGAACTGCTGCCTATCATTGGAAAGCTTCATCCATCAGAGCGTTACTATGCGAAACAGCAGGCAGATTACATCATAACACAGGTATTCATTTGACAGAAAGAGGGCTATTTGATTTGAGATGATTGATTATGGAGTTTAAATATGTCAACATAAAGATGGAACTTCTAGAATAACTGTCAATTTCTTGCATATGACTCCCTCTGCCATCGTAGTGGGAAAATATTCTTTTTGCACTTTGATTTGATTGACATTGTTTAATTATGTGTTAAGACTAACACAGTGGAAGCATATGATTAATGACAAATAATACTCATAAAAGCTGCCTTTAAGGACTCTTCAAACTAGCAGTTGAAGTATCGAGCATGTTGAAATTCTCTTCTTTTGCTAGTGTATCTTGCTTGGCTAATTAGATTAACTATATTTTCCATTCCAGTATAATTTCAGATTAGTGAATAGATTTTTGACAATGGGATGGACAGAAGAGTAATTGCTTAAACTGAATCAAAATGCAATCATGATTCCAGCTGTGGCAATTAACATTGGTTACACCATAAGTTGGTCTGATTGGAATAAGTCTGCTAAAGGCATGCTTGGGAAAGGAGAAAGAAAAAGAGAAAAGACCACATGCAAAAGTGATTAATGGGTCACTTGCAAAATAAAAAAATTCATTGATGGGTCCCACCGTTGGATCACACTATTGAGATCTGCTTTACTGGGTTTTGCCTTAACTTAAGAAGCGGTTTTGTGTCCATGTTGGATGCAGGCATTGAAACTTTGCACATTTCTCTTTGGTAACCCCTGTCAAGAATAGTTTAGGGTGTTTCCTTACTTTTTCATAGAAACAGACAGTAAAGCTTTAATAAAATGGAAGTTAGAGGTAGACAATCATGGACACATGTTTGGCACTGTTAGACATATCCATAACTCAAAAATAAACTCTATTATTTTGAACATTTAAAAAAAACATTATTACTGTAGGTTTATGATAGATTTGCAATAGTTTGGTTTTCACGGTGATGAAGAGAGAAGAAGAAAAGTATCGTATATTGCACTCTATTAGAATACAAGAAAGATACAAAATACAAAGAAATAAAATATACCCTAAAGAGGGCTGACAAAAGAAGGTAAAGTACAATATTGCCCTCTACAATAAAATAAATCCTCTAACACCACACCTCTCAAACTCACAATGTGATAGTGAGAAGCGTTGAGAGTTTGTCTAGAAGAAAAATGAAAATGCATAATAGTATGGGATTTTGTGAAGAAGTCAGGCACAATACATGGCGAGATACATACAATCTTTGAGCAACAGGACCATAACATTTGACCCTTACCATAACCAAGAAAAACACACATAGCAAAACAAGTAGATAACTTGGTACGGTCAACCTTAGAAAGAAGAACAAAGCAGGTGCAGCCAAAAACTTTCAATGAAAAATAATTAGGAGGTTTACCATCCAGTCATTCGAAAGGAGAAATACCAGAGGTAACAACTATTCTATTAATAATATGAACAGTAGTAAGTACAACTTTTCCCCAAAAAATACATAGAACACTAGTAGATAACAAAAGAGATCGAGCAATCTCCATGATGTGCCTATTTTTTCGCTCAGCAACACTATTTTGCTTTGGAGTATCAACACGAGGGTTGGAGAATAGTGCCATCAATTTTTACCAAATCAAGAAAGACACTATATCATATTTACCACTTAAATCACATCTAAAACACTTGATTACGGATGAATATTGTGTGTGAATCATAACACGAAAAAAATTGAAGATAGAAAGGAATTCAGACCGATTTTTCATAAGATAAATCCAATACCGATTATAATCATCAACAAAAAAAACATAATACTTGGACCTTCCTTTAGTAGAAATAAGAGCAGGTCCCCACACATTAGAATGAACTAAATCAAATGGTACCAAAGAAATACTATAACTTTTATTAAGAGGCAAAGCATAATATTTTGCAAGTTTGCAATAACTACAATCAGAAATTTCATGATTATGCAAATTACCCAAAACACCAGTAGAGTAGAAATTAAATGTTGTAAACGAGCATGAGAAATATGTCCAAGACGGGAATGCCATAAATAAAATTTGATGACTTAGGACTCAAACGAAAAGAGGACAAATCAATAGTAAAAGCAACTATAGCTGGAACATGGAGCTCCTCTAACACATACAATCCTACCTCTCTACAGCCTGTCCCAATAAGCTTCTCGGAATGAGGATCCTGTATAATTTTTTTTTTACAAGTAAGATTTTTTTATAAAAGGCGCTCAAAAGGGGAGAGCATCCCAAGAGAATACACAAGCCACAACTAGTTTTGATAAGTAATATTTTTTATAAAAGGCACTCAAAAGGGGAGCGCATCCCAAGAGAATACACAAGCCACAGCTGGCCATCTATAGCTTTAGACTATTGACAAAATCCACGAATTCCCCCATCAATTTACAATTACGAGAAATGAGCAAAATATTTAGTATCAAACAATTGACTAACTTAAATTAGATTAAATATAAGCTGAGGAATACAATAAACGTCCTCAAGAGACAAATGAGGAGAGAGAATTGTTCCAACTCCAGCCAATGGCGTAAGTGTGCCATTGGTAGCTGAAATCGAAACAAATGATGGACGATAAAAAGTAGATGTGAATAAAGAACAATTACTAGTCATATGGCATATAGCACCTGCGTCAAAAACACAAGTGATCCAAGATATACCTGAGGAAATTGAAGAAGACAAACCTATAGAGGGAGAAACTAAAAGAGTGTTGAGAAAATAAGCTCCAATCACATACCACCAAATATTACGATGTGACGATAAGAAAACAAGCATGAAGCAATTTGCAAGAACACACCAAAAATTATACATGGTTTGGCCAAGCAAACCTACATCCACAAAGAACCCGATTTCATTATATAGATTGTAATAGTACAAGTTGAAGGATTGTATCAAGAGTACGCTCATTTCTCAACCCTTAACCCTCATACACCTAATCTTACTCAAAAGGAAATCACAAATTCTAAACAAGAAATCTCTCATTAAGTGCCCTCTCAAAAACAATAAGAGTATTACCTTTACGCAAGAGTTGTGACCTCTCTCTACACGAGAGTTGTGATCTCTAATTACAACGAGAGTATTGCCTCTACACAAGAGTTCCTTCACAAGACTACATTTCCCTCAATCTCACAAGTCTCAAACCATTACCTAGGTATCTATTTATAGAGTTCCAAACTCAATTCCTTATTGCACCATGATTTCAATTTCTTAGAGCTCAAGACTTGTCTAATAAGAAATTTTCTAATATGATACAATTCTAAAATAGAAACCTTATTAGACTAGGAATTTGAGACAATTCCCAACAAAGAACATTTGGCTGATGGGTGGAGAAAAGCTTCTGCAATTGCAATCAACAACAACGTAGGACCTAGAGAAGATGTCTCATCCCTAGATGGCGCAACTGCTGTAGTGTACTGTTCCTTACTTTGCAAAGATTGTTGATGATGCCCCCGTGAATTTCCTTATTTGCCAGCTTGGGACATTGGGTCTTCAGTGATCCTTCTGACAATAGAAGTTGCATTCATCAAAACCAACTCTACCATGCTGCTTATGTTAGGTTTGTGGCTCGAATTCAGTTGCGAAAGCAGTTTTCTTTCCTGTTTTGGAAGCCTAAAGACTTGTGAAGCAGAGCTAAAGACTTGGGGAGGACGTTGTAGGGCATCTATTTTAGAGTGATTGATTTGGTAACTTCTTGTTAGACAAGTTATGAGAATCCTTGTTCAAGAAGGAATGAGTTTGGAGACTCTATAAATAGAGGTAGGGTTAAAGGGAAAAGGTAGAGAGAGAGAAAAGATGTAAGGGGTTGGTGAGTGCAGTGAGGAGAGGAGAGAGTATATGTAATTTTGGGGGGAAGATGCCAAGTGAAAGAGTGCGTGTGGTAGGCATGCTTTCTACGTGTTATATATTCTCTTCTCAATTATAGTGATATCTCTCTCTCCATGGATGTAGCCCTAGAGTTGGGTGAACCACATAAAATATTGTGTTGTGTGTGTAGGTGTATGATTGTTTTCTCCATATATGCTTGTGTGAATGTTGATGTGTTGATATGCTTCCGTTATGCTGAACGAAGGGGGTTTAATTCCCAACAAGTGGTATTAGAGCCAATGGTGGGTCAGAGCCTGTGGTTAGTCTTGAAGATCAGAGCCGAAGATTGGTGGTGTGTCAGAGCAGAAGGTTGATCGTGAAGAGTTATGGAGATATAATCAGAGCTAATGAAGACACGAGGATGATGATAGTGTGAAGTCTATGAGGAACAAGTCGTGGGACAAACCGGAGGATGCTCATTTTCAAGATAAGGCAAGATGATGGTATAAAAAAGGGAGGTTTGTTGTTTTCGGCCCTAAAAAGCAGTGAGAGGTTTTTGTTGCATTTTAGCCCAAAAATAAGCAACCAGAGAAGAAAAGAGAATGGAGTAATGAGTGAGAAAAGAAGAGAGTGTGGGGTATAGATGACGAGGGATGATGATGATTGATTGGTGGGTTGCCATGCGTGAGCAATTAAACACCAATGAGGATGATGTAAAGGAGTTTGGTTCGAGGTGGAGAGGAACGCGTGAATACAAAATTTGAGCCAAGGTGGAGATTGCTGGGTTTGTGGCTCAAATTCAGTTTTGAATGCAGTTTCCTTTTCCGTTTTGGAAGCTTGAAGACTTGTGGAGCGAAGCTAAAGACTTGGGGAGGAAGTTGTAGGCTTCTATTTTAAAGTGTGATTGATTTGGTAACTTCTTGTTAGACAAGGTATAAGAATCCTTGTTCAAGAAGGAGTGAGTTTAGAGACTCTATAAATAGAGTTAGGGTTAAAGGAAAAAGGTAGAGAGAGATAAAATATGTAAGGGGTTGGTGAGTACTGTGAAGAGAGGAGAGAGTATATGTAATTCCCGGAGGAAGATGCCAAGTGAAAGAGTGTGTGTGGTAGGCATGCTTTCTGCGTGTTGTATCTTCTCTTCTCAATTATAGTGAAATCTTTTTCTCTATGGACGTAGCCCTAGAGTTGGGTGAACCATGTAAAATATTGTATTGTGCGTGGATGTGTATGATTGTTATCTCCATATATGCTTGTGTGATTATTGATGTGTTGATATGCTTCCGCTGTGCCGAATGAAGGGGGATTAAATCCCAAAAGCTTATTCTGTGTAGTATAATGAGGTTTAGGAGGAACAACCAGGACAGTCTGACTAGGCAAGGGAAGAATTCCTTTTCTTGGAACAACTTTGAGACGAATTTCCTCTTCTAACAACTCATTAACCACTGAATCTACTAAAGGAAGTGGACTCCGGTGAAGAATGAAGCCTTGAAGACCCTCAAAATCGTCTCTAAGAGCCATTAAGAATTGAACTAATCTTTGTTCCTCTCTGTAAGTATGGTATGGCTCAAAAGAGCTCAGTTCTGTAGGCTTTGTGAGAGCTAACTGATCCCAATACCCAATCATAATTGAATAGAATTCTTGAATACACTTGTAACCCTGTCTAGCAACCTGAATCTCACACTCCAACTGATATCGTTTGGCAAAATTGGATTGCACATATAACTTGGATAAATAATCCCAAATTTCTTTGGCTGTAGAGAATTTTGTGAGATGCACGCCAATAGATTGATCCACAAAATTATTTATCCAAGTGATTATCTTTGTATTATTCACTTCCCAAGTGGACAACAATTCAATATATTTTTCAGCCTTCTTATCCAATGGAAGTGTCATAGTTCCACTAATATAACCCCATATGCTTTTGGCCAATAATTTTTTTTTTCATCACATATGCCCAATAGGAATAATTGTCACCACTAAGCTTAACACTAATAGCCTGAAGAGAGTCACTGTAACCTTCACTAGCCATCTTAAATAAATTCTAATTTCTACTACAAGTCTGCTATGGTCACTGTAGTTCAATTTCCCCGCAAACAGAGTTTGCACTAGAACCAGAAATTGCAAACAGTTTGGAGAGCTGCGATTGTAACAGAAATTGCAAACTAGGTTGCGAACAGAGATTCGAGGGCTGTGATTGCGATTGTGTGTGAGAGAGATGATGCCACAAAGACGATGATGATGCGATGTGTGATCTTGCAATGAACCAAGGTTGCGATTGCAATTTAGGGTGGGTTTCGACTACAAGGTCTTGCGATGAAATCGATTACGAGTAGTCTTGTGATTGCGATGATGTTGAACCAAAATCACTGCTCTGATACCAAGATAGATTTGCAATAGTTTGGTTTTCATAGTGTCGAAGAGAGAAGAAGAAAGTTGTCGTATATTGCACTCTTATTAGAATATAAGAAAGTACAAAATACAAAGAAATAAATATACCTAAAGACGGCTGACTAACTAAGGTAAAGTTAAATACTTCCCTCAACAATAAAATAAATCCTCTAACAGTTTACATCAAGGGTCAGCATTAAGCCCATGTATTTTTTCCATAGTTATGGATGAATTAACAAAACACATCCAAGAAGAAGTTCCATGGTGCATGCAATTTACTTATTATATCATTTGATTAAAGAAACTAGAGCAGGAATAATTGCTAAACTTAGAGGCTTCAAAGAAATTCTAGAATCAAGGGCGTTTAAAGAAATGAATACGTGGAATGTAACTTTAGTAGAACTAGAAATACATGTAGGGATATGATGAATTTCGAGGAAGAGGTACGGAAAATTGAACATTTTCGTTACATAAGCTCGTTTTGCACAAAGAAGAAGAAATTTATGACGATGTTAATCATAGGATTAAAGCAAGATGGGCGAAATGGAGGAGTGTGTCTGACATCTTGTGTGATCAGCGTATAACCTCTAGAATTAAAACAACTATTACACCAGCCATACACTGATAGGACAGAATGTTTGGCAGCTAAAGGATAACATACTCATAAAATGAGTCTAGGAGAAATGCAAATGTTGAGACGGATGTTTAACTAGATGAAAAAAGATAAAATTAGAAATGAACATATTCATGGGATGTTTTTTAAGTAGCACCGATTGGAGAGAAAAAAGAAGAAGAGAGATAACTGATTAGTATGTTTTTCCATGTGTAGCAATGGCTAATAGCTTTACCAATTAGGATAGTGAGGTCCTTACTGAGGATAATGCTAGGGAAGGGGGGAGACCAAAACTAGAGTAGGTTGAAAAAATTGGAAAAGATATAATATGATTTTGTTTAATTAAGGTTATGACCTTAGATGGAGCGGGATGGCTAAAAGAATTCATGTAGTTGATCCCAAATAATTGAAAAAAGGCTTTGTTGAATTTATTTGAGTTTACAGATCTTAGACACTTCTCGACATAAACCTTGTGTAGTATAAAACATCTTAAAAGGAATTATGTCCAGCACTTCTGAATATAATATGAACACACCCCAAATGGTCCAACCTTTTTTTCTTTGAGAGAAATTAACATTATACAAATGGTCATCGCAAGTAAAGCATAAAACAGAACCCCTTTTAATATAGGAATAAACATAATTATAGTGGTAGAAGTTTAGTAAGAGAGTAATAATATGTACTCCGTATAATATATATATAATATATACTCCCTCCGTTCCATATTAAGTGTCGCTCTTTCCATTTTTGGCTGTCCCAAAGTAATTGTCCCACTCAAAAGTTAATGTACTATCTTTTGTAACATTCCCAATTTACCCTTAACTTATAAAATGTTACGTGGACCCATCATTGAACTTAAAAAGGTAGATTAGGAAATTCATTTTCAACGGATACATTAAACAAATATTAAAAGCTACTCTTTTACAAAGTCAAATTTTCAAAGAGTGACATTTAAATTGGGACAGAGGGAGTATTTGCTTAGCTTCATCCTCCACATTGTGCATTTATAGTATAGAATCAAGGCCAATGTGCCACGCGTGGGTGTCCAAAGCTGCCAACGTGCATCTTGGGGCCTGCGTGCCTCGAACGCCAGTCTTGCTGATTTGAGATAAATTAAACTAACATGTAAATAAAATAACACTATTGAAATCAAACAGGGAAAATAACTAAGGTTTCGGATTCCACCACCATTAAATCCATGAAGTTTCTAATATTCATTTATTAATTCCCAAAGTTAGAGTAGCAATCAAGAAATCAATCTATTGCTTACTCAAGATTTAACAATAAAGCACTATGGAAAATATATTAAAAGGTAGATTTTCCTTTGCTTTACTAGTGTAGAATTCTAAGCATTCTATGTATCCAATTTAATGAAAAACATAAGATCAAAGATTATCACTTTTAAGAAATACAAACCCAAGCTTAGATTAATTATAATATTTTCTAACTACCACATATACATGATATAGATGGTGAAAGAACTATAAAATAATTAATCACAAGAAGCGAAAATCATAAGAATTTAAATCATACACATGAGAATCAATTAATGAACAAAATAACTTCACTTCATTAATGGAGGTTTCCTCCTCAACCCTAGTTGAGGAGTTTAGTTACACATGATAGAAGAAGAAGATAACAAAATAATAAAAGACATAATGAATAAATAAAACCCAGATTGTCTCTGTCTTCTCTGCCTTGGCCTCCACTTCTTTCCCCTCAAAACAGCCTCCAATTCACCTCTTTATACCCCAAGAGAATACATAAAGTCCTAATCCAATTAGGAGATAAAGTCCTAATCCAATTAGGAGAAAATTAGGGTTTTCCCGCAGCCCAAAATAAGTATATTTTTCTGCTGACATTCGGCCCAAGTTTTGACCTAGTAGAAGTCCGATTCACGAAATTTACGTGAAATACAAAAGTGTCCAGAATCGAATTTCGTTCAACTCACGCGGGAATTAAGTCGAATTGATGCTCGGAAATAAGACTTTAGGTCGACTTTCCAAAACGGGATTAAAACTGGATTAAATGCAAAATTGGGCTTCAGGCCCGTAACCTTCTTAAGCAGTTGTAATTCTCTTGAACCTCTTCCTTGGGCTGATTTGAGTTGAAATATGGAGTTGAATGGACCCATTAGATGTAGGCTTCATATAATCTTCTTGAATATCATCTTTAAAAGTCCAAAATCATGGTTTTATCTGAAATAATCATTAAGGCCCTGAAAAAGACAGAAAATACAAAAATAGAGTAAAATCACATATAACCTATCACTAAGAGAATAAAATATGCAAATTAAGAAGCTAGAATGCGTAACATTCAACGCTAATCACTTGCAGGGAGGACTAAGTAGAGTGGAGTAACTTCTCCTGACAGCTGCGACTTTTGGGAGAGTTGGTTGTTCCGCTTTACATCATGTATGTTATTTACCGATGATATTGTTTTAATCGATGAAATTGGAGGTTTGGGAGAAGCTTTAAAATTAAATGGGTTTAAGATAAGTCCAATGATCTGACATGATCTTGAAAATAAGTATACACGCAAAGTGTTCAACCTTTCTTTCTTTGAGGAAAAATTACATTATACACGCAAGGTCATCATCAGTCAATCATGATGGACATTTTTTGAGACATGACAGCATATATAAAATAAAAATCTTAATATTTGTAAAGATTTATTCTCCACATTACGCTATCCTTATTATATAAATTCGAAAATCATTCAAGTTTTATAGTTGTCTTATATTTCAAATTTCTATAAATAAAATTTTAATTTATATACTGCTGTGTCCACGGTGTATCCATATCCTACTTTAGGATTTGACATGCTGTCTGTCTATGTCGCATCGTGTTCATATGTGTGTAATATATTGTCTTATCTAGATTGAAAATGAATTACAGTATGTATCTTGTTCTATTCATCCAAAAGTGGTAAGAGTAGGTCTTGGTAGATTAGACAAAGTAAGATCTCAGTGGTTGCTGGAAATATATTCATATTTTTTGCGGTATAACTGCTCTTTATACACGCACGCGCGTGCACAATGCTTCGGCTTTCTCCCTCTGAATGAAACTTCTTCCAAGTACCTCTGTTCTATTCAATAGTTTTTTTTTTAAAAAAAAAAAAAACCATCAGCAGATGGATATCACTAATCCCATATGCTTTGAACTTCAAGTTTTATAATAACTTATCAATTGAGTTATAATTTTGTTGATTTGGAAATGATAACATGAACATACACATGTTTTCGACTTGTGTTTGTAAAGTTAAGAGACAAAAATATCAAATTCATCAAATATCCTGGATTATGTGGTGATATAAGTTTGTATATAAATGACAAAGTTGCAATCTAATTTTTGGCTCGATTTGATTTATTAGCTGATTTTGTGCTATAATGTGTTTTTTTCATATTGTGTAGTGAAATTAAATTGCCTTGTTGAAAATTTCTGACATTATCTGCAGTCATGGTCCATTTGAAGTGAAATGGATGTTAGAGATCATCTTACCCTAAGTATGAATAAGCATTGGTGTGGTTATTATTACAAGCTTTATACTAAATGAATGACAAGATCCAAAATCAATCTGGTCTTGATATTTGTTGACTCACATTTGGCATATCATAAACTAAATATTTGAGTAGACAGTTTCCGTTGTTTAAAATTTGTTAAATTGTTCTGCAGGCAGATACAGATAAAGATGGACGTCTAACCTTGACAGAGATGATCGACAGCCCATATGTATTTTACAGTGCTATATTCAACGAAGACGAAGAAGACGAGTACCATGATGAGTTCCGCTAGTTTCAACGAGGTAAGGAAGAATTTTATAGGAGTTCTATAGGAGAACATGCAAAAGCACACGTATCCCTAAAGTGATTTAGAGGATTTTTCTTTCCAAATTTGCAGGATAGTAGGAAAACACACATTCAAAATCAAAATTCTTTCCACAAGACTTGTATGATATATAAAATTAGCAAGAAGTGGGTATAACCAAATTTTATGCGGATCACGGCCTTACAAAGCACCATCTGTGGGTGAGTTATATTGTGTATTATTAATTGTACTGGCTTTTGTGTTAACACTAAATTTTGATAATCTTTGATCAACCAGTTCTTTCTTATGCAACTCTGTGCTGCAGATTATGAACCCACTGTCCATTCACGAACGTTGCTAGCTTATGGTTTGGGGAATTTCAACTTTGCAGGCAAACATTTGTTTAGAACCATTTTTTTTTTCTTTTTATAAATAATTTATAATATACTTTGATTTTCAGAGTTTTGTTGTTTAAATATTTATCATCTGGTTAATGTAAAATATGACATTGTCACACTTTTCTCAAAGTTGGAGTAGTTTTGATTGACCTACTGTTCTGTTTTTGAAATCATTTGGACTTTATTGCTAACTGTTATCTTTATTGTTTATTTATTTATTTTTATTTTTATTTTTCCCAAGGGCAGATCAACATTGATACTCTATTCTAGTTCCCTCCAGTTCAATTATTTCTGAGCACTTCATCTTACTGACAATGTGTGATATATATATATATATATAGAAGAGTTTTTCAAATACGCAGGAATAATTGCAAATCAGAAGGGTGTACTCATTCTTAAAAAAAAAAGATCTCTCTTCTTCAAAGCATGGCTTCACAAGTTAGCTTTGAATTTGATCATTTCTTTCTCCAAAAATAGTTTGTTTAGATCATAATGGCAAAACCGTAAAAATCAAAAGTCCAATAGTTTCTTATAAAATATGCATTTCTCTAACAACCAGTTTTGCATTTAATGTTCCAAAGGGTTAGTTTGAATCTGGAGCTCTATACATCATATATATATATATATATAAAGGCCACAATGTGCAGAAATGAAATACATCCTATATATGATGTTTTGCATTTACTGTTCCAAGGAAAAGAGCTGAAAGTGTATATTTGTGAGCTGAGTGTAGAGAATGTGCCAAATGAAAATGCATATTATTTCATTTCCACTGTTAAGCTTCTATAAATTGTGAGAGAAGTTTAAGTCACTTGGTGTGCATTGAGATTTGAGAGTTTATTAGTCCTTTTTTTGGCATTGAGATTGAGTTGTGTGTGAACTCCATCGCTAGTCATTGTGTGTGGGCTAAGAAGACGTGTGTGAAATTTGTAATTGACTTACAAACAGTGGATTAAAATTGGAACCTAATAGTTGTGTGGATATTTTTTCATTTTGGGGTTTTATCACATTAAAAAAAAGAATAAATTACACCGACCTTCCATGAGGTTTGGCTTAATTACCCTCAAATTAAAATTTTTGCAAAATTACTCTGACACCCTATCAGACTAATGACCCGTTAATCAAAATCACATCTAATATACAATTACAAAAGTATCTTTAATTGATAATGCTTTCGTGTAATAATAACCTCAATTCTAATCATTTGAGTGGGATTAACATGTTTTATGTATATAATTTCTTCATCAATGTCACATCAGTACTACCGCCATCGAGAGTAGTTTTGACATTTTAAATTTTTTATATTAATTGATTTTAACGGAGCTAATTGTTAATTAACGACAAGGGTATTCAGAGTAAAGTCAATCAAACCTGAGAAGAGGTTGATCACCATATTTTAAAAACTTTAATTTGAAGGTAATTAGGCAAAATCTCTGACATTTGAGCATCCATTTTGGCCCCAAAGTAATTTAATCAAAAAAATAATTACTCAGATCTGAAAAAGAACTATCCTTCAAGTCTCCGATGAGTTTCTAGAATAATCTACGAGTATCAAGAAAAAGTAATTCTTCAGGTTTAAATTTTGAAACAAGTGAAGAATTGTAAGAATGCGTTTAAAATGAAAATTTGATTCATCTCATAAAAGGTCTTTAAATTTAGGGTAATGCTACTCAGGCATAATTGTTAGGTAGAATTCATAGGCAGAAATTTTTACATCCATTAGATACATATGGTAGGCCCCACCACATACACTCACCAATACATCCAATGGATGTAAAAGTTTCTACCTATGAATTCTACCTAACAATTCTGTGTGAGTAACATTATCCTTAAATTTATTTGTTCCCTATTTTATGGCACAAATAAAAAGGTGCTGTAGAAGGGCATAACCGAAAACCGATATTTTCAATTCCAATCGTTATTGATAATTTTTAATGATTGGTTATATTATCAATAGTTGGATTTCATGTGTCTCTAATAAGTACTCAATCAGTTACTTGATTCTTATGGTTCACGGCTACAATATTCCGTAGAGGCACAAAAACAATCCTACAAATCTTAAAAAAAATAGAACAAGAACACAGTAAAGATACATCAAATAAATAAATAACTAGAAATATATTATTATTTAAATTTTTTAACTTTTTTCAAATCCTCAATAATAACATACACATTCTTAAGAATGTCTCCACTTTTTATCTTATTCTTTTATTTCTCCTTTTTCCTTTTCTTCCCTTTTTTTTTTTTTCGCTTTCTTATTAATTTCACTTACATGTTAATTTCACTTATATATGTAATTAGTGGTTCTAGCTCTTATAATTGGATCGACCCATGAACGAAATTTAGTTAGATTTATACACATTCTCTCTTTTCATCTGATTTATACATTTTGTGGAATCATTTCGTCGAATAGTTGCAATGGTAATTTTTTCTTTAACTAGCTGGTGAATGAGTTTGGGTGTTTAATTTTATCATCTTACAGATTCGGTAATTTTGTGGAATCATTTCGTCGAATAGTTGCAATGGTAATTTTTTCTTTAACTAGCTAGTGAATGAGTTTGGGTGTTTAATTTTATCATCTTACAGATTCGGTAATTGCCCGGATGCACTAAGAGTGTTCTCCTAAGTAATTGTAGTCTCTCAATTGCAAAATTTGGGTTGAAAGAAATTGCCTTATGTTTTTTTAATAAGAAAACACCATCCACTCATATTGCATGATTCTAATGCATTTGCATAATCGGGTTTCATGCTTGCTTTCAAAAATAAAGATGTAATAGTGCAATTTAGCTGTAGGCCTGCAAGTGAATTGTACTCCAATCACTCAACCATGGAGTTGGTGCCTTTTTGTTTAAAATTTGGAGGGTTGGGATGCCATGGAATTGTTTAAAGTCCTTAGGCAATATTTTTCTCATTTGAAGGATGGTGTGGGGATGTAATTTGTGTGGACCACACATTATATTTATTTGCTATTCCATGCGCTAGATTAATGCCTATTCACTTTTTAAAATGTCGTGACACTCCTTTAAAAAATTAGAGAATCAAAATAAATGTTAGAAAATACTAACTATGTTATGGTGTCTTGGAGAAAAAAGTACCTTTTAGAAATGAGTAACCAAAATAAAGAGAATTGTATGGGAGAAAAAAAATAGTAGTGTAAAATTTTTTCTCCCATAATCATTGTTGTCGCCTCTGATTATTGATTAACTTTAGTAGACCCACTTTTATTAACATATACTATTACTTTTCTAATAATAGATTATGAAAATTTGTTGTTTTGCTTAGTTATGTGTTCAAAGCAATGTTGCCAAATTTTAAAATTAGGATTTCATGTTGTCAAATGCATTACATTTCAATTTTGTAAATAAGATTTTTTTGAAGTTTTTTTTTTTTTTTTTTTTTTTGTAAGGAGAATTTTTTTCAAGTTTGACTTTAACTTTTTTGATTTAGGACTTAGATGTGTTACGATCACATCACTATGCACAATTATTTAATTTTTAAAAGGAGATGTGAATGTATATCAGATTATGAGAAAATTTATGCTTCATTTTTTAAGTAGAGAAGAAGGAGAAAAATAAGAACAAGAAAAAGTGATGACGTGTGGTCATTGTTTTTTTGGGCAAATTACTCTAACCTTCGAGATTTGCCTTTATTACCTATAAATTAAACTTTCTAAAAAAATTCAGTTAGCTTGCCTCGAGATTTCATTGACTTAACTCTAACCACCCATACCATTAATTCATAAATTGAAATTCCAAAATTACCCTTTCTATAATAAACATTACTCATTTTGTACAGTTTATTAATTGAATGATGTATTTTAAGATTGTATTTTAATATCTTAAGATTTGCGAAATCATTGAATTACATACACTAAATTCTTTTTATACCGATAAATGAATTAAAAATAAAATAAAAAATTAAGACAATAAAGAAAGAAAAGCAGTTTGCTATCTATTATATGTTCTCAAGTGTTAAGAATCATCATTTCTATGTTCAGAAAAAACAAAATAATATTTTTGTGCCAACAATGGGATGAGGGGTTTCAGTGTAGGCGGTGGGATGAGGGGTTTCGATGCCAACAGTGGGAGGAAGAGGTGCTTTCGGCGGTGGAAGAGGTGGTGGTGTCGGCGGCGACGGGGAGAGTTAGGGATTGTACATGTATATATGTAATAATAATTGTATATATATGGAAGTTATATGTATATGTTTAAATAAGAGGCTAGTTTTAATTAAATATTAATAAACTGTGCAAAATGAGTAAATTTTATGAATTAATGGTATGAGTGGTTAGAGTTTAGTCAATGAAACCTCAAGAGTGATTAACTAAATTTTTTTTAAAAAGTTTAATTTGTGAGTAATAAAGACAAACCTAAGGAAGGAAGTTCAGAGTAATTTGCCCTTGTTTTTTTTTTTTTTGTAAACAGTAACTAATGCAAATGGTGTTTTGTAAACAGTAACTAATCCAATAATTTTTTATTTTATAATTTATAGTGCACAGGCAATGCGCTAGTATATATCTATTAAAAATACTACTCAATTTTTCTATTTTTTAAAAAAAAAGGCCATTAAATACAATAAGAGAAATATATAGACAGACGAGTTCAAAAACGTTGACAGTGATTCACGTCCTTAAATTATTGGGCTAGACAATTTGTGCATCAAAATCATGTCTCAAAAAAATGAAAAATAAAATGAAAAAAGCACAGTTGCAGCCACAAAATGTTGGAGAACTCTTATTAGGTTTATTAATCTAATTCCAATATAGATATGTTTATAATAGATGAGATATCTTGTTTTGATTTGTATGATTACAAATACACAGATTCGAGTGAACAAATGTCCCTTTTACAATTAGATGTTCCTACTCCTGCATACAAAAACATAGATATCTATCTCACTATGAAGACTCTCATTTACTCCCTCAGTTACACCCTTCACCCTTCAAGAGGCAGCTGCAGCTAGCTAGCAAAATTAAAGGACTTACCCCCTCAAATGACTTATAAACTGTAAGTACAGAAACTGAAGGTAATTGGAATGTGGGTGTAGAAATTGAGAATTAATGGGATGAGAAGTTTTCACATTGCAGGGATGACTAACAAAATTCATAGGAAAATGAAAAGAGAAGAAGCGAAGAGAGCGAGGATCACAGCCATTGCAAGCACCAGTCGAGAGGCGTGGGTGAACTGACCAATCCTTAATGGGGGGGCAAGGACGGAGAATGTTGTCCAAGGACTACTCAATGTTGTCAACTCACCACGAAGAAGGCGCATCATACTAATGCTCCGTTTGGTAGGAAAGAAGAAAATTGGATAGAAGGAAGAGAAGAAATGATAAATGAGACATCCCTAGGGAAGAAAGGTGTTTTCCTCTTTTTGTTTGGTTGGATGAAAGAGAAAGAAATGAGATAACACCTTACTTTGTTTGTTAGGAGAGTAGGATAGAGAGAGATTGTTAATATTAAGTTTATTTAAAAATTATGAAAGGTAGTATTGTAATTTAAAATTTTCATATCATTCTTGTTTTTCTTCCTTCCTATCTTCAGTCCATATTTAGGGGATGAAAATTTGTAAAGCAAAAGAAGGAAGTTTTTTCTTCCTTTCTACCAAACGAATATCTTCCTTCCTACCTACCAAATGGATGGACAGTTAAGGAATAGCTTATAATAGGAACCAAGGGGGGGCTTTGCACCCATTGGTCAAACCCAAATTGGCGGGCCACCCTATGAGAATTATAAAAAAGCACCTTGATCAGTCCAAGGTGGCAAACAAGACTGAGTAATGATCAGGAAGAGATGAGAATCAGCTTCACTAGAACCTAATGAAAGATGGAGAGTGCAAGAAATGGAAAAGAAAGATTGAGAGTGCAAGTATGTTGCGCGTGGCGATGATGTTTACCCAATACTTCTGGCCGAGTTTTACCTTTCTCATTGCGGCCAAAGTCTTTGGAAAAATACTTGAACCAGTGAGAGTAAGTGGATTTTCCATGAGTGCCAGGTTTGGGAGAAGGGTTGGAGTTGAAACGAGATCGTTTATTGCAAGCTTTAGGAAAAGTTTGATGGAGGAAATGCAAAGTCTCCCTACATCCAGAAGGGGTAGAAGATGGACTAAAATGGGTCTCCCCTATCAATGGAAGACGAAGTAAAACCTCGACATCCTCCAGTGTAGGCGTGAACTCTGCCAATGCAACAATGAAGGTATGAGTGGAACAATTCCAGCAGGATAGAAGGGTGTAATATAGGATGGTCTCGCCTCACTGAAATTCCCTAGACAACTCGATCGCGTGCAATATATAGAGGCACAATCAAATATGTCGATGTAGGATGCAGTGGAGAGGATATGGGAAGACCCCAAGTCCCAATCAGTGATAGGATGGGTGTGATCCTCAAAAACAATGTAGGAGAAGGGGAAGTCATCCGAGAGAGGCAATGACACCATCAACTGCGAGATCAAGCAACAAATAGTCCAACAAGAACAAAGTATCAGGGCGATGCAATTTCTCTAATGACCAGAACATATCATTAGAATCTCCCAAGAAGGAGGCGCGCCGCCATTGAGAGCGTCCAAATTTATCAGGAAGAATTTCGTCCATGGAGGAAGGTATGAATCGAGAAAGGCAAAGGGAAGTAAGAATTTTTAGGCCAAGGGAGAAGGCAAAGGTGAAAAGTGAAAAATAGAATATAAAAAATTAGGCAATCAAAGGAGTCCTCATATAAAGCTCTCACGCGCGGTATAGGAAGGGTCACAGTGTAGATTTTTAGCATAAGTAAATAATTTTAAGAAGCAAAGTATATATATATATATATATAAGGCAGCCTCAGAATAGGTAAAGGAAAAATAACAGCAATAGTAATTATGACGCTAGTGGGGGTAAATAATAAATAATAACAATGGTCTACAGTGAAATAAATCAATAGGAAAAATAAAGGGCACCGGGCGTAATTATGGAGATAATGTTTGAAGGGACGTCCTGGAGATTTTCAAGGAGATGTGTGTCAAGGGAATTTGCCAAAAAATGATTATGGTATAGAAGTCGGACGCATCTATATGGAAATAGTTGTAATGTATAATAATAGCATATATAGAAGATAACAGTACCTAGTGACGTAGATTTATATTATATTTATATATATGGTAGTCTGGCATATATGATTAATATACGATAGGAAGATATTTGCTTAGGAAACTTACAAGTAATAATGGTAATTAGTAAGGACAGTAAGAGGACTCCATTCGCACTTCTAATTGGTTGAACAACTTGTACAATTAAACCTAATTAGTTGTCTCCTTTTATGGAAAACTAAAAACATTATATTTTAGGACAATATTACCTCTTTTAATATCTTCTCTATACTTAAACATTATATACTTGTGTAAACAACTCAGCCTTGTGTTAATGAATTTCCTTTTCTTCCAATCAACTAGTCTTCTGTTAATGGATTCTTCCTCTCTTTTTCCAATATATATATATATATATATATATATATATATATATATATATATATATATATATATATTACTTCCTATCATCTATCCTTTCGTTGTCTATCTATAAATCATCCCCATCTCTATCACAAGATAACTGAAACTCAATTACACAATTTTACCTCAACTAAATTCCACATTTTAACTCCAATCAAAACTTAAAAAATTCATCCAATTGATGTGAATCAATATATATATATATAAACAGTTAAAAACAATTGAAAAAAAAAAAGAAGAAAGAAAACAAATCCATTCACAGAAGGCTAGTTGATTGAAACAAAAAAAAGAAAGAAAGAAAGCTGATTAATAGAGAGGATATTAAAAGGGATAATAATGTCCTAAAATATAATGTTTTTAGTTTTTCATAAAACTATGAGACAACTAATTAATAGGTTTAATTATAATGGACTCTTCAACCAATCAGAAGTAGTCGTTAGCATTCCTCTTATAGTAATGATGGTTGATGTACATAGAGATATTTGTGGTTGAAAAGTTATGACAGGCAAGAGAGATAGTCTAAGTAGGAAATATAGTAATGATGGTAGTCACAAATATCTATGTACTAACAAGGGCAATAATAAATAATCAATATACATATTTAAGGCATTAAGTAGATGACAATATACGTATGTATCGTAGTCCAATGGGTATGGTGTGTGTGTGTATATATTAGTAATCATGGCAATGGAAGATGATGACGACTGAAGATGATGGCGGGTGCACACGCCACTAGCAATCATTGGGACGTGATCGGTTGCTCTAAACTTGCATAAACCAATAAAAAGGACATGAAGAATGGTTATCATATGGCATATCATACTACTTTTCTTTTCTTTTTCTTTTTTTTTCATGGGGTATCATGTTACATGTGGGCAGAATGCCTCTTAATTATCTGAACAATAAAAGGGGATGATAGAAATTGGAGACCACACCTCCCAAAAAGGGGGTAGAAATGAGAGTAAATTTGATTAACCAACCTACTAACAGATTAAGCAATAATCAGCCAATAGAAATGCACCTATTTTTTCCTGAATAAATGGAAGATAAGTATTATAGAGAAAGCATCTATAATATATGTAAAAAAAGAAGACTTCTAAGTACAATTTGCCACCCTCTCTGTCTAGTTTCTGTAGCGACAACAGGTTTATCAAGTTGAACAGCTATGTATCTCAATAGAACATTTCCTACCCAGGGTTCAAACCTAATTTTATTCTATTTTTTCTATACAATGGTGCACATCGTCATCGGTATCTGTTCTTGTATTTATCGCAATCCACAAACATTTTAAATGCAATCTTGCCTACTCATTGTTATTAAAGGCTCAAAGCCGACTTAAGTGCCATATTCTCCTACAATCAAAGAGCAAGCCACAAATCCAATGTAAGCTGCAGGTATGATTGAAGAAAGGCCCGCATGCATATAAATGCATAGCAAATATAGTTGAACAAAAAAAAAATTAAAATATGCAACCCATTGGACAAGATCAAATGAAGCACTTTTCCAAAATAGAAATTCTATGGATTAGCTAAATCAATGCACATATATTCTTTTAATTTTTATATGAATTCACTTAAATCAATGTACAATTGAAATAATGAATTAATAGAAAAGTGAGTTTTTGGCATATAAGCATTTAATACAAGTAGTCAACAAGAAGTTGATCAATTTTGCTAAATGTTTGATAAAATGATCCATCAAAAATGATGTAATTAACTAATTGCCATTGGAAATACAAATGGATGTTGTAATGGATCAGAATTCTATGAGAAAAGGCCTCACAGTCATACAAATGGATGTTGTAATATTCCAGATTCTCAAAGAAGTTATTTTTCCAATGAGGGTACCTTGTCTAGGCATCTTACAACCCAAGAGTATGTTGCAAGGTCATTGACAAACTATTAGACATTAGAAAAAACCATATCCGGAAAGCAAAACTCAAGAAATACAGACAACGATATTATATGAACACCTATCAAGAAATCATTATATCAGGAAGCATACATATGAGCAAATCAACTCTAAATGATCCTTTGATAAGCATCGTGTTGAAATCTTGGCTCACCTATGGCTTCTAAAGACACTGAAAATATTGGAATTTGGACATTTATTTCATATAAGTCAATAATTGCTAGAATTCCAGCCGTATAGCAAATATATCTTATAGCTGCAAGAGTTTTATAACTCCCTCTAAACTTCCTTGGCTGAGTTGCAACCAATTAGCAGACGCAAGTGTGGTTTATCGATGACTTTAAGCTTTTAGGATCCTTATTAATGGTATTGCTCTAGGTAATACCAAATGCAGGAGCTGAAATTAACCAATTATTTTGTTTCACAGGCTAAGTAAAGCAAATTTGTCCAAGGTTTTAGTCAGGAGTGAACAATGTTTAACAAGTTATTTATATTCCTTTTGGGGCGATCTGAACTTTAGTCCATCAAATAAAATATTTACTCCACTATTATTAGTTGGACATAAACAACAAGCAATTCAATCAATTTTACAACTTGGGATTCAAATATGAACATACTAAAGATGGTAAATAGCAATTGACCTGAACTTTAGTCCATCAAATAAAATATTTACTCCACTATTATTAGTTGGACATAAACAACAAGCAATTCAATCAATTTTACAACTTGGGATTCAAATATGAACTTACTAAAGATGGTAAATAGCAATTGATCTGAACTTTAGTCCATCAAATAAAATATTTACTCCACTATTATTAGTTGGACATAAACAACAAGCAATTCAATCAATTTTACAACTTGGGATTCAAATATGAACATACTAAAGATGGTAATAGCAATTACAAACCCAACCAACCAATGATCTGATGAGAGAGATTATATATGAAAATCAAACCCATTTGTGAATCACATTGTATAATCAGATTAAAGTAACCACAAACAGAATATAAAAATCAAACCTATATATGAATTCTTATAACAATAATAATAATACTAAACAATGCGTACTACTTTGGCCGACCCTTTTTTCCCCTATTCATTCCATCATCATCATCGTCGGTATCATCATTATCATCATCATCGGTGTCGGAGGGAGGAGAAGGATCCAGGCGAGCAGAGTCAATTGCCCATCTGATCAGCTTCTGGACTTCGTCTTCATCATCATTATTGCCCACCTGGTCATCTAAATCAACCATGGAGGATTTTTGGGGATTATCTGAAGAAGAAGAAGAAGAAGAAGAGGGCAAAGAACCCTTGAGTGCAGCGAATCTGGCTATGAGATTATGATCGTCAACATCATTCGCAGTGGTTGGTGGGTTTGGTGATACTGGGTTGGGTGATACTATTTTTGATGTTGGTTTTGAGGGTGCGGATTTGAGGGCTTGGAATCGACGTTCGAGATCAGGGTCGATGTAAGAGGAGGAAGAGGAACCACGGGACATGTGGGAGTTGATGCTCAGATTCAAAAGCATCTCGTCCTCTGCCGCCTGAATCAACTCCGACACCTCATCCCTTTCTCTCTCTTCTCCTCTCTTCTTTCTGCTCATTCTTTGGCTTTGCTGCTCCCAACTCCTTCTGTCTTGCCTTCACATGTATATGTATATGTGTATGTGTATGTGGGTGTGAGAAATATATATATATATATTTATTTATTTATTGATGGCGTCCCATCTCTTAGAAGACCCCCATAATCCATTACCTGCATACAATTCCCATCCCACATGCAACACGTAATTATGAGAAAAAAACCCGGCCTCAAAACAATTAGCTCGAGGTGAGAGTCAAAATTAGACTGAAATGAATCCGATCCAATCCGACAAGAGATATACTCCTAATTAATGAATTATTTATGATTAAATTCAAGAGATATACTCGTAACTAATGAATTATTTATGATTAAATTCATGTCCGATTTGTTATTAATTAGATATGTTCGACCCAATTCAAAAAGTATATGATTTTTTTTTAAAAAAATTAATGTAAAAAAAAATAGCAAAAAATGATTAGAAAAAAAAAAGAGATAAGGCTGAAAAATATAAATAAAATATAACAAAAAAAATAAGTATTTGACTTTATATTAAAGAAAAAAAACACCAAGGAGAGACAAAATAGAGAGAGGGTATATTATATATTATTGGACTATAATCGGATTGATTAGAATTCATATCCGATTTATTTAACTAACATATTATTTCAATTCCTATTTTAATTATTGATATTATTGATTCGAATTCAATTTTGATACTTCCTCACATTTTACACAAGGAGACAAGATATAGATCAATTTAACTAATTAGTGCTAAAAAAAATGGGGTTCAATTTTGATAAGTCCTCGCATTTTACACAAGGAGACTAATTATTGTATTTACGTGTTTCAGTGGTTGCATCGAGATAATTTGAAGCATGGATATGTTGCATGTCAATCAAACCGATAGACAGACGGTGATAATTCATAATAGAATATGTTATTTGTGATATTTAACGTAAGGATTTAATAGAATGTATGACATTGAAAGATTTGGTTCGCCACCTTAAATTGATTAATCAATTGAATTAAGTTGCCCTGGTCGATCGACTCCACTGTCTCAACTACTGATTGATCGAACTCTACTGTCTCTGGAGCGAGTGATTTTGTCATTTTGTGCTTGGTGTCCATGATTTCTTTATTTGCACTTTGATCCCAAGTTTTACCCATATATTATCTTTAGGGTCTTTCAACAAAAAATTCTACCTCATTGACCTACGGTTTTAAGTGTTTAAATCAAGTAATTCCTTAATCAAGGGTTACAAATGAACTGAGTTGTTCGCGAACATGTCTCGTTAAGGGTTCAGCTCATTCATTAAGCAAACGAGCCGAGCTCGAGTTCGAATTTTAAGATCGTTTAATAAACGAGTCGATCTCGAACAATATAGAGCTCGACTTGTGAACATGAGTTCGTTTAGACTTGTTTATGTTCGTGAACAAAGCTCGAATAGGGATCATTTAAAGCTCATAAACTCGTGAACATGTTTATGAACCTTGTATAGGCTCATTTACGTTCGTGAACATGGTAAAATGATCTTGAATACGAGCTCAAATCGAGTCCGAACAATTTTTTTTTATTAAATGAGTCAAACCCGAGTTTCTTAAAATAATGGTGAACCGAACCTGAGCTCAAATTTTTGAACGCATCACGAGCCTGAGCTAAGCAACGAACAAATGAGCCCGAGCCCGAGCCCAAACAGACTCAACTTTGGCTCGGCTCAGCTCAGCTTGGTTCATTTGCAAGCCTATTAATCATTCTAACAATTTCATTTTAATTTCCGAAATGTTACAAGCATACTTTTTCTATTCTCCTCATCAACTAATTCATGTCAATAGGCTTCTTTCTAACTAAAAATAAGTCCGTTGTTGACCCTAGTGTAGATTACACTAACTTTTCCTGAGAATTCGTTAATATACATTGACATTCCCTTTTGTTTTGACCTCTCCTATCAAAGTTGTCATATTACACTAACCTCCCCTTGGTCACATGTATGTGTATATGTATACGCATTTCGTTAACGATTGTTGTCTAATTAAGTTTCTATCCTTATTATATATTCTATTTTATCGCTATAAACATGATGTCAGTCTTTGACCATTAATGATCGTTAATAGAAGGAAACATCGTATTACAAAGATACAAACCTTATAATGTACATGTCAGAGTACCACATCAATATCCCAGAAATAAAAACTTACACTCGTCGGCGACCAGAGAAAAAAACTAATTTCTTATTATTATAGTTCTAGAGTCAATGACATCTTGATGAAAAAACACTAGTTTTTCATATTCCAATACTGTTAGTTATTACCATGGAATGAGGAAGATCCATTACTCTAATCTTCAGGCTCCATTAACAGAGTATGCTGGGATCGAAATGGACTAGACTCAGAACCAAATGTAGCCATTACTGGTAAAAATAAATAAACAATAATAATAATAACAACAACTATGTTGCCCTCAGATTCAAACCCACTTGTTCTCATGCTTGGCAATTTGGGAAAAACACTAACACCACATACACTCTAGGGCAAGGACCATGAGAGAAGAAAAAAAAAATGAACTGGAATTTGTTGTTCATATATAATATCAAATGCATTCTCTCTCTTGATACTGTGAACGAGTAAAAGTGGCGAAAATTCATCACACGTAAAGAAAAATTCAGTGGCAGGGTGCAATACATCTTGAGCATGGAATAGTAGGGGAAGAAATGGTAAATTGCAAATGGAAATAGAGAACCAAATATTATTTACTGTATAAGCTTACAAGATTGGAGTAAGATGAAGTGTTTATATATTTGCATAACTTCATCACTAAACAACAGAGTACAACAGGGTAAAAAAATATAAATTATTGCTCCTCTTGTGTTGGACCTCTACACCAATGAATTAAATATAAAGATGTATATGTATCAAATTATGGGGAAATGGGAGAACAAGAATCATGGTTAACAGCTTCTAAAAGCTTTGCTTTTTTCTTCTTTTTTCAAGTCTATTTAAGATGATTTGCGACAAGTGAGCGCGCAATTCTCCAAAAACTGGGTGAGCTGAGAAGTATATAGTTTTGGGTCATTTCGGAAGTGATCAACATGAGGTGTAGAGATAAAGTTACAAGCCCTGACCTCACGCCCAGTCTTCCGCTGCTCCTCTATGAAAGATTCCACAGAGCCTGCAGGAATGACTCTATCTGCAGAGCTATAAATATATAACTGCGGACAGCTTGGTTGGCCGGATGTTAATAAGCCCAGCACATCAGACAGCCTCCTGCAATGTGTAAAAAGATAATTGACATATAAATACAGAGTCCATGAATAATGGTCAAGTCAAGATCTTGGTTCCAATTAATCAAAACCAAGAGAAATTTATCAGCGCGCACATCTTATAAATAAGTCATACAGCATCACTAATGAAAATGCCTTCTAAAACAACGAAATGCAAACTAAAGAGGAGGGAGAGGGGTGGGTTAAATGATGGGCAAAGGAGCTATAATGCAAATACATAGCCCTTAAAAAAGCCCGATAAATGAAACAATGGGATGGAATGATTTAATGTAGAAGAGAGGTGTATGAATAAAAAGTTCTACAAAATTTAGCTAAATCAACTATGAATCAATGACCAAGTGTATTCATATTTGATAATAAATTGTTTGATAATTCAACGATCATCCAACAATTCCAAAATCTGATTAGAAAATGAACTTGGACATATCAATAGACAGACAATGATCAGTTGCTTCAAAAAGATAACCTTACCGATTTACTGTTGGAAGATTCAAAACCACCTCAAAGAACTTTTCTAAAACTAATAGCAAAGCAGCTTCAGTTACTGCAGGTTTGACTTCAACAAAACTTTTGGTGGCAACTGATACCTCCACACCTGGTTCTTTAGCACTCATGGATCCTTTTGTTGCAACGCTATGCTTTTTCAGAAAAGCAGCAGAGAAACCTGAAGCCCAGACCTAAAAAGAAGTAGAAAAGACATTTAATAAACCATTTCCAGCAAAATCAGAAAACATACTCACCAAAGCCCCCCACCACCACACACACAAACCCCTCTTCTTCAAACTAAAAAGTATGAATAACAATAAGTAAGAAGTCATAGCCAAGTGTATGCTACAGGTGACCATCATTATTCAAAAAGAAAAGGCATTTCTAGTACAGAATGGAAAAGAACAAAAGAAGTAAAAAACAGAAAGCAAATAGTGAAACAGGCCAGATATGGAAATTCTATAGGAACATTAGTATCAAATTAAAGAGAGAAGAAATCCAGAGAAGAATCACACGGACAATGCGGAATGTGTAGAATATAAATGGCAATGCACTATAGCACTTGTAAAGGAGATAAACGCCTCCAACAAAGTAAACTCTGCAGAAAATTTTCATATGTGATCAGTAAGATTGTTATTGGTGTCCAAATAGTACCTGTGTTTGTGCATGGCCAAATAATATTCTATTTTTTCAATTGAATCATGTCTGTTAAACTAACAAACTGGTGACAGCAATGCAAATCTTATTGGCATGAAACCGAACTATGCATCCTTAAAGATCCTCTGTAAAATGTCAAGGCTATATAAACAGTAAAAGTGATACGGTTTATAAGTGTCTTTTATCTAACATTTTCCAACGACAGAATGTCTCTTTGATCATGTAAACAAATAGTGAAGTTCAAATCATATGTCACCTGTGGGTCAGGAACAGCTACAGGAGCAGAATCCACAATACAACCCCGAATCCTTCCCATCAGTGTTGGATCCTGTTTCTGAAACTTCTCCAAAACAACTCCATATCTACAAAACAACCAACCAAACAAGTCAAGAAAAATGTCTTCAAGTACACTAAAAAGATAAAAAAAAAATCAAATGGAGAGAGAGAGAGCTCACGTTAACCACCCTGTGTTGCTAAAAGTGTGAAAAACCAAATTCTTCTCACACTCCTCTTCCAACCAATCAGCCAGGTGGTTTACAAGCGAGTCTATGTGCTCTTCAGTTTTTCCACCAACCTGGTAATTAAGAATCTCAGCCATAGGAAAAGTAAATGTAATGGCATGAAACCCTCTTGAGGTGTACCACTCTGCATATCTTTTTAAATGCTTCTGCTTCGCTCCTAACCATCCTAGCAGAACCACTACCGTCCTCGTCTTTGCTGCTGAGCAATCAGAATTCCCTGATATATCAACAGCATTAGGCTCCGGTAAATGCCATCTGTACAGACCCTCCGAGGACGAGCTAGAAGTCTTGATACTAGTACGATTATATGCAGTTGGGTTCGGACTTTTTGCCAACTCTGCAGATTGATACAAGTTGAGGAGAGCAGGAGAAGGGGCAATAGAAGAAGAGAAATTTTTTGGATTAAAGCTGCAACCCGAATTAGGAATTGTATGATTTATGTTAGGAAAAGGTATTGAAACTCTGGTACTTAAAGACAAGTTTGTAAGCTTAGAAACAAATATGTTAGACACCCATGACGACTTTGTTTCCTGTATTGAATCAGAAACAAAAGAATTCGATTGTTCTAAGGAAGAACAAGTATTTGATGATTTAGGAAGCTGCAACTTATCATGAACATCGGAAGAAACAGAAGCTATCGTGACAGCAGCAGCCGCGACTACAGGTCGTTGAAAGATTCCATACAAGGAACCCATGATGGTGGACAAGCTTAGAATCTCTCATACGAAAACCAAAGTATTCCTCATATACAGAAAATTGTGTAACTTTCTCAAACTCAATAAATTGGAGAATGGATCCAGCAAACCCCAAAACCAAATGAGAATTCCCTGCACAAAATTACTGGAATTTTAGGAACATGAACATGCATACATACACACGCACATATATATATAAGTATTACACACGAGGAAAACACGCAACATAAAACTGAGTCATAGTCAAACTGGGTGTAAAACCATGATTGACATGGGTTACCTGTTGTGGATTTAAGGACTTCGTCCAATAAAATCGGGCTGTCAATATGACGTTATTGACAGCCCGACCACCTTTGTATAATTTCAGTCAGCAGCAAACTCAGAACTCTCTTTGTTTCCAAAAAAAAGTCCTGCAATAATAAAAAAAAAAAATTATATAGCAGCATGAAATTGGTGTGTTACAATTAAAATTAAAATATATATTTTAAACTTTAAACCCAAAAAGTAATTATTTGATTGATTTCTATTTTGAAATAATTGAAAAAGAACATGCTTTGGTCAATTTCCATGTGGGGTTGGTTCACAAAAGGCCTTTTAACATCAATATGAAATAACAACTGTGGTATATACGGTGGTATATAATCAGCACTTTGTTTCTTCCATAAATATGGGATTCCAAAGACCGACCATAGCGCAAAAGGATAATATAATATTCCCTTAAAAATTCTTTATTATGTTCTACAAGTCAAGTCACCGAACCAGAACTAAAACCATAAGGGCAAACAATTGATTCTGATTCTATCCATTGGAGAGGATAGGTTTGGAATAAACTATAATGTTTAGGGGCACAATGGAGAAAATCTTCGTGGTGCAACACGTTTACGCTTTACTTGCGTCAAACTAACGATAATCATCATATGTGAAATGTGAACACGCTTAAATACGAGAGTACTTTTTAAGAGAAAAGCCATGAGAACAAAATGACATTTTTGCCCTTTCCCCTTTTCCACACATCCATGAATCTATCGACATCACGAATTGCTGTCAAATCTCATATTCTATGTTTTATATATATATATATATATATATATATATAAGAGGGAGAGAATCGCCAAATTGAATCGACGAAATAATTAGATCTATGTTTGAAAGAGAAATACCCAAAAATCCATGAAAGATCAAATATATAACTATACGTCGATTGATGAACATATATAGGTTGATCGATGTAAAAATGTATGCCAAGAAAACCAAAATTCAAGTATAAGAGATGAACAAAAAATAAAAAATAAATATGATAATGCTGCTATTTATAGAACATAGTGTTCTAGAGAATGAAAACACAGAAAAATATAAAAAACTAGAAGAAAAAGAAGAAGAAATAGTGACGATGAGAGACCGAGAACAAGGACTCACCTGAGAGAGAGAGAGAGACGGGAATGGAACTAAATCACCAAACGAAAGAAGCTTCGTGTTTTATATATCTTCTTCTATTATCTCTTGAGTCTCTGACGAAGATAACACGCTCTCGCTCTCTATATATATTTATTTGTGTGTGTAGATATATATATATATATATATATATATATATATATATATAATACGTATATACTTATGTGTGTGTTTGCGTGGTTTTTCTGCAACCTTCAAATTTTTTAGGAATTCGGAGTGTATTGAATTACTTTAAAGTGAAGTGACGATAATGACCCCATAAGCATGAGGTTTTCAAGATGCACGGGCTGCATCAGACAATGGATGCAGAATATTCGGGATGAATTATTCCATTTCAAAACATGGGCGAATCCATACATGGAGTTACAAAAATTAAAATTAAAATCCTTACAAGGAAGCATAACCAATTATGGAGAAATACAGGTGTATCCAAGAATTAAAAACTATTTCTTCTAAAATTTGCATTAAATTCAATTATTGAAATCAAAATTTGACCTAGAATCACTAAAAGTTTAAATTCTTTAATTTTTTATTGTTTTATCCGACAAGAAATTCACACTCTCGCTTTGAAAATATCACTAGACTACACTTTTGATAGTATTAAGAGTTCAAATTTTATAGAGAGAAATTAGATGTGTGTGACAAAAAGAATATAAAATTTTGATTTAATGTCATAATTCTTTATATTATTGATTCTAAGATAGGACAAGATTGATTACCTAAAACGAAAACTTAGTAGCTTCAAAGAAATGAAACTAACAATTTTGTTCATGATAAACTACGTAACAATTTGAGACAATTTTGTTCATGATAAACTGCATAACAATTTGAATAGACAATTTCATGGATTAGGTTTTACTTAAACACAAAATTAAACCATAAGCAGACACGTCTCAAATCAACTCTTACTTAGCGGCCTAAATATGTTTACACAAGCCAATATACATATAAATGCATTTACTTTTACTTTTTCATTGACAATACGTAATATTAATTCAAATCCCACAAATTTTGAAATGGTTTCGTGCGACTAACCCTTTTATAATTCAAAAGGACAACATCATTAAGAAGGCCAAATGTCCCACTACAATCTAGTGGTTCTTCTCACTTTGTGAGCAACCTTGTTAAGGTCTAGAAGATGAGACATCTTTTCATAAGAATAACATGTTGGGAAATTTGTAAAATTTGTTCAAACAGAATGTGAACTCAATAGATAATACTAACAAAAATACGATAAACAATATGAATATAATAATATGCATATGAGGAAATAGACTTTATAAAAGAAAAAAAAATTGACCTTTGAGGTAAGAGACATGAGCACTATCCTAAAGTCGATATTTCCTCTTCACGTGCAAGTATTGATAATAGTATCGATTCCAAGATACAACCCAAAAGCTCAAAGGTGGTGTCCCTTTCAGGCACGTCCGAAGGAAGATGAGGTAACCATGTCCACATCTCATTGCCCATAAGTAAATCAAATAATAGTAGTGAAATAAGCAAGGAAAAGAGAAAGACGAGAGACTCAATAGATTTTGGTGTTTATTTTTCTTCTCACACATATAATATGAAGGATGACCATATATATAATAGTTGAGTTGTAACTTTCAATGATCAAATAATTATATGAATTAACACACTAGTATAATGAGTAATAAATATATTTAATAAGATAATATAATGTTCACAATAAAATCACCATAAATACTAACTTAATTATATTTTTATTAAAATATTCCCAACACAGAAGGTTTTATGTTTCCAAATATTCATCCACTCTACAGATTTGTCAACTTTATTATTGGTGCTAGGCTGATCAGCTGCTGGAATACTCTTGTGAGACAAATTGAGAGCAAGCTTATAAGCAAATTTGACAATGAAGTTTCCATATTGAAGAATAAAGGAAGATTTCCTATGATTGAACAATCTTCTAATTACATCTTCTCTTCATGTATGAGACTCTTGATCAATTAGGTCAGCTGCCATATGAATAGAATCAGAATTGTGGATCAAAATTCTCTCAGGTGAGCCTTTTATGTTGTTCCCTTTGGTAGAAAATATGTAGTTCACGATGTCCACGTCACTGCACTTTTTAAAATTACAAAATGAATGACTAAAAAGTTAACATCGTTAATTTTTTAGTTTAAAATTGAGAAAAAAAAAAAGAACTTCTCCCTTCTTGGACTCTCTGTCTATATATAACATTTGATTATTAATAATGGTGATATCCGTAACAAATTAAGATACATAATATACTGCTATCATGGTGAAGTTACTGGAATTGATATGTTAGTAACAAACCATAACTATAGTCGTAAAGTTACTTACTAGTATTGGTGATGTCTGTAACAAACGATGAGTGAAATAACATAATTATCACAATGAAATTGCCCGTAACAAATACATGAGATTATAAAGTTACTTACTAGTATTGATGATGACATTAATAAACCATGAGTGAGATAACATAATCATCACGGTAAAATAACTTATTAACAGTGTTAAGTGTAGTGTTCTGTTATTCAGTTTGTAATTTTAAAAAGTGCGATGATGTGACTTATTATGAATCACTTATTTCCCACCTGAGGAAACCATACAAAAAGGCTCGTGGCGGAGAATTTTAATCCCAGAATTGTTTAATAAAAGAAAAACGTAACTTGATCGGTCACTTTATTTTGACTATAATCGTGAATGACTAAAACATGTTAGTTTTTGGCATCAGAGATTTTTAAGTCGGTTGAAATTATTTTTTTGAGGTATCTCATTATTTGTACATGTTATTTCTTTGTGGTGTCAAAGCTTTAAAAATCAAGAACAATATTTTCAAGTATTCTCATTATTTCTACCTGTATGTTTCTGCTTTCTGCTTTCTTTGGAACCTTTGATAAACCTTTTGTAAATTTTTGGAGAGAGAGAGAGAGAGAGAGAGGAATATGGATTTAGGATGCAAGGGGAATAATAGCATATAATATGCATTTTATCCAGTGATTCCAAAGGTGACTGGCGTCTAGGTTGGTTGCGGGACGCTGTAAATCAGTGTAACTAATTACTAAATTGAGACAACTAACAAATTTTAGATTAATCGGAATTCATTTAAACCTCCAACAAAAATCTTGAAAATTATATAATATTTTTACCAGCCTTCATTTCGATAGAGGGATTTCAAATGATAAGGAGAGAAAAAAAATGAGAGGACATGTCATATTGTATTTTGATAGACATTATTAAAAAAAAAAAAAATGATAAGAAGGGATAGTTATCCCTCATATTCTATCCTCTCAAAAATAGAAAGATTAGGAGAGAAAGAATAGTGTTTAAGTAGTACTTTCATAATTCTGAAACTGCCTTCAATAATTAGAAAAAGAAAATTATTATTTCACTCATGTCCCATAAATATAAAAAGGATATGATAATAATTTGGTCTTTATTATTTCTCTCTCATATCTTATCCAAACAAAAATATCATCATCTCCTTTCTTTTCTCTCCTATCTATCAAAACATGAATAGAGTTTGTTGTTATCCTCTCTTCTCCTTTCTTTTCTCTCATAATTAATGTTATCATCTCCTTTCTTTTCTCTCGTGTCATCAAAATGAAACCTAAAATTCATAATTTTATAACCCTAAACAATGAACTTTGATCAAAAACTAACATAGGTCACAAGTAAAATTGTTGTTATTGATCGTTGAACCATTTCCGATCAATAATAGGTCTCCGCAAGTCGAAATGGGCTCAATGAACTACACCGGAAAAATTCGGAAACCATCATTTTCTGAATTTTTCACTAAATCTTATGTGCGGCTTGATTGATTGTTCGGAAACCATCGTTTTCTAAATTTTTCACTAAATCTTGTGTGCGGCTTGATTGATTGTTAGCCTTGTGTTAATGTGGTTGCTATTTAAATGCAATCTTCTCTTCGGTAGTGCTACCGAGGCCTATGATCCAATGATATTTCTTCTTCTTTCAAAGTGAAAGGTAGATGATTCGAGTCTTCCTAATCTTGCCAGAAATAATATATATATATATATATATATATATATATATATATATATATATCCTCTACATTCCACAGTCAAAGGTGAGGGAAACTCTTTTGAATCATTTATGGGTAAAACAGATAACCATCCATTTCATGGGTGAAGTAATCTTGTACTCTCCTTCCAACAGCCATCTACCAAAACTAAATGAATCAGACTGAACAAAACATCTATGCTTTTACCCTAATGTAATTGACTAGATATGAAAATTAACCAGAGGATGTAAATTCAAAGTCTATTATCTCAAAGCAAAGAAATAACTAGTTTTTTTCTAATTTCAGCAACACCCATGACCATGAGGAATGCCTCTGTCAAGATTATTTAATTCAAAAGCATATCATTAGGTACATATATTTAGTTTATTTCTTTTTCAAAAGAATAAATGGACTTATAAGCCATAAGCCATTTACTGAAACACAAAATTAAGTGATTTTCATAAATTAAATACCATCAAACTCCTGATTCACCAAAGTCAATGCCCAAGAACCTAAACTCTTGACAAGTAATATGAACACTAGTATCTATCTCTTCTAATTCCAAATGAATATGTGTGGTATCAATGATTACTCTGCATGGCACTACATTCTCCTCACTAAACAAAAGTGAACAGTTCGCATAAAGACCCTCCCTAGGTGGAAGGTTTAATAAACAGGACTTCGGAGCCGAAACCCTACCTTTATTGATTTTAAACCTTTCCTGGTCATTTGTGGTCAACACAAGACGATGTTGGCGGCCCAGAAGCTCCGAGACATATTTCATATTTCCCTCAGCAAGAGCGTGACGAACACGAGTAGATGAGACTTGGCCTCGTTCCTTTGTATTATTGGGTACTGTATTTCTGGAGACTTGCTTCCTGTCCATCACAGAATTTATTATGTATGCCCCCATACCATGCTCCTCACAAAGCCTCACCAGCTCTGATGAATCACCAGATGCTCTGTATCCAAACCGGTAGTTTTGTCCTATCAAAATAACCATTGCAGAATCTTATCATCTAATGAACTTGTTAATGAAATAACGAACACATGAAAAATGGCATCTTTAGTCCTAAAACAGTGTACCTGCAACAACGCCACGTATTCCAAGCTCCTTTGATAACTTCTCAACAAATTTTCGTGGAGAAAGATGTCGAACGTTTGAAAACTCAACCTTGAACTCTGTGGGGGTCACATTACCACAGTATGGAGCCCAAGAGGAGAGAACACGCTTGCGGTCACATTTGGCAACTATGGGAGCCCTGTTCAGGAAAAGTCACAATAAGATTGTCATAAACAAACATATATATATATATATATATATATAGTATGTCATAAACAACAACTACACCTTTGATTACTAAATATTATCTATTTAACTTCAAAGCAGTGAACCTGAAGATTTAATACAATGCATAGAAGGAATAAAAATTGCATTATAGGAAGAATGCTACAGTCAAACCCATTCAACGAACCCTGAACCACAAAAAATCCCATTCAAAATCTTATTCTAATGAGTAAGAGGAGAGTCCTGAAGACGATAAATTAGAAACTGATTTTAAGAGAACAAAAAATGTGGTAGGGACTAAACTAGATTCTAAGGTAAAAACATGTAAAGCCAAAAAGTTATATTCCCCTAAGTATGTTCCTACATTTCATTATTCTTCTAGAAAAGGTTACATATGATACAAGTGCTCAAAAAAATGAACTTAAGAAAAGTGAAAGCATTAAAATCTCTCTCAAATTTAGAAAAGGTTTACAATGATAATCAATTGGTGGATATATTGATAAAACCATTATACCCAACTAGGTTAGAATACTTATTGGTGTTACATGATTATGATTGCTATCAGTTTTTAATTATGTAAATTTAAATTTGTAAACTAGGTTAATTAAAAAAAAATTATGTCTTCATTTATGTTTTTGTTTCCATGCACACTAGAGTCTTTTGAGTTGCTGAATAACAGGATGAAACTGAGATTAAACACAAAAAACATATTAAATATGGAAAGAATTATTGAAATTGTCTTTGAAGATAAGTTGAAAACTTGAAACTTAGTTGATTTTGAGCAAAATAAAGAGTCATTTTTTTTATTTGTTCTGAGCCATATGATTGTTATCTTGGTGATTGTAGAAATTGAGATAACCATTTGCATGGCAAAAGACCAAGAAAAAGAGAAAAATAAAAAATAAACAAAATATTAAAAAATAGCATCAGTTGAAAAGTAGAGAAAATACAAGAGAAAAAGTGTTGATACATGTGTAATTTTGAAAAGCGCTAGGATTTGTTCGAGGCTACCAAAACAAAAGTAACATACAAGAAATTATTAGAAGTAATAATGTCTAAAGAAAGAGTTGGTTGTCCATCAGGGTCAAAGCTGTCAACGTTAGAGAAATTCAGAGGAGTTCGCTGAAATTTTTATTTGAGTTTCTTTAGCATGATGATTTGAGCTGCATTTGTGAATGAAATTCTTCAAAACCAAGATCAGGTGATAACATGAACTATGTTAAGATTCAAATTAGTACGGTTCATTATTTAGTTCACTTTCACACACAAGGAAACAGAATTGTTGATCTCTCTAATTGTTGAAAAGTGAATTAAACTTGTTGAGACTTTCTTCATTAATGAAATTAGATGCTTTGATTAATATTATTTGTGGAGTCAGGTGTTGTGGTCAAACTGTGCTAATGCTATTCAATGATAAGAAAGTTCACTTGTGGATGGTTAGTTATATTTCCTCCAAACTCTGAAAAAATACAAAAAATAAAATAAAAATTGGTTTCAACAATATTCTCTCTTTCCTTAAATGTTTCTCTTATCTTCTTGTCAAATCCATAACAAAAAGGGGAGAAATAGTAAATATATGAAATGATATATTAAGGGGGAGAAATGTTTTGAATCTTTTGATATTATAAAGCTTTGATATTCATGTGTTATGCTTTATTGCTCTAGATATCATGTTTTAATATTTTTATTGGATAGCATTATGCTTGGGTATGTTTGCCATGTTTGTGATTTGCAGGCAACAGAGCATAGTATAAAGTCAGTAAAAGATCAAGATGATTGAGTCATTGTATTTATTTCTTTTTAAGTACATGAAAGGGGGATTGGATTTTTCGGTTGAGTCAATCGGTCTTATGTATGTATTATTTTAAGTTTTGTTACGGAATTGCTAAAGGGGGTATGAGTTGTTCGTCTACAACCAGAGAAGATGATGGAGAAAAAGATTATGAGAAATACGGCACGAATCTATCAAGACTCAATCACATATCTAGTGAAAATGTAAATGAGACCTTAGATGATCTAGTTTCTATTGGGGTGCTGAAATTTTCTATTATTAGTTTCCTTTTTTGTTGGGTTCATTGGAGAAATTGTGCATCCATGGGAGAGAGTTGATTTTCTCGATTCTTTGAGAGTTTAAGGGCCCCATTTGGTCCTTGTGTAGTTTTTGGGATGTGTTCCCCTCTTGAACGCTTTCTAATATAATCTACTTGTCAAAAAAAAAAGTGGCCCAATACAGTTTTCTAAACTTGGTTTCTTGAAAAACAGTAAAGCTTGATCATTAAGTTGATCGATCGATGGTGTTCCAGAATGCCTTGATTGATAGGTGGATCAATCGAAAGTTTTCCAAAAAAATGTTTGGAATTCACTAAGCCTCGAAGGCTCAATCAACTCATCGAGTAGGTGTCGATTGATGGATCAATTGATTGAATCCTGCAAAAATTTATTTTTAGAAACTATATCAAATCAGACTTTTATAGTTTCTAAGAATAATGTTGAATCATGTGTTTATGTAGTTACTTTTTTTTTATAAGTGTGTTTATGTGGTTACTTGGTTTATTTATTTTTGCTCTCTATGCTTAACTAATTCATATTGTTACGTCCTAAATATAATTGTCAGAATTTAAAAATCAGTTATTGTTAAATTAGAAAAGACCTATTCTCTAGGTCAAATTAACCCTTGTGCTAACTCAATATCAGGGCCTAGGATTACGGTCATATATTTCACAAAGTCCTAAACCTAAAGAAGCCTTCTGTAACCTAAGCCCACCAAATAATCAATTGTAAGAAACATTATTATTAGCTTTCTTGTGTATTACATTAGATGTTAAAGTATTTTAAAAAAATGGAAAAAGCACATTAAATGCTTGAAAATTTTGAAGAAAGCACTGAAAAGTATAGTGGAAGAAGCTTTGAAACAAATATATGAGCCCGAAATGCAGCTAAGAAAGCGATGTACATGGTTAAATAAGAAGGTTCACAAGAAACCAAAGAAATGAAGGTATACACAAACTTCCTAAGATAAGAAAAACACAGAGTCGAGCCTTAGATCACCTAAAGATCTAGTGAAGGACAATGAGATTCAAATCAAGTGCAAAAGTCAGTCTCATAAAATATAATGAAAAGAATTATGTTAGGAGGATTTTGTGCCCATTGTGATGTTATGAGTTTCCAAAAGATTTGGAGATATAACCATATATCAAAAAAGAAACTAAAAAATGTATAAACTATTTTGGAGTAATGAATTATGACCTATGAATTCCTTCAAATGTATATACTTCCTCTTTGGCCAGCATTTCCAAAAAAACGTACTTTAACATCCAATATTAGTCGGCACTTTAGACGAGCTGTTGTCGTCGTCATCCCCGCCTTAATCCCACCATATGAATGGAGTCAGCCACATGAATTCTCTTTTTCCATTCTTTTCTTTTACAAGACATTTCACCTATTATATTTAAATTCTAAAATATTTTAACTTTTGAGGAGTGATATAAAAATATTTCAGAAGTTCACATCAGACACAACTTTTTCCCTCAAATCAAAAGACAAGAAATGTTCAAACAAAAAATAATAATTAGGTCATGCAAGCATTCATATTCTGAATCATGAGGTAACAGTATTTTTGCCATGGTGGACGGTTACTATTAAATGGCAGAAATCTTGACTCCTATTTTAGGGCCTAATGACAGAGTGTGTTAGGCTTTCTGAGTTGACCTGTATTTCTCATACGGTGTTTTACTCTGGTTGTGCCTTTGTCTTGTATGCAGTATTTGGCAGGAGTGGAACAGATTAAAGAAATGATACTGAATACTTTACGATTCAGATGTCTGCGCAACTCTCAAATTCTTTAAAATCTTTCATATATATTTTAGGTGACTTGAGCTGCATAAGAGTCAGCTTATAGGATTTTTGCATACACAGTTTGTGCCTACTCTGGCACTTTGTCTATAACATAATTACTTGTAAGAAATAAGTTTCATTCACATGATTGCCGAAGGACATTTTGTTAATACCAATTTCTTGGATTGGACATAAGACAGTTATGCATAAAGATTCCAGATATATGTCATTTCTTTTGATTTAAGAATTCGATTCACTACATCTCTAGACTTATCAAAAAATAAATACTCCCTCCTTCCCTTAATAAGTGTGTTGGTTTCCTTTTGAGGATGTCCCAAAATAAGTGTCCACTTTCCTTTTTAATATGTTTCAAATATCAACTTCCCTAAATTGTCAGTTTTGAAAATCTTTTCAAATTAATAAAGTAAATGTTTAAATTTTGTTAGGTTACTTTTGTCACTTTTAGGGGGAATAATGCATTAAATGCATGTCCCCTTAAAAATTTGGAGTTCCAAAGAGCAACATTTATTATGGCTCAGAGGTAGTATCGTTAAATCACAAGACTGGCTAATGAGGTGACAATTCCCCCGGCCAAAAGGGGAGTTATAACTTCATAAATCTTTATTGGAGATTATAAGGGCTTACTTGGTTTGCAACTGTGAAAATAGTTTTTTGTTTTCAGTTTTTTCAGTTTTCAGAGAATCAAAACAGAAAATAGTTTCTAATTTTTTCAGTTTAAAAATTCACTTGGTTAGTAAAAATACAAAACAGTTTTCAGAGAACAAAAACTCATAAATTCATTTGGTATCAAGTGCTCCAAGAGTTCTCTGTTCACAAGCAATAAATAAATAAATATATATATATATATATATATTACATGAATAAAAATAAACAGAGAAAGCCAGCGAATACAGAAATGAAAAACAAGAAACCTAAAATCCGGCAAATCCAACCAACCAACGCAAACCCAGCAAACATAATCAACAATAAAATTAGAGAAGAAAAAGGAAATCAGAGCTTTTTTTATTTTATTTTTTATGAGTAAGCAAGATAAATTCGTTTGGTATCAAGTGCTCCAAGAGTTCTCTGTTCACAAGCAAGAAGCGTCCAATATATATATATATATATATAAATATATATATATATATATATATATTCGTTTGGTATCAAGTGCTCCAAGAGTTCTCTGTTCACAAGCAAGAAGCTCCAAGAGTTCTCTGTTTGGAGTTCTATGAATCCCCAAAATCCCAGTGATTACATCATGAATCCCCAAAATCACAAGGCAAAAACTGTATAACAGGAACACGAGAACATCCATACCCAACAGCACAAAGATTCCAGAGGGGAAGAGTGATGAAGCGATCATGATAAAAATTCTGTAGTCCCAATCTTGACCAACTGGCAGCGAGAGAGATAGGAAGAGAACTGATTTGCAAGGGGAGAAAGAGAGAGAGGAATTGCAGCTTAGGGTTTTAAACGAGCGGAAGAGTTCCGTCCTTTTTTTAGTGAGGAGTAGTTCTCCGTGTTTTCTAACAAAGGGAAACTATGTTCCCAAAACTCTCAAAACATCTTTTAATGGTTCTCTGAAAACCATGACTCTTGTATCTCAGTTTTCTAAAAATTGTTTTTCAAAAACAGATCCAAGTAATGTTAAAATCAGTTTTCACAATTTTTATTACTCTCAAAACAGAAAACTGTTTTGAGAGTTGCAAACCAAGCAAAGCCTAAGTCACTTTGGTTTTAATGTGTGTCCTATGTCTATGCTTTTTATTTTTCCTTGTTATTTTCATGTGGTGTGAAAATATCCTCCTTACATTGTATCCTCCTATTCAGTTCCTTGTAAAATTTATATTCTACCAAAGACAGTGAGGGAGAAAGAAAGTGTAATGATATCCATACCTAGGCTCCCAACCAAGTACTTCTGCCATTCCAACAAATGACAAAAGAAATGGAACTCCAACCTTTGCTGCTTGGATCGCAAGCTCCCTGTGACCAATATGAAGGGCATCAAACTTCCCCAATGCAACTACCCCTCCTAGTGAATTCACAACCAAAAAACCATGAATTACAAACCTAAGACTAAAAAGAAATCATTGGTAGCAAAACTTTTAATACCCAGTCCAAATGAGTTCTTTAAAGAACTAAAAAATCATAATAATTAAAATCCATAAGATATAAATCCAAACTTGTGGTTCCTTATTCCCCAGGTAATTGATACCTGATAGCAAACCAAGTGCAACACAACTAACACGTCATGAATGACTTATGCAAAAAAAGACATCATATAAGACCAGCATGCATACAATTATTTGACATTCATCAGTGTATAACAAAATGCAACAAGTGTCTTTTCTCTCATAAATCTGCCATTACATAACTCAAAAACTTGGACATTCATAAACTATATAAATAGGCAATAAGAGAATCTGTAATTTAGGGAAAATTTGTCAAGGAATAGGCACAAAGTGAATGACAAATGCTATGGCATATACATGTCGAAATATCAAATAAAAAGTTTCTTTTACTAAGTAACGAATTTGTTAAGAGCTCAAGGATATAAAAAAATGCACAAATACAACCCAGACACACACACAGTGGCCAAAGTAAAATGTGGTATATCCAGATTTAGAAAGTTGTTCCAAATATTCCAAAAAAATATTGGCCTCCGTCAGCATAAGAACTGAATTCTGAATTTGTTACAGGAAATGATAGAGAAAAACAAGATTACTCATAATTTAAAAATTGATGTGATATTAATTTGTATCTAACAATAAATGAAGGCACCCCACTCCTCATCTCCTGTCTATTAGTACTCAAAAAAAAAATGTCAATCTATTTGGTGGGTTACTTGTCAAAAAATTAAACAAAATTGTTGGGCAACGTGATTGATATAGAAGAGAGCGATTTATATGTAATAACATGATAACCTAAAGGGGCTCAAGTAAAAAACAAACAAAATCTTTAACTGCATAAAGCAAGATATAAAGTGATGTCTATGAGATCCAATTGTCTCTGAAGGTCAAAGCTAGCCTGCTGGTAAATTCTCCAAATAGTTGTAATCCCACCTTCACTCGATTTCTGGAAAGAGTAAGTGCAGGGGGAGGACTACCCCCATTGTTTAGGCTAGACATAGGAAACAAAAAAAAAAGAGAGAGAGAGAGAGAGAGACATAGATAGAGAGACTAAATCAATATCATGGTTGCTGGTTGTGGCTAAAGTTATGCATTTTTCACCACTCCCTTCTAAAAAAGCACTTTTGCAGCCAAAAATGGCAGAAAAGATATAAATTATGTTTACAGATGTAACACAGAAAGCAACGGGCAAAACAGTAGGCCAATATGAACATACATGCATACAGAAAAACTCTATATATAATGATCAACCGTAGGAATAAAAGCATTATTGCGGATAGGACATTAAAGATTGCAACTGATACAGCCATTCTGGAGATTCAAACAACATGCCATGCAAGGTTTTTTTTTATTTTGGCTACTTTTCTTTTTTCTTTTCCAAATACAACATGATCATAATTCTTTTTAGGGTAAATTACACTCACACCCCCTGAGGTTAGGCCTAATTACACACGATGGTCAAAAAAGTGCCTAATATCACCGTGTATCCCTCAGGTTAGGCGTGTGTGCTCAACGACCCCCTCCCGTTAACTAGCCGTTAGAATCGTTGTAATTTTTTTATGTAATGACAGATTTTCCCTTTCCCTTACTGAAAAGACTTAGTAGCCTCTTCTTATATTAAAAAATTTTACCAATATTACCCACATTTCTTTGACGGATTTGCCTTCTCCTTCCTACATGACTATGGCTCTTTCATGGCTCCCACCTTCTGCTGCTCATTTAAATATATATATATAATTTTTGTTTTTATTTTTATTTTGCTAATGTCTATTCTTTGTTTGTCTACTCAATTATTTTCTTTTTCTTTTCTTTTTTTTTGAGTGAGGCATTTTTTGTTTATTTGGGTGCCAAAGGCCAAAATAGTCTTTAACAAGCACAATAAACACTGTCACTTTCTAGATTGGCGTTTGGGATGTGGGTATGCTCTCTCTCACTCTCACTCTTTAAAGATTCAAACCAATAGTATTGTGTATACTGGTGTAGAGTACCACCAAACTATATTAGTATGATGGAGGGTCGACGGAGCTCCCTCCTTTGTCTTCAGACGTCTCGGCTACTTGTATTGGGTTGTCAAATATGCTTACTTCGGTTTCGGGGTATAATGCAAGTCAAGTGATTTGGAACGATCCAACTACCCTCCTTGGCTTTCCGAACACTACTACACCAACTACCACAGTAACAAAAACAACAACAATGATGGATTTTGAACCGTTTGGTAGCGGATCGTATCCGACATTTGATTCGAGCAAGTATTTGTACAGCCTGAATTTTGGTTCATATGCCACGAGTATCAGGTACATCTGGGTTAGAAACTTTTGATTCAACACAAAAAAAATGATGCAAAAAGGTGTCGGCTGTTCATACAAAATCAAAGTGAACACTCAGATTTTGTATGAACAGAAACCTAATCTCAAAGAAGAAATGGAAGATCTAAGAGACAGGGAAGGATGGAGAGAGAAATGATAGTTTTTATTTCTGGCAACACAGTAAAGAAGCAGATTAATCAATTAATACAAATACTGTATTTAAGAAACTGAGCAAGGACAACTAATATGGAAGTTGCAACAAGTTACATCCATTACCCAAAACCAGCCCCATTCAGAACCATTACTCAGTCAATCATCACATGTCATGAAGTTCTTCCTCTTCATCCTCTAATCTCCCTCCTCATGTGCCGTGGCGTCCTGGTATTGCTGATATTCTGAAACCAATCATTCATTTTGCTTTTGGCTTCAGTAAATTCCATCTCATCCATACCTTCCCCAGTATACCAATGCAAGAAAGCCTTCCTTCTGAAACATGGCCGTGAACTACTAGCTCACACACTGGAACATTTCTTGAATGGATGTCAAATTTCCAATGAAAGTCAATGCTGTTTTCAATCCTGCGGGTGGGATACAACAGACGGGGGATTTGACATAGTTGGATATCCATTCAAAAAGTATACTATAGTAATTTGGCTTAAAATATATTTTATGTATTTTGATCTTATAAAATTCAGGGGTACAGTTGACATTTCATCCACATTTTTTACGTCCATAATCACTTAACAACTGTTGAGAAATAAGCCCCCAATCACGAACCAAAAAATATTACGATGTGATGATAAGTAAACAAGCACGAAGAAATTTGCAAGAACACACCAAGAAATATACGTGGTTCGGCTAAAAAAGCCTACGTCCACAGAAAATCCGATTTCACTATATAGATTGTAACAATACAAGTTGAAGAATTGTATCAAGAGTACACTCAACTCTCAACCCTTAACCCTTGTATACCCAATCTCACTCAAAAGAAAATCACAAATTCTAAACAAGATTCTCTCTCTAAGTGTCCTCTCAAAAACAATGAGAGTGTTGCCTCTTCTCTTCTCACTCATCTCAACCCATAACATAGGTAACTATTTATAGAGCCCAAAACCCAATTCCTTGGTGGACTAGGATTACAATTCATTAGAGTCCAAGACTTGCCTAACAAGTACTTTCCTTCCTTGAGACCAAGACTTGCCTACTAAGAAATTACCTAATAAGATACAACTCTATAATAGAAACCTAATCACAATAGGAATTTGAGTCAACCTAACAAATCTCCCCCTTGGCAAAAATTTTGACAAGTCTTCAATACACGAGACTCTCGTCTGCAAATCCACAAACAATCCATCGGCCTTTCAAACTCTAGATACATAACCCGAATCAAGTATGAAACAATACTCCCATTGATCCACACAACCAATGTATTCATGCAGCTGTATCAAGTCAACACTATCAAGTGACTTTAGAAGGGGGCTTCGATGCAACCCTTCTCCAAGCAGGAACTTTTATCTCACCCTCGTCTGTCCGGAAGCGTGCAACCCGTGTCCTCGATAAATCAAACGAAACACATCTCAAGATCTTGTTACCATGTGCACCCCGTTTCCTATCCACAGTCAAAGTTTGAGTGCCATTAGCACTCCCCACCAGACGATACAAACCTCCACTCTATTCTCCTCGCATTAATATCATGCAGCCCTTTGTGATCTTCATGATTCCCCTGCAATGGAGCACTTGCAACCCATGGAGTCCAACCGGCTCAAGGAAATTAGATTACACCGTGTTGAGGATTTAAATATTTAAGTTACACCCTCTCTAACAGCTTAAGCTTTTAGAGTAGATGGTTGTCAACACACCGCAACTTGGGTGCGTAAGCAACAACCCCCAAAGTGCATTCCACCCCATCAAATATTTTGAACTTCACTGTTCCCACGTCCTCAACGGCACACTTGTCACCATTAGGCAATGTCAAAGAACTACCATCAAGTTCTTTAAATGAATCAAAACATTCTTTCACGAAGCAAATATGGTTCGATGAACCCGAATCTAAAAATCACTCATGTTGAGTAAGAGTGTCACCTTTGGAAATTGTGAGAACATCACCAAAGTTATTATCACAAGCATATGCGGTAGATCCATTCTCAGAGCCGCCATCATCCTTCCGCTTTGCAAGTGGACAGTTCTTCCTAATGTGGCCCCACTCATGACATCTGTGGCACTGCTTACCCTTTTCTCCACCCCTTGATCTAGACCTGCTGTTATCACTAGATTCCTGGTTAGTCTGCCTTCCCCTATTCTGCCAATGAGCAACCATAGCCGAACTTGAACTCTCATCAATGGAAGATTTTCTTTTGTCGTTGGACAAGAGAGTCAACTCAACTTCCTCCATCTTCAGCGTATCCTTTCCATACAAGACGGTAGTCACTATGTTCTCATAGGAATCTGGAAGTGAAGTAAGAAGTAATAGGGCTTTGTCTTCTTCTTCAATTTTCACATCGACCTTTTCAAGTTGATCAACAATTCATTCATGTGCTCCAAGAGGTTTCCACCTTCCTTCATCTTTAGCTTGTACAAATCCCGCTTTAGATTAAGTTTAGTTGTGAGACTTTTCGCTAGATAGAGCTTCTCTAGCTTCTCCCACAATTTCGAATCCAAATCCTCTCCATTAACATTGTTAATAATGTTATCCCCAATACATAGTCAAATATTGCTAACACACCTTGACTCTATATCCTGCCAATCATCAACTGACATTTTTTCTGGCTTTCCATCATTCCCTTTCAACGCCCGCGCCAAGCCTTGTTGAACTAGGATGTCCTTCACCCTCCCTTGCCATAGGGTGAAGCTACCCTTACCATCAAATATCTCCTCCTTGTATTGTGTAGCAATATTACCGACCATGATTGTCACAAGTGCCCAAGACGAACAACACCCGTATTATGAAGAAAAAATCTAAAAAAGATTTTTATCAAATAGCTTGTGTGAACCTTGAAGCTCTGATACCAGTTTGTTGATAAATAAGCCCCCAATCACGAACCAAAAAAATATTACGATGTGATGATAAGTAAACAAGTACGAAGAAATTTGCAAGAACACACCAAGAATTATACGTGGTTCGGCTAAAAAAGCCTACGTCCACAGAAAATCCGATTTCACTATATAGATTGTAACAATACAAGTTGAAGAATTGTATCAAGAGTACACTCAACTCTCAACCCTTAACCCTTGTATACCCAATCTCACTCAAAAGAAAATCACAAATTCTAAACAAGATTCTCTCTCTAAGTGTCCTCTCAAAAACAATGAGAGTGTTGCCTCTTCTCTTCTCACTCATCTCAACCCATAACATAGGTAACTATTTATAGAGCCCAAAACCCAATTCCTTGGTGGACTAGGATTACAATTCATTAGAGTCCAAGACTTGCCTAACAAGTACTTTCCTTCCTTGAGACCAAGACTTGCCTACTAAGAAATTACCTAATAAGATACAACTCTATAATAGAAACCTAATCACAATAGGAATTTGAGTCAACCTAACAACAACCATAAGGGTGGTCAATGTAATAAAGCCCTATTTCGATCATCATGTGTAATTAGGCCTAAACCACGACAGGTGTGAGTGTAATTTACCCTTTTATGTTAAATATACACAAGTCACGTGACCAAACACATTTTGTGTCATATAGTTAAAACTTAATACATGATTAACAAAGCAATTCAACAATTTGAAGCACTATAATCCACAGGTATTGGACCTAACTGGTGGAACTTTCAAGTGTCAAATGTCTCTTTGGACTCCTAGAAACACAAGTAAAAATGTTTAACAAAGGCCAAAGGCCATATTTCCTTGATAATACCATTGCTTTCATTCCATGTAAAAAATTGGATAAAATTTAGTAAAGAAACATATATGAGAACAATAACCACACTGAATTATAGAGAGGAAACATAATAGTAATAATACTACTACAAACTCAGAAAAAAAAATATATGCATGGCTTAGTAATTAGACTAGCAGCCAGAAGGTTTTCAAGCAAACAATAAAGAAATAAAAAAATGAGGCATTAATCTTATAACAAAAAGGAATCACTTTCAAATTGTAAGCACATTACTGGAAAATTTGAGATATTTATCTCAGTTACATAAATAAAAGAAAAAAAAATAGGGAAAAGAAACCTGCAACGGAGGACAATCCTTCAGATGTAGGCTCATGATCATCTTCACGTTGGCTGCAAACAAAGAAAATGAATCAATTACATAGATAAGAACGGGAATTAATAACAAAACCACAATATGTAACATAAAAGAACTCCAAGAACATTGGTTCAGTTATCTGATGATCTGTGTTGAGTGTGAATAATTTCATGAATTGCATTTAGCTGGTGAATACATACATACACACACACAGAGAGATATAGAGAGAGAGAATGAGAGGGAGAGAGCTGGGAACCTTAAAATAATCATTTGAATACCTTATTGTATTTCTAGACGCCTTCTCAACAACTAAAAAGCACATATTACAATAAATGTAGAACCAATATATATATATATATATATATATATATATATATATATATATATATATGTTGTCTGAATAATTGTTAAAAGCACATATATAACCCATTTTTTAGATTCAAAACAGAGAACCAACCCATGTTTGTTTCCAAAAATCGAATTCATTACTTCCAATTGAACATGAAACAAGTAAACCAATTCAAACTTGAACCGAAATTTCAATTACACAGAAGATTAGAACCTGAAACAATCGGAGACAACGGGAATTTCGGAGCGGGGAGATCTGGGCTGAAGGCAACCAACGAGAGGGAGTCCGAAATCAATGCTTGAGGAAGAAGAAGTATGACTCAATCTCTTATCAGAAGAAACGGCTACTGAGGAAGGCCTCACTGTTCCTCTGTGGTAAAACCCCAACCCTAACCCTAACCCTAGATGTTGATGGTTGTTACACTCTCTCAGGTGCTGCGAAATGCGAGAGCCAGTCAACATTATCAGTCAATCGCTGACTTCAGTTGCCGGACAAATACTTTGTTAGAACCTTGCGCTGAGTTTCGTGTTATATAAAGCCTATTGTATAATGTACTGTAGTTCTTTTTTTTTTTTTTTTTTGGGTAAATAATGTAGTATGTTTCCCAACCCCTCAACCTTTCTACTTTTATTTTTTTAATTAATATGATAAATGTTGTGATATTTGTATGTAATGAAAGTGTATTATTAGTGAGATAGTAAGATACAAAGAAGTGAGAGAGAGAGTGAAATCGTTTTATTTTTCAAAAGATCATCTCATTACATACAGCTAGTGCTGTATTTATAGGCAAGGCTTTAATAGATAAGCCTAGTGAAAGATATTTAGCTTCTTTGGATATAGGAGGAGGAAGTTGCAAATGGGTTTATCCATTGTAACTCAGGTGAGAGTGAATCTCAATCTATTTGAAACAAAAATATGTTCACCGGACCTTACAATAACAAAAATTTTGTACATTGAATTTGCCCATGTCATCGGTACTAATTTTTATTTTTATTTTTATTTTAGCATATCACCACTTTATACTTTCAATCGTTTTGTGTTAGACACTCTTCTATTTTGGTGAGTCATTAGAATATAACGTCTGAACTTTTCTTATGATGTTACAGATGGTTGTCCGAAGTGCAAGGGGTAAACTCAGACTCGGATAGGGTAGGATTGTGCCAGTCGGGCCTTTCGGGTGTCATATTTTGGCCGAATTTGTCGTACCTCTGGCCCTATGTTAGGCGGCCGTAAAAAAAATCTATACTAATTTCAATCTGAAATTCGAAAAGAGATTGAATACTCTAGAGGTACGTGAATTTAAAAATTTTATCGATACAAAGTTTGTATTTTTAGTACTGTTTGTCTATTTGGATGTTAATTTAGTGCTATAGAGTGCCAAATTCAATAAATAAATTTTCCAAGAAACTCCATGTTTGTTTTTAATCTATTCTAATTTTCTTTTACCTTAAACAAAAATTAAATTTGGTACTCCACAGCGCTAAATCAACATCCAAATACACAAACAGTACGAAATAACAAACTGTCTCAATCTAACATCCACTTGCAAAGCTTCTGATGCACTGAAAATCTAATCACATGGTAGAAAGTTACCAAAAAAAAGCTATGGCAGTACTACTTTTGCATTTAGGTGTGAAAGCAAGAATTGAGTTTCCATTTAGTTTGGTATCAAAAGATGCAATGAACAATTGGTTGTGATAATGTGATGTCATCTTCTTTCCTATGAGATTTGGATGGTTGTGAGTAGTACCATGTTTGGACAAGAAAACCAAAGAGTACATATTGGGGGAGTAGAAAACAAGAAAAAACAAAAAAACATATATAAGAGTCTTGGGAGAAAGAACTTAATCATAAAAGCAAGTTAGAAGTGTGTGGCAAACGGCACCATTATGAGGAGGGCTGAATGGCCAACAAGGTATTCCCATAACCAACGTGTGGTATTATGTGACAAAATGCTACCCCATGTGAGTACATGTGTGAATAAAATGTTAGGCCCAAAATAGATTTAGAGAGGGTGAATAGATCTTGTAGATCGAATTAAGTGTGTGAAACATAATCAAACCGAACATGAGGCTCTAAAACAAAATTGTGCAAGGTCAACGGATCTAGATTTAGAGGGGTGAATGGGTTTGGTAGAACTTCTATCACATTAAAATTTCGTTATATAATTTACCATATTTTGAGGCTATGAAACAAAGTTACGCAAGGTCAATGGATCTAGACCTAGAAAGGGTGAATCGGTCTTATAGAACTTTTTACCAAATAAAAATTCGTTATTAAATTTAACTGTTAACGTGATTATATTGTCTTTTAACATATTATGATATGGATGTAGATATCAATAAGTAAAAGCAATAATAAAGCAACAAGCATGCACACCAAATTTCAACTTGGAAAAATCCTCAGACAATGGTTAAAAAATTATGGGACCTTGTCCGACAAATTAATTCATTATGAGAAAAAGATGTACAACCTAAGTCTTTTGAGTACCCTCGAACACTTAGTTAATGTCTAGACACAGTCAACACCATATCTCCAGTGCATTCGAAGATCTCCAGGTCATCAACTCATCTGTTTATAGCATTCGTCCTGCAAACTTTCTTCTTTATCAATTATTTTTTTGCCACTAGTCTATCTGAAATTAGAATCTAGTAGATTGCTCATACAATGTTGAATGTCGTTATATAGTACAACAATGATAATATCAATACCAAATATGCAAAAACTTACCAAACTAAGATGTATGATGATTATTGAAAGACGTACTTTTTCTCTCACGAGAAAAACTCTCAAAAATATATGAAATATATGATAGACATCATGTTTTGATTTTGTGTATAAAAAAAATTTGTATGAGTTTTTTTTTTAATATGAATGAATAATAAGAAAGTTTTATTCTCTCGTGTTTAGGGTTTCAGAGTTTATTGGTATTTATAAACAACCCTAGGAAGTAGTTGGATCGACTCAAAACTCAATCAGTTAAATCCTGTTAGGATTCTGAGTTCGCGAGCCTTGATCGATCGACAGATGGCTCAATTGATCGCTAACACTCCAGTAAGCTTGGATCAATTGAGACAATAATCATTGATCGATCTACGCTATATAAATTTTAATTAAGACTACTCCAATAGGATTTGATTTATACACCAGTAGGGGTGCACAAAGAACCGTTGGAACCGGAACTTGAACCGAGGGGAACCGTATCGAACCTTGGCTACGGTTTCAGTTTCTAGGAACCGTTACCAACGGTTCTAGTTTCGGTTTCAGGACCAGTAGAACCGTACCGAACCGAAACCATTGGGGGTAACGGTTCCTTGGAACCGAACCGAAACCGGAATCATTTTATATTGAATATGTGTATATATATATATATAATATAATAACTATATATAATATATATATACATTACATATAATAATTATATACATTACATATAATAATTATATATAATGTTTATATATTATATATAATAATTATATTGTCAAACAACCCTACGGGAACACACTTATAATAGAGAGCTTTTAATGAAAAAGGCTTAAAGGCTGAATGAATTAATTATGAGAATATTGTCAAATAGTCCTACGGGGACAAACCTCTAACAAAGGACCTTTAATGAAAAAGGAGGGATGAATTAATTCTGAGAACATTGTTAAACAACCATATGGGGACACACCTTTAACAGAGGGCCTTTAATGAAAAAGGCAGGACGAATTAAATTCAAAAAACATTGTCAAACAGTCCTACGGAGGCACAGCCCTACGGGGACACACCTCCAACAAAGGGCCTTTAATGAAAAAGGCGAGATGAATTAATTTTGAGAATATTGTTAAAACAACCCCACGGAGACATACCTCTAACAGAGGGGCTTTAATGAAAAAGGTGCGATGAATCAATCATGAGAACATTGTTAAAGAATCCCACAGAGGGGCCTCTAAAGGGGATCTTTAATAATAAAGACGGAATAAGTAAATTCTGAGAACATGGTCAATTGACCCTATAGGGCACAACCCGCCTAAGAGAATTTTACTTAATAGTAAGGTGAGTCCATTGCGTAAGTTCTTTTACAGGATTATGCCATAAAGGTTTTTTCTTATAAACCAGAGGACACCTCAGAGAGAGAAGTCTCATAAAAAGCAGTGAGAGAAGTCTCAACAAAACTAGGCTCGGCCTGAGCCGGTCCCCAAGGGCCAGCCAAAGTGTTCCTAAGATCCGACGAGCGACCCTCGTGAACAGGGGGCATCTGATAGAGTATTTGACTTTAATTGTGAAACGTGCGATATGAAGGTTGAGTTTAAGGTGACGTGGATAAGAAGTCTACTTTGACCAGAACTTCTCTATCTCCAGATAAGTCTGGGGAACTGAAGAGCCGGTCTCCTACTAGGACACAGTCCCATTTGTTTGCTATAAATATAGAGATGGTACATATACCAGGTATGAATTAATACACTATTAAGTGTCTTTATAGTTTAAGAAAGCCCTTCTGATTTATGACTTGATCGTTGGAGCACAATCGGCCGGCACCATGTCGGTGTCATTCCGGTTAACCTTCTTTTGTCTTATTTATAGGTTGGCGTTTGACCAGTTCGGGGTGAATTTCTAATTCATCAAGGTTCTCATGAGACCTAAGGTATGCGAAATTGATTTCTAGGAACTTACAAGACCTAAGCTTGGAATATTTTATTCCCAGGTTACTACGGAACCTAGATTTTGATTCTTAGGTTATTAATGAGCCTAGGCCTAAAGTTTAAAAAATTTAGGGTTTATTTGTCTACATGCTTTTTAGAATCTAAGAATTTTAAAGTTTTAGTTAATTTTTAAAATAACTTGAAATTTTGAGTTGCCCTAGGTTTCTAAGGAACCTAGCCTAAAATTTGTTTATATTAGGGTTTTGAAAAAAAAAAAAAACTTTGGTGAATTTTATCCTAACCAAATGTTTTAAGTTGACTATAGGATTATAACCTAGTTTGGATGGCATAATAGCTAAGGTTATGGTTTTGGAGTTTGGAAAGTATGCGGTTTAAGTGTATTGTTTTTAAAAAAACATGGCATCATTTGATATGTATAGTGTAATATATCAATGCAATGGCTTAATTAGGTTGTAAGAAATCCTATAAGGCAAGCATGATTTCATCATTATGACAACATGAAAGCTAAGGCGCACATCTCGCCATAACATGTATGGTCTTGTATTTTTGAAAAAACAAGTTTTTGAAATTAGCATTGTGAATGCATGACAACTAGGGTGCACATATTGCTATATGCATGCCTATGTAGTTTTTGAAAAACAAGAGTTTAGATTATTATTTTTATATATTTTATTTTGATGAATTAATGCACACAAACAATAAAGAGTTTGCAATAAAGTAACTTACCAAGGTGTCTAAGGTTTTAAAGGCAGGTAAAGGAAGCTCATCCCTACTCTAACCACCTTGAATATGTAGTCCGTAAGCACCACAAGCCTACATATTTTCAAGAGCTATATGTTAGAGTAGTGACAAGGATTCATGTATATAAAAGTTGAGGCCTTGCGAAAAAGGTGTAGAAATAGAGAGACCCAAAGAGAGGGTTAGAGATACTCCCTTATTCACACCATTATCTTACTTTTACTTTTGGAATAATTGATTGTCTCTTATTTTTCAAAGATTTGAAGATTTTTTTTCCTTATGTTTTTGATTGCTTAGAGGCTTGTAGAAAGTGATTGGTAGAGTTTCCTATGCTCTAAGGATGCTACTCGTCCCCTATAAAGTTTTGGATGTGTTGGGCAAGAAATGTCATTTTTGAAAAAATCTAGGGAGGTTTTTGTGACTTGAGCCTCAAAGGGGGGGGGGGGGGGATTGTCGCGGCCTAAGGTGAGACTTTTTTTTCCGTACCCAATTAAGGGTATTTTCGTAAAGATCAGGAGGGGTGCCATAGCCTAGGGTGTGACACCCCCTAGAGTTTTTAGAAATCCGCATCGACAAGTTTCACTAAGGTTTTTTGTGTGATTGCTTGCTGAAGTATGTTCTAGACAATTCTTTAAGACCATTTGGACGCTTTTGCCCTTCCTTTTAGGGGTTTGATGATCAAGTGCTCGAAATTACGTTTTGATTTTCATTTTGATTTTGTATTTAGTACCATGTTTTGAGACTTTAAAGACACAATGACGAAGTCCGTTTTTTAATCCAACGATAGAAGTGTCTTATTTTTCTAGTTTAATTAAACTAGGGCATGTTAGGGTGTGAAACTATGAAATCATTCCTTTTGGATAGAAACTACTTAATTGTCATTACAAATAGACAAGAGTAAAATGGAATGTCTACAGTACTCATGTATAAAGTTGGAATTATACTTTTAGCTTTTTATAACTTTTTCTCCTTTTTTTCTCACAAAATTGACAAACCGTGCATACATAACTAAAAATAGACAATACTAAAAAAACAACTATATGCACAAGAGAGAGATTACGAAAAAGAAGAAGCATATTTCATTAATATCAGTTGTGAAAAAATAATCAAAGATACAACACACCATCACCTATATATATATATATATATATATATGAATAATGATTTGAGGCCGATATGCACATTATCACCCCCATCTTCACTACCCTTTTTATAGTTTGGCGCCGACACGCATTGCATTCACATTGTTTCTTCTATTATGCGTTCATATTACATTAAATGAGCACACCCGGCCCCACTCGTCGAGATCACTCTTGTGTCCGGTAAAAGGCACCCGATTTGTTTTCCTCGGGGAACCCGGGAAATTTGGCGGTAAATAAACTCCTAAACCTCACATAACGTGGCAACCTCTGGCTTGCAACCCATACATTATGATAATACACATGCCACGTCATCTTATTTTTCCCGCGCGACTACACGGAGAGATTCGGGAAAAAGAAACACATGTATGTATGTATGTTATATGTATATACATAATATATATAAATGTAGAGAGAGAGAGGATAATAGGGTTTTATACCTGTGCTCTTTGTTGGTGATCTGTTTCAAACTCTCAGTTCATTCGATCTGAGGAAGCTAAAGTTCGTTTAGCTGTTAAGTTCTTTGGGGGAAAGCTAGGGTTTTGTTTTCTGGATTTGTGGATCAGTAAGATTTAAGGATATTTGAGAGATCTGACTTGGTTCTCCTACTCAATTCGTTAGTTTTTTTGTTCTTTTATTTGCTATTTTGTAGATAATTTCTGGTTTAGCTTTGGTGTTTTTTTTTTCTTTCTCTTGCTCTGATTGAGTAATGGTCGGTTGAACAGATCAGGGTTTGCGAATTGCGAGATTGTTTGGCTTTAGCTATAGTCCAGCTGCTTTCAACATGGAAGACGTGAAGGCTTTAACTCCTACCAGTAATTCGCATTCTGACAATGGAGGTTCTATCGAGGCTCGTTTTGCAGATTTTTGTAAGGTATATATATATATATATATATATTGAAAGTTTCTTTTTTCTAATTGATGTTGTTTTTGTTCAATTTTTTTATATATTAAATGTAATATTTTGTGCGTTGATTTTCAAATGTCTTTTCTTCGAGGAATGTTCTTTTTTGACTTATTGTGGTGATCTGATCACAGAATGGATTATCATTAGATGAAAACACTTTCACACAAGCCATCAAGCTGTTTAATGAAAGTAAACACCTTCTATTGGCTACTATATCGGCTTTCGGAAGTGGGACGGTACACCCTTGTTTTGTACCCTTGTTTTTGGTCGATTTGGGTTTCATTTTCCTGTAGTTTGTTTTTGTTTTTGTTTGAGCAAAAATAGAAATGGATGGCAATTTCTATGCTTAAATAACTGAATTGTATTTCTCTATCAGCCGGAAGAAGCAGAGCGGTATTGGTTTGCGTTCATTTTGTGCTCTGTGAATAGATTAATTGTGAGGAGTTCAGATAATACCCATCGCGAGACCAATGAAAATGGCTTTACTTTATGCCAGATATTGCGAGTTGCAAAGTTGAAGTATGCTACTCTAATTTCCTAGTTGTTATTAGTTTATGATAAATTTGCTATTGTAGTTTTGAGTAAATTTTCTTTCCTTGTCAAAGCATTGTGGACTTCTTCAAAGAACTTCCTCAATTTATTGTCAAGGTTGGCCCAATTTTAAGTAACCTGTATGGCACAGATTGGGAGAAGAGACTTGAGGTATGATACCAAGGAGAGTTAAGCTTAGGTTTAGAGAGGGTTAACCTGATGCAGGTTTAAATTTGTACTTGATTTTTAGCTTCAACTCATGATTGTATGTTCTTTTTCTCCATCAGGCAAAGGAGTTGCAGGCCAATTTTGTGCACTTGAGCCTTTTAAGCAAGTGAGTTTTTTCTTTTGATTTATTCTCCTGTCTTATTGATGTTTTCAACACTTAAATGTGTAAGTTCTGCCACTAGACTCATTTTTGCATATTCTTTAATTGAGTACAATGTTTAGTTGGTTAATTCGCATATTCTTTAATTGAGTATTTTGTATAAGATTGCTTTCGGAAATAGTCTGGTGATCCATACTTCTCCCCAGTTTTTCTTTTCTTATTATGATATGACTTAAATGCCTAAAGGCATGTGGGTTATGGTGTGGTGGGCCTGGTGGCTTATGCCAGTGAAGGCATTGCCAAAAAATCTTTATTATCCTAGCATGCTTGGCAATATGTTATGTTGCCGAATATAGTGGCAGTGCTAAAATAAAGGAATTGCTGTTAGTGGGAGTGGCATTGCTTATTTTTGGTGGTGATGTTGTAATTTTGGGGAGGTGATTAGGGTTGCAATTGAGCTGAGCCGAGCAGAGCTTTGGGCTAGGCTCGCCAAGGTTAAGAAGGTGTTTGGGCTCAACAAATTTTGATAAACGCAGTCCCGGCTCAGCTTGAGCTCATATCTATCCAATGAATCAAGTCTAAAATCTACTGTTTTTACTTTTTAGAGACAATAAATTGCTGCCCTCTCCTTCCCTGGCTTCCAATCTCACCCATTAATCACTGGTCTTCATCATTATGCAACTCAGCCGACCTTTGTAATCTCTAATCTTCATTGTCTCCTTCGTCGACGTCCGATCTCAGATTCCATTGACACTAATAATATTGAGACATTGACACTAATAACATTGAGAGAAATCAGAGAATGGAGACTAAACGAGAGGCGGGGGGGGGGGGGGGGGCTAACCTTTGACGTTGCTGAGGTAGTGTCTAACAATCGCCGTTGGAGAGGGGTTGCCAGCATGGGGAAGGGTAGTTGTTGTGGCTGTGGTTTTGTTAGGGTTTTCTATCTGATCTCTTTACTTGTTATAAGCAATCCGACAGTTGAGATGAAGTCATGACTCATGTTTGAATGATGGGCTATCAATTTAATGGAGTTTATTGTAGGTTGGGCTTTTATAGAACTAATTGGCTTTATGAAAGATATGTGAACTTAGGCTAAACTTGCATCATATGGGCTAGGCTTTTAAATATAAGATTTTGAAATATAATGGGCCTTTAACTAAATTAGCTTGTTCACGAGTTTAATGAGCCATGCAAATATTGTGAACAATTCGGTTCATTTGCAGCCCTAGAGGTGATGGAATATCAATCTTGTTATTGAATAGATTTATTATGATATATTGTGAAATTTTAGCGAAGTAGCACCCCATATAAAGTTCTGAAATGACAACTGTACTTTTTCCCACCAAATAAGGAATTAAAGAATGGTATTAGTCTAATGCTGTTATTGACAAGAAAACTTTTGGCGTGGTTTCTTGGTCGCAAATCTTGATCCATTATTTTAGCCATGCAAAAGTTATTTTGTAGTTCGACTTTGAGATTGAGTTCTTCAGTTACTATTTTATTTAATACTGTTTACTTTTAGGCAATTGCGGTGTAGTGTAGTGTTGAACTCATAATTTTTTTGATTCACTGAAATTTAGTCCTTGAGTAGTTGAATTGAATGGAGTTGTATCCTGTTCTGAAACTCGTATGTAATGTTGCATGGCTGATGGGTTTTACATGCTTAGCACGGCGTTGCAATAATGCCTACAAATCTTCATTTCACTTTCAACCATGCCATTAGACAAAAGTGAAGACAATCATGCTTCATGGTATAGATTTTGTAGCAGTTACAAGACAATCTCTGTTCCAAGAATGAGTGTAGTTGAAAAATGTTTAGATAGCCACATGGAAACAAGAAAGATAATAAATGAATGTACTTGCAAAAGGTACCAATTGAAGGTAAGATGAGAGAAAGATAGTTTAATCATGTGCAAGGAGATCAATGAATGTACTGGTGCTGGAAAGTGGCTTGATTCAAGCCTCTAAAAGAACAAGTGGAAGGCCATGAGGCTGTGAGAAATAATCACCGATGATTGTTTATTGGAGGCTATTGTTTAAGACAGGGCAGAATTGAATTCATTAGTTGGCTGTAAGTAGTCAATAAAGGCTTTGTTTAGCTGAGTAAAGTCTAATTAATTATTTCTCTAATAATAGTTTCCTTCCTTTTCTTTTTCCCCAAGACTTGGCTTATGGAGGTAAATTGTTGTAGGCATCAACTTATTACCATACTTTCTGCTTCAGAAAAATAATTAAGTAAAAAGAATAAATAGAAAAAATGGAATGAAATAATGTTTTAATAGCTTTTGTGGAGGCCTAATTCTCCACAGTCCAAATTTACAATCCCTTTGGTGGATGTGCCATTGGGAATATGTACTGGGTATGCTCATAGGAATTTCTGAAGTATTTTGATGGGGTCTTATATAATGATACCAGCACTATCGCTAGACAGTTTGGTTGGAGTTTCTAGAAACAGATGCAAAGAATTGAGAGGTGAACAATCAATGTTCACTAAAATACATTATCATTCTTTAACATGCATCCCACAATGTGTGGGACCCATATTTAATATGCCATTACGATGAGTTGCAAGTGAAACCTTAATAATTTCATCTGCAAATACTTGCCACTGGTTGATTAGTCCTATCCAGTTTTATTATTTAATTACATTAGCCTAAGTAAACATGCGGATCTCTGCAATGGCCTCTTTTAGAGGGATTCTACATAAAACATAGATCATGATTCTTGTAACAATTAAAAAGGTTTGTTTACATCATTTTTTTCATTTTATGGCTAATAAAATGCGTTGTATTGTATTTAAAAGCTGTATTTAGGACTAAAAAAAGGGAGGCTAGCCCAGCACACGAGGCTCCCGCCTCTTTCCTGTATTTAGTCTAATGCAAATTTTCTTCTCTAATTGTTTGAGGCTTTTACACAATAATAACATTAAGTTGTATTAATTTCATGACACAAGGTACTACAAACGTGCATACGAGGAATTTTTCTTGACAAGAGATGCAAATAGGGATAAGCAGTCAGCTGTTGCGAATACCACAGGCTGCGTCTCAGAATACCATCGGTTTGGATGGTTGCTGTTTTTGGCACTCCGTACCCATGTATTTAGTCGTTTTAAGGACCTTGTAACTTGCACTAATGGTCTGGTTGCTGTATTGGTCAGTTACCTTACATGACTCAACTCTCTTTATCTTTTTTATACTGTTATAGTTGTTTGGTATCCAAAAGCATAATTTTGTCTTTTTTTTTTTTACTAAATAACAAGAGTGTGGTTAAAAGTATAGGATATGCTTATTAATAGTGAAGATGAAAAGACTGATTGCATATATTATCCATTCAGCAATTTTATCATATGGATTTTTATCTCAATCTTTCATCTCTTTTATATCCTGCTTCCAGGAGACCCAGTTGTGATGAAAAATGGAACTCTGTTTCACTGATGCTTATTGAAAATTTTGACAGGCTATCTTGATTATTCATGTTCCTGTTCACTTAAGGAAATTTTCCATTAATGACTCTACACAGTTTGGTAATTATCTTCTTCAATGTTTGATATTTTTTTCTGGGGAGAGGTGGAGTGGAGTGGAGGATTTTCTTAATGTTCTAAATGCCGACTCCTTTACAGTTAAGAAAGGCAGCAAAGGTGTGGATCTGCCTGCATCACTTTGCAACATTTATGAGACCTCAGAGGATGAGTTGAGGAAAACAATGGAGAAGGCCAATAATTTAATAGAAGATATTTTGAAGAAAAAACCACTTTCGGCATCAGAATGTCGAACTGAAAACCTAGACAATATTGATACAGGTTTTTGAAAGTTCTTCCATTTAAGTTTTTTGATTTTGTAATTAAATCAATTATCATGCTTCTTACAGGAATTCTTATTCTCTTCAATGTAGGTGGTTTGATCTACTTTGAAGATCTAATGGAGGAACCATCTTTGTCTTCCAGTTTAAATATTCTAGAAAAGGATTATGCTGATACGATACGTAATAAGGGTGACCTAGATGAGAGGTTGTTTATTAATGAGGAGGATAGCTTGCTTGTTTCAGGGAGTTTGTCTGGAGGTGCCATGAATATCAGTGGTGCCAAGGTATGTTTAAATAATGGTTCCTCTGCTAAAATCAAATATTGATTTGTTCAAATTCTAAGTGGCTGTTTCTGGTTTTTGTAGCGGAAGTTTGACTCAATAGCATCCCCAACAAAGACAATCACAAGTCCACTCTCCCCGTACCGTTCTCCATCTACATCTCATGCAAATGGTCTTTGTGGTAGAAACTCAAAGATGGCAGCTACTCCTGTAAGCACAGCAATGACAACTGCAAAGTGGCTACGAACAGTCATTTCTCCACTTCCATCAAAACCCTCAGCAGAGTTGGAGCGATTCCTGTCATCATGTGATAGGGATGTTACTTCTGATGTGGTACGCAGGTCTCACATAATATTGGGGGCTATATTTCCTAGCAGTGGTCTCGGAGAGCGTTGTGTTACTGGAAGCCTGCAATGCACAAATCTGATGGACAACATATGGGCTGAACAACGAAGATTGGAAGCACTTAAATTATATTATAGGGTTTTGCAAGCAATGTGTACAGCAGAGGCCCAGATCTTGCATGCAAGCAATTTGACCTCTTTATTGACCAACGAGAGGTTCCATAGGTGCATGCTTGCCTGTTCAGCTGAACTTGTCCTTGCCACACACAAGACTGTAACAATGTTGTTTCCTGCTGTGTTGGAGAGAACTGGAATTACAGCTTTTGATCTTAGCAAGGTGATTGAGAGTTTCATTAGACACGAGGATTCTCTTCCAAGAGAATTGAGGCGACATCTGAACTCGCTGGAAGAGCGACTTTTGGAGAGCATGGTGTGGGAAAGGGGCTCCTCAATGTACAATTCTTTGACAGTGGCAAGGCCGACCCTTTCTGCAGAAATAAACCGTCTTGGGTTGTTGGCAGAGCCAATGCCATCTTTGGATGCAATTTCCATGCATTTAAACATTTCTTGTGGAGGTTTGCCTCTTGTGGCATCTTTACAAAAGCATGAAACTTCACCAGGTAACAATTTAAATAACCTTTAAATGAAGATTCCATAATTTATGTCCAGCACTCAATTACATATGCATTATTTTAGAGAAGCATGAAGAACTTTTATCCCAAATGAATCATTGACCATGAAGTATTCATGATACAATAAAATGTAGGTTTCATGAGTTGCATTTTTCCTTTTTGATGAAATAGCTTGATTTTCACTGAGATGTCTATTGAATTGATATTTTTCCAGGTCAGAATGGAGATATTCTCTCACCAAAGAGATTGTGTAATGAACATCGAAGTATATTGGTCGAGCGAAATTCGTTTACATCTCCAGTGAAGGATCGGTCTCTGGCCTTCAGTAACCTCAAATCAAAACTACCACCCCCTGCTTTGCAGTCTGCATTTGCCAGGTATCATTCTTAATAACTCTAGTGGGTAAGAAGTTGCCAATTTAGTTTATTTGCAGCATGTTACTGGTCTCCTTGTCTCCTATCTTAGAATTCTGCAAATGGATGTGTGTGTGTTTGCAGTCCAACAAGGCCAAATCCAGGAGGTGGGGGGGAAACATGTGCAGAAACTGCTATCAATATATTCTTTAGCAAGGTATTACCTTTCATTTCAAATGTTCGAATGGTAACTTACACTGTTTATTTAAGACATGAATCTTGAAGAAATTTTCAGATAATTGTAATGTGTGCGTGCATAGGAGTTAAGATGCATGGCCTCTCTTTTTTTTCCCCTTTCTTCTTTTGTTGGAATCTTCTTTCTTTCTTTTTATTTTTCATTTGTTAATTTCCTTTTTTCCCCATGGACATGGGGGAAGGATTTGTTAGGCACATGACGCTTTTATATAGTAGGATATTTGATTTGATCATGTTATGCGAGCCTTCCTACATGCATTTTACAAGCATGGTTGGATGTTAAATGTTACAGGGAGAGAAACAGATGTAAACTATTACTGCCTTTTCTTAGCTCTTGACATGGAGGATTTAGGTTGCATCTCAAAAGTGGATGTGACTGGTATACTGCTTAAGTAGGCCTTTGCTTATTACACTGGTTTTATGAGTAACTCAATAGGTATTGAGTATGTAGATAGCCTCGTCTCACAACAATTTGTTTTGATGGAAAGTTTGCTAATGTGGACTCACTTTCTGTTTTGATCATATCATATTCGGTGACAGGATTTAGCTTTGTTACTTAACAATGTCTATTGAGTTCTTTTGCCCCACTTCTAAACTTACATATTGCAAACTCCATGTGCTACCTAGATTGTAAAGTTAGCCGCTGTCCGAATCAATGGTATGGTTGAAAGACTGCAGCTTTCTCAGCAGATAAGGGAGAGTGTATACTGTCTTTTTCAACAAATCCTCGGTCAAAGAACGGCTCTGTTTTTTAACCGTCATATTGATCAGATCATACTCTGCTGTTTTTATGGAGTTGCAAAGGTTTGTTGCTAGAAACATTTGAGAACTTATTGTTCTTTGTTACTCATTATCTTTAATTCCTACTTTTCTCATGTATCGGCCTGCAGATTTCTCAACTAAAGTTGACCTTTAAAGAAATCATTTACAACTACAGGAAGCAGCCACAATGTAAACCTCAGGTTTTTCGTAGTGTGTTTGTTGATTGGTCATCAGTACGCCGTCATGGGGTATGTTCCTTATTCTCTTGTCTTTGGGTCCTTGCTTATTTAATGAAACTCTAAACCTTCAAATGGATTTGGAAACAGAAAATTGGGCAGGAGCATCTTGATATAATTATGTTTTACAATGAAATCTTTATTCCTGCCGTAAAGTCAATACTGGTGGAGATTGCCCCTGCTGGAACAGCTCAAAAAACTCACCGGGTTCCAGAAGCTAACAATAATCCTGATGGTATGTGACCCTATTGATTTTCTTTATCTATAGTTCTAACTTTTTCTTTTTGTTTTTATCTTTTCAAGCACTCTTCCCATAAGCCATGGCTGACACACTTTATTTATCTTTCTTGTTCGATTAGGTCATTGTCCAGGATCACCTAAGATATCTCCATTTCCGAGTCTTCCTGACATGTCTCCAAAAAAAGTATCTGCGACACATAATGTATATGTTTCTCCACTGCGGTCGTCGAAGGTATTTGCTTATTTGTCTTATGTGTTCCTTTGATATCAACTTCTCTAAAACATTTGCTTTACCCTTGACCTTCTAAACGAAGGGCCCCTAGCAATTATTTGTTCTGTCATGTTCATGTTCAACTTGTCTCATGTTAATGCATGTGGTGAAAGCTTTGCCCCTAAAACTGTGGCCCACGCGCGGTGTAAATTGTTCAACTTTTCAATAGTTTTGTTTTTTGTTTTTTTATCTTGGCAAGAAACACACTCACACACCCACTTTTGCTCCTATGGAGACTTGAACCCTCTACCTTTTGCTTTGGAAGGCGAGGAAGTACCACTAGGCTACAACCCTTGGTTTGTTTTTTAAAATGTTGGCTGTGTAATTTGTTCAACTTCCTGTTGTGGAAAGCTATTCGATTTCTTAGCCTATACCAGTTTGTATTTGAGTTCAATTACAGAATCATGTGTTCAGTTCAATGTCTATCTTCTATCCTTGGTTAGGTAATTCCAGCAGTTTTATTCAATGCTGGAAATGCTTAGTTACTCCACCTAAAACTGGTTATATGTGGTCCTACTTTCATTAGCTCTCAACGGTTTTTTTTAAATAATAGCATGTGCTGATTTACCTGGGTTTCTTCTTTTTAAATCTCAAATTTGTTCTTAATTTTGTCTTTATTGTTAATTTGTTTTGATTTATATAGTTCTTTTTGTTTGATGTGCTATTGATATCTTGAAGCAATTTGTGAAAAGTGATGGTAACCCAAGCTTCTGACAAGTTCAGAATGGAGCAGATATATTTTTGATTATGGGTTGTATTTAGGATCTAGAGGGGTGTGGGGTTGAATAGGTCCAATTTAGATTTCATTTCTTAAATTTAGATCTTAATTTATGTACATCATTCATCAACCAAATGTATAATATAAGAATTAAGCAAACCAAACAGTAATCGGTACACAATTTTCGTGGAAAATCCAACAGGGAAAAAAAAAGGATTTAAGGCTAGGCATGAACAATCCACTACTAGTAGTAAGATAACCCTAAAATCACTTATGTTTGCTATTAATCCATCTCATACTGGACACTCCCCACGAGCTCTGTTGTTGTTGATCAACGAATCTTTGGTCCACTCTTTTTTGTTGTGCATGCTCATTCTTTCACTTTTCTCCTGTTTGGTCACAAGCATATTAAACTTTTATGTTCAGACGATCTCTTCATAGTTGATGGTGAAGTGATATTAAGTGTTGCTCCATGCTTTGCAAACTCAATCACTAAGTTGTTTTGATGGTGTTCTAATAAAAATCTAGCAAGTGATTGAAAGAGAGTGTTGTAATGTTTTGCCTCTTGATCTAATGTTTTCTTATCCTTCAATTATCTATTGGATAACACCATAAACCACTATTTGTAGTGTATATTGAGGCTTCAATTAGAATGATTTAGGAGAGTTTTAGTAACTTTTGAGGCCAAACTAGACATGGAAACTCATGATTTTCCAAACATGAGATATTGATCCTCCCCATATTAGTCGACCTCTAACACTCTAGAGAATCATCGATCGACCCATGCTTCCATTAATTGATCTCTGAAACTTTAGTGGTCGTCAATCAATTCTCTACTGTCTGATGTTTGACGAACACAATAGCAATCAATCCCATTGATACTAATGTCTATTGATCTACCCTGTGGTATTAATCAAACCCTAAAGGACTAGTAGCTTAAAAAGGATTCAAAATAGTTCCATAATATTAAATCATGTTTTTTTTATAAAAAAAATTCACCTTATTATCCAATAGAGCCAAGGTCAAAGGTTGTCCATGTACTTGGTAAATTAACCATCATTGTTTTATGTCCTCTAAGGTTTCATTTACCTATACTTAAAAGTGGTTAAGCTTGATGAAGTATCAAACTCCATTCCATCTTCATAATCAAATCTTCATAGCGTTGTGCTTAAACTTGTCAATGGATCGAATTTTGATCCGAATCCAATTCCAAGCCGATAATTAGGATATGGATTGGAACATTCAATTCGATAACCTGTTAGTGATCCGAATTCGATAGTCCGTTAGCTAAACAAACCAGATTTGGATTATGGTCAATCCGGTTCGATAATAATCCGATCCGATATAATATAATATAACTATAAATATATAATATTTACATGTTATTAAAATATTTTTTATCATTATTTTCTTTTTCCCTCTCTATTTTCTCTCTATTGTTTTTTTCTTTAATTAAAAGTCAAATACCTACTTTTTTACTATTTGTTTGTTTATATTTTGTTGAAGAATTTGGGCTGATTGGAGAAAAATCAGGAGATTCCCTCTTAAGAGGGAAGTTGAGTAATCTCACAATTAAGTGAGGTTTTTCTATAAATTAGGGATTCTTTGTAAATTAGGCAGCTCCTAGATTTGGTCCCTAATTTTTTGTAAATTACTTATTCTAGGTAGTTGACTCACTAATTTCTAGTGTTACCTATTGTATAATTAGTTTCCTTATTTAGTTGTATAGCGGTATATATATTGTTGTATTTTCTATGAATTTTGAATAATAACGATATTATTCTTCTTCATGGTTTCAGAGCCAGGTTATAATTTGTTTCTCTAGTTCTATATTATCGAGAGAAACCCAGAAAACTCAGCCGTCATTGCTGAGAAGAAAAAATGAGATTCCCAGAAAACTCAGCCTTCATTGTTGAGAAGAAAAAATCAGATTTCATCATATCTGAAACCACAGAAATCACGTCCACCTATACCTAACCTATCACCACTGGAACAAACTCATTATCGGGTGAGTACCAGAATCTCCAAGCTTCCTTCAAATTGAATGGCAGCAGCTACCTTAAATGGTCATAGGTGGTCAAGACCTTCATCGAAGGGAAGGGAAGACTGAGCCACCTCACTAGACCAGAACCTAGCAAAGATGAACCTAGTTTTTCCTCTTGGGATGTGGAGGACTTAATGATCATGTCATGGCTATGGAATTCCATGCAACTCGAGATCAGCAAAACCTGCATGTTTCTTAATACTGCTCAGGAGATCTAGGAGGCAATTCGTCAAACATACTCCAAAGTACAAGATGCTGCACAAATCTATGAGATAAAGGCCAAAATTTCTTCTACCAAGCAAGGTACTCTATCTGTAACGGAGTATTACAGCACTATGAAGGGTTTAAGGCTTGAATTAGATTACTATCAGAATTTTAAAATGGAGTGTAGTAAAGATGCTCCCATGTTGCAAAAGTTTGTGGAAAGACGATTTTTGAATTTCTGGCTGGCCTTAATGTGGAATTGGATCAAGTAAGAGTCCAGGTTCTTGGAAAGGGGTCCTTGCCCTCCTTAAGGGAAGTCTTCTCAATTATAAGAAGAGAAGAGAGCCGGAGAAAATGTGATGATCGACAATCACACACAAGAAGGTTCCGCCCTTGTTGCTTTCAAACCAAACGACAAGAGTGGAACTCTTGTGAACCTAGGAAAGACGGAGGCACAGAAACCAGGCAACAAAGATGGTCTTTGGTGCAATTATTGTAAGAAACCGAGGCATACCAAGGAGACATGTTGGAGAATCCATGGCAAGCCATCATTCTTTGGAAAGGGAAATGATGGGAAAGGAGGTAGACCTGGACAGAAAAGAGGACAAACACATTTTGCGAATATGGAAGAGAGTCACCACGAGACCCTTACAACCAATAATCAGGAGATAGGAGGATTCAATAAGGAAGAGATAGACAAACTCCAGATTTTTCTCACTTCTTTAGATAAATCAAGTGCCTCTTGTTCATTGGCACAGTCAGGTAAGTATCCTTTGGCTCTTAGTGTCTCGAAAAATTGTTTTTCTGGTTCTTGGGTCAGACTCAGGTGCCACAGACCATATGACAAATTCATCTCATAGGTTTACCACTTACGGTGTCCAGGAACCCAAAAAATCAAAGTAGTTGATGGAACATCAGCTGCTATTGCTGGTCAAGGAACTATTGCTTTGACCTCTTTGTTGGTTTTAAAAAGTGTGTTTCATGTGCTGAAGTTTTGTGGTAACCTTTTGTCCATTCATCAAATTACTAAGGACTTAGATTGTTGCTTAACTTTCCTTCCACATCACTGTGTTTCAGAAAAATGCTACGGGGAAGATGATTGGGCTTGCTAAGGAAAGAGAGGGGCTCTACTACTTGGAAGCTGAGAGTGGCAATGGTGATCATCTACCCCTTTCACACCTTTCAGGAAAGGTTTCATCAAATACAACCCAAATTTGGTTGTGTCATGTTCGTCTTGGACATCCACCTTTTATTCTGTTGAAAAGAATGTTTCCTTCATTGTTTGAAGAGTTGGATATTAATAGTTTTCATTGTGAGGTATGTGAATTAGCCAAACATCATTGTGTTCCTTTTCCATTGAGTAATAAAAAGTCTTCAAGACCATTTGCTTTGATCCACACAGATGTTTGGGGGCCTTCTCGGGTTCTTAATATTTCTGGGGCTCATTGGTTTGTCTCCATTGATGACTATTCTAAGGTCACTTGGGTTTATCTGTTAAAAAATAAATCTGATGTTAGTATTGTTTTTCCCATCTTTCACAAAATGATTTGTAATCAATTTAGTATTCAAATTCAAACCAATTGATTTGATAATGGAAGAGAATAGTTTAACCAAATCTTGTCGCCTTACTGTCAAAAGGAGGGAGTTATTCACCAATCTTCATGTACTGATTCACTCTAACAAAATGGAGTTGTTGAAATAAAAAATAGACACCTCTTGGAGATTATTAGAGCCCTTTTATTTCAAAAGAATGTTCCTAAATCATATTGGGGAGAGGCAGTTTTGACTGTTGCTCATCTTATCAATCGATTGCCATCAAGGGTCCTTGAATACAAAACTCCAGTGAGTGTTCTTACTCAATTCTTTTCAAATTTCAGTGGGATTAGCAGTGTTCCTCCTAAAGTTTTCGGGTGTGTCGCCTTTGTCTATATACATGCCCATCATTGCACTAAACTTGACCTTAGAGTCCTTAAGTGTGTCTTTGTTGGTTACTCTCCAAACAAGAAGGGTTATAAATGCTATCACCCAACTTCCAGAAAAAATTTCACCTCTATAGATGTAACGTTTATTGAGAACCAATTTTTTTTTTTCCAAGCCTTATCTTCAGGGGGAGCCTTGGGAAGAAATAAGATTGGGTCCTTCCTTCATGAACTGCCCAACACTAATTTACATGTTGATTTACCTGCCAATTTTAACGAACCATCATCTCCTCTTTCTATTGGAATCAATGCCTTACCTGAAACCGAACATGAGAAGGTGGGGGGTGATCAAACTATATCACTTAAGGTGTATTCAAGGAGGAAACAACCTGTCTCTGAACTAGAGCTGGTCCAAGAATCAGAACCCGTGGCAAGTAATAAAACTTTAGGTAATGAAACTCCACCTTCTCTGGATTCTTATTTTTTTGGTGACCTAAACATGCCAATAGCTCGTAGAAAAGGCACCAGGAGATGTACCCAACATCGCATATCCAATTTTATGGTATTCGATAAACTATCATCCGCACATAAAGCCTTTCACTCAATTAAATTTCATTGAAATACCCAAAACAGTTCAAGAGGCACTAAGAGATAATAATTGGAGGGCAATCGTGAGTGAGGAAATGAGAGCCCTTGAGAAGAACAAAACTTAGGAGATTGTTGAACTTCCTAAGGGTAAGAAACCTCTTGGGTGTAAATGGGTGTTCACAGTAAAATATAATGCTGACGGTACTTTGGAGAGATATAAGGCTAGACTAGTGGCGAAGGGCTACACTCAGACTTATGGGATAGATTATCAGGAGACGATTACTCTTGTGGCGAAAATGAACACTATCCGTGTTTTACTATCTTTGGCTACTAATCTTGATTGGCCTTTGCAGCAGTTTGATGTAAGGAATGCCTTCTTACATGGCGACTTAGAGGAGGAGGTATAATGGAGATGCCACCTAGTTTGGAGGGGAATGCCAGTAACAGTGAAGTGTGCAAGCTCTGAAAAGCACTATATGGCCTTAAACAGTTTCCTAGAGCATGTTTTGGAAGATTTACAAAAGCTATGGTGGAGATGAAATATCGGCAGAGTCAAGGAGATCACACTGTTATTATCAAGTTCTCAGCTTCAGGGAAAGTGACAGTGTTAATTGTCTATGTAGATGATATAATTGTAACCGGACATGACTTGGAAGAGATATGTTCACTAAAAGGGCATCTTGTAAAAGAATTTGAAATAAAGGATCTTGGAAAACTCAAGTACTTCCTAGGAATTGAAGTGGCTTACTCAAAAAATGGAATCTTTGTCTCACAATAGAAGTACATTCTTGATCTACTAGATGAAACTGGAATGTTAGAATGTAAGCCAGCTGATACTCCTATTGAGCAGAATCACAAGTTAGGAGAAGCAAAGGAAGATGTTGTAGTTGACCGAGGCGTGTATCAAAGGTTGGTGGGAAAACTAATCTATTTATCACACACAAGGCCAGATATAGCCTATGCAGTAAGTGCAGTAAGTCAATTTATGCACTCACCAAAAGAGATACATTTGGCAGCTGTCTAAAGGATTCTCCGCTATCTGAAGTCAACTCCAGGAAAAGGCATCCTATTTTGAAAGAATGAAAAACTTAAGTTGGAAGCATACATTGATGCTGACTGGGCAGGGTCAGTTATTGATCGTAGGTCAACTTCAGGATATTGTATTTTTTTGGGGGGAAATCTGGTTACTTGGAGGAGTAAGAAACAATCTGTGGGGGTTAGATCCAGCGCAGAAGTCGAATTTCGAGCTATGGCACATGGGATTTGTGAGTTGCTCTAATTAAAGATTATACTCATTGATCTTGGAATCAAGTGGGAAGGAACAATGAAATTATATTGTGACAATAAATCAACCATTAACATAGCCCACAATCTAGTTCAGCATGATTGGACCAAGCATGTAGAAGTGGATAGACATTTTATCAAAGAAAAGCTGGATAGTGATCTCATTTGTACACCCTATGTCTCAACAGAAGGTCAACTTGCTGATATACTTGCCAAGGGTCTTGCAAGTCATTCATTTCAAACAATCACGAGCAAGCTGGGAATGGAGAACATTTACTCACCAGTTGGAGGGAGAGTGTTGAAGAATTTGGACTGATTGGAGAAAGACTAATCTCACAATTAAGTGAGATTTTTTTGTAAGTTCTTTGTAAATTTGGCAGCTCCCAGATTTGGTCCCTAATTTTCTGTAAATTACTTATTCTAGGTAGTTGACCCACTAATTCCTAGGGTTACCTATTGTATAATTAGTTTCCTTATTTAGTTGTATAACATTATATATATTGTTATATTTTCTATGAATATTGAATAAGAAAGATATTATTCTTCTTCATATTTTATTTTTCTTCTCTAACTTCTCTCTTTTTATCCTAATCATTGTTTGCTAATCTCTTTTGACAATAAATTTTCTTAACAAAAAATTATATCCTTTTTTCGGATCGGATATTTGATTAATAACAAACTGGATATGGATTCAATCATAAATAATCCATTAGGTTGTTGGATCGGATCGAATATAACTCTTATTCGATTCGGATTGGATCAGGCTTGATCCGGTCCGAATCTAATCTGTTTACAATAGGCCTAGTTGGGCTGCTCCAGGAAGATACTCATAATAAACTCTTTCTCACATTTTGTACATTGTTAAAAACATGTTTTCTTTAGGAATTTACAAGCACTAGACTCAGATACCTAATAATTTGCCTCTTTGACGACTCTAAAGAACCAAAATGAACTAAAGACACACAATAGTGACTTGACAGAAAAACCCAATGACCGTTACATGTACAAAAACAGAGACCACAAATTAATTATGTTAATTTTTTATATTTATCTTCCAATAACTTGTTTAGAAACATCTATGCTTACAAGAATGAGACAAAAAAATACCAAAGCGTAATTCTGTCCAAGCAAGATAAAGCAATAATAAACAAGACAAAACAAAAGGTGTGCAATATAATGTATATTTTAATGTTTATGTTTGCTTCCATTTTTACTCCCCGTTAATGATTTATTTGATTTTCTTCTTTTCTCTATTGTCTCCAATTTTCGCAATGAATTAACAAAATATAGTATAAACACGCACGCGCAAAAAAAGAAAAAGAAAAAAGGAAGAGATTTGCTAAAGCAAAAGACTAATTAATGATATGGCATGCAAGTTCCAATCATTTCTGTATATATATATTTTCCATTTTGACTCTAGATAAAGAAGAATAAATTCTTTAATTTAATCTCTGAAAAAATTAATTTAGTCTCCTCGTCAACAATCAGTAAGATCTTCAACTTTGTTTGTTTACGTGTTTAAGTGAATTAACAAGTCAAGTGGATCATATTGATGTTTATTTAAAATCATACATATAGTGTACTATTTCCATTACCAAACCTTTTTGAAAGAAATTTAAGCAAACATATTTCATCATACTCCTTTGAATTTCTTTTATAACTTTCCAACTTTAATGACTTCCACACTAACTGTGTAGCTATTTCCTATAACAAAATTTTTATTTCTTTTGATATTTCACTTGTATGTTCATTATTTTCTAAGTAACTGTGAACAAATTCCACATGTAGCCCCTTCTTAAGTTAGATCTGAGGGAATGGACCAAGACTTTAGGAACAGATACGTCAGAGCACACAGTGGTAATTTTGTATTATTACTTGTTTTGAACTTTTCAAATTTCTGTTAAACGTTGTCCAATTTTCAGTTGAATTAGTTATCGACGTGTCTCAATCACAATCACAAACACAAACAATAGAAAGTAGAGACACAGATTTTTATGTGGAAAACTTTAGAAAGTTAAAAACCATGGGACCTTCGGTATAGGCATGAACAATCCACTGATGAAAAGGGTATTACAACACTAGGTACCAAACCTTAAACCCTCTAGTCACCTAGTTACCTTTGATCTAGACACGCTAAATGTTTCTCCTCGTATTTTACTGCTAACAATTAACAGACTTGCACACCCACCATTGTTGTTTTATTCTCCTTGATTTTCGCAAAGCACCCAGTTGATCAATGCTATAACAGTCTCTAATATGCTTCTTACTTTTAGTCACTCGATAACATACAGTATGGTACTCTATTGTAAACCTAGATTAATATTTAAAGCTCTCTCTTTCTAAAACATATAAATTCTCTCAATAATGGATAATCAATACCCTTAACTGAATATAACCCCATATTTATAGTCAATATAAAAGTCATATATAGAATAGGAAGGGTAAACCAATTAAAATTCTAAAATTCGTGAGTTTCTAAAATAGTTTAACCACGTTAAATCAATCTTTTGACAAGTTCAATTGATCGAGATCACTCCAATGGCCATCAATCGATAAGCCCAACAACTTTGATCTTTTAGCCATTGATCATAGCTCTCTGACACTATTCACTATTCAAGCTATGTTTGATCAATCCAAGCATGATTGTTGCTCACTGGTTTTTTAATAAACTTCCTACTAAAAATGTTTATTCTATCCATAAAAAAATCGATCAATTGATATACATGATTTTTCAAAAACATTTCTTCTCATTTTTCTTCTTGTTCCAACCGATGTATTCACGTAATTTGATCTTTTCCCAGGCATACAGTCATCCTAATTTCTACAATGTGTACAAGTTTTTATCCAATCAAAATAGTGTTGGTGTGATAATCAAGGAAGCCTTGTTAAGTCAGCACTAATAGGACAGAAGTTGATAAGATCTTTTCAAATTTATCCAGGACTATTTTGAGATCTATGTTTTTGTTAACCACATATCTCTTTCTCTAGTTGTTGGTTTAATACAGCTAAATGGCCTGAATGAGAAGGGACATTACCCAGTTCTGGTTACGCTACAGTAGAGCCCTGGGGAGGGAGGACTTGAGACATACCTAACCTTTAATATTTTACGAAGTGGTTACTCCGAGGCTCGAATTTGCACCAATTACACTGATGTTCAAGCGCTTTACCCATAGTTCTTAATGACTCAGGGCGCACCAAGGTGCCAAGGAAAAAAATGGAGGTTTTTACATATAAGTTAAGAGGAACAAGTAAATGAATCCATATATATCATTTTGATATACATCTGCATTTAACTAAATCAAATACTGCTAAATTGGGCAACAATAAAAAGCACAATTCGTGTAGATTTTAAACATATATTATCTTATCATAAAAATTTAAAATCAAGCACTAGTCACAACTGATATAAGTAGTCAACCATAAGCTCAAATTTACTATGAAATTAAATAGTGTCAGCCATTGAATATGAAAGTAATGTGATGCAGAATATCTAAATCATAGTCATTTAAAGAAAAATGATACAAATGAATGATTAAAAAGTAAGAGATAAAGAGAAGATTTTCTTGGAACGAAAATAACTTCTTCAATATGATAATTCTTGGTTTTGAAAAGAAATTGGCCTCTTTAAAGAGACAGGGAAAAAAACTCCGGTTTTCATTTGAAAGAAAAAGGTCAATGCTCCTCCGAATTTGAAAAATGAATGTGAAAATAGTCTAGATGAGGAAGGAGGACTTGACAAATTTTGTGACTTTAGATGACTTAGGAATTCGTGCCAAGGAGTTGAAGGGTACAAACTCAGCATTGTAGACCCTCAAGATAAGTCATGGACTGGATTTAATGTTTATTTTCTATTCTATTGACTGTTTGTATCTTAGATTAGGATTTTGATTTAGTCTTAGCCTAGGTCAATATGTTTGTGTATTTTAATGATAATTTAATATGTGCATGGCATCCTTAGATCATAATACGATTCTATCTTTTCTTTAATTCATTAATAGGTTAGTTTATTGGGACAGGTGATCAAATAAAAATTATCATCTTTTAGTAGTTGGCAGTTATACTTTGCATGGTAAAAGACCAATAATGAGCATAAGATTAAAAGAAAAGAGAAAAATGTAATTTCAAGGGTGCAACTTCTGCCGATTTGGTTCTGAACTGTCAAAAATATTTGAGTCCTTCCCCAATCACGTTAAAAGTACATTCATTCATCTATTCACTCTCCATTTTTATATATAACTACTCCTTGACCTACAAATAGGAGAGATTTCTCTTATTTAGATCACACTACTCATCTTGTGCTTTTAAACCCTACTTCTTTTGTCTTAAAACTCTCAAGCACCCTTGCACACTCTATAACCATGGCTCTCTCATTCCGTTAGTGATCATAGTTGTCCTAATGGCCGAAGGGACTAACAAGCATTTGAGAAAAAGACCCTGCAGTGTTATCTTCTGTCAGATCCTCGCATGGTTCCATGTCTACTCCGGTTCCCATAACTTCTTCCATCTTCCCCATGAGCTACTTTGTGACTACATTGCCTCTTACTTGCTGTGACGATGTCAAATGTTGTCGCCATATCATTCATGAAAGAGGAGTCAACCTAGATCATTTTCAATATGGATTTCGAAAAATTCAAAGTAAGGACATGGACCAACATGTGCTCAATCAGAAGGAAAGACATGGTTGACTATTGTTGATGAAAATTTTTGCACAATCCGGATTGGCACGAGCTTCTTGCAATAAACATAGATTATGGCCAAGACCGGCACCTGTGGGGTATTGGCTTAATACTCTCCGACGATCAAGTCAGTGCTTGAATGTATTTATATCAAAGAGAAAACTCTGTATTTAATTTTTTTCATACCTGGTTTGTTGACCAACCTCTTTCTTTATAGAGGATTAACTTGCCGTTTAATCATCAGATTCTTCTCATTGTGATCCAAAGAGATATTGGGTGTAGTGGTTATCGGATCATCATTTTGACCGCCATCTTTATCTGAAATTTGAACTAATTGGCTTATCTCTTCATCTTCCTGGTTCGATTAGCTTATCTCCTCACTTTCGAATTGGTTGGAGTGCCTTATCTGTTAACAACTTTACAGTTGCCCCCCGTTTGCGAGTTTGCCTGTCAAACGTAGGGAACGCCATGTCGCTTTTGGTCTCTCTTCATTTAGGTCTGAGTGGCGCAATTACTCTTCCGTCCGTGTCAGTTTGTCGTTCACCCTATAGTACATGCCCATTTCAGATAATGGCATGTTGATGCAAAAAGGAAACAAATCAGTTTTCAGCTGGGAAGTTTAGAGTTTGGATTTGCAAATCAATTAAGGAGGACGTGTAGAGGAATGCAGTTAAGTACAGTAAATCACATGTTTGTAGTTACTGTTCCTTCGAGTAATTTCTGAACCACAGTATTGAATTTGTATGTGCCATGCGGCATGTGATTTGCATAGGACAGTGTCCCCAGCCACAAGGGTCTGTGTCCCAGAGGCTCGGGTACCGAGCTACACAGCTCGGTTTTCCCAGGCCAAGAGCTCGGGCACTGAGCAGTGCTCAGTAATTTTTCTTTGTTTTTGAAATAAAGACTCTTAACTGTAAAAGTATATTTTAAATCATTGTCAATTATTATTCTACTCCATTTCTATGTCTATCTTTTCCAGTATAATAAAGTTTATATCCCATTTTCTCCTACCTACTTAGTTTCTTGTAGACATAGTATATCAACTTTTCTTTTGACCATAGTGTCTGCCAACTCCATTCCTTTACCTGTCAATGTTCCTATATTCCAAGTCCTTAGCCTAAGCTTCCAATCCTGGGAGACTAATATCTTTACCAGTGATCGTCCAGTCTAGCATGCGGGCCTTTGCATACTTTTTACCGCATTCAGCGTCCCTTGCCCATTTTTCAAAGCTTTCGGAAACCGATGCAATGTGTTGCTTGAGGGGAACGCTCTATCATTTACTTGTAAATTCTTAGGATTCATGTTCACATTAGTTTGACAATTTTTATTGACTGTCAAGCTAACTAACGCACCCCTCCTTGTTCCGGAATTGGTACCGATAAGACATTAAACATGCAGTGGAGTTGTACTCCTTTTTTTCAGACTTTATTCCATGTGATTTTGTCATTATAGTGCACATAAAATAAGCATAACGTCTATCTGTCTAAGAATTCAACTATGTGTTTTCCTTGCACCCTCTCACTTTCTAGGCTTTAGTTTATTTATTTATTATCCCAGCAAGGTCAACATAATCATACAAATGACATTTGGAATTGAAAAACATTTGTTCTAATTTCCAAACACATAAGATTCCAAGTTTTCTTTTGGTACCTATAACTCTGCAAAAGATTATTTTGCTTTTTTCATGTTAATGGCCAACCAAGCCCTCCTGTGGTGTAATCCAATACCTTTTCTATTATTAAGATGGAATTCCTCCAATCTAATGGCATTCTAGCTTTGGGTAACTCCTTTAGTGGAATTTACACCACATTAAGCTTGTGGAAGGGGTGTTATGGACTGTATAAACAAATCCCTTTTCTACAGAAGGTAAGAAAAAATTATGCTACTTGAGAATAATAACTCGATAACTTTCAATGCAAATTTAGTTAAATCAGCCTGAACCTTGAACATGGTGTGACTGATCAGAGATAATTCTATTTCTGACAGTATCAAGTATCAACAATCTCTTTTTGCAGCAACTGCAGAAATTGTGTTTTGAGTAACCTGAAGTCAGTGGGGATTGATTGGTTGAGAGCCTTTGCTGAGATTAAAACTTTGTTACTTCCTTTTTGTTGTCCTATTATAGGTAGTAGCTATTTTGTTTGTAAAAGGGCAGTGTGTCGGTTATGTTATTTCTGTAGTTTTTTTATTGGTTCTTGGCTCTTTGGTGGTTATGGGGTTTCCACCTCTGTTTGTGTATATTTCTTGGGGGTCTGCATCAAGCAATTTTGTAAAGCTTTTTGCTTTTTGTTGAATAAAATCTAACCCGCTTACCTATCGAAAAAAAAGGAATGATGCACATCTAGAAACTATAAAAACTGGCTCAAGCATCTGCTCGACTCAACTCAACGAAGCCCTTTCCAAACTACTTGGGGTTTGGTTACATGAATCCTCTTCATTCTACTATATTTAAGGTCATAACCTCAGTCAAACCACATGTTACCATATCTTTCTTTACTACTCTACTCGTATTAATTTTGGTCTTTCCTTTTTCCTAGTAACCTAAATGTTGATCATGTTATTCTTCTTAAGTGGTGCACTTAGTGGTCAATTTGGTCCGAGTATATGCTTCTGTATTTGTGCACATTTCTTCTTTCAGTTGTCCATTGCATGAGAATGGAATCCACCTTGGTCGTCTGCCATTCATTGCTGGGTTGCTTTATTTAAAGGTGATTTGGATGTAGACTTTTGCGACTCATAGATAGTCTGTATCCTGTTCTTTGAGAGTAGACAAATTAATTCCAGTATGTGTCTCACTAGTGCCATAATACACGTTGGAAACAATTTGGTTCACATTCTTATTTGGTATTTTTTATTGATAAATAACCGTCAAATTCTGCAGTAGTTGGTTATTGGTAATTCGATCCGTTGCTCTATCTCATTGCGATAAAAACACAAGATGACACAAACTAGGAATTTATTGGTTCATGTAGGATTTGATTTTTTTTGTAGATATTTGTAATTGGACTGATTGATTAGTCTTTTTTTCTTTTTTCTTTCCAGATGGATGCTTTAGTTTCACATAGCTCTAAAAGCTACTATGCTTGTGTTGGAGAGAGTACTCATGCTTACCAGAGCCCTTCAAAAGACCTTACTGCAATCAATAATCGATTGAACGGGTATGTGGTTGATATCAGAAATTTATTTACATAAGAAATATATCTGATTCAATATCAATAATGCCCTCATTCTCTTCGATTCCCAGGACCCGGAAGCTGAGAGGCACACTCAACTTTGACAACGTTGATGTTGGATTGGTTAGTGATACTCTTGTGGCAAACAGTCTCTACCCTCAAAATGGAAGTTGTGCCTCCACATCAGGTGCACCTTTGAAATCTGAACAACCCGACTCCTAAGTTCCTAACTTGTGATCAGTTCTGTCATTGCATGTAAATCTTAGTTGTCCTGTATATAATTTTTTGTTTTCCATATTTTAGTCTAAGCTTCTTGAAGTTGATGGGGGTAATGTATGCGCGGTGGGTTATTGTAGAGTAGCCGCCACTACCCGTTAAGTGTTGATCATGTTAGATCCTGGTCTTGGAAATGTAGTCTGCTCTAGTGAACTAATTTAATGAAATTTCTTTTTTGCCCCCTTTAGTTGAAGTTATTGTTCACCTTTATTTCAAAGACTATTATATTACATTTCTGTTCAACTGGACACAATTCAGAATGCAATTCTGAGTTCGAAATCTAAACCCGAAAAGGCCACATACACAAGTTGTTGACAGTCCCCCTCTCTTCCTCTAGAGAAAATATTGTGTATTTTCGATCAAAACGTTCAGAGACCCCTCTTTCTGAAGAAAACAATTAGTTAAACTAGATGTAAAGTTGCAAATTTCATTGTGTTGGAATTTATTCTTGCACTCATCTATGATATATATACAATAACATTTTTTTCTCTTCTTTAAATTCACTAGTATAATTTTTTGAGCAGTGCTAGGGGCAGTCGCGCTAGTGACTGTCCATTCACACTCGCCCTCCATATTAGTTGAAACAATTAATATGTTGCTCCTACTTTTATGGGACATTAAATACCTAACTTCTTTAGGCAAAATTACCCTCTTAATATCTTATTCTTTCATGCCTTTTTTACCTTCTCCTCTCGAGTGCATGTACATAAATGTGTATATATCTAACCTTCTAGGAATGGATTATTCTCTCTTTTTGGCTGTGTATTTACGTATATATACAACTAACCTGCTATGAACGGATTATTTCTTTTTTTTTCATGGGCTTTTTTCTCAGCTAATTTTTTAGTTTTTCTTATAAGCTATAATTAGTTTTTTTATCTATATATATACATACAAATTTGTATATTTAATATATATATACATGTGTGTGTATATCATCTCATGATTCTGTTTATATATATTGTTGAAACAATTGAAAAAATATAATTATAGGTGTTTCAACAAATAGGAGATGAATTTGAATGGACAGTCCCTTAGCATTGCTATATATATATATATATATATATATATATATATATATATATATATATATATATATTTGCAGTTAATGACATTATTTGAATCTTAATTAATGACATATTCTCTACTACAATTTTAAATTTTTTTGTCAAGTACATTGCGTGAGTCGCAGAAATGAAATTCTGGCTCCTACCACATCAATTCAACTTATCCCATTTATTTAGTTTTTTCATCAGGCATTTTATATTTTCGCTGATTAGGACTAGTTGCACAATTAACTCCAGCTAAACTTGTAGGTAAGGTAAGAAAGTTGTGGGATACCAAGGAAAGAGCATTGATGAGTGTACCTCTGAAAGGTTTGGTAGGTAGAAAATTAATAGATCATTCGGGTGGGTTTGGGCGGCCCAAGAGTTCATTCTACGCTCAACATTATGAATTCATTATATCTCATTTCATTTTACCCTTTTTTTTAGATTGATCGGGTTGTCCAAATTTTAAACAACCTACTAAGAAATAGAAAGTTATAAAACAAATGTTAAAATATATAGGTTAAATTGAAATAAAACCTCTAAAACTTGAGGAAACTTGCTGAGGAAATTCAACAATGTTCTTCATATTATAATTTAGAAAGGACTTAAAATTTTATATTATTTTGCTTGACGAAGAATGAACAACCTTAGGCAAGGCGAATGAAATAGTTTTGTTGGGTGTTCTTCGTGGATGACGCAGTGGTAGTGAAGATGACCTAAATGGCGTCGATGGAGCTTCGGCGGTAATGAAAAAGCTTGGGCAGTGGTTGAGTGAAGCCCCGGTGGAGACAGTGGTGTTTCTTGGGTCTGTCATGGTGCAATTTAGATGGGACAATGGACACCATGGAGATCGGTGTCCAAACAAGACCCATCACCAACAGCCACCAACTTCGTTGCCAGCCACCACCAATTGCCACCAACTCTATTGTCGAGCCATCATCGAAGCGTCGAGCTTCAAGGACTCTAGAACCTCGCCACCCTAATATGTTAAAATTGAGATTTGTTATGACCATTATTTTCGCCGATTTCGAGCCATGTTTTTCGATCACTACCGACCTCCAATCAATCCTAAAATTTTGTTTGTGAGTATGTTGATTTGAAGAAGTTTTGGGATTTAATGAATAAAATCTTAAAATTCTGAAATTAGGAATTCTTGATCTAGGCCACGGTTCGAGAGATTTTCATTCTAATATGTAGATTGTTGGTGGTGATTGTCGGCAGTGAGAAAATTGGGAGAGAGAGTAGGCAAGGGTAGTTTCGATATTTTGACACAACTATTGTCTGAGCACAATAAACCAAAACCCAGGAGGTGTTAGGGCAATTTGCCTTAATTTTTAAGACGTTATTTTATTCTATTTTTCATATGTGCTCCATAGAATTATTTTACCATTATTATAATATTAATTTAAAAGTCACATACGTGATCAAGCTGAGAGTCTGAGACTCTCTCTCTCTACTTATATAATTATAACAATCATTATTGTACCTTCCGTTCTTCTTTTTATTATTTTGAAATCCTAGATCTTCTTATCATTTTTTTGTTTCTTTTACAGTTCATTTACCAGTTTCTTTTATTCAGTTTAATTAATGTGGTCTTCTTGGTTCTTCCGTTTCACCGGTAAGGGGCTCTCTTCAAATTAATATATATATATATATATTGTTGATCACTGTACCTTGTAGCTTTTACCGATTAACCATTTGATTTTTGGTTCCTTTACGTTGTTGTTATGCTTATTATTATTATTATTAAAACTTCTGCAATCAATTAACAGAACAAAATTCGTAAGGTTTTTGCAAGTAATAGCTTATGATATCAAACTCTAAAATATATATACAGATTTCACTATATATATCTACCTACTGTGATCTGATCTAATTTAAATAATCTATGTGCTTGTCTCATCATCATTATCATCCTTACCTTAACATTTTGTTTCCTTAATTGATTTTCATGTGAATTTTCTGTTCACAACAACTTTATAGAAAGTTAAAATTTAATAAATTTGTTAAATTCAAATTTCTTTTTAAAACAATTATAAGAAGCATATGCAAATTAAAAATTTACTACTCCTTGTAATTACATTTTTTTCTTTAGATTAATAGAAACTCTCTCAACTTCTATTTGTTTTTATTTTTGCTCTTTTTTCAAAAATTATTTGTTAATTTTAAGTTATCTAAATACATCAATATCTTTTATATATTTTAGAATTTGTTGAACTCAACATTTATATTACAAAATATATACATATATTAAATATTTTATTTGTTCATAAAAGAGTTTCAGTCACGTGCACATGCTCTTCTTGCTTTAACCACTGTCATAATTCCATTATTATTTCTACTCCATTCAAACTTCTTAAACTTTGTAATTCCATTCACAAATTTATTAATCTCTCACTTGTAATTTTTTTTATATTTTACATTATTTGTTTCGTTGAAAAATTTTGTTACATATGTTAGAAGGTCGTTATTGAATGGTGTGCCATTTAATTTTATATTTGAGTGCTACTATTTAGTCTGACTAAAAAAACCCAAAATATAACATTGACACTATTACAAATTTCACAGTTCTCTTTTTATATCACATTTATATAAAAATTGTATCTCCCTTTCTATATCTCATCTTTGCAAATTTTACTAATCTTTTTCTATATCATATTCACATCTACATAGAAAATGGTCTATTTTTTTTATATTATGTTGCGTTTGGTACGCATAAATCAAATGGAATGAAATACTCATTCCAACCATTTCTTTGTTTGTTATGAATTTTAAGATGAGAATGGTCATTCACTTGGAATAAAAATTAATTCCCAGGAATGAAAATTCATTCCATAGTTAAACCTATGGAATGGGCATTCCATTCACAACAAGATTAAAAAAAATTCATATAACCAAAAAACCATTCACCTTCATCATCACCACCACACCAGCCCTACCACCGGCTCTACCACCACCGCCACCACCACCTCTACACCCACATCGCCACCTACTTACTCCACCACACCACCACCTTCATATGGCACCTTCCTCCACCACCCCTGTCGCCTCCGCCACTACATCGCATCACCACCACCTCCACCTTCCTCCACCACCACACCACCACCTCCATCGCCACCCCCACCACACACTACCACCACCTCCATCGCCACCCCCACCACACACTACCATCACCTCCACATCGCCGTTACCGCACCGCCACCACATCGCCATCTTCCTCCACCGCTAGCCCCACCATACCACGCCACCACCTCCACATCGCTGCCACCACCCCTACTGCACCATTGCCACCTTCCTCCAATGCCACCACCCCTACTGCACCATTGCCACCTTCATCCACTGCCACCCCCACCACACCACTCCACCACGTCCACATCGCCACCTTCATCCACCACCACACCACCACCACCTCCATCGCCACCATCTCACATCACCACCTTCCTTCACCACCACTCCACTGCCACCACCTTCCTCCACCACTACATATTTGTTGATATAATTTATTTATCACTAAGAGGTATTTTGGAGAATTTGATTTAAAATTTATTTCATTCTCACCTTATTTCATATTTGCAACCAAACAATAGAATGAGAATGGTCATTCCATTCCCATTCTCATTATATTTCTAACTTCATTTCATTTCATTTACGCGTATCAAACGCAGCATTAGAATTTTTCATATCTGTCGATTTTAAGTCGAGTAAACCGTAAAAGAATGTCGTCAATTATGTCATTTTCCTTTTATATTTCCTTGCTTGTGCAAAGGCACCCAACAATTTGTGATTGGTTCATGGCTTGATCACAGGCTATTAGTACGGCAAGTATTATTTTTTTTTGTAAATTATTTAATTTTTTTTTCTAAAATATTATTGCTTTTGATTTTAATATCATATTTAAATACAAAATCTTAAAATTTTTACACTTCTCCTTGCATGTGCAAAGGTACCCAGCATTTTATTATTGCATTTTCTTTTAATATCATATTTGTATTCAAATGCTTAAAATTTTAATTAAATTTTATGATGATTTACTATTATTTTTCTTTATTTTCTCTTATAGGATGGATTTACCTTTACTTGCAAAGCTCAATTTCATCTCCAAGTTGCAGAGTTGAGGACAACACGTGTCATAAAATATAAATATTAGTCAACATTACTTATTTTTGTATTGTGAGAATGGAAAACATGCAATAGATTAAGTTAAATATATACTTTTTTTTTGGTTGCATAGTTTAAGTTAAATATTATTTTTGTAATAATGAATGTGTGAGACGAGTTGCAATTTATCTATACAGGGTCTTGTCCCACATCAAATTCGGATGAAAAAAGTGATTGGGCATAAATGGATGGATAGACAACACTACCTAATAGCTTAAACTTTTGTAAGTGAGACAAAACATAAAGTATATGACGATTTCTATTCTAAACTAGGTACAAAAGAAGGAGAGAAGAATATATATAAACTTGTCAAGCTAAGGGAGAGGAAAACTAGAGATTTTAGCCATTTAAATGTATTAAGAGTAAAAATTCACGGGTTTTAGTAAATGACGATGAAATTAAAGAAATATGGAAAAGCTATTTTGAGAAATTGCTAAATGAAAACCTTATAAGAAGTTTAGGCGTGAAGGAAAATGATAGAGATATTTTTTTTTTCCATAAGATCAAGGAGTGGGAGGTTAGGAATGCCTTAAGGAAGATGAAATCGAAGAGGGCTTTAAGACTTGATGACATTCCTATCGAGGTGTGGAAGTGTCTAGGAGAAGTTGGCTTGTTTTGGTTAACAAAATTGTTTAATAAAATTATAACAACTAAGAGTATGGATGAGTGGCGCCAAAGTTTTCTTGTACCTATATATAAAAATAAAGGGGACGTGCAAAGTTGTAATAATTAACGAGTCACACTATGAAACTCTGGAAGAGAGTAATTGAACAACGCCTAAGATGAGAGACGGAAGTGTCGGAGAATTAATTTGGATTCATGCCGGGTAGGTCAATGATGGAGGCTATTCACTTGTTGAGGAGACTAATGGAAAGATATAGAGAGAAGAAGATAGATCTCCATATTATTTTTATTGATTTGGAGAAAGCCTATGATAAGGTACCTAGAGACCTAATATGGAGGGTTTTAGAAAAGAAATGAGTCACAAAGGGATACATCGATACAATTAAGGGCATGTATGATGGGTGTGTAATTAGAGTGAGAACGCTTGTAGGAGAAACAAGCGAATTTTCAATCACTGGAGGCTTACACCAAGGGTCAACATTAAGTTCATACCTCTTTGCTTTAGTGATGGATGAGCTAACAAGACACATCCAAGATGATATTCCGTGGTGTATGTTGTTTGCATATGATATTGTTTTAGTTGATGAGACTAGATAATGAGTTAATGTCAAATTGAAGGTTTGGAGAGAAACTTTAGAACTAAAAAGGTTTAAGATAAGTTGAAATAAAATTGAATATATAGAGTGTAACTTTAGTAAATCTAGAAGGACAAATGAGGATGTAGTGAGGATTGAGAATTAAGAGGTACAAAAAAGTGAACATTTTCGATATCTAGGCTCAATTATTCAAAATGAGGGAGAAATTGGAGATGACGTTAATCATGGAATCAAGGTAGGATGTGTTAAATGGAGGGGTGCATCTAGTAATTGTGTGATAGGCGTATCCCCTTATGATTAAAAGGGGAGTTTTATCGAATAGCTATTAGACCAGCCATACTTTATGGTACTAAATGTTGGGCAGCTAGGCAACAACATTTGCATAAAGTGAGTGTCACAGAAATGTGAATGTTGAGATGGATGTATGGGAAGACTAGAAAGGATAAAATTAGAAATGAACACATTCGGGAGATGGTTGGTATAACACCAATTGGAGATAAAGTGAGAAAAAATCAATTAAGATGGTTTGGACATGTGCAAAGAAGAATTTTAACTGCGCCGGTTAGGAAAAGTGACATAGTCCAAATTGAGGGCAATATTAGGAGAAGAGGAAGACCAAATCTAACATGGGTAGAGGTAGTAAAGAAATATATGATAGCATGTGGATTAACTGAGGAAATAACCTTAAATATGGCGGAATGGAAACATCAGATTCATGTACTCGACCCCAAGTAATTGGAAAAAGGCTTAGTTGTTATTATTGTTGGTAAGCGTCTGATCCATTACAGTTAGTCTCAGAGCCAGACCCAATCTTTGATCCGGTGCCACACCTAGCGCCCACGCTGGTAGAGTCCGGGTCCGAATTGTTACTTGTTTAGATTATTGAGGATCATTTGATCGATTGCCCTAATAATTTTTTCCATGTATCAAGTAGATTATTGCAAAAATAGAGTGGGTTATTTATATAAGTTAGGTTCATATCTGTCAACCCATTTACGAGCAATAAATATTGGAAATGCATATTCTTCTTTCACTTTTTTTGAAAGAATTATTTGTTTTCAATGATAATTAATTAAATTAAGATGTTATAAGTCTATGGAGCATTATTTTTTGATATTGAAATAACAATTTTACACATATATATGTTATATTTGTATAAGGGTTGCATATTCCTCAATTGAAATATATATTCATGTCTATTTAATTCAAGTAGGGTTTGGAAATAAGTTTATCGTGTCACAATTAATTTACTTGAAGTTTTCAATCATTTTTAATTTTTTATAATACATTTTTAATTTTATAATATTAACATTTTATATATTATTTAATTCAAATAATATATATAAGGGACAAAAGGTTAGGTTAAACACAAACTCTGAATTCTTTCAAATATATCTATATATATTATATTATATCTATATCTATATATATAAATGTAAAAGTCCATGGATTTTTTGATTATTTTTTATTTATAATATTATTTATTCCAACAAATATACAGAGAGATCACATTCCTTAACTTTTAAACAACAAAAAGTCCTGTTTCATTCTATGTATCCTCAGTCTGATTCCCTCACTCTTTACACTTCATACCTAAGACAAACTTTTCCAATCCCCTAAAATTCAGAAAAACAAAAAAACTACACTTTTTAAAATTTTTTTATATGATATTATTTAATTTAATTCAAAAGAAATATATAAGGAACAAAAGGTTAGGTTAAACAATAACTCCTCTATTTGTCAATTCTTTCAAACATATCTATATCTATATTTATATATTATATATATAAATATAAGTAGAATTTATATAAATTTTTAATTTTTATTTATAATAACTAAATTACTCAAAATTCTTTTTACAATTCCTATTTATATGTTTTGAAATTGTCAAAAGAAATATTAATAATAGAGTTTAATTCTTATTCAATTTAGGAAACTAATAGAATATATATATATATACAAAAATAGTATTACTATTACCTAGGAAAAAAAATAGTATTACTATTAAAGAAATTCTCATTTTGATTTCAATTTTCATATTTTATGCTTTATAAATATTTATTAATTTCAATATTGTATTTTTATTCCTTTTTTTTTTTAACTTGAATTATATTAACCTAACTCATCTCAATTGACCAACTAGGGATTAGGGGTGAGACTTGGATGGAACTAACCGAACAACTCGAGTCCAGACAAAAAAGTTTGGATGGGACTAACCGAACAATTTATTTTGGATGAAATTTGAATCCATATTTTACTAACTAAGGAATAGTAACGTGTAATAAAAAATATTATAATTTTTATGACTACATGTAATCAAGTGCATGTAGTGAATTGAATCAAACACAGAATCTATTTAAACAAACACAACCTCTTGTTGTATTTCATTACATGAGGAAGCACTCAAAGCATATAATTTCTTATTGTAATATGAGAATATAACTTTCGAACTTTTGAGCGTGTTATAAAAAAAATTAGAGATGAGATTCAATTAAACTTAAATTTCAAGAAAAGACAAACAACACTAAATGCATATTTCAATAAAACATCATAGTCCTATACGTTCTTTTTATCACATTATTAATTTATGTAATAAGTGGGACCTATGAAAATCTATAAAAAAAAATTTGAAATATATTATCTTATAAATTTAACGAAATTATTGACATAAGAGATAGTTACTCATAATATTAAAATTGATAAAAGTTTTTATTGATTTTTGTTAAGGTAGACAAGTTTTAGAAAAAAAAAATTGATGTTAATTTTCATGCTTTTGATTATTTTAGGTTTAATTCGTTTGAGAGTTCAATCACATATGTTTGCTTCTCTAAACTGTGTGCATTTTGTTAAGCTTAGGCAATAAAATGCTAAATTGTTTGATGAAGTGAAAAAAAAAGAACCTATTGAATTGGATAGGGAAATCTATAAATTAGAAAATTCAATTACCAACATGACATGTAGAATAGTTAAAACAAGAAAAAAATATTTCTCCTTAAGAAACTAAACTTTTTTAGAAGATGAAATAAAAAACATAAAAGGATTTTAATAACTCGTCTAAATTGAAGGTCTGAAAATTTCATAATAAACTTTAGAAATACTTTAGCGATACTAATACAATTCATCAACATCATTCTTGACTTTATTCTGTACAAACGAATCCGGTAAATGAATTATCTTTTTTCATTCTTTTTTATCATATGTCATATCTTCTACTAAATTTAATTTTTTATAATAATTTTTTATTACTTCATTTCTTGTTACTTTAACTACAATAATACAATTGTTTCCTTTAAATTTAGAGTTGATCCACATGGATTTTGATGAATCCGTGTAGGTCCTAATACAATCACTCTTGAGCACACATCTTTAAGAATATGTTGGTTATATATTTCACAATATATAGTAGTAGTGATGTGAATTATGTTATTTCACAATAATTAATTCAAAAAAATGTGCACCAAATAATTTGTGCTAAGTTGCGACTTATTCTAGGTCTTGAGTTGGCACACCTTCAAGAGCAATGTCATGAAATATACACTGTGATAAAATAAATAAATAATAATAGAAATAAATATTAATACCGGCAAATTGCATAAAACTCTCCTCCAATTTTTTTTGACCTAAAACCCCTTAGACTATTCAATTATTGCAATAGTCTCCCCTAATTGGTTAAGATTATGTTATGATGACTAAAATGCTCCTTAATAAAAATTTAGATTTTCTTTCAAATAATTTTCATTTTAGGTTTTTTTTTTCTTTTAATTTTTTAAAAATAAAATTTAAGAATATTATTCACCATTAAAGTGATGTTGTAATGAGGAAAATGCCCCTTAATCTAAATTAAAGAAAATTTAGGTTTTCTTTTAAATGATTCTCATTGTAGGGTTTCTTTAAATTTTTAATTTTTAAAAAATAGAAATTTAATAACAACCTAAAATGAAAATTATTTTACAGAAAAACTAAATTTTTGTAAATTTATATTAAGGGGTATTACTTTAATGGTACGTAATTTTCTTAAATTTTTAAAAATTAGAAAAGAAAAGAAAACTTAAAATAAAAATCATTTTAAAGAAATCTGAATTTTTACTAAGGGATATTTTCGTCATTATATATAATTATAATAGGTTGGAGCCATGTTGCAACAATAGGATGGTTTAGGGTAGTTTTCGGCCAAATTTTTTTAAGGGGTTTTTTTTGCCAAAAATTGAAAGTAGAAGGGGTTTTATGCAATTTTCCTTAATAATAATAATAATACTAATAATAATAATAGGAGCAAATGTAGTATTTTAAAAGTGGTGGAAACAACTAGGAAAAAAAATGCGGGAAAGTCAAAAATAAAAGCGTTCAGGGGTAAAATCGAAATAGAAATGTTTAAAGGACATAATATGAAATAAAGAAAGATTGCAATCCACGAGTATGTTGCTGGTGCCCTAGAGAAACGTTGAACGAAAGGCACTTATAACTTCGTTTGCGCCTCCTTGCATTTTTGCGCCTCTCTCTCTCTCTCTCTCTCTCTAGGGTTTGTGGCTCTGCTAAGCTTCACTCTCTAGGGTTTGTGGCTCTGCTAAGCTTCTAGAAAATGGTATGTTAATTAGATTTATATATCAATTTGCTTTGTTTGTGAATTTGTATTTTTTTGTTCTTGTTCTCACAGTGATTTATGTCTATAAACTCTTAGGTTCTTCCAAACGATATTGATCTGCTCAATCCGCCTGCTGAACTCGAGAAGAAGAAGCACAAGCTCAAGCGTCTCGTGCAGTCGCCCAACTCCTTCTTCATGGTATGTATATATCCATATATACACACATCCTCCAATTCTTTGTGTGTGTATATATACATGGATCTATATAATACGCTCATATACCTATCTCTATAATTTTATTTTCTGTCCCTTTATTATTTGAATATTTATGTGTACATATATACATCTATATTGTTTTGAAACACAAATTGTGATTTTGTTGTAGGATGTGAAGTGCCAGGGTTGCTTCAACATGTAAGCTGTTCATTTTAGTTTTTATTTTTTAATTATGATCCTTGTATACTACTACTGTTGTTACCTACACTGGGTCACAAAATCCTTGAACTGTGTGTAATATATATGTATATATGTATGTTTATGATTGCAGAACCACTGTGTTCAGTCACTCCCAAACAGTTGTGGTATGTGGGAACTGCCAGACTGTGTTGTGCCAGCCAACTGGTGGGCGTGCCAGACTTACCGAGGGATGCTCTTTTAGGAGAAAAGGAGATTAATGATGGATTTGATATACACTGTGCTGGTAATTGCTGAGTTATGCTGTGTTGGTTAATTAGATTACAAGAAACAAGTCCGGTTGTTTTTCCGGTTTATGTTTAATTTTGTTTGTTAGGACCAAGTTTTGGATCTACATGACTATATTTTATGATTCTATCAACTTTTTTGTTTGATGCAATGAAATGGGGTTTCTTTATGAAACTTTCAGTCACATGTTGTTGTTAGTGTTTTGCATTGCTCTTTGTTTACTTTTTACATTAAGCAAGGAGTTTATGCTTTACTTCACCTCAGAATATCAACGTGGCCCTGATCAGTAGCCTTACTGGATTTCATCTTTAGTATACTTTATAGTTTGGATGCTCAGGTAGTAGCGAAGGTTGTAGATAAACAATTTTATCACTGAATTGACTCAAGTTTTTAATGTTATTGTGAATTGTGTTAAGAGGGGAAACAAAAATATGTTTAGATACTGTTGTAGGGTCAAAAGATCATGTAAATAAAAAAGCTAAAACTAGTTTTGGAAGTCTATTATTCATGGTTGAGATTTTTTGAGAACTGAAAAGTAAAAAAATTGTAAAAAGGTCTCTGCTTGGCTGGCAGTTGCTGAACACTGTTTTCTAAAAATTCCATTTGTTTTCTGAGAATTGTCTTTTATAGTTGATTGAATAGTTTTATGTTTTTCAAGTTTTTGAGATCTGAACCAAGCGGATTAATAATTTCTCAATACTTTGATATGAAAACGTGCTATTAAAATGTTTCATGTAGCTAGAGTAAGCCTTTAAATTTGGGTTGGTAGCTGTGGGAAATTGAATAGCAGGTTTTCTTTTACTTCCCCTAAGATATGGGTGGAAAGTGTTTGATCTAGTCTTTAGCTCAAATTGAGCTCACATTGTGTTCCAAAAAGTGGTTAGAAAGTTGAGCTTTAAATTTTTGATATTCATTCGGAAAGATTGATTGAAGCAATAGATGGCATGCTTGTTTGCTTGTACTTGGAGGTTTCTTCTAAATTTTAGGAAGAAAATAAAATAAAATTAGAATCCAATCAGAAGTTCTCGAAAAAAAAGTTTGTTTCCCCTCATTTGTTGATAGAAGAATTTTATGAAATGTTCAGGCCTGTTTGGTTCAGTTTTCTAAGAACAAAACTGTAGTTTAGTTTTTGAGAAATGTCTTTTTCTAGTTGATTGAATAATTTTATTTTTTCTGAGTTTTTGAGATCTCAATATTTTGATATGAAAACTTGCTATTAAACATTTCATACTGTTAGAGCAAGCTTTTAAAAGTCGTTGTTATGAATACATGGATGCAAATAGCTTCAATTGAACTGAACTGAGTCAGGTATGGGCTTGTGTTGTCTTGATCATTCATTCATCAGTGTTTGATCTAGCCTTCAGCTTAAATTGAGCTCACATTTGTGTTCCAAAAACTAGTGGTTAATATTAAATTTGATTATAGAAAGTTATAATTTGCTATGGCATAAGCTTTAGGATTTTGATATGCACTGTTAAAACATTTGAATAAATTCTTCCAAATCAGTGCTTTTGCTTTTTGATTAGGATTGCAGTGCACTAGAATAGGAATTAGACAAAGTTACATAACCTTGTACCAAACAAGGTATGATTTTGATGAGGAAGTGAGGGAGGTTCACTGTAGACTATTTCAATGTTGGCTTTCAACCAAACAAAAACGAACATATCTAAGTCAAGAGAGATATATATATATATGTGTGTGTGTGTGTGTGTGTGTGTGGTGTGTGTGTGTGAACCCAACTTAATTTGCAAACTCATTTGATTCACCGAAAGTTATTCATTATTTTAGTTTATTTTTTTTGACTAGAAACTCACTCGTTTGCCCTTTATAAAGACTTGAACCCTCACCTCTCCGGAAGCAACCACGTATAACAATTGTTGTAGACTATAATAAACCGTAACACATTTTGTAGACTAGAAAGGTGCTCAAATTGGATTCAACGTTGCTAAGATAAAAAAAAAGAAAAAAAAATGACTGAACTTAAAATATTGAGGGCTAACAAATCCTTGTGATCTTGTAACCCACTTCAAATTTTCATATTCATCATCTTTATAACTATTATTAATGAACGACGTATCATAATTACAATCGTTATTTGAACTAGTTTTTAAGCAAATACATTGTATAGACACTTGTTAGTTTTTTTATAAGAGGCTTCCTATTTAGCATTTCTTATAATAGTACTTTCTTATATAAAAATTTAAAAGATATCCTTCTAAGAAATAAAAATACTTAAAAAAAAACCGATATAACATTTATATATTTTGTAATACAAAGGTGATATCCGCATTCCTCTCATGATAAATGCACCCCCTTTTTGGTCCTTTTCCAATTTAAATGGCAAAATACCTTAATATTTGATTCTGCCGCTTGTGCTGTTGGGATAGGGATACTAGTGCATCTTGGCTATTATCAAACTCAAACCAGAGGCCCTGGAGTTTTGAAGTTTCAACCATTGCACAAAGCAACGGTCCCTAACACACACACACACACACACACACACACACACACATATATATATATATATATATATTGGAAGTATTATTCTATATATTCATAGAGTATTATAGGTTAGCATACAAATATATATGTCCTCAGGGGCCGCACCCATCAAAAGCAAATTTTAGATTTGCAGGTCTCCCCCCTGCTCTTACTCTACTTTGTGTTATACAGATATTGCTATGCATATGAATTAATCCGAAATGTGACCAATAATCCAACACTTATAATTGATCCACTTTGGCAAAACTGCTCGAAAATTCATCTATCCACTTCTATAAAAACTATTACATCGACTTGTCTCTGAAAAGCAATTTTGCATGATACAGCAAATATTCAAAATATCATATGCCCCAAGGGAATGGAGATACTATTATCGCCCCCAACATAAGAGTCCTTGCCTATAAGTTGGAATAAAAATTATGGCTGAAAGCAAGTCCAAAATCAAATGGATTTATTAACAAAAATAACCCAGGTAGCCTAAGAAAAATGTGTTGCAAAAATTAACAGAAAAGATAAAACACACAAGCAAAGACGCACAGATTTACAAGGTTCACCCAATACTTGAGATACGTCCTTAGTGTTGCAGGATTTTCACTATGATAAGAAAAAAAACATACAATTACAGACTATATATATATAGACATCTCCTAGGATTATATAACAAGTTGAATCCGCAAAGTTGGACAAAGGTGTGCAGTATAATCAAGGTTCACACTTCCTATTACAATGTATTCAATTACCACACTGAAATCCAATGCCTATGGAATTTAATCTTTGCAGATGAACCACTTACACAAGTTTGCGATCCCCGAGAAGCATAGTGATGGTGAAGAACTGGTACACCTAATTTTCCTTCAGTCAGACCTTACTTTCGATAGTAGCTTCTATCAACTATTTGAGGGTGGAGAAGCATATACTATTTTGCCACTATTCAATCCACCTGGAACCATATCTAAACTCTCTTCTTTCTAACTTTACTCATGCCTTTCTTAGCCTAAAACGCACAATTTAAAGCCTTTGTGTCCACATTGTCTCAACCTTAATTTTCCTTATCATCTCAACAAGCTTAATCCTAGCACTTCCATGCACCGAAGCTACATGCATGCTGTTTTGGGTTGGTCAACACTGACCACCTTCCCGAGCTTGCCATCTCATCCATTTCAACATTCTCACCTTGACCACATCACTCTAATGGACAATGTGCTCTCCTGAGTAGCCCGACATTCTGTTTCAAAAGACAACTTTACTGATACCAGTTTATTTTATCTTCTAAATCAACCCAACAAAGCCTTAAATCCTAACTAGTAGAGATAGTCCAAGAGTTTATAACATTACTATATTGAAAAAGTCATAAAGATGTACAGCGAAACACAATTTCTCAATTTTAACAAAACAAGTTTGGTGACTCGCAAACAAATTTCTACAATATGTCCCCCTCAACCAAAAAAGAAAAAAAAAGGACTGCAATATTGAGGCCAACAACAGAATTACTGCAACAAACTCCGAACTCAAAGACTATCACCTACCAATTAGCTCTGGATCAAAATTTTGAAGCTTCGCATATATGCTGAATGCTGTTAACCAGTTGCCTCTGCAAGCTTTTTGCCCTTGCGTGGTCTCTTCCTTTTCCTATTCCTGCTTCTGACAGTTCCATCACTATCCCTGCTTTCCTGCATTCAAACTTCCACATCTCACCAAAAAGATGACAATAGAAAATGTACAAAATTAACTTCCACATCTCACCAAAAAGATCACAATAGAAAATGTACAGAATTATGAATTATATCAGATCAGAAGAAATACTAAAACGCTGATAGTTCTGGCAGGATCTTAAGATTATTAGTCAGGGTTTCCATAACATAAACCAGCAACATTATTTAGAGAAATGCTATAATGACAACCCTTTTTGATACTCTCAATTTGTAGAACCTCTGTGCTAACATCATGGAAATTTTAGCATTTGACTTCGTGAAGCCCTAACCAACTTTTCGGGCCAAAAGTGTTGTCATGCCAAACAAATACTCTCCAAACGATGCATGTAAAACCTAGAATACCCTACTAGAGGCAAAGCCACGACGCAACAGTGATGATCCAAAGACTCCTTTGCCTCACACACATGACAAACAATCCAACTATGGACAAAATAAACTGATAAAAAGCAATAATTTATAAGAAAGACAGGAAGGCAAATATTCAACCATGTTGGACATATTTCCCTATTCAATTATTATAGGAGATTTACAACCAAAAACCTAGAAGCATGATGACAAGGACCAAAAATTAGCTGGGAAAAAGCATGATGCCAAAATTGTATAGCCTTCCAACTCTCCAACTCCCACCCCGACCCCGAGTGTCTCAACCAAAAAAGAAAAGGAAAAAAGAGACCCAACCAAGAGGCACTAGGTGTTTTCAACTTCTACAACCTCTTGACCTAAATTACAAGAAACTTTAGCGCTTTATTTCTTACAAATTCGCTGCAAGCTATCCACAAACACATGCACATACAGATTTTAAAGGGGGCATTTGGGTACAAACTTTCTTAAAATGGAGAGGACCAACAAATATACAATGCAAAGGCAGAGGAAGGCGAAAAGGACCTTCACCTAAGCCCCTTGGTTCCTGTCTAAACATCTTCTGTCTTCTACCTAACGTTCATTACAATGTAAATAAGGAAATACATAAGGTCATGCTAGTTATGTCACTGTTGAACTTCCCTACTTCAAACTCAACTTCTGTGTGGCATGTGAATCAAGTGACCCATGGCAGATTCTAGCTTAAATCGGGTTACCAATCCCCACTCTACAGCCTCCTTATTCCATTAATTTAAGGTTAGTCTTGACGCTTCTTGAACACTAAAAATGAATAGCAATTACAACAAAAGAATGAGGGGGGAAAATTATTGATTCAAGAAAGCAATAAATTCATACTCCCTCCCCCAAAAATAAGTGCCCTGCTTTCCTTTTTGAGAATTCCCAAAATAAGTGTCCACTTTCCTTTTCAGGGTGTTCCAAATTTGAACTTTCCCAATTGTCCTTGTTTTGAAATCTTTTTCAACTTAATAAATTAAACGCTTAAATTTTATTGGGTTAGTTTTGTGATTTTCAAAGGACTTGTAAAAATAAAAAAATTGTAATTTTCAAGGGAGAAAACGCGTGTCCCCTTAAAAGTTGGAGACCCAAAGTGCAACACTTATTATGGGATGGAGGAAGTATTAATCAGGAAATCTTATTCATTTATGGGATGAAGAAAATCTAAGGCTTGATTGTTGTCCTGTAGACTAAACAACTCAACTCAAGTCAAACACTTTCTAAACTATCTGCATCTGCTAGATAAATCATGTTTACACCATTTTACTACAGGATGCAAATTCAATCAAACCACATGCAGAAGCAAGCATCGGCTCCCAACAGATTAGTACATCATATCACTCTTTCTCTATTGGACAGCTGCAGCTTTTGTTATACAAGGCCTCTCTCATTCTATCTCCAATCAGATCTAATCTTACCATCTCAAAAGTAGCTCATTGAAAATTTCATCCTTTCTCATTATACCTCACAACCATCTCATCTTTTGTATTTCGTCCACGCTCATTGTATAAATATATTATTTTTTGACTACCTAAAGTTTTATCCCATAAAACAGACATGGTCTTATAGTTTTGAGTTCCCATTTAGGTTTCCTTAGGCTTTGGCTTTCAAACTTCTCTATTTGGGTTTCTACATTAGCTAATGTTTCATTCCATATAGTCACTTCCAGTCCTACTAATCTTAAATCCTCCTGATTTTATAAAGGATTTATCTCTACTTCAATCTCATCTATTAAAACAAAACAAATAGCATAAGAAGTTGTATAAAAGATCTCATATCTATGAAGGTTGTCCTTAACATAGTTGTTGGAATTATATTCTCTACATAGCACTAATTGGATTGTAATAGACATTAATTGTTAATAGAAGATGTGGTTTACATACTTTATATACATATGGTGAATGCAATGTATTGGTCGGTTCGTGAGATGAATCGTGGTTGTCCCTTTGACTATGCAGTGATTTAATATATGCGTATGATGGGTGTTTATGCGAAAATTATATGAATCACGGATATTGCATTATCATAAAGACATTCAAATTCGGTGATATAGGATGGACTCTCTATCAAAGTAAGAATTAAATTGGATTGACGATAAGTAGAGAAATTGCGATAGCCTCATAGCAATTACTCCTTGTCACTGTTATGGCAATATGACTCCAAAGAATGAGAGAGGAATGAACTCTTGCACTTGGTTGGTGGTTGCTTTGATCTATTCAGTGGGCCCCAGGGTCTAAGATCCGGGTATTTTGGATTGTCATTGACCATGGGTATTGGAACATTCTCTCAAGATTGCATCTATGCTATCACATTTATTTTGACTTGATTAGTTTGATCACGGTATATCCGAGCTCTTGGTGGGTTTTTGATAAGATGGTTTATATATATATTTATTTATCAAATATGTATTATTTTATCAAAGGAATTTGTGTAATCAAATGGGAATAATCAAGGAAACAAAATAAAGGGTCAAATTCTGAATTGGATTGATGGTAATTATTTATCCAATAGCCAATTGTGCATAGTGGTTTACCCATTATCAAATTGGAGTGCAACCATACTCATATAGTGGAGTTAAGTTATAGTTAATGGGTTACTTCTATAAGTTCACTGCATTTACTGATTAATGTCCTTATATTCCATGTTATTCTTCTAAATTTTTGTTTCATATATTTTTTTAATTTTTCCTCTTAATATGAGAATTCATCGGAAGGATTTGACATAATCTTACAGCCAGTAGTCTACCTGACACCAACCCACCTCTTTAACCCACCTCCTTTTGGGGATTTGACATAACCTTACAGCCAGTTGTCTACTTGACACCAACCCAGCTCTTTGACCCACCTCCTTTTGCATCTGGCCTTTAGCTAATGGCAATGGAAGAGTCAAATATCCTAAATTAATAATATCTTCTACCAAACTATTAGGTTCTTTTAGAAACTTACTCATATGATTATTTTCTTAATATATTAAGTATCCAGGTTGGGCTTAAGTAAAACATTGAAAAAAACAATTCAGATAAACTAACCACTAAATGTAGAAAAGAAAAAAAAAATACAATAAAGTTAAACCAAACCAAGTCAGTCACACAAATACAAGCATAGGACAGAATAGATCAGCCAAGATAAATGTAATGCACAAACATTCAGCACACCTGTATGTACAGTGTGTGCATATGAGATATATCTCAGTGTGTATATTAATTTGTAGATGGTGTTAATATATATGCGTGTATGTGCATTATGTATCTGTGAGATAAATATGTATGTCAAACCAGCACAAATAATGGCATTCAGACAGCTGGACTCACAACTTAGAATCATTCAGAAACTTCTGGTTTCTTATATGGATGCAGAATTTATTTATGCAAAATCCACACATTTGTATAGGGCATGCTGTAGGATGCTTTACAAACATGTAACGTATCCTTCAAGCGTATTTATGCACTAGCTCACAAAGTTTCTGAAATAAAATTCAGTTCACTAAGTCTGAAATGTTCAACTATAGAAGCATAATTGTTGACAGGCTCATATGACAAGGCAATATTTTCTTTTTATCATACATGGTGATCTATAATTGGAGTTACTAGCCTCAGACATCAATGCAATATGCATTGACCTATTCCAGTCATATAGCCACAAGGCTCCAAAGTCCCAACCACTTCTGTGTATAAAGAATGATGTTGTTCCCATTGTCCAAAGTAAGATTAGGATCATTAAGTATCAAATTGTTGTCCATGAATACCAAGACGAGGCATAAAAATCAGAAAAAAGACAACAGTACAAGCTTTCAGATAAAATACAAATCCAAAGATCACCTTTCCCGGAAAAGGATTTGGGTTTCCATGACTCTTTCTCTTCTTACATGAGAGTGGGTTTGGACCCTGCAAAGGAGAAGACAAATAGGACACCCATGAACATAGGCAAAGTCACTGCAAAGAGAACAAATATTTGCAAAAACTATGATAGAATATTTTGTAACGAGTCAATGACTAAAGAGAATAGCTATATGAGAAAACATTGAACTAGACTTTGATTTAACGCCTAATCTGTCCATTATTTCAACAACATCCACCTTTTACACTCTTCACATACTCGTACTGAGCTGTGAATATTAAACAGGACCTGAATCATCAGTCAGTGAATATGGAGATTAACATTGCACATTGTACCCAACCATCATTTTTCTATGTTAAAGAACATGAATGTCAACTTTATAATCAACCGGCACTTCCCGATGCCTAAAGAAAATAGTTGAGAAAAAAGAACATGAATGTTGTACCCAACCATCATTTTTCTACGTTAAAGAACATGAATGTCAACTTCATAATCAACTAGCACTTCCCCATGCACTCCTCTACACGGTGGGTGGTATTAGATACACTTATTTCATTAGGAACAACTATTATTGATGATTTTTGTAATCATTAGGACAATTATTTCACAGAATTGGGCCTTCTAATAGTGATGGTTGCTAGGGGTCATAACAGGTGGTGTTGGCAGAGACGGTGTGTTTTGGAGAAATTAATAGAGATGGATAGAGTGGGAGAAGGAAAAGAAAGAAAAAGAAAAAAAATGGAGAAGATAGTGGTGAAGATGGTGGTGGTCTCTGATGGCCGTATACGTGAGTGCTGATGGACCTCCTCCAGAACGAAAGGGAACCAAAGTCAATGAGGATGTTTATGGTGGGTTTTCATGTGGTCAAACTTGTAAGAATATTTCTACCATTTCAAGTTTATAACTATTTTATTAAGGACATTTAAATTTACAAATTTTGTTAGATTTTAGTAAGAGTGAAGTCGTGGGTTTTGAAAAAGGTTAGATGCTATCTTAGTATCAACAAGAATTGTTCATCAAACTCATGGCTTTTCACGTGGGTAATCTTTTAAAAAACCTTAAAATAAGGGAGGATCCATATTTCGCAAACAAAAGGAGAGACCCCCTAATATCATAAGCCTCGGAGGAGGAGGTCAGAGGAATTTAGCTATAAAAAAAAAAGCAGCAGTAAACAAAAATCAAGGTTTAAATGAATGAATCTGGCTACCAGCTAAATTAGGGCAAAAAAAAGATGTCTGAGGTTTTTGCAAATTTACAACAAGATATCTCCCTGGAACAGTCAGAGACATCAGAGGTCAAAGAAATTTACCCAAAAGAAAACAAAGAAGCCAACAACAATCAAGGTCTAAACTAATGAATCAACTAAAATTAAGGAAAGAAACACATGATCATGGATCAGAACCTTAGCTTTCTTTCTCTTAAACTGAACTTTGTCTGTCACAGCTGTTCCCTTTCTCGTAGTATTCGCCTTGACAACCTGGGTCCCTAAACTTTGATCTACCACACCTTCATTTGCATCAAAGGAATCCCCTGCATCTGCTGTGGCTAGCCTCTTTTTTTTCTTCATTTTTAACATCTCATACTCCAACTCAGTCATGTGTGATCGTTCTTCTTCAGAACATTTGACAAACTGCTGTTGAAAAGCAGATGGAGGCTCGAGAAATAGGGCATTTCGGAGACCAAATATCACGGGCACACCTGGTACCTGCAGCCAGAAAATGATAGCATACAAATTCACAGAAGCCTTTTCTTTTTATGTGTGTGACAGAGCCAAGGTAGCAGCACCAATTTAGGTAGGGCAACAATCAGTATAATTTTCCCCTCCTTGAAGTACAAAGCATCCTTAAAAAATTCTCTATCAAAGTCACGAATTAGAACCAAGCTGAACATTAAGCACACATAGGCAACACTAAACCATATAATGGAACAATATAACAAATCCTTCACCGACATCATAGACAATTCAGATTCCCAATTATATTTGCAACAGTTCCTGGTCTATTTTGATTTTTGAGTAATTTACCCAGTTCGTTACTTCATTGACAAGTAGGTGACAGGTAATGACCAACTAAGAGGAGTCTAACTAAATTACAAACATACCCCTAATAACACAAACTAAAAATATCTAGCATTGCAATATATGGGTGAAAACTCTAAAGGCGATCTGGCTGAAGATTAAGGAAGAGGGTGGGAGGGCTCAATCTGTCATAATTCCTCAATAATGGAAGTGAAAAAAAAGAGTCATGTATTACATTCATTAGAGAATTTTATCGAGATGCACATAGCACAGAAAACTGGAGCTCCAGATCAATGATGAAACACTCAGGTAAACCCTTAAATATATCCTACAAAAAAATCAACATAGGGTGCATGTTCATTAATGCACCTCATCATTAATGCCGGTACATACATGGCAGGACATTCTTATGTCCATCACTGACCTAAAACTTTAACCACAACTGCAGTATTAGAAAAAGAGAGAGTTAATCATATTGCACTGGTCTGTAACTGGTGGTGCCAGAAGATGCTACACTTGAAACTCACCAATTAAGGATAAGCAAGCAAGTAATTTAGATGCAGCACAACATTCTGCGCCCTAAAGGAGCCCTAGGTGTTTGCAATAATGTGATGCATCCTGATCCTAAAGTTAAAGTAACAAAGTTAAATGTTTTGAAACTAAACGAAACGCAGTTTAACCCTTCCCACTCCCACCCCTTCTGATCATTCATTTTTATTAAAAAATTAGTGTTATGTGTTGGCATATTCCATGAGTAAAAGTCGTCTTTGTCTATGGTGTTATGTCAATTCATCAAAAGATTTGCATCAACGTTGAAGTTGTGATTGTAGATTGAAAACTGAGCCGAAGATCGGGGTCAACCTTGAAAGGCAATTGACGTAAAAGACCATAGGATTCAGAGTGATTGATTTAACAATTAAGTTGATTAAAAAAGTTTCTAATTCACCACTCACGGTGGAAGAACAGATAATGACTATGAATACCGGAACAAATGGTTAACTATATTCATTAGAAATTGGACAAGTGAGGATCTAATAGAAATTGGACAGGTAGGAATTGGTTAAAATTGATCTAATATCAATTAGAAAAACTTGAATTAATTTGGAGTAATTTAAAACTAATTAAAATTAGTTTGAATATAGTTAAGAAGTTTAAAATTGAATATAATTCAATTGAGAATGGGTTTGGAAACTTTATTTTCTTCAAAAAGCTTGGATTTTGAGTTTTAAGTTAAAAACCAAATTAATTTTTTTTTTGGTAGGGAGTTGAAGTTGTTAAAACTGACCTTTGTGTCTATAAAAAATTACTATTAAAAAAAAAATACTTGAAATCTTGTGATAAACATTACATATATCCAGGTAGGCTCCATAAGCTTTCTAATGGTATATTAAAGTCCGTTTGACCCCTCAATGAAGCATCAAAAGTTAAACTATGTGCGGCCAAGTTCAGCAGAAAAGCTCGATAGATGAACTATCAAACAAACATTACTATAGTTGCTTCGATCGATTGAAATATCAATCAAACACTGTTGTAGTTGCTTTGATTGGTAGAAACTTTATTTAGATCGACTAAAAGGATGCCTAGTGCTGGTAAAATATGTGGTTACAAGTCCGAAATGGTTTCCAAAACTTACCCAAGACTTCCCAAGCATTTCTAATCTGTCTACACTATAAAAAGGTGCTCTAGGGGTCTCAAAACGTAAGAAAAACATAAAAAAAACTACACAACTGTGAGAGAGATTGAGAGCCTTATTCTTATCTTATACAACACCCTAATATACTGTGTAATTGAGTTCTAAAGCAAGGAACTTCATTGGCTACTTGAAGATTGATCGGCCACAACATTTACACATCAACCAAAGGGTTGGATACGACTATTAATTAGAGATTGAGATACAGATTGAAGAGCAAATCACATGAGGAACGGATTTGTTGACTGGCAGCAACAAGAGCCCAGGTGGAGCGTCTAGTGTGTGTAGATCAGAAATAACTAAGAGATTCTTGGGTTAGAGTTTGGTTAACCAAATTCTAAAGTTAGTCGATTTAATTTGTCCGGACTAGGTCATGTGATTTTTTTCCTACCAGGCATTCCATGTAAAATTGGTGTTCATGTGTGGATGATATTATGCTTTATATTTCTACACTTATCTTTACATGCCTGTGTCTATTGATAGTTAAATTTCTAATAATTGTGATAGTTGAAATATGAAATTTAATTAAAACTCGCTATTTAGTTTTCAAAACCTATTCACCCCCTCTAGGTCTAATTGGGCATAGTGTACTCTGCCGTATCACAGCCCTGGGCAATGGTCCAATTTCTCAATTCTCAAAGGTCAGAACAGATGGAAAGACTCAGAGAGTTCGTATATGACTTTTTTCTTTATATGCTGGCATGCATTTTATACTCAGATTTAATAAGACACCACAAAGTACATTTGAGAAGGGAGGTTTTTCAGGTCCTTTTCATGTGTCATTTATGTTCACTTATAACTAAAAAAGATGGAGAGAAAAAAAATGGGGTCAGATTTAGGTGGTACCTTTTTTCTTTTCTTTTTTCCTTGGCAAATTAAGGTGGAAGGTGGTAACCAGCTTTATCTTAACGAAGAAAAATAAATAAAAGAAGAATGTTTTTATTCTTGATGCCAAATTCTTCTAGAAAAATTGATCTTTAATTTTTTTTGCCTCTTGTGATTTTAAAAACTTGTAAATATTTCTCTATGCTCCTTATCCCTTCCAATCCTCTATATATGGACCACAATTACTGGATTTTTGTTTAGCAACAAATTCAAAACCTTACCAATTCATACATCCAAAGATGCAAAAAAAATATGCTTTCATGAATCTCGAGTTATACCAATAACATGAATTCCTTGGAGGATGTAATCAATTGATACAACATAACTTCAACTACACCAACAAAACTAAAAGGAAAATTTTAAGAGTGGTCATAAAGGTAAATTCAGAAGATTTTTTTTTGACAAGTATAAAGGTAAATTCAGAAGATGATTTACAAGCATACCCACATTTTCAGCCTCTACCCTCTTAGGCTTTGTTTCCAGCTTGCCTAATGTTCTCGCTAACATTTCAAATGAGACTTCAAAGATTTTATACCTTCTCTCCGATAATAAACCATTCACAAACCTATTACTGTTTGAAATGGTTAATACAGGAAAAGAATATCAAATATTCTTTTTTTTTATAAGTGAAAAATATCAAATATTCCACTGGTAATCGAAGAATGAAGGTGGTCATGAGTTACTCACATTGTGTTCCCCACAAATTCCACCCAATGGAAGGGTAAGATCAGCAAGCCATTTACAAATTACAAAAAATCAATTAATTTTGAAGTATCTTTTAGGCATTTGCTATGCATCTTTTCAACTATTAAATTTGGGTTTGGGGGGTGGGGGGTGGGGAGGCCTAATAGTACACAACTAAGTGAAACCTTCAACCTTATGCTATTTGGCGCCATATAGATTCTTCATGAAATTTTTGATTGGGAAATTTCTGTTTACTGAAATATTTAACCAAAACATGTAGAAATGATCTTTCTTACTCAGAAAGATAACTCACTATATCAAGAAAGAAATATTCAAGAGGCGCATCAACAAAAGCTTCATATAGGAATCCACGAAGCAATCAAATTAATCAAGATCCAGTGATGATAGTATCCATGCAATTTTGCACTACCAACAAATATATAATCTTTCCTTGTTCAAAGTAGTTACTCTATTATGGGTATTAAAGATTTTGTTGTTCTTAACTCTTGGACTCGAGAATTCCCATATGACTTAACTGACACAATAAAAGCCTTTTCTATTATTTTATTAACAGATTTATGTATCGAATCTACTTGTACCGTGGTTTTGGGAACCAAATATTGGTTGTATCTACCTAAAATTCCAACGTCATTATGTGAAATAGCAATAACCAACAGCTATGAGAAGAAAAAATGCAAACCTCTTGGAACTTCTTCCGTAAATCAGCATCCTGAGTAGCAACAAAAAAGTGCTCAGGGTTGTTTCCTCCAATGACTTCCATTATGCAAGCCACAGCACTCTCCCTCCTCTCATGGTCACATCTGACAATGAATTTCATCATTGACAAGACTAGAAATTAGAATCATGAACAGAAAAAACCAAATAATTGCAAGGGTAGGTTTATTCACCCATAGAGATTCTTGTGTTGTGTTCCGCTTAACAAAATTGAGAAAGTTGGTTGGCACCATCATATATATTTTTCCTCAAACTTGACACCAAACTGAGACCTTTTTTTTTTTTGGGAGGGGGCGTTGTGTGTGTGGAAAAAGGTGGGAGGAGAGGAGAAGGAAAAGGGCTGACCTTGCAGTCATGAGTTTCCCAGCTGCCTTAAGAGATTCAGAATAGGAGTCACCAAGGCTATTCAATTCTGCAAGAACACATCTAAACACCAAAAAATAAATAAATAAAAAGCAAAAAATAAAAGGGCAAAAAAAGTTTACTCCAAGAGGGGGTGATGATTTTCTTACAAACTAGGATGGAGCAGATCCTGTAATTAAACATTCAAAGAAGTATAACAAAAGAAAACTGGCTAACCTGGTGGTAAAGATTTTAACTTCGGCACTGAGAATATTTGAGAGGGCAGTATCAGCTGGAGTGATACGATTGACAAGAAGGTGATGTATAAAAGTTCCATCACATAGAACCTTGAAGGGCTCTCGGAAGCCAAAGCAAGCCGTGTAAAATCTGACACTCTTGCGATGGCGCTTCTGCTTTTTCAACCTCATCTAAAAAAAATATAGGGAAAAAAAACTAATCAATAATTTATGCAAACATAAATATCTGATAATCATAACAATTTTGCAATGCGTACAAAAGAAAAAAAAAATTGAAGGTAAAACAAAAGTAGAACCCCAAACATAATGGCTTCATTGTGTTTGAATATCCATATAAAAAGATTTGAGAAGTAAACCCGTGCCTGTCAATTGAATTTGTTATGACAATTGAAACAGGAAGTCTCGTTCTTCTCTTCCTGAGCAGTTCCCTTTTTGCACAATGTAATGTGAAACATGCAACCGAAAGCCCTAATTCATTTACTTTTGTCTGTCTAATAAAAATTAGACAACCACCTTGTTTGGTTACAAGGTTATGTAACCTTATCTGATTCCTATTCTACTGCAGTGCCATCTTGATCAAATTAGGACAATCCAAACCTATGTTAAATTAAATTGTAAGTATATGAGGAAGGCTAAGGGGGCATTTTGTAATGAATTTGCTTTCTGCCTTTACTTTTACAGAAAGCAGAATCACTGTTTTGCTTTCTGAGTGAAAGCAGAAAGCAGAATTGCCATTTATTAACAATTATTGTTGCCACAACTTTAAAAACAGAAAACAAACAACAGTGTTTAATAACACATTTTCTTGCAAGATGAACATATAAAAAACTTCTATGTTTCTAATCAATTGGTATCAACTCTCTCTCTCTCTCATGCATACAAACACACAGAGAGCACATACTCACAACCGTGTAACAATTTACATCTTATTTGAACCAAATAATCAAATCGAGTGCGAAATAAAGACAATTATACATCGATTAGAAAAATATTCTGCATTCATACTTCACCCTCAATCATAATAACAATACATGAACATAACATTACAACATCCAAATTCAAGTCATAACAGTCACATAGCATTACACACAAATTTTAGCCAAACAAGCATTTAAAAGCCAAAAAAGCTCTTGATAGAATAAAAAGTTAAACACCGAATAAAAATTTACAAATAGAATAAATGCAAATATAAATTCCAATTCACTAACCACCAAGTACTTTCAACTTTGCATTAGTTGCCTTAATGCTTACAAATAGAATAAACACCAATTTCTTTGTCATATATAGTCAATGTCAATTAAATAAAAAACAAAAAGGAAAAGTTAGAGAAGTTTTACACCAAGGCTTTCCCATCAATAGTCAAGCCACATGGGATTTTATCTCCTCTCCAACATTTTCTCAATGACCCATCACAATCTAGCCCATATGAAGTGTGCAAGGAATCCCCAAGGCATGCAAGTATATGTTCCCATTATAGATTTAGGCAATATAGAAGTTATAGTTTAATATGGTCTTTGATGCAGAGAGAGAAACAAAGATATAGGCAGGTTATAACAGCTTTCCATCATTTGCTCTTGATGAGCTTAAGTTGCCAAGGCATCAAATGGTTAGAAAATACTACAATTGAGAAGATAAAGATTCAACATATGTTTGGTGCCATTTCAAGAAGTCCACAGAATGGGTCAAGATAATCCTGCACTTTATATATATTTTTAGAGTGCAATCGGTATAACAATGTGTTATCTTGTGGCCCGAATTTTGTCTCAGCCGGGATCGTGTTGCACCCGGTTTTGACCCGAAAAATCCCCTGAGAAAAATTTTATGACCCGTTTTTCGCTTGCTGGTTTTGGACTGATTATGACTCTCTTGTAGCCCGATATATAAGGGCATCTAAGGGTTTGGAGTAGTACAAGAGAAAATACCGAAAACGTAAAAAGAGAGTGAGAGAGCAAGAGCTGGAGCTTGGGGTTGAAACTTGTAATCTCCTGATTTTCACATCATGAACTTTCGCTGGATCTTCGCCGTGGACGTAGGCACATCACCGAACTATGTAAATTCTTGTATTCTGTGTGTTGTGCTTGTTTCGTTTTGTGTCGTGTTTCATGATTGTGCTTGATTCGCGACAGTGTTTCACAACACAATGCATTATATCTGTCCTCTTTTTTTTTCTTTTCCTTCAATCTGTATAGATGCTAATATCTATCTATACTAGACTTAAACAGCTAGTAAATTAACAAAACAAAAAAATCTAATACTTGATTCACTTTTTATCACGTGTCAAATAAATTTTCATGGAATGGAAAATCATGACAAGAAATCTTTCTTTTCACCTTATCACAAGAAGCTCAACTAAACTTGCCAAAATGCTGGGAAAGTGCAAACATAGAAAAGAGATGTTCATTCAGAAAGGAATGTAAATAGAATAATCCTATCATTTACCTAATAAGATTTTTAATCTAATCAGTTCTTAAACTGCAAGTTGAAAGCTTGCATACAACGTAAGAGGTATCTGAAGACACGAGACTAGTAACTACTGAAGTGAATATCATAAGTGGTATGCAAGCTTTCAACTTGCAGCTTAAGAACCGATTAGATTAAAAATCTTATTAGGTAAATGGTAGGATCATTCTATGTACAGTTCCTTTCTGAATGAAATGGATGGGGAGGCTCCGTGGGATCGGAATCCTAAGATCGAATTGATGATCGTAAGATTCTACAAAACTAGTAGAAAAACTATTCAAACTAACTTCTTAAACAAAAAGATCTCTAAAATATATCAAGAATAAGCCCAAAACACACACAAACACAAACCACTCCAAATATAGTCACATACAACTAGGGATAAATTCAAACATGGTTGTGTCTAAGTAAGAGATTAGGGAATAAAAACAGTGACAGAGCTTTAAAACCAGATCTCAGAGCTTTCGGTCGGAAGTTAAGAAAGTAACAGAGGCGTTGGGGAATAAACACAGGGAATAAACTGAGTAAAAGATCAAAAAAGACAAGAAACACACCTTGAAGGGTAGAGGTAGACTGGTAGAGCCTGATTTCGAAACAGAGCTCGCCGGAAGTGAAATAAACTTGCTGCTAGACCTCGCCGGAGGTGATGGAGCTCGTCGACGATATAAAACCTTGCTGCCGTATGTATGTGTGAAGTCTGGATGGAGGAAGCTGCGAAGTGCCAAGTCGATTTTCTCTCTTTTTAAGTAGAATGGGCCCAAAATGGTTGGGCTTCCTAATTTATAAATAAACTTTTGGCCCAAATGACTACACAGAAAGCGCAAAACAAGGCCATTTTACTGTTGGCCCAAATGCTCTACACAAAAGAGCAAAAAAAAGGCCACTTTGTGGGCTCGGTAGGATTCACAATCTTATGTGATCCAAATGATCCAATCGTTATCCTACCCAGAGACAATTTTCTGAACCACCTGGATCCCACTCTTGAGAACGAGTGGAGAGTACGGTACTTTCGGAGTATTTAATAAAATTGTGCAAAATGAAAAAATGAATGAAAAGAAGAGGAGAAACGATGGATAAGACATTTTTTTGAAAAGTAACGGTGTTCAACGATCCTTTTATTTGGTTGAATAAAAAGAAAAAGGGAAAATTACATCGACCTCCCTTGCAAATAGGCGAAATAACAGATACCTCCCCTGTAGTTTTAAAAATAACACTGACCTCCCCTGTCAGTGTACCTTTTGTAACACTGACCTCCCCTGTCAGTGGTGCAGGTACGGAAATTGATGATATCATTGTATATTTGAACTGAAAATTCCAAAATGCCCCTAAAATGTATGAAATGACTAAAATACCCTCATTTAACATATTATTTATGGACAATTTTGCCCCCACTATTCATCATCTTCTTCCCCAATAAAATACAGCACTGTATATATACATACATATATACATATATATATATATATATAGAGAGAGAGAGAGAGTTTGGGGCTTCTGCATCAAATTATAATTATTTGTATTTAATTATATATATATATACATACATATATATATACATACACAGAGAGAGGTATATATATATATATATATATATATACAGAGAGAGAGAGATCGTTTGGGGCTTTTATTGGTCCACACTCGTTGGCGACCTCGGCTTTGTCGTCTGCAGATTCATCAGCCAATCCACCGTCAACATCATGATCGTCCTCTCTCAGGCCGATTTCTGCACCGGAATCAACCCACCAAGCTTCTCTGGCGGCCCAACCCCATCGATTACACCTCCACCTCCGAATCTACCACTGCCTCCTCCATTCCTTCTCCGGTGACCCAACCCTGTCGACTACCCCTCTGGATCTACTAATTCACTGATTCACAATCACCTAGATGGACTCGCTACTGGTGTCATTCCTGGTGATGAAATCACCTCCATACCAGCCAACGCTTTTCTTGTTGGTGCAAATGACACAGATCTCCCTCACTCTCTTGGCAACACATTATACATATATATATACATATATATATATATAAATATATATGTATATCTATTATATAATTCATATTACAGTATATATATACATTGAATGCCGGAGGAGAGAGAGAATGAGAATGACATTACAGGAACCACCCTAGATATGACATAAGATGATAAGGGTAATTTGGTATTTTAACATAACAAATTTTTTATAATAAAAAAATATTAAATCGTATAGGGCTATATTGGTCATTTCACCATTTTGGGTCTCTGAGAACTCTGACAGGGGAGGTCAGTGTTATTTTTAAAACAACAGGGGGTATCTGTTATTTCGCCTATTTGCAAGGGAGGTCAGTGTAAATTTTCCAAAGAAAAAAATAGATATTATTACTTTACTAATATACCCTTAAATATAGAAACTAGTACATTAAAATGAGGGTTTAAATTTATCTAATAATTTTTTATTTTTCTCTCTTGGAGCAAAATAGTGAATTAGTAAAGATGGCTTATTCCTCCCTTCCCTGCAGCTTTCTCTCTCCTACCAAACAATAGAGACTTGTTCCATCCTTTCTCTCTTCCATCTTTCCCTTGTACTTCCCTCCTACCAGACAAGGCATTAGTGTATATGAAAACTCGTGATTTGCTTAACCAACAAACTTGTATTGTCACTTTATGATATTCACTTCAGTAGCCTCGTGTCTTCATATGCCTCTTAAGTTGTATGCAAGCTTTCAACTTGCCATTTAAGAATTGACTAGATTAAAAAAACTTATTAGGTAAATGATATAATCATTGCATGGTTCCTTTCTGAATGAACATATCTTTTTTTATGTTTGCACTTCCCTAGTATTTTGGCAGGATCAGTTGAGCTTCTTGTTAAAATTTCTTGTGATAAGGTGAAAAGAATGATTTTTGGTTATGATTTTCCACTCCGTGAACAAGGAATATAGTTTTTTTTTTTAAATTATGTTTTTCACATAGAATCGAGTGTGCTTTGATCTATTTTATTTTACTCCTTTTGTGTGAGATTAATTTGATTATTTTTTAAATTACACAGTAAAATTCAGTAATATCAAATGAGGTTGCAATTGACCTATTTATTGTGAGTTGTGTGGTGCAGAAGTGACTGCAAAAGTCTGATTAAAACTTAGAGGGATGAATAAGTTTACTTGCTCATTTGTACAATTTTCAGGTTATTTTAATTTTGTCCAATTAAAAATAAACCAATCACATAATGCAAGTAAATAAAATATTTACATGAAAAATTCAAGTTGAGAAAAAATCACAAGTGAGGCTTTTGCTCCGGAGAACCAAATCCATTATCTCGAAGCAAAGTACAACAAACTCATTCTCAGTCTCACATTCACTCCACTCTGACAAGAATTTGATACTGGAAAAACACGAACACTCAAAATTCTGTCCTCTTCGTAGTGCAATTGTATTATCCTTCCTTACAAACAATAGTTGAGAAGAAACCAAACAATCCGATATCTCGCCGAATAAGATAACTCTATAGTAACCTTTGTACTATCGACCAGATTAAGAACACCATCCTAATATTATTCAGTAAATATGTGTGTGCTTTCAAATGAGAAAAAAAAAATCAAAGATAATCTTTCTGTCCTAAAAATACTTCAAAAGTTTTCTCTCTCTAGAACAATAATTTTGTGAAAGTATAAGATTAGAGAAAGCATACGATGGTATTTACAGATGAAGAAGTCCTAAGTTTTCTTAGAAATTAAATAAGTTTAAAACAATTTGGCACATTTCCTAAAGTCAAAGAATTTTAGAAACCATTTCGAGTCAATACAAGACTTTCCTTATTGAAAAATAAAACATCTCAGCAAAGTTGGACCGATTGAGGGGAAAAGTGGACCGGTCCGCCGTATGTGAATATAAAATTCTGAGATACCGAGATATGTTGGATCGGTCCAAGGGAAAAGTGGATTGGTTCAACTTTGAAAACTATGAAAAATTTAAGTTAAAAACCCTAGTTTTTAAAATCAGACTTCAAAATATAAAGTGCAAAGTATCCTCACACACTTATCTTGACTATATGATGTTCCCACTTGATCAATGATATCCATGCACTTGTTCTACAACTCCATAATCTGTTACAAAGAATTGAATGAAAAATTACAACTCAATCAAGCTTAGCTTTGACACAAATATTTTCCAATTACAATAATATATCTCACATTTATCCCTTCTTTAGATCGAGTCAACTAATAGTTTAGGACCTCAAAGCTCAACTCTTACTTGGTATTAGAGAAATTTAACTCATAAATATTAAAAATCAAAATCTTTGTAGAGTGCAATTTCACTTGGCATCGGAGACAGTTACTCATAGCGTTAAAGATCAATTGATTTAAGTTTATTGATTTTTTTTTTAATGTAGGCAAGTTTTAGTAAAAAAATTGATGGGTTTTATGATTATTTTAGTTTTAATTCGTTTGAGAGTTCAATATCTTCCACTAAGATCTTGAGTGATGAGATCAATAATATTGATGTTGCCCTCTCTAAATTGTGTGCTAATTTTGTTAAGCTTAGGCAATAGATTGCTAAATTGTTTGATGAAGTGAAAAAAATGAATTAAATAGAGAAATCTATAAATTAGAAGTTTCAATTACCAACATGAATTTAGAATAGTTAGGATAAGAAAAAACATTTCTCCTTGATAAAATTGAAGTTTTTAGAAGATGAAATGAAAAACATAAAAAAGATTTTAATAAGTTAACTGAAATGAAGGTCTAAAAATTTCATAATGAACTTAAAGAATCTAGTCAATCATCCAAAAATATTTTAGTGACATTTATTAACCCTCCAAAGTTTCATTCCAATGATATTTGGGTAATTTTGATGATAACAAATCATTTAGTGTAAAATATTTTACTTGAGTGTGCTTATCAACATATTATTTGTTTAATTCAAGTTTAATACGATGTTGGACCCATAACTTAAAGACTGAATATAAAGAATTGTGTAGTTTAGTTATTGTTGATTGTGAGTTTATCTTATAAAGTTATTTTTAGGTAACTAGATTGAAAGCTCAATTTATGACTTAGTGGACTTTAGAACCCAAACTTAAAATGAAACATATCAGTTAAAGGTCCTTAGATTATCCATGGACTTAGGTTTTAAATTAAATTGACTCACTTTATAAAGTCTTAGCTTACATTGAGAATGATTAAACATGTTTATGCCTTAATTGTTCTCAAAATTCATATTCTATATGATGTAGTTAACTAATTAATTTAGTTAATTGACTAAGTAGCTAAAAGAGTGCTTAAATCATAAGGTTGATCAATCCAGTTGACTAGTTCTTATATACAATCGACTAGTATAGATTCTAGTAGTGCTTGGCTGAAATTAGATAGAATAAAAATGATTCAACTTGGATAGCCAAACTATATTCCTACAACTGATAAAGGAATAAAGGAGATTTTAGGAAGGTAGGAATTACCCTTTCCTATTAGGTTTATAGACTGCCTCTAGATCAAGGACTTTTGCAAAATAAATTTTGAAACAAAAAAAATGATAAAAGGAATGATGGAACACATTTATTTTATATTGAAAACAACTTCTGGAATAAAAAGAAGGAGAAGATTAGATTCTGTCTAAGCATTCACAAAGAATGAGACAGAAGAACTCTATCCAAACATTTAGTTTATTCCATAAATATTAATATTGCACAAGAGATACAAGATATTGAATAGAATAACACTAGTGTTGATGCTAAAACTACTCCCAAGGAAAATTCAGTAAAGTGCAGGAAAAATAAAGGTTATAGAATGAAGATATTATGTTTGGTTGAGGGACCTTTTTTATGCTCTCTTTATTGGTTATTTATACTTGAGCCTACAAGTTACTCCAATTGTTTATTTTAAAGTAAATACTAGCAATTACTCATGTTTATCCCTACTCCTTAGCCTCCTTTGTTGCCACGTGTCTCAATGTTAAGCTTGCATACTTGAGTTGGTAACCTCCTCTTGTAACTGCTCTTTCTCATTTGAATTATCAATCGACTTACCCATTACGTGTATATATGCTTTAAGTCCTTGCCATATGGCAAAATATCAGAGAAATTAATTTATAATACAAACAATGCCCCCAGCTCTTTGTAAATAAGGGCAGGTCAAAATTTTAAAGACTTGAAATTTAATAATCAAAATTTAAATTGGTTATATTGACCGATATTTTTTCTGAAAGAATTTCTAGTCCAGTGTTTAACTTTTGACAAAGTTCTTTGGCTGTTAAACAACCAATGGTTAGCAGTGAGAATCTTATTTAGAGCCTAAACTATCATTGGCTCCAATGAATTATAAATTGGTCCGATTATCCCATAACCCTAATTTCAATAATCATTAACCACAACTTAACTACACTATATAAGTGTGGTTTCACTCCAATTCAAGAATGATTAAACCATGTGTTGTCTCAACACCGTGTTAATTAAACGAAATTATCCCTCTACGCATAATTGAATATGGATGTATAAATACCAATCAATCCAGATCAACAATTGAATATTTATTAAGCTACTGATTATATTCTCGTTTAATCAAAAAGCCTTTAATAAAATTAATGCACTTTGCGAAGGTGCATATCCATTTTATTAAAGTCGAACCAAGTGCTTGGATTTACCATTGATTAAACTCATCAAGCCATAATAAATTAGCTAGCATAGATGCAAATCTTGGAAGCATCTTCTAAAGTAAATGATCAACCAACGCCCAACATATTTGGATCTTAGACCTTAGGGCCTACTGCATATATCAAAGTGTTAACCAACCATGGCTTGGGTTCATTACTCCCTCATGTTTGAGGATAACATTCACCATAACACTGACAAGTAGTAATTGTAATTTTGGCCTCACAATTACTTTGATATTAACTTGTTGGCAATCCAGTTCTGTTCTTTATCAAAGGGAGTCCACCCACTATTGCTGAATGGACAACAATCTATATTATAACGTAATATAATTGAATTGTGCTCTCGACTTTGATAACCATACCGTGCACGCACCAAGTCATTGCGTCGTCAATGGACACTACTGATGTTAGTTAAAATTACTTAACCACTCGCAATAATACAAGTCCTCGTAGGACAGGGCTATATAGAGGGTGTCTGTCATGCCTCGATTTTCGACACTCGGAAGGGTATAAGAAATGGGGTGATTAATAAGAGTCAAACCAGTTTACTGTAGTCACCCGAGGGGTGGATTGTCGGGGCATGTCAAGATTGCTACCGGAGCATGTCAGGATTGCTCAATCCCACATCGCTTGGGTGTGGAGAAGGGGATGTACTTATATGTAGTGTGTTCTCTTCAAATGGTATAAGGCATTTTGGGGTAAAACCCAAGAGCAAAACCATGCGGGCTTAGGCCCAAAGCGGACAATATCATATCATGTGTTAGAGTGGGGTATTACAGTTGGTATCAGAGCCTGAACCCAGCTGAAAGTGTGCCGATGAGGATGTCGGGCCTCATAAGGGGGTGGATTGTAATCACCCGCGGGGTGGATTGCCGGGGTATGTCAGGATTTCTTTGCCGGGGCATGTCAGGATTGCTCAATCCCACATCGCTTGGGTGTAGAGAAGGGGATGTGCTTATATATAGTGTGTTCTCTCTAAATAGTATGAGGCCTTTTGGGGTAAAACCTAAGAGCAAAACCGTGCGGGCTCAGGCCCAAATCGAACAATATCATACCATGTGTTGGAGCGGGGTATTACAATTATAGTCACCCGTAGGGTGGATTGTTGGGGTATGTCAGGATTGCTGTCGGAGCACGTCAGGATTGCTCAATCCCACATCGCCTGGGTATAGAGAAGGAGATGTGCTTATATATAGTGTGTTATCTTCAAATGGTATAAGGCATTTTTGGGTAAAACTCAAGAGCAAAACCGTGCGGGCTATGGCCCAAAACGGACAATATTATACCATGTGTTGGAGCGGGGTATTACAGTTGGTATCAGAGCCTGAACCCAGTCGGAAGTGTGCCGACGAGGACGTCGGGCCTCATAGGGGGTGGATTGTAGTCACCTGCGGGGTGGATTGCTGAGGCATGTCAGGATTGCTACTGGAGTATGTCAGGACTGCTCAATCCCGCATCGCCTGGGTGTGGAGAAGGGGATGTGCTTATATATAGTGTGTTCTCTTCAAATGGTATGAGGCATTTTGGGGTAAAACTCAAAAGCAAAATCGCGCGGACTGTGGGCCAAAACAGATAATATCATATCATGTGTTGGAGTGGGGTATTACAGTTGGTATCAGAGCCTGAACCCAGCCGGAAGTGTGCCGACGAGGACGTCGGACCTCATAGGGGGGTGGATTGTAGTCACCCGCACCGATTGCCGGGGCATGTCAAGATTGTTGTCGGAGCATGTCAGGATTGCTCAATCTCACATCGCCTGGGTGTGGAGAAGGGGATGTGCTTATATGTAGTGTTTTCTCTTCAAATGGTATGAGGCCTTTTGGGGTAAAATCCAGAGCAAAATCGTGAGGGATATAGCCCAAAGCGGACAATATCATACCATGTGTTGGAGTGGGGTATTACATTTACTCTCATGAACCATTCAATTCCTGAACTCCAATCCTTTCATGATTGGAATTTAAAACTTAAACCTATACCATTGGATATAGAATTTAAAAATATTCATTTTAAAAAAAAAATCACACTCAATTCTGATTTAAAACGAAAGAGTTATGATGGTTGTAGAATAATCCCCTAAGTTTGAGTAGAAAAGTATTCGCACAGAGAGAGAGAGATAGAGAAAGAAAGACTGGCTTGGTGGTTTAAGGTTAGGTCAGTCACAAAAAAAAAAATTAGGAATATAACTAATTTAGGAGTGAAATTTATTAATTAAAATATTAGGTGTATTGTTAATTTAGAACTCTATGTAATTTATGTTTGGATAAATATCACTGATACCCCCTGAAGTTTGATGTATTGACAAGCGGCTACAACTTTGTGAATTTTCGTCACCAACACCCCCTATCAGCTTTTCTATTTTTTTTAATATGTGAAATGTTTTGATTGCCCCTAATTATTTAAATGAATTTTAATATAAAAATATCATAATAGGAAAATGACCACAATATCCTTCATGATAATATGCATTGGAACCTAATTTTTTTATTTTATGTTAATATTATTATTTATGGAAATAAATAATTATATATATGATAGTGTATATATATAGATAAATAGAGAAAAAGAAAGAGAAAGTTAAATGGATAAATTTAGTATTCAAATGGGTTAGGTTAGAAGTCAAAGGACAGAATGGTCATTTCACCGTCCAAAAATGTTCTGAAACGGTGTACTTTTGGTTAAAGGGAGTATAAGTGATATACGACACAAACCACAGAAGGTATTGGTGACGAAAATTCACAAAGTTGTAACCGCATGTCAATACATCAAACCTCGGAGGGTGTCAGTGATATTTACCTTTTATGTTTCTATTTTCTTAATTAAAAAAACTCAAAAATGATTGGAAACTCTTTGTACTTTTAATAGTAGTATAGAGATAGATATAGATATAGATAATATAGATTGACCACAAATTATCTAAAATTCTCTCATTTTGGTCTACCAAAAAAAATCTAAAATTAATTATATCAAATTTATGAGTTTTCAATTTTTATTTATCTTTCTAAATTAAAAATTTTAAGCGGATTCACGATTCTTGCGAATTCCTTCATTTGGGGTTGCTTTAATATGTTACCTCATAATAATTGAAGTGAAAATATCTGTTGAAAAAAATAATCTAAATGGAAGTGTAAACAATTTTCAATGGGAATACCAATTATTATTGAAGTTCTTTTTGTTTATTATGATAGTTTACATTTTTTTTTTATCTAATTGTTATTCAAGGTCGTCCCTTCTTAAATCATTTTATGGATTGTTAATGAGAAGGAATTGGAAAAGGAGTCCGGAAATGAGGTATTAACAAGCTTAAACAAGTCGAGTTAAAAGTTCTTTGAGTGTCACTCATCCAATAAATGAGTTTGAAAATCGTGTTTGAAATCAACTCATCTATAAACAAACAAACATGAATCAGACTCTTATTTGAATGCATTTGAGTTGTTCATAAATAATTCGGTTCATTTGCAACTTTGAATAAACACTTTCTTACCAACCTATGGGGAATTGGGAATTTATTTTGGAAAAGTCGGTTAAGTCAAGTTTATGTGTCATTCATTTACATAATTTACGTCATAGAATTTAACAAAATAATAATAATTTGTGTTATGAAGTCGACATCAAATTACCAATTTTTATTTTTTTTGAGTCATGTCCAAGCGAAGTCTAAAAGTTTAAGGAACATATCCATTGTCAAGCAAGCTATTGAACCCATGAATGATCAGTGAACCACTTTTTCATTACTTTTGTCACGCCCCAAAATACGGACTGCCGGGACTCTCCCGGTCCGAGCCCAAATTCCGGGGTAGTGAGGTGTCACGGTCGCCCGATCGCCACTCCACGACTCGAACAACCGTGGTAAACTACTACCAACCACACCCTCGGTTCCTACCCAGAGCACTAAGATCATTACATACAGCGGAAGTCTTTATATTTTGAATACATCAATCCCTCACCGGATATATCACAATAATTGACAATCTAAGTTATCATTTCACAATCAACGGAAACATTCTTTACACCAATATTACCATGCCTACATGCATACATAAATAATTCAAGTTCACAATGTATACCTTTTATTGAAAGCATTCGTACATAAATCTCTTTGAAATGCATTGTCTGTGCTCCTTCTGATTGATCAAAGCATACTATTCGATTAATCAAGTTGAGGTTTCAATTGATCGGAGCCTGTGCTTGATCGAACTTGTATCGAATGTACTATTGGAACACTCTGGATTTGAATCATTCATTTTGGTCAAAAGTTTCGATTAATCGAGAAGGTGCCTTCGATTGATCACTAGTTTTTGCTTAATCGAAACTAGGCCTTCGATTAATCGAAGGTCCTCAAATATGTTTTCCTATAAAAAATTTCTATGTGTCCATTTTCACACTTTGATCCCTATTCTCACCATACATGATCTTTATCATACCAATTCAACAACACAATCATTCTCACAAGTTTATACATGTAGAAATGAACATAAATGAAGAATCATCATTTAAAACATTTAACATACTACCATCTTTAGTATCATTCTTCCAATATATAGAATTCACCATACATGATCCTCATCATACCAATTCAATAACACAACCATTCTCACAAGTTTATACATGTAGAAATGAACATAAATGAAGAATCATCATTTAAAACGTCTAACATACTACCATGCTCAGTATCATTCTTACAATGTATAAAATTATAAAACATAAACATAACATATTCTTAAACATAAATGGTCTTTATATGTTCGTCACATGCATATAGTCCACAATCGGGACATGCATTCAAATAAAGTAATATAGAGTCTTTAAATGAATCTGATACCGCTCCACGCCAACTTTACCGTTGGGGAGACTCCACCACTTTTTTACCATTTTCTGAAAAGAGTTAATCCTCATAGGATGACCAACCACACGCTCAGTAGGAATGTCTAAAATATAATTCTCCAAGTTTCGTGAATACCATGTAAACATACATTTGCATTTAATCATATTAAGCAAATATCCATATATCATAAGTAATGTATAAGGTAATATGACATGTACAACTCCCTCATCCTCTCTACACATCCATTGGGTTTTGATTTTACGAGCCGCCTAATCCCACCTAACCGAGGCTCCTTAACCGGATCACCTCATTGAAGGATTCTGTCTTTGTGAGTACCTTCTTTAATCTAATTGAAGCTCCTTTATCGGATCACTCCACGAGGGTTACCTTTACCAGACTATCTCGTTACACACCAAGAGGACTTTATCGCCCAACTGAACTCATCACCATCACCATGCACTTTTCAATGAATGAAGATGGATTTTACATGCTCATGCTAAACTTGCACATACAACTCAAGCTAAAACAACATTTAATCATCATGCTTGCACAATTTTTAAGTATACCTCACATGCATTCACATTGAACATGTTTCACATCTTTCACATTCATATCACTTACTTTGGCAATTAATCATGTTTTCACTTAAACATACTTCCAAAGTAATTTATCAAATACACAAGTGTCACCTTCACAATTATACATGAATACACATATTTCTCCCACAACACAATTCACACATGCTTATATACTCATCTAAGGTATTTATAAACATGCATTTACATCCTTTAACATAGTGAACACATTAAATCGCATAATGACATAATTGAGCATACTTTTATATTAAAAAATATCTAATTATACCCACATAACCAATTGGTTGCCTTAACAGCCAATATACTCACAAAACCTTAGATTCTATAAATTAGGTATCCCTACCTCAATTTGGAAGAGCTTTCAAATGATTTCCCTAATTCTCACAAAAAAATCACCCTTCTTCGAAATTGATTCCGGACAGATCAAACTAGAGCCCTCAATGCTTAGACTGTTTCTCTCTTCTTCGGCTCCTTCCAATTTCTAGCCTAAGTTTCTCAAATTCAATGGAGAAGTGATAAAGAAGATGTAGAGATATATGTATATGTCTATATTGCTCCTCACGGCTGATACAAGAATGAGAGAATGAGAATTCTTATTCTCCTCTTTCTATTTATAGACCTAACTCATATATTTACAAAAATGCCACTACTTTTTCAATAAACCTTCTCGGGCTCAGTTTTTAAGTTCGATAATTTCGATTAACATGAAATTGACTCTGTAGCACGTCAAATATTTTATTTAAGTTACCATCCGAATTTGGTGTCATTCTGACACTTTTGGATTTTCTGGGCCCACAAGGCCCGCACCTCGGGTTAACCCTACCCGAAAAAGTCAACTTTTGCCAAACACTCTGAAAACTTCCCTGGACCTTCATACAAGTCCCCAAATATGTATTTTACAATTAGAACTCATATAAAATCATTTAAAGCATTAATATGAAAATAATGAAAAATCGGCCAAAATGGTCACGACTCTTACAACTTTAGTTGCTAAGTTTGTCTTAATGAGTTTGTGATTGACAAACTTAACATGTGTCAATTAAGCTCCTTGGTAGATTCAATCACAGAAAATCAATTATGTAAGAATCACTTTGATCTTGGCTTAACTCTCTTTTTGTTCTCCCCTTTTCCTTTCTTCATTGTTCACATACCCATTAATGACCCAAAAAACTCATTTGTAGTGTTGTTGAGAGCCTAGAGGACATTTGACAAGTAATAATTTAACCTGTTAATATTGAACAAAGAAAATTTTCAAACTGCTCTTGTACCTTTGAACTTGATTCGTCTAAACTTTTTGGTGTAGAAGAGGGCTTCTTGAAAAATGATACGTAGACTCATTCGACTACAATTATGTGAGTGAGGACGATATCATCCCCCAAATTTTAGATGTTGTATCATGCCTCTTCTCACCCAAGACGGGTAACCTTTCTCATTATACAATACAATGACAACTACAAATGAAGGACTCACGATGATATAGGAGTAGGAACTTGTTATAATTGAAGTAGGAATGGAATTGAAGCAAAGAAAACTTGTTCAAGCTCTTAACGTTATTATACTTGGGTAACAAGTCTTTCTTCGTAAAATACTTGAAGAGCAAGTATTTCCTATTCTTTAGTTACAAGTATTTCCTTTATTGTAAAATAGTTGTAAAGAAAGTCTCTCCCATTCTTTAGGCCCAAGTTTTTCTCAATTCACCTATAAATAGATGTGATTATTGTACACAAAGTTAGGAGAGAATATAATGAAAGAGATGTAGCTTGTTGGTTTTGTGTGCCGTGGATGCAGGCCTTAGTGGCTGAACCACATAATATTCTTGTGTTGTTCCTGCTTAATTTTTCTCTTCAATTTTAACATGGTATTAGAGCAAATTGATTGCACCCTACTCCAAATCAGTCTTCACCCTTAAATTGTTAGGCAAAGAATTGCTGATTTTTTGCCATCATTTTGCATTATGCATCATTCCGTGCATTTCTTTTTCATGTCAATTATATAATGACATTATCAAAAGAGTGTCTTTGTGACCATATCATTCAAGGGGAGCCTTTACACCAAATATCCTTATCTGTTGTTATCTCGTTATTGCTGCAGAGTTATTTTTGGTATGCTTAAATGCATATTGTTGGCTATATGCCAAATTTTCTGATCGAGTGTTCAGAATCATGTTCTTCACTCTTGGAGACCCTACTTATTGTTCATTCAACAATAATTATCAATATATTTATCATATTCATAGAAAATCTGCTAGGATTTGTCCGACAAGTTTTCTTCTACTCTTCTTGAGATTGGTTTTGTCAAAGTTTAATTACTCATTGTTCACTTATTGCCAAAATTTGGGCAACCTAAAATATTTTCTTGGTATTGAAGTCGTTTAGACATTTTCAACTTACGAATATCTTCACCAAACAGTTGGAAAGAGATCCTTTTCATGATTTGATATGCAAGCTCGACGTTATTTCCATACACGCTCCACTTTGAGGGAAAGTGTTAACGTTACTATACTTGGGCAACAAGTCTTTCCTTGTATACTTGGGCAACAAGTCTTTCCTTGTAAAATACTTGAAGAACAAGTATTTCCTTTATTGTAAAATAGTTGTAAAGAAAGTCTGTCTTATTCTTTAGGCCCAAGTTTTTCTCAATCATCTATAAATAGAGGTGATTATTATACACAAAATTAAGAAAATATATAATGAAAGAGATGTAGCTTGTTGGCTTTGTGTGCCATGAATTTAGGCCCTTGTGGCCGAATCACGTAATATTGTTCTATTGTTGCTGCTTAATTTCTCTCTTCAATTTTAACACAAGCCTCGCTATATTGATCAAGCAACCTCCGTATTGTGTTCAATCGATCAACCTTATGCTCGCTCATTGAGCACTTCCTTGTCAAGCTTCGATCAATCTAAAACAGGTTCAACCAATCCACCAAGTAGCTTTCACAAGAATTCAACATGAATTCAGGACCTTTTTTTTCCCTAGTTGAGGCCACGCACACTTTTTCCACTGATTTGTCAACACAAGACAATTTGTCCAAACATCAAATCAAGAAAATTTTAAATAGAATACACTTCGAATACTATTTGTTTACACTAATATTAAGATGGATTGGGGCAGGAAGGGTCAAGATGAGAGAACCAGTCCCATACCTATCACATTGCCATTTCTAGACTACCTTCTATTCTAAATAAAACCATAATAATCGTCAAACAACCAGACAAACCTTAATTCTCTTTCCAAAGCCCTCTTCTGTCAAAGTATTATGCATTAATGATCTAATTCAAGGCAAAATCTCTCTCTTTTCTGTAATACAAACATTAAATAACATGCTTCAAAATTCAATAAACGTGTTACACATTACTATACAATTGTGTGGACTATTGTTCGTAGAATAATTGGTTTGAAAATTGCTGATCTGGAATAGTTAAGATAACAAACATTAATTTTCCTAGACGATTAGATTTCAATCTCTCCAAGGGAAGGTTCAACACATTGAATCAAGACAGGCGGCTGAGGCACTCCATTAAGGCATCTGTCTGTTCAGGCTTACCCACGGAGACACGAACATAACCCTTCAATTCTTTGTTATTGTAGTGACGGATCATCACACCCATTTTCGCAAGGTCTTCCTGTAAAATATATGAATCATCATTATAAGTGTTCAAAAGTAAAAGACAGCAATAATGAACATGGAAATTCCTTACCAAAAAAAAATGGAAATTAACCCCACTTTTTCAGCTGGGAAACAATTTTTGTGGAAAATGTTCTGGGTTTGAATTAACTCCATGTTTTCAGCCAAAGTACAGGAATTTTGGTTTTCTCAGTTAAATATTAGTACACTTTTTTTTGTTTTCACTTTCAGCTTATTCTGGAGAAGAAAGAAAGAAGTCACTGAATTTCTTACACCCAAAATTTCCTTCATTTTAAACCAGTCCCCCACATTGAAACAGTTGACAGATATTTCAGTCACATAGCAAGCCTAAAATTCAATAGAGCGAAACCATACACAATTATCAGAAATTTAAAATTATGATCGACCAGGTGAAGAAGCCCAATAATTCATCCAATTAGCAGATTTCTACTACAACAGCTGCACAATATGAACAAGGGTGAACCTAGGCAACATTCATGGCATCTGAATGGGATTGAGAATGCCATGAGAAGACTTGAGCAAGTGCTAAACTTAAAATCAAGCTGAAATTAGAAGCATGCTCAACAGAAATCAAGAGACTTGCCCCCCTTGGGGAAGGGGCTCAGGGAAATCTGCCCCCCGATCTCTTGCAGAAAACGAGGTGGCTTATCCTGCTCAACCGCTTACTGCTCGGGAGCGGAAGAGAGCTTCCTGATCTAATTCTCAGGTGCAGGCCCATCTAACGTTATTACACCAACTACCACTTTTGGTTCTCGATCCCAACCCAGAAATTATCTAAACCAGATTTGGCATTTTCAAGTTGGTTTGTATTGGCAACTTCGAAATGCAGCGCATTACTTAGAAAAAAAAAATGTCCTCTCTCCAGTACATTATGAAAATCTGTACGTAACTGCATCGTAATGGTGCCACAGATTCAACAATGAACTACAATGTCAACAGTTTACAGTTACATAAAAGATTAAGCCACAAAAATGGAGAGGCAAGCTTCAGTTTAAAAATAATGACAAGTAGCATGATAATGATGATAAATGCCTTTCCGCAACTAACATATTGTGGGATCAAAAGTCCGAAGTATTAGTCAAATTAAAGGTTAGGACATTCCTAACTTTGACTACTTAAATCCTAGGCCATTTAAATGCCGAAGATCCTTTCTATTGGAAGAAGGAGCATCTGTAGTTGTTTTCCATTTTTAGATAATAGTACATAAACGTAGAGAAGGGAGATTTCAACTCACAAAACCAAGTCATGTTCTCTGTAATAATAATCCTTATCTAGAACCAAGTATGGGGATTAGAGGGAGATTTCTCTTCCACTAATTTGAATAAAGACATGAATTGATGAGGAATTAGGAAGTACGGACACGCCTAAAAAGGCAAAGAATCCATGTCGGACACGGATACGCGTCGGACACGCCACGTGTCGGACGCGCCAAAAAACGTGTCTGATTTTTTTTTATTTTTTTGAATTTTCGGACATGGCTTGACATGGCACGGACACGGCGCGGACACATGTTGGACACACCAATTTTTTTTTTTCTCTTTTTCCTCTTGTTTTCATGAATCTTCTCTCTTCCATGGATTATTTTTCACTAATCCCTAATTATTTTTTTAACAAAACCCTAATTGTTTTTGCTTTTTTCTCCTTTTTTAGCCTTTCTCTTTCTTTTTCCTATCAAAACACAAGTTCTAGAAAGGTTGTTTTAACAATTCAACTATAACCCATCTCATCTCTTCATTTTTGTTCTTTTTTACTCTTCTCTCTTACTGTACAACTGCTATCTTTTACATGTGACTTTCTGATTTTCTGATGATGCATTTGTATTTGGAGTAAGCTAGAATGATGATGTTTAAATGATAAGACAAGTTTTTATTCTAATGTCTCATTTTGATTTGGTTTTATGACTTTGTGACATCGTTCTCTTATAATTATTGTTGTTGTGAAGTAGATTCAATTGTGTACTTGTGATTTATGATTTGTGAATTTTTTCTTTGTTAGGTTGATGAAAATTAATATTACTCTTAATTATTTAAAGTATGACATCAAATATTATATAAAAATAAATATTTATTATTTGTTGTGTCCCCGCCGTGTCCGTGTCCTAATTTTTTAGGATTTGCAGTGTCGCTGTTTCTGTGTTGTGTCGTATCCATGTCCCGTATCCGTTTCCGTGCTCCTTAGAAGAGGAACAATTTTCAATTTTAAGAACATGGTTCATTAACATACAGGGGCAGATCTTGCCTCTTACTCAGAGCACCGTAAGTAGCTCCATGGAACTGTAATTTACAAACTAAGAAGCATGGATACAGACACGGGATACAATACGACACGGATACGCCGACATGTCCAATTCTAAAAAGGTAGGACACGGACACGACGTTGACACGACTAATATAAATATAAATGATAACTCTCATACCCTCGTAGATGAAACTTTTTGAAATATAAAAAAGAATATGTTATACTATATATGATATTACTATCCTATCTTGTCATTCTAGTTATGTTTTTGTTCCTTTAGATGCTGAACACTTTGATATATGTTCATAATGTTGTTTTCAGGATTGTCGTGTATTTGTTTTATATAAGATGAAGAGTGTAGCATGTGTTGGTCGAGTGTTCGGAATGTGTTGGCCAAGTGTCCGAAATAATAAAATTTATTTTAAAATAACTTTTTTTTATAAATAAATATATTTTATTTTAAAATAATGGACACGGCCATGAGGGTCGGACACGTGTCTAGGAGTGTCGGTGTCAGACACAGACATGACACCTTCATAGAAGTGTTCGTGCTTCTAAGTTTACAAATATTCAAACAAAAATTTTGATAGAGAAGGAAAGAATAAATAAATAAAGCAGAAACATATTGATTATAATATTACTTACGTAAAGCAATGCCCATTGTCCTGATAGTGCTTTAATTTTATACGTTTTGGTATAAAAAAATTTGATTGCACTCTTCTAATGTAATCATTTTTTTACTTCGAAGGTGATACCATGGTTTTATAAACCGGTAGCATCTCTTATGTAATGCCGTCACATCATGGGGTTCCAATCTCATCAAGTGCTGTGATTGCAAGGTAAGGCAGCTCCACATATGCAGCAGCAATTACAACCTACTACTGTTACATAACAGCCGCTACAGATTGTACAGCCAGAAACAGGCCAGTTGTCAGCATGCGAATTCAAAAACTGCATTTTTACCCAATTGTTACTGTTTCTCTTTTTAGTCTTTAAATCTTTTAGAACATGCTTCCAACTCAGATCTACCAAATTTAAAATTAAAAGGGCAAAGTATACAAGTATTTAGCATAAATCTCGATGATAGTGCTGAAGACTACGAATCCAAACCCAAGGCTCCGATAGAGAGTCGGGCAAAGTCCACTAAGCTAGATTACAGGAGACTGAATAGGTCTTGTAAAACAATTCAACTAATTTAACTTAACTTTAAATTAGAGCAAAATTAATAAAATTCTCAACTGAAATAAACTACCAGAAAGTAAAAATCATGCAGTCCACACAAAATAAAGCTAAAAAGCAATAAGTAATGGACACCAGATTTTTATGTGGAAAACCCTAAGAGAGGAAAAAACCACGGAACCTAGTCCGACAAACCAAATCCACTATGAGAAAGGAAGCTTACACCCTAGGTTAACAATTCAGTAACTCTCGAACCCCTAGTTACCTCCCCGAATGAACGTCAAACCTTCTCCCGAATGAAAGAGACAAGGAAGAACTAAGTTGAATTGTCCCCAAACCTGAAACCTTAGTGGATGAACCATTAGCAAGAGTAACACTCTGAGAGGATGCTATAAAATGAAAGTAAGATAAAAGATGAAATCATCCGGTCATATGATCAAATGCTCTAGAATCAATGATCCAAGGATTGCAAGTGGAAGACAATAGACACGTGGGTTCAATACCTGACTGGGCAGAAGTAGCTATGGAGGATAAGGCAGTCACCCTATGTTGAAAAATAAACAGAACATACTCATCACATGGGAGAGTGACCATATCATATTCAACTTGGCAAGAACCGATGGCGCATGTGAAGTAGGAACATCCTCCTTAGAGGAAACTTGATTTGCATAGCTAGATGGTTTGCCATGGAGATCCCAACAATAATTCACACTATAATTAGTAAGGCTTTGAATTTAATTCACCAAAAATCATTACAAATAATAATTTATGGGATCCTAAAAATCTTGTAATTCTGCTATTAGAAGTTTTGCTGCTAGTAAAGAAACACAACTCTGGAGTTCCAAGTCCAATTAGGTGAATATCCCAATGTCCCACATCATTGAGACCACAAGTGTAACAACATTGAGAATCAGATTTGAGCCCTGGGTTGGTATTGTTTCAGTAGATCTTGTGCCAAACATACAAAAAGCACTTTCCACATCTGAATCTCTTCTAAAGTGTAGTATCCAAACGCCATTAAATTTCTTAGAAAAGGCTTCTCTATAAAGCACTTCCTTCAAAGCTAAGGCAGTGCCAATTATTCCTCACTTAAGAATAATCTACTTAAAATTAACATTACTGATCGACTGTTAGATCTTATCTCACTTGCAGCGCAAATAGAGAAAGCAACCTTCCTTGGATGTTATGTTGAGAGACATGAAAAGTGTAAGAGAAAAAATACGGCGTGACACCCATTAGTGAGAAAATATGAGAGAGTAGACTTAGATGGTTTGGACACACACATAGAAGACCTATAGATGTGTCCATAAAACGAGAAAGACTACTTTTCATAGAGGGTAAGAGACAGAGAGGGCGACCAAATATAACATGGGATGGGGTTATTAAAAATGACTTAAAAAAGTTAAACATAGTAGGTGGAATGACATGTAATAGAAAAGATTGGAGATAGAGAATTCATGTGGCCGACCCCATTCATATGAGATTAAGGCAAGGATGATGATCTGTGGCATATGTTAATTGAGAGGGCAGCAGTTAAACTGAAGATTCATTTCCTGCTATTCCAAAAAAACAGTCTGGGATAGCAGCTATTGTAACCTCCAACCTGTCTCCATCCTCATCATGTACTTCATTCAGAAAGTGTCTTAACTTTTTACGATATTCAGTGACAATTTACAAACTTTAGTAACTTGCAGGTTTCTTTTTTCCTTTCTTTTTTTCCTTCTAATTTGAACAACTCCAAGATATAAATTAGTCTTTGTACCTTATAAATTACAAATGATAAAGGAGAGACATTGAGGGTAAAGCTAGGGGAAAGGAGAGATAAAAAGGTCCAGAGTAATAGTCAAGCATGGGAATCGTAGATATATCCTAGGTTAGCATCACGGTGCTTAGTTTCTTAGATGTTTTCCACAGGCTTGCCAGTTACCTATTGTTTCAATATGTTAATAATGAATTCCAGGCTATCAATCCAAAATGTTCCCTTTTTTGGGAGTTATTATTAATTCCCTCCCTCTGTGTCACGGTGATAATCATTACCGTTCTGAGGAGAGCTTATTTTCAACTTAGTGGAGTTCTTGGATTTTATTCTCAACCAACAATATACTTCATGACATGAAGTCCAAGATTGACCTGAGCAAATTCAAAATTATTTAATAATAAAGCAGCCATGATGAACTGAGTGACAGGTAAAACATGTAAACTGAGTACAAAAACTCTTCCAGAAATTCAGATTCTGATATAAAAGTTCAGCACTAACCCTGTTTCATTTATAAATCATTATATTTCTATTCTACCTTCGCAAGCATTGAATCCATAAACTCCCTTTTTTTCTGTTTTTTGATAAGCAAGATTTCATTAAAGAGCGCCCAAATGGGGGACGTGGCCCAGAACAACTGCACAAACAAAACAAAACCTATAGCCTTAAGCTATCCACAAAAGACAAAAGCTACCTACTGAAACAAAAACCCATAAGTTGCCCTAAACCTTATCCCCCCTATTAACCACTTGAAGACTTATTCTTGCTTTTTAAGCGCTAAACCGCTAACATCCATTTCCCAGGGTGGTTCGTCCATGGCTGGGGCACCTGCTATAGAAAGGCATTCAGGAGCATGCTCACTCTATCACAAGATTGATATGAGAAAGCCACTTTGGCAACTTGATAAACTAATGGATGTAATTATCAACTAAAAGTGGTTATAGCCTAGCTATTGCTCATGATTTGGATGTCACTATCCCGATACCTAACTCAGCTAATTCATAAGCAAGTTCCAAGGTTAAAAGGAGAGAAATGGCAGTGAAAATTTACTGGGGAACTATTCAACTCCCTAAATATTCAGCATTTTTCATTTTTGTGGTAGCTCGGGATGTAGTTGTGGTTCTTCCCTTTCTCATTTCTCTGACTCTATAATGTTTAAAAAACTTTTGCACTTCCATTTGGGCTTAGATATGTACACCAATAGCTGTTGAACTCTCTTCTTGATCACTTTCCTAAATGAATGGGAAAAGACAAAAGAAAAAAAAAAGGATTAAAGACTCCACGAAAGAACTCTCGCATTCCACTTGCTTTCTTTAGAAAAATAAATAACACTATTGTCCTCAAAAGCACTCAAACTACACAATTGTGTACTCTTGCACTCTACTTTTGAGGAGTAATTAACATTTTCTTTATTGAAAAAAGGAAAAAAAAAAGAACATGTGGAGTATGAGAGAACTGTTTTGGAGTGTGAATATCACATCCCCTTACAGAATCATAATGTCTGAAACCTTTTTATTATAGTGTAACATTGAGAGAGAGAGAGAGAGAGAGAGAGAGAGAGAGAGAGAGATAGTCCTTACATTTTGGTCCCTTCACTTAAAGAAAGACCAAATAAACTTAGTTTCACATAAAATCTCATTGCAGCATTCCATACAATTATTAGTCAATATGTAACCTATTTAGCAATCTCAACAGAAGAACTCATCACAGCCCTCAGCATCTTCTGACTGATTTAAACTATAAACTTAATTTCACCTAAAATCTAATTGCAGCATTCCATACAATTATTAGTCAATATGCAACCTCAGTGTTATCAAAGGCTCTAGGCGCACTAAGGCGCTAAAGGTCCTTTGGAGCCTAGGCGCAAGGCGCAAGGTGAGGCGCGAGCCTGAGTGAACTGAGGCGCACAATTGAAAAGTTAAATTACTATAAAAGAATTCATATCTCAATCAATATTTTTAAAAATTCATATCAAATATGAAAAAATAAATCCATCAACCATGTCATTCAAGAACTATAAAATGAAACAAAGCACAAAAAAAATAGCAGGAAATAAAAGGAAGTCGCGGAGAGAGAGAGAGAGAACAAGAATACAACGAGAGAGAGAGAGAGAGAAGAATAAGAAAGAAAAAGAAAAAGAAAAACTATTAAAAAAAACAGTAGGAAATAATTTAGTACAACAGAATAGGATTTAGAGAGAAAAAAGAGAGTGAGAGAGGAATTAGACGAAGAGAGATGAAGAAGAAGCGCATGTGTATCTAATCGTTTCTGCAACTCTCTCAAACGAAGGTTATCGGCATCGTGACGTAGGGCTTTTGGCATCGTGACTTGGGGTTTTGGCATTGTTCATGTCTTGTGATCATAATGGACTTCTCTCTTCTTTTCTTTCGAACGAGACAAAAGTCTTCTTTTTGAATTAGGAAAAAGAAAAAAGGAAATATCAATCAGGCGCGCCCGACTGACTTGTATAAGGCGCAGCCCAGGCGCGCGCCTAGTGAACATAGCTGAGCCTAGGTTGACAACAGGCGCAATCCTTGCGCCTGGAGCCTAGGCGCATGCCTAGGCGCGCCTTTAACAGCACTGTTGCAACCTATTTAGCAATCTCAACAGAAGAATTCATCACAGCCCTCAGCATCTTCTGACTGATTTAAACTATAAGAAACTTCAGAAATTTCTCATACAAAATCAAATAAAAACTAACTTAACAAGTTTTGTAAATGTAGTCAATTAAGCAAGCCGTTGCCATTCAAAGAAAAAGAAAACCATAAATAAAAGAAAAATTATGAATGTGGAACTAAGAATTTTCTACAAATTTAATGCTCTTTGTACCAAGAAAAGAATTTGTACCTTCAGTTTCTTTGCATCCATTCCAGATGTAACCCCACAAAGAATGAAATTAGAATAGCTTGGATACGGGTTCAAAAACGGCACTTCTTTTAAGAGTTTATAGAGCCTCTCACGTTCTTGCACCAAAGCCACTTTAACATTCTGGTACAGATTGCTGACTAGTATTAGAAGTGGTGTTCAAGCACTAATCTAGCAATATAAGGATCAGTGAAATTTATTAGCACTGGATAAAGCCAAAATCTTTTAATCTTCAAGTACCTCCAAATAGGTGGGATTCTTTAATGCTGCACATGCAGATACTTCAGCGGCAACAGAAACATTATACGGTTGCTTTGCTCTCCAAAGGTACTCAATGATGCTAGAAGGAAATGCTCCATATCCGACACGAAGTCCAGCTAATCCTGTTTCAGTGTTTATTTGAAATGCTAAAATCTAATAATCTCATACTATAAAGAAATTAATGTAGTAGAAAATCAATATGAGAAATGAACCATTAATTATATGTCCATCATCTTCAACAAACTCCTCTAAGTATCCATACAGATGAACCACCGAGACATCAATCACATAGAACCAAGAACTAACAATTAATTATATGTCTCTAAGTATCCATACAGATGAACCTCTGAGACATCAATCATATAGAACCATGAACTAACTCACTTACTACGTACTAGTGTATGTGAAAAGTAAAAACTCACTAAAATCAAACGCAGTGTAACAAACGTGGGGCTATCTTTGTGTATCTCATGAATGATGCAAGAAAACATGTATTTATTGGTAAAAGATGTTTAAGATATCCATAAAGACTAATAATTTAATTAGAAAACTGATGCCTTAATCACAGTATCAACCAATAAAAATAAAGAAGAGTCTTAATTGAATTCAATACATTTTCAGAAACTGCGACGAGTAGAACCAGTTGTATCGTTTGAAAAGTGTCTAGAATAAGTTGGAGCACTTGAAATCAGGTTAAACCCCTACAGTTGTTGAAAAACAGTTTTTTAATTTTCCAACTCTATAAACTATTATAACATATTTAATTAACATTTTAATACATATCATAGTTTGAAGACGTGGATGCAACAACTAATGCGAATGCAGTGTAACAGACGTGGGGCTATATTGGGTGTAACATAACAGAATTGGTTATTGCGGTCTTGAAATTTTTTGGACTTCACACAGCACCCAAAACGCACAGATACGCAACTCTTTACAACATAATCTGATATGGGCTTTTAAAAAATTTTAATGATTTTTGTTTAATTTTTCAAGATCATTCAAACACAAGTAATGGCACTGTACATGAATTTCTAAGTCGTCATTAAAGGCTTAGTAATTTATACTTTTTACTAAATGAAGCAGTAAAAATAGACTTAAGCATGAAATAAATGAAAATTTATGACATATGCTCAACTATATAGCCTAATCAATGACAAAGGATTTCAAAACTGAACTAGATCACCATCAAAAGGAGTGATGTTGCTGATCTTGTTTAAGCCCTGGAGCAGTGGAGCATATTTTTGCTCATAAAGCTGCAATGCATCATCTCTCCATAGTGGATCACAGTCATATGTAGTGGATGTTGCTGATGGGCTTGAGGGATAGGGATAACTCTGAGGATAATGAGAGCGGTAACCATACTGTTGAGCAGAATATCATGAGGAGCTACTAAACTGATCAGTTCAAATGTTATGCTATGCTAATAATGTATCCGAGTCTAAAGCGGCATTGGAGGGTATCCATAGCCACAAGACCATAACCATACTCAGACGTAACCCTGAGGTTGAGTAGCTGGTGGCTGATGTCCAAGTCCAAAATCCCCAAAGCTATGTGTCGACTTGTCATCAGGATAATCATGCTACCTCTGTTTTCTGCTCAGGCTGCCCAGCAGAAGGCACATCACCACCACCATAACTGTTAGGAATTGTGTCTCAAAATCCTATTGTGTAATTTATTTGGTAATTTTTTTGTTAGGCAAGTCTTGGGATTCAAATAATTGTAATCTTTGTCCAACAAGGAATTGGGTTTTAAGACTCTATAAATAGAGGTGAGGATGAGAAGAGAAGGAAGAGAAGGAAGAGAAGAAAAGTGTGAAGAGAGAGAGAGAGAGAATTGTAAGAGAGTTGAGTTGAATTTGTGAGAGAGAAAAAAAAAGACAGTGTAATCTTTATATTGAAATAAAGGCAATCATTCTTCACCCGTGGATTAAGCGATTTGGTGAACCATGTAAATCTCGTCTTGTTTGTGTGTGTGTTTGTTTTTTATTTACTTCCGTTGTGCCTAATCAAGGGGATTAATTCCCAACAAGTAGTATCAGGGCTATGGCGACAACTATTACAGATGTACAATACTCGGTTGAAAGGTTTGATGGAAGTAAAAATTTCACTCTATCGCAAGTTCGAATGCGAGAAATACTGACTCAGCAAGGTATAGAAGAGGCACTGCATGACAAACCAAAAGAGATGGATGGTGCAAAGTGGGAGAAGATCAATTCAAGGGTGATTGGTGCGATTTGATTGGCGTTGGCAGATGATGTTGTTTACGATGTGATAGAAGAAACTTCAGCAGGAGGTATGTGGAAAAAGTTGGAGGATCTTTATATGAGAAAAAATCGCACCAACCGACTATTCTTGAAACAAGAGTTGTACTCCTTTCGTAGGAAAGAAGGTGTAAGCTTGCAAGAATATCTTAGTGAGTTTAATAAGATTGTTTGTGACTTATCTAATGTTGATGTTAAGTTAAGTGATGAGGATAAAACTATTATATTGTTGACATCGGTACACTCTGCTCATAAGCATTTATTTAATACTTTGCTTTATGCGAGAGATACAATCACGATGGAACAAGTTAAGAGTGCTTTATTCTCCAATGAAAAGTTGAACGGTGAGGATCAACATGATCAGTCTCAAGCTCTTGTTGTTCAAGAGAGAAGCTAAGGAGTAGATACCTGATTCAGCTTGTTCCTTTTATGTGTGTCTTCATAAAGAGTGGTTTGTTACCTACAAACCTGCAAGTGGTAAGGTGTTTATGGGGGAATAATGTTTCTTGTAATGCTATGGGAATTGGAACAATAAAAATCAAGACAACGAATGGTTTAGTAAGAACTCTAATGAATGTACGTCATATTCCAAGTGTTAGAAGGAATGTGATTTTTGTTGGAGCTTTGAATTCGAAGGGTAGTTGGTGTAAAGTGAAGAATGGGTTGATGAAGATTAGAAGAGGGCCACATAATGCTTTTGGGAAGGCAGGTTAATAATCTCTATGTTTTATTAGGAAGTACTATGCTAAGTGGAGCAATTGCAAAGACAGAATGGAAGCTTGTTTCTAGATCTACTAGAGTGATGAATGATCAAGAGCGACAAGGGAAGGACAAATTCTTGGCAATTGCAACAACACCAACTTTCATCCTAGAAGCAAGGAAAGTTCAATTTGGTGATATGAGAGTAAATTCCAAGTTCGATTATTTGAACTTGAACTTTGTTTACAATAGATGAGTGTGATGGAACGGCGAAGAACGACAAGTAAGAAGATGTTAAGTCTGAGGTGGAGAGATTTCTTCAGTCCAGGTGGAGCTATGGAGGAGTGCATGAAGATCAAATTTGAGCCAAGGTCGAGATTGTTAGGAATTGTGTCTCAAATTCCTATTGTAATTAGGTTTCTATTTTAAAGTTGTAATTTATTTAGTAATTTTTTTGTTAGGCAAGTCTTAGGCTTCAAATAATTGTAATCCTTGTCCAACAAGGAATTGGGTTTGAAGATTATAAATAGGAGTGAGGATGAGAAGAGAAGGTAGAGAAGAAAAGTGTGAAGAGAGATATAGAGAGATTTGTAAGAGAGTTGAGTTGAATTTGTGTGAGAGAGAAAGAAAGAGAGTGTGTAATCTTTATATTGAAATAAAGAAAGTCGTTCTTCACTCCTGGATTAAGCGATTTGGTGAACCACGTAAATCTCGTCTTGTTTGTGTGTGTGTTTGTTTTGGATTTACTTCCGCTGTGCCGAATCAAGGGGATTAATTCCCCACAATAACCATATCCTCCTCCTCCTATAGCACCAGCATCATCACCACCACTAACATCATCACCACTATCGCCATCATTATCACTATGGCTCACTGACTGGAGGAAGTAATGTTATCACCATCACAGGCACGAGAAGAAGAGGGACCTCCTACATTTTCCTTACCCACATCCTCTATCCAATGAGAGAGATTTGCACTATTGAGCAATAGATCTTCCCTCTACTCTAACCATGGGAGTTGTCCTCCTCAAAGATGTGGCCTAGCTTGACGGGGGCTATATCTTCTTTCAATCTCCTTCTGACGGGTGCAGGACATATGTGTAATCTTTAGCATGAAGGTACACCAATCTCTGAAAAAATTCACCACTGTGACCTGCGTTCATTACACCGTGTTTGCGTGCACATTGATGGGCACGTCCGCTCTCTCAAACTATGGTTCACGGCACCAAAACAGCTCCCAAATAGCCTCACAAACTTGGTTCTTCCATCCCCTTTCCTAGTTTAACCTATGCCTTTGACATTATACCTTATCCTTCAGAAAAATGTTTCTAATGCTAAAATCCAAAGATCTAACACCAGTTAATACCCTGACTAGACCAAAATAGGATCCCTGGCTCACTAATACATCACATCCAGGAAATTTATGTAGACAAGCCATGAAAAAATTGAGAAAAAAAGCTTTGTTGAATTGAATTTTCTTCTCTTTTAATTTGTGTATTCTTATTAGCCTGCAATCAAACCATGATAATCGCTCTTTTCAACCTTCGAAAGATCTACTTCAGTAAGCCCAACCCCTCCACCAAGATCCAATCCTAGCAACACAAAATCTATTCACTGCATACTGTTCACGGCAAAAAAAAAAAAAAAAAGCCTCCAAACGGCCTCACAAAATTAGTTATTCCATCCCAAAACTCCCTCCTATTGGTTCCTCGTCAAATTATGCCTTCTACTTCAAACCTTACCTTAACGACAATTTTTGCAGTGCTAAAATCAAAAGATCCAACATCAGTTAATACCACAACTTGACCCAAATAGGACCCATTGTTCGCTAATACACCTCACATCCAAAAAATTTGGAAAATACCAGAGTAATCTTTACCCCAAAATTTAACAAAACATGAACAAAACTGATTCAAAAGAAAGGCAAAATAAAGAAAGCATAAAATATAACTACAATCAAACTGAACTTCCTATTTAAGGTTCTTAAGTGCCCACATTGAAATTGAACCAATTTCAAATACTTCTCCTGTTCCTCCTCTCCTTACTGAACCAATTTCAAATAATTCTCCTCTTCCTTGTTCTTTTTCTTCTTCCTTCTTTCTACCCAAGATAACAACTTATAAAAATCAACTAAATGGATTAACAGACCAAATTATAACAAGGTACAAACACTTGCCAATTAGGAATTCAACAATGAATCAGATAAATGAACTTTACAGGCAGATGTATAAGTTTCTGCATATATTCGGCTCTGTAAAATAAGCAAGAATTATTAACATACCAGCTCTTTTGCTAAATGTCCGAAGGACAATTAGGTTTTCATGCTGCTTCACCCATCCCATCTTAGATTCAATTCCTGAAAATTCAATGTATGCTTCATCCAACACAACCAATATAGGCAGATCAAGGATCTTCAAGAGATCATCATCATTTATTATACTGTCAAAAAAGAAGATTCAATAGAATACATTAGAACCTACAACGGAAGTGTTTCTTAGAAAAGATAGCCTGCAAACTCAGTAGTTAAACATAACCTATTAAAGTTAGTTACATAATACAAGCAGAAAATTCATATATCATGGCATGATCTCTTCAATCTATAAGGAAACTTCAATCCACTTTCTTTCCTGTCCATGCCCAGTGTAGGTATCATATATGTGTTATGCCACGTGGCACTCGCCACATCATCCATAATGGCCCACATAGCAAAAAATTAAGTGACCAATGAAAAGCGGTGTGGCATTTGCCACATCATCAATAAATCTCAAATACAAGACTAACGACTTGAAGACCTGAGTTGGGAGACTTGGGATCCAAGGAGGTACTTGGTTTGGTGGTTGAAGTCCAGGAATCGTCGAGAAGGCGGACCACTCTCTCGTACCTCGACCTCTCATACATTCTATCCCTACCCTATTTGACCATATTAACAATATTTATCTAATTAAATAATTACCCTTATTATTTTGGACAATTACACAACCTATCCTTGTCCTATCATTACTTTGTATTCTTTTACTTTTTGTCATTATAATAGAAATTGTTGTGAAAAAACAGCCGTAAACCAAGTACAATCACGAAACACAACACAAAACGAATTAAGCACAACGCACAAAACACAAGAATTTACGTGGTTCAGCGATGTGCCTACGTCCACGGCAAAGATCCGGCAAAAGATTTCACTATGCGAAAAACAGGAGATTACAAGTTTCAACCCAAACCCTAGCTCTCGCTTTCTCACTCTCTTTCTGCGGTTTTAGTGTTTTCTCTCTCATCTTTTTGCGAACCCTTAGATGCCCTTATATATCGGGCTACAAGAGAGTCCTAACATGGGTCCAAAACCCGCAAGTGAAAACGGGTCATAAAATTTTTCGGGCCAATCGGGTGGCAACGTGACCCGGCCTGAGACAAAATTCGGGCCACAACATAACAGAAATCATAAATATTAACTTAGCATGACATCATGTATGGGAGAACTTGCACACTGTCATGTCAAGTTTGTTACAGTACCCACCATTTCAAGCAGTACAAGCTGTGTGGCAAGTCCTTTCCCTTTTTGTATCATCACAGTGGATATCTTATATTTGAGTCAAAATAGACACCCATGTGCATTTCCTTCTTGTATAACTTTTAACAAAAAGAGCGAAAGATTTTTTTTTTAACTAACAGCAAAAGGAAAAAGAAAGGAAAAACATGTGATTCACATGAATAACTACTTTGAACATAAGTCCGGTCCCAATAAATAACATGCCACCCGTCAAACATACGTCCCAAGACAAAAATTCTTGGATGTGAAGATGAGGTATATGTGAAACACAACCAAAATTGTTTTCATAAGGCATGCTATAACTCTAGATTAGAAGGTCAGAGTAAAACAACTATAGGTCAAAGTCAAACAATATAGTAACATTAAAGCCATTTCTAAGGTGATCAATGATTGATCATAAGTCCGGTCCCAAAAAATAACATGCCACCCGTCAAACATACTTCTCAAGCCACCAAAAATTCTTGGAAGGACAGATGAGGTATGCCCAAAACACAGACCAAAATTGTTTTCACAAGGCATGCTATAACTCTAGATTAGAACGTGAAAGCAATACAACTATGGGTCAAAGTCAAACAATATAGTAACACAAATGCCATTTCTGAGGCAATCTATGATTGAATGTACACAACCAGCAACTCTTGGACCAAGTGCAGAGTTAATTTACAGTTTTAGCGCATATAACAGGATTCCAATTAACCATATGCATCATACAATATAAATAAACTTATGATAACAGATGCAATTAGAAATTACCTCCCATCCGGATTGTTGGGAGAAGTTAAAAATATGCACTTTGGTTTCTCCTGATCAACGACTTTAGTAATCAGTTCTACATCCAAGCTAAAGTCTGACTTCCGAGGTACTGCTCAGATGAAAACGGAAAAAGATTAAGTGCATTTGACAAAATATTATAACAACGCATGTAAGCATATAAATGGCAAATGTTAGATTAATCCAAGAATCCTTAATCCGGAATAAGAAAAACGAAGTTAGAATATCAAATACCTAACATGTAGATTAAATAATAAAGAAAAAAAAATTTGTGTTTACCCTTGATTACAAGTGCCCCATTAACAGCTGCATCAAATTCATACATTGTAAAGGTCGGAGGACAGTCGACAATTTTGTCACCTGGATCCAGTACACACCTGCAGTAGAAACCAGAGGAAAATAAAAAATAAAAAATTAAAGCATTTAAAAAAATATATGGGCACAGCATGCAAAGTACCCAGTTAAGTCCAATGTAATTTGAGAAATGCAAGATCTTCTATTACTAACCGCATAATCAAATCAATGAGCTCATCTGCACCACACCCTGCAAGGATATACTCAGATTCAATGCCAGAATCCTCGGCAAGGGCAGCACGCAATCTACGGCTTTCAGGGTCAGGATAAACATATGGGAATTTCAGTGTCCCCAAGGCCTCAAAAACCTACAAACAATTGTGAAATATGTACCCATGACACAATAAATATTAAAAATAAAAATGGTGACTGCATCTACAAGAGATTTTATAATAAAAGGTCTGATCACATCTTTGCTTCTAGTGATGTCAATTATATTCATAAGGAATATATGACTTACCTCTGGTGGCGGACCATATGGGTTTTCATTTGCGTCTAATTTAATTATATCCTCAGGCTTTCTTCCAAGACGAGTCGATAAAACCTGTATTAGAAAACCAATAACTTTCATATGGAAATGAGAATAAATTTAGAATGATTACCATAATAACTAGAATTTGCAAAAAATTATGTACTTAAAATAGAACCCACCTTAAGGCTCGGTTTGATTGATGGAAATAGCAAGAAAGGAGAAGAAATAGAAAAAATTTACAAATTTTAAGAGTTTACATAACAGGAAAAGGAAAATTTAAATCACCTAACTTCCCATAAAAAATTTCTACAAAAAACATAGGAAAATTAGCATTTCTTGAGAAAGTTTTATGAAGTCACAATATCTCCCTTTCTTTTCTTGTAAGTTTCATGCATTCCAACCCATGAAATGATAATTTCTTATAATTTTCTTGAAATTTTTTCATGCTAATCAAATGCATGTTTCAAAATTTATTTTCCTTTTGTTCACTTCTCTTTCTTTTACTTTCACTTTTCACTATTAGTTTCTATCTAACCAAACGGAACCTAATAGAAAATGACTGGCAGGACATCACTTTCCTTTTACAGTATACAACCTTTGACTTCAGCCATTTTACCAACATTATGATCTATTAAATTGCTTTCCATATATACTTTAATTAGAACCCACCTTAACAGAAAATGACTTCACATATGGCTTCAGTCTTCCATTTTAAATCTGCACAGGACAAGGATGCTAAAGTGTAGTTGTGTCCTGCACATAATGGCTGCAATATGAAACCATTACATTCCTACAAAGACACGCCCCACAAAATAACATATACAGAAGAATAAGGAAAGATTGAAGCAAGAAGGGAGTTCTTATTTAATATGAGGTAGGCTCTCATCATACTTCATTATAATCCTATATTATATCAACCTGCTATGCGTATATAAAAATTTTCAAATAGCTTTAGGAGACTTTTGTGACTTGAATTTGGATTCTAAACCCTATATATATACATACTTTTAAGGTTACTCACATATCTCCGGCCTACAACTCCTACTATTCCATTTTTACACTTTTGAGAGACACATCTTCTTCTTTACTTGCTTTTTGGCTTTCAAGCATACTCTACCCGTTTCAGCTGCTTTTGTTTCTGTTTCCACAGATGTTTATATTTTGTATGTCCCATGAGCTTGTGCTACACATGGATTATTAGAGAATGGCCGCAGCAGATTTCACAGCTTCATCAACGTTTTTGTGATGATTCGGCTTACAATCAATGTGAAGTGAGGAGAATAATGAAGATCATCACGTTAATGGATAGAAGCGATAGAATTCGTGAGTACGCAGACGTAAGTATGAGGCAGAGAAACAGGGCTCATAGGAGGAAAGTGGAAACCTGGCATGAATCTGAGACGTTGAAAGCAATTGTGCCTGGTTGAGTGTCAGGAATAATTCTGCGTCAAACTACTGAGTTTGAACTTCTTCCCTATTCAGAGTGGATTGGTTAGCATGAAACAGATGCCCTGTAGTTTTTCCCTGCTTAGGGTTTTCCAAGTAAAAGCCCATGTTCCCTTTATTTTGATCTTTGCTTTAATTATATGCTTTGTTTGATTGCAATTGATCTGTGTTAAATTTAAAATTGGTAAAAAGATTAAACGGAACAATTCACAACCCCACTAGGGCTGATTCTATGCTTGTGAATCCATTGGGAGCTTCCATTTACATACTCATAGTGGAGATTTGACTTGCAAAACTGATTAGATCTACTTTATGTGGAAATTTGGAATTTTATTTTGTTATATATCTAGAAGATAGCATCTTTCCAGTGGGGATGTCACGCTTAGTTATAGACTACGATGCTGAAGGACACTGGAACAAAGAAGGCCCCTGCCAGGATGAGGATTTAAGGTCTTTAATGTTTCTAATTCTTTTATCCTAATTTTTTCGTGCTAGTTGTCATTTATAAAACATCAAAATTTGAATTGTCACAAAGGGATTTTGCGAGGATCTCTATTCTTCAACTTCTAAAAGTATTGAACAATTATACCACTCAATATCTGGTTTCTGTTGGTTTACAATTAATTTGTCATGAGAACATTGCCTTTTTTATGATCAAAGAGAATGATATTAGCAATTAGTGTGCCTTGGATTTCCCTCGAGTCTGGATCCTGATTTTTGGGTTGGGCCTCTAAGATTCAAGGTTCGGGACATGACAATGATCCACCCAAGTAGCTAGTATTGAAGGTTTCTTCACTACAAATAACAATTTATGCTCTGTTTGGTAGGAAGGATGGAAAATGGATGGAAGGGAGAGGGGAAGGGATGGTGTCTTCCTCACTATTTGTTTGGTTGAATGGAAGGGATAGTAGAAAAAATGGATGATGTGACACATTTCTTTGTTTGGTAGGAAAGAAGGGAAGGAGAGATTTTATATTTTTTACCAGTATACCCTCATTATATAAACTAATAATTAACTAAGTAATTTGGTAAATAATTGTCAGGTATAAATGGTATTCCATATTTATGGAGCAAACAATGCATTAATGACATATGACCCACTGAAATTAAACATGACATGAAGTCTCTACAAGAAACCTTATAATTATAAGAATTAATCAAACACGTTACATGCTGGTGGTTATTGGTTTTGATTGTTGGCATGTCTAAAAATTTGAGGTGGTGGGTTGATGGTTTTGGTTTGAGAGTTTTAGTGTTGCCGAGAGAAGTGGAGGGGGGACATGGATAGAGAGAGAGAGAGAGTAGTGGGGGCACAGCAATATTTTGGAATTTAAAATTTACTCTTCAATTGGTGTAAGGGTTGACTGACGGTAGGGGTAGTAAGAGTGATTTTATAACACTCAAGGAAGGTTAACCATAATTTTTCAACAAGTTTTCTAAGTGTAGTTTAGAAAACCAACATATCAACTTAAAGGTTTATCCATTGAAGTGTCAAAGCAAATCACTAACTGACATGGTTTTAGTGTTACAAAGAGAAGTGGAGGGGTGAAGTGGAGAGAGAGAGAAGCAGCGGTGGTAGTGGGGGCAGCAACGGTGTATGGAGATATGTGTGCGTGTGATTTGGCTAAAATGGTAAACTCATAAAGTTAGTAGGGTTAGGTCTTTTTGCTTCATATAACAGTCTTCTCAGAATTTAAAATTTACTCTTCGACTGGCCTAACAGTTGATTGATGGCAGGGGTGGTCGGAGTGATTTTATAAAACCTCAAGGGAGGTTGATCATAATATTTCAACAAGTTTTATCCAAGTGTAATTTCAAAAACCTCATGATGTCAAAGGGTAATTTACCCAAAAAAATAATAATAACCAGTATTAGTAGACAATTGCATCCAAATTGAAAACCAAAATATCAACTTAAAAGTTTATCCACTGAAGAGGCAAGGCAAATCACTAATTGACATGGTTTTATATTCAAGAATTTTTCGGCCCAGCTCATTCAACCAAAACTAGAATAAGCAATAAAAGATATCTACCGTAATTACAATAATCAACAATTACGCAAACAGAACAGCTCAAGCAGGGCAGCTGTACATCCAACTTGTGTATCAAACAGAAAATTCAAAAGCCATGTACTAATAAACCCCAATGAGAATGAGTAACCAATAATTAATGCGATCATACTCTCAATTGGGTGCAAATGGAGTTTTGAACCAATAATTAACAAGTAATTGCCCTGCCTCATCCAACCAAATCATTGATAGTCAGCAAGAAACGACCAGTATTACAATTGTTACTTAATCAACTGACATAATTAGGAAAAAATAATATTGAAATGGATTAGACTGAAATACCTCAAATGGCAAAATGGGTTGATAGGGAGACAACTGCCGGAGATGGGGTCGAATAAAAGAATCCCCAGTCAACCGTTGTCGACCCTCCTCTTTGACATGCGTTTTAACAGGTATGGTGGAGGCCATAAAAGTAACCCTCCTGTGATTTCCTTCAAATGAAAAATCGAATGTATGCGATGGGGTGAAGCGGAGACCAATGTCGGATTTAATCATGCAAAGAGATGACTTGCTGTAGAAATCAATCACACCCATGAAATCTGCATGTTTGAATTCAAAGAAAATGAAAAAAAAAAAATCAACACAATTCCGTGAAAAAAAAAAAAGTGAAGTAAAGAGAAGAGGGTTTAAGAACCTGGAATGGAAGAAGACCAAGAAAAATAACTGATGGGAAATGAGGAAAAAAAAAAAGTGAAGTAGAGAGGAGGGTTTACAGCACCTGGAATGGAAAAAGACGAAGAGGAATAACTGATGTTAATGATCTTATTGAGATCCTTAATGATGTTTTCTTCGGACCGCCAAGCTTCGTCCTACCTCCTTAATGATGCGCAATTATGCTGAGAAATTTGGACAAATGCGCTGATAAATTGGGACTGATGCCTTGATGCGCAATGTTGGTGCACGCTGAATCCACAGGTGCACTTTTACGATGAGGGGCAATGCGCTGATGCGCTTTGTAGGGTTAGGGCAGTGCACAGGTGTGCTCACTTGGGTTTGACAGTGAGAGAGAGCGCGCAAGTGCGCTTTTATTGTGGTGGAGTGTGCGCATGTTCGCCTGTTTTAGGGGTTCTTTGGGCTGGACAATGCGCAAGTGCACTTTTTATGGGCTGGACAATGAGCAGGTGCGCATTCTTGGCAGTACGTTAAGGCGATGATGGTCTCATTTTGCGCAGATGCGCTCCAGCAAGCGCTAATGCGCCTTTTGTCCAGTGTGTTCACCTTGGAAAAACCTACAAATGCGTATATGCGCTTCCAAAAATGCTTTTGCACTTATTATCCAGTATGTTTTTCTTGAGCTTATTAACGAACACATTGAAATTTTTCGCACAAAAATAACTAATTCCAAAACTCAACCAAACATGTACATAAAAAAAAACTCAATACTCAAAAACAACTTGCAATCAAAGGAAAAAAAAAAATGCTTCTTACAGAATTACACCAAGCAAACCAAGTTTAACGTCGAGGCCAGGTATAAACCCAACTCTCACTTGGTCAAAATAAATGGGATCCGCCAACTCGATGACCTCCACGTTTCAACTATGCATCTCATTCTCAATGTAAGGTTTCAATATCTGACCATTTACCTTGAGAGGAACTTACTATCCTTGAGATTTTAACTATCCACTGCTCCATCGGGAGACATGGATAGAACAACATAAGGACCATCCCATTTCAAACGTAGCTTACTAGGAAAAGTTTGAAGTTTGGAGTTATATAACCACATGTTTTGCCCTGGTTCAAAGGACTTTCGCATAATGTGCTTATCATGAAATCCCTTAATTCTTGCTTTATAAATTTTTGCACTCTCGTAAGCATCATTAAGCAATTCGTCCAACTCATTAAACTGGAGCCTATGGTTAGAGTCTGCTAATTGCATATCAAAATGAAACTTTTTTATTGCCCACATAGCTCTGTGTTCTAACTTGACTGGAAGGTGACAAGGCTTTCCATAAACAAGTCGATATGGCGACATGCCAATGGGAGTCTTGTAAGCTATACGATATGCCCAAAGAGCATCGTTAAGACTCAATGACCAATCTTTCCTATTTGGCTAAATCGTTTTCGCTAAAATTTTCTTGATCTCCCTATTTGACAGTTCTACTTGCCCACTAGTTTGGGGGTGGAAACCTTATGAGTGACAGAGTATTTAAAAAGTAGAGTTCTGAAAACTTATTACAGAAATACTTACCTCCATTACTTATAATTGCCCTCGGTGTCCTAAAACGACTAAAAATATTTTCCTAGATGAATTTAATCACAACTTTGTGATCGTTCGTTCTGGTAGCCACCGCCTCAACCCATTTCGAGACATAGTTTACTCTAACTAAAATATATTCAAACCCAAAGGAGATTGGAAATGGTTCCATGAAATCGATGCCCCAAATAACAACTATAATAGGCTTAAGTGGCATCATATCTCTTCTTGTCATTGCCCCTAACCGTTGACATCTCACACATGCCCTACAAAACTGGAAAGAGTCCTTAAATAGTGAATGCCAGTAAAAATCACATTGCAAAACCTTAAAAATAGTTTTTTGAGCACTAAAGTGCCAGCCACAGACTAAGTTATGAAAAAAATTGAGCACACTGTGGACTTCACACTCGGGTATGCAACGTCGAATCATGTAATCCGAACAATATTTAAACAAATCAGGGTCCTCCCAATAGTAAGACTTGATATGGGGCAAATAAATGGTCTTTTTCATGTTTTAACCAATGTGAAGAAGTTTTACCTATTACTAGGTAATGTACAATGTTAGCAAACTAAGGTTTCTTCTCGTAAGTGACTGCGAAGAGTTATTCATCTGGGAACGAATCACATATGAGAGGTGGATTGCATATCGAGTCAACAAGAATACAAGAAAGATGGTCAGCAACCACATTCTCAAAACCTTTTTTTATCCCGAATTTCATAATCAAACTCTTGTAACAGGATTATCCATCTAATGAGTCGGGGTTTGGTTTCCTTCTTGGTCAACAAGTGTTGAAGAGCACATAGTCAAAAAACACTACAACTTGGACCCTATAAGATATGACCAAAATTTATCTAAGGTAAACGTCACAGCTAGCAACTCTTTTTCGGTAGTGGTGTAATTCAATTGAGTACCCGAGAGAGTTTTACTAGCATAGTAAATCACAATTGGAAACCTTTCCTTTCGTTACCCCAAAACAGCCCCCACTGCATATATGAGGTATCACACATTATTTCAAATGGTGGGGGACCAATTGGGAGGTTGCATGATAGGGGCAGAAGATAAAAGTGACCTAAGTTTTTCAAAGGCTTCTAAACATGCACTATCAAAGTGGAAATGACTATTTTTAGCGAGTAAATTACATAATGGTTGTAATATCTTACTAAAGTCCTTAATAAACCTACGATAAAAACCTGTATGCCCTAAAAATGAACAAATATCCCTCACCAAAGTTGGTGGAGGTAGTTTAGAGATGAGCTCAACCTTAGCCCGATCAACTTCTATGCCCCTACCTAACACTATGTGGCCCAACACTATACCCTCTTAAACCATGAATTGACTCTTTTCCCAATTTAACACCAAGTTTGTGTCCTTGCAATGTTTAAATACCAGGGTTAACTGTTTTAGACAACTATCAAATGAATCCCCAAAAACCAAAAAGTCAGCCATAAAATTTTTGAGAAACTTCTCTACCAATGCCGAGAAGATAGACATCATACACCTTTGAAAAGTAACAGATGCATTACATAACCCAAAAGACATCTGTTTATATACAAATGTACTGAGCAGACATGTGAAAATCATTTTCTCTTGGTCATTAGGATCGACTGCCACTTGGTTATACCTAGAATAACCATCTAGAAAATAATAGAAACTCTGACCTGCAACCCTCTCTAAGATTTGATTTATGAATGAAAAGGGAAAATGATCTTCCTGAGTGTTTGAATTCAACTTCCTATAGTCGATACATACCCTCCACCCAGTAGTGGTTCGTTGTGGCACAAGCTCTCCCTCAGAATTTGGAACCATAGTGATTCCAGATTTTTTGGGCACAACCTGAGTGAGACTCACCCACTTGCTGTTAGAGATCGGGTAAATGATACCTGCATCTAACAACTTCACCACTTCCTTCATCACTACCTCCTTAATGTTTGGATTTAAACGACGTTGGACCTCTCTCAAAGGTTTAGTATCCTCCTCTAGGTGAATTCGATGCATACACATTGAAAGATCTATACCCTTAAGGTCTGCCACACACCATCCTATGGCTTATCTATGCTCCTTAAGGACACTTAAAAGCCTACTCTTTTGGTCGCTAGATAGGCTAGAAGAAATGATGATTGAAAAAGTTTTGTTTAGTCCTAAGAAAACATACTTAAGATTGTCTCACCAAGGATGGAATAGGCAGAGTACTAGATAACCTAGGCAATAGTTCCTTAGCTAATCTCCAAGGCAAAAAATTAGCACTAGTCACACTTCCTAACAGAGAGTTTACCTCATAGATACGCTAATTTACATCCAAATCCTCAAAGTCAACATGGGTTAAACATACCTCTAAAGGGTCTATGGTTAAAATAAATAGAAGTAAATTTTCCACAGCCTCTTCTATGAGGTCTACAACATAGCACTCATTTTCATCAGTATGATGTCGAGATGCATTAAAGACATTCAACCATACCTTCATATTCCCAAAATAAATATCCATAACCCCTGTACAACAGTTAATGCGAGCATTAGTTGTGGCTAAGAAAGGATGACCAGGAATCATAGGAATAGACTTCATAGGATCAAGTACAGGTTATGTGTTTAAGACAATGAAATCGACTGGGAAATAAAATTCGTCCACTTTTATTAACTGATGCAGCCATAGAATCCCTAATTTTCTAGGGTTAACTTTATAATTTTTAGAAACTTTTCATATTTTGAATTTTCTTAATTTTTATGTAATTTTCTTATTTTCAGTAATTTTTTTGTTTTGATTTTAATTTATATTTGGTAGTTGTCTAATTTATGGCATATATTAGGGAGAAAGAAACTCTGTATAAGGCTATATAGGGTTTGATAATTTTTATTGAAGAGATAATTTACAGCAACTTATAGTTTGCTTTCAATTCTCCTTTCTCTTGTTTAATTCTTTTATTTCGTTTCAATATTGTTGTGACGATGATTTGATTGTCTCCTCTTGGTAAGGCTGCATCATTTGGTATTAGAGCTTAGGTTTCTGCTTTACGACTGCTCAATCATGCCTCCATGACAACCACCGAGAGGAGGAAATCATAGGATGCACACTCCAGCTGAACCCTTACCCCAGCAACACGAATACGAGATAGAGTTTTTGTGAGACAAGTCGAGTTGTTAACTCGCCTATTGGGTCAACATGTTGTTAACCCATTGGTTAACAACAACCCACCAGTTGATGGCAATATTCTAGTGGATGACAATGTGTCAAGCACTGGGGCTTTCGCGAAATATCCATTTTATGTTTTGCATCGCCATGGATTAGCCAATGAGTGGACTGACCGTCGTTGGTCGACAAATATCAAATTCGATATTATTGAGTTTCATGAAGAGAAGGACAATCTTGAAGAGAATTTTGTAAATCCTTTTTGCAGTAACATAACACCAAAACCAACATCTATTCTATTTGATGAAAGGCGTTGGGATTGTGGATTTAAGGTGAAAATTCCTGAATTTATAAAAAATCTTAATAGAGGAGATGGTGCAATCCCAGAGGTCGCGCCAAAATATGATAAGTTCACGGATGAAGAGGACAATGATATCATATATGGTGATGTAGGAGACTTTTTGGTAATGTGAAAGTCACTATTGCTTTCAGAACATGAGGTTGAAGAAGACTAGTTGCGCACTAACATCTTTCACACCACTTGCACTATTGGTGAAAAGGTGTGCAACAAGATTATTGATAGTGGTAGTTGTGAGAATGTGGTGGTAACAATAGCAATGGAGAAAAATGAAGTGCTTAACCTTTCATCAATGAGAGATTTGCTAGAATACAAGTCTGACCATTTATTGGTGTTTGAAGATTTCGAGCACTAAAACAAGTTTTTGTAGCTTAGAAGATATGGTTGATCATGAAGCTTTTGGGTCTATGAAGATGAAAAATAGTAGATTTCATTTTTATGATATGATTTGGGATGAATTCTTGGAGTGCACAACAACTGCTAAGCGTTTGTTGGAACAAAAATTAAAGTTGATTGAACTTATAGTTCATCATACGTGTTCCACAGTGTTATGCGAATCTACCCAAGTTCAAAGGAAATCTAACAAAATATATGATTATTATGCAAATGAATTCTTTGTTAGTATAAGAAGGTTATTATACTTGATTCAAGTTCGAAAAAGAAAAAAGAAGGGATGGAAAGCTATGTTCGGATTTTTGATTGATCGTGGTAATTTATTTCAAACTTGAAGGTGAGTTCTTTCCAACCCGGAGGGAGTGATGCAACCACAGAATCGTTAACTTTATAATTTTTAGAAACTTTCCATATTTTGAATTTTTCTAATTTTTATGTAGTTTTCTTATTTTCAGTAATTTTTTTGTTTTAGTTTTAATTTATATTTGGTAGTTGTCTAATTTATGACATAGATTGGGGGGGGAAGAAACTCTATATAAGGCTATGTAATTGCTAGGGTTTGATCATTTTTATTAAAGAGATAATTTACAGCAACTTATAGTTTGCTTTCAATTATCCTTTCTCCTGTTTAATTCTTTTATTTCATTTCAATATTGCTGTGACGAAGATTTGATCGTTTCCTCTTGGTAAGGCGGCATCATTAACACATTCTCAATAATCCCACGTAGTTGTTTTATTGATCTGTCTATTAATTATAAAACAATTGATGTAGGATTGAGCTCACCCAATCCCAACTGCAAGTACATCTAGTAAGGAATAAGATTCACGCTCGCCCCTAAATCAAATAGTGCTCTATCAATACCAAAATTTCCTATAATACAAGATATAGTGAGTGCACCTGGATCATTGAACTCAGGGGGAGTGTTATGCTGAATAATCAAGCTTACTTGCTCCATGAGAAAGTTTTTCTTTGGGACACCATCCTTTGAATTATACTTTTGAGTGCATAAATCTTTCAAAAACTTGGCATATGTTGGGATTTGTTTTATAGCATCAAGGAGAGGAAGATTTATTTTTACTTGCTTAAAACCTTCCATCATATCTTACACTTTCTCTTATTGTTTTCCAAAAGGTGCCAACTCCTTGAGATGTGTAGGGAATAGAGCTTTGAGCTCAAATGTTGTCTCAAGAGTTAGAATAGGTATAAAAGGTGTTGCCTTACTAACTTCATAATCCAGATTAGGACCCTTTCCCACTTCACTTTCAACCTCCTTCTTTTCGTCCAACTTATTATCTATCACTTTCCCACTCCTTAAGGTGGTAATAGCCTGAACATGTTCATGATGATGGCTATGGCAGTAGCATCATCAATTGCATATTGCCCTCTAGGATTAGTTACTGGCTGACTTGGCAACTTTCCTTCCTCTCTACGATTCAAAGTGTTAGCTAGCTGCCCCATTTGAGTCTCTAACTTGAATATGGATTGAGAGTGGGAATGAAGTAACTAAGTGTTAGCTTCAAGTAACTGAGTGCGAGCATTAAGTTAATCTAATGTCCCTAACACTTTATCCTCAAATGCTGAATTTCTAGGGTGGAGTCTTGAAAGTTTGATGATAATATTGATTCTAAGGCACAAAATTAGAAAAAAGGATGAGTAGATTGATGACCAGACTGAAAACTTGACCTAGGGACTGGTCCTTGGGACTGAGGGACAAGATTATTGAGAGATAGACTATGCCATAAGAGATTTGGATGATTCCTCAGACTTGGATTATATATATTAGACTATGGATTGTTTCTATGTCTAGAGAAAACATCATTGACTTATTCTGGATTGGATTTAAAAAATTACCCCGACATGGGACAATCTATGGAATAGTGTGACGGACTAACACATATATCACATGCTTCCTGTAGGATATGAGCAGGGGTTGGAAATTGACTAGGCGCCATGAGTTGATCCACTTTTTTCTATAATTCATCCACTTTGGTGGAGACATCGAGTGACGTCCCTATTTAAAATACTCCTCCAGTTTTGCGAGAACTAGTTATTCGAACTCGACTAGTAGAATCGTGCTGTGTAGAATTTTCACCCAGATTCACAAACAATGTCCATGCCTCATCCTCATTCTGAAGCATGAATGTACCCCCACAAGATGCATCTACCATTTGCCTATAAGAGTCTATCAGCCCATCATAAAAAAATTATACAAGTTGCCACTTAAGAATATCATGATGGTGATATTTCCTAAGCAAATCACCATACTTCTCCCATGTATGATGAAATTGCTTCCCTTCTATTTGAGAGAAACTGGTAATGGATTGCCTCATTTGGTTAGTTTTCCCTATTGGAAAGTACTTCTTGAGAAATTCTTGTTGCAATTGTGCCCAAGAGGTGATCGTGTTTGGTGTTAAAGAGTTCCACTAGTTTTTATCCTTATCTTTTAGAGAGAATGGGAAAAGATGCATTCGTAAAGCATCATTAGAAAAATTGTGAATTTTGACAGTTGACTAAACTTCTAAGAAGTCGTCAAGATACTTATACGGATTCTCATTATTAAGTCTATAGAAAGATGGGAGCATTTGTATAATGCTGGACTTAATCTCATAGTTTACTACTGTGACGTTAGGCAATTGCATGCATGATGGGGATCTATATGCCCTAGAAGCAAAGTGCTCCTTAAGGGCTCTAGGATTGTTCTCAGCCATAGTTTTAGTCTCAGCCTTAATCTCAGTCTCAGTCTCAGTCTCAGTTGGATGTTTTTCCTCTAAGTCCTGGGCCCTAATTTCTCCCCTATGTTGATGTGTGGTTCTTTCAAGTTCAGTGTTATACGGGACTATTGGTGGGTCTAGAGACCGACGACCCAACATATATCACAAGTAAGAACTAAAAATTAAATAAAATAATAAAATAAAATTAAAAATAACTATATATAAAAAATTAAATGACAGTACTAACTAAAATGAACAAGCATAAGTAATTTGAATATGAAAAGCTCATAGAGAGTACTTACGATATATTCCGCTCCTCTGTTCATGGTTTGTAACCAAAAGTACCTATACTCAAAAATAAATAAAAAATGAACATATTAGAAAAGAATAAAGAAAAATCTTAACTTAATAATTAAATTAGAACTAATCTTAAAGATTAGGCACCAAAACCATTCAAGCAAGTCATCAGCAATGGTGCCAAAAATTAATGTGTGTCAAATGTTACTTAACCACTCGCAATAGAATGAGTCCTCGTAGGACAAGGCTATATAGAGGATGTCGAACTTCAAGGACATTTGTTTACGTACGTGTGCTTGTAGTGCAATCCCATCCCTGTTATTTCAATGCTAAAGAGAGGATCCACAATTCTATGGTACAGATCTAAATTTCGAACCCCAACGCTCAATTTCTAAATTTCGGACCCAAACACTCCATTGCATACCCCTTGTACCTTAATGTCCATCAAACGATGTCGATGGTCATAAAAAATGCAACATTATTAGTTCAAAAGTGCGACTCTTATTAATGAGTGCTATATTCTTGAATTAAAAAGTCCGTGTTTTATTCAAAACAATGTCATTTCGGTGGACAACAAAATATATATAATAAGGCAAGCGATTATCCAATTCCTAAACTTGAGGTGAGAAAGGGTCATCTCATCCTCTTTTCAATATTTCAATTATAAGTTGCAATGGACGGCTTTTTAGAAAAAAATAAAAAATAAAAAAAACCTAACACTTTATACCAGTCAAGAAAAACAAAAACAAGAAAAAAAGGGACATTGTCAATGGACCTCTTCCCTTGAATAAATGAAAATTAATTAACCAGTTCCTTTATACTAGTCAACACAACCATATATATAAAATTATATTTTCAGTTTGGGATAAGAAAGAGGAGTTGGATTCTTACCGTGAACGATTCAAAGTGATGTTCACACACCAGTGTGCTACAGCATGCCAATTGTACCGTAAAGAAACAGAAAGACACTGTCTTGAATGAATGACAATTTACGGACGGCATTCTAAAAATAAATAAATAAATCTCAACTGAACCCTTTGTACTAGACTCCAAAAAAAAGTCTCCATTTTCCACCATTCGAATCTAAAGTCATGTGAACAAAGGCTTGCCATTTCCTATATATATGTACACACCAAAACTATAGTATATATAGTTGCAGTTCCACATCCCAAAAGAACCTTGGAAGGCCTCACAGCTTTACTTTGTCTACAGCTCTGTCATCTTGAGTCTTATCACTAACTGTGCCATGGCCCCATCCCCATCTCAGCCAATCAAAGGGGCTTATTGGCCTTCATGGGACAGAAAATTTCCGGCATCGGCCATAGAGACATCGTTGTTCACTCACATCTACTACGCATTCCTAACACCTAACAATGTCACGTTCAAGTTTGATATATCAAATTCAACAGCTACAATGCTATCGAACTTCACATCAACACTTCATGCGAAGAATCCGCCAGTGAAAACCTTAATCTCCATAGGAGGAGCAAGTGAAGGTCCGTCACTCTTTGCGCGCATGGCATCAACTCCTTCCTCACGTAAGATTTTCATTGATTCAACTATACAAGTAGCAAGAAAATTTGGTTTTGATGGCATTGACCTTGACTGGGAATTTCCTCAAAACCCAAAAGATATGGAACATTTGGGCTACTTGCTAGACGAATGGCGGGCCGAGGTCCAAAAAGAGGCTGAGGCCACAAACCAATCTCCGCTCTTGCTCACTGCGGCCGTGTACTTCTCGGTGGACTTCGCCGTCTACGGTGACTACCGGGCTTACCCCGTGGCTTCACTTGGTAGGAACTTGGACTGGGTCAATGCCATGTTCTACGATTACCGTGGCTCATGGAACACTTCGGAGACTGGGGCCCACGCTGCATTGTATGATGCAAATACTAATATAAGCACAAGTTATGGGCTTGTGTCATGGATCAATGCTGGACTCCCTCCAAGTAAGATGATCATGGGCCTGCCACTCTACGGGAAGACGTGGCAGCTCAGGGACCCAAGATCAAACGGTATCGGGGCGCCTGCCGTTGGTGTGGGCCCCGGAGACAGCGGAACAATGACATACTTCCAAGTGGAGGAGTTCAATAGGGAGAATAATGCCACCGTGGTGTACGATGCGGAGACGGTGTCCACGTACTCTGCTGCGGGGACATCATGGATTGGATACGACGATGCTAGATCGATAGAAGGGAAGATTAAATTTGCCAAGGAACATCGGCTTGGAGGTTATTTCTTTTGGGCCGTCAATGGTGATCATGAGTGGACAATTTCAAGACAAGGTAAACTACAAGTCAATTCTAGTTCAGGAAAAAAAAGGTTCAATTACTTGTGTGTTCAATTGTTTTTGTGTTGATGATATATTTCTGTATGCACGTGTGTACACTCTAAACGTGTATATTTTTATTTCATAGCTTTTACCAATCGAAGCTAATTAATTTTTTCCCTAATACTTTTGGATTATGATTGATGTTGTGCAGCTTCCCATCTTTGGAGTCATTGAGAAATGAAATGGAGCCTTTTCTACTGCATTTGCCTTCATCAGTTACCAAGCTAATCCGTCCTTTTTCAATGTTTTTGCTTTTGAATGTAGTTGGTTATGCCCTTTGTTTTGACTTTTGAGTATGTTCCCTGGTTAAAGGGGTACGCATTTGTGGTGTTGTATTAAGCTCCTATTCTGGTTTTTTTTTTTTTCCTTTAAATAAAATCTTGTAGCATAAAAATAAATGCATGGTAAGTAATGTCCTGCCTCTTGTACGTCCAAAAAATGAAACCATGACATTCAATGCATAATTGGGGAGCATATATGTTAGCAAACAAATCTAATGAAACCATGACATTCAATGCATAATTGGGATAATGTTAGCAAACAAATCAATTGAGAAAGAAAGAGAGCACGCTCAAGAATGGAACTCAAAATCAACATGCTACAGTGGAGCTTTTACCATTGCACTCATGCTGTGTTTGGTAAGTAGGAAATGAATGGAATGGAATAAAATAGAATAGAATAGAATAGAATGTCTATTCCAATCATTTGGTGTGAATTTTAAAGTTAGAATGTGACATATTCCCTACAATTTCATGCATAAGGTGGCCAGTCTCACACATAAAACATAAGGAATACTTACAACTGATAGCATACAAACATAGAATACAAGAACAAAATATAAAGAATTATAAATGCTGAAAGGAAAGTTTAACTGAAATAATAAATAATGTTAATTAAACATAATACGAGTCTGAATAATATAACCTGGAAGTCCCGCAACTCAAGGACCCCTTAACCAAAATCATAAAAGTAAATACTTTTTAGAAAATATTTAAGTCCCTACACTGAAGTCTGGTAAGGAATAGATGACTGTCACGCTCTACGAACTCTACATTCTAACCTCGAGGTAGAAACGACTTGGGACCTGAAATATCAACAAAGTGGGTTAAACCCACGAGCAAGTTTCCTATACTACCACCCAATTGAGGATTGATAAACATATCCTCTATATGAGAGACAACAAAATATATAGACATATACGTATCATTTCCTCATTTAACCCCTGTCCCAAAATAGAAACCATCCTACGCACCGTACCAACCCATCCGTCATCACACAAATTATAGAACCTATTTTTAAAGTTCAATTCAAAGACAATCCTTACATGCCCGAATACTTTCTTAAATGTATACCTTATTGATATGAGGCAATCCCGACATGCCTATTTTCGTACTTTTACCGATACCTTATTAAGTGTTTGGAAATCTTGATATGCCTCCCTTCTAACCATATTAAATACCTTATTAGGTATGTGAGAATCCTCACATGCCTCCTAGCAATCCTCACATGCCTCCTTATAAACATTGAATACCTTAATAGGTATTTTGTAATCCTCACATGTCTCTTGACAATCCTCACATGCCTCTCATATTAAATTTAAGTAAAAATTTAACATACTTAAAAACATGCTAATTAATATAACGAAAATCCTATTGCCACATGAATTAAATAAACAACTAAAATAAAACGAACATACCATGTAAGCAAAAGAATTACATGATTCCATAAACTGATTTAAATATCAACATTTAATCATGAACATTTATGATTGCAAAGAAAACAATTAAGCAAGAATATATAAATAAACAATTAAAAAGAAAAATACACATAATAAGCCTTGATTCCATAAATTGATTTAAATATCAACATTTAATCATGAACATTTATGATTGCAAAGAAAACAATTAAGGAAGAATATATAAATAAACAATTAAAAAGAAAAATACACATAATAAGCCTACATTGCAATTTAAACATCAAGGGTATCTAAACCTAGCTCTAAACTAGGTTTCCGTGCATATTTTTCCTTTAAAAGTCTCACTTAATTTTCAGGGAATTTTCTAAAATTTTTCGGAAATTTAAAACATTTTTTTAAATATTTTTTTCAATTTAAAAGTGATTTAAAAATTAAAAAAAATATTTAAATATTTTGGACAGGGCCCAAACTGGGGCAGTGGTTAGGCTCGGCGAGTGGGACCAGACTGTCATTTCTTCGGTCCCCACCAGCCACCAGAGATGGCCTCACGTGCCCCCACACGCCGGCAGCATGCGTGGGCATGCATGTGGGTTGTATCTCCTTTTTCCTCATTTGTTTTTCTGCAATTTTTCCAGTAGCCTCTGTACAACAGTGACCAACCACCTTCTCAGCCCTATTCCGGCCACCAAATATATCAACTATAAAAAAAACACCATTCAGCTCCCCTTCGTCCAACCTACCCATTGGTACAAAAATCCCCTCCATTTGCGGCATAAATCAAAAAAACCCAAATTCAAGTTTTCAAGGTTCTTCAAATCTAAATTCAAAATTTCGTCAAATTACCCAATGATTCACAACTCAATGATTAAGGACTATTCGTAAGAGCAAGATAAACACTTTAATCGGATTAGAATTCATCAAAAATAGAGTTTAATTACATGTATGAATTTTCATGCTTATATATATATATATAACTATCCGTATTCATATAGAAAACCATATATATATATATATATACACACACACACACGTATATACGTACACATCAAATAACACAATACAAATCTATGTTTATAAATCCAAAGGGAAGGTGTAGAGTATGAACTTGCCTTATGATTTTGACAAAATCACATTCTCTCCCTTTTTCTGGCGTCTACCATTCTCTCCCTGTTTATGTGTAGAAACTCTCTGTGCGTAGGAACTACTGAACCCTAATTTTTATTTTCTCTTTTTTTATTTATTACTTTTCTTTCCTAGAATTACCAAAATAATAATTATAATTATATTTAACCCCCCCCCCCCACACACACACACATATATATATATATAGTCCAAACTGAAAATAATTAATAAAAATAAAAAAAATTACCAAAGTATAGTCCAACCTAAAACTAAAATAAAACAACTTAAAACATTTAGCATTTAAAACACTCAATAAATAATTTAAATAAAAAAAGCATTTAGCATTTAAACATTCAATAAACAATTTAAACAAATAGGGCATTTAGCATTTAAAACATTCACAAGATAAATAATTTAAATAAATAAAAAGCCCAATTAAATATAAATTAAATATCCTCAAATTACGGGGTATTACATTCTTCCTCCTTAAAGAGAGGAATTCCGTCCTCGGAATTCACCTCATACCTGAAATAAAAAGCTCTGGATATTTTTCCTTTATTTCATCATCCCTTTCTCAAGTGGACTCCGCCTCATTGTGGTGGCTCCACTGGACCCGAACTAAAGGAATAGTCTTGGAACGAAGGACTTGGTTCCTATGTTCAAGAAGACAGTAAGGTTGCTCCACATATGTTGCATCTGGCTGCAACTCAATTTCTCCAACCTTAATGTGTTGATAAGTATCATCATCCCTAAGGAATTTCCGTAACATAGACACATGAAAGATATTATGCACCCTGTGCATTGTGTCTGGTAACGCCAATCTATAAGCTACTGTCCCGATCCTGTCAATAATCATGACAGGACCCACAAAATAAGACAACTTCCCCTTTTTCCTATATTGCATTACTCCCTTCATGGGAGAAACCTTGAGTAAAACCTGATCCCCCACATTGAACTTTAATGCTCGAGTTATTCGATCAGCATAACTCTTCTGTCTACTCAGAGCAGTCAGCATACGGTCTCTAATAAGAGCGACTTTCTCAGATGTGTCCTTAATGAATTCAAGACTCAAGAATCTATTCTCTCCAATCTCTAACTAGCATATAAGTGACCTACATGGGCGCCCATACAAAGCCTCAAATGGTGCCATATCAATAGTCTTCCGATAACTATTGTTATAGGTAAACTCAATAAGTGACAAATAAATCTCCCAATTACCTTTAAAATCAAGTACACATGCCCGTAACATATCCTCCAAAATCTGATTAGCCCTCTCAGTTTGACCATCGGTCTGAGGGTGATAAGCTGTACTGAGATGCAGCACCGTACCTATAGCCTGCTGAAAGCTCTTCCAAAATTTTAAAACAAAGTTTGAATCTCTATTTGATATAATGGACAAAGGTACGTATAAAGCTTCACTATCTTTGCAATGTAAAGCTTTGCGTACTGCTCTAAACTGTAATAAGAGCAAACTGGCAAGAAATGGGCTATTTTTGTCAACCTATCCACTATAACCCAAATAGCATCATGATTCCACTGTGAGGTGGGAAGTCCCACAATAAAGCCCATAGAAATGCTTTCCCACTTCCACTCCAGTATAGATAGTGGTTGAAAAGATTCTGGCGGTCTCTGGTGATCAATCTTGATCATTTGACAAGTGTTACACTTAGAGACAAATATAACAATGTCCTTTTCATGCTTGCCGACCAAAACTGTTATTTCATGTCTTGGTACATTTTATCCACTCCTGGGTGTACCAAAAACTGTGAATTGTGGGCCTCACTCATCATTACACTCCTCAAATAATCGCCCCTTGTATCACAATCCTCCATCCGTACCCACTGTATAAAATGGTATCTCTCCAAATTTTAACTCAACCACTTTCTCTATGTACTGCGAGTCAGTAAGTTGATATGAAATTACCTCTGAATGATAGTAAGTGCAACCACTACACACGCTACAAAAGCATCAGCTAAATCATCAACGCTTCTCAAATCATTCCATTATGTTTCGAATAAAACTGAAAGACTAGCATAGGGTCGGCGACTAAGTGCATCAGCTACTGATGTGGTCCTTTTGTGTGTTTGAAAATCAAATTATATTTTACCACTCAAAATATAAGTAATCCTTGTAGGATGGGGTTCTAGAAGAGGGTGTCAGTCCCATAGAGACTACGTAGGAATAATTTGCTAAAGATCGAAGTTTGTTTTTTTGTTTAACTTACAAATAGATTTTTGGTTTGTTTGTTTAAACTACTTGAAAAACATAAATAACAATAAAATGACGGAGTTTGAGAGAAGGATAAAGGACTAAGGTCGGGACTTCACCACTAGCCTCATAACATATAAAGCTTATAATAAACCGAGGAATTTATGCAAGTTTGTACTAAATGATGCATTTGGCTTGTGGCGTACAATGTCGCCGCCAAGAAGAAACATACACCTTAAAATACTATAGTCCATCTTCGATAAGTGTAATTTTTCTACCTACCTACTTACCTAAATACCTAATTAACCAAGTGTAGTGAAATTACCATCTCTAAGCATGGACTATGCAAATCTAGCCATGCATGTTAAAGTAAAAACTAGTATAAAGCCATCACTTGTAGTTCTTGTGGAAATACAAGTGTTTGAAGATCATGTGAAGAAATCTAACATTCTAAGATAAGAATGATGAATCAAAACACATAAACATACTGAATTTATGAACTTATATTGAATATAAGTCTCAAGACTAAGTACATATACACAAAATACATAAAAATCCCCAACTTAATATAATTAGAACATAGTTACAAAGCTAGGGTTTTTTCCAAACCCTAGAGAAGGATTAGTTGATCATGTTGGGCTGGAGGCACTCCATAGATAGAGATGTAACCATGCTCAAAATGGTCTTTAAGGCCTTACAAAGTCCTATTTGAAGCTTTCCATCTCTAGAACTTCACTTTCTCCCTCTAGAATTACAAAATATGCTCTCTAAAATAAAAAAATGATATTTTTTTTTTGTATATCCCATATCTTATGTTTATACATCTGACTTTAGGCTAAAAAAAATCATAAAATTTTCGTGCAAGGCTTATTGGAGAAGTTTTGGGACAAGTGGCCAAAATATCTTATGACAACTGTCTGTTTTTTACAGATTGGCTATGCATCGTAATGCATGTTACAATGCATCGTAGTGGCGATGCATCAAAATGTCCATTTCGATGCATCGTAATCCTTTGCTCTAAAACCCTTCAGTTTTTGCTTGTTTTCAGCTCTGACTTGACACACAATTCACTAATCCTCAATGCAAACATTCGATTAAGTATGATTGGATTTAGGAACGCATTCTTGAATTGCTCATGGAGTCGTAATAAGCCGTATTCTAGATTAGAACCTGAAGTCATAAAAAACATGAAACTACATAAAAATAACACAATAAGTGCAACTATGAGATTAAAATACATAAGTAAAGGCGCGATAATGTATAACATTCAACGCTTATCACACCCCCAAATTTAGATATTGCTAGTTCCATAGCAATACAAAAGGATTTAATTTAAAACAACTACTCTACTTTCGCTTTCGTGGGAAACGCGACTGCATTTAGCGAGTGAAACAAGCCTTTTAAACCCCTAGACACGTCTAGTGGACGAATGAAGTCTCATTGGGTTTAACATGCATGTTAACCTCACAAAAATATACAAAAATGTTGATTGGCTCAATCATCAACTAGAAAGGGGTGATCCCCCAATTTAATTTCAAGGCGACAGATGCAACAGGTAGCATGGAACTGTAAGGACATCAATAGATAAAGCTTTTAAAAATTAGAATTAGATGACAGTCCCCACATAATGGTCAATTTGATACTAATACAAGTGCAAACCCCAAATTCTCTTTGAATAGTGAACATGCATTCTAATGTGTGGCTTATTGTCGTAATTGGAGAATAGATACAACATCCGTCTTTAAAAGAAAAACTTTTCGAACAAGATCACAAAAGTAAACCATTAAAATGCAACATATATACAAAAGCTTACGTACAAGTGGCTGTTGATCGGCGTTGAATGTTGATCATTCTAGCCTCTTAACTTGTGTATTTTATTATCTTAGTGATAGATTATTTTTTTATTTTACTTCATTTTAGTATTTTCTGTATTTTCAGGGCCTTAATGATTATTTCAGTTAAAACCATGATTGGGATTTTAAAGATGACATGCAAGAGGGTTAGATGAAATGATTCGTGTGTGAGTGCATCTCAATTAAAATTACCCCACTTCGCAATAGAACGAATTCCTTTCAGAATAGGGCTATCGAACCTCAAGGACTGTGGTCTGACTGAGTTGGATACACAGAATTAATGCTAATTAAGTTTAAGAGAAAAGAATTCTGATTTTTATAACTAAATTAACTAATGAAGCAATTGAACAAAAGCAAGAAAACTATTGAGTGTAGAGAATATAAGATAAATCTAGGGTTATTGATTTCACCACTAACTTCACAATCACTGGCCAATTGAACTAACTATGGGAAATCATATCATACATAAGTGGTGTCGGTGGCTACAAGCTCACCTTTATCCGTCAAGAAGATAACATATGATTAAGGCTAAGTCATGGACTATCTTCGATTGGCATGGGCCATCTGCCTAATTACTCTACTCTAGGGTGCAGTATGGTTCATCTTTTCTAGGCATAATCCATCAAAGCTTTTAATGATATATTCAATGAAAATTATTGTGTAATAATCACTCTCATGATCACAGAAAACAAGAGGGACGAGTTCAATAAAAACAATCAAGTATTTATGACAAGATAAGAAATCATTGAAACTGAATTTATAAGACTTTTATAGCTCAATTCTATAAGAAGAATCCTCTAAATCACACAATCTATGAATGAATAAAAAAATCCCCAATAATTAGAACAATCAAACCAATGATGTTTAGTTAGGGCTACATCAAAACCCTGGTGGCTGAACTAGCCGCTCATGGTAGAAGAAGAAGCTTCAATGGTTGAGGAAGAAGACATCATCTCCATAGAAGTATTGATTCGCCTTGTTCTCCAATGATTCTCCACTCCAAAAGCTCTTCAAAGCTGCTGCTAAGCCTCCTCAATACAGCCCCAATTCGTCACTTTTAATTGCCATAGCCAAGAGAATATGAAGAGTCCCCACCTAATTAGGAGACAATTAGGGTTTCCCGCAGCCCCTAATCAGGTGGATTTTTCTTACTGACGTTCGGGCCAACTTTTAACTCACTAGAAGTCCGATTCACGGAATTTTCGTGAAATACAAAAGTGTGCAGAATCAAATTTAATTTCATTTAATTTATGTGAAAATTAAGTTGATTTGAGTCTCAAAAATAACACTTCTGGTCTATTTTCCAAAATAGGATTAAGACTGTATTAAGCACATAATTGGGCTTTAGGCCCGTAACCTCCTTAAGCAGCTATAATTCTCTTGGACCTCTTCCATGGGCTGATTTGAGTTAAAATATAAAGTTAAATGGATTCACTTGATGTAGACTTCATCTAACCTTCTTGGACGTCATCTTTAAAAGCTCAAAATCATGGTTTTAACTAAAATAATCATTAAGGCCCTGAAAATACAGAAAATACTAAAACGAAGTAAAATCACAAAATAATCTATCACTAAGAGAATAAAATATACAAGTTAAGAGGCTAGAATGCGTAACATTCAATGCCGATCATGAAGCCTACATCAAATGGATCCATTCAATTCTTTATTTCAACTCAAATCAACCAAAGGAAGAGGTCCAAGAGAATTACAACTGCTTAAGGAGGTTACGGCCTTAAAGCCCAATTCTGCGCTTAATACAGTTTTAATCCCATTTTGGAAAATAGACCAGAAATGTTATTTTTGAGCCTTAAATTGACTTAATTTTTGAGTGGGTTGAACGAAATTCGATTCTGCACACTTTTGTATTTCATGGAAATTTCATGAATCGGATTTCTAGTGGGCTAAAAGTTGGGCCGAATGTCAGCTTAGTGTTGTGGGAAAACCTAATTAATTCCTAATTAGATTAGGACTTTGGTGTATTCTCTTGGAGCATAAAGTGGTGAATTGAAGGCTGTTTTGAAGAATTTTTTAGAGAGTTTTAGAAAGCCTTTGGACAAAATTGAAGACATACTTTGCAGAGCTTTGGAGTGGAGAATCATTGGAGAACGAAGTCTTACACATAATTCATGAAGATGATGCCTTATTCCTCAACCGTTGAAGCTTCTTCTTCTACCATGAGCGGCTAGTTCATTCACTATGGTTTTGATGTAGCCCCTAAATTAAGCATCAATGGTTTGATTGTTTTAATTATTGGGGACCTTTGTATTCATGTATAGATTGTGTAATTTAGAGGATTCTTATTATAGAATTGAGCTATAAAAGTCTTCCAAATTCAGTTTGAATGATTTCTTATCTTGTCTTAGATATTTAGTTGTTGTTATTGAACTCAATCTTTCTTAGTTTCTATGATTATGAGAGTGATTATTACACAATGGTAATAACTGAATATATCATTATACGCTTTGATGGAGTTTGCCTAGAGAAGATGGACCATACTGCACCCTAGATTAGAGTAGTTAGGCAGATGGCCCATGCCAATCGAAGATAGTCTATGACTTAGCCTTAATCATATGTTATCTTCTTGACGGATGAAAGTGAGCTTGTAGCCACTGACACCACTTATGCATGATATAAATCCCCATAGTTAATTCAATTGACCATTGGTTGTGATTTTAGTGGTGAAGTCAAATACCCTAGATTTATACACTCTCTATTTTCTTTTGTTTTATTTTAATTATTTTTTAATTAGTTTAAATATTAAAAATCAGAATTCTTTTCTTTCTAAATTTAATTAGAATTAATTTCGCATTCCAACTCATTCAGACCATAATCCTTGAGGTTCAACACCCCTTTCGATAGCCCTATTTTACAAAGAATTCGTTCTATAGCGAAGTGTGGTATTTTAATTGAGACACACTCATAGCACACGGATCAACTGTGCAATGTCTAAGTCCCTTAAGCTTTCTAGTAAGCCCATGTAGCGAGCGTTGAGTCATTGACTCCCAAACCAGACGATTTTAGGGCATTATGAAGAAACACTCCAAAGAACTTAAAAACCCGAGCTTACTAGGCTACGAACTTTAAACAAGCCATTTGCTTCATTATTACTCAAGCTTGCACACTTTTAGACTCGAACTCTCAATGCTTACTGAGGCAAGAGGTGAGAAGGCTTATTGCAAGTTTTTTTTTTTTACTGAATTTATGAACTTCAAGGGCACTCGTTCTCCAAGCTGTTCAAAAAGCACAAACATTTCAAAAATCTCCATACGATGTATACCTCATAATTAAAATGTACGTGTGCATTTGTGTAGTTTAGGACAAATTTAGGATAAGAACTGTACAATATTCAAAAACTGAACCAAAAATGTAAACTATTCTAATCTATCACATAATTTTTAAAAGTTCGAGTATTTTAGGATCTCTACGCTCCTAATTACATAATGTATTTATCTCTAACATTTATTGGGTTATCACAACCTCAATAGCAAGACATCATGGCGGCTATCAAAAAACAAAGTTACAATATGTACAAAAATTAAAAATTTACAAGTGTTCACCGTACCCTCAAACTTAAATTGAACAATGTCCTTAATGTTTGAAAACAAAACAAAACTAGAACAATGTTACCAGCAGGGTTGCATGAAAATGCGTACACGGGTACGTGTCGATAACGTGAAGTGGTAAAACCTGCAAGGTTCACAAAACTACACACCTGGCACATTATAAATGAACTGGAATTCGTAAAGACATAAAAGAACTGAAAAGGAAGAAAACAATTACACATGTACATAAGAGTGAAAATAAATGCAAATATTCCATTAATTCGGTAAGTTGTCCAGACAAGCGACAGAATTTATGGAATACAAAAGGTATACTTCAAAAGGATCAAAATGGTAGCAATATGGCACAAAAAAAGTACTGGAACTGAAAATAAAGAAAGAACATAATAAAATAAAATACAATAAATAGTAAAATACAGCAAGAAATCCTAAACTAGTGCTGAGGTGGCGGCGATGGTGGTGGTGCTGTAGAGGTCGAAGCGATATGAGAACCGCGGGAGGCCATAAGGAGACGCTCGATGCGTTCCTGTCCCTCCAACAGAGCAATCATGCTAGCACCGAGAATGTCTAGCCTCTCATCCATCGCTCTGTAGTGATCTATAAAATTGATCTGCATCTGTTAAAAATCCGTACTCAAGCACTCGTAGCCTGTGGCTAGATACTTATACTCTGCGTGGCTCATGCTCAGTATATCATCCTCCCCCTCCTCATTCTCATCCGGTATATCCTCGGATGGAAAATCACCAGCAGCTGGGGTATCCATATCCATGGCGTCCTCCTCAGGTACCTCATAGTCATTCTCACTCTTCTTTAACTCTGAAGCTACACACTGAAGTTTACTTATGTGAGCGACCATCTTGCTCCAACTCTGGAGTGTAAAGTGAGGAGGAGCACCACTAGAGATCTAAGAAGTCTCAAAATGAAAGCTCGTCTTCTTTAGTATGACAATTACTAGGAAAGGGAATGACAGCTTCATAGTAGCAGCTCTCAAGTTATTTTTAGCAACCATTTGCTTCCAGACCTTGTGCAACTGCCACCAGATAATTGCCGGGACGGAGAACCAACTCTTATAATTGAGGGCATATAATGTCGTCAAGAACTCTCCCCATCGCTCGGTACTATGCCCTAGAGGGTGGGCATTCTTTTGGAAAATTGTGTCAAATAACCATAATTGCCTAGGGCAGAAAGATTTACTTGTGCAATTATTTTTTGGGTTTGTGAAATGGTTATTGCACATGTCATGAATCATCTTAAAAATCGTAAGGCTCAGATCAAGCTCACGGAACCGGTAATGGTCCTCTGCCACATGAAGATCCTCGGGGTCCCTATATGGACACCCGGTAAGTGCAGTTACGTCCTCCACTGTGAAGGCAAGAGGGGTGCCATCAACAATGGTCCATAAAGTATCCAGTTCATTGCAATCATAGGTCATGTTCATGTAGAACACAAGAATGACTCAGGGGTAATAAACATCAGAAGCAGATGTGAGGAGCCCAAGTAAATGATGCTTTTCTAATGCCCGAAGGGACCACGCCACATACGGGTCCTTAATGAATATGTCCCTATCCACTACATATTTGGGGTGGAAATCCCGTTTCCCCCACTTGCCCCTTGAGAAATCTTGAATGGGAGTGGATGGAACCTTAGCTCGGACCATTTTAGTCAATAATTCAGTTCGGGAAGTTCTTTGAATAGGTGGTGTGCACAGTCTTGTACAACCCTTGTTTGACTTCCAAATCCAACCAAACTCTCACTCTCTTCTATCATTGGTACAAGTACAACAACCACACCCTCTAACAATGCAAAACACACCTCACATCAACTTCTATATGAAGCACACAACAACCCTCACTCCTCAAACACAATCCAAACAAAGCTTCAACAATTAATAAAATCAAACCCTTACCTCCAAGTGTCCAAAGAGATGAGTAATCTTTCCTTAATCCTTCAAAAGTTCAAAAAAATGATGAAGGTAGATGATTGGGATGGTTTTGGTGTGTTCGGCCAAGAGAGAGAAATAGAGTGAGATTGTGAGGAAGAGAGAAAAATGAGAGGAAAATTGAAGGTTTCAAAATTATAAGTGACTGCAGTTGTTGTCACATGTGCATGGCGATGCATCGTAATGTATTATTACAATGCATCGTAATGGCGATGCATCATCCATCTTGTGAAATAAGGTACGAAATCCTTTGGAATTGGACTCAAAGTTTGGGCTTAAATGACGATGTATCGATTATATAATTACGATGCATCGTAATTATAATGAATTGACATTCAACTTACGATGCATCGTAAGTACCTTAGGTACTTTGATACTGACAAATTACTAAGCATGGAGGAATTTAAGCTCAAACATTCTAATCACACCTCACATTCTGAGATACATTCCTATTTGATATGAAGGGTCACACGGAGCATGATAGGACCATGGAAATGCCAAGTTTACCATAGCGTTTTGTCCTTGGGATCTTTTAATTCCACTACTCCGTGGGGGGCAACCAAATTGATGAATGGATCGTCTCATCAGGAACAAAGTTTTCTCGGAAATAAGCGAAGCCTAGAATTGTAAAGCCAAATTTTTTGGCCCGGAGAGAGTGACTTGGAGCAAATATGACTATCATGAAAGGTCTTGGTCTTTGCCTTATAAATTTTTGCGCTCTCGTACGCGTCATTCCATAATTCCTCTAATTCACTCAATTGGAGTTTCTGGTTAGAACCAGCCAATGCCCAGAAGGCTTTGTGCTCAAGATTAATTGATTAGTGATAGGCTTGACCATATACGAGATGATACAGTGACATGCCTATTATAAGTTATTTGATACGCCCGCAATGCGTCATTTAGATGTTGTGACCAATCCTTACGATCGGGGTGCACCATTTTCTCTAAAATGTGCATAATTTTCCTGTTAGATAATTCTACTTGACCACTCATCTGAGGATGGTATGGTGTAGCTACCTTATGAGTGACAGAGTACTTGAGTAGCAAGGTTCGTAGGAACCGATTGCAAAAGTGTTTGCCTCCGTCATTGATGCTAGCTCGGGGTGTACCAAAAGGACTAAATATGTTCATTTGAATGAATTTGACCACAACTGTGTGGCATTGGTTATGGTAGCCAAGGCCTCAACCCATTTAGATATATAATCCATCGCCATGAGTATGAATTCAAAATTGGAGGATTTTGGAAACGGGCCTATAAAGTCAATGCCCCAAACATCAAAGATATCGACGATCAGAATTGGGTTCAAAGGCATTATGTCTTTATGGGACATAGTGCCGAGGCGCTGGCATCACTTACACGAGCGGTAGAATAAGTATGCATCCCAATGTATGGTTGGCCAGAAGAAACCGCTTTGAAGGATTTTGGAAGCGGTCTTTAGAGCACGAAAATGACCTCTGCATGCGAGTGTATGGCAGAAAGTAAGAATACTAGGACTCTCACTCTTGATAAGAATACTAGGACTCTCACTCTTGGGCACACATCGGCGGATGATTTGGTCAGGGCAATACTTGAAAAGGTGAGGATCATCCCAAAAATATGAACGTACTTGGGAATAGAAACGATCCTTTTCTTGTTTTGACCAATAGGATGGGATTTTCCCGGTTGCAAAAAAATTAAAAATGTCAGTATACCATAGAAATTTCTCATGAGTGACCTCCAAGAGTTACTCATCCAGGAAGGACTCGTAAACTGGAATTGGATCTTGATGACACTCTATGAGAATCTGAGATAAACGGTCAGCGACCACATTCTTGGTAACTTTTTTGTCCCGGATTTCAAAATTAAACTATTGCAATAAGAGTATCCATTAGATCAGCCAAGGTTTTGTATCCTTTTTAGCCAACAAATGCCTTAGAGCGGCATGATCAGAGAAGACAATTACTTTGGATCCTAAAAGATATGATCTAAATTTATCCAAAGCATAGATTACAACACATAATTCCTTTTCTGTTATGGTATAATTCATTTCAGAATCGGAAAGGGATTTGCTTGCATAGTAAATAATGTGAGGCAACCTGTCTATATGTTGCCCTAGGACTGTACCTATAGTATAGTCGGATGCATCACACATTACCTCAAATGGGAGAGCCCAATTTTGAGGGAGCAGAATTGGAGCAGTTGATGGAAGTGTGCGAAGAGTCTCAAAGGACTTAAGGCATGCTTCGTCAAAGTTGAATGTAATGTCTTTCTCAAGAAGTCAATATAAAGGTCAAGAAATCTTGCTAAAGTCTTTAATGAAACGGCGGTAAAATCTCGCATAACCAAGGAATGAACGAATGTTCCTCATTGATGAAGGTGGAGGAAGCTTAGATATAAGTTCAACCTTGGCTCTATTAACTTCGATGTCTCTTTTGGACACAATATGTCCAAGGACAATTCCCTCTTGAACCATGAAATGACTCTTTTCCCAACTAAGAATAAGATTCGTGTCCTTACAACACTTGAGTACAAGTGTAAGATTTTGAAGGAACGAATCAAAAGAAGGTCTAAAGACTGAAAAATCATCCATGAACACTTCTAAGAACTTCTCTACCATGTCAGAAAAAATAGACATCATACACCGTTGAAAGTCGTCGGTGCATTGCACATGCATCTATAAGCAAATGTTCCGTATGGACATGTGAAGGTGTTCGGTTATAAATTGATCAGCCAAGTAGGCCGATTGACTGCGGGCGTGCCAGAACCATAGTGTCAGCTCGATGTAGATAATTTGATCAAACACAAGTATCTTTTTTGGAAGTCTTGTTGGATCAGGCGATTGGATAGGGAGAGAGAATACGAAACTCCCTATTGAGTTCTTTCCTTGCCTCAATTAAAAGGACTTTTAATCATGTGCAAAGAATTACGAGACTAAATCGTAGAAGGAGGAAGATAGCAAGGAGGGAAGTAGAAAGAGGGAGAAATAGACTGACGGAAGGATTAGAGGAGGTCTAGAGCAAGAAGATTGAGGGAGAAGCAGGTATAGAAGGAAGCAGAGCAATTGATAGAGTATTTGACTCCAATTGTGAACCATACAACGTGTAGGTTGAGTTCAAGGTGATGTGTGTGAGTTACGCGGTGCGAAAGCGGTTGCGAAAAGTATTTTAGAACCTAGAGGGGGGGTGAATAGGATCACTTGCTTATTTGCTTAATTTTTAATTAATTCAATTTTAAGTCCAATTAATCAAACAATTAAAGCAAGCAAATAAATAAAGTGCAAGTAAAGAAAAGAATGCACCAGATATACGTGGAAACCCAAGGCGGGAAAAACCACGGAGGGAGGCGGCAAGCCTCAGGGAACCAATTCGCTATGATGAAGCAAAGTACAACAGACTCTGTCTCAGTCTCACACCCCTCTTCACTCTGTTAAGGATCTGATGCGAAACACCTCAGGCTTATGATTGCGACAACACGTCCAATTGCTGCAGACTTCCGGCTAACGTCACCACCCTTACAGAAAGGTTGCTGGAAGAACCAAAATACTCAGCAAGTATTTTGTTCCCTTCGTAGTGCAATCTGGTCACCTTTCTTCCTCAGCAAACAAGCAAGCGAAGAACCTTCAATCCAATATTCTGATCAGCAAATAGATTTGATGCAGTCTCTGAGCAGCTAATCAGAAGTAGAACACCATCCTAAATATCACTCGTAAAGTATGGATGTGTGTTCTTAAAAATATAAAACCCTAATTATACTGTATATATTTTCTCTCTCTAAAAAATATTTCAGGGCTCTCTCTGTAGAGAAAATATGAATACATATATATAGGCAAAGAAGTTCTAATTCTAATTGGAAAAGGAGTTAAATACCAAAATAGAACTTTCCTAGAAGTTTCAAACCCAATAGGAATCAAGATTTCTGTCAAAATCTATTTCCTATTTGGAACAGGCTAAGTGGGACCGGTGCCAAATAAATAGGACCGGTGGGACTTTTTGAAAACCTGCAGAACCCATCTTACCGAGAAAAGTTGGACCGGTCCTAGATATTGGGGACCGGTCCTACTTTGAAAAACCCTAAACTTTTCATTTAAACCCTGGTTTTTCAAAATAGGCTCGGAACTAAAAAGTGCAGAGTGTCCTCACCATACTTACCTGTACTCTATGGTGTTCTAACTGATTTATCGGCTTCCATGCACTTGAGTGTCAGTTCGAAGTTGTCGATGATCGGTTACATAAAATAACATGAAACTTACAACTCGATCATTCAGGTTTTGATCAACGAAATATGCCAATTACAAATTTATATGTCACAATGTGGATAAGAAGTTTACTTTGACTAGGATTTCTCTATCTTCAGATGAGTTTGGAGAATTGAAGAGCCAATCTCCTACTAGGACACAGTCCCACTTGACCACTATAAATACAGAGATGGTCCATGTACTAGGTATGTAATTAATACCCTCAAAATTGCCTTTATAGCTTAAGAAAGCCTTTCCAATTTTTAACTTGATCGTTGGAGCGTAGTCGGCCGACACCATGCCAGTGTCCTTTCGATTACCCTTCTTTTGTCCTTTTTACAGGTTAGCGTTTGATCAGCTTCGGGTGAATTTCTACTTCATCAGTTGTACCCTTCTTTTGTCCTTTTTACAGGTTGGCGTTTGACTAACTTGGGGTGAATTTTTGCTTCATCAGTTAGCGCCGTCTGTGGGAAATGATTAGTTTCCTATATTCTGATGCGATTTGGTTTAGACATACTCATAAATCAAGCACTGTGAGTGTCTAGTCTGGGGCCTCCATTGGTCCTCCACCACTACAGAACCCACATGAGGGGTTTTATGTTAAGATTCTCTAAACTGCTGTATCTCATGTCAAAGCAATATTAGAGACCGAGAGATTAATAAGAGCATGGGTATCTGCGTGAGAGGAGTGGTGCAAACCCCAGATCGACGATCGCCAGAAACATTGAAATATCAAAAACATTCCAGGGGCCTCCTACTTAACGTGTTCAATGGCCTGGCCAAATCCAATTATGCTTCTTGGCAACTTTCAAGTGCCTCATGGTCACATCCAAGACCTTACGACCCCACTGTCCAAGCCTCCTTGGACCAACTATTTAACCTATCTGACGACCTCCTGAGATAACTTTTTGATGGTCTCACAGGCTAGCCTGTCAGGCATATTCACTTGGCCCATTGCCAAAGTAAAAGATAAGTAAAACTATCCATTACTTTATGTTTGCCACATTATATGTGCTATACAGTACTCATTAGTTTGACTATATATATATATGGTTTGATGCTTATAAAAAATGGGTCTATTATAAAAAAATATATTATAATAGTTTGTCATTGGATAAAAAATGATAGTTCGCCCAGCAGAATAGATATTGCCCATCACAAAATTACATCTGTAGATTACCTCAGGATGCCATAGCTAAAAGGCCACTTTCGCAATGCAATATGCATCAGGAAGGAACCGAACCAATATTTCATATGTATTGCAACTGATGGATTGTATCATATGGAATTTTAGATTGTTGGTGGACTTTGGAGAAATACTGTTTGGTTTTTAAATTCCAAACCAACATCTTGATTTAGATCTACAGTTCACAATTGATATGTAAGAGATAATGGTGCACATTAGAAAAACTCATTTGAAGTAATGGTGCACATTAGTTAATCCCATTAACCATGTGCACATTACCAAAAACTTCTTGGACCAACTATGTGCATGTTAGCAAAACCCATTTTGAATCAAATCTGTGTATGCCAAATTAACTATTACCAACCGGTTCAACCATGATACCTTCAAAGATTTCCCAGAGGAATTCGTGGATGTATATATATAGCACATCATTATCTAACAGAAGCAAGGCCAGCTGGACCAACCAGCCTCCCTAAATAAGAACCCCTTACGATTGGAAGATGTCATCAGCAGCCATCCCAAAATGGCCCATTCCTGATTAGGGGTGGCAAAAAATGTCGAGTTGGCCAAATTGGCTAACCCGCATTGGACAATACCCTTCCCGTGTGGGAGGGATAGGTAATAATAATAATATATATAAATAAATGTATAGAGGGCCGGCTGAACCGGCCAGCCCACCTTGACAATGTCAATATGGGAGTGGTAAATAGTTAAAAAAAGCAAAACTGTTACTGATGTGTTCAATAGTACGCATTTAATTGCTTTATATATATATATATATATATATATATATATATATATATATATAGACACACCCATGTACAATACACTGATATGAAATTTGAGAATAGATTTACATATTATCAAGTTAATTTGTGGTTTTTCTTTAAACCAAGTAGTCGTGAGATTACATATCTTAGCATGCGAATACTGTATGTATGATGGAAGGCATGAAAAGAAGGAAAATATCTACATAATGTAATATGTTTAAAGACATATTTTGTGGCTGTAAGTATATATTTGCTTGGTTGGCCAATTCATGACCTTTCTAATATAATATATTAGACATTTATATAGCATTAATCAGGTTTGATATAAATTGATTAATGTTATTATTGTCAATGTAAGACTGTACCTATATACCCATGATGAACTTCAAATATATGGGTATTAATACACATATATAAATTTTAAATATGTTGCATCTGGTTGGTACATTAAATACATATGTTTACTCTGCATTTTAGTGCCCTTTACATATGTCTATTATACACTTTATTCCACATTTTAAAGTCCATTACACACTGTTTCTCATTTTAGAGAGGTAATTCAAAGCCGGTCCCTAGAGGCCGGTCAAGGCCAGTCCCTTAAAACTGGCACTAGCGACTTATGAAGATAAAATACTGTAGTGATCACAGTGTCATTCAAATTGTAAACCAAAGAACATGTGCCGACCACTTGTCATCAAGGGTGACCGAATAATAACCTGTATACTTGGGCCATATTGATCAAGTGGATGGATACAAAATCAAAGCAAGGGGATACTTGTCAAACCGAAAGCTTAATGTTTGAATTTGGGTTCCAGTTCAATGCCATCTTCAATATCAATCAATTGGGTCACTAGCTGTTGTTCGTCCGTGCTACTGTTCTTTGAATTGTCACATGTCAAGGAAATACATTACCATGGCAATAAACATGTACTAATGTTGGGCAACCCATGAGCACTCAAAAACTGTGAAATTTTCTGAGTCAATTCAGGTTGCTCCTCTCGGGTTCCTCCTTGCACGGACTATATATGTGGGTCTTCTAAGAGTTATTTTTCTCCATACGTACTCCATGCAAACTAGATTTCCATATTGACCCAAACAAAAATGTACTGTAGCATTGATTACAAGACCAATCCGAAAAAAGTCACCGAAAAACACCACCCAAACACCATTTCAGTGACTAAGCCGTAGTGTCCATGGCTACGGCGGCAGCGTTGGTATCGTGGCTAGATGCCCCAAAGGTATGGCCATGTGTCAACCTTCTCTTGATATTAAACCAAGGACGAACAATTTGTATTGCACTTTCATGAATCGGCAGCCACTTGTCATCAATTATGGATTTCCTTAGAGTGGAGGTCATTTGGAGTGTAATCTTCCTTTCTTTCAGCTTGCTCAAGTCAGATAAGTTCTTTCACTTCTCTCACTCTGTCAGTTAAATATGACAATATCATCATCATTATCATCATAATCATCATCATAATAATTTTTGATGTTGGTGATTCATATATAGTACATAAAATTAGAAGTGGTCAAAAGTGATCTTGCCTGAAGTTTTATTAGTTAAATTCTTCAACACATACTTACAGACAAAGACATTAAAAGGTATGCTTGTTTAAATATAGAGATCATGAGTAAAATTTTTTGATTTCTTCAAAACAAGCATACAAAATCATAAGTTTTCCTCTTTGAAAACTCACTATTATGTGCATTTGATTTCATATATCTAAATTGCTTGATAACACACCATGATGAAGTGAATGATGCATTGATATTGGATTTATCTCTATTCGATGATCAGATCAACCACATACTCCCAATTCTTATGTAATTCTCTACATCGCACCATGTGCCACTAAAGTGGGTATATTGAGAAACCAATCTTATCTATACTCAGTTTACCATATTAGCTTGTATGAGTGAGACGCCATGTGTCGCACAATTCCAATGCAAGTTGGATTCAAGGTTGACCAAAGCCAAAAGCTTCAGCCATGTGAAACTTGCCACATGTATAAACCTACTAGGCTGATTTTACTTTCTTCTTGTGTCAAACACCGTTCATCATTCATGGTTTAATTTCAAGATGCCAACGAAGAAGAAGAAGAAGAAGAAGAAGAAGAAGAGGAAAGAAATCATAGTAGTCATTACGCTCTCTTCTTTAATGGCTGCCATCAAGTTTCCAAAAAAGTACTACTAAAAACTAGACCCATTCAGGATGTTATTCGGTGCTCAATTGTTCAAAAGGCCGGGCATATTGACCCTGATTTTGAGGATTTCTCCTGTTACTAGAGGGGTGAGCCAACACCTCCCCTTATTAAAGGGTCGAGCCACATACTCTCCCTTATTAAAGGGGCATCAACAACAGTAATCTATTAATCTCCTTCTTAAAAGAGTGAGCTCACGAAACTCGAAACTATCAAATCCCACGAGGATTCACCTCCATGAGAGGGCCCTTCTAAAAAAAGTGGGATGAATTACACCTCTAACAGAGGGCTTTTAATAAAAAAGGCGGGATGAATTAATTCCGAGAACATTGTCAAGCAACCATACGGGGGCATATCCTTACGGGGACACACCTCCAACAGAGGGCCTTTAATGAAAAATGCGGGATGAATTAATTGTGAGAACATTGTCAAACAGCCCTATGGGGGCATAGCCCTACGGGGACACCCTCTAATAAAAGGCCTTTAATGAAAAAGGCAAGATGAATTAATTTCGAGAATATTGTCAAACAGCCCTACGGAGATACACCTCTAAAGAGGGCCTTTAATGAAAAAGACGGGATGAATTAATTCCTAGAACATTGTCAAACAGCCCTATTGGTGCATATCCTTACGGGGACACACCTTTAACAGAGGGCCTTTAATGAAAAAGGTGGGATGAATTAATTCCAAGAACATTGTCAAACAGCCTTACGGGGATACACCTCTAAAGAGGGCCTTTAATGAAAAAGGCGGGATGAATTAATTCTGAGAACATTGTCAAACAACTTTATGGGGATACACCTCCAAAGAGGGCCTTTAATGAAAAAGGTGGGATGAATTAATTTCAAGAACATTGTTAAAACAACTCCACGGGGACATACCTCTAAAGAGGCCCTTTAATGAAAAAGGTGGGATGAATTAATTTCGAGAACATTGTTAAAACAGCCCCATGGGGGCATACCTTTAAAGAGGGCCTTCAACGAAAAAGGTGCGATGAATTAATCTTGAGAACATTATCAAAGAACCCCACAGAGGGATGCCTTTAAAGGAGATCTTTAATGAAAAAGATGAAATAAGTAAATTCTAAGAACATGGTCGGTTGACCCTATAGGGCACAACCCACCTAAGAGAATTTTACCCAATTGTAAGATGAATCCATTGCGTAAGTTCTTTTGTAGGATTATGCCAAAAAGGTTTTTTCTTAGGAACCAAATGACACCTCGGAGAGAGAAGTCTCACAAAAAATAGAGAGAGAAGTCTCACAAAAAGTATGTCGGCCAAGGCCGGCCCCTAAAAGCTAGCCAAGGCCGGCCACTAGGCCTAGCTCGAGTCGATGCCCAAAGGCCAGCCCAAGAGCTTAACAGGTTCAAATTTGAAATTCGTGCGCCAAGATGGAAGGTTAGAGAAGTTTCTTAAAATGGAAGTCCGGTTCAACAACATGACGGGCCAGCTAAAGTGTTCCTAAGGCCTGAGAGCAACCCTCATGAACAGGGGGCATCTGATAGAGTATTTGACTCCAATTGTGAACCATACAACATGGAGGTTGAGTTCAAGGTGACGTTCAACGTGGATGTTAAGTTCAGGTTGAGTTCAACGTGGAGGTTGGGCTTACTAGAAAGCTTAAAAGACTTAGGCATTGCACGACCGATTACGCTTAACGTTTGTGAATATTTATGTAGATAGTGTTATGCTTTGGTGATCCGTTTCAAAAAGTTGTTCTTCTAAGAACAGATATTCTCCTTTCTCTCCATCCACGATAATAAACCACACATTTAAATGTATGTTCACCTTTCAAAGAGGATTTTAGGGTTTGCACTTGTATGTGCATCGGACTGACCATTATGTGGGGATTATCGCCTAATTCTGATTTTTGATAGTTTATATCTATTGATGTCCATATAGCTCCCTAGTACTTGTTGCATTTGTCATTTTGAACATCAATTGGGGTATCACTCTTTTCTAGTTGATGACTGAGCATTCCATCATTTTTGCATACTTTTGTGAGTTTAACAAGCGTGTTAAACCCAATGAGACTTCACTCGTCCACTAGACATGTCTAAGGGTTTAAAAGGCTTGTTGTATTTGCTAAATGCAGCCGTGTTTCCCACGAAAGTGGAAGTAGAGTAGTTATTTTATTTTATTTCTTTTTGTATTGCTAAGGGATTAGCAATATCTAAGTTTGGGGGTGTGATAAGCATTGAATGCTATACATTCTCACGCTTTTACTTATGTACCTTGATCCCATAGCTGCATATATTGTATAATTTTTATGTGTTTTTATGTTTTTGATGATTTCAGGTTCAAACTCAGAATTTGGTGTAATTCGACTCCTTTATCAGTGCAACAATGCATTCCTATTTCTTATCATACTTCATGAAAAGTCTTCATCAAGGAATAGTAAATGGCGTGTCAAGACCGGAGTCGGAAAGTTAGAAAGTTGAAGTTCTAGAGAAGAAGGAAGATCAATGTATCGAAGTCCCTACTTCGATGCATCACAGCTTCCTACTTCGATGCATTGCCCGAACCTGCTGAAGATATTTTTCTCCAGATATTTTCTTTACTTGCCACTTGTCTAATTTTGCTTGGATAAAGTCATGCACGGAATTTCTATGATATTTTGAGCCTCAGATCAGTTATATAGCTAGAAAATATGTAATAGATATATCATCACAATTCTTATAATAGAGAGCATATATAGAATTCTAGAGAGAGAAAGTGAAGTTTTAGAGAGGGAAAGCTTCAAAGAGGGCTTTGTAAGACCCTAAGGATCGTTTTGAGCATGGGATCATCTTTGTCTATGAAGTGCTTCCAGCCCACTATGATCAACTAATTATTCTCTAGGGTTTTGACAAACCCTAGCTTTGTAACTATGTTCTAACTTCAATGAATTGGGGATTTTTATGTATTTTGTGTATATGTCTTTTGCCTTAAGCCTTATACAAATATAAGTTCACAAATTCTTCATGCTCATGTGTTGTGATTTATCTTCTTGTCTTAGAATGCCTAAATTCCCCCATGATCTTCAAACACTTGTAAGTTCCACAATGACTACAAGTGATGGTTCGAGACTAGTTTTTACTATAACATGCATAGCTAGATTTGCATAGTCCATGCCTAGAGACGCTGATTTACCTACAATTAGGTAAGTAGGTAGGTAGGGAAATCAAGTGACGATGATTTCGCCTTAAGTAGGTAATTAGGTAATTAGGAAAATCACACTTTTCAAAGATAGATTATAGTATATTAAGGTGTGTGTATTCTCTTAGCGACGTCGTTGTAGGTGGGACTTATCAACACATCATTTAGTACACATTTGCATGAATTCCCCCAATTTATTATAAGTATGACATACTACGAAGCTAGTGGGAAAGTCTATCCCTAGTCCTTTATTCTTCTCTCAAACTTTGTATTTAAATTATCTTTTATGCTTTCATAGTAAAGTAAGAAACAACCACACATGGTTGTGATTTAAACAAGAACCAACCCTTAACCCTTAGCGAGTTATACCTACATAGTCTCTGTGAGATCGACACCCTCAACTTAGAGCCCTATCCAACAAGGATTCGTTCTATTGTGAGTGGTAAATTTATAAATTGCGAGTAGCGCAACCGCGAACCCACGATCAGAACCCTTAATCTAGAGTTCTGTACTTTTATTTATAGAAGAAAATAAATACATTACTTACACTTAATCCTAAATTACAAGATAATGCAGAAAATTAAATAATAAAAGCAAATAAATAAACTATATTCCTAATGCACCGTATCTTCAATAGCCCATGATTGTAGTGTACTAGCATCAGCCCTTCTTTGCAAGAGTCCTATTCCAATTCAACTTTATTCTCAATGAAGCCCTCCTTTGTATAGAGTCCATGTCAGCCAAGTCTTTTAAAGTAACCCATATTCATAAGAGTCCTTGTGCAATACCAACTAATCCATGTATATACATAGATCACATTTATACGTGTATTTTGTATAACAAACTTCACAATAGTAACTTGATTATTAGAGTCCTTATTCATGAAGAGTCCATAAATAGTTAGACTTAATCTAGAGTCCAAAGTGTGAATAACTTTATCCATTTTTCATAGAATCCAAGCAAACTCAGTCTTTCACTTTGCACCAAATTAATTAGAGTCCAAATCATCCTGGACTCCTTACTTCTAATCTGTAAAACAGTTACACAAATATAGACATGCATATACACATATTTAAATAATCATATATATACATATATATATATATATATATATACATGCAACTACATTTTAAAACAACTTGCAAAAGTCCTTAGCCCATAGAGTTTCCTTCTTGAGGGACTCCTTGTCAGCCTTACACAAACGACCCCTAAGGTTGCTGCCAATTGGCACCATATTCGGGTGTCAACAACTGCCCCCTAATTTCAAATGTCTTATGGCCGATCAGGCCAATAAGATTTTTGAAATTTATATTTATACTAGAATGAAACCTTTCATAACTATGGTTGATTGAGCTAAGACTTGTACGAGAATAACAAACAATAGGACTTCAAAACAATGTGCATTTCCTTTATTTGGGTCACCATTGAGGTAATCTTTATTTGAGGTCAACTATATCACACTGGCTGATCACATTATTCCATCCTTTAAAGTTGGCTAATAACAATTCTTGCACAGCTTGCCAAAAGGTTGGCTGACAGCCATCGGCCAACCATATACCCAAATTAATCATAGCATAGTTATAATTGTCCGGGGTGAAATTATTATGCAATGTCATGTTGGCCGATCGGGCTACTTGCAGAATGACATTGTCTCAATATATTTGAATTTCTTCGTTTATCGGCCAATGAAGTTCAATCCTCGACCGATATACATCTTTGGGCAATTTTGTTAAGTCAACATCAGCTAAATTTTTTCCGCACTGGCTGATGCTGGTATTCCAGTCTTACAATTTTCATTATGCACTATGAAATCGGCAATATAAAACTTTATATTGACTGGCTGATTTATCTTTTTCCATGAGACCGACTTCACCTCTGTCCAACCTTTTTGCCCCCCTGGGCCAGGACATTTATGGGGAGGGTGAAGTTCTTCATTTTTTAGACAAATACATGGCTGGTCAACGATGCTTTGTGTAAGGACCGTGACCATTTTTGGTCGATTTTCTTGAATTTTCACTTAATTGTCGTATTAGGACTTTAAATAATTTTATATTTGTTTTAAACATAGAATGCATCTTTAGATAATGTATTTAAGATTTTGGCAAGTTTTCAAAAGATTTGGAGAAGTTTAACTTTTTGGTCAAACCGAGGCCCGGAATGTGACTTAAGGGGGCCCGAAAATTTAAAAATTTTTTGAAAATATTTATTTTTGAGAATGGCTTAGATGTAATGTTTAGAGAGTAGAGGAAGTGATTTCAAGGCTGTAGGAGGTTTTGAAATAGAAAACGGAGACCGGGAAGGTACGTTAAGTGGCCCGGGGGCATTTTGGTCTTTTTGCGCCCTAGATGCTTTTAAAACATTTGGCTGAGAGAGTCCCAGCCATTTCTCACGAATCTCTCTCTCTATAAACCTTTTCCTCTTCTCCTCTCTTCCTTCTCTCTAGATTTCAGAAGCCTTCGGGCATGATTCAAGATCCGTTAAAGAATGAAGATACGTAGGGGACGACTAGGGCTTCCCTTTGAACATATCAAAGTTGCGGTTCTGATTCTTGTGTGAGTGTGACTCAATAAGTGTATCAATTAAAAATTACCACACTTCGCAATAGAACGAATTCCTTGCAGAATAGGGCTATTGAAAGGGGTGTCGAACCTCAGGGACTGTGGTCTGATTGAGTTGAATTGTTATGACTAATTCTAATTAAATTTAAAAGAAATAAATTATGATTTTTAATTCTAAATTAACTAATGAAGCAATTGAACAAAAGCAAGAAAAATTAAGGAGTGTAGAGAATATAAAATAAATCTAGGGTAATTGATTTCACCACTAACTTCACAATCAATGGTTAATTGAATTAACTATGGGGCATCATATCATGCATAAGTGGTGTCGGTGGCTACAAGCTCACCTCCATCCGTCAAGAAGATAACATATGATTAAGGCTAAGTCATGGACTATCTTCGATTGGCATGGGCCATCTGCCTAACTACTCTAATCTAAGGTGCAGTATGGTTCATCTTCTCTAGGCATAATCCATCAAAGCTTTTAATGATATATTCAGTGAAAACCATTGTGTAATAATCACTCTCATGATCACAGAAAACAAGAGGGACGAGTTCAATAACAACAATCAAATATCTAAGACAAGATAAGAAATCATTGAAATTGAATTTATAAGACTTTTATTGCTCAATTCTATAATAAGAATCCTCTAAATTACACAATCTATGAATGAATACAAAAATCTCCAATAATTTAAACAATCAAATTAATGATGTTTAGTTAGGGCAACATCAAAACCCCGGTGGCTGAACTAGCCGCTCATGATACGCCTTGTTCTCCAATGATTCTCCACTCCAAAAGCTCTTCAAAGCTGTTGCCAAGCCTCCCCAATACAACCCCAATTTGTCACTTTAAATAGCGAAGAGAATACATCAAAGTCCTAATCCAATTAGGAATTAATTAGGTTTTCCTGCAACACTAATCAGGTGGGTTTTTCCTGCTGACTTCGGCCCAACTTTTGACCCACTAAAAGTTTGATTCACAGAATTTCCGTGAAATACAAAAGTGTGCAGAATCGAATTTTGTTTAACCTAAATGAAAATTAAGTCGATTTGAGGCTCAAAAATAACACTTATGGTCCGTTTTCCAAAATGGGATTAAGACTGTATTATGCGCAGATTGCTTCAGGCCCGAAACCTTCTTAAGCAGCTGTAATTCTCTTGGACCTCTTCCTTGGACTGATTTGAGTTAAATTATGGAGTTGAATGGATTCCTTTGATGTAGCTTCATCTAACCCTCTTGGATGTCATCTTTAAAAACCCAAAATTCTAGTTTTAACTGGAATAATCATTAAGGCCCTGAAAATACATAAAACACTAAAACGAAATAAAATAACAAAATAATCTATCACTAAGAGAATAAAATATACAAGTTAAGAGGCTAGAATGCGTAACATTCAACGTCGATCACTCCCCCAAACTTACATATTGCTAGTCCCTTAACAATAGAATAAAACAAAACTAAAACAAAGGAAACTAACAATTACTAACTAAACTACCCAACTCCACTTTCGTGGGAGAAACGATTGCATTTAGCATATGCAACAAGCCTTTGAACCCCTAGGTTCCCCCTAGTGGACGGGTATAGTCTCGTGAGGGTTTCTAGAAATGTTACCCACAAACATTCAAAATTCTGTTTCAACATTAATTCAAGAAGAAGATTACAATATATAGTTACAAACTTGCATTCAAGAATAATTCCAAACTTTCAAATTCTATAATTCAAATCAATGGTCCCCACACATAATTCACATCAACATATCTCAAAATAATCAACTCTAGCTCCCTCGTGAAAAGTGAACTAGCAGTCATCTCATGTAGCATAACCCAGCTCTGAATATATTAAGGCACATACTCTTTCAACTCACTAGCTCCTATTATTGAAATCATACTTCCAAACATGAATACATGACTTTTTCATTTTTTTTTCTCATCATTCTTTTTTTTTTCATTGCTTTATTGGTTGTGCAATGTCTTGATCTATTAAGCTTTCTGAAAGATCCATATAGCAAGTTTTTATCAGTGAATCCCAAACCAGATGGCTTTAGGGCACTAGGCTTTAAGATACCTCGAAGACCTAATTACTCGAATCAGTCAGGCTATAAATCCAGACAACCAACGCTCATCTTTTATCACCCTTTCACTTTTGACGCGAACACTCCGTGCTTCCTGAGGCATAGAGGCCCGGTTACTCATGAAAAAGGATCAAATTGATTTGCTATTCAACATATATATATATTTTTCTTTTTCATTGAAGTCAAGTAAAACACATCATCGGTACTCATTTTCAAGAGAGACTAATTAATATCAAGCATATGTAACAAAATAACTCAAAACCAAAGTTTACACCCCATAAGACTATGCTAGTGTGCCTGTGCATGTAAAGAAACTAAAATCAATCACCCCAAAGCATGTCAATGCAAACCATGATTAAAACCACATAATTTAAACCATAGTTTTCAAAATTTTAAAACATACTCAAAAATTGCAGGTTAAGCACCTACATAAGGTACTAATCCTTTGAATAATGTCAAAACATTCTATTTAAAAACAAAACAAAATAAAATAAAAAATAAACTAAGAAAATAAAATAAACAAAATCCTAAAACAAGAAGAATTTCACAAATTTTTGCCCATATTGCAATAAAGCACATAAATAGGCATCGCCTCACCCCCAAACTTAAACTGTACATTGTCCTCAATGTACTACCAAGGAAAGCATAGAGAAGAGTAAGAACGATGTTACCATGATCATGGAGTAGTGGCGAGAAAACATAACAAACCAATAGCATGAAGGCAAGGCAAGCACACCCCCAAACTTGGATGTTACAACCTGTGAAAACAAACCACTATACCCCAAAGACCAAGTAAAATAATATGGGAAAAATAAATATGAAATTATTATTATTATTTTTTAACTGAAGAAATAAAAAACAATATGAAAAAAATAAAATAAAAAAAAGAAAAATAAAAATAAAACTAAAAATACAAAAGATAGTTACCTCTGAAATAATCAAGGAGAAGGTGGTGCCGAAGCATCTAAGTCATGGCCGGAATGTTGCATCAAAATCAACTGACTAGTCCACAATTAATTTGCAATGTTCTCCCCCAAACTTGTAGCACAAAACCCCTCAAAGAAATCACCCCACTTCCACAATTAATTCACACCTCTTGTGAAGAAGGAAATATGAAAAAGTTGAACTTTTAATGATGAAGGAGAATGAAAAGTTGGAATTGATGGTCTTGATGGTGATGAATGATGATCAAGTAGGTGTTCAAAAATAAAAATGGAAGATTTTAGAGTGTATATTGATGTAGGAGAGGCACCAAAGATAAAATTTTCAAGTGGGAGCAAGTAGGCATGAAATGGGCCTTTAAAGATGCAAAATTGCATCAGTTGGGCATGTGGGGGCTGGGGCGATCGATCCCCCCAGGGCTGGGCGATCGATCGCCCAGTTGGTTACATCTTCTTTTAGCCAAATAATGGGGGCGATCGATCCCCCTTCAAAGGGGCGATCGATCCCCCCTGCTGGAGCATGTTTAGTCTCTATCGCTAAGGGTCGACCGGGAAGGGTATTTTTGAGGTCTCTATCGCCCAAGGTCGACCGAGACCTCTCTTTTTCACCTATTTTGAGTCCAAATACCTTGGTACACCTCTTGACATCCCCTTAAAGCAACTTATACATCAAAAACTCAAAGAAAATACATTAAAACGCAACTAATAATGGAAGAAAAATAAAGAAAAACATAAAATAAAAAATAAATAAAAAAAGAATCAAATCACTCTTTCGTAGGCTCAAGCCAACCAGTCAAGGATCCCTACTCCAGTCAAGCTCTCTAAGATGCTCAAGATCCTTATGATCTTGGTGAAGATTGATCAGATCTATTTCATGCGGTCATAGTCAACATTAGACAAAACTGTTGCAGTAAAAAGAATCAAATCACTGTTCACTACAGTCACTACCAACAAATCAGTAACCCGACCAGATACTATTCATGAATAGTACTATTCACTTTTACTGTTCACTACAGTTAGATCCGAATTTTTTAGAAAAGAAAGTCAATTTTCTCTATAAAAGGATGTTGGCCCTTTAGTTGAAGGCATCGCCAATTACTCACTTACTCTCTGAACCCTCAGAAACATTCTCACTTTGCAAACCTATTGTAATACACTTGTATACAGTTATGTAATTGTATACAGTTATGTTTCAAGTTTTGATTTCTTCAAGCTTGTACCAGTAATCAAGTTAGTACTTTGTAAGTTATTCTATTATTGTATTTTTGAAATACAATAAGTTATCTTTTATTATTCAATTATTTTTAGTTTTATTTTACATGGAAGGCCAAGCCTCTTCATAGTCAATTATTCATTTATTTTGTATTTATATTAATGGAAGTTTAAGACTCCTACTATAATTATATACTTATGTTTATCTATTTTATTTTAATTATTTATTTAACTGCCTTATTATTAACTGCTTTAATTACTTGTACTTTATATATCTTGCTTCTCAGTTAATTCTTTAGTTAGTCTCTGCTTCTCCCCTTTTGGTATCAGAGCCAACCAGATTGAGTCATCTTTTAGTTCTGTGTTTTGTTACCTTAACCTACACGTACGATATTATATATATATATATATATATATATATATATATATATATATATAAAACTAGCATGCATTTCCACATTCACACAAAAGAAATTGAGGGAACAAGGGTATAGGATAATTCCGCCCAATACCGGCCTTGGCTTCGCATCAACTAAACCTATTCGAATCTAAATCACAAAGAAGGATAAAAAGTTGAACACTTTGTACATTGGCATTGAAGAGGTTGGTGACAGCAAAGATCGACATTCTATTTTTAGCAAGTCAGTTTTTGATCGTGTAGAAGTTCCATGCACTAGAGTATCTGTATTCGACAGGTTGAGCACGTCAACTCAAGTATTGAATACCTCAAGTTCCCATTTCAATAATTCACTATGTACTTCTGGCTTCAAAGGAATAAATTCTCCTACCCAAAGAAGAAGATCTTCACAGCCTCAACCTCGAAAGTCTATATTTTCTTGAATTAAAGCTCTGAGAGAGGTATTGGTAACAAGAAATAAGGGAAAAGAACTGGGGAGAACCAGTGCCAACATGGTGAAAGGTAGTGAAGTTCAGAGTTTGATTCCTTCACGAATGAAACGTAGAACAGAGGTGGATGTCACTAATGATGTTACACTAAAAGAAAAAAGACGGACCGCGAGCCAAATCGCTCAAAGAAGTTACAAAGTTATGCCTTTTGGACTTAAGAATGCGGGGGCAACATACCAACGCGCCATGCAAAGGATCTTCGATGACATACTTCACAAAATTGTTGAGTGTTATGTCGATGACCTTGTGGTTAAGACAAATAAAAGAGGGGGTCATTTACAAGATCTTCGTACAGTTTTCAATCATCTTAGAAAATACCAACTTAAAATGAATCCTCCCAAGTGTGCGTTTGGTGTTACTTCTGAAAAATTCCTTGGGTATGTGGTTCGCCATCGCGGTATCAAAATCGATTCGTCTAAAGTTAATGCCATACAAAAGATGCCACCACCCAAAAATTTACGCGAGCTTCAAAGCTTGCAAGGCCAGCTTGCTTTTATCCATCGGTTTATCTCAAATTTGGCCAGCCATTGTCAACCTTTCAACCGACTCATGAAGAAGGATGTCCCATTCGAGTGGGATCAAGCTTGTCAGAATGCTTTTGATAGTATTAAGTAATACATTCTCAATCCTCCAGTGTTGGGGGCACCTGTATCTTGGAAAACCTCTCATACTTTACATTATCGCGCAAGAAGAATCTCTTGGCGCCCTTCTTGCACAAAATAATGAGCACAAAGAGAAGACATTATGTTACTTAAGTCGCAGGTTCACACCAATAGAGCTGAAGTATTCTCTGATTGAGAAAACGTGTCTCGCACTAGTCTTTGCCTCCAAAAAATTAAGACATTATTTCTTGGCACATACAATACACCTCATTGCAAGAGTTAACTCTCTCAAGTATGTGATGTCAAAACCAATCCTTTCTGGACACTTGGCGAGGTGGCCAATTTCGTTCAATGAATTTGAAATTATATATGTGTCACGTAAGGCAGTAAAGGGACAAATCCTGGCAGATTTTTTAGCTGATTATCCTATCCCTGCCGATTGAGAAATTTTAGAAGATTTTTCAGATGAAGAAGTCTTTCAAATTGACATTCTTCATCCATGAATGATGTTCTTTGATGGAGCAGCACGGTTTGATGGAGTGGGGGCAAGTGTAGTATTTGTCTCTCCGCAAAGGAAAATCCTCCCATACGCATTTGCGCTTACTGAAAACTGCTCAAATAATGTTGCTAAGTACCAAACACTGATCATTGGTCTTCAAATGACAAGGGAGATGAACATCATGGATCTCGAAATATATGGAGATTCTAAATTGGTGATCAACCAACTTTTTAAGGATTATGAGGTCAATAAGGAGAATTTATTACCATACCACAATTATGCTTCCCACTTGTTGATGAAATTCAACAATGTTATTCTAGAACACCTTCCTAGGAAGGAAAATTGTATGACTGATGTTTTGGCAAATTTAGCCACAACATTGGCATTAGTTGATGATGAAATAGTCAATGTTCCAGTATGCCAACAATGGGTGCTACCACAAGTCCTTGAAGATAAAATTGAGGAGAGTAATGTAATCTCTATCTCTATTGCTGAAGGGGACGACTGGAGGTGACCTATAATTGAGTATTTGGAACATGGAAAGCTTCCTGAAGACCGACGCCATAAGACTGAGATACGTAGGCGAGCACCTCATTTCATTTATTATAATAACATGTTATACAGACGATCATTTGAAGGTCTTTTCCTTCATTGTCTCAGAGAAGACGAAACAACTTATGCAATGGAGGAAGCCCATTTTAGGGTATGTGGTGCACATCAATCTGGCCCTAAACTTCACTTTCGCGTAAAGAGAATGAGGTATTATTGGTCCACTATGGTCAAAGACTATATGGAGTATGCAAAAAGGTGTCAAGCTTGTCAATTTCATGCTAATTAGATACACCAACCACCAGAGTCATTACGTCCTACAGTTGCTTCATGACCATTTGATGCATGGGGATTGGATGTGGTAGGACCTTTGTGTAAGTCTTCTAAAGGCCACTTATACATCCTGTAATAACCCTCGTGGATGGGTGTGAGTGGGCGGGTGCGAAGACAGACACTAGGCTGAGCTACCACACTGACAGGATACAGGGTGCTCAATCCCACATCGCCTGGGTGTGGAAAAGGGGATGTGCTTATATGTAGTATGTTCTCTTCAAATGGTATGAGGCCTTTTGGGATAAAATCCAAGAACAAAATCGTGCGGGCTTAGGCCCAAAGCAGATAATATCATACCATGTGTTGGAGCAGGGTATTACAGTTGGTATTAGAGAGCCTGAACCCAGCCGGAAGTGTGCCGACAAGGACGTCGGGCCTCGTAGGAGGGTGGATTGTAGTAACCCTTGTTGGAGCGGGGTACTTGTTGTTCGCAGGCCCATCATCATGAATCACCGCACTGGAAACAAATTTTTGTCAAAATGGGATGGACTATATGTAGTTCGTGAAGTCTACACCAACGAAGCATATAAGATTATTGATGAAGATAGAGTGTTAGTTGGTTCCATTAATGGCAAGTTCTTGAAACGCTACTACCAATGAATGTGTAATGCTCCTAGCCCGCATGAGCTAAAACTGTGAAAGGCACCAAAAAAAAATTATTTCTTTGAACTACGTAAATGACTTGATCCCTTTTCGAGGGTACGTAGGCAGCTTGGAGGTTTGTTCCAAGTTCAGTCACCTAAAAAAAAATTGTGTAATAATCCTGACCCGCAAGGGTATAAATTGTGAATGGCAGAACAAATAACGAATGACAATGTTAGTTTTGAAAGCAATGACGATTCTTTTATTGATAAGGTTAAAGACTACAATTCTACTTTGCTAGATAAATAGATTACTCTAAAAAAATAATAATAAAAAAGAATGATGTTTCGCTTTAAAGCTGCAAAGCCAGAATCACTTCACGTTCTGTTTGTAATAATTCTTTTATAGTTCTCATTACTTCAAGATGCTGAGCTGCAAGAACGTTAGCTTCTTCCACCGAGGCTCGTTCTTTTTTGAGCTTGGGGCCCAAGGATGGAACCTTGTGAGTGGGAAGCAATAAAATCTGCCCGCTTGGAAATACGCTTCGTCTTGTCACTCATATGCTTCCAATTACGATCTTCATTATTTCACCCCATGTTTTCATCTGAATCTATCACTACGTGACTAAGAGGACGGGTGTTGGTTGGTGGTGGAATATGTTTGGCCACCTCTACATGACTTTCGAAACTCTCCTCGACATCATGATCACTATGAGATTTACACGCTGGCCCTGAGATTGGCCTGGAAGAAGGGGTCGACTTAGGTCCATCATTTGTAACCTTTCTAACTTTGGCTGGTTTTCCTTTCGGAGAAATTGCACACTTAATATGCCCCGAAGTACCTCATTTCATCATGAATGGATCAACATAAACTTTTGACCACCATTCAACATAAGTTTTGGTGACAGAGAATTTTTGGAAATTGGAGTTCGAAGGAATTTGCACTTCACATTTAGTATGATAACGAGTAGTCGATCTCCATAGTGTCAAAATCTCTTCCAAAGCATTAGTACGAATATCCTCTTTCAGTCTGCCTGAAATATCCTGGTGATAACAAAACTGTCTACCGAATCTGTGTGGACTGTAAAGCTCAATAATTCGTTGGTCACCTTGGTGCAATGTCAGGTAGCTGGACCGGAGGCTAGCCAAATACTTGAAGTCATAAAGAGGTAGCTCTTCACCATCCGTTAATAGTCTCCTTGTCGATGATGTTCTAGATAAGCAAGATAAGTTAACACATTTACATAACCTTAACAACTCTTGGGCCTCTGTCTCATCAAAATGTTTCGCAGACCCTTCCCCCGCGTACTGAGTCATTTGAGGCAGGTAATTACGGTTTGGGACAAAAAAGTTTGTTTTGAAGTATTCAACTAACTAGCCATATACATAGTGTATGGGGAATGACACATTAGATTTTCTAGGATCAGGGGAAAAAACAATGTCATTTAAACCTCTGTAAATGCTAGCTAGAACTGGAACAGAAAGACAAAATTTATTACCGTCTGCCATCATGCTAGTAATCTTAAATACCTCAGGATGAATTATATTTTCAGGACTGGTAGGCAAGACAAATTTGCATAACCAACACGCTATGAATGCTGCTAAATAAGTTTTGTTCCTCATCTCTGGTTCTATTCCAAGACTGATAAACATCTCATCTTTTTGCGGCGACTAATTCTTAACGAGATCAATTATTCCAGAGGGGTTGTAAGTCTCTTTAGGACGTTGAGTCTTGTTTCTTGATCCTCTTCTCGGTGGTGGCTTACTATACTTAGTGGCGCCTCTGAACCAAAGCTTTGTCCATTCAGAAATTTTTACAATTCGGTCCTGTTTATATTGCTTGCAAAGCTGGTGGAAAGCTAAAAATAAGTACCGACAACTCGAAGGAAGAAGAGAATTTCCATCTTTGTCAATAACAGATAATTCCTTTGCACAAGGAATGACTTCTTCGTAAAATCTTCCACAAAATGGGAGACCTCCTATCAAATACAGATTGCGAAGGAAAATCGATAGCTCCCCAATTGAGCAGTGGAGTGTATTGGTTGAAGGGCACCAAGACTCAAGGAAGACTCTAATTACATTCACATGTCGATCATATGAGAACAAATAAGCAAACATGGTGCCATATAATTTGTTGTCTCTAAGAAATTTGCCGTGACGACCCAAAATGTCCTCTGACCATTCCCAATAACCTTGTGTGTACGTGAAGTCAACAGAAGCTTTAAAGGAAACACCCTATTCTATTTCTCTGGTACGCATTTTATGGCCCATGAGTGAAAATTTTTCAGGTTCTTCTTCTTCAACTTCGTGAAGTGCAGACTTCAATACTAAAGCATCTGAAACTGATGCTCGTACCTTATTCTGGTTATAGCCAAGATTCACAAGCGTGCAAGGAAATTCTTTAGACCATTGTGACAAGTGGTATGAAGCATTAGGCGGAGGCACTCGTGGAGATAAACGACTAACCAGTGGGGTCCCTACATCAAGTGTAGTTCCTTGCTCCATTTCATCGTTCTCTCGTTCTAAAATGGTTACGATATTTAGCTTGAAGCTTTTGAAGAAAATTATGATTAGCGGATGTCAAAGGTTACTTACCTGACAAGAAAAGAAAGGTGTGAGAGAAATTAAAAAAAAAGGTTCTAAAAGAACTAACAAAAAAGTACCCCAAAGGAACAATAAAAGTGACTCCGAAGGGCATTAAGGGACCCCGAATGGATGATAAAGTGATACCGAAGTGCATTAAAGGACCTCGAAGGGACAATAAAAGTGACACCGAAGTGCACTAAGGGACCCCGAAGGGAAGATAAAGTGACACCTAAGTACACTAAGAGATCCCGAAGGGACGATAAAGTGACACTGAAATGCACTAAGAGATTTCGAAGGGATAATAAAAGTGACACCGAAGTGCACTAAGGGACCCCAAAGGGACGAAAAAGTGACACTGAAGTGCACTAAGGGATCCTGAAGGGACAATAAAAGTGACACCGAAGTGCACTAAGGGGCCCCGAAAGGATGAAAAAGTGACACTGAGGTGCAGTAAGGGACCCCGAAGGGATAATAAAAGTGACACTGAAGTGCACTAAGGGACCCCAAAAGGACGAAAAAGTGACACCGAGGTGCACTAAGGGACCCCGAAGGGACGATAAAAGTGACACCGAAGTACACTAAGAGACCTTGAAGGGGCGATAAAGTGATACTGAAGTGCACTAAGGGACCCTGAAGGGACAATAAAAGTGACACCGAAGTGCACTAAGGGACCATAAAGGGATACCGAAAGGACTAATAAATGACGTCTGGAACTCCATATTCTGAGAAAGACGATTTCACTTGCAACAATTGACCAAAAAAAAAAAAATTTTTTGAAACTTGCTAAGAAAAGAGATGAGTGACTCACGTAAAATTGTTCCTCAATGAGTTTCATAGATTTGTACATTGTCCCAAAGGCAACACAAAACTCGAGCAGAGCCCACAAGAAGAAGCTGATCTGGAAAAAAAAAAAAATTTAAACGTTCAGCCACATGTTACTAGAGTTCGGGAGATTTCTTTCAATTATCTCTGATGTGAAACATTAGCTCTGATGTGAAAAGTCTGAAGCATAGATTACATATATATAATGGCAGATTAATCCTATTTGCTATTAGATTTTGAAGACTCTAGCTACTTCAGATTGAAAGAGAAAAAAAATCTCATTTGCAATCAGATCCTCAAGTCTTCAATTCCACTTGGACAAAGAAAAAAAATCCTATTTGCAATAGGATCCTCAAGTCTACAATTTCATTTGGACAAGAAAAAAAATCTTATTTGCAATAGGATCCTCAAGTCTTCAATTCCACTTGGACAAGAAAAAAAAAATTCTATTTGCAATAGGATTCTCAAGTCTACAATTCCATTTGGATAAAAAAAAAATAATCCTATTTGCAATAGGATCCTCAAGTCTTTGATTCAACTTGACAAAGAAGGCATCCTCTTTGTAGTTGGATTTTCGAAAAAAAAAGTATGCAAAATTTAAATACTTCAAGTCCCACTTTAGGTATGTAACAAACTCGATATAGCGCGAGACTTGAAGTGGGGGTAATTTGTAGACATTAAAAAATTACACGAGAGACCCAAAATATAATTTGGGCTTATATTCAGTTTAGTCACTTTGAAATGTGGCTCAGTGAGTCAGTAATTTAAAGATTAGGCCCACTACAAATAAATAAGTTATGGGCTGGTCTAAATTATCTGAGAAATTTAAGCCCACTTGAAAGTAGGTATAATGGATAATTATATATATATATATATATATATATATGTAATTATCAACAAAGATAATTATTATATATATATTGGATAATTATCAAAATTATCATAAAAGATAATTATAAGATAATTATCAAAAGAAAAGAAAGTTACAAATTTACCTATCCGGTGAGCCTATAAATAAAGGTCCAGAAGTGGGAGAAGGAGGACCAGAAGATTCTCAGAAAAAAAGCTGAAACTCTGTAGAAGTCTTCACTCAAAATTCAAAGTTCCAAAACATCTAAACCCTGAAGAAGAACAACAACAAACACATCATCAACGTACCGTTCTTCACCAAAGTTTCAATCCAATTCAAGATCAAGTTCTTGCAGCCCTTGAAGCCGGATCACCAAGGAGATCGAATCAGATGAATTATCTTTCTTTTGTAAAAATTTACAGAGAATTGTACCCATCTTTCTTAAATTAATAAAATTGTTTATTTGTTACCAATTTTCGTTCCTAGAATTTCAGACACGAAATTTGTGTGTATAGCTTCGACGATAATGGATTTGGTTCCCCGATACTACAAAGCCTCAGCTGGGATTTTTTTCTGATCTAGATTTTTCACATATATTTGGTGCGTTTACTTTAATGCGAGCACTTTATTTTATTTACTTGATCCGTGAGATTGTTAAGGTTCTAATTAGACTTAAAATTGGATAATCTAAAAAATTAAGCAAGAAGCGAGTAAACCCAATCACACCCTTAAAGTTTTAAATTAAGCTTTCGCAGCTGTTTTTGCACTGCGCAACTCACAAAAGATATTTATGGATAATTTGGGGATATAGTGATTCTTTTGCTTCGTAATTTTTTTTTGTGGGTTGCGCTCGCCATTTAAGAATTTTATGAATACTTCACGGATCAAAAGAACGAAAGAAATATTATCAATTACTATTTAGATTCTTATATTTGTAGCTTTCCGTTGTTCTTTTTATTTGAATCTGTAATGGTTCTGTACATGTTGTTTCGTTGGCAAAACAACCTGTATTTGTCATGTTAGAAACTTAGAACAAAAGTTTATTTTATAATGTGATAGTTCCTTGAAATGAAATCGTGGCTGTACCACGGAATGCAAAGTAAAAGCTCCAGAAGCACGTTGAATTTGAGTGTTCAGTGACAACAATATTATTGTAAAAGCTCCACTAGTATGAGCTTAATACAACACAAGAAAAGTGTAGTCCTTCAACCAGGGAACATACTGAAAACAAAGGCTATAGCCATCTATCTACAAAAGCAAAAACATTTGAAAAAGGACAGATTAACTTTGAAACTGATGAATGCAAGTGCAGTTGAAAAGGCTCCATTTCATTTGTCAAGATACTCGGAAGCTGCAGGACATCAATCACAATCCAAAAGTATTAGTAGGAAAAAGATTAATTAGCTTTGATTGGTAAAAGGTATGTGATAAAAAAAATATACATTCATGCATACATACATACATACATACATATATATATATCACTAACACAAAAATAATTGAACCTTTTGTTCTTAACTAGGTAAGTTACAGTTTACCTGCTTTTGAAATTTTCCACTCGTGATCACCATTGACGGCCCAAAAGAAATAACCCCGAAGCCCAAGTTTCTTAGCATTTGTAATCTTCGTTGCTACCGACGTGGCATCATCGTATCCAATCCAAGATGTCCCCGCATGCGAATATGTGGACACGGTGTCTGGATCAAACTTCCCGCGGACATTATTCTCCCTATTGAACTTCTCCACTTGGAAGTAGGTCATTTGTCCGTTGTCTCCCGGGCCCACACCAACGGCAGCATCACCAATACCGTGCGATGTAGGGTACTTGAGCTTCCATGTCCTCCCATAGAGTGGCAGTCCCATGATCAACTTCCTTGGAGGGAGTCCAGCTTTGATCCATGACTCGAGCCCAAAACTTGTGCTTGTATTACTATATGGATCTTCCCATGCAGCGTGGGCCCCAGTCTCTGTAGTGTCCCATGAACCACGGTAATCGTAGCACATCACATTGATCCAGTCCAAGTTCCTACTAATCGAAGCCACCGGGTAAGCGCGGCGGACATCGGATAGGAAGAAGTCCACCGAGAAGTACACGGCGGCGGTGAGCAAGAGCGGAGATTGGTTTGTGGACCGAGACTCCTTTTGGACCTCGGCCCGCCATTCGTCTAGTAAGTGGCCCAACAGTTCCATCTCTTTTGGGTTTTGAGGATATTGCCAGTCAAAGTCAATGCCATCAAAACCGAATTTTCTTGCCACTTCTATGGTTGAATCAATGAAAATCTTACGCGAGGAAGGCGTTGATGCCATTCTGGCAAAGAGTGACGGGTCTGCATTTGCTCCTCCAATGGAGAATAAGGTTTTCACTGGTGGAGTCTTCGCGTGAAGGGTTGATGTGAATTTCGAGAGCATTGTGGGTGTTGAATCTGATATATCTAACTTGAACGTTACATGGTTAGGTGTTAAGAATGCGTAGTAGATGTGAGTGAAGAACGATGTATCTATGGCGGATGCAGGAAATTTTCGGTCCCATGAAGGCCAATAAGCCCCTTTGATTGGCTGAGATGAGGATGAGGCCATGGCAAAGTTAGTGCTATGACTCTTCAAGATGACAGAGATGTAGAGAAAGTAAGCTTTGAGGACCTCCTAACTTCTTTCGGGATGTTGAACTGCAATTATACTATAGTTTTGGTGTACATATATAGGAAATGGCAAGTCTTTGTTTGGTAGGGCATATGACTTCGTCAAATTAATATGATATTGTAGATGGTTGACTTACGAAAATACACAGCAAAGATTGGATCTTTATAACTATGGAATATAGGGTTTAATTTTTTTATTTATTTTTAAATCCAATAAGGTTTAGATTCGAACCGTAAAAAATGGAGGATATTTTTGGGAGAAAATTACAAATACATGTATTTCTGAAGCACAAATTACAAATACATACAATCAAAATTAATAATTTTTAAAATTATGTATTTGATCCAAAAGTTGAGGTAAATATGAGAAAACATAGTTCTTTTTTTCAAATTGTCATTTTAAATATTATGTCCCGTTGACAACTAGTGATAAAAAATTAGTTTAGTTTTTTATCACCAATTGTCAAAATGGTGTGTGCAAAAGTCCGTACCCTTATCAAGAAAAAGTGGTATACCCAAGTATACAAATATAATATATTATTGTACAAAACTGGTAGGTGGACCAAAAAAAACCTTTTAAACTTTTTGGGAACCAATATATTAAACATGGTAATATAACATTTATACGACAAATAAAAAATAATTTGTTCTTATCTCAAAGAAAACATATCACCTTAATATCTTATTAAAACATGAAGTATCTACTTCTAAAAAAAACTAAACTAATTTTGATCACCACTGTCAATGGAATCAAATGTTTAAAAGGACATTTTGAAAAATGAACAATTTTTTCACGTGTCCACCTCAATTTTTGAGTCAAATTCATTATTTTATAAATTATTGACTTGATTGCATGTATTTATAATTTGCACTTCAAAGATGGGAGAAATTTTTAGACACACTTAGGACTGATGATCCCGACCAATTACAAATTGACACGTACGTAAATGTGTCGATTTTATGTTAATTTTTTAAAATTTTTATTTGTGTCAATTTGTGATTGGTCGAGATTCAATGATCCCAACGCCATGTAATATTTTTTTTTCAAAAAAAAAATGGAGGCCATTTTTGAGCTTTAGTTTTTTTTTTTTAATCGAATTTTGAGCTTTAGTTAAAGCACTTGAATAGCATAGGGAAAAGGTTTACTTGACAAGTACAAAGGGTTAGAGTGAGATTTAATATATGTATGTGTGTGTATCTATATATATATATAGATACTTGACTAGTACAAAGCGCGTCTCTCTTTCTATTGCTTTAATGGGGGGTCAAAATTTTTTTTTTTTTTTCTTCTTCTAGAAAGTCGACCATGGTGACTCATTCAAGATAATCCTATACAAATTATAATTGAATTATTGAAAAGAAGATGACCCTGTTTCAAGTTTAAGAATTGTATAATTTCTTGTATAGGCTCCCTTGTTATATTTGTTGTCCATCGAAATGACATTCTTTTTTTTTGTAAATAAAATGCTTTTTACCTCGGGAGTGTGGACCTTTTAATTCGAGAATACGAGTCTCATTAATAAGTGTGGCATTTTTAAGGTAATAATGTTGCTTCTTTCAGGACAAAATTGTTTTAAATGGCAAGAAGATATGTATTGGGTAGGGGGTCTAGGTTCGAAATTTAGAACTAAACTGTAGAATTGTGATCGCTCCTCCGCATTGAAATAACAGAGAGAAAAACCATTGTCGCCCATTGTGGAGGAAATTCTTTCACATATAGAAGTGTGACATGTGTATAAAGAGTAACAAATTGGGAAAGGCATGTGGCGAGTAAAGGTGCCAGTAATAATAACTCGTCAAGCCATCAGCGAAATAACAAAACACAATCCCATTAAACAAGCAACCTGGGGAATTAGGGCGAACATCACTCCCACAATGGAGAAACCGACACTAACTTGTCAAGAATCAGTAGGAACTCAGTAAGAAATTTGGTTATGGCCTTTGAATATAAATATGAGTAAAATAGTGGGAAATATGAGAGGGAAAGAAAAGAAAAAACAGCCAGAATACATTGTAACTCTTTGTTCAGTTATAAATGAATCAGTCAAAACGGCTGTTTGCTTACGGGCATGCCATAGCTGTGGAGTCGGCTCGATGTAAACAGTTGATCGAACACAAGTATCTTCTTTGGAGGTCGTGTTGGATCAGGCGATTGGCTAGGGAGAGAAAATACGAAACTCCCTATTGAGTTCTTTTCTTGCCTCAATCAAGAGAACTTTTAAATGTGCGCAAAGAATTGAGAGACTGAATTGTAGCAAGGAGGGAGGTAGAAGAAGGGAGATAGCAAGGAGGGAGGTAGAAACTGAAAGAGAAATAGATTGACAGTCTGATTAGAGGAGGTTGAGAGAAAGAAAGTTGAGGAATATGTAGATCAAGTGAGAGATAGAACAATATTCTGGAGAATATTAAGAGAGAAATATAGATTGCACATGATACAATTGTTTAGTTGTGTTTATTTCGAACCGTTAATACAGATTTCTTACTTTTATTTATAGAAAAAGAAATACATCACTGTACTTGAATCTAAATTCCAAGATAATACAGAAAATAAAATAATAAAAGAAAATACATTAACTATATTATGATGTTCTATATCTTCCGCAACCTATCAGCCTCTCTTTGCAAGAGTCCATAGTGCATCAAAGTCTTCCAATGTAGCCCAACATCGTAATAGTCCTTCTACATTACAAACTAATCCATGCATATACAAAAATCATGTTTATACGTATATTCTGTATAACCAACTTCACAATAGTGGTAACTTGATTACAAGAGTCCTTATCCATAAAGAGTCCATCAGTAATTAGACTTAATCTTGAGTCCAAATTGTGAATAACTTTATCCTCATTCCATATAGTCAAGTAAACTCAGTTTTGCACTTTGCAACAAATTAATTGGAGTCCAAATAATCCTGGACTCCTTGCTTCCAATCTGTAAAATAGTTACACGAATATAGACATGCATATATACATATTTAAGTAACCATATATGTATGTATATATATATATGTGTGTGTGTGTGTGTGTGCGTGTGTGTGCCAGGTACATATTAGGACAACTTGCTAAAAGTCCTCAGCCCCTAGAGTTTCCTTCTTGATGGACTCATTCTTAGTCCTACCCATTCAATTAAATGACCCTTAAGGTAGCTGTCAAGTGGTTCCATATTTGGGTGCCAACAACTGCCTCATAATTTCAAATGTCTTATGGCCAATCAGGTGTAGTAACCCTTGTGGATGGGTGTGAGTGGGTGGGTGCGAAGACAGACACTGGGCTGAGCTACCGCACTGACAGGGTACAGGGTGGTCAATCCCACATTGCCTGTAGTGTGTTTTCTTCAAATGCTATGAGGCCTTTTGGGGTAAAATCCAAGAGCAAAACCGTGTGGGCTCAGGCCCAAAGCGAACAATATCATACCATGTGTTGGAGCGGGTTGGAACGGGTATTACAGTTGGTATCAGAACCTGAACCCAGCCGGAAGTGTGTCAGCGAGGACGTCGGGCCTCGTAGGGGGTGGATTATAGTAACCTTTGTGGACAGGAATGACAAACAATAGAACTTCAAAATAATGTGCACTTTCTTTATTCTGGACCACCATTGAAGTGGTCTTTATTTCAAGTCAGCCTACTACACTGGCTGATCACATTACTCCACCCTTTAAAGTTGGTTGATAACGATTCTTGCATAGCCTGCCAAAAAATTGGCTGACAGCCATCGGCCAGCCATATACCCAAATTTATCATAACATAGTTATGATCAGCCGGGATCAAATTATTATACAATGTCATGTTGGCCGATCAAGCTACTTATAGAATAACATTGTCCCAATATACTTGATTTTCTTTATCTATAGGCCAATAAAGTTCAATCATCAGTCGATATACATCTTTGGGCAATTTTGTCAAGTCAGCATTAGCCAAGCTCTTTTTCACACTGGCCAATGCTGGTATTCTAGTCTTATAATTTTCATTATACACCATGAAATAGGCCATATAAAACTTTATGTTGATAGGCCGATTCATCTTCTTCCATGAGATCGGTTTCACCTCTATCTCACCTTTTTGCCCCTAGGTCAGGAGGCTTACGTGAAGGACGAAGATCTTCATTTTCTAAACAAATACATAGCTAATCGGCCATGCTTTGCCCCCTTAGACTCATCTTAATTGTTGGCCATTCAATGTATTTCAGCCAGTCTTTGGAGTTATCACCAACTAAGCTCTTCTTTGTACTAGCTAATGCTGGTATTCCTATCATACAATTGTCACTAGAAAGAATGGAATCGGCCACATAAAACTGTGTATTAACTGGTCGTTTCATTTTCTTCCATGAGGTTGCCTTCGTCTCTAACGAATCTCGTTGCCCTCTAAAGTCTGGAGGTTTATGTAGAGGATGAAGTTCTTCATTTTCCAAAAAAATACATGGCTGATCGACCATGCTTTCTGTTCAGTTATAAATGAATCAGTCAGGTAGACCGATTACTTGCGGGCGTGCCAGAGCCATAGAGTCGGCTCGATCTATCTCCTTTGGAGGTCGTGTTGGATCCCCCTTGCTAGAGCCTGTTGGAGCCTCTATCGCCAGGGTCAATCGGGACGTGTATTTTTGGCCTAGTTATCGCCCAAGGTAGACCAAAACCTCACTCTTCACCTATTTTGAACCCGAATACCTCGGTACATCTTTCGGCATCCCTCGGAAGCAACTTATACATCAAAAACACAAAGAAGACTCATTGAAACGCAACTAAAATTGAAAGAACAGTTAAGAAAATACTAACTAAAAATTGAAAGAAAAGAAAACTAAAGAAATTAAGAAATAGAAATACATACAACCCCTAGAGTTTAACGTCTGTAGGTGACGGTCAACTCTTCGAAAGGATCAAGTAAGACAGACAGGATCCGTCAAGTTGACGGACTCCACGTCTCTTGTTGGCACAACTCCTTCTACACAATGTTTCAGTCTTTGCCCATTGAATTTAATCAAAGTATTATCCTTCAAGCTTCGAATTTCCACAGCAGCATGAGGAAAAATTGAAATTACTTGGAACAGTCCATCCCACCTTGAAAGTAACTTTCCTGGAAATAACCGAAGCTTTGAATTAAAGAGCCACACTTTATCACCTGAAGAGAAGGACTTTTGTGAGATATGTTTATCATGGAACGCATTTATCCTCTCTTTATAAATGTATGAACTTTTATAAGCATCATATCTGAACTCTTCCAATTCATTTAACTGTAACTTTCTCTTTTCTCTAGTCCTCTTTGCATCAAAGTTAAACTTTCAGATTGCCCAGAGTGCTTTGTGCTCGATTTCTACCGGAAGATCACACTCTTTCTCATACACCAACTGATGGCGACATACCAATTGGAGTCTTGTAAGCAGTCCGATATGCCCACAGTGCCTCGCTTAACTGCAATGATCAATCCCTTCTATCCAGTCTCACTGTCTTCTTTAGAATGTGCTTGATTTCACGATTGGACAGATCCACTTGCCCACTCATCTGAGGATGATAAGGAGTCACCACTTTATGTGTTACTGAATATTTAGCAAGAAAATCCCTCAGGAATTTATTACAAAAGTGGGAACCACCATCACTGATCAAAGCTCAAGGAATTCGGAATTGACTAAAAATATTCTCGTTTATAAATTTAATCACCACGTTGTGATCATTGGTTCGAGTTGCCATGCCTTCCACCCATTTGGAAACATAATCTACACCTACAAAAATATACTCGTAGCCAAAGGAATGTGAAAAAGGTCCCATGAAATCAATTCCCCATACATCAAAAATCTCCACCACCAGAATGGGGCTCATCGGCATAATATCCTGCCTGGACATTGATCCCAATCTCTGATAATGATCACAAGTCTTACAAAAGACATAGGTATCATGAAACAAAGAAGGCCAGAAAAATTCACATTGAAGCACCTTAGCCGCCGTCTTTCTTACACTAAAATGACCTCTACATGCTAATGAATGGCAAAATTTAAGAACATCTTAAAACTTATGATCTAGGACACACAGACAAATAATCTATTGTAATATTCTTTTACAGATCCAATTCTTAGCCTTGTTTTCTTATTTATTTGTATTTTTAAAAAAGAGCTGGGGTTAACCTTTCATATGTTCTTTTTTCTATGTCCTGCAATGTCTATCATTTGTTCAAGGAGCCCCCAACAAAAAAGAGGGGAAGTTGATGTGGCCGATGAGTCCTTGAACTGATTTAACTTTGTTAGAAACGACGTCGTTGTCCAATTTCGTGATTGATATCTCGAATTGCTTTAGAGATGTCTATTACTCTTTTCTTAAACGTTTCCAAATAAGGATTTGTTGTGATAACCGTTAACAAATGGTAGTCACATGCGTGACACATGCTACATTTGGCACTTGAAAAACTGAAATACCCTTTCCCTCTTCCAAACTTGACTCTTAAACACATTTTTTATTTCTCCCACAGCTTTATCTCTATTTACTGCCTCTCACTCTCCTACCTGGATTGTCTTGTTTGTGGTTGCCAGACAATACACGAAGCACCCGTGTTCTTTTTTTTTTCAAAGGCAGAATAGAGGCATAAAGCCAAGCCAAAAAGAGGCATAAAGCCAATAGAAATCTTGAAGCAAAACTGATTTAACTTTGTTAGAAACGACGTCGTTGTCCAATTTCGTGATTGATATCTCGAATTGCTTTAGAGATGTTTATTACTCTTTTCTTAAACGTTTCCAAATAAGGATTTGTTGTGATAACCGTTAACAAATGGTAGTCACGTGCGTGACACATGCAACATTTGGCACTTGAAAAACCGAAATACCCTTTCCCTCTTCCAAACTTGACTTTTAAACACATTTTTTATTTCTCCCACAGCTTTATCTCTATTTACTGCCTCTCACTCTCCTACCTGGATTGTCTTGTTTGTGGTTGCCAGACAATACACGAAGCACCCATGTTCTTTCTTTTTCAAAGGCAGAATAGAGGTATAAAGCCAAGCCAGAAAGAGGCATAAAGCTAATAGAAATCTTGAAGCAAAACAAAGAAAATGAATAACAGGCTCCAGATCTGTCGAGAGGAGAGCCAAACAAGCTATAGGACGGATATCACCCAGGAAAAGAGGCAACGGCAGGAGTGACCCAAAGGTCAGGCCAGATCTACGGCAACAGCTCTAAAGTCGCAGCCAAAAGGCAACCGTCAATAAAAAATAAAATCACCACAAGATCAGATGTAGTCGAGACTAAATCTGAACAGGACAGAAGCAACAACCGACCCAAGATCTGTTCACATTTTGATTTGGTCATTTGATTCAGGCGTGGGAGTCAGAAATTTCCATATGGGGACCAAACTAGTACCATGTAATTAAAATTTTAAAATTGATAAGGATTGCTTTCAGAGTAATGTTACATTGACCATTTACCAAATCAAAGGACACATGATATTTCACAGGTCAACGAACGGGGCCACCGACAACATATCGTGGGGATTGGTAGAAGTCACACGCGGTTTTCATTGACTTTAGTTTCACATCTAATTAGAACTTATCCAAGGGTGGTTGTGTGTATGTACCTCACAAACCAGTAGTCTTGCCCTTCCCTGCTCAAACGCAGAAGCGCTCTAACTCTGAAGCTGAATTTTAAGAGTAAGAGATCAGTGATGGCGAACCAAGAAAGTCATCCCTTGTCGGAAGCTAAAGTACTGATTCCGTTTCTGATATCTATAGGGGATATAATCGAAATCAATAAAAAAAGTACTGAAGCCAAGACTCCTCCCGGTTTGGCGGGGGAAAGGATCCTCCACATCATGGACAGGGTCCCCGATGTGGTTCGCGAGCAAAACGAAAACGCATATAGCCCTACCATCATATCTATTGGTCCTATTCATAGAGGGACACCACGTCTTGACTCAATGAAGGCTATCAAGGTGAGCTACATGTCTGCCCTCTTTGAACGAACTGGAAAACCTGTGGCAACACGCGACGCTTGTGCGGACGCTATGTTGAAGATTGAACAAGAAGTTAGGAATTGTTTTGAGCCGGCCAGGTTACTACAGGCCAACGCCGAAGAAGATGTCAGCTGGCTTGCACAATTGATGCTCATTGACGGTTGCTTCATTATTGAACTTCTGTACAGGAATTTCAAGAATGAAAAGGATGACATTTTGCGGAACCCTTTCAACTACTACGCCGTCCAACGTGATTTGCTATTGGTCGAGAATCAGATTCCCTTTTTTGTTCTTGAAGAATTGTCCAACCTGACGCTGGGAGACACAGGAATGGTTACTAAGTGTTGCTTTTCATTCTTTGGGGATATGATGGGCATGGGCCACGAAATAGAAAAGATGGAAACCTCCTATCCTAACCAGAAAACTCCTTATCATATTATCCATCTTTTCTACATTTACTATACCCAGGGAGCATCTAAATTCGGATCTGGAGTGCGAACAGGCATCAAGTACTCTGCAGCGGAACTTCGCTGGGCGGGAGTGCAATTGAAGGCTAGTAAGAAAAGAGACTTGTTTGACATAAAGTTTACTACTACTCTTAGTTGTACAAACTGTTTCTATTTGTTTAGAAAAGGTCACTTTGAAATTCCAGCTCTCTCCATATCTGAATCCACCGAGTCATTCTTGAGAAACCTTATTGCTTTTGAGCTAAGTTGCCCCCAGATTGATAGTTACTTCATATCACTTGCTTTCCTCATGGATATCCTCATTGACACCGCCGAAGATGTTAAATTGTTTGAGGAAGCAGGAATCATACGCAATTATTTAGGTTCCAGGGAAGAAGTGGCACAACTCTTCAATGGTATTTGCAAGAATGCCACTCCACGTTATTTCCTTTATGGTAAGCAATACAAGGAGGCGATGGATTTCTGCAATCCTTGGCGAGTTTCTACCGGAAGGCTCACACAATTTTATTTTGGTAATCCATGGTCAGTCATATCAGTCTTTGCTGCCATTATCCTTTTTACTCTCACGTTTGTATCGACCCTCTACACCATACTTCCTTACTATCATAAATAGGGATCTGTTTTGACGAAGTACACAATAATTAATGTGGAGATCCAACTATATGCCTTCATTTTTTCTTACCAGTATGTCTCAAATAATTCTGGTATAAGTAGTTTGGAATGTCTTTGATTGTAATTAATCCTGCTAGTGCATGTTTTGTAAGAACAAATCTGAATTAGGTATGAAGTATGGCTGTCATTTACACAAACACTGTTGTGGTTCATCTGAAAGATTGATATCCTAATAAAAGCGTTTGATTACCCAACGAAGTTGAACACCTACTATAAATGATGGAGGTCAATGTTACTGAAACTTGTGTCAATATATATATATATATATATATATATATATTTTTCGGTAAATCAATATTTCATAAAACAAAACCAAAACCAGAAATACAGCCAGCCTAAACACGACACATGCCCAATCCAACCCAAAGGCAAGAAGAAAAAATACAAAAGGCCCAAGGATGTCCTTAAAACCTCTAAACCAACAACCTCATAAACAAGAAGTGGTGGTGCAGAGCTCTAATGGACATCAAGAAGAAACAGGAGAACGAAAAACAGAGCTTGGAAGATTGAACGTCGTAGCAATATTTCTTGCACTGCTACAGTTACGAAACTTGCAAGACATGAGCCGATTACGAACACTTGTGAAAATTTTCCTCTGCACACCCAAATGTGAAGCATGCTTATCCGAGCACGTGCGTCTATTTCGCTCTCTCCACAAAAAATAGATACAGCTCGTCAAACAAAGCTTAAACATAGAAGCTATAGTAGGAGTATCATCGTTGCTCCACATTTCTCCAATCCACTTAGCAATGGCATGGATGTCCTGATCACCCAAATGAATACTGCATTTATGCATGAAGAAATTCCAAACCTTAGTTGAGAAAGGGCAACTAAAGAACAAGTGCGAGTTACTCTCTGCACTGGCCATACGAAGAGAGCAAAAGTTGGGGATATGTTTGTAGGCAACACTCTTACAGTCTCTAGTTTGGAGCTTATGACAAAAAGCAAGCCATGAGATAAAGGAATAACGAGGGATATGATTTTGAAACCAGATAGAGCATGCCCATACCTTGATAGGGGAAAGAGAAAGCAAAGCTCTATAGGTTGTGCTAAGGTTGAAAATACCTAAGCTCGACAAGATCCAAATTACAGCATCAAGAACAGAAGGTCTAATGACTGGAAGCTGTTCAACATTTCCAATTGTAGAAAATATCTCCTTGAACCTGCGAGGGAGCCTTCATTGATTGTTTCGGATAAAGGATCTAACCAACACTCCATCACTCCACTGAGAGTTTGCATGATATTCTGGTCTATTCTTTGATCAAGAGGACCTAATGGCAGCCAAAAATCATGCCAAAAGGAGATGTCCTTACCGTCGCCCACAATATGCTTGATGAAAGGCCTAGCAAGGTGCCGCATATGCAGAATCATCTTCCAATTCCAAGACGTCAGTTGTGAAGGTTTGAGCATCCAAAAATATTTATTTTTAATAATGTTTTCCTTTACCCATTCAACCCATATAGAGTGCCCTTTATCATTAAAGATATTCCAAATGTGCTTGATCATCGAAACTCTATTAATGGTAGCCAAATGGGGTAGCCCAATACCTCCCACATCTTTTGGCTTGCATACCTCTGCTCATGCAACCTTTGCTTCTGTAGCTCTCAACTCCACCCTAGACCAAAGAAATTTCTGGAGCACACAGTCGATATGATTTATCACCATCTTAGGGAGGATGAACATCCCACTCCAATAGCTCACCATGCTAAGCAGAATGCTCTTAATCAACTGGATTCTGCCTGCATAGGATAAAAATCTTGAGGTCCAACATTTGATCCTAGCTGTAACCTTTTCTACCAAACATCTGCAGTCAGAAGCCTTTAACCTTGTAGAAGTAAGAGGCAACCCTAGGTAACTAATAGGCAAGCTACCCAATTTAAAACCACATGTGTTGATCAAAGAATTTTGCATAGGAGGAGGGACACATGAAGTGAAAATAAGGCTTTTGGAGAGGTTTGGCACTAAACCAGAAAGGCTAGAGAATATGTTCAAAGCATTATTGAGGACTTTTAAAGAAAGATGATCTCCATGACAGAATAACATGAGATCATCAGCAAAGATCAAATGGGATAGCTTATTTTTCCTACACTTTCAATGATACTGGAATTGATTTTCTTCATTGATGAACTCCTGAATAATTGTAAAAAGCACATCCATCATAACAACAAAAAGAAAAGGTGATAGAGGGTCACCCTGCCTTAGCCCATTTGTGCCTTTAAAAAACCCAAACAACTCACCATTAAGAGAGATTGAGAAAGCAGGACTGGTAATACAGGCTCTTATCCAACCAATAAAAGTAGTAGGAAAGTTAAGAATACTTAAAGTATCAAGAAGGAAAAGCCAGTTAACTGAGTCATAGGCCCTTTGGAGGTCAACTTTAATAGTACACTTTGGGATGGAAGATGAGGAAGAATGGTATCCCTTTATGATTTCATGGGCTAAGAAAATGTTATCCCCAATCCTCCTTTGCTTAATGAAAGCAATTTTGTGTTTATCCACAAACTGAGGAAGGACAACTTGGAGCTTATTGGCAAGCAGCTTTGAAATTACTTTGTAAACAGACTTACAACATGAGATGGGTCTAAACTCATTCATATTAGAAGGATTTTGAACTTTAGGAACAAGAGCCAAATAGGAAGAGTTTATTTCCTTAAGAAGCTGGCCATTAATAAAGAAATCTCTAATAGCAAGAGAGATATCCTCACCTATGACAGGCCATGACTTCTTAAAGAAGAATGCATTGTACCCATCAGGACCAGGAGACCTATTATTGCTTAAGGAGAAAAAACAAGCTTTAATCTCCTCCAAAGATGGGATAGCAGAGAGTGTTTCCATAAACTGAGAAGGGATGGATTTAGAGTAGACAGCTCTGAGAGACATCAGTCCTGGGTAATCATGAGGTCTAGTTCCTAGAATACCTTTGAACTGATTCAGTGCCTCCATCTTAATGAGATCTATGTTGTAAGTTGTTTCACCATTGGGCAACTTTAAACTAACAATCTTCCTTCTGTTACACCTGTTATTGAAGGTTTTCATGAAGAATCTTGCATTCTTATCTCCATCCTTAATCTAGTTGACATTTGCCTTCTGACTAAAAAATTGTTCCTCTACATGTACAGCAGCAAAGTTACTGTACCTCTGTAGAAGATCCCTTTCAGCACTTCTGAGCTGTTCATTACAAGGATCTCTGTTAAGACTAGTTTGGCATGTGCTGAGAATCTCCTTAACTTCAATGACTTTAGATGAAATGTCACAAAACTCTCTTTGGTTGAGCATTTTTAGGTGGTGCTTCAACAACTTCAGTTTTCTAGTGATTTGAAACATAGGATTTCCACTGATGTTTTGAGACCACACTTGAGCCACTGTGGAAATGAAATCCTTATGGTTGCCAATAAAGTTAAAGAACTTGAAAGGTAAACTCCTCTTTGGGTTTGCATTGCTAAGCTTAACCACCATAGGAGAGTGATCAGATATTCCTTGTGGAAGGAACACACATTCAGAAAGTGGAAAGAAAGCAAGCCACTTGTCATTTAAAAGAACTCTATCCAGTTTCCTTGATACATTTGCAATCCCACTACTCTTGTTAGACCATGTAAAGTACACTCCACAGTATCTAAGGTCAGTTAATTCAGCCCTATGCAAACAGTTGTTAAACTCATCCATAGTAGGAGTCCATCTATGAGATCCACCATAATTTTTAGCCGGATGTCTAAATATGTTGTTATCACCCATGAGCATCCATGAGATGTGAGCAGAGAGAGAAGCAGTATCAATAATATCAGTCCATAATTTTCTTCTTTGGTCCACATAATTAGATGCATAGATAGCTGAGATTAAAAAGAATGTAAGATCATTCTTAATAGTGACTCCACAATGAATGACTTGAGCACTGTCACTGAGCTTTTGAACCATGAGGACTTCAAGATTATACAGAATCCAAATTTTACTCAGGCTTGAATGATTATAGTTATGCAAAACGTGCCATGATGGAGCAACATTCTTCACAATACAATCCATATTCACTTCCTGGACTTTAGTTTCCAAGAGAGCCACTAACTAGAGCTTTGAATCAAAAATGAGCTTCCTTATTTCTCTTTGTTTTGTAGGGGAATTCAGACCCCTGATATTCCATGCTACTGTAACAATCATTGGGTTAGAGACTGAACAATAAGCCTAGGAAAGCCTAAGGGAGGCATGTTGAGATTTTGATTACCCTTTTTCTTCCTTTTCTTCTTCTTTGCCTTGTCCTTTACATTAATACTTGTGCTAGCAGAGGGGACAATATCCTTAACAAGAAGGGAAGAGCTAGAACACTCACTGACAGTTTCACTTGAGCTAGAGCCCTGTTCACCATTGCTCTCTTCTTGAGCTACATCCTTTCCTGCAGTGGTAACTAGACCCTTATAAACATCAGTAGATGGGATAGGCAAAACAATTTTAAAGGATCCATACTTTGGATTATAAAGATGTGGGCCCTAAGCATGCTCCAGGCTCACAGAAGGTGAATGGGGATGGGGAGAAAAGTCTGGTTTAGCAGGGTTTACCAGGGTAGCAATTTGTTCCTTTCGAGATTCAAAGTGGCTAGTGTGGTTTGGTTCATTGAAATCATCATTGATGGGGGCAGGGGTAAGAATAGGAAGAATTACAGGATAAGAAGGGCAGGAAGGATCAAGGTCAGGTATGGGACATTGAAAGTGTTGGGGGTTTAAGAGTGTAACAAAGCCAGGCTTATGGGGCCTGTTGACTACAGTCCACTCATTAGCAGGTTTGACAAAATCAATAGGAGATTCTGTATTATGTGAAGCAGAGCTGTCAATGACAAAAGAACATTTGGTGCTTGTATGACCAAAATAATTGCAAGAAGAACAGACTTGAGGTTTCCACTGGAACTCAGCAGTGATATTAATGAATTTCTCTGTTCCTACTTTGAGTTTAAAACTTTCAACAAGAGGTTTAGAGGCATCTACCTCAACACAAACCCTTGCAAAACTGATCCTCTTCTTGGTTTCTGTAAGCTTGTCTGCAAACAAAGGTCTCCCCACAGCACTAGTGATGTAACTTAGCCCTCTAGCTGTCCAGTATTCTAGGGGAATGTTGTAGAACTTTACCCACAAGGGAGTGCAGCCACAGGACTCCTTTGTTAATTCCATATTGATGTGCCATTTTTTCAAAATGATGGGTCGTCCTAACACCATCCAAGGGTCATTCGAAAGTACTCCTTGACAAACTTCTTCACTTGCAAACTTAAAAAAGAAAAAAACCCTTGTCATCAGCTAAAACGTCCTTTAATCCCCTATTGCTCCACAACTTCATGACCTGAGTAAGAACTATCGAGAATGGGAGTTTCTTTTGAATAAAGTAACCCACAAGGCATGCTTTCCATTCATCAAGACCTTCCTTTGCAAGGTCATCAGCAGGATTGACAACAATTTACTTCCCTTTACCATCCCCATCTCTAGGGGGGACGTATTCAAAAACCAGCCTGCTGGTCTCTGGTTCTTCTTCAGTATCAGAAGGCCTACTACCAACTACTATAGCCCAACTGCGATGGTGGTCTCGAGGAGGTGCAGGGCCTTTAAAAGGTACACTATAAAGTTGGTGATTTGGTTAAGTTGCAGAGGACTAGGAATGGGTCTATTTTTGTGTAAAGTAGGAAGAGGAGATAAGTCAATGGTGTCAGGAAAAGTATGTTTGCTTGTGGGAATGGACAAACTCATTTTTGAATTCCTACTCTCCATAGGTGGCGCGTGGAAACAAGCCTGATAGTTTTTTGATCTTCCACCATCCTTACCTGCTCCATTGTAACCTCTACCTCCTCCCCTACTCGCAGAAATAGTAGGATGGAACATTTGTTGTTGAACAAGCTCTGCATCAACATTGTCAGGGACATGCTTCAAGACACTATCCAAGTCCTTTGTTTTCCCTTCTTCCTGGTTCAACGTGCAACCTTTTTTTTCAATGCTTTGGTCAAGAGAAGATGTCTGCTTGAGTGCAGCCTCTAGCTCTGCTATTCTGTACCTAGCTTGAGCTAACTCACCTCTTGCATTAGCAAGGTATCTAGTAGGTGCATCATCCACAATCTGCTTTGCAAGAGCCATAACTCTTCTATCCTCAGTATCCTCCCAGTCATCATCATTTTCCTGATGTTCATGGATGGTGCTTAGGTGAGACCCATCATGGGGTACATGTTTGTTAAGGGATGGGGAGCAAATGTCATTTGGTGGAAGGAAAAAGTTTGGGCCAAAAAAGGGGCGATCTGATATTGGAGGTGCACTAGAGTTGGTGGAGAAAGGGGAAGCCATAACTATGGAACTAGAGCTAGAGGAGAAAGGGGAAGCCATGATGTGTCAATATATTTGCTCAGATGCAACCTTCGACTTTGGTAGAACTGCCACTAAACTGCACATTCAACTTAAAAATAATTTTGGTTTAGCTATTTAAAATTGTGGGTAGGAAAACAGAGCTGATAGGAACTTCTTTTCTTAAAGATTCCATGAGGTGATTTGTTATTTGAATAATGGTTCTTGTACGGAGTTGGCAAATCACTTTCTATGTTTTATAGAGCCATTTAGCTCCACCAAGTCGATGCAGTCAATGAAGAGCAATTGCAAAAGCATGGAATAAGCTGTCCACATAATTGTCATGTACAACTGATCATAACATGTGAAAGGTAAGCATTGAGATGATTTTATTCAATCAAATTGTAAGAACAAATACAATATGTCATCGACACCCCATGTCCACCAAGAAAAAAAAAACTAAAATGGGTACTAAAGCGATACAGGACAACCAAGCATATAGCAAAAAAACAACAGACGAAATTGAAAGCAGCAACATATGCAACTAAGGCAAAGAGATTGCGCGCACCACCCCTGTGCTTATGTAGTGCCATAACCACTCAGAAATGTTTTGACAAGGCAAGCACAAAAGAAACAGATGCATCATCCTCCCATGTTTGCTCTTCATTTCAGGCTTCACATGAGATTTAATCTAGCTTCTGTATATATCCTTATTATTACAAGTTGGCAAAAGAGGCATAAAAGGGAATTTTTTCAAAACATCGAACCAGATATAGGCAACCATATAACTCAAAAGGAAGTAGAGCATCAAAATAGACACTATCTGCTATAACCATAAACTTCACAGGTGCTCAACAGGACATCATTATGAAGCAGAATATTAATACTAACTTTTAGCACAACACCTATGAATAAGAACAAAATCACATGAAAACTGCAGCCATAGATGATGAATTTAAGGTTTAACAACTACTTCAGAAATCGCATAATCATTTATTGGTAGGAGAATTGAACTACCCCCACAATATTTGCGCATGAAAATTGAAATACCCCCACAACAAGCATAGAGTACAACAAGTAAAATGAGATAAATTCTAAAAGCAGGAAAGAAAGTCCCTCTGAATTAATATAAACATTAAATAACTGAGTACGTGTCTGGTATTATAATTTGGAAGTCCCGTAACCCAATGACCCCTTAACTAGAATTAACAAAAGTTTGCAACCCTAAATTAAAACCAATAACCAAAACCTCCATAAAGATCATGGCTTGAACTACCACACTGGCACAATCCGACATCGCCTAGGTGTGGAGAATAGGATGTACTTATATGTAGTGTGTTATCTCTAAATGGTATGAGCCCTTTTTGGCTAAAACCCAAGAACAAAACCTTGCGGGCTTAGGCCCAAAGCGGATAATATCATACCATCAGGTGGAGCGGGGTATTACAGTTGGTATCAAAGCCTGACCTAGCCAGAAGTGTGTCGACGAGGATGTCGGGCCTCCTAGAGGGGATGGGTGGATTGTAGTGACCCTTATGGGAGAGTGTGATATGGGTGGGTGCAAGAAGAGACATGAGCGAGCTACCACACTGGCATGCTACACTCAATCTTACATCGTCTAGGTGTGGAGACGGAGATGTACTTATATATAGTGTGTTCTCTCCAAATGGTACGAGGCCTTTTAGGGTAAAACCCAAGAGAAAAATCATGCGGGCTTAGGCCTAAAGTCCATCATACCATCAGGTAGATCAGACTGTTACAAATGGTATCAGAGCCTAAACCCAGCCGAAAGTGTGCCGACGAGGACGTTGGGCCTCATAGGGGGGTGGATTGTAGTGACCCTTGTTGGCGTGTGTGATGTGGACGGGTGCAAAAAGAGACACTGGACGAGCTACCACACTGGCAGGTTACAGGGTGCTCAATCCCACATCGCTTGGGTGTGGAGAAGGGGATGTGCTTATATGTAGTGTATTTTTTTCAAATGGTATGAGGCCTTTTAGGATAAAACCCAAAAGCAAAACCGTGTGGGTTTAGGCCCAAAGCATACAATATCATACCATCAGGTGGAGTGGGCTGTTACAAATTGTATCAGAGTCTGAACCCAGCCGAAAGTGTGCCGATGAGGACGTCGGGCCTTGTAGAGGGTGGATTGTAGTGACCCTTGTTGGCGGATGTGATGTGGATAGGTGTAAGAAGAGACACTGGGCGAGCTACCACACTGGCAGGCTACAGGGTGCTCAATCTCACATCGCCTGGGTGTGAAGAAGGGGATGTGCTTATATGTAGTTTGTTCTCTCCAAATGGTATGAGGCCTTTTGGGATAAAACCAAATAACAAAACCGTGCGGGCTTAGGCCAAAAAGGGACAATATTATACCATCAGGTGGAGCGGGGTATTACAAAACCCTAACCCTTTTCTTTTTTTTTTTTCTTTTAGAAAACTAATAAAATCTAAAAAATAATAATAATTAAAATAGAAAAATAAATATAATAAACCCTAGCCCATCAAAATAAATATACACTTAGCCCAACCATTCCAGCCCAACTCATCTAAAACCCGAATCCTCCCTAGCCCAATCTAAATAATTAAAATAAAAGAAACACCAAAAACCAAGTTCAACTAAAAATAAATAAAAATAAAAATAAACTAACCAAAAATATTTAAAGCACTCCATAAACAGTTTAGGTACTCAACAACAGTTCAAGGCACTAAAAGAAAAATAATTTAACACATAAAGCATTTAAAACACCCAACAAATAATTTAACAAGAAAGCATTTAATTTAAAATTCAATAAATTTAACAACAAAATATTTAAATTAAAATTAAATAACCTCAAAATTATGGGGTATTACATTATTCTCCCCTAAAAAGAGAATTCTGTCCTCGGAATTCACCCCAAACTTGAAATAAAAAGCCCTGGATACATTTCTAAACGTACTAATCAATACAAAACCTATATCAATTCTTAATGAATCGATGATAAGATGGAGAGAACACTCCTACATCAATTCTAAGCCAAATCTCAAAAATTCCCAAATCACCAAAGATTCGAATTGCTCTGAATTCGATTCTCGAACCGTGGACGCGTAGATCGTAGAGAGGGGAACAAATTTCTCTTCTGGAGCTACTCTCAATTCCGAACCCTAGATTTTTCCCAAATCTTGAATGTTCACCAAATTAAGTTTTGAACTGATCAATTCGATGAGAATGATGAAGAGAACACTCTTTCCTCTTAGATCAATTTTCAATTCTCACTCTAATCTATCTTTATCTTAGAGAGAAGTTGGGGATGAAGTTATAGTGTGAGAGTGATGAGAGAAATTCATATTTTTATGATTAATTAAATGATTTAACTCTCTTTATAATTTCTCTCTTTGTAACTAAGTCCTTCTCTTTCCTTTAATTAACTCCTTGTTACTACTAACTCTCTACTAATCACATACTAGCATTCTCTTTTCTCATCTTATCTTTTAAATCCCTCAATTATTCATATACGCCTTTATATGTTTTTACAAGACTCATGCGAGTCATCCGGGTCACCTGACCCTTCCCGAGTCACACACTTGATCTCAATAATTTTTGAAAAAGTCCCATCATACCCAAAATAGATTTTTTTAAGTCAATTTGTCATGCTTTTATCACAATTAAAAATATAATTAATTGCAATTAAAATTTAAAAGAAATTACAAGGCTTTACAGAAATTTAAAAGATTTTTTTTTCTTTTGTTTGACAAAAAAATGATATTACCAAGAAAGGACTTGAAACAAGTTTTGGTTTCCATCATGTGGCTGTAGAAAGTTATATATGCGTATAAAATGAGGTTGTCGAAAAACAATCCTTCTGTATTTTGGGTTGACGACCTGGTAAATCAAGATACAAATTAAGAGCTGGAATGTCGAGTTGATTAAGCAACTGTTTGTCGAAAAAGATTTGACTGTTTTGGAAGCTATAAATCACAGGAATTTGGTGGACAGTAGCATTTGTAAGGTTTGTGGTTCTGAACCAAAGATTGTTAGTCATCTGCTTTGTCGGGATCAAATCAGAGTTTTGGAATAAAAAAATATATATAGATTCTAGTCTTTGTTGGCAATTATGGAAAGCTATAAATACTTGGGTGTTCCAAAACCAATGGTGAGATGAAGAGTTTGTAGCTAACAGAGCTAGCAATGGTTCAATGCTGGGAATATTTCAATGCACTGGAGCTGTCAAACCGAAATAATATCAATGCTGCTGGGGTTGCTCAGGAATCCAGAACCAGACTCAATAGATGGTCGTGTCCTGTCCTCCCATGGGATTTGTTAGTTGAACACCGATGTTGCAATATGTAAGGAAGCTGTTGTGGTAGGTAGGGGTTTTGTGATCATAAATCGTGAAGGTTTTGTTTGGTTATTAAATTTTTTGGTGTCATTATTGAGCAAGTCAATGATCCTTCTTTACCAGAGGCATAGGCATAGCTAGTAATTTGTACAAGTGGATACGAATGCAAAAGTTCGGATTATAATTTATTTTTTATAAAACTAAGTGAGTACATCACTTGAGATTTAATAGATCATCCAAATTCTAAACCCCAAAAAATTGTATTTACTATAAAAGTCCTATCTAGTGTACAAGGCTCCCGCTTGAGCGGGATCTGAGAGAAGTAGATGTCGGCTAGCCTTACTCCCATTTTTGAAGAGGCTGCTTCTAAGTTTCGAACTCAATACCCATCGCTTTTGGGCGAAGGCACTTGCCATCGCACAAAGGTGCAAAAAAAATATTATATTTACTATATATAAATAAATATTTTTTATAAAATTAAGTGGGTACTAATGTATCCACTAGTGCCTCTGTAGCTACACCCCTAACCTGAGGCCTTGGGTTTGAGAATAGCTTCGCTTCAACAAAATGGTGATTGAGGCAGATGCATATTCTAAAGCTTGATGACTGCCCTTTTGTGCTTCAAGACTCTCGTACGTGGATACATAGCCAATTGGCATGGTGAAAAACAAGAGTTCTTTCTGAATTGCAGTACTCGTGAAGCTAATGAGGTGGTTCATCACCTTGGCAAAATTGCTTTTTGATGTAGGACTGAATTTATGTTTGTTGAAGAGTTGCGTGATTTCATTTGTGAAAAAATTGCTACTGATGTATTATCCTAATTCCATTTATATAATATCTATTCTTGCCTTGAACAATAAAATGTAGGAAATGTTTGATGACTTGTCAATCAAAGATTCATTCTCCTATGAAATAACTACTATTATTTTAGTGATTTAGCAGTTCATTTTTTTGTATAAAATATTTATTATTATTTTTAATTTGTATTTTTCAATGATGTTTATTCCGTGCATAAAATTCTTAAATATTTATCTAATCTCTTTTTCTCTCTTTAAGTCTATATATGTATTATTTTCAATAATATATTTGTAAATTTAAATTGAGTTTTGAAAAGGTGAATTGAATTTTGTTGAAAATAGAATTAAAATTGTTAAAATGGTGTAATATATTGTTTATTTATGAAATAAATGTGTTAATTTAAATAAAATGATTTCTATTTCAATTTAAAAGCTTCAATAAATTAAATACGTAAAAAAATGAAATACGATATTTTTGTGAATTAAATGTTTTAATTTGAATGTCACTTTTTTTTTAATTAAGTTCATTAAAAACTCGAAATGATTGCATTAAAAATCCGAATTAATTTGTTTATTTTTAAATTACTGGTGTTGATTTTTTGTTGACTTCAAATTTTGTAGGGTTTTTTTTTTTTTTATTTGTGTTTTTAAACATAAAAATATTCATTATAAAGATTTTTTTACCTAACTCATCATACGTTATTGAATATTTGTCACACACTATACTACTTCATTGGTTATACACAAATATAAAAATCTAATGTACATTTATTAATGGATATTCTAAAATTGAATTGATATTTCTTAATTTGATTGCAATGAAACTTTAACAATTTAAATTAAATATTAAAAAGGCAAATTGATTGCGTTGAAAATATAATTTGAGTCGTTGAAATGATGAAATATTTTGTTTATTTATTAATAAATGTGTTGATTTTAAATAAAATAACCTTTTTTTTTTCAATTGGAAAGCTTAAATTAATTATGTACGTAAAAAAAAAATGAAATATGATGAATTGTGAACTAACTTTTTAAAATTTAATTCTCAAATCATCATATTTTAAGTCATTTATTTAAAATCAATTCATTTACTTCGTAAATAAACAACATATTTCTTCGTTTCGAAGGCTCCTACATAGTCAATTCACTTTTTCAAAACTTAATTAAATTTATAAAGTTTCATTTCAATCAAAATAAAAAAATATTGAATTCAAAATTTCAATTTTAGAACATTCGCTAATGAATATATATTATATTAGATTTTTACATTTGTGTATAACTAACCAAGTAATTTAATGTGTGACGGATATTCATTAATGTATGATGAGTGACGTAAAAAATCTTTATAATGATTTTATTTTATGTTTAAAAACCACATATCCAAAACATTCCGTATAAGGTTTTTGCACATCACTCGACAATGTATGACACAGTGACACTCGTTAATGAATATTACTCACACACTAATCTGCCATCTCATTTGTTATGCAGAATGTAATGTAATGCCCTCTCATTAAATAATTTTCAGCAATTGAAGAATTATTAAAGAAATATCTTAATTAATTTTTGGAATAAAATTTGTTACGCACAATGTAATGTAATGCATTCTAATTAAAGAATTTTCAGAAATTGAATAATTATTAAAGAAATATCTTATTTAGTTTTTGGAATAAAATTAAATGAATAAATTTGAAAGCCTGAAATCATTTAAATACATATAAGACTCTAGTCGATCCGTTTTATATACCAATTATGTTTTTTTTATCTTGCAAACAACTTTCACAGTGCTTTCGAGAGACTTGAACTATCTTCTTTCTAATTAAGGGTGACAATTTATGTTTCCGTGTTATGTTCGTATCATGTCCATGACTCTTAACACTAACCCAACCCGTTTATTAAACGTATTACATGTGTCGATTCGTATAACCCGTTTAATAACACGAATGATTTAATAACATTTTTAATATATTTAACTTATATAATATGAGTTTTTTTTTTTTTCGAAAGATAAAGCAAATATATATTGATGTGTTTGTAATTTACAAGAGCCCATGTAATGGGAAACATAAGTATAAGACTTTTAACAGGAATTGATAACAAATTATCAAAGAACCAAAACAAACCCAAATGGTTATACCCAATATCAAAACATCCGGTTGTCACTTGAAACATCAATCCTCCATAAATTGAGGGATTATGAATCTTGAATTAGTCGGGCGGACGAGGAGGTGGACGAAGAAAGGACTCTGGAAGATCCCAGACTCTTTGTGCGTAAATTGTTGTTGGAGAGACCTTCAAAGAGAGGGGAAGTAGTCGCTCTCTAATACAATTGTATATTTGATCACGAATTGAGCTTTGTGGCCGACTCTTTTTTTCAAGAACTCTTCTATTTCGCTCATTCCATATGACATAAACTGATGCTGAAAAAGCCAATTTCCGAATGGAATTGCTACAATTTTTTGCTTTCCAATGGTGACTTGCCCATGCAATTAAAGAATCCCAATTCACATCTCCAATATGGAACCCACATTGTATTTGCATAAATGCCCAAATTGGACTTGAAAATGAACATTTGAAAAACAAGTGATCTATCGATTCAGTAGATGTCCTGCAGAGTGCACAAATATTTTGGGTGTTGAGGTAATCTAAAGCACTCCTATCTAAGGTGGGGAGTCTCTTGAGAATAGCGAGCCAAAAAGTGAGTTTGTGCTTTGGGATGGATATTGGATTCCAAACTAGGTGATTCCAATGGACAGGTTCAGAATGTGGATATATGAATGACATGGTATGCTTCAAACTGAAGATACCATTTGGGGATGGAATCCAAATGAATAAATCAGGAGAACAAGTAGGTGGAGGGGTTGTTAAGAGTTCAGGGATCAATGTAACTATAGACTGAGGAAATGTCCAAGCCTGATTTGAAATATAAGAGCTCAAAGAAGCATTACAGGATATTTCAGAATTTGTGATTTCATGGTCACTAAATTTGGAACAGAGAGAAAAGTTATTCAACCAATTATCATGCCAAAAGGATGTGTGGAGACCATTACCTACTTTGACTTTAAGAAGAGGCTTGATTAGGGGTCTTAATTGCAACAATTTTCTCCAACTCCAAGAACATTTCTGTGGACATTTAATCTCCCAAATGCATCTACCTCTAACCAGGTAATCTCTAACCCATTGAGCCCAAGAACTTTGCTTGTTATTTGATATAACATGCCAGAGATTTCTTAGGACAGCAGCCTTGTTAAGAAGTTCAATGTTTGGTATGCCAAGACCCCCCATCTGTTTGGGTTTGCAAATTGAGTGCCAAGCAACCTTAGCTTTTTTGTTGTTGAGATTGGAACCTGCCCATAAAAAATTCCTGCACACCTTATTAATATCCATTAGTACTGACTTGGGAAGCACAAACATGGAAGCCCAGTATAGTTGAGCACTAATCAAGATAGAATTGATGAGCTGTAGTCTTCCTCCATATGACAGGAACCTACTTGTCCAGTGATCAACTCTTTTAGTGATCTTATCTACCAAAACCTTGCAATCAACTGCTTTTAGCCTTGTTGAGATTAATGGAACCCCCAGATGTTTGACAGGAAGACAACCTTTATTAAATCCTAGCAGGTTAGTGATTTGTAGTTCAATAGAAGGGTCAACACCTGCTAAGAAGATGAAGCTCTTGGATTGATTGATTGATAGACCAGAGAGAAGGGAAAATAGATCCAGTGCATGCTTTACCACTGTGATAGAGGCAAGATTGCCATAAGAAAAAAACAATAGGTCATCGGCAAATGCTAAGTGTGTAATAGTCCTCTTTTTACACTTTCCATGGAATTTAAAAGATTGGCTGTCTGTGACTGATTTTTGAAAAATGCTTGAGAAGATTTGCATTACAATAGTGAAAAGAAAAGGAGAAAGTGGATCCCCTTGCCTTAACCCTTTCACCCCTTGGAAGAAACCATGTAGTTCTCCATTGATTGATATTGAGAATGAGGGAGAAGTCACACAAACTCTGACCCAATGAATAAAAATTAGAGGGAACTGAAATAGTTGAAGGGCATCAAAAAGGAAATAAAGAAAGAGAATTGTATTTATGGAATTGAAATGTTATTATAAACAATACATAAATGCCTATTTATAGATTTATAGGCACATAATTTTGGAGGCTAAGTAAACTTAGGAAACAAGAAATCCTAGCCCTAGATAGTTTAAGAAAAGATATAAGAAACCTATATAGTTTAGGAAAATATATATAATCTAAAAGAAAATATAATAAGAATATATAATCTACACTTTTAATGAAACAAAAATATATGAATAACTCGTGTCGTAATCGTCCTCATAAGTTAGACAAATTAGATCTAAACCTAACACAATTTTTGCGTATGGATCGATTTATAAAACGGAGTCATTCGTATCCAAATTTACCATCACTACTTTGAAAGAGGAGAAGTTACCTCTCAGGTCACAGGTCTGGCTGGTATATACTGATTATTGTTCATTTAACATTTTTTTTTAAGGGTTAGTTTTGCAATTATGCTCTTTTGACTCCATTCACTTGGAGTAGCCCAACTGCAAACCATAAGCTTTTGTATACGTGACATGATCGTGGACAGTTTGTCTCATGGTTTCGCAATTGCACTCCTTTGACCGCATTGACTTGGTAGACCTAATTTTTTTTCTTCATAAATTTAAAAAAAAGAAGAAGAAAGCTTCTCCAAATAACCCCAAAACCAATGAAATTGCTTAGCAGAAGCAACCTCCATCAGATAAACTGACACAAAATTAGTGCAAACTACAGACCAAACATATGATAATCCATGTCACAATAAAGGATTAATCTTCAACGTAATGCAAGATATCATTCAGATTAATTTTCAAAAAATCCAAGGCCTAAAAAATGACAATATTTAGCAAGGTGAACAACACTTTGACATGAACCAGAGTGAATGATTTGATTCCTATTCTACCAGATTGTCCAAATAGAGGTTGTAAAAATAACTCTCATCCACTTGTTATTCCTGGACTTTCCTTTTGAGATAAACCATTGTACTAACTGATAAAATGAGTCCACATATCTCCATTGCCAATGAAATAATAGATTAGTTAACCAAAACCATAACTAGCTTATGAGCAAATGAACATCTAAAAAACAAATGATCAGTAACATATCCCAGTCATGCAGACATTGGATGTAGATTTTGGATGTAAAAGTAAAAGATTGCATCAGAACAAATATATTGACCAAGTTTCACTAAATCAAATAAGCTCTTGCAAATACATTGGGTAATCAAACACTTTATTAGAGAATCATACAGAGATGAAAACAACAACAGAGATTATGTAAATGACAAATTAACCATATATAAGGATGATAAATACGTAACTAGATGGTTCAGATATGCTCTTACAAACACTAGTAGACTACACTGATGAATCAGCAATGTAATATGGGACAAAAAAAGAAAAAGAAAGAAAGATTAGTAGGAGCAAATTAAGGCATAATTATCCACATATATAGCAGTGGATCATACTTAGTTATAATAAGAAAGCATGGTGTATATGGTGGACAATAAGGTGAGGGCAAAAAGGATGAAGCCAGCAAAGACTGATATGCGTGACCATGGATTACCAAAATAATGATGTCTGAGCCTTCCGGTAGAAACTCGCCGAGGCTTGTGCAAATGCATCGCCTGCTTGTATTGCTCATGGTAATGGAAGCGACGTGGAATGGCCTTCTTGAAAATACAATTGAAGAGTCTGGTCACCTCTTCCCTGGAACCTAAATAGTTGCGTATGATTCCTGCTTCCTCAAACAATTTAACATCTTCTGGAGTTTCGATGAGAATATCCATGAGGAAAGCAAGTGATGTGAAGTAACTATCAGCTATCTCGGGGTTATTAGTTATCTCGAAAGCCATTAGGTTTAACAAGAATGACTCGGTGGATTCAGAAACGGAGAAGGGTGGAATTTCCAACTGATGTTGTCTAAAAAAAGTAGTAGTATTAAACCTTATGTCCAATAGCGGTCTTTTGTGACCTGCCTTCAATTTGACTCCCGCCAAGTGGAGTTGTGTTGCAGAGTACTTGATTCCAGTTCGCTCTTCGCATGTGAAATCGGATGGATTTTTAGGAACAAACTGCAGGTAGTACTTGTGGAAAAGATGGATTAGATGACAAGGATGACTAATGTTTTTCATCCTTGCTTTTCCACTACTATCTTCAACGCCCATCATATTGCCAAAAAATGAAAAGACCCATTCACGAAGGGAGGACTCTTCGCAGCTTTGGTTTGGGATCTTTCCCACCGTGAGGTTGAACAATTCTTGAAGAACAAAGAAAGGAATCTGATTCTCCACCAATAGCAAGTCACGTTGGATGGCATAGAACTTGAACGGGTTCCCTAAAATGGGGTCATCATCCTTCTTGTAATTCCTGTACAGTAGTTCAATTATGAAGCAACCGTCAATAATCATGAGTGAGCTGACATTTCCGGTGTAACGCAGTAACCTGCCCTGTCCATAAAAAGCCCTAGCAGGTCCTTCCGCCTTAAACATAGCGGTGACACAATTTTTTTTGTTTCCTCAGGTTCTCCAGTTCATTTAAATAGGGCAGACATGTAGCTCAGCTTAACAGGCTTCATTTCTTGAAGACGTCTTTTTCCTTCGTGAAGAGGGCCAATCGATGTGATGACGAGAAATGCTAAATGTCATGAAATTATTTCATGAATTTGTATCATGAATGATGTGGCAGGTAACATGGAGGATTAGTATTGATGGGATTTAGTGATAATATCATGGGACTATGTGTATGGGGGGAATCCCACCAATACTAATCCTCCACGTTACCTGCCACATCATTCATGATACAAATTCATGAAATAATTTCATGATGTGTAGCATTGCTCATGTGATGACAGGGTTATAAGCATTTTCATTTTGCTTGCGAAGAACATCGGGGACCCAGTCGATAATGGGGATCCATGGCCCGAACTGACTGGGATCCATTTCTCCCTTCGGGGACGACAATAACGCAATCACCGACGAGACATCACTTTCTTCATTTGCCATCACCGATCTCTAACTTTAAAATTAAGTTTGAGAATTTGAGGGCTATCAACTAGCTACCGCATTTGAGTGATCATATATGTAAACTATATGACACCCCTAAGCGGAAGGTAAGATCCATCTAATTTCAAGCGAATGCCTGGTTAATGAAAATTTACACCGACACCCCCCTCAAATCTTGGCTCTTGATTTCTAACAACCCCTACCATCACTAGCCTTTCTCCGCTTTAGTTAACACTTAACACTCGGATAAACTACTCTAACATTTCCCAGGGTTTTGCCTATTAAAGTTTTTAAAATATGGTGGTCAACCTCTCCTGATATTTGATTGACTTTACTCCGGATACCCCTGTCATTAATTGACCGTTAGCTCTGTTAAAGTCAATTAACACAAAAAATTAAAATCTTCTCAAATCTGTGAACCTCATTTTCAAATCTTTTGACTGAGATTAACATATATATATATATATATATTAACCGTTGGACGTGATTGATATAAAAAAGGCAATTACAAAAAAAAAACATAACAAGCACATCCAACGATTACTGTGCTTAGTGTGGATGAATTTCTTGCTCACTGGTGAGCAAGAGATCATTACTCTCTCTCTCTCTATATATATATATATATAACATATTAATTTCAGTCAAAAGATTAAAAAATGAGGTTATGTTGCACAAAAACATTATAACTTAATGGTGATTTTGTAATTGTATATTAGATGTGATTTTGTCTTAGTTTAACAAGAGTGTTAGAGTAATTTTGCAAAAACTATATATATATATATATATATATATATATATATATATATATATATATATATATAAAACATGTTAATTTCAATCAAATGATTAGAAAATGTGATTATTTTGCACAAAAGCATTATAACTTAATGGTACTTTTGTAATTGTATATTACATGTGATTTTGTTTTAGTTTAACAGGAGTGTCAGAGTAATTTTGTAAAAACTTTAATATAAGGATAATTAAGTCAAACATCAGGAGAGCTCAAAGTAATTTACCCTAACACTTAAAATCCAGTAAAATGACATTTTTGTTTTTTGATTTGGTAAAACACCTATATGTAACCATATTTAACACTTGAAATGACCGTTTTATCCCATGAAGATTTTCATACAAGGCAAGTATACCTTTTACATAAATTTGCATATTCTCTCCCCAAATTTACAAATTAATTTGTAAAAATTTGCATATTTGTGAAATATCCAAATTAGAAAATTAATGTCATATTTTTTAAAAAATTTGAGAAATATAAATTGTGTGATGTAAATTTTATTAAATATCTATAGTTCTTTCATGTCTTAGAATTTGAATATTTTCTTTTCTGGTTGGACACGACTGAGATACCACATGATAGTTTTGTAATTACTTTTTTTAAAAGAATAGATTTCAATGTAATTATTAAATATAATATGATTTAATTAAAAAATTAATATAAAGTATTGGAAAACAAAAATTAAAAACATCTAATCTTAAGCTTCAAATGAGTAATTTCATTCATGATAATATGGATAAAATGAGTAAAAATTATTATTTTTGTATATGTTATTTTATTATATTTTGATGTATATGTGTTCTATATTTTTTTTAAAAATATTTATTATATTGTGATGTTCATATCTTGTGTCATGGGTGGGAGTAATTTGGATTGGATGCCGGACTATTTAGTATTTTTATAGTGGGATGCTTTGTGACTAAAAAAGATTATTATATTGAAGCGCAAGAATGACAATATTTCAGGAAGGCACCCCTAATGGTAATAGGAGTCTTAGTGTAAGTTTTTGCATATTTCGCATTCGCGTTATTTAGGCCTTACTTCAGCAATATCAATGTATTTATTAATTTTTCATCTTTAATGGGGTAGACGTACCATTACCAATTTTTTCATTGGAGAAATATTCAACAACTCTCTATGTCACTGATAGAATCCAAGAATTAACTCAATTTTGGTTAAAATTCTTCACAAAATTTCATTTTCCATATCGTTAATATAAAGAAAATAAGTTTTTTCCCCCTCTAATTGTTTTAATTTCTTGTCCAATAACTTTGAATTATGTGGCCGGAGGTTGGATTCGCATTAAAATTAAAAGGTGGTAGGTATCTATAATATCATAAATACCTCAGCCCTTCAAGATTGTCCATGAAGGTGGTAGGTACTTGGCATGGTTGAGATCGAGAGTAGTTCAATATATCTTGAGGTCTGAGGTGAAAATTACAAAAGTGATATTTTAATAATATTTAATAGGGTAAATTACACTAACCTTTCTATATAACACTGCACTCCCCTATTAGTGTACCTTTCGTAACACTGACCTCCCCCGTCAGTTTTACAGGTATGAAAATTGTTGATATCATGATATTTTTGGTTCTGGCTACTATTGTCACTAGGAGTTCTACTACCCCTGTTGGGATGACCTGTCTTCCGTCGAATCGCACCAGCGGCTTAGCAGTAGGCTTGATACGTTCTACCTTTAGGCCCATCTATTGGAAAGCCCATAAGGTTAGAACATTCGCGCTGCTCCCCGCATCAACCAAGACTCTTTTTACTTCACAATTGGATACGATGAGACTGATCACCAGTGGATCTTCGTGAGGTGTTTGGATCTTGCTCATATTAACTGAACGGTTATGCACTAAGGGCTAGTTTGGCACACAGGAATGGAGGTGGAATGGAATGGTCATTCCACCTTTAATTACATGCCCATATATATAACTTACTATATTTTAAGTTGTGAAAGAAAAGAAAAAATATCACTTTCAGTTTTTAATAAAGTATTAATTTTTTTCGTATAAAAAATTATATTAATCTCTTGACTAGAATAAAAAGACGGATTATATCTTGATTTAGAAAGTTTTAATTGAATGAATAATTAATTTTTTTTATAGGATAATTAAATTAAATTTAGCCAAATGTCCCATTTTTAAAATTGATTAGGTATTACTATTTCATTCTTACATCATTCTCTATCCGCAGCCAAACATTGGAATGAGAATGGTCATTCCATTCTATTAATTCTCATTCTATTCCTAGCTTCATTCCATTCCCATTCCATTTCATTCCTGCGTACCAAACTAGCCCTAAGTGAAACTCTCCAATCCTTTGGACTTTCTGGGCACCCCTTATGTGACATATAAATTTGTAATTGGCATATTTCGGTGATCAAAACCTGAATGATCGAGTTGTAAGTTTCATGATATTTTATGTAACCGATCATCGACATCTTCAAGCGGACACTCAAGTGCATGGAAGCCGACAAATCAGTTAGAACACCATATAGTACAGGTAAGTATGGTGAGGACACTCTGCACTTTTTAGTTCCGAGCCTATTTTGAAAAACCAAGGTTTAAATGCAAAGTTTAGGGTTTTTCAAAGTAGGACCGATCCCCAATATTTAGGACCGGTCCAACTTTTCTCGGCAGGTTAGGTTCTGCAGGTTTTCAAAAAGTCCCACCGGTCCTATTTATTTGGCACCGGTCCCACTTAGCCTGTTTCAAATAGGAAATAGATTTTGACGGAAATTCTGATTCCTATTGGGTTTGAAACTTCTAGGAAAGTTCTATTTTGGTATTTAACTCCTTTTCCAAGTAGAATTAGAACTTCCTTGCCTATATATATGTATCTATATTTTCTCTACAATTGGGGTGAAAAAAAGAGCCTGAAGAATAAATATTTTTAGAGAGAGAAAATATATACAATATAATTAGGGCTTTATATTTTTAAGAACACACATCCATACTTCACGAGTGATATTTAGGATGGTGTTCTACTTCTGATTAGCTGCTCAGAGACTGCATCAAATCTATTTGTTGATCAGAACATTGGATTGAAGGTTCTTCTCTTGCTTGCTTGCTGAGGAAGAAAGGTGACCAGATTGCACTACGAAGGGAACAAAATACTTGCTGAGTATTTTGGTTCTTCCAGCAACCTTTCTGTAAGGGTGGTGACGTTAGCCGGAAGTCTGCAGCAGTTGGACGTGTTGTCGCAATCATAAGCCTGAGGTGTTCCGCATCAGATCCTTGACAGAGTGAAGAGGGGTGTGAGACTGAGATAGAGTCTGTTGTACTTTGCTTCATCATAGTGAATTGGTTCCCTGAGGCGTGCCGCCTCCCTCCGTGGTTTTTCCCGCCTTGGGTTTCCACGTATATCTGGTGCATTCTTTTCTTTACTTGCACTTTATTTATTTACTTGCGTTAATTGTTTAATTAATTGGACTTAAAATTGAATTAATTAAAAATTAAGCAAACAAGCAAGTGATCCTATTCACCCCCCCTCTAGGTTCTAAAATACTTTTCGCAACCGCTTCCGCACCGCGCAACTCACAATTAGTATCAGAGCAGTGTTCTCTAATTTGTGAGTAGTTCCTTGCAAAGTATTTTTAAAATCAAAATTTTTTTGTTTTCAAAAATTATCATGGAATCTAGTATGAAAGAGGGTGGATCGATTCAGCGAACTCCTTTGTTTGATGGTTCAAATTATACTTTCTGGAAGTCTCGCATGAAAGCCTTTTTAAAATCTCAAGGAGAGAGAGTTTGGATGGTTGTAGAGAATGGCTATAAAATTCCTACCATTACAACTGGTGATGGTGATGCTGTTGTGACTGTAGAAAAGGATAAGGCAACATGGTCTAATGCTGAACATGAAGATGCAAATAATAACAACAAGGGTTTATATGCTATATTTAATTCTGTTGTTCCTTCTGAATTTGCTAGAATTTCTGCGTGTTCCACTTCGAAAGAAGCATGGAATATTTTACAGGTAACTCATGAGGGTACCACCAAGGTAAGGAGATCTAAGCTACAAATGCTTGCTACTAAATTTGAAACAATTAGAATGGATGAAGATGAGATATTTTCTGATTTTTATTCTAGGCTTAATGATATTGTTCAAAGTAGTGCTAACCTTGGTGAGAAAATTCCTTCTTTTCAGATTATTAGAAAAATCATGAGATCATTACCTGATAGGTTCCAAGCTAAGTTGGAAGCCTTAGATGAAAGCAGAGATGTAGATTCTATGGAGGTGGCAGAGTTAGTTGGATCAATTCAAACTTTTGAGATGAAATATCCAAAGCTTCAGAAATCAAAAAATTTGGCTTTAAAAACATCAAAGACTTCAAAGTCTTCAAGTTTGTCAAATGGTTTAAATTCTTCAAAATTTGAAGTTGAAAAAATTGAAAGGTTTGAATATGATTCAGATAATGCTGTTGCACTCCTTGCTAGGAAATTTAGAAAGATTCTTGAATATGAAAAAGGTAAAAATTTGAGAAAAGGAAATCCTTCTAAATTCCGAAATCAAAGCTCATCATCCAAAGGTAAGGAAAGGAAAGAGAAAGAAGATGACTCTAAGGAAATTGAGGTTACTTGTTGGACATGTGGTGGTAAAGGTCATACATCTAATCAATGTCCAAGTCCTAAGAAAAATAGCTTTAGTGCAAAGAAAATTTCAAACAAGAAAGTTATGAAAGCTATTATGTCTGAGTCTGAATCTTCTAACTCTGATAGTGATTCTTCTGTTGAGAATGACTCTCTTGTTTTTGTTGCTTTATTGAATGGTGATACTGCTAATGATTCTTCTTCTGATATAGGTGAAACAGAGATGTACACTACTCTCAGTCAAGTAGGATCTGATGATTCAGAAGATGAGCAGTCTGATGTAGAACCATGTAAAAGCAAGCTGCCAGAACTTTTTGAGAAATTGCTGGAAGCTTATAATAAGAAATCTGAGAAGCTGAAGCAAGAAAAATCTGAGAAAGAGACTTTGAAGAAAAAGAATGAAGATCAAGTGAAGTTGATTAAAGAAAGTAAAGCTGAAATTCTGAATCTTCAAGGCAAAGTCAAGTTTCTCGAAAACGAGGTAAGTCAAGCTATTTCTGCTAAAGATGTTCTTATTGCTAGAATTAATTTTCTTGAGCCTGAATTGAAAAAATCACAAGAGAAATTAATTGCTTTTACTTCTGGGCAGATTAAGCTTGATAGCATGATTAGTGTTGGTAAGCCTGTAGGAGATAAAACTGGATTAGGTTTTGTTGGGTCATCATCTAAGGGAAAAATTGTTTTTGTTAAACCCAAGAATTTGATTGTGTCTGAACCCAAACCTAAGTCTCAAGTTGAGTCTGTGCATGCTAAAATTGTGTCCAATGTGCTTTATTGTTCTTTTTGTGGTAAGACTGGACATAGTCAACACTATTGCTATAAAAAGAGAAGACATTCTAATTCTGATTTTCATGTGCATAATTCTTTTGCTAAGAATAGGGTTCATACTAAAAAGTCACATTATTGGAATAAACCCAAAAATTCTCAAGGTAAAAAGAATTCAAATAAAAAGAAGAATGGTTTTGTTTCTCCACAATTCTTTCCTGATAAATTGCATGTTAAAACTATCTGGATGAAAAAGGAAGATTTGGAGAAGTTTGTGCCTGTTGATACTATGGGATTTATTCCTAATATGTCTTTGGGTGCAAAACCCCCTAACTAGGTCATTAGGACTTTGATGGTCATGGACTGAGCTTATGTTCATTTATTTGTTTTCCATTGGACCATATTTTTTATATAGGTTAGGTTTTGTGTATTTTTAGTAATAATCATATGAGATTATGAGAATTATATTTTTCTGAGAAATAATGTGAATTCTTTATATTTCTTTTTAATTTCACTTTGATTTGTGAATGCATAATTGGGACACTTAGTTTATCAATGAATGAAGTGCTTGATTTTATGATTTTGACATTGATAACCAATATGCTGTATTTATTTCTTTTTAGAGGTAAATCTTCTAAGTCCATACAATTTGTGCACTAGTCCAACTCTGAGAGAATTGATTGAAAACTAATGTGAAGTTGACTAGAATATATTGTATGAGTAGCATTGAAAGCTTAAATGATCAATAAAAAAAAAAAATTGAAAAAAAATATATATGTTTTTATTCAGCATGAAAAGAAAAAGAAAATAGAAAATTTGCTGAATATCTAAGACAAATGGAAAAGGCTACCTTCGGGATGTGTTCGTAGCTTCCACTACAATGTAAATCTCCAATGAGATATCTTTAAAAATTAAGGAGTTGTTTTGAGGAAAATAGCTGGCTGCCCGTAAGAGTGAAAGCCACCGTCTTAGAAAAAGAAAAAAAAAATGATGAATGAAAAATAAATGATTGATCTTGTGGAGTTATATTTTCTTATTATCCAATATGTTTTAGATGATGAATCAAAGGAATTTGATTAATTTTTGATGAAGTTGGATTGCACACACACACATGGATTTATTAGATGAATTTCTAAATTTTTATAAATATTTGTGTTGGAAGTTGTGTCATGATCATGAATTTGAGAATGAATTTTAAAGACAATCTATGGGTTTTAAAATTCTGCATTTATAAATAATTGAAATTGTTCAGAAATTTTAGAACTCATATTATTCTCTGAAAAATGTGTTTTGATTAGTCTCATGAGATTATTCATGTTTTAATGTTATTTTTTTTTCTCTTGAAAAAGTTTCAAAATTTTCAAAAATATGTTTATTTTGATTTTGTGTTTATTTTTCACTCTTTAAGTGCTAAATTGCTAAATCAGATTGAAAAGATATGTTTTTGGTGAATTAAAGGTCCAAAGTGTAATTTTTCATAATTCACAAAGTTGGACCGGTCCCCATTATTGAGCACCGGTCGCACTTCTGCAGGTTCTGAGGAACAGAAAGAAGTTGGACCGGTCCCCAAATATGAGGACCGGTCGCACTTAGCGAATGCCCAGAATGTTGATTCTGCGCGCGCGCGTTTTGGCTTAAAATCCCTCATTCACTCTCACACGCACACACACTCATATCTCACTCTCACTCAATCTCTCTAACTTTAAAACTCTCCAGCTCACATAAAGCTTCTCTTCATCTATTTTTCTTTTTAATTTGTGATTATTGGAGGTTGGGATTAAACTGGTGGAGGATTGTGGTGTTTGTGGTTTATTGATTGTTGATTTGGGAGAGTTTGAACAAACAAATAGCTTTGACATTTGGGGTTTTTGCACTTGCACACCAAGTGTTCGACAATTTGACTCAATGGAACTTTTGTCGTTATTTTTGGTCCCGTTCATTGTAGTTCTTATGGCACGAAAGAGGGGACGTACTGAGGCGTCTACCAGTGATGAGAATCGAATTGTATTCACATTAGACATGTTTGAAGATGAGTTCAATTTCAATAATTTTGTGAATGTAATAGGGTGCCGGGCTATGAGGATTGAAAGGCGAGTCAATCTTGCGATAATCAAGCGCAAATGGGAGATGGATTTTGTGCAATACTTTGAAGACAATGGTTGGGAGTCTCTTTGTGATCTTAGAGAAATTGTAAAGCCTGACATGGTCCGATATTTTTATGGCAACATGATTACATCAAGCTTGGACGACCTAATGTTTGTGACCAAATGTTATGGTGTTCGTGTTGAGGTCACCAAGGACACAATTGCCAATGTGTTAGGTATTGCAGAGAATGAAGATGGCATTGTATTGCCATATCAAGTTGAGGATCCAAACAGACCGAGCATGGATGATATGATTAGAGAGTTGTGCATACCCGAAGCCCCACGGCTAGTAGACAGATTGCCTTCACTCTACCTTACCGATGAGGTCTCGGCTTTGAACTTGATAGTCTCGTACAATTTAGATCCTCATGACCACAAGGGTAATTTGATTAAGAGTAGAGCTGAGATTCTTTATCACATTGTTCGAGGAGATCCGATCAATCTTCCTGCAACAATCATGCGTACTATGATCTTAGCCACTCGACATTCTAGGTCTTCATCAGCCTTACCTTTTCCACAGATAGTGATGGCTATTTTGAGGGATGCTAGGGTTCGTATTCCAGAGAGAGCTGATATTGAGAAACCGAAAGGGATGATTGATGCCACATCAATTACTCGCTCGGTAAACAAGAAGGAAAAGGACAGAAAGGCCTATGAGCTCAGTCAAGGAGCTGGTCAGGCTGTGTCTGGGGGTCGAGGAGTTTTCCAACTTCCTGCGACTGACACACCCGTGACGGCCAATCAGATGAACCAAGTTCTCAGGTTCATTCAGCAAGGGTTCGATCGCCTACATGCTAGGATAGACAAGCTTGACCCTGCTGGTTCTGATGAGTCTGCTGATGAGGCTGACTAGACTTAGACTTTAGGTCTTGATATATTTTTGTTCTAGACTATTGGTGATTTCTTTATCTTTGATGTCTAGATTATTTATTTTGGATTATTCCATCAACTGATATGTTTTGGATATTTATTTGATCAGTGATGATGATTATGTTTGTCTTAATGTGCTTCATGATTTATCTATATCTTTTTGCTAGTTCTTTGACAATTTGTTCCAAAAAGGGGGAGATAATATTGTTATATGCATAGGATGTGATATGAGGTTCTTTGACAAAGGGGGAGATATATTTATCAGATTAAGGGGGAGATATTGATATATGATTATTTTTCTTTATTAAGCTTTTCACAGGTTGTGTTGTTTAAGAGATGTGCAGGTACAACAGATTTTCATTAACCGTCTTGAACACACAAGTAAAGTTTCGGATGATCAGTTCTATATTTCTGTGTATTTGGGCGAATTTGTAATCTAATTTTTCCAATGGGTTAGGTTATTGATTGTCTAAGTGGTTTTGTCACGAAATTGCCAAAGGGGGAGATTGTGACATATAAATTTGTAATTGGCATATTTCGGTGATCAAAACCTGAATGATCGAGTTGTAAGTTTCATGATATTTTATGTAACCGATCATCGACATCTTCAAGCGGACACTCAAGTGCATGGAAGCCGACAAATCAGTTAGAACACCATATAGTACAGGTAAGTATGGTGAGGACACTCTGCACTTTTTAGTTCCGAGCCTATTTTGAAAAACCAAGGTTTAAATGCAAAGTTTAGGGTTTTTCAAAGTAGGACCGGTCCCCAATATTTAGGACCGGTCCAACTTTTCTCGGCAGGTTAGGTTCTGCAGGTTTTCAAAAAGTCCCACCGGTCCTATTTATTTGGCACCGGTCCCACTTAGCCTGTTTCAAATAGGAAATAGATTTTGACGGAAATTCTGATTCCTATTGGGTTTGAAACTTCTAGGAAAGTTCTATTTTGGTATTTAACTCCTTTTCCAAGTAGAATTAGAACTTCCTTGCCTATATATATGTATCTATATTTTCTCTACAATTGGGGTGAAAAAAAGAGCCTGAAGAATAAATATTTTTAGAGAGAGAAAATATATACAATATAATTAGGGCTTTATATTTTTAAGACCACACATCCATACTTCACGAGTGATATTTAGGATGGTGTTCTACTTCTGATTAGCTGCTCAGAGACTGCATCAAATCTATTTGTTGATCAGAACATTGGATTGAAGGTTCTTCTCTTGCTTGCTTGCTGAGGAAGAAAGGTGACCAGATTGCACTACGAAGGGAACAAAATACTTGCTGAGTATTTTGGTTCTTCCAGCAACCTTTCTGTAAGGGTGGTGACGTTAGCCGGAAGTCTGCAGCAGTTGGACGTGTTGTCGCAATCATAAGCCTGAGGTGTTCCGCATCAGATCCTTGACAGAGTGAAGAGGGGTGTGAGACTGAGACAGAGTCTGTTGTACTTTGCTTCATCATAGTGAATTGGTTCCCTGAGGCGTGCCGCCTCCCTCCGTGGTTTTTCCCGCCTTGGGTTTCCACGTATATCTGGTGCATTCTTTTCTTTACTTGCACTTTATTTATTTACTTGCGTTAATTGTTTAATTAATTGGACTTAAAATTGAATTAATTAAAAATTAAGCAAACAAGCAAGTGATCCTATTCACCCCCCCTCTAGGTTCTAAAATACTTTTCGCAACCGCTTCCGCACCGCGCAACTCACACCTTAGGCGTGATCGCCTTTCGAATTCGCTGTCTTGGTCTAACACTGGTCAATTGTGAATGGCGTTGATGTCCCGAACTGGAGTAGGGTTCTACTGTCTGTTTGGCTGAGGCTGAGGCTGAGGCTGATTAGACGGTTTGGCTTATTCTTCTTGTAGAACATATTCCGATAAGCCACGTTTGGCGATCAGAGCCTCTACCTGTTGCCTTAAACTTCTGCATTCATTAGAAGTATGGCCAAAGTCACTATGGAGTGAGCAATGCTTATTCTTATCCATTTGTTCTAGGGTTGCCCGATAGCCGGAGGCGAACAGAAGATCCCCTTGCTTTTGTTCTCATAATAAAGCCTGGCCAGGGATACTTTTAGCGGGATGATCTTTCTTCAATCCTTTATTTTCTCACTAGTTCTTGAGTAGATGAAGGAACGGCTCGGGTTGGCTTCACCTTAGCGATCTGGCTCTTTGTTTGATCTTCTACAATGATTAAAGTTGATCGCTATTTCCTGGTAGCTTCATCCTCCTCTATCCTTAAGTACTTATGAGCCCGTAAGTTTAGATCACCCATATATCTTAGAACGCTTTTTACCTAAGATCTGTGAAAACTTTCCTTAGGTAGTACTGCTATTTTGAAGGCTTTTAACACCGTAGTTTGATCACATTGGTCTAGCATAGACGTCTCCAAATTGAAGTGGGTCAAGAAGGATTTCAAAGTTTCTCCCTTAACCTCTCTCATGGTGAATAACAAGGAGATTGTCCTCCTTCGTTCCTGATTTCCAACATACTGAGCGACAAACAACTCATGCAGCTTTGTGTAGTTTGAGATCGAGCGAGGCGGTTACTATTGAAACCACAACAACGCAGGTCCTGACAAGTTGGATGAAAATATTTTGCACATAAGTGCATCGTTCTCTGCATCTATGGTTATCTTCTGCTAATATTGATAGATGTGCCCCACAGGATATATCCTTCTGTCGAATGTAACGATCGTAGGCAGGGTAAACCTTCTTAGTATTTTGGTCTTGACTATATTTTTTGTGAAGGGGGACTCAATCAGCCTGTTGGCTACAAATGCACAGTTGGCTGGATAGCAAGGTCTATTACCCTTTAGTTCATCAATCTTTCGCTGCATATGGGTTCTCTATTCTGGGTAGAATTGTGCGGGATTGATCTGATCTTCATTGACCTGGCCAAGGTGTGGATCACTGCCCATGGGTTGGTTGTGATGAGACGCACTCAATGAGTGGTTACTCGAACCAACTCCTTCGTTTCGATGTCGTCCAGTGTCTCTCGCGCTTTTGACGTGTTCTACCTTTGCCAGGAGGTCAGTGGTCTGCTGGCGCAGAGCTTCGTTTTGTTGGGTTAACTGTTGAATGTTTGGCTACGCTAGTGGCTCCTGGAGGTTTGGCTGTATCAGCGGTGCCTCACTTTGGTACTAAGGGGTCTACCCAAATTCGCCACGTCGTAAGTATTCCTCCTCGTATCCACCATGACTATAAATTTTTTAAGTTTTTAATAAAAAATGATAGATCGTTTCCCACAGACGGCGCCAAAGTGTTAGTACAAGAAATTGCTTGGCTAATTTCTAGTCAATTAATTTATTGCACACACCCAAAAATTCAAGAACACAAAAAATATTTTTTCAGAGAAGAGAGAATCCTTTTTCATTAATCTTTTCCTCCCTCTATGCAATTCAAATTTGAATACTTCTATGACTCAAATTTCTCTATTTATAGCTATCTTTTCTCTCAAACATATAAATTCCTAATATAATTTGGACTGATGTCTATATTGGGCCACTTTAACCCTGAAAAGGGTGACCTGACCCATTTTTTCTTTTGAGACTATTCTTTGGGACTTTTTACTGAACTTTAGACTTAATTCTTCTTGAGTTATAATTTGGCCCGTTCGTGTGTCAGTAAGCCCATGTGAATAGTTGGTGGATTTTTCTCTTAGAGGCGTTTTGGGCCTTTTGCCAAATTTTAAATAAAGATAAACATCTAATAAATTCTCTCCTTTTAAATTTACAAAAGTAACAAAACCATCCATTTAAAATAGTGTTAGTTGAGATACATTTTCAATAAGTTAAGAATACTTTAAAAAGTAAATTACCTTTATACATTGAAAGCAAGAATTTTAGGACATTCAAAGTATTCTTTTTTTTTTTTTGATTTTATTTTTTACGTCAGTCTTTTTTAAAATTTGGTATATATTTTGAGTAATGAATCTTCATTATAGAAATAATTTTTATATTTATCCAAGTCCTGATTTTTGGTAGTAGTCCGTAATGGCATAACTTAATTCTCTTAATGCTGTAATTTAGTTGGAGGTCTCATTTCAATTAAACCTTGTCCCGGAATTATGAGTTGAATATTAAATTGAGGTGAAGCCAAAGAAGTATCCCTTTTCACCTCTGTTCACAAATAGGTTAAAAGAAGTCATGAAAGTAAATGGAAGTTATCTTCTTAAATTACTTTTTTTTATAATGAGTAAATAATTTTGAGTTTCAAATAGGAGATAATCAATTCTTTTAACTCTTATATTTTTTATGGTAATGTGCCAAAAAAAAAAAATTACTCCTGTACTATTGCTCTTTTGCAAATAACCCCCCTAAACTACAAATTATTTTTCTGAACTAATAATTTGTTACAATCAAGGACATACTCATCACAAAAGATAATTTTACCTATTTTTATTATCTTTTATCTTATCTAAATATTAATTATACCATTTACTTTAATTTATTACTCGTATAAATTTATCATAACAATGGAAAAAAATAGAGTTGTTACTACCATCAAATTTAGCCATTTTCTAAAATGATTTACTTAATATTAAAACTTTACTATTTATAATAAAATTTATTATATCCAGTTTAAATATTTTTACAGGAAAAAAAAAACATTTTGTTCATACAATATATTCATGAAAAATTACTTAAATAAAAAAATACCTTCTTTTTTTATGCAGTATATTCATGCTAACTTAAGAAATTACTTAAATTGCTTTAAAAAAATTCACTTAAGACTTTTATTAAAATAATTAATTTCAAGAATTAAAGGTAAATTTAAGCAAATATGATGGAGAATGTCATCAAAATAGTATGACCTTTTTTCATAATTTATTTTATTAAAAAAAATGAGTTGAGTGTAATTTAATAAGAAAGGACATTATGAATAGTTAATAAAAAATAATCCATCACATGACAGGTATGAGGGCATTTTGTAACAAAATGTGATAGTCCAGATAGTATTGTGTACAAAATATAGTTTCAGGTTATTTGCAAATTTGGACATAGTTTAGAATAGTTTTTTTTTTTTTTTTTTGTACTTTACCTTATTTTTTATTTACTTTTTAAAATGAAAAGATATTCCCAAAAAATATATGTAACAAGCAGAGAGATACTGGAACTTTGTTAACTGACCGCATCATTGCCAACTAGTGGGACTTTGTTAACTTACGGAACCATTTGTAAACTCTCTCTTTATGAAACAAAAAGGAGCAAGGAAGAAATTTAAAACGAAGAAAAAAATTATTTCCAATTTAATTTCATTGTCTTGATACAATGATAGACAATTGATGAACCAAACTGATCAAACATGCAAGTTTGAACATAGCTCAAACTCAAGGACCACGAAGACTAACTTGAGTTTGAGCTTAGCATTTTTCAAGAACAACCCGAGTGTGCCGAAGTGAGACTAGGTTGAACTATTTTAGTTGAAATAATAAAGAAATGCTCTCAATGTGCATAATGCACCTTTTAACCATTTGTACAGCATATATATATATATATAACATTTTAGCTTTGTGTTTGAATCTCCCGCCTAAAAAAATTAATTATCTAACGGTCAAAAATACTTAAAAAACTCATCTAACGGTTCAAAATATCTATGCTTATCTACGGTCTAAAATTTCTCTCCCTATCTTCAATCAACGGTCACAATTCACTCTCACCTAAATTCAATTTTAAACTTCCACCTACTACTCCCCTAAAATAACATTCCCATCAATCTATATTCAAATATAAATATCTCTCTCTCATCTCACATCAGACCAAAACACGATCACTCTCTCCCCCCCTCTCTCTCTCTCCATGACCTCCTTCAAACACACCATCAAACACCATCACTCTCTCCCCCCCCCCCCCCCTCTCTCTCTCTCTCTATGACCTCCTTCAAACACACCATCAATGGCAGCGAAACCTTCACTTCTCAAGAACCCAACTTGCTCCACTCCGGTCCGGCGACAAGCTGTTGGCTCGACTTGAATGGCTAGATCCGGTGAAACTCTTGACGTCTCAAGAACCCAACTGCCTCCACTCCGAGCTGTTGGCTAGATCTGGAAGACGAAGTTGACAGGTTCGGCGTGGCTCTCGATGCACCTGCAATGGCGTGGTCTCCTCTGAGTTTGTCCTAATCGCGATGATGACGATTTTTGCTATTACATTTGTTGAATCCATTACTGATCCACCTGACGGTACTTTTTTTCTTCATTTGGATTCTCTTGATTTTGTAATCGGTACATTTGTTTGTCAATTTTTATTGACGATCCTAACATTTCTTCAGTTTCGATTTCTATTTTCTTTGTGGGTGTTTGAGAATGTACAGCGGCATGATGGATCCAAACTCGCTTAAGAACAGGTCTCGCCCCTTTGACCTCAATTTGTTTTTGATCCAGTAATTTTACATGAATTTTTTATATTTTGAGAAAACCCATGTCTATTCAATGTAATTATCATAATAAACTCAATTTCTGATGGCTCTGAGCATGTGAATAGATGTTGATTTAATGCTTTTAGTTTACAATTTTGTGGCGAATATAGTATTTTTGGTACCCTATTTAGTTGTAGTCTATGCTAGATTTTGAATTGATTCAAATTGAAAGCAGAAACACAGCAAAGCTTCTGTTTTTAGTTTTCTCCTTTTTAGAAGCATCAAGGGGGCATTCCATATTGATTCTCTCTTTTTCCTCTTTTGCTTTGCTTTTAAATTGGTATGTTGTTCTTATATTTTGAATTATGTATGGAAGCTGAGTTATTTTGTATTTGGGTTGGTATTTGTTTTGATTTACATTGTCTAACATTAGATTTGTTATACATACATATTTCGAGGCTTAGTGCGCTGTCGGTTTATGATGAGGTTTAGAGTCGAGGCAAGTCAAGAATTAAGCATTCACAATTTAAGCGAGATATTTGTTTTGTTTATATACATATATATTTATGTAGTATGTATATATAGATATACCTGTGTGTATTGTTAGTTAAGCCATTTGATGTGAATGTGTTTTGGAATTGTTAATTTTGGAGGTCTTACTGTCGTTTTTGTTTGAGTTACAGTTCAAGTTCTTCAGATTATGTACACTTCATTGAAAAATCCTTCACATCTAACTGGTTGGAAAACAGCGATTCGTGTGGAGAGACATGGAAAGGGGTCAGCTGCCAGGGTGCTGCTATTGTTTCCATGTGAGTGTGCATTTATCCACGTGCCTCACCATTCATCCCCAAAACCATCAGTTATTTATATTGCAGATCCAGATTGTGGAACTATTTTAACCATATTCCTTTTTGAACAATTTCAATTAATAAAAATTGGAAAAAATTGCTTTCCATCTTCATCTCAGTTATTTGATGTTAGTTGTTCCATGAACTAACTGGCTTCGGCTGTACTACAAGCATGACATGGTGGTTTTCCTGCCGAAAGTACATATATGATATGGAGTAATTTTGTCTACACATTTGCCACAATCAGGTCCTTCTTTGTCTTCAGAGACAATGTAATGGTGACCTTTTGATTCCAACCAGTCCTGTATGCCCAAGGCTCCTACACAGCCCACAAAATTGGAATTCTTTGAAGCATGTTCATTTGCTTTGTAAAAGACACCAAGGATCTTTTTGCTTCCAGGAGCAGACTGTTTGCAATGACCACACATTGCATAAATGAAAACTGCAAGGCTTTTCTTAGAGAATGTGTTTATCCTTAAAATGGGGTTAGAGGTAAATGCAAGTTATGTAACGAAATCTCCATTCATTCCCATGGCCTCTGCCCTTCGATTTCAGTCTTGAGATGGATAAGCCAAATTATTAGAGTGAGACTATAATATCATATAATTGATGAATTGTACAAAAAACAAACAGCATTTGATGATCCAAGATGAACAAGAGTAAATTACCTGAATTGCTTATATCAGTTTGTCACTCATTAATATATAAGCAACTATCATACTAAATTATTTATTTCAAAGAAAGATAATATATGTTCATTAATTTACATGGGGCAAGGAATATTTCAAAAACTTCTCAAGAATTCTAAATTGACTTTCATCATAGAAAGTTAATTTCTAAATCTTTGATAGCATAATCTTGATGAGATGAGAAGTAAGGTATAACGCACAAACTTAAGGTTTCTCAAAAATTGCAACACAAACCAATCAAAATAAAGTATTGCAGCCCTCAATTTCACAGAGAACATTCTATGAGAAAGATGATGCATCAGATGTGATTCATGGTCCAAATACATTTGCATGTAGCCAGATTTGGAATTTGAATGCTATTGAATTTCAAGACAATTCTAGCTTGATGTTTTTATATTATTTTTCATAATTGTAACCCTCTACCCACCCCGAGTTTTCTTATTCGGGATTTTTTTTTCTCTTTTTCTTTTTTTTCGCCAGTCCATTTTGAGTTTGTTGAAAAGGTCTACGTTGGTGGATAATCAAGCGAAATATCAATTAAGAGTTAAAATGCATTGAAAAGGTCTACATTTGTTTATTGACATGTTGATTATATGAAATCAATTACTATTTTAGTTCAACAATTATTTTTTTCATAGTGCCGTAGGCACGGGCAATACACTAGTATGTGTATATATATATATATATATATAATTTTTTTTTTCTGATTTGGAATCCTCTTTGAAACTTGCATTAGCAAGAACAGTAAAAGAAAACCATTCTAATAAGAGTAAGATTAAAAAAAATCCAAATGAGATGTAATATAATAAGGTCTACAGTACAACTCGTAAAATAGGCCACTATCATATTCATTTAAAAACAAGGAAAATGCTGCACAACACAAATTATTTCTTCCATGATATAGGATCACAAATTACGTGGGCAGACGATATAATAAATTTTTTTTTTCCCTGATAAGTAATGATATAGCTAGTTTCATTGTAAAAACAAATTTTTTTTTAGAGAATAAATGATAAGATTGAGAGAAAAAATAACAAAAATTTATTATCATTATAGAATTCAAATTTCAACATAATTCAATAACTTGAATTCAATTCGGTACTTTTGTTTGAATTATCTTTTCCATTAAATCTAGAATTTTTCTCCATGATCTTTGACCTAGGCTTTGAGATTAGCCCTTTCTGCGTGAATAAGAATCCTAATTATTTTAGCCATTTACATGTGCGAATAATAAAATAAACACATAATTTACTTAAAACTTCTTATAATTGTATTTTGATTTGATATTTTGGTTGAAATTTAGAGAGAGAAGGAGTGTGTGATTAAAGAGAGACCCATTAAAGATAGAGTTCTAGAGAGAGAGAGAGAGAAAGCATAAGAGTGTGTTTATATATATATATATATATATATATATATATATATATAATAATAATAATAATAATGAGAGAAACCCAATTTAATTTGTGGTTCTTACCTCCTTTATAATAATTAAATGGAAACACAATCTAATCACATGTTCGTCTTCAAAGAAAGTGAAATATATAACAAAGTAGATGATATTTTTGTTTTTTTAGTATCGCCACATCATATTTGAGATGATATCTCAGATTGAATTTGAGATTCATACAGATTATTATTTTGGTATTTCCTCATTTCCATAACCACCTCACTAGATAACATAAGAGAAAAAAAGAGGAAATATAAATCCTTAAACAGATCCAAGTGCAAGGTGTAGGAAATCCAATCAAAACAAAAAGAGAAGAGAGGGGGTGATAGGGGATGCGGGTGGTGGCGAGTTGGGAAGCACTTGCATTTCTCATAAGGGTGTCTTGATCGAAGGTGTCGGACTATCATACAAGGTATGAACATGTGCCAGCAGGACTAGAACTGTCCTAAAATTTGAATATTTTCTTTATCGTAAAACACTGCTCGACTGACAAGGCATGGACATTAGGAGGACAAGTTTGAGACACTTTCAAATTATGACTTGATAGTTTTGTAATTATATTTTTTAAAAAATCTGGATTTTAATGCAAAGATTGAGAGTCTGGCTGAAAGTGATTTAGGTTGAATGGGGCCTATTTAGTCTTTTTATATTGAGATATTTTGCCACTAGAAAAATATTATTATATCGAAGCACAAGAAAACATTTCACCGAAAAGTAACACCAACACTGATAGTAGTGTTAGTGTAAGTTTGAGCAAACTTTGTATTCGTTGTAATTATTTTTTCTTAAAAGAATGGATTCCAATGTAATTCTAAAATATATTATGAGTTAATTTTTTTTTTCGAAATGAGTTAATTAAAAAGTAATATAATATTTTAGAAAACTAAAATAATAATCATCTACCTCTAAGCTTGAAATTATTAATTTCATTCATGATAATTTAAATAAAATGAGCATAAATTATTATTTTTGCGTTGTATTAATATTTTTTGACGTAACTCTTGCATAACCCATATATATATATTTTTCCTATAGTCGTATTCGTACTGTGTTACAACCGCCTTGGTATTCATGTTTTTTAGATGGCGGGAGAGTGTGGCTGATAGTGATTTGGGGGAGAAACATTCAACAACTCTCTCTCTCTCTTCAGTGTGGATTGGCATTGAATTGAAAAGGTAGTATGTATCCATAATACCACAACCACCTCAGTCCTTCAAGATCGTACATGAATGTGGTAGGTTTGTGGTATGAATGCACTAACATATTGATGGGCATAGATTGTACATGAAGGTGGTAGGTTATGAATGCAATAACATGTTGATGGGCATCTGACGGTATGCCTTGCAAACAATCTGTCGTCACTATTAGTCGTCATACCGTTTGTATGATTTTTCTTTTTCTTTACCTGATCTTAGAAATTGGTTAATAATAATAATAAAAAGATTACCACATATAGTGTTTGTGCTTGCACACTTCATTCAAGGTGGTGATCTGCAACTAAAAGAGTAGAGTAACAGCTGCAAAAAGGGTTTTAGACAGCAGGTCAGCGATATTATTGTAAAATTAGTATATAGCCGTGCCTACGGCACTATAGTGCACTCGCTACCGTAATCGTCAGATGAAATGATTCTACTGATAACATTTACAAAGCTTAAATGTAACATAGATTACATACACAACTCAATGCCACTTGCCTGATACGCATCGAGAAGGTTATTTTTTTCTCTCTACCATTTCAACAATCCCTCACTGATCTGTAAATAGTAATGCGTTCACATAGCATGGTCTAGTCTAGATCTGTATTAATAATATACTAAAAAGGTAGTGCGTATCATAATACCATAACTTCCTAGCTCAGTCCTTCAAGATTGTACATGAAGGAGGTAGGTATCTGGTATGAATGCAATAACATGTTAATGGGCATTGATTGTACATGAAGGTGGTTGGTTGTGAATGCAATAGCACGTTAATGTGAAATTGTTGTGTGAACGATATGAAATTATTACTATGACAGAGGACTTCTTGTAGCATAGGAGATGATCGACATGCCTGCAAACAGTCTCCACTATTAGTCATCCTACCATTTGTATGATTTTTTTTTTCTTTAGCTGATCTTTTAACTTAGTTAATTATAATAATAATTAAAAAAATACACTACATATAGAAGTATAAAAGAAATATTTTGCTACAACATTGTGCAATTTGAATCCCTGCCAACATGGATTTTAAATACTAGAGAAATATTTTGTTATGGATTTTAAATACCTTCTTACAACTTTTTATTCCCAAGAAGTCAAAAACAAACACACCCATATCCACGTGCCGCTAATCAGGCTTGAACTTTCAACCTCAGATCATGCCATTCGGGTTAGACGTCCGGTGGTATAACTCCTTACACCATGTAATTGGAAATTCATATCATGGTTGGTTGTTGTAGACACGGACACAGTTTAACAGACTTGGCACTGTATTGGCGTAACAAAATGAAATCGATTATTGCAACTGCCAATTTTTTGAGACCTCATACAAAAATCTAAAACAATCATCAATATACTGCTTTTGCAATACAATTCAATAAAAATAATTTTTTAGTGAAGTTTTTAAAGTTTTGTTGAATTTTTAAAAATCATTTAATACAAGTAATGACCTATTTATAAATTATAAATAGTTGTTCTTATTAAAAAGGAATGGTAATAATTTTTTTTACAGAATTTATAAATGAATAATAATATATTTAAGCATAAAATAATTTAAATGTTATACGATATATGTCATGTTAGAAGAGAAAATAAAATAGAAAAGATATAATACAAGCAAGGTTTGTAGTCGTGGACGCACCCGTGGTGTGATGAAATCGGGTCGGTTCGAAGTTACATAACAGATTCAGTTATTTTAGTTGTGAATTTTTTTCAGTCTCGCACATTGGGTCCAAAATACATAAATACACAACTTTTTATGATATAATCCAATAAAAATGATTTTTAGATAATTTTAGTGATTTTTATTTAATTTTGAAGACTATTTTAACACAAATAATGACCTATTTATAATTTTTAAGTCGTCGTTCTAATTATAATTTTTATTAAATTAATGACCAATATAGATTTAGTTATTAAATAAATGAACATTAATATCCTATATAACATGTGAGAAGAGAAAATACAAATTATAATAAAAAATAATAGTACAAAAAAATTGTAGAGCCGTAGTCCAATTTTATCCGTACAATTAGAGACGAACAATAATGATAAAATGACAACAATATATGATTCTCTCTCTCTCTGTAGAAGACTTTTGTGAAGTCTCACCACTAACTAGACACGAGAACCGATGTGGAATCTTTGATCTCCATCACTCATTTTCTTAGGATGCCATTTTCAGTCTATATCTTCAATCAAGGGGACTAAAATTTACGATGTAGTTGCTCTGCCGTATATTTTGATTTGTGCGGTAAAATATTTCAACATTCTAATACCCTGTTCCAAAATTTTTGAATTTCTTTAAAATCTTAGGGTTAATTACTATGATATATTTTAATATTTTGTCCAACTATCTTCGGATTAAAAATTTTAAAATATGATAGTTAATTTTTTTGGAGATTTGATTAATTTTACTCTGATTACTCTGCTATTAATTGGCCGTGAGTTCCGTTAAAGACAATTAACATAAAAAAATAAAAAAATCAAAAGTACCTTTGATAGTGGGAGGTGTGACATTGATGAAGAAAATATCTATATAAAACAAGTTAATTTCAATCAAAGGATTAGAAATTGAAGTTATTTTTGCACAAAATCCTTATAATTTGAGGGTACTTTTGTAATTGTATGTTAGATGTGATTTGTTTTAATGGATCGTTAGTCTTATAAGGGTGTCAGAGTAATTTTACAAAAACTTTAATTTTAGAGTAATTAAGTCAAATCTGAGGAAAAGTTAGAGTAATTTATCCAAAATTTTAAGGCAAAAGAGCCCAAAACCCCCTATGCACAATAATAGAAATTTTAGAATATTTTTTTTGTTTTCCCAAAAGTTGTTTCATTTTCATAAATTCTCTCTTTCTAATTTTAGAGTAATTCTCTCTTTTTAATAATATATAATTTTTAGTATATAATGAGTAAACTAAGTTGGTACAACTACGGACTACCTTGATTGTTGTCATTTCTTTTCTCATGTTAAATGAATGCTTTTGTGATTGTGTTATTTTCACTCCATTCACTTGGAGGAGCCTAATTCGTTTTACAAAACATATACTTAATTTTCTCCCAAATGGCATCATGATCAGCTCTGTACATGGCGATTGTGTGAACAGTTAGTTTCATGCCTTGGCAATTGCATTCGGTTGACTGCATTAACTTGGTGGAGCTAATTGGCTCCATAAAACATAGAAAGCGATTTTCCAACTTTGTACAAGAAGCATTATTCAAATAACAAATTATCTTATGGAATAATCTCTAAAAGATTGCATCTGAACAAATATATTGACAAAGTTTCAGTAAAATTGGTTTTGATCATAGTAGGTGTTCAACTTGATTAATCGGGTAATCAAACACTTGTATTAGGATAATCACACAGAGATGAAGCAGAACAGAGATAAATGTAAATGACAAACGATAAGGATGACAAATGCGTACATAGCTAAATAGCTAGTAATCCAGATAAGCTCTTACAAACACTAGTAAGATGAATTGCAATCAAATACGAACATTCGAAACTAATTATACTTATACCAGACTTATATGGAATAGATTTGTAGCAACAAAGGCAGAGTTATCGAGACTGCGTGCAACAGATACATATAGCTAGCTGGTTAATGATAATAAGAAAGCATGGTGTATAGGGTGGAAATAAAAGTGAGGACAAAAAGGAAGATGGCTGCAATTACTGATATGCATGTCCATGGATTCCCAAAGTAATCTTCTCTGAGATTTTTGATAGCAACTCGCCAAGGATGTTTACAGAAATCCATTGCCTCCTTGTATTCCCTACTGAAATGGAAACCACTTGCAGCAGTGGCATTGCTGCAAATACCATTGAAGAGTCGGGCCACTTCTTCATCGGAACCTAAATCGTTGTATATGATTCCTGCTTTCTCCAACAAATTAACATCTTCAGCAGTGTCGATGAGGAGATCCATGAGGAAAGCGAATGATGTGAAGTGGCTACCAATGGAGGGGCAACTTTGCTCCAAAGCAATGAGGTTTCTCAAGAATGACTCGGTGGAATCAGAAATGATGAAATATGGAATTTCAAAGTGACCTTTTCTAAACATAAACCAACAGCTAATAAAACTAAAAGAAGTAGTAAACTTTATGTTGAATTGGTTTCTATCATCAACTTCCTTGAATTCGACTCCGGCCAAGCGAAGTTGTGTTGCAGAGTACTTCATTCTCCTTTCCATCTTTTCTATCTCATCATATTTTCTATCATCAACTTGTATATCATGAGATTGCTTCAAGGGCGGCTGAAAGTAAATGTGTAAAAGATGGAGTATATGATAAGGATCCGTGTTTTCCATATTTCTTACTTCAGCATTTGAAAAATCGCTTATTGTATAACGAAAGAAAGAAATAACCCATTCTGTGACGGAGTGCTGTTGGTCGCTTTCGCTTGGAATATTTTCCACCATCAGTTTAAACAATTTTTGAATAACAGAGAAAGGAATCTGATTCTCCAGCAATACCAAGTCACGTCCGTACTTGGTATTTTCCAAAATAAACTGAATGAAGTTCCTTTTAAGCTCATGAAACCTCCAGAGCAGTTCAATAATGAAGCAAGCATCAATAAGGATGACTTCTGCAAGCCACCTGACATTTTCTTGGGTTTTAGGCGGTAAACTGGTTGGATCATAAGAATTCCAAACATCTTCTTCCATCTCCAACATAGCGGCCGCACAAAGTTCCATCGTTTTCTCTAATGCTCCAACTCGTCCAAGTAGGGCATGCGTGTAGCTCAACTTGACAGGCTCCATATCTTGAAGACGCTCTTTCCCTCTGTGATGAAGAGGCCCAATAGATATGGTGGTAGGGGTATACGCCTCTTCGTTTTGCTCGCGAACCACATCTGGGACCCTGCCCATCATGATACCCATCCTTTCCCTGCGCAGTTTGGAAGAATCCATCGCCTTAAGGTTTTCATTGTTGACGAGTTTTTCCACTAGGGACCTCGCAAACGGAGACATTACTGAATCTTGTTCAATTGCCATCTCGATCTTACTTTAAAATTAATTTCAGCTTTTGGGGATTCTGTGTTTGAGCAGGGCAACACTCCTGCTTTGTATGATTTGTATGTGTGAGTGGTTCAGGAATTAATTTTGGTAAATTATACCAACAACCCTTAAGCAAGGTCTAATTACATGCGACTTCAAATTTAAATTATATATGTCAGTAAATTTTATTAAATATGTTTTAGTACCTAGTTAATATAACTAATATAGTCTATATAGTTTTTTCGTATCGTGGAATATGATTCTCCACCAATAGCAAGTCACGTTGGATTGCATAGCACTTGAAAGGTTGAACAAAATGGGATCATTTTCGTCATAGCGGTCGCACAATCTCTCATTGTTTCCTCAAATGTTGTACAAGTTCGTCCAAGTAGGGCACCCATGTAGCTCAACTTGATAGGCTCCATTGATTTAAGACGTGGTGTATTCGTTTTACTCGCGAAGTACATCCAAGACACTGTGAATGTGTGGATCCTTTGCCCAGTAGGATTTGGATTCATTATTTTCAATTCGGACTAATTTTTTAGGGATTTCACAAACGGAATCAGTACTACATCTTTGGATTCTGGGTTTGAGCAGGGAAAGACTTGTGGTTTGTGTGTGATCATGTATTTAAATGGAATTAATTTTGGTAAATTATACTGGCACTACTGAAGTAAGGTCTAATTACATGTCGATGCAAAGTTAAAGAAAACTTATAATGACAATCTTGGGGCCTGTATGATAACTTGATCATTTTTATTTTGTATTCCTATTTTCAAAAAATGAGAAGCAACAACAAGAAAGGTCGTTGATAAATGCGTTTTCATTCTAAAAAAATAAAACCAAATTTAAAAAATTGACAACCAATTAATGTTGCAAGCTTAAAAACGAAGTTACCAGATCTAATTTTTATTTTCAAGGATACTATAAAAATGTTAAAAATTGATAGTAGAGGCTACTAAACGTATTATTTTTTTGACATAAATGATAGCACAATTGATTTTCAGTTTTTATTTTTAAAAAATTAATAAAGAAAAACAACAGCTTTACCAAATAGACACTTAAAATTTGGGGTTCGATTTCTATTACACCTTCTGAATTGTTATATTTTTTCTTTGATACGGTAAAAGACCAATGTAACTTTATTTTATGTCACCCCCGAATTTTGAACCAAAACCCGGGGTCCGAGCAGTAGGGTTTAAGGTTTGATTTCCTTGAAAGGACAGTGGATTAACAAACATTGAAACTATATTATTTAAACTGCACTTATACTGAAAGTGATCAATGAGTATAAATTTCGGCAACACTTTACTATAAATTTTGAGCCTTCCGAAGAAATTGATGACCTATTTTCAAAATCCATTCATATATGGCATAATCCTTTTGGGATTCGTTCAATCCGGATCGTGACTCATACAATAATTAATATCACAAACTACACAACCAACTAACTAGTTCCATTTCCATTTATCAAGTAATTAATTAATCACAATAATACAATTCAGAAGACACCTACCTGTCTTCTGTTCTCTTTTTCTTTCCTTCTGGATCCCTCTCCCCTCTCTATTCTCTTTTTCTTCTCTCTCTCTCTCTCTCACTTCTTTTGCCCTTCTATTTGTTTGATGTATCCTTTATTCCACTGTCCATTCTTGAAGTTCCTTCAAGAAGCTTTTTTTAATTTTTTTTATATATTATATTATAAGTTAGAAATAATTTTAAATGTTACACCTGTGTTGTAATACCAAAATTTTGGATGTCAATTATTTTAAAGAATTTGAATTGCTTTATATTATTATTTTTTATTATTAATTCATGTGAAATGTCTTATCTCTATATTTTTATCATTTTGTGTGAGTTGTTTTTCCTTTATATGCATTTTATCATTTCATGTGAATTGAGAAGTTTGATTGTTATCATTTTACGTGAATTGTTTATGTTTTATAGATTCTAATTATTTCATATAAATTTCTCTATTTAAATTTTTATCATTTTATGTGAATTGTTTATTGATTATGTATTGTTTGGTTTGAATCTTGTAAATACTTTGGATTGAGCTAGGGAGGAATCTGGACTGGAATGATTGGGTTAGAGATATGTATAAGTTGATGAGTCTGCAGGGTTATGGTTATATTATTATTATTATTATTATTTTAGTTTATTTTGTTTTTGGAAAAAATAATAATAGAATAAAAATAATTAAGACAAAAATAAAATAAGAGACTAGGGTTTCTGCCGTTTACTGTACGCACAGAAACCAAAACAGTAAATGAAAGAGAGAAAGTGAAGGAACGATCGGGTGAACGAGTTGTTGAATCGTCAAAGAGGCAAATTCAAACTCTTCTCTTCCCCTTTCAATCTGTATACATTTATATTATTTGTATATACATATTGTTGGAATATATATATAATATATATATTAGTTATATAGACATATTGCTAGAAATTTGTATGCATTTAATTATAAAATTAAATGATTTTGCATGCTAAGAATAATTCTGTGAATTAAACATGAAGATTTTGGAGTTTCGGTACTGTTTTAGGGTATTTTTGTATATGTATATACATGTATATATGACTGTATAGGCGGGTGTATATATATATGTACGAACATGAAATTTGGGTCTACTGTGTTTATCATTTTTGAGGGTTTTTGTTCCGATCAATAGGTAGATCTTGCTTCCTAGAACAATACTTGAAAATTTGGTTGCGAATGGTTGGGTAGATTGACGGGAATCTGACTTTGAAATTTTAGATTTTTGAAACTTGAAATTGGGCGTTTTTTATTTAGGTCATGAGAGGGCGTGAATTTGGTAACAATGCGTAGCTTAGATCGAGATGAGTTCAATGGTATATTCATAAGAGCGATTCGGTGCCCGGATGTAACCGAAAAATGGTAGGAAATTTCGGCCACCATTGTTGAATCGTGGGAGTTTCCGGTAAGGGAAGAAGAAAAGAAAAAGAAAAAAAGAAAGAAGGGCAGCGCGCCGCTGGCGCGTGGGGGCGCGTGCTGTCTGCTTCGGCAGCGACCGGTGGCCAGAAAAGTATTTTTGGGCCCCACTCGTGGGGGCCCACCTCTGGGTCCAATATGGGTCCATTCCGAATTATTTTGGTATTTGTTTTGAATTTTTAAAATTTTTAGAAAAACTTAAAAATTCGGAAAATCATTTTTTTAAAATAATTTTATAATTCGAAAATTTTCCAAAATTTTATGTCAACTTCCTGGGTGTTTTAGGAGCTTGTTTTCTAAATTTAGTGTCGAAATAATTTTCCCTTGTTTTTAAATTGATTTTTAAAGTGTCTAAAGACTGGGTTTTTCAGCTTCTTTAATTTTAGAAAATGGTTAAAAAGTTTCAAAAATTCTCAAATTTTTACTATAACTTTCTGGAGGCTAAATACACTTGGGTTTAAATTTTCAACTCAAAATGATCTTTCCTTGTTATTCAATTGATTTTTAAAGTGTCCAAAAGTTGGGTTTTTCACTTTCTGTAATTTTAGAAAATATTTTTATAATTTTAAAAATTCTCAAATTTTTAATGTACCTTTCTGGAGATTAAATAAACTTGAGTTTAAATTTTTATCTCAAAATGAGTTTCCCTTGGTGTTCAATTAATTTTTAAAGTGTCTAAAAGTTGGGTTTTCACCTTCTTTTATTTGTTGAAGATATTTTTAAAATTTCAGAAGATTTCAGAATGTGAAATAGGGTTCTTAAAAGCAGAATAGGCCGAGAACTTAAATTCGAGTTAGGTTTTGACTCTCTTGAATGTTTAGATAAATTGGAGGTTTGATTGAGTGTTTACTTTTAAAATGGATGATTGTGTTATTGGATTTACTTGAATGTATTTTCTTTTAAAAATATAAATGTTCATGAAATACTTGATTATAGTTTACTTGTGGACGATTTGTCATATAATGATAATTTCATGTCAGATAATTTGAATTACTTTGTTTGTGCAAACTAAAAATCATAATACACCTTATTTATTTTATGTTTCATATTGGGAATGCATTTATACATTTTATTTGACATGTAAGAATTGTTTGTCGTATCAAGATCGTTCTTACCTAATAAAGTGTCTATGCATTTTATTTGACATGATAGGATTAAAGACGAATGTAATCTTTCCTAATATTTTATTACAAAGCGACTGATTATTTACTCATACTCGCACGTTAATTAACACATTACCAGCTTGTGTTTTGTACTATTGCACCAAGCAGTGACAACTGGAACTGTGATATTGTCATTGAGGAATCAATTTCTTATTATGTCACTTGCATTTTCAAGGAGGTTGCTCAATCTGGGGCTGTCATACCTATCATTGTATTTAACAATCACCAAAACACCAAAGATTCCTCAAGGTGTTAGGTTTCTTTGAAGGTAAGATGCCCCTGCAACTTGCACTTGTGTAACAAGTATGACAGGTACATTTTTATTATTTTTTAGTTGTCTTGGTTATAATATTGGATGTTCAATTATTTACTTTATATTTATATTTAGGTTCCATTTTTATTATTTTAGTTTCAATTGTTTCATAAATATTCTAGCTTGATAAATTCGAGAGGATCTTAAAGGAACGAATTTGAGAGATTATGTGTATTCATTTTCAATAACAAGGTGTAAGGAGTTATTTAAAAATTTATGTTTAAGGATTTAAATTGTTGCATAAAGTCGTAACAAAATATTTTCTTATAATACGATCCAAGTCAATTTTATAAATCACTTACTATGTTTTATATAGCCATTTACCAAGTCAATGTAGTCAACAGAGTGCAATTGCAAAAGCATAAAACAAGCTGTCCACATAATTGTCATATACAAGTAATCAAATCAAGCGGAACAAAAGCTTTTTTCTTTTTTATAATTTTTTTCCAATTTTTATATTTGAATGGTAAGCATTGAGATGATTTAATTCAGTTAAATCGTAAGAACAAATGCAATATATCATGGAAACTCCATGTTCACCAAAAACATCAACTTAATTAATTAATCACTTATTGGTGTAATAATACAAAACACAAGTTGGTAACGTGTTAATTAAGGTGATATTGTAATGAAGAATCAATTTAGTATTTTATTTCACTTGCATTTTTAGGAGGTTGTTCAATCATGGAGAATTTAGTCACCTGTGAGTAGGTAAGTCCTCCTAACCATGTGTCTTAATAAAAAATGAACAAATTAGCTTTAATTAAAAAAATTTAAATGTAATAAATAAGGATAATAAATGAGATTGACCAGTTTTTATTCGAGTAATTGACTTTCTATATTCACCCTTCTCTCTCTTTCACGCCTCTCTGCACTATTCTTCTTCCTCTCACTATCCATGGAACATCATCACTTAAAAGGCAACTATATATGATAGTATATTAATACACTGTATACACATAAATACATGTATCAATCGATATATATATACTATGTATTAGTTCTATTTAAGATGTTAAAATTTATGGAAGTACAATCTCTTTTACTCTCTATTATAGTTCAAAGATAAATCGTAGTAAGATTAAGATTTTTCTTTTCTTTTCCGGCGGACATTCAATTTCAATTCAATTCATCACAACCTCATTCTTATCTTATCACTTCATTTTTATTTTTTTGTAATCCATATACTCTCTAGAAATAACCGTTTCTCTCTCTCTCTCTCTCTCTCTCTCTCTCTCTCTATATATATATATATATATATATATATAAGGAACTTTTATATTGAAACAGAGCATGAGAATCGAAGAGATTGAAGAGTGGGAATCCAAATTTCAGAAAAAACTACATGAAATAAAATTTTATTCCTAATATGAAAATTGAAATCGAAAAGGAATGAAATCTATTCATGGTCATGTTCTTGGAAGAGTAGAATTTTTAACAAATTTTTGTAAAAAATAAAAACAAAAATTTTATAAGTATCATTTAATAAAGAAAAGAATAAATAAAATTGATGTGTTTTCTTTTTATTAGAACAAATCAATATTTATGAAAGTGTCTGTATAACGGTCATGCCGCTACCTATTTCTTATTATATGTCACTAGCGTATTAATTAATTGTTGGTCAATTAGCACACTACCTTCGATTCGTCCAAGAGAGAGTGTGTATAACGGTCCCATGGTTCTTTTTTATATGATTGCATAGATGGAATTACAGTCCCCGAAACACCGAAGATTCTTCAAGCCGTTAGTTTTCTTTGAAGGGTAGATGCCCCTGCAACTTGTACTTGTTTAATTAATATCACTTTTTAATTTTTATTATTGTTTAATTGTGTTGTTTATAATATTGAATGTTCATTTATTTACTTTATGTTTATATTTAGATTCCATTTTTATTATTTTAGGTTCAATTACAAACCTAAGATAATTACAAACCTACCCCTTCGTGTCATACCACTGATCTCACACACACACACAAACCTGACTCTTGCCCTGCTGCTCAAACAAAAAGCCCTCAAAGGCTCAAACTTATTTTGAAGTAGGAGATTGACAATGGCAGATGAAATAAGTGAATATGCCTTGGAGGTAGATGAATCACTAGTGTTACAGGATTTGCGTTCCCTGGAGGAAATAATTGTCCGCAGTGGAAACAATCAAGCGGTGCCTGATAGGGCCGGTGCTATTCCCCTCATGGACAGAGTCCCGGATTTGCTTCGCGAGCAAAATGAAAATGCGTATAGCCCTACAACCGTATCTATTGGCCCTCTTCACAGAGGGACACCACGTCTTCAACCAATGGAGTCTGTCAAGTTGAGCTACATGTGTTCCCTGTTTAATTGAATGCATTGTACCATGGGTCACTTCCATTCAAAATTACTAGAATTGTTACTTCAAAATAGTAATATGTTTTTTGAAATTTCATTAGTGTGTGTGTGTACACACACACTAATGAAATTTCAAAAAACATATTACTATTTTGAAGTACACACACACTAATGAAATTTCAAAAAACATATTACTATTTTGAAGTAACAATTTCGTATACCTGTGCCTACGACACTATAAAATAAAAAATTATTGAATTGAAATAAAAGCTGAGAAAAAATTCGTGTCCTGAGTCGCCATGTTTGTGTGTGAGAAAAAAAAAAAGTGAATTGCGGTAAAGAAATTATGCAAAGGTAGTTGTGCTTTTTCTGGATCTGACACTCTCAATTTCTTTTTTTGACTCGAAAAATACCAAAAACTCATAGTGTATTGTATGTACCTACGACACTATAAAATAAAAAATTATTGGATTGAAATAGATCAACCTATTAGTAAATAAAAAGAAAATTTGTCCGTGCCTACGTTATAACAAAAAAACATTTGTTGCATTGAAATAAAAGTTAATTTCACTCAAATATATTAGACTGTTCATCATTTCCATCCATGCCCAAGTCCATGAGTCCAAGTAACTTGTCTACGCCAGATCTTCAAAGACAGTTGTGTATGATACATATTTTCTTATGTAATGATTTATATATTTTTATTATTATGTATATTATTATACATATATATAACTATATAACAAGAGACTCATTTCCTTTCCAAACTTAGCAACATGTGAAGAGCTCCAACTCCAATTAAAGACCAAGCTTCATTGCACAAAGCATATGCAAAGCTCCACTTCACCACCATCATGAAGCTCCATCAACACCACCAGAACTCCACCGCTGCCATACATAGAACAGACCCAGCAGTCACCACCGGTCACCACACCATCACGGCTGCCCAGTTTGAAAATGGCATATACATAGTATTGTAAAAAGATTTTGGAAATGTAATTTTACTACTCTTATAATACAACAGGATTGCAAAGAATTAGATTAATCTTTTACTTGACTTTATATACTTTTTGGACTGTCATAATCTATTTACAAGATCATAGACAGCCAAATGAGCTTAAATGAACAAAAACCTAAGAAACAGGTGATGATAACTGAATTAAAAAGGGAAGAGAGAGAGCAGTTTAAAAAATTAAAGGTGTCGTGTATTAATCTTGTACTGGGCTAACAGATGAGATATGAATCAGCTTTATCAATCCATGGTGAAATCTCACCCTCTCCTTTCTCTCTCTCTCTCTCTAAAACACCTCTCTTTCTCTCTCTCTCTCTCTCTCTCTCTCTCTCTCTCTTAAAACTACTTTCTGTTCCCTCCCTTTCATTTTCTTCACTGACAGAGGAATACCTGCACACTTCCTCACGCACGCACGCATACTTAAAATAGAACCAAACCCCACTCCTCAAGCACATATATCATCCTCCCCCTTCCCTTATTTCTCTCTCTAAACTACATATAGACTCTCTCTCTCTCTAGCAATATGGATTTGATAAGGGCTCCAGCAGAGAGTGCAGAGAGATCAGAGAACAAAATAGGACAGTCCAAGCTCAACCTCACCACCTCGATGAAGACCTACTTCAAAAAATTGAACCAGTCCACCCGAACAACCTCAACCCATCTCTAGCCGAGACCCAATTTCACCATGGAACCACCGTCACCTCCACTACTTCAACCGCCGGCCAAGGAGAAGCACCAGCCAAGAAAAGAGAAGGCAACGGGCAAGACAGCCAACACTAATATTGAGGTTGTGGAAAGTAGCGTAATGGGCATTGTCGTTGCGAGACTCAGTGATGGGAAGCCAAACGTCTTGAGGGTTGAGCTTCGTCAGGTGACCAACCTCCTCCAAATACCTCTTCATTAGCGTCCCTATTGGAGTCAGAAATTGTGGCGATATGAACGAAGTAGGCGTCCACGCCGTTGACGGCTTCGCCTCCTTCGTCGGTGATCTCTGACCCGACAGTGTCTGTATCTCCGGTGTCAAAGTTTGTAGCGTCGCCGGTATCATTTAGACATTAATAGTTTTAGATCTACCTTCAATCGGCCCAAAAATATGAGTTGAAAGGTTTTACCTCTTCAGGTGGTCGTTGAAGATGGACAACTTGAGTGGGCGGTCGTGAAGCTTCAAATGTAAAGCTGGAAAGCAAAAACATAAGTTACACTTAAACACACAAATGTTCACCACACATTAAACACACATAGAGAGAGAGAGAGTGTGTGTGTGATACAAGATATGCAATATATAAAAATAATAATAATAATAAACTAACACAAAGAGAGTGATATACGGCAAGGTGATAGTTGTGAGTTGCGCGGTGCGGAAGCGGTTGCGAAAAGTATTTTAAAACCTAGAGGGGGGTGAATAAGATCACTTGCTCGTTTGCTTAATTTTTAATTAATTTAATTTTAAGTCCAATTAATCAAACAATTAAAGCAAGCAAATAAATAAAGTGCAAGTAATGAAAAGAATGCACCAGATATACGTGGAAACCCAAGGTGGGAAAAACCATGGAGGGAGGCGGTGTGGAAACCAATTCACTATGATGAAGCAAAGTATAACAGACTCTATCTCAGTCTCACACCCCTCTTCACTCCGTCAAGGATCTGATGCGGAACACCTCAGGCTTATGATTGTGACAACACGTCCAACTGCTGCAAACTTCCGGCTAACGTCACCACCCTTATAGAAAGGTTGCTGGAAGAACCAAAATACTCAGCAAGTATTTTGTTCCCTTCGTAGTGCAATCTGGTCACCTTTCTTCCTCAGCAAGCAAGCAAGCGAAGAACCTTCAAATACAATATTCTAATCAGCAAATAGATTTGATACAGTCTCTGAGCATCTAATCAGAAGTAGAACACCATCCTAAATATCACTCGTGAAGTATGGATGTGTGTTCTTAAAAATATAAAGCCCTAATTATATTGTATATACTTTCTCTCTCTAAAATATTAATTTTCCAGGGCTCTTTTTGTAGAGAAAATATGAATACATATATATAGGCAAGGAAGTTCTAAAATCTACTTGGAAAAAGAGTTAAATACCAAAATAGAACTTTCCTAGAAGTTTCAAACCCAATAGGAATCAGGATTTCCGTCAAAATCTATTTCCTATTTGGAACAGGCTAAGTGGGACTGGTGCCAAATAAATAGGACCGGTGGGACTTTTTGAAAACCTGCAGAAACTAAATTGCCGAGAAAAGTTGGACCGGTCCTACTTTGAAAAACCCTAAATTTTGCATTTAAACCCTAGTTTTTCAAAATAGGCTCGGAACTAAAAAGTGTAAAGTGTCATCACCATACTTACCTGTACTATATGGTGTTCTAACTGATTTGTCTGCATCCATGCACTTGAATATCAGCTCGTAGTAGTCGATGATCGATACAAAGAATAAATCGAAAATTACAACTCGATCAATCAAGTTTTGATCACCGAAATATGCCAATTACAAATTTATATCTCACAATGGTATGAATAAAGAAAGAAAATAAAAGAGGAGAAAGTATATATGGGTGAGGTGAGAGGAAAGAGAAGAAAAGAAAATAAAATAAAAGAGAGGGAGATACAGGTGAGATATTAAGTGGGAGTGAGTTGGTGAGAGTTTAAATTTGAATTTTGATGAGAGTGAGTTTAAATTTGAATTTTGGTGGGAGTAAATGGTGAGCGTTACATTGTAGATAGGAAGAGTGATTTTAGACCGTAGATAGCAAAAGACATTTTGAACCGATGGATTACTTTTTTAACAACTTTGGACCGTTGGATCGCGTTTTTTGGCATTATTATGCAAAGCTCAAATGTAATATAGATTGGAGCAATCATCTAACACATTCGATTTGTTGCCTCAAGAGGGTCTTGTCATACCTCAAATTTTTCAAAAAATTTGAGATATGAAAAATAAATAAAAAGAAAAGAAAATTAAAAGAAAGAGAAATCTAAAGTTTCCAAATAGTCCCTTAATACATAAAGTCGTGTACAAATGCTATTACATTGGAAGGAAATATTAAATATATTTCTTCCGTACAAATACGCAATTTAATACAATCTCTCAAATATTGGACAGTAAATAAAAATTTAGAGGTCCACACTGTTACCTCTTCAACCGGTACTACAAAATCCCGACATGTCCTGTATGAGGGTCCTAACCTGCAAAATCTACCTATTGATCGGAACAAAAATCCTCTAAAATGATGAATACAGTCAACCCAATTTCATGTTCGTCCATATATATATAAATATACACACTCGCTTATACAATCATATATACATGTATATACATATGCAAAAATACCCTAAAGTAATACCAAAACCCTAGAATCTTCATGTTTAATTCATAGAATTATTCTTAGCATTCAAAATTATTTAATTTCATAATTAAATGCATAAAAATTTCCAACAACATGTATATACAAATTATATATATATTATATATATAATCCAGCAACATGTATATACAGATAATATATATGTCTACAGATTCAAAGTGGAAGAAAAGAGTTCAAAGTTGCCTTTTTGTCGACCGAAACTCGTCCCTACGAATTGTTCCTTCTCTCCCTTCTCTCTTACGTCTATACTCTTTCGGTCTCTGTGCGTGAAAACAAACGATAGAAATCCTAACTTCTTTTTTTTTTCTAGAAAACTAAATAAACTACAAAATAATAAAAATAAGAATATAATAAAAAATAAACCTTAGCCCAGAAAAAATAAGTATACACCTAACCTAACTCAACCCAAATTCCTCCCTAATCCAATCCAAAATTAAAATAAAGGAAAAAATACAAAGACCCAGTCCAAATAAAATATACCAAAATATTTAAAGCACTTCAAAAAATTTAATCAAACCAATAAAGCAATTGAAATCACTCACAGAAATTTAATTCAACCAATAAAGCAAATAATAAAATTAATAAATAAATATAAAGCATTTAACGTTTAAAACACTAAATAACAATTTAAACAAGTAAAACATTTAAAACTCTCAATCTACAATTTAAACAAATAGAAAAACTCAAATTGAGATTACATAACCTCAAAATTACGGGGTATTATAAGTCTCCTTGGCTTAAGTTTTTTTCTCTGCTCTATTGTGCTTTTGTTGTATCCCTTTAGGGCCTATTGTTTATTCTCATTGAACATTCATGGTATATTCTACTTTTTTTTTTTTACACATTTTTATTTACCTTTCAAAAAAAAAAAAGGTCTAAAACCGAGGATTGACATGTGATTTTTAACAGTAAACCATCATGTATGTAAAAGCATTGCTGAATGGATACTCAAATTAAATGAATAGTTCATAGCATATATAGCCAGAAGGTACACTCTTGATGATTTTGCTTTAATTTTAAATTTAAGAATTCAAGACCCTTATATTGACTTACATAAAATTAAAAATTATGATGACGACAATATCTCTTATATTTGATGTCTTGCTCTTACATAATATCGTAAGTTATTTTTTACTCATTGGGCATATGGCTCCGAATAAATACAGCCAAGACACATCGCAAGTTGCAGACGTTGTCGTAACTTCTACAATTTTTAATAATCGCTCTTGTCACGGGAGGCTTTATTTGTCCTTGTTTCACATTATAAGTGACAATGTTTTTGTTGTTGCTCTACATCTTAGGAATTATTTTAATTACAAATCTTAGTCGTCACCAAAGACTTCTATTGTTTATTAATTAATGAAAGACTAGCTTATGTTCAAAACAATGAAGATTCTATTTATCTTATATGCCATCGAAGATTTTATTGTTTTATTTATTTTGCTAGTTGTTAAATACTTCTATTTTGTTGGTTAGCATAAACTTATATATTCTTTTTCTAACTTCAGTTATGCAGTTGCTAACAGAGCTAGTCTTAAAATTTTAGTGAGAGGGTGTTTGTGAAAACATACTTATATACAAGAGTAGTTTTAAAATTTTAGTGAGGCATTTGCATAATTTTAAAAAATTATAAGTATAAAATGAAAATAAACAAAATTTCATTTGGGCAGAATTTCTTCAAGAAAATTTACATGCCATTGCGAATATAGAATCATTTATAGTAATCTCAATACAATTACTAAGTTCAACTTTTTTTTTTAATTTGTATTCTCTTGGATAAGAAGTTCAACCATTTTCACCTTTCAAATTTCATCTGTTTGGCTTCTATTGTTTCTTGTGTTCCGTATTTTGGCATCATCTTTGTTCATTGGAAAAGTTCCATTCTATTGCAACAGTTCATGTAGATGGGATCTGTTAAAATATGTTCAAAGTTTTGAGGAAAAATAAGGTGGAAAGGAAGAGAAAATAATTGAATTCCTGACCCTAATTTCTCTCTCTCATATTGTTTTGAGACTCCCAAATTCGTCAGCTACTAGTACTCACACATGGATGAAACTCACTAAAAAATTTCTGTCTACAAAACCTCCCACTACTCTCTCTCCCTCTCTTGATTGATTTGATTTAGTTTTGCATGATTAGGAAGTGTTATTAGTGTTCTGTCAGGAGCGCAGAAATTTAACAAATAAAGCACCACACACACAAATACATAGAGATTTACGTGGTTCGGCAATTGCCTACGTCCACGAGAGGTAGCGGATGCACTATCGGAGAAAAATGTTTACAAATACACATTTTCTCTCAAATGCTCACATTCTCTGTCTCAAACTGATCTGCCACACCTTACAAGCAAAATACAACAAGTATATATAGAGTGCAAGGAGGGAGACAATTCAAAAAAATCAGCACCCATTCTCCACAATTCCAACGCCCAATTATTTTTCTTCTCTCATTTGGTGGCTTTCGGTGCCATTAATGCCAGATTTCAGCCATTTATCCAACAATCTCCACCTTGGCGAGAATCCACTAGATCTCCACATTGACAAAAATCCTGAACGCTCTCCACCTTGGTTAGAATCGACCAATCAACGCTGCTTCCTCCAATACGCCCTTAGGCGCCCTACAAATCCTTTTTTTCCCCGGTATGCCTTAAGCGTATGTGCCAGGGTCGGGAAGTATCTGATGCCGTGTCTGTAGAACTGTTGGAAATAGTTGGTCTCCCTATGACTGTATGCCCATCCAGGAAATACATATTTTCCTTTCGAGTACCCTTCATCGCCAGAAATGCACCGCGTACAACTTTCAGGACTCCACTTTCCATGGTCACCTTGTAATCACTAAAGTCTAAGACCCCAGTGAGATAAGGTTCTTCTTCAGATCTGGAACATATCGGACATCCGTCAGTCGTCTGATTATACCATCGTGCATCTTCAAACGAATTGTTCCTATTCCTTTTGTCTGGCAGGCACTATCATTGCCCATAAGCACAACTCCTCCATCAAGTTCCTAAAAGCTTGAGAACCACTGCCTGTTGTGACACATATGGTAAGAACATCCCGAATCCAGAATCCATCTATCAGACTTGCTGTCAAACTGGTTGTCTGATGATGAAACTGAAAAGGCTGATTCTTCTTCGTCATCTACTTTACTTGTAAGCTTCACATCTGACTTGTCTTTGTTCAGACAATCTTTGTTCCAGTGCCTTTTCTGATGACAATAGTCACATTCGTCCTTTGCAAGACATCTTCTTGATGACGATACTTCTCTTGACTTCGAGTGAGATCTTTCCTACCCGTTGGACCTTCAGATTTTTTGTTATTCGTCCTGCCTCTGGCTACAGTCAACGCTTCTGATGTTGGGTCTCTATGACCATGCTGATCCTTTTTTCGATACTCATTATTCATCAAAGCGTTAGAAACATCTATGAATTTAACCTCATATTTTCCATACAGCAGAGTGGTGAATGATCATAGTTTTCAGGCAAGGAATTTAACAACAACAAATCTTTATCTTCGTCGGCAATATCAACATCTAAATTCTGTAGATCAGCCAAAATTTTCGTGAAATTATCCAAATGCTCAATCATAGAAGTACCTCTTTTGTACTGGAATTGAAAGAGTTTCTTCTTCAGGTAGAGCCGCTTCTCTACGCTTTTCATCATGTACTTGTCCTCCAGTTTCTTCCAGAGACTCGTTCTTGTAGTCTCTTTCATGGCAAAGTACTTCTGGTCTTTGGCTAAGCACAATCGGATTATGCCACAAGCTTGACGGTTTACAAAATTCCGTCTTCATCAGAAAAATCCTTGGGCTTGTCATCTAAGGCAATATGAGACCCTTCTCAAAAAAATAAGTTCAAAACTTCGCATTGCCACATTCCAAATTTATTGGTGTCATGGAATTTCTCCACCTCAAACCTTGCATTTGACAACATGGTTCTCCAAACGGAATTACTTGTGGAAGTTTTGTTGGTACTTGTAGGCTCGAAATCTCTAATTTTAGCCATAGAAGGGGTTCAGGTGAGATAAATAGGAACTTTAATTGCAATTTTAGAAAGTTTAGAAATAGAATTGTAATTTTTAGAAAATACAGGGACTAAATTGCAATTAACAGAAAGTTCAAGAGCAAAATTGAATTTTTTAGAAAATAAAGGGACTGAATTGCAATCAATAAAAAGTTTAGGAGCAGAATTGCAATTTTTTAAAAATAGAGGGGCAGAATTGCAATTGACAAAAAGATCAGGGATAGATTGTAATTTCTAAAAAATAGAGAGACTGAATTGCAATTAACAAAAAGATAAGGGGCAAAATTATAATTTTTAGAAAAAGACTCAAAGGCAGAATTGTAATTTTTTAGGAAATCAAGCCATGTGGCAGTGACATGGCAATTCTGCTGACGTGGTGCTGAGTTGGCGCTGACGTGGCGGACCAGTCATGCTCGGTCAGCGAATCGACTCGGTCTAGACTCTTTGAGTCAGCTCAATTTCGGAAACAGGTGTGTGGGAGCGAGTGGGTGTAGTAACCCTTGTGGACGGGTGTGAGTGGGCGGGTGCGAAGACAGACACTGGGCTGAGCTACCACACTGACAGGGTACAAGGTGCTCAATCCCACATCGCCTGGGTGTGGAAAAGGGGATGTGCTTATATGTAGTATGTTCTCTTCAAATGGTATGAGGCCTTTTGGGGTAAACCCAAGAGCAAAACTGTGCGGGCTCAGACTCAAAGCGGACAATATCATACCATGTGTTGGAACGGGGTATTACAATTGGTATCAGAGCCTGAACCCAGCCGGAAGTAAGTGTGCCGACGAGGGCGTCGGGCCTCGTAGGGGGGTGGATTGTAGTAACCCTTGTGAACGGGTGTGAGTGGGCGGGTGCGAAGACAGACACTGGGCTAAGCTACCACACTGACAGGGTACAAGGTGCTCAATCCCACATCGCCTGGGTGTGGAAAAGGGGATGTGCTTATATGTAGTATGTTCTCTTCAAATGGTATGAGGCCTTTTGGGGTAAACCCAATAGCAAAACCGTGCGGGCTCAGGCCCAAAGCGGACAATATCATACCATGTGTTGGAGCGGGGTATTACAGTGGGCGTGTGGCGATGTGGTGCTGAGTTGGCGCTGACGTGGTGGACCAGTCATGCTCGGTCAGCGAATCGACTCGGTCTAGACTCTCTAAGTTAGCTCAATTTTGAAAACAGGTGTGTGGGAGCGAGTGGGCGTGTGGCGACCACTCATCCTCTTCCTCTGGAGCATGTTAAGCGCGTGGGGGCTCGTGAAATGAACGCTTCATTTTTGTCACCGATGAGTGAGTGCGTGGGAAGTGTGCATCTCACGCGCTTTTTCTGGCAACGTGTGAGGGCTCTTCCAACCTCCGGTTTGTTCCATTTGACTCGTATCAGTGAGATATACTCTCCAGTATGCTCAAAACTCAAGTTTGAGCACTTTGAATTTAGTGAGTAAAAATATTCTGAACCAATGCTCTGATACTAATTTGTTGTGCCGAGAGCCGAGAAATTCAACAAACAAAACACCACACACACAAATACACAGAGATTTACGTGGTTCGACAATTGTCTACATCCACGGGAGGCAGCAGATGCACTATTGGAGAAAAATGGTACAAATACAAATTTTTCTCTCAAATACTTACACTCTCTGTCTCAAACTGATCTGCCACACCTTACAAACAAAATACAACAAGTATATATAGAGTGCATGGAGGGAGACAATTCGAAAAAAATCAGCACCCATTGTCAACAATTTTGGTGCAATTTTTCTTCTCTCATTTGGTGGCTTTCTGTGCCATTAATGCCAGATTCGAGCCATATATCCAACAATTAGATGTGAGAAAATAAAAGGTAGATTTGCTTGGTAGAGGTCTGTGAAGCGTATAGAGAAATTAATGCAAAATGAACTGAGAATTTTTAAGCTAAGAATTAGAGTGATAGAGAAGAAGTACCAAGGCTGAGATTTTTTTCATGGTTAATATGTTTACTTAATTTAGTTTTAATATGTATGTTAAATATTTATTATATAATTATATATACTTAATGGAAAAACTATAGACTATATTAGTTATTTTACACATATTATTCGTCATCTTCCTTGCCTTATTCTCATACCAATGAGGTCCGCCATATGAATTTTTTCTCTCCAATATTTTCTTTTATATGTCATTTCACATACCAAGTTTAATTTTTTAAAGTCATTTTTAATATCTCATCTCATGTTATTTTTGGTCCCTTCTCTATCTCTTGCCTTTTATTACAACTATAGTTTTTCTCGCTTCACCAACATGTCACTAGATCTCTAATATATATGTCCAAAGCATCTCAATATACTTTCTCTAATTCTTTCACAAATGGATGTTACATATAATTTTTTCCCCATTCTCATTAAGAACCTTATTTCTTTGTGTCACTCCAATCATTCACCTTAGCATTCTCATTTTCGTTACATGAAGGCGTTTCTCTTGTCCCTTTTATAGAGCCAAACATTCCATCCCATACAATATAGTTGGTCTATTAACAGTCCTATAAAATTTTATTTTTAACTTATGTGTTATCCTTTTACCACACAATGCACCTATTCTATTAGTTATGTCACTATATATCTCTTCTTCGTTTTGTATTATCGATCCTAAGTACCGAAATTGGTTGTTTTGCGTAATCTTTTGATCATGAAGTGTTATCCTTATATTTTCCATGTCCGAATCTTATTATTATTGTTAATAATAACATATAATTAAACCATTATTATTATTGTTAACATAATCATGTTCAGTAGCATTCCAAGCTGTCTTATCATTCTCTATAATTACTCTGTCATCTCCAGTACTAATAGTAGTAGTAGAAACAATGTAACCATTATCTACAAACATCCAAACTCTTTCACATTGAAATTTAAGAAGACTTTTATACGAGATTTCCTAAAAGCATAATTTGAACCATCAAACGAAGAAGTTCGTTGAACCAATTCACCCTCTTTCATACTTGATTCCATGATAATTTTTGAAAACAAAAAAAAGTTTTTATTTTAAAAACAACTTTCGCAAGGAACAACTCACAAATTAAACTACATTTCTCTGATACCAAGAATGAGTAGCGCGGTGCAGAAGTGATTACAAATATTTGTTTAAAATCAAGAGAGGTGAATAGGTTTATTTGCTCGTTTGCTTAATTTTTCAGATTAATTTTATTTTAAATCCAATAAAAAATTAAACAATTACACAAAGAAAGTATATAAAGTGAAGTGCAAAAATAACACCAGGTTTATGTGAAAAAATACAAGACTGAAATAGATCAGGGGTGAATTTGCAAATTTGTACAAAATAATTTGTAAATTTAGAGAGAGAAAATGCAAATTGATGTAAAAGGGTATAATTGTCTGTATATGAAAATAATGATGGATAATTGGTCATTTCAAGTGTTAAAATAAGGTTACATTGTCTTCTAGCAAATTAAAAAACAAAAATGACATTTCACAAGCCGTCTTTAAATTCCATTCCCAGGAGGTGTCAAGGAAATTAGACCTCACGTAAAGAAGCCATTTAAATACAGATAGATACCACTGATCACACACACACACAAACCACGAGTCTTGCTTGCCCTGCTGCTCAAACAAAAAGCCCTCAAAGGCTCAAACTTATTTTGTAGTAGGAGATTTATAATGGCAAATGAAAGAATTGAATATGCCTTGGAGGTAGATGAATCTCCAGTGTCTCAGGTTTTGCGTTCGCTGGTGGAGAAAATTGACCGCAGTGGAAACAATCAAGCGGTGACTGATAGGGCCGGTGCTATCCCGCTCATGGACAGAGTCCCGGATTTGCTTCGCGAGCAAAACGAAAATTCGTATAGCCCTACAACCATATCTATTGGCCCTCTTCACAGAGGGACACCACGTCTTCAACCAATGGAGTCTGTCAAGTTGAGCTACATGTGTTCCCTATTCAATAGAACTGAATCATTTGAGGAAACAACAAAAGCTTGTGTGACCGCTATGTTGGAGGCGGAAGAAGCTGTTAGGAATTGTTATGAGCCAGCCATGTTACAGCGCAACAATAAACATTTCAGCTCGCTTTCAGAAGTGATGGTTATTGATGGTTGTTTCATTCTTGAACTTCTATGCAGGATGCTCAAATGGGATGAACATGATGCCATTTTGACCAATCCTTTCAAGTTCTATGCGGTCCATTACGACTTGCTATTGCTCGAGAATCAGATTCCTTACTTCGTTCTCGAGGAATTGTTCCATCTGACGATCAAAAAGATTACAGGTGAAACCTTCTTTTTCTCCTTGATTCCTATTATCTTTCTTTTCTTTGGCAACGTAATGGGCGTTCAAAATGATGAAAATATAGAATTTATGGAAGGAGCCCATCTGGAATATCTGATAGACCAAAGTCCTTATCATATACTCGATCTTTTTCACCTTCACTACCTCGCCGGTAGAGGTGATGATGCATACAATCTTAAATACAAAAATGATGAAATAGAAAAGTTGGAAAACAGATTCAAGTACTCTGCAACAGAACTTCGCTTGGCGGGTGTCGAATTGAAGGCAGCAGGTAGCGGTATAAACCTATTTGACGTGTGGTTTACTAGTGCTTTTAGTTGTACTAGCTTTTCTTCTTTCTTTAGAAAAGGTCACCTCGAAATTCATCCTTTCTCTATTACTGATTCCACCGAGTCATTCTTGAAAAACCTCATTGCTTTCGAGCTAAGTTGTCCCGGGAGAGGCAGTTACTTCACATCATTTGCTTTCCTCATGGATCTCCTCATCGACACCCCTGAAGATGTTAAATTGTGTGAGGAAGCAGGAATCATACACAATGACTTGGGTTCCAGGGAAGAGGTGGCACGACTCTTCAACGGTATTTGCAAGAACGCAATTCCACGTCGTTTCCTATATAGCAAGCAATACAAGGAGGTCTTGAATTTCTGTAAGCCTTGGCGAGTTTCTAGCGGAAGGCTTAGACATTATTATTTTGGTAATCCATGGTCAGGCATATCAGTCGTTGCTGCCATCATCCTTTTTACCCTCACCTTTTTATCCACCCTATACACCATGCTTTCTTATTATTAGTTCCAGACAGTGACCAATAATGTGATAGCGTACTATATATGTCTTTGTTCCGACCAATCTGTCCCATATAATATTTCTGATATCAGTGTAACTTGTTTGGAATGTCTTTGATTGGAATTAATCATACAAGTGTTTGCAAGAGTATATATTTGAATTAATTAGCTATGTACGTGTTTATCATATCCTTGTAGCTTGTCATTTACACAATCTCTGTTTTGGTTCATCTGTATAATTGATATATCTCTTAATAAAAGTGTTTGATTCTCCAATGAATTTGAACTCCGACTATGATCGAGGTCCATTTTACTGAAACTAGGTCCCTATATTTGTTCATATGCAATCTTTCTACTTTTATAGTCTCGAGGACTTTTAGTCAAGCTGGATAATTTTGAAAATCCAGAAGGGTCTTTTATTGGCAAGGATGCTGACAATTTATTATTTTTGGATTTATTAGATTTGTTAGCAGACGATGAACAGTTGAATCATCCAAATGACAGTGCTAATCATCAGTTAGTACCTTATTTGTAATCCATCTTTTTGAATTAATGTTCAATTGGACTGAGTCATTGTGGAGTAGTTTTAGGAAATATCTTGTCATACATTTAGATTTGTAATCCGTCTTTTTGAATTAAGGTTAAGTTATTTTTGACTCAACATTATTTTTGAATTATATTTAATTGTGTACTTTTTCTTTTTCTTTTTCTAATAATCCGTGGCTAATTCCTCTCTTGAATCCTGTTGTTAACACCCCATCCATTTTGTCTGAGTTAAGTGCCCTCCTACCTTTGAGAGGGACACTGTCATTTGGACCCCCTCCCCTTCATATTCTTTTTCCCATACACTAAACATATTTTCCCCACCTTCCCCTAGGGCAAATTGGGCAAACCTGATTTGGTTTAAACATCACATCCCAAAGATGAGCTTTATTGTTTGGTTTGCTCTTAAAGGCAAACTAAGCACACTTCATTCTCATGCAAATGCAGACCTGCACTTTTCTAATGCTTGCTACCTGTGTCAGTCTAAGGGAGAGTCTATCAACCATTTATTTTTTCACTCTCATTTCTCGGCTACAATTTGGAATCACTTTTAGAATGCTGCTAGATTTTACATTCAACCTAATTGCTGGGATGACCTCATTAGTTGGTGTTCTGATATCTGGTTAAGCTCATGTAACTCAGATAATTTTTTGGTTCACAAATTGATTTTTGCTTGCTCAATTTAATTTATTTGGCTTGAGAGGAATGCAAGAACTCGCAATGAGAAAGCTTCTCCTCCTCTAGTCATAATTGGATTGATCAAAATTACTATTAAGAACATACTTGCCTCTAGTAAGCTCTTGAAGGGTGCTTTAATGAGGAACATTGAATCTTTATGAGATATTTATAATTTGTTGTGGCTGGGTAGTAGGAAGGTTCTTGGACATAGATGGCTTTTGTACTCTTAAAGCCTTTTTGATATTGCTTCTCTTTAATACTTGGAGGACCAATTGTGGATATTGAAAGATTGCAAATACTCCATTACTGCTGATTGTTGCTTTGATGTTGATTTTGGTTTGCATCACCACTATGTTGTGATGATGCTCTCCTCAATCTTCATCATTTGGATGGACTATTTTTCAGGATTTCGTAGAGCTTTTTCTGCACTGATTGATTACAAATGCCCATTGATCTTGGTTTGCTCCTGTTCTTCTGCTTTGAGACTGATCTTGGTTTGCTTCATCATTTTATTGTGATTTTGCTGTCCTTAATCTTAATCTTAATCTTCATCATTTGAAGTATGGATATTGATTTGTTCCTGCTGCTAGTGGAATTCTAAAAATTTGGGTTTAAAATATTACAGACAGGACTTTGCTCCATTATTTCAGCCAAAAGTGCTCTGCAATGGCCCAAAATTAACAATATTATTGGCTGGGATATGATAAATGTAAAGGGTGTCACTAATCTCACTAAGAAATAAGTTTTTATTGGCAGCAACTGTTTATTAAATTTTGCCCCGAACTCAATGTGTAAAGCTGAACATTGGTGCTCCTTTTTTTTTTTTTTTTTTCTCACTCTGTTGAAAAGGAGGAACTTGTTCCTTTTCTTCCTCACATGACTTATTTCTTCGGTATTACAAATAAAGATTTTAAACAGTGACGGAATAAAAGACAGAAAAAAAAATGACTTTTTTAATTTAGATACGTTTTTGTTTTTTCGTGTAGGTTGGATACTTCAGTAACGAAAAATCTTAGTACAAGGCCAGAGAGTATAACTGAAGTACAATAGGTTAATTCTATGGTAACTTAAAATAACAAGATTTAGTAATTTCTACCGTTCTGGCATAAAATCTTCTTTGGACCGAGAATAGTATGTAATTAGTGTTATCATTCAATTATATTTTGTCAGATAATCAAAAATATATTTATTTTAATAATTTTAATTATTATGTATGAGTGTTTAATTAATAAGTAGTACATGTCATCGGTGCTTCTGATAGGTTAAAGTTTTTCTTGAACTCTAACAATGATGCTTGCTTGTCTTATATTTCCTTTAAATTTAAATAACCACCAACTCGATCTTATCCATAACCCCTTGCCACATCAGTTTGTACAATCATCATATATGCCTGTTTGGATAATTGATACTTGATAGAATGCAGTTTAGGATATTTTAAATTAATATTTTTATTACCTTATCCTAAGTTGAATTATTAGAAAGTTGACGAGTGTTATACTAAACAGATCTAAAGCCATAAAAGCACCACGTCTTTACTTACAAAAAATAGCTTCAAACTAAGTCAGTCTACGTATTTGATTCGTCAACGCCGTTACTTAACGCTGAAATCATCACTGAAATACAACTCTCTCTTCTCTTTCATTCTTTTCTCTGCAACACCACACTTGTAATCTCTCTCTAGACCTCTCTTCTTCCTCTCATTGTCTCTGCAATTTCAAACCCTTTAATTTTTAAAATCTATCTATGAGCCTTGAAAAATCCTTTTTTAATTTGCTTATAAATGCACATTTTTCTAAGGTTTTCATAACAGTTAGAAAGAGAAAAGATAAATATTCTTTATTCAACATCACAATGAAAGAACGTTATTAAAAACCTAGATCACTAATCTATAGGCATTTAGAGATATATGTATTTCGTAAATATAAGTGCAATTATATATTCATATGTTATATATACAGATTAAGACCCTTATACTGACTTACGTAAAATAAAAAATTTTGGTGACACTGTCTCTTATATTTGACGTCTCGCTCTTAAATCATATCATAAGTTATTTTTTAGTCATCGGGCAATGACTCCAAATAAATACATCCAAGACACATTGCAAGTTGCAGACTTTGTTGTAAATTTAACAATTTTTATGGTTTGTCATTCACATAAGCTCTGTTGTGGTTCATCTGTATGTTTGATCTTCTAATAAAAGTGTGTGATTACCCAAACAAGTTGAACACCTACTATGATCCTAGTCAATTTTATAAATCACTTACAATGTTTTTTATAGCCATATACTGAGTCAATGCAGTTAACGGAGTGCAATTGAAAAAGCATGAAACAAGCTGTCCGCATAATTATAATGTACAACTAATCATATCATGTGGGACAAAAGTTTTTTTTAATTTTTTTATTTTTATAAAAAAAACTTCATTCGTTATATTTGAAAGGTAAGCATTGAGATGATTTTATTCAATTAAATTATAACAAAAATACAATATATCTTGGAAACCTCATGTTCAACAAGAAGAAAGAAACAAAAAGTGGCACCAAAGCCAAAAAGAACAACCAAACATATAGCAAAGAACATAAGACGAAACTGAAACCATGATCTTAATTAATTAATCACTGGTTGGTGCAATAGGACAAAACACAAGTTGGTAATGTGTTAATTAATTAAGGTGATATTGTAATGAAGAATCAATTTCGTATTATATGTCACTTGCGTTTCTAGGATTTGCTTAATATTGGGGCTGTCATATTTCTTATTATATGCCACTTACGTATTAATTAATTAATTGTTTGGTCAATTCGTACACTACCTTCAATTCGTCCAAGAGAGGTTGTGTATATTTTCTAATTAACCCATAATATCTTTTATAATTCCATTGGAATTCATTCTTCTAAGATAAATAATTGCAAAACTTCTCTGTCTTATTTATAAGTGTCGCAAACGTGTCCTCCAATTTCGATGTCCTGTCCTGGTCGGTGCCATCCGGAAGAACTATATATTATATTAGTTATATTAAATAAGTATTAAAACATATTTAATAAATTTTACAACACATATAATTTACATTTGGCATTTTTTAAAATTGTGAATTAATTTAAAGTTTTATGATTTGGGAAATTCTTACAAAATAATTTGCCTATTTGGAGAGAGAATATGCAAATTTATGTAAAAGGGTATATTTGTCTTCATAGGATTAACTAGTCATTAATTTGAAGGGTTAAATTAGGGTTACCTAGGTCTTATACCAAATGAAAGGACAAAAATGACATTTTATAAGCTTTCAACTAACAACGCCCCATGGGTAGATGATGAGTGCAAGTGATTGATAGAAATCACCCTCCAAGTTTCAGGGTTGTCAATGTAGTTTTTTTTAAAAATTGCAACCTGCATGTAATTAGACCTTGCTTTAGGATTATTGGTATAACTTACCAGAATTAATCCCATTTAAATACATATAGAATTGCTGATCCACTCACACATACAAATAATATAAAGCAGGAGTGTTGCCCTGCTCAAACACAGAATCCCCCAAAAGCTCAAATTAATTTTAAAGTAAGATCGAGATGGCAATTGAAGAAGGTTCTCATGCCTCTTGCGAAGACGAAGTACTGTCTACGTTTGCGAGGTCCCTAGTGGAAAAAATCGTCAAGAATGAGGCGATGGATGCTTCCAAAATGAGCAGGGAAAGGATGGGCAGGGTCCCAAATGTGGTTCGCGAGCAAAACGAAGAGGCATATAGCCCTACCACCGTATCTATTGGGCCTCTTCACAGTAGGAAAGAGCGTCTTCAAGATATGGAGCCTGTTAAGTTGAGATACACGCATGCCCTACTTGGACGAGTTGGACCATTTAAGGAAACGATGGAACTTTGTGCGGCCGCTATGTTGGAGATGGAAAAAGACGTTTGGGATTCTTATGATCCAGCCAGTTTACCGCGTAACACCACTGTCAGGTGGCTTGCAGAAGTGATCCTTATTGATGCTTGCTTCATTATTGAACTGCTCTTGAGGTATTATGCTATAAGTACATTTTATGTTGAGCCCTTTTGCTTTTTTGATAACCGCCTTTGGGGTAGGGGTAGTTACACTGCGGACATTAGTCAACACTTTGCGGGCTTTAGTGTTCTTTATGATGATGATCCCATGTTGTTGTATAAGTACTTTGTGATCCGACGTGACTTGGTATTGCTGGAGAATCAGATTCCTTTCTCTGTTCTTAAAAAAATGTTCGAACTGACGGTGGAAAAGATCCAAAGCGAAAGCGACCAACGGTACTCTCTTGCACAATTGATTTTTGGTTTCTTTCGCGGTACAAGAATCGGTCCTCATTTGAAAGAAGCAAGAAATGTAAGAAACATGGATGTTTATCATATACTCCATCTTTTACACATCTACTTGCAGCCGCAGCCATCTAATGAAGTAGTAGTTTATTGGGGTGTTAGAAAAAATGATCAGATAGAAAAGATGGAAAGGAGAATGAAGTATTCTGCAACAGAACTTCGCTTGGCGGGAGTCGAATTGAAGAGAGCTCGCCATAGAAACCTATTCAACATAAAGTTTGCTACTTCTTTTAGTTTTATTAGCTGTTGGTTTATGTTTAGAAAAGGTCACTTTGAAATTCCACCTTTCATCATTTCGGCTACCACCGAGTCATTCTTGAGAAACCTCATTGCTTTGGACCAAAGTTGCCCCTCCATTGATAGCCACTTCACATCATTCGCTTTCTTCATGGATCTCCTCATCGACACCCATGAAGATGTTAAATTGCTTAAGAAAGCAGGAATCATATACAACGGTTTAGGTTCGGATGAAGAAGTGGCTCGACTCTTCAATGGTATTTGCAGCAATGCCACTGCTGCAAGTGATTTCCATTTCAGTACGCAATACCAGGAGGCAATGGATTTCTGCAATCATTGTTGCCGAGTTGCTACCAAAAATCTCAGACAAGATTACTTTGGGAATCCATGGACAGGCATATCAGTAATTGCAGCCATCATCCTTTTTGTCCTCACTTTTATTTCTACCCTATACAGCATGCTTTCTTATCATTATGGTTAACCAGCTATATATATATATATATATGCCTTAATTTGTTCCTACCTATCTGTTCCATATAAGTAGCTATGTACGTATTTATCATCCTTATGGTTTATCATTTACGTGAGCTCTGTTACAGGCATACCAGTTGCAGGCAGTGTCGATAACTCTGCCTTTGTTCCTACCAACCTGTTACATATAAGTCTGGTATCAGTATAATTAGTTTCGAATGTACGTATTTGATTGCAATTCAACCTACTAGTGTTTGTAAGAGCTTGTCTGGATTACTAGCTATTTAGCTATGTGCGTATTTATCACCCTTATGGTTTGTCATTTACACGAGCTCTGTTGTGGTTCATCTCTGTGTGATTTCCTAATACAAGTGTTTGATTACCCGATTAATCAAGTTGAACACCTACTATGATCAAAATCAATTTTACTGAAACTAACATTGTCAATATATTTGTTCAGATGCAATCTTTTAGAGATTATTCTATAAGATAATTTGTTATTTGAATAATGCTTCTTGTACTAAGTTGGAAAATCGCTTTCTATGTTTTATGGAGCCAATTAGCTCCACCAACTGTTCACACAATCGCCATGTACAGCTTATCATGCACGATGTCATTTGGGAGAAAAGTTTATGTTTTTTAAAGCGAATTAGGTTCCTCCAACTGAATGGAGTGAAAAGAACACATTTACAAAAGCATTCATTTAAAGCCTGTTAAATGAGAAATGCAAGTTTTCTACATAATCAGAATATAGAGCTTCTTCTGCACAACAAAATAACAAAAATGAATATAATATTAATTAGTGCCTTATATGATCCAATTTATGAACAAAAACAAATCTGATAGTCAATTAGAGATTCATGATATATTACAAAATCTGAAGAAAATACCTGAAATCTACCACTCTCGGAGAATATCGATAAATACTTCAAGGACATACAAGTGTAACAACAAAGAAGCTAAAAGAATTTTAAAGAAGCTAAATTAGGTTTTATAAGTAATAAAACCACTGAGAAACTTGAGTAGAAGTTAGATAAAATCCTAAAGAAATAAAGAAAATCAGAAGACTAAGAAGAAACTAAAAGGGTGATAAAAACATCGTTGGAGAGGAGAGAATACGAACCAAATGAAAGGTTTGTAGAGGCCATAGAGATAGAGAAATAAATATGGAGGGAAGAACATTATGAACCTAGGCCATACCTACATGCGTTTGTGGGTGATTGATACTTAATAGAATGCAATCTGTTTTATGTAAAATTCAAGATTTACTTTTAAGAAATAACTTTTAGCATTTAAATATATATTTTTTTTTAAATAATTTTTGTCATTCATAATACCTAAGAATTCAAGACCCTTATACTAACTTACATAAAATAAAAAAATATGATGACAACACTACCTCTTATATTTGACGTCACGCAAGTTATTTTTTACTCATTGGGCATATGGCTCCAAATAAATACAGCAAAGACAAATCGCAAGTTGTAGACCCTATTGTAAGTTATAACTACTACAATTTTTAATAAAAAGCCCTTGTCACATGAGGCTTTATTTCTCGTTGTTTTACATTATAAGTGACAATGTCTTTGTTGTTGCTCTTCATCTTAGGAATTATTTTAATCACAAATCTTACCCGCCTCCGAAGACTGATATTGTTTCATTAATTAAAGAAAGACTTCGATTAAAAACAATGAAGTTTCTATTAACCTTATTTACCACCAAAGATTTTATCGTTTTATTAATCTTGCTAGTCATTAAATACTTCTATTTTGTTGGTTAACTGTCACGCTCCGAATTTTCGAAAAGAAATTCGGAATGTGAAAAACAAATAAAATAAATAAAAATAAAAATAAGAATAAGAAAACTTTAAAGTTCCCAAACTGTTCTCTACATGCATAGAATCTTGTACAACATTCTATTACATTGGAAGGAAATATTAAATACATTTATTCCTTACAATTCTCAAAATAATACAATCTCTCCCAAATCCTAGACAGAAAATAATACTAATGGTCCCACACTGTTACCTCTTCAATCGGTACTACCAAGTCCAGTAAGTAATTGTTCCAGTATCAGCATTCTAACTTGCAAAGTCTGGGAGGGGGTGAGCTCAAAACTCAATAAGGATATGCTAAACAATGTTTCATTACTTCAGCAAGTTAACTTTTGCGTAATAATCTCAAAATAAAATAAATAAATATATTTGAACAAATAAAACATTTAACAATTCACAATTTCATTAATGTAACATTTAACATTTACTAAATTTAAATGCACAAAAATATATCCATAAGCACACATAAACATCCACAGTTCGTGCACATAAAATTACACAGTTTAAAGTACACACGTACGCATCAATAAGTTGTACACATAAAATAACACTAAAACAAATTCAAGCATCAACATAAGTGCATGTACAAATTTATCAGCCCAGTTACATTCAACACCCACAATCTAAATAAATTGCAATATGACTTAAATAAAACAATTTAACAATTAACACATTCGCATTCACCAATATATATATATATATATATATATATATATATATATATATATATATATATATATATACACACACACACACATTTGTATTTAAATAAATACATACTCATCAATTTATATACTTTTATATAAATAAAATACCCAACAAGCAAATATGTATAGATATAAAATTATACGAAACTTAAACGTATAATTAATGGGAGAAAAGAGCAACTATCAACTTGCCTCGGATTTTTATCCGGAATATCGTCCATTGCTAATCTAGAATCTAAAGCCCGTACTATATCATCATTTGGACTATCCTGTAGTGGCCCAATGTCAAAGATCACACAAAAACCCGTTTTCTTTTCTTTTAAATGATACAAGGCCTATTTTAAATTTCGGCCCAGTCCATATCACCAAGCCCTGTGGCCCAAGTCCAATTCAATAAACCAAAACCATGTTGAACCAACTCACAGTCCAAACAAAACCCAACCATTTTCATAAATTAATTCCTTATCAATAAAAATCTAAGGTATGTTACTATATATATATATATATGTTTAAATATATACAAGCATACATATATATGAAATTACACCATTCATTATAAAAATCCTAAACATATATCCATTCTGCTATACAACTTTATACCTTATGCTATCACGTGATTCCACTTTCCAGACCACTTCGTAATCCAAAATTCATTAATTCAGATAGCATACTTTGTCCATAAATTTTCCAAAACCATTAGATTTATATTTCAATGATAAAGTGTAGACAAGGTATTGATAAGTTTAGATTGCTGTAAAAAATCAAAACAAGCGTAAAAGAAATGTTTTCACCATTAATTTACTTACCCACAGTTCATAGCTAGATGTGTGTATATATACATATACATATTTTATAACTCATCTACCTAAAATTTTCTCTTAATAAATCCGTGTATTACTAGTTCATATCTTTCACCATTAAAACTGCATACTATTCACAACTATATATATATTCATAGCAATATAGCAAAAGTCAAAAATCTCTATCAACTGTAAAACAATCATAAACCATACCCATATGTAAGGACCCATTACATAGCCCGAGTCATGACAGGCATGGCCCATGCAAGACCAACCTTCATCATCACCTCGAGTCATGAATCAACAGACCCACAAGCTTCCACCGCCGATATGCATAGAATAGACCCAGCAGCCACCTTGCGAAACAACAAGAAGGTATCAGCCAATAGCCCCAAGCTACAAGACCACCCTTTCTCTCTCGGCTGTCCCTTTTCTCTCTCTAAAACTTCTCTCTCTCTCTACTTTCTCTCTCTAGAGATCCTTCCATTCAGTTGATGGAGTCCCCCTCCACAAAATCCTAAACTCGAAGCGAGAGAGCCAACCCTACTTCTCTCTCTCTCTCTCTCTCTCTCTATATATATATATATATATATATATATATATATATTCTAGAAAAAAAATACTAAAAGAAAAATAATAATAGATATATACCTAGCCCAAACCTAAACAATTATAATACAACTTAATCCAGCCCAAGCTCAAATAATCCAACCCAAACTCCCCCCTAGCTCAACATGAAGAGAATTAAAAATAAAGAACACAAGTATGGTCTAACAAAATAATAAAACACCCACATATTTTTACTAAAAATAAAAAAATAAAATACATTTACAACAAAAAATTGTACACATTATTAAAGGCTATCAACACTTAATACCACATAATCAAATATCTATATTAAGTAATATGGAACAGACATTGGAAAAAATTTAACTAAAGCATTTAAACACTCACAAAGAAAAAATACAATTTTAATTAATGAAAACCCCAAATTAAATAACCTCAAAACTTTAGACTCTTCTAAACTTGATCCTTGCTTGCTTTAAACATCAATTTCCTTAGCTTTCAGAGCTGACTCTTTCCTTGATACCGAGGGAGGTCCAATTCTCATCTCATAGACAGTGAGAGATGATTCTAGTTCATCAATGGACATTCTGGAAATATCTTTGTCTTCTAGTATAGTAACCATGGGATTGAACCTTTCGGTCATGGTGCGCAGTATCTTTTTGCACACCACTTTGTCTTCGATGTCTTCACCAAGGGCCCTCATGTCATTGACAACCTCCCTAATTCTGAAGAAATAATCAGCCATAGTTTCTTTCTCATCCATATATCTTGATACCATCAAACTCAACTTGATGAAGGTAAATCTTGTTTTCTTTTATCGTGTTGCTTCTTTCGTGAGCACTTACATGTGAGTCCCAAATTTCCTTTACACTTTTGCAATTCTTGACTCTTGTGAATTTTTGCTTCTGTAATGCCTTGTATAAGACATTTCTAGCCTTTTCATCAATTGATTTTGCCAACTTGTCGGCCACTGAAAGGTTTGCAGGATCAAGAATGACAACCCCTTCTAATGTAGCATACCATACATCATAGGAGATAGATAAAAAGAAGGCCTCCATTTTAATCAACTTGTTCCATAAAAAACAAGAGCATTGTGAGTGGAAGTGTCTTCAGCTATACTTAGGATCTTTACTGCTGGTGGTTAAACCAAGAAATACAGACTTGTGATTTGATACCATTTGATGAACCTAAAGGGAGAGGGGGTGAATAAGTTCTTCGATTTTTCTTCCTAATATGCAAGTTTTGGCTATCACATACAGTCACACAATTATGGATACAAGGATTTATAGGGGAAAATCCTAAGGTGGGGTAAAAAGCCACTTTAAACTAAGCTCCACTATGTCTGAAAGGGTAGTGCAGTAATTCTCCAATCACTCTCTCACTCACCCAACTCACAACATAGTCACTCTAGCTCTCAACCCAGTTCATAGCCTCCCTAGGCCTGAACCACTCTCACCAAATCTCACAACAACTTTTTCGATATCAACTCAGCCCAAGCATCCCAAAGCCTAAGTTATCTCACACCAATGTCACCACAATCACTCACACTCCCCCTATCCAAAGTATACAAAACATGAAATGGTGCGCCTGTGATGTGTGAGTGACAACAAGACGATCATAGGTGCCGTTTGAAATCAACGAGGATGAACAAAATCATTCTATTGATTCTAGCGGTGAAGACAATTCATTGAGGTTCTTACTCTGGTTCAGCCAAATGAAAAGATTTGAGAATGAACCGAATTGATTGGCGGCTAGGAATCCAGCAATTGATGATGCTAGACAGAGTCTCTGTCAAGGATGAAGAATTGAGTCTCTCAACATGCCAAATCAAGTCTCTATCAAAGATAAATCAAGACTCCGAAGACATTGGCAGCAGAAATGAGTCATGACTGTGAAGATGACGGCGGCGGAGATGGATCAATAGCTGAGGAATCAAGCCATGATCTCTTAGCCTCTCTTTCTTTCTCTAAATTCTTACGCTTTCTCTCTCTCTCTCTCAATATCTCTCGCCGTTTCTCACTCTAAGTTCTCACCTCTTATCTCTTCCTCTCATTTTCAGCCACACTCTCCTCTTTTCTATATTAGCAGCTCTCTTTTGCCCTACTACTGTGCGCTGTAAAGAGGTCATATATATATATATATCACTGATCTATCTTACTTTCCTTTTTATTTATTTATTTATTTTTTTGTTTCTTTTAATCTCGACCACCTGATTTTGTTATCTTTTCCTAACTCTCTTTTTGGGCCACTCATTCTAAAGCCATATCATGTATCCATATATGTTCTACAAGATGACGTACTTTATATATTTTTTTTATTAGAAAAGACATGAAACCCTAATGTCTTTAGTTCCCAAATCGCCCCTGCACTTTGTTGCCCTAGAAATAATTTCCAAAATGTCATTCTTTGAGAATTTTATAGAATTGCTCCTGCAATTAGGTTAGTGCAAATATATGAAAAAATATAATAGAGTAAGTTAATTAATTAAATCATAATATTATGTGAAAAGACACTAATGCCCCTACAGATCCTTTTGACATTAAAACTTAGTCAAACATGCTTATGGGCTTCCTAGACCATCAAAATCTGCCAGACCATAAGCATGGACCGGTCCAGCCTTCACCTTGGACCGGTCCAAGCTTCTTCCTATCAAAAACCAAAGTCCTGAGACCTCTTAGACCGGTCTAGGGTTTGAGCTAGACCGATCCAACCTTGAATATTTTAGTATTTTGCTAAAAAGTCCATCTATTCAAAGTTGGAACCTCCCGGTTTGAAATATATGTGTTGTCATCTCATACTTCCTATACCTGTGTGTTGTAGCATATGGGCAAAGGCTAGGATAGAAAACAAGAACCTATCTTATAAAATATATTAATATAGAATAGAACGCTCTGCTTTCCTTTCGACGGTTGCTTTGCTCTCTTCTTCCTGTCCATTTCTTCTTATCCACAAATTGTTCCTGGACTACGTGATCCTCATATGTGATCAACAATATCCTCATGCACTTGGAACCATCTTGAAACTTCAATCGATCGAATCCTTGTTCAGACCATTAATAACTTCGATCGAAGATTCAAGCTTCATCCTTTTGAAGAACACTTGCATGGTTGGTGTAGAACTTCATGCTCACTTTGAGACTTCAATTACATGATCAATAATAAGAATATAAATCAAAGAGTATAACTCGATAATGCTTGGTTTTGAAACCGAAAATTGACAATTACAAAAATATACGTCACAATTTCAGAATCACTCAAATATGGGAATAGTCGTGAGTTCACAGGATAAATACCATTCGGTCAAATATCCAAGTTCTATCTTTACGGGTTACTAACTCGAGGGTGTAGACGCAACCACATTGGCCAAGTTTTAAGGCTCTTCACCCCAGCGCTTCGGGCCCTTTCTGCTTTACTCAACATACCCCAAAAATCAACAACCAATACGTAGGTTTTCAATACATACAATTCTAGAATGTATCAAACCATTTCAAGTGCATCATAAGCCATTTAATTCCATGCTAAAACATGGTACTCATGTATATATCAATACAATTCCAAACCTTTCACAAGACATCCACAAAATGTAACTTTATTGAAAAAAAAATTATTTTCATGCATTTTATCATACACGTGGCATTAAACACGTATACATACAACCTTATAGTTTATAAATGATTCTAATGAACTCCATGCATTCCAATGCTAACATACAAGCTAGACACGATCAATACACAAGTGTAAATCATGCATATACATACTTTCACATATCAATTAAAATCACCAAGACACACATACAATGTCAATATAAACTAATTTCATCATATTTAAAATATGAAAATCACATTTAGCATATATATATGTACAAGAAGAGATGCAAAAAGTCAGATACACAAACTTTCTAACTCTTCCAAGCATGCTAAATAATCTAACATCAACATAATATCCAAGGGAATCGATGATAGGAAGGAGAGAACACCCCTACCTCAAAATCTAAGCGGAAGAATATAAACCCTAGAATCACCCAAGCTCCAAAGTTGTCCAAACAAAGCTTTCTTTTGATCAATACATAGAGGAAGTGAAGAGGAACACTTTTTCTTCTTGCTCCAAGATCCCAATCTCACTCCAAGGCACTCAAAACCAAGGGGGGAGCAAGAAAAATAAAAATGGTGGGAGGGAGGGACAGATGGCCGGCCAAGAGAGGGAGATGAGAGAAATCATATTTTTCTCTAGCACTTGTGCCTATACGTATACATATATGTATCTGTCTTGCTAAATATATAAGATATTGTAACTTAGTCCCTCAACTTTCAAAATTTTCTCCTCTACCCTTTCGAAATTTTATGTAATCATCAATTAGCCTTTTTCCCTTTTCTCTAAACTTCACTTATGTCCCTCTATGTTTGCTTACACCCTCACGTCACTTATAAAAGCCTGCAAACACCTTCTAGTTTACTCAGACCCGTCCCGGTCCTATACCCGGACATGAAAACTTCAAAGAAACATTGAAATCACTAAGCATGCAAATAAATGATTAAATCATGCTTAAACTCAATTTAAAACATAATTACAATTGAGAAAATTCTATGGCTTTACACACCAGACAATATCATGTTGTTGGCTTACGAAACTTCGCGATCAAGAAAGAGGGTTCACCAGTTTCTTCAGTTTCAATCTCACAAATGTTGGCTAGCTCTGAGTTTGGCTTATCGCTTCTGAGGAGAGTTGTGGCCTTGTTGTCAGAATCGGACAGAGAATTTGACAGATTGAGGTCAATGATGCCATTTGTTCTTCACAAATTGCAGAGATCCCAATCACTAAGCAAATTGCAAAGACCCATTTCTTCACACTCTCTCTCTACTAAAGAGAAAAGACTTATTTAATAGTGATTGAGATGTGGATGCAATGGCTTAATTTAGAGAATGGAGAGTGAGAAGTAATGGTGGTGTTTTGTGGTGGAAGGTGGTGGCACTAGGTGGAGAGGAGAAAGAACGATGATAGGATATGAGAGGAGAGGATAATTAAAATAAATTTTATAAGATGGGTAAAAGTGTCATTTCACATAAATAGATATTTTAATTTTTATACTATTATAATATTGGGCGTAAAATAAACATTTCACACATAACGTTTATGTGTGAGTGATAATGGTTAAAGGGGTGTCGGTAAAACAAAATGCATAAGTTTGATGTCGCGTATAATTAGATTAAATTTTAGGAAAGGTTAATATAATTTACCTTTTCTGTTATTATAAATTTTTAAGAGAACATGTAATTAATGCATTGTTCCTTTTAAAATTACTCATCTATATTAAATTGAAATATTTTTAAAAATTTAGAAAAAATTATGGAAAGATGACAATTATATTGCTTTCAGTTCTGGAATAACTAAGTTTGCGGTTTCACAAAGGATTAAAAAGCGACTACCAATACCGGACATAGGGTGTATTATATTTTAAAAAATTTACAATACATTTTGAAAAAGCTTGAATAACCGAATCAGCAAGCGAGAAGAATCTCTTGCATTTATATAGATATACAACTACATATACACGTGTAACATTCAACTATTCATTACTAATAATATAATATAATATAATATAATATATAAAAAAAGATTAAAAAGCTTTTTGAAGAAACTTCAACATGGAACAAATAGAAGAGAGAGGGGGAGGAGGACGCTGGAAGAGAGAGAAAGGAGGGACCGGACCGGACCAGAGAAGGGAAGAGAAAGGACAAAAGAGAAAAGAGAAAAGAGAACCGGGGCAAGAGAAGGAAGAAGAAGATAAAAGAGAGAGAGAGAGAGAGGAACCGGGCCAGAGAAGGAAGAAAAAGAGATCAAAGAGAGACAGAGAGAGGAACCGGGACAGAGAAGGGAAGAAAAAGAGGAGAGGGAGAATTTCTACTACAGTCACGAAAGGAAAAGAAGAACAAGAT